>CAKXYN010000088.1:6703750-7986875 GCA_935064755.1 Tragelaphus eurycerus | reverse complement strand
TTCGCCGAGAGACAGGATGATCTGTTATGTGTAGATTTGAGTCACGTGTAGATTAAGCTGCTCAGTGACAAGAGTTGTGATTTGGTGGTATGCATCAGCTTCAGCAGATCACCCTCTTGACTTTGTCAACTGAGTGAGTTACAATAAATTTGTGTGTGTGTGTGTGTGTATTTGATTTTTTGACCACGGCGTGCAGCATGAGGGATCTTCGTTCCCTGATTGGGGATTGAAGCCGCAACCCCTGCAGTGGAAGTGTGAAGTCTTAACCACTGGATCGCCAGGGAAGTCTACAATCATTGAAACAGCTAAATAACTCATTTGGTAACAGGATACTGAATTTTAAGTTGATGGATGATGCCCTTTTCTGGCCTGGTCTTTCCCTGTATTTACAAAGTCTGCTGCCACTGAGGAGTCAGCTGAGAAGTCCCTCTAGATTTGGGGCTGGTGACTGTCAGTCTTCAAGGAAGCGTTCCCACTTCCTTCTCCTCCTCCAGCTGCAGCTTCTTGACCCTGCCATCACTCCTGCTCAGCACACTCCCCTTCAGTCAGGGGGCATCTGGGTGCCTCAAGAAAGAAGCACTCGAGGACCAAATCCTGCTGTTCTGACCTTTCACCTCTAAGCCAACTGGACAACCACTTGTCATTGGCATACTTGTTATGGACACTCTGTGGGCATCCTCACGGCCCCTGCTCTGCCTTCTCTGGCTCCTTGGTAGTTATTTGTCCTTTAATTGATGGATTTTTTCCCCATATATTTAACATTTTTATTTTCTAAAACCACTCAATCTTCTTTATGGTTTTCTTGCTTTGAAATCATACATAGAAAGGTCTTCCCATATCCAAAAATACTTAACATATTCAACTATTTTTTCTAGTTTTTTGCCCTGGTCAAGGGGGTGGAGCTAGATAGCCATATATTGATAGACAGCTGGGGCAGAGAAGGCTAAGGTTTATCCATTGATGACAAGTTCAGAGAAGATAACAAATTGAAGTTAAGAAAACTTCCCGGGACACCAACCATTTGTCTTGTAGGTGAAGACTAATGTCGTGATTGCCTAGTAGGTCCTTTCGTTCCATGGTAGGGGACTTTCTCTGTGCCAGCTTCAAAGAGTGGTCAGGCCAGTAGTCCCCCCGCCCCCCCCGTGCGCATGCGTGCTGACAGCCAGGAGCTGCGGGATTTGCAGGAGGCTCGCTCTCAGTGCCGCCCGGCAGCTCAGAGGCTGTTGCTTCCTTTCCTCCTTCCCGTATAAATGAGGAAAGAGAAATGAAGAGCAAGCAAACCTGTGTGCGTGTCGAGTGTGTGCATGTTGTGCATGTGTGCTTACACACATAAGTATGCAGACTTTGCAGGTACATTAGTTTCCTTAAGCGTCGGAAACAAATGGCCATACTCTGAGAGGCTGGGCACAGCAGGCGGTCTTCTCTCGCAGTCCTGGAGGCTGATAGAAACCAAGGCGCTGGCAGGACCATGCTTCCTGCAAGGAACTCTATAGGCAGATCCCTTCTCGCCTCTTCCTAGCTTTCAGAGGTTGCCGGGAGTCCTCGGTGTTCCTTGGCATGTAGACATATCACTGTAATCTCTCCTCTGTCATCCGTGGCCTTCCCTGTGTCGCCCCTGTCTTTGATGTCTCCTCTCTTCTCCTTGCAAGGATGCCAGGCATGTGGGCTTTAAGGCCATCCTGAAACAGGATGACCTCATTGTAACTGATTGCACCTACAAAGATTTTATTTCCAAACAAGGTCACATTCTGAGTTTCCGGATGGACATGAATTTGGGGGACTCTTACCTTGCCTAGTACACAGGGCTAAGACAGATGTATCCTGAATTCAAAGACATTAAATGTGAAAAAAATGTGCATCTTTTTTAAAAAAATTATTTTTAATTGGAGGATAATTGCTTTACAATGTTGTGTTGGCTTCTGTTATATATGAACATGAATCAACCATAGGTATATATATGTCCCCTCCTTTTGAACCTCCCCCCAACCCCATCCCACTCCTTTATGTTGTCACAGAGCACAGAGTGGAAAAGACCCTGATGCTGGGACAGATTGGGGGCAGGAGGAGAAGGGGACGACAGAGGATGAGATGGCTGGATGGCAACACCGACTCGATGGACGTGAGTCTGAGTGAACTCCGGGAGTTGGTGATGGACAGGGAGGCCTGGCGTGCTGCGATTCATGGGGTTGCAAAGAGTCGGACACGACTGAGCAACTGAACTGAACTGAAAAGCTAGCCAGATGTCTGTGCTTTCAGAATGTCTTAATCAGAAAAAAAAAAAAAAAACAAACCACCAATTAATCAGTGTTCTTTTGCACTTTCTTTTCTCTGCTCTCCCCACTAGCTGCTTACTGCTTAAAATCTAAGGAGTCTTCAATCTAATGAGTAATGATTCTTACTGAGTGAAAGTAAGTAAGGAAACAGTTTAGGGGAATTACCTGTAGTGTGGAGGAATTATAAAGCCATGTTCTATGTGGAGAAAATATTCTGTTTTGTATTCTGGAAATTTTCTAGCACTTAACTGAAACTAAATATAGAGCATTTTACTAAGAGTTTCATACAGTGTCTCTTAAAATGTGAGAGTGCTTCATATTTTTTCCTTTTCTAGTTTTCAATCTCTGGTCCATTTATTTTCAGATTAAAAGAAAGTTCTGAAAGGCCTTCCACAAAATACAAACCAAAGCAGCAAACTGGAAAGGGGAATTATTTTGATTAATGTTTGTAAACAACCTGGCACACATTTTTTTTTTTTTTTTAGGAAAAAAGTAAATTTATTTTTTAAAAACTTTTTATTTTGTACTGGCTATAGACGATTAACAATGTTGTGATAGCTTCAGGTGAACAGCGAAGGGACTCAGCCGTATACATGTATCTATCCGCTCTCCCTCAAACTCTTCTCCAGTCCAGGCTGCCGCATAACATTGAGCAGAGTTCCCTGTGCTACACAGTAGTCCCTTGCTGTTTATCCATTTTTAATATAGCAGTAACATATTTTAAATAATGATGATAAAGTGAATGTTCGAGGGAGCCACTGTAGTGATACGAACCACGCCCTCCCTGCATTAGAGGTTTGGAAAGGAAAGGAAATTGAAGTCACTCAGTGTCTGACTCTTTGTGACCCCATGGACTGTAGCCTACCAGGCTCCTCTGTCCATGGGATTTTCCAGGCAATAATACTGGAGTGGATTGTCGTTTCCAGCTCCTGGGGATCTTCCCGACCCAGGGATCGAACCCAGGTTTCCTGCATTGCACACAGATGCTTTACCATCTGAGCCACCAGGGAAGTCCTAAGAGGTTTGTAAGGTCGATGCAGATCTCAGTCCTTAGTTTTTTTTATCCAGTAAGCTGATTAGCTAGTACAGATTCCATCTGACCTCAAAAATCTGCCAAGTACCAGAAGGCTGTCCCTTCAGCCTGCTGTTTCGGGTAAGGAACAGGGACGATTTCCTCAGGGAATGTGCTCAAAACATTACGTTTAAACTAACCAGACTCCGGAGGGCTCATAAAAGTACCCTTGCCTTTTTATCTGCCCTTCCTTTGTTATTCTCCATACCCAACAAAAGCCTACTTCAGTTTTATTCTTTGTTTTGTTTTTTAAGTTTCAGAGATAATATAAATATTTATGAGTGAAATAATATGATGCTTGGGATTTACTTCTCTGATCAGATCAGATCAGATCAGATCACTCGCTCAGTTGTGTCCAGCTGTTTGCAACCCCATGAATCGCAGCACACCAGGCCTCCCTGTTCCATCACCAACTCCCGGAGTTCACTCAGACTCACGTCCATCGAGTCAGTGATGCCATCCAGCCATCTCATCCTCTGTCATCCCCTTCTCCTCCTGCCCCCAATCCCTCCCAGCATCAGAGTCTTCTCCAATGAGTCAACTCTTCGCATGAGGTGGCCAAAGTACTGGAGTTTCAGCTTTAGCATCATTCCCTCCACAGAAATCCCGGGGCTGATCTCCTTCAGAATGGACTGGTTGGATCTCCTTGCAGTCCAAGGGACTCTCAAGAGTCTTCTCCAACACCACAGTTCAAAAGCATCAATTCTTCGGCACTCAGCCTTCTTCACAGTCCAACTCTCACATCCATACATGACCACAGGAAAAACCATAGCCTTGACTAGACAAACCTTTGTTGGCAAAGTAATGTCTCTGCTTTTCAATATGCTTCTAGGTTGGTCATAACTTTCCTTCCAAGGAGTAAGCGTCTTTTAATTTCATGGCTGCAGTCACCATCTGAAGTAGAGAAGCAGGCAGGGATAAAATTGAAACAAGACCAACCATCCAGCGTTTGAGCAAGCTCCGGGAGTTGCTAACTGTTGATGCTGGAGGACAGATCCTGGAGCTCACGATCAGAATCCTATAGGGGAACATCCTTGTACCCACGTGGGAACTGCCCTCAGCTACCCCCGAGAGGAACTGCTGGGCTTACATACATTGACAATTTTACTGAACACTATCCAAGTGCTCTCCAAAGTGTCTGAACAAAATGACATTTCCGCCAGTCTCACCAAAACTTAAGAATTAACATTTTTTAAAAAAAGAGGTTACATCCTCTTTTTTTTTTTAGAAGCTTGTCTCTTTGTTTTTAAAAATTTATTTATTTTTGGCCCTGCTGGGTCTTCATCTTCTCATCAAAGTTTAAGAATTAACATTTTAAAAAAGAGACTACATCCTCTTTTTTTTTTTTTTAGGAACTTGATATCTTTCTTTTTAAAATTTTTAAAATTTATTTATTTTTGGCTGTACTGGGTCTTCATTTTCTCACCAAAGCTTAAGAATTAACATTTTTTAAAAGCGATTACATCCTCTTTTTTTTTTTTTTTTGGAACTTGATATCTTTATTTTTAAAATTTATTTATTTTTGGCTGTGCTGGGTCTTCATTGCTGCTCAAAATTTTTCTCTAGTTGTGGCGAGCATGGGTTTCTCACTGCAGTGGCTTCTCTTGTTTCAGAGCATGGGCCCTCGGGTAGGTGGGTTCAGCAGTTGGGGTTCCCAGGCTCTGGAGTGCAGGCTCAGTAGTTGTGGCTCACAGGCTTAGTTGCTCCATGACATGTGGAATCTTCCCAGACCAGGGATCTACCCGTGTCTCCTGTATTGGCAGGCGGATTCTATACCACTGAGCCCCAAGGAAGCTCCAAGAATTAACATTTTTATCAGTCTGACTTTTAAAAAGTGGTGTATCTCCTCTTTGCTTTCATTTTTATTATTCTCATCACTTGGTGCATATTTTTCGCTTTTTCAGGCTCTTGGGGGTTTTTCCTGTGAATGATGCCTTTCCTGTTGTTCCAGATTATAGATGGAATCACGGTGATGTCTCTTTCTGCTTCCCTCCAAGCAGTAATGTGCGGCAGCCTGCTTGTGTCTGCTTATGAGAGACAATTGTTTCATTTTCTAGAATTTTGCCAGCTAGTTACCAAATATTGGTAGCTCAGAATTGGCCCTGGAGGGAATATTTAGAGCTTGATAATCAGCAAACACTACAAATCAGGGCACCCATCCCCAGAGAGCTGGTTACACTTAGCTGCATACTCCTGCCTCCAAGCATTTATATCCATACATAGCCTCGTCAATTCTAAAGGAAATCAACCCTGACTATTAATTGGAAGGATTGCTGCTGAAGCTGAAGTTCCAATACTTTGGCCACCTGATACGAAGAGCTGACTCACTGGAAAACACCCTGAGGCTGGGAAAGACTAAGGGCAGGAGGAGAAGGGGACGACAGAGGATGAGATGGTGGGATGGCATCATTGGCTCAATGGACATGAGTTTGAGCAAGCTCTGGGAGTTGGTGATGGACAGAGAAGCCTGGTGTGCTGCAGTCCATGGGATCCCAAAGAGTCGGACATGACCGAGACTGGACAACAGCAACATAGACTGGTTCAAAAAGCATTGAGGTAAGCCTGAGGCTTGGATGGCCCTCTTGACTTGACACTGGGACAGGAAAGGGCTCAGTGGCTCTGTTTCCAGTGCTCAGCATCCCCTGGTGGACATCGGCGGGGTGGGGTGGGGGGGCAGTGCCTCCAGGGTGTCTGGGAGAACTCGGCACTCCTGTGGCAAGGCTAGGTGGACTTGGGTTCAGGACACATGGACTCTCCTGGCGTACAGTCTTTTCCTTGGCCCGTCTCACATCTGTGCCCAGTGTGGCCTGCTGTGTCGTTTGTGGGGCCCAGTGTAATATGAAAATATGGGGATCCTTGTTCAAAAGCGGAAAAAAAAAAGCCTTTTCTTTCTTCACCTGAACTTCATCAGTCATGGTGTTCTTTGCTATTTAATGTCATGTTCTCTGGGTCATGGGCTTGCCTCATAGCTCAGCTGGTAAAGAATCGGCCTGCAATGCAGGAGACCCCAGTTCAATTCCTGGGTTGTGAAGATCCACTGGAGAAGGGATAGGCTACCCACTCTAGTATTCTCAGGCTTCCCTTGTGGTTCAGCTGGTAAAGAATCCGTCTGCAATGCCGGAGACCTGGGTTTGATCCCTGTATTGGGAAAATCCCCCGGGGAAAGGGAACAGTATTCTGGCCTGGAGAATTCCATGGACTGTATAATCCTTGGGGTTGCAAAGAGTTGGACACGATTGAGCAACTTTCACTTTTTTTCTGGGTCATGGGGTTATTTGTGGGGCGAATGCAATATCCCAGTGTTGCCAGGGGTCTTGCCTGGTGACTTGGCACACAGGGTATGTGTGACCCACCTGGATGCCCGTGCCCAGGACCCCTCCCGGAGTGAAGGCAGGTGTGGTCACAGCATCGGGAGTGGGCAGCTGAATGAACCCAGGCTCTGATTCTCTGATGCATATTCCAGTGACCCGTTAAATGTAACTTACAAAACACAAATTCAAAGATAAAATTAATAAGAAATAATTCAAGACAGCAAGCAACCGTGGAGCACTGGAGCCCCATTATGGGGCCTCCTGAGTGCGTGGCCTGAGGGATTGCCTTCACTGCACACCCCTGAAGCTTGCTCTGGGACAAGACGCACAGGGTCACAAGGTCTCTGCAGCCTAAGCCTCCCTGGGCTGGAGCTGTATGAACCCAGATGTCCTACCTACCCCAGGGGTTACAGTCCACTTACAATCCAGTCAGAGAGAAGTTTCGTTCTCACAGTCTTCCTTTTATAGCACATTGTATATTTATTGAGTAAATTTATTTAGTAAATGCTGTGGGCCAGGCACTCCATTACATATGAGGGTTGCTGGTGGTTTAGAGTCCTATCTGACTCTGGTGAACCCATGGATTGTAGCCCACCAGGCTCCTCTGTCCATGGGATTTCCCAGGCAAGAATACAGGAATGGGTTGCCATTTTCTTCTCCAGGGGATCTAATTCTAACCGAGGGATCAAACCCTCATCTCCTACATGGCAAGCGAATTCTGTACCACTGAGCCACCAGGGACACCCACATGTAAGAGTTACAAATACAGAAAAAGATCCCTGCCTTCATGGAGCTTATATTCCGGCACAGGAAATAGGCAACTAATAAGATACATAAATTAAAAAAAAATATATATATATATATACACACATATGTATGTGGCTTGTTAGATAGTAGTAGGTGGTAAGAAGAGAAATTAGAGAGTGTGCCAGTGGAGGTGGCACTGACGGGGGTGGGTGAGTTAGAATTTTAGAAGTTGAGGTTTGGGAGAGTGACATTTGAGTAGGTCACCTCGCCTGAGTTGGGGGAGAGAGAGATGAGGGGACACACTTGTCCTTTATCCTGTATTCTCCTTGTAAATACTACCTAAGGGCTGATCAAGGTCCTCAGGATTTGTGAGTACTGTGCTACACCATCGTTTTGGTCAAAATTTGTTCCACATAACATTCAATTTTGGTAAAAGTCATTTTAAAGATTGGAAATGTCATATTAAAAATATGCTGGTTAGAAACTTTTTTCCCTGTAATGTTTATGAATTCAGTTTTCTTTGAAGCATATACTTCATTGATTGTCATATTTTTAGAGACTCAGGAAAGTTATCTTTGGCATCTCCCAAGGATGAAACACTTTCTGCAATGATCCTTTCCCCCTTCATCCTTTTGGTTCCTCAATAGGGTTTCTTCTCACAAAAGCAAGGCAGAATGTTAAGCAATAAAAACGTAAAGAAAATCCCCAAATAACAGTGGCTTATATAAGACAGATATATCTTTCTCATGAATAAAATGTCTGAGGAAAGCCAGTTCATGCATAGCCTGTGCAATGGCTCCAGGCTGTATCACTGGGCTTCAGGCTCCCAACCTTCTGCTTTACCATCCTCAAAATCACCTAATGGTTCAGGATGGCCACAGGAGCTCCAGCCATCACATCCATACCCCAGGAAGGAAGATAGGTAAGCAGAATGATCCATTCCCTGCCTTTTAAGAAAATTTCCATAAAATCCCTCACAACACACACACACTTATTGTGAACTGAAAGGACTGATGCTGAAGCTGAAGCTTCAATACTTTGGCCACCTGACTCGCTGGAAAAAGACCCTGATCCTGGTAAAGGTTGAGGGCAGGAGGAGAAGGGGGTGACAGAGGATGAAATGATTGAATGGCATCATTGACTCAATGGACATGAATCTGAGCAAAGTCCAGGAGATGGTGAAGGACAGAGAAGCCCAGCGAACTGCAGTCCATGAGGCTTCAAGGAGTCAGACCAACTGAGTGACTGAACAACAACCAAATACATAAATAGCATTATTACAGTATGGGCTGAAACTTAGTCGCATGGCCACATCCTCCTGTCACGGAGACTTGGAAAATCCGTAAAGGCATTGAGCTGGGTAACGGTTTGGGTAGAAACTGACATTTTGTTCCTTGGGAGGGACAGAGGAATAGATGTTGGGGAGAGTTTCTAGTATGTTCTGCCATACTCACCAGCTTCATTTTCTTTTGAAGTTAATGATGGCTGTGAATCTCAGGAAAATAAATCAATACCTAAGCCCTAGGGCCTTGAAAAGCTACATTTTAAGGTGTTCTCATCCTAACTTTTAAAAAATCAAATGGAAAACTCCAATGGGGAATTAGATTCTGTCATCTTCATTATTTTTGTGTTTATTTCAGTAGTCTTTCATTTCAGCTGCTTTGGAATTGCACAGGTAAGGAGCCAAATGCAAGATTTCACTGTTGTGCTTTATAGCAGAAAATAATTTTTAAAACTTTCATTTGAGAATGGAAATAATAGTACTGGGTTGATTGTCAAGGTATGAGTTTAGGTTATACACTCTGAAGGAAACATTTCCAAATGGACATCTTAAATTTTCTTTTTCTGTTGAAAATAATTGCCAGGAAAGAAAGCATCTTTCTATTGTTGGCCCATGCCACAATGCAATATCAACTCAGACAGTTTTTATAGAGTATGAGTGGCTTTCTGATGGAAAGCTAATGTGTTTTTGTTTAAAAGAAAAAAAAAGGAGGTCTATTTTCTGAGCTCTTGAGCGAGAGTACACCTTCCTCTTGAAGATTCATTTTCTTTCTTTCTAATAGTGACAGACATTGTCTGCCAGCACAGCAACACAAGAAAAATGTTATGCTTCAGTTCCAATGACTCCAGGCCACTGCAATGTCAGTTTTTTCTTTGTGCATGGTGACCTAGGGATTAAACTGCTAATGTTTTATTCGAGACGGGTTTTCCTTTATAATTAGAGAAGCTTTCAGGAATATTGTGTTAACACAAAGCTACATGTCATTTGTGAATCTCTCTGCTTTATTAAAATATATTTATCTCTGTATTAGAGCTAGCTTAACATAATTTTTTCCTACTTAATAATATAAAAGGTTCCTTGTCTCTAATCCTGGTCTCAGTGATGGAAATCCTGCAGACTCAAAACTGTACCATATGATGAAGCCATAAAAGAAGTCTCTCATATCCCCCAGCTGCATATAAGTGGAAATATAGTTTAATTGTTTGACATATGAGGATGACTGGCATTAAATCTAGTCTAGAAATCTTCCCTTTTATAATAAATCATTTCATTCCAAAGATATACTGTGAAAGAGATAACCTATCCATTCATGGACTTAAACTTCTTTTCTCTCCCTTTAGGGAGTCTTTTCTTGATGATGCTTCATTATTTCACTGGAATGTTTCTGTACCACCTCTGACATCCATCTTTTCTGAGTTCAGCTACAGAATGGATTAGTATAATTCTTTCTTATTGGCATACAAACATGCTGTTGTAGAAAAAGAAAAATTCAAGTTTTCTCAAAATACATTGTTGTTGGGTGGAATAGTCTTTGCTTTCAAAGGGATTCAAAATGGCAAATTTGTTGCTTTCATTCTTTTAAATCCATTCTTTTATTTTGGTTCTGTTGGAGTTTCTGTTGGCTGGAGAGCCTCCATTTGTCCCTGCAGAACTGTTCTCCCTTGTTCTGCGCCCCTGGGGCAGACTACCCTGTAGGGACTACTTCCACGGCTCGCTCGCCTTATGGTCACCCATTTGGTTTGGCCAATGGGAGGTCCTGGCAGAGACAGCAGGGAGGACAGAGGGGTCAGGATATTTCCTCTGGCTTGTTCCCTAGCTCCTGCCAGGTGGCCCTCCCTACAATAACTCCTCTCTTTCCAGGATTTGGTAATCACTCCCCATTATTGCCAGCTCAGGGTTGTTTCACCATCCTTGTTGGTTTTCTTCTGCCCACACCTGTGTAAAGAATTGCAGTGTTCCCCTTAGTGTGTGCTGTGTATTTCTGCCTGGGACACCGACATGCGAGTCTTCTCTACTGGGAGACTGGTTATTTTACCTCTGACTTCTTTTTGGAAATGTTTTCATCATGAAGAGAAGTTCATGATGAAAGGCTCAGGACCTTTTAAGCTCTCCTTGCTGTTTTTCACTCTTAGAGTTGTAAGTTGTTTACATTCTCGGACAATGTAAAAGAGGAAGGATTTGAGATCTGCAAGGTAGTTGTACAGTTCAACCAGTTCTCGAGCCAGGCTGCTGACATCTTGCTAGAGCTTCCAGGGGTGTGGCAAGTAGTGGTCTTAGCACTGTAGCCCAGGGTCAGATGAATGTGGTAACAAAGTGTGCCCTAACCCTGGCAGCACCTTCTTGCCTGTACCCACCAGTGCTGGCCTGGACTCCTGCTAACTGCCTGACCTGCTTGCTTCCCCACGCCATCAGCCTCCAGTGTGCTGACCCTAACACTTCAAGAGAACTCAGGCAAAGCTCTTAAAGTGCTTGGAAGCTGATGCTAATCATCTGTCCTAAAAGGTTGGGTGAGAAATTCACTTGTTTTGAGCACATTTTTTTTCAGGTTCATCATGGAAACCAAAGCCATCAGCTTTGGCTTCAAGTTGGTTACTTATGCTATTTTCCATTTCCTCCATAATTGTGATGTGAAGTGAAAGTTGCCCAGTTGTGTCCAGTTCCTTGCGGACTCCTTGGACTACAGTCCATGGAATTTTTCAGGCCAGAATACTGGAGTGGGTAGTCTTTCCCTTCTCCAGAGGATCTTCCCAATGCAGGAACTGAACTGGAGTCTCCTGCATTGCAGGAAGATTCTTTACCAGCTGAGCTACCAGGGAAGCCTATAATTGGGATGGATGACTCTTATTCCACAAGTGTGGTGAGGCCAGTAAGTTGTGATCTTCCAATAAATTCTGTTATCAAGGACTACTTCTGAAAAAACAAATCTTAAGAGTAGAGAAGGCTTTGGTATTTAGGCTTACTCCAGACATTTTTTATAGAAACATCTGAAAGTTGTGTGTTTTCTTGGTCCCAGCTAGAAAGATGGAAAAGGCTGGGTCACTGGGTTACAATATTGACATTGAGAGCCTGTGCTTTAATTTCAAAAAAGTGAGTCCTGTAACTTCTTGTCCCTTGGTCTTCTCTTCAATCATTGGAGATAATACTTACTTGACAAAACTGATAAGAATACAATGAGACAGTGGATAGTAAAATGCTTTGAAAATTAGCGAATTCTAAAAACTCAAATTATTGTTGCTGCCTAAAAAGTATAGTCTAAAACAGTGGTCTTTAACCTTTTGTGGGTGAGGAATGCCTTTAGAGAATTGATGAAAACTGCAGACCGTATCTCCAGAAAAGTACAAAACATCAGAGGATTTTCTCTTGTAATTTTAAGGTATCCGTGGTTCTGAAGCCTGTCAAGTCTTGGAAAAATTTCAGGAGATACATCTTATTTTCTTTTTAAAGACTGCTAAATGCAAAAGTTAGTGCAAGTGTTAGATATGATTTTCATCAGCATTCATTTATAACACTTGACATTTAAAATTCTTCACAAGATATATAAATTACAAACTAAAAGAAAAAGAAACGAAAGAAAGTATCAGACTATTCTAAGTTCCTGTACAAAATTTACATGTGTTAGGTTATTGACGTAGAATCATGATGGTTGAAAAGATCCTGAAGTATAAAAATCAAGAAAGCTAATTCATTCAATACATAGTTCTCGAGCACCTGTATGTACCAAGGGCTATTGGAAGTGCTCAGGTTTCATTAGTACATACATTAGAATCAAACAGTCAAAATATATAAAATACAGAGACGATACCTTCTGTTCAAGCTCCAGATAATGTATGAATCCTGGCAGTCAATGAGTTCATTAATTACGTAATTCATGCTTTACTCCTTATGTGGAACAACCAAATAATTTGATGTTGGCCATAAAACAACATTTCTGTCTGATCAGCCCCCTCTTCACATTTCACCTGCATGTTTTAAATTTATAGCTACTATAAATCTTCCACATTGTAGGTAATAAAATATTGTGAATGTAATGGTTTCATCTCAGGTCTGAAGCTGCCACAGGGATTACTCTCTTTGGTCCACAGTTTGAATTTACATACTCTTTTTGAAGCAAATGAAATCATTTGAATGAATCATCCTAATTAACTTGTGAAATACGCGAATGACATCATGAGTGCTTTCAAATATTTTGAAATATTTTTAGACTATGTGGTCTCTGAAATGATTGGAAGGAAAGGAATGAAAAGTATTGTGGCATTCCTAACTTTGAAGGTTTTATCATTTTAGCGTTTGGCAAAATGGCAGAATATTTTCAATTCCATGATCATGATATAATAAGACATGTAGTAAAGGATTAGATTCTAGATCAGAATGCTTTTTGGCCTGTGTGTGAGAGTGTGTGTGTGTGTGTGTGTGTGTGTGTGTGTGTGTGTGTGATGGGGGTGGTGGACATGTCAGTTCATCAGCACAAAAATGGGAAGAAATTTGTTTATAGAAACAATAAATGGAGTAAATACCCCTTTGATGTTGTTCACACGGGATGAGGCTTAAAGCATATTTGAGGGTTGACTGGGTATCAGATCTGCTTCTCACTTTTTAAGGGGTTCCTAACTGAGACACATCCTATCCCTTGCAGAGCCACCTATCTTTCCCACCTTCTCCTGCCACTTTTTCTCTTTTCTACTTGCTCAGCTAATCATATTTACCTGCAAAACACACCCTGTACTTCTCAACCCTCCTTTCCAAGGGAACTGCATTGCTTGCTACCCTGTGCTCTGTATTGCAATGTTAGTAATTGGATTATTTTACATGAAGTTTGTCTTTTTGTCCTGAGAAATAAACAAAATGCAACTCTCCACTAATTAGATTAGGGTCTCAATCTTGTGTGTGTGTGTGTGTGTGTGTGTGTGTGTGTCATGGTAGCTTCGGAATAATTTTTCAAGTGCATAAAATAAATGAGATTATAAGGAGACCAATTATATTGAAATATAGGCCTCAAAATATTTTTAAATCTGTAAATCCGACTGAGAACTGAGCACACACACAATATTCATTTAAGTACTTTCAAAATAACACGTTAGACAACAAGTTGGTGGCAGGTCTAGCAGCCACCCTGATTTCTGTGGTCACGATGAGGATAAGCCATGTTTTGAGATAGCTACTGTAAAGGTGCATCCAGTCAAGGTCCGCCTAGTGAAAGCCATGGTTTTTCCAGGAATCATGGATGGATGTGAAAGTTGGACTATAAAGAAAGCTGAGCACAGATGAAATGATGTTTTTGAGCTGTGGTGTTGGGGGACTCTTGAGAGTCCCTTGGACTGCAAGAAGATCAAACCAGTCAATCCTAAAGGAAATCAGTCCTAAATATTCATCTGAAGGGCTGATGTTGAAGCTGAAGGTCCAATGCTCTGGCCATCTGATGTGAAGAACTGACTCATTGGAAAAGACTTTGATGCTGGGAAATATTGAAGGCAGAAGGAAAAGGGGATGACAGAGGATGAGATGGTTGGATGGCATCATTGATTCTATGGACATGAGTTTGAGCAAGCTCTGGGAGTTGGTGATGGACAGGGAAGCCTGGCGTGCTGCAGTCCATGGGGTCACAAACAGTTGGACGTGACCGAGCGACTGAACTGTATTTAATTGAACTGAATAATTGTAATGTGTTGTGATTTCTATTATTGGCAAAGTCACCAGGTCTGTTAGTACTTCTGTGGTTTGTTGACTGTGTTGATAACTGATGTAAATGTTACATTTAAGTTAAAGGTTAGTAGAAACAAAGATGTATTTTCTAAAAAAAATTTTATGATTTTTTTTTTATCATTTATGATTACTGCTACTGCTAAGTCGCTTCAGTCGTGTCCGACTCTGTGCGACCCCATAGAAGGAAGCCCACCAGGCTCCCCCATCCCTGGGATTCTCCAGGCAAGAACAGTGGAGTGGATTGCCATTTCCTTCCCCAATGCATGAAAGTGAAAAGTAAAAGTGAAGTCGCTCAGTCGTGTCCGACTCTTAGCGACCCCATGGACTGGAGCCTACCAGGATCCTCCGTCCATGGGATTTTCCAGGCAAAAGTACTGGGGTGGGGTGCCATCGCCTTCCCCGTCATTTATGATTATGCCAGGACAAATCCCCTCTTATCTCAGTGAATCTTCAGTTAACTGCCAGAGAAATTTTACCCTATATTTCTCAGACGAGGAAACTGGCACTCAGAGGCTGGCTAAGTGGCAGTTGTGTTCAGTTGCTCAGTCGTGTCCCACTCTTTGCAATACTGTGTATTGCCGCACGCCAGGCTTCCCTGTCTTTCACTATCTCCCAGAGTCTGCTCAAACTCATGTCCATTGAGTCAATGATGCCATCCAACCACCTCATCCTCAGTTGCCACCTCCTCCTCCTGCCTTCAATCTTTCCACTTCAGGGTCTTTTCCAATGAGTTGGCTCTTCATATCAGATGGCCAAAGTACTGGAGTTTCAGCTTTAGCATCAGTCCTTCCAATGAATATTCAGGGTTGACTTCCTTTAGGATTGACTGGCTTGATCTTGCTGTCCAAGGGACTCTCCAGGTTGAGCAGAATTTAAACTCAGGTCTGCATGGCTCCAAAGTCTATGTTCTTTCAACCTCATATTGTTGCCTCTTATAAAACGTGTCTGGGTCCAGAGAATAACAGACGAAGTTGTTTCAGGTAGTTAATGTCTCCAAACTTCCTAAACAGGCTCCATACAATTTCAACAATTCTCTTATGATTCAGTGTCTACTTTATAGGGATGTGTGCATGCCTGCTAAGTTGCTCACTCATGTCACACTCTGCAACCCCAAGGACTGTAACCCGCCAAGTTCCTCTGTCCATGAGGTTCTCCAGGCAAGAACACTGGAGTGAGTTGCCATGCCCTTCTCCGGGGGATCTTCCTAACCCAGGGATCAAACTCTCATCTCTTGCAGCTCCTGCATTGGCAGGTGGATTCTTTACCACTAGCGCCACCTGGGAAGCCTATTTTATAGGGCTATCTAGTAGCTGAGAAGGCAATGGCAACCCACTCCAGTACTCTTGCCTGGAAAATCCCATGGATGGAGAAGCCTGGTAGGCTGCAGTCCATGGGGTCACTAAGAGTCGGACACGACTGGGCAACTTCACTTTCACTTCACTAGTAGCTCAAGTTTTATGACAGTGTCTTAATCTAGATGTAGGGTGAACTTGTTACTGTGAGCATAAATTCCTACAGATCTGACCAGACTCATCCTAGCACAGGCCAGGACGTGGAAGAGTCAAGCAGGCTGTGTGCTGTCTCATGCCTTAACACTCATACTCTGTGGTTTCATGAAAGATTTTTCCCAGGCAGGTTTGCAGTTGGGTTGACATCCGGGGCGGGGGTCACAGGGGGAGCGTATATTCCACAAAGCAGTGGCATTTATGGCACGAGAATGGATTGGGCAACGTTATGATCTTACGTTTTCTACTGCAAAAGGGATTTTCCACTGAGGGATCATGTATAATCAGGTACAGTAAGTAGAAGATATTTTGCAGTTTATAGGACTGACATTTTCTGCAATACAGCTGAGGTTTTGTTCTTGTAACGATTGAAGTTTCTAACACTTCTTTGGAGGGAAGCTCACCAGTTTTGGACAACTTGCTGCAGAAGAGCACAGCATCCCCCCACAGTCCTTGAGCAAGTTGAACCTCTTGTCATCTCCTTCAACAAAGTGCCTTTCATGTCCCACATTTGGAAAGGCCCACCTCTAGCTGTCTCTGCTGTCTTCTCTCTCACCCCCACCCCTGTTCTAGGCCTGACTCTGGGCAGCTGAACCGTTTTGGAAAACGTGACTCCTTTTGCTTTTCTATTTCTCTCTCCTTGGTTTGCTTCCCCACAACCATTGTCCCAAAGTCCCTCTGTTCTCTTCCAGCTCCCAGCCCAGCGCTCAGCCGGTGACCTTCCCCAGGAGGAGAAAGGGTATGAAGTGTGACCATCTCCAGTTCTCCCATCCGAATTTCTCTGCAACTGTGTATCTCACATCTTCCTTTTATCTTGTCTATGGGAAGGAAATTGCTCCCTCCCCGTCCCCTAGCTAAGAAACATCAGTCTGCTCTGGGTTATCTTCCTCCTGGATTTTCATCCTTCCCCGGCTTCCCACCCCACAGTTCTGTCTCCTCTGCTTAAAAAGTGCTCAGATTTGCTCATTAAAAAAAACCATGTGGGACTTCCCTGGTGGTCCTGTGGTTAAGAATCTGCCTTGCAATGTAGGGGACATGGGTTTGATCCCGGGCTGGGCAACTAAGATCCAAAACTAGGCCTGAGCATCACAACTGCTGAGCCTGAGGGCCACAAGTAAGACGACTTGAGGCGGCCAAGAAACCAACAAAAGCTAAAGGGGACTTCCCTGTGGTCCGGTGCTTAGGACTCTGTGCTTCTACCTCAGCGGGTGCGGGTTCGATCGCCGGTTGGTGAAATAAGATCCCATGTGCCATGTGGTGTGGCCAAAACACCAAAGAAACAAAAAAAATATGTAAAAGTTAACAAAACCTTTCCATCATTCTTGTTCCTCCCTGTGTCTGTTCTTTTATCCCTGCCTTCCCCTCATTGCCAAACATCTTAGACTGGTGTATACTCGCTGCTTCAAGGCCCATACATGTCTGTAGCTTTTGAAATCTGGCTTCTATCCCCACCATCCTACTGAGTATTGTTCTCTGGAAGGTCACTGAGGCTCTTGTTTGTCAAATCCAGTGACCTTTCCTCTGTTCTAACTCCTAAGTCTGCGGAATCTGGCTGTTTGTCTTTCTGTTCTTGAGGCTGGCCACCCCTGGGCTTCCAGAGCAACTCTTCATCGCCTGCCTTTCTGACCCATCTTTTTCTCTTCCTTTGGGAGTTTCTCTCTTTCTTCCCTGCTCCTGCGGCTTCAAGGGTAACTTCTGCACAGATAACTCCCTAATGTCTATCTCCAGGTCCAGTCTATCATGTTTTCAACATTTCCCTTGCATTGCACATTTCCTTCTGAGCCTAGCGTCTCAACACACCCGGTCCAGCGGTCAGTATCACCTCTTATCTAGTTCCTCTCCTGAGTTATATTCCTGGCTTTCAATTCTTTCGTCTACTCCAGATTCAAAGGCTGGCAAATCTGGAACCTTCTATGGTCACCCTATTTCATGGCTGCCCCCTCCTTTCCATTCCTACAGGTTTTAGGTCTTTGACTCTTAATTGGTTTCTCTGTCTCTGTTTCTGCTTCTACATTGGTTGGTCTCACACGTATTCCGGGTTCACTTCTAAGAACTGGCACCTGCCTGCTCCAAACCTTTCTATGGCTTTCTACTAGTAAAGGAATTAAGTACAGAGCTACGGTTTGGCATTCGACACCTTCACAGCAAGTCCTTCACAGGAAATTAAACAGAATTTTATCTTCTGTGGTGGTGGTTTAGTCACTAATTCCTGTCTGACTCTTGTGACACCATGGACTGTATCCCACCATGCTCCTCTGTCCATGGGATTTCCCAGGCAAGAATACTGGAGTGGGTGGCCATTTCCTTCTCTAGGGGATCTTCCTGACCCAGGGATAGAACCCCAGTCTCTTGCATTGCAGGCAGATTCTTTACTGACTGAGCCGCCAGGGAAGCCATATCTTCTGTAGATAGTTTGAAAAACACCTGAAATAAAACCCCAAACAAGCTAGTTGTCAGCAAAACTGTAATGTCCCTTCCTACACTTTAGAAAAAGAACTTTTTTTCAAAAAAAAAAAAAAAAGGAATTTTTTTTTATTCCCAAATGAAATAGTTCTCAGGAATATATGTAAGGAGAATGATAATTTAACTCTGTGCCAAACACTGTCTTTGTAACAGTGCTGTCTGCTGCCTTTGCTGACATCCTTTTTACTCACATGTGGTGCATGTGGTGCAATGGAAAGGAGATTTGACTGGGGAATCAAGAGCTTTACGTTCTAATTTTAGACTTAGATGGTCTGGCTTTTGGTAAGTCACTTAAAATCTCTAGGCATTAGTTTCCACATCTGCAAACTGTGGGGCTGGTACAATATCAATATTTGGCTGCACATGATATTCACCTGGGAAGTATGTTTAACACATAGCCAGGGCGAGCTCTCCAACTGGGGATGGTGTCCGTAGCTCTGGGTGGTCCCCAGATATGTGTGTTTTGAAAAGATCCTCATGGGTAGCTGGGGCTGAGAACCCCTGGCTTGGTATCAGATGCCTTTTCTGCTTCAACATACAGTCGTTTTTGGAGTTGCTCTTCCTCTCAATTACAAGATGATTTTTATTTGAAGCTACTTAGCACATCTACCGCCTATCATAATTATGATTATTTTTGTCTTGTCCTCGTTCCTATGCTGTAGTTTCCTCAAACACTGACTGTGTCTTACTCATCTTGGTGTGCTTGTTATTCCTCGGCACATGGGCTTTGTTTGCTAAACTGTATGAAGAGTTAATAAGCTTACTCAAACAATAGCCCTTTTCCTTAATAAAATGAATTACAACTCAAACTAAACAAAAACACCTGATCCTGTGGTTCTTGGGAACTTGTAGTGGAGATTCAGGCAGCATAAGCTGGAGGTTCTCAGAGGCTCTGAAATATTTTCAAAGTGAAATGTTGGTGGAACCATGTGTTTTTCCATAATACCATGGTTTAATTTTAACTTCAATTGTGCTCAATATACATTGGAGAATGTGTGTTAAGTTTCGTAGGAAAATGACTTGGAGTTTAAGCTCAATTTATTGATGAGTACTTGAGCAAAAATGTTGCTTTGGGAAGATGGTGGTTATTGAAAATCTCGAAATCACAGGAATGGTTTATATAACATACCAATGATTAGGTAAGAGGCAGTTGATGAGAAGCAGTTATATAAGGTATTTCTCTTCAGTGGCCATAGTGAAGCTGCACATGCAACTTTTGCATATTTCTGCAAAGAGAGACTGAGAATGTCAGGCATAGTTTTACCAAATGAGGTTTCCATCTAAGTTTTAAAAAACCAATTAAACTCTGACTAATAAATTCTTTCTATTGAAGCTGAGAGCTCCAATAGAAATGCTATTATTAAATGCTTTGACAGTGCTATATTTCCCCAACTGGTAACTTTTAAAGAGGTTTACAACTTTTAAAGACTTGCTGTGTTTTAATGGTCCATTCAAATTCTTGAAATAAAATTTGAAGTATGAAAAATATAAGGTGAAGTCTCATTGAGAAAAACAAATGAGGGAGATCTGGCTTCGATCCCTGAGTTGGGAAGATCCCTTGGAGAAGGGAAAGGCTACCCACTCCAGTATTCTGGCCTGGATAATTCCATGGATTGTATAGTCCATGGGATTGCAAAGCGGTGGACACGACTGAGAGACTTTCACCTTTCCAGCCAGAAAAATATGATATACTCATGGGGTTTTAGTAAATGACTAAATGACTTAGGCTATTTGACTACATTTACAGTAAAAGAGGAAAAGTTATGACAAATCTAGACAGTGTATTACAAAAGCAGAGACATCACTTTGCCGATAAAGATCTGTATAGTCAAAGCTATGGTTTTTCCATAGTCATGTACGGATGAGAGAGTTGGACCATAAAGAAGGCTGAGCACCAAAGAATTGATGCTTTAGAACTGTGGTGCTGGAAAACACTCTTGAGAGTCCCTTGTACATCAAGGAGATCAAGCCAGTCAATCCTAAAGGAAATCAACTCTGAACATCCACTGGAAGGACTGATACTGAAGCTGAATCTCCAATACTCTGGCCACCTGATGAGAAAAGCCTCCTCACTGGAAAAGACCCTTATGCTGGGAAAGATTGAGGTCAGGGGGAGGAAAGGGGTGACAGAGAATGAGATGGTTGGATGACATCACCGACTCAATGGACATGAGTTTGAGCCAACTCCAGGAGAGTGAATGACAGGGAAGCCTGGTATGCTGCAGTGGGTGGGGTTGCAGAGTCGGACACAACTTAGTGACTGAACAACAGTTAAAAAAAAAGAGAAAGAAAGATAGAAATATACAAAACATCACCATATAACATATTCTCTTTAGAACTCAGGGTCCTTACCACTTACAGAAAAGGCAGGCATTAGAAAATCAGGTTTCCCCCAAAGTAGAGCTAGGAAGTAGTAGAAGAGAGCAAAAAGCAAATTCTCTAGGACTTTTTAAAAAATTAATTTTGAGACATAACTGGCATATACCTCAATGCTTTCTCATCATGTATATATGTATGTATCTGAGTAATATACACTATAAATTTACACATGAAAGTGAAAGTGAAAGTGAAGTCGCTCAGTCGTGTCCGAGTCTTTGCGACCCCGTGGACTGTAGCCCACCAGGCTCCTCTGTCCATGGGATTCTCCAGGCAAGAATACTGGAGTGGGTTGCCATTTCCTTCTCCAGGGGATCTTCCCGACCCAGGGATCGAACCCAGGTCTCCTGCATTGCAGGCAGATGCTTTAACCTCTGAGCCACCTGGGAAGCCCAAATTTATCCATACACAAATATAAATGGATAGCTGTCTGGAAGGCAGTGTGAAATGAAAATATCTCCTGCCATGTTAATCAACAAGAACTATCACAGCCATCAGCATTTTCTCCAAATGTCAATGAGGGATCCCAAAACTGAGATCCAGCAGACACTGCCACCCGCATGGTGATTGCTGAGGAGCTGGGGGGATGCAAGAAGCAGCCACCTGCCACTCCCTAAGATGAACAAGAAAATGAGATTGGCCCCCAACAGCTGAGGTACACAAGAAAGGAATGAAGTCAGGAAGCCCAGGGGTTGGCATCTTCCTATACACAGAACGATAAATTCCTTAACCTGGTACTTGATCTTTGATGTTCAGACTGCCTGCTCCCTTTGTTGCAAACTTGTATATAGCCTGACTTCCTCCTTGCCTCCTTGGAGCAGTTTTTTCAGAGTTACTGAGAAGAAAAGTTATGACCCATCTAGACAGCATATTAAAAAGCAGAGACATTACTTTGCCAACAAAGGTCCGTCTAGTCAAAGTTATGGTTTTTCCAATAGTCATGTATGGATGTGAGAGTTGAACCATAAAGAAAACTGAGTGTTGAAAAATTGATGCTTTTCAACTGTGCTGTTAGATAAGACTCTTGAGAGTCCCTTGGACTGCAAGAAGATCCAACCAGTCCGTCCTAAAGGAAATCAGTCCTGAATATTCATTGGAAGGACTGATGCTGAAGCTGAAACTCCACCTGATTCGAAGAGCTGACTCATTAGAAAAGACCCTGATGCTGGGAAATATTGAAGGCAGGAGGAGAAGGGGACGACAGAGGATGAGATGGTTGGATGGTATCACCGACTCAATGGACATGAGTTTGAGTAGACTCCGGGAAATGGTGATGGACAGGGAGGCCTGGCGTGCTGCAGTCCGTGGGGTCACAAAGAGTCCGACACGACTGAGCGACTGAATTGAACTGACTGAATTAAGACAATCTCTCCCAGGCTCGGAGTCCTAAACATTCCCACTAAATAAAACAACTCTCTCCTTTCAGGTGTGACTACATTTTTTTAGTCAGCAGCAGGAATAAAAATGGACGTGGTAAAAAGTAGCTACATAAAAATTAAATTACCTCAACCTAAACATTTAAGCAGAGGCATTACTTTGCCAACAAAGGTCCATCTAGTCAAGGTATGGTTTTTCCAGTGGTCATGTATGGATGTGAGAGCTGGACTATAAAGAAAGCTGAGCGCGGAAGAATTGAGCGCCTTTGAACTGTGGTGTTGGAGAAGACTCTTGAGAGTCCCTTGGACTGCAAGGAGATCCAACCAGTCCATTCTGAAGGAAATCAGCCCTGGGATTTCTTTGGAAGGAATGATGCTAAAGCTGAAACTCCAGTACTTTGGCCACCTCATGCGAAGAGTTGACTAATTGGAAAAGACTCTGATGCTGGGAGGGATTGGGGGCGGGAGGAGAAGGGGACGACAGAGGATGAGATGGCTGGATGGCATCACTGACTCAATGGACAGTTTGAGTGAGCTCCGGGAGTTGGTGATGTACAGGGAGGTCTGGCATGCTGCAATTCATGGGGTCGCAAAGAGTCGGACACGACTGAGGGACTGAGCTGAAACATTTATATTCTTTGGTGTCTTATCAAGAATCTGAAACTGTGTTAAGAAAAAGTGAAGCAGAATTGTCACTAAGCAGTTCATTTGGTGAGACGTGGGGGTTGACTTGAGACTTCTGACGAGTCAGTAGCACAGAGGCGACACGAGGAGTTAAGCAGCCAAGAGAACCCCTCCTGGTCGCCCCGTCTGCGTCTCCGGAGCCGGCACAGTCGCCTCTCTGCGTCCCCTTCAGGTCGCCGAGTTTCCGCAGCCCCAGCCGCCGCAAAGTGGGCGGGGCTTGGGGGGCTGGCGGGCGCCGCTGCCTAACAATCGTGGCCGGCGCCTGCGTGACGTCAGCTCTCTACCGCCCGCCTCCCGCGCCTGGAAAGAGGCGGCCGCCCATTGGCTGCGCCGCTGGCGGCCTCGGGGCCAATGACAGGGCGACGAGCTGCGGGGTCCGGACTTGACGTTGTGCGGCTACCCTCGGGGTTTATTTGGCTCCGGGGCCTCTCACCGCCGCCATTAGGAGCCCGCTGCGTTCGAGGCAGCCCCCCCTCCTCGCTCCCCCCTCCCCTCGGCGTCCCCCCGCCTCCGCGCCTGCTCTCCGCCCCTCTGCCCCCGCCTCCGGCAGCGGGAGCCGCGCGCGGGGCCGCGGAGACCATGTCCTGACTGTGGGGAGAGGGCGGAGGCGGCAGCAGCGGGGCGGGCGGAGGCGCGGAGGGAGGCGGAGAGGGGCCGGGCTCGGCTCGTCGCCGCGGGCTGCTCGGGGGGGAGTAGTCGCCGCCGCCGCCGCCGCCGCCGCGGCTGCCGGGCGCCGAGCGTCGGACGGGGAGGAGGAGCAGGAGCTGGAGGAGGAGCCGCCGCCAGGTAACCGGGGCCCCCGGGGAGGGCGCCCTGCCTCAGGCCCCTGGCGGCCCCGCCGCGCGGCCTGGCCGGCCCCTCGCTCCCTCACGGTACCCTGGCCGCCGGGTCTCCCGGGCCGCCCCCTCTGCGTCTCCCCCACCCCACCCCCGGGGGCAGCGTCGCCGGCGAGGAGAGGGGAGGGGGGCACGGGCTGGCCTCGCCGCGCTTCCATCTTGGGCTTTCCTAGTGAGGGGACAGGCCCGGGGCTGTGGGAGGGTGTGGGTCCGCCCGGCTTGTTTACCGACCATCGGTCCGCCGCGGCTGGACGCGCTGCCTGCCCTGCCGCCTCTCTTCCGCCAGATTACGCCCCCCCCCCCCCCCCCGCCATTCCCCCCACCCCAACTTCTTTTCCTGCCACCTTCGGGCTGGTCTCTGCAATAGGGCCCTCAATACTTGGGTCCGTCGCCACAAGTTGGTACCGGTCCCCCCAAACTTGTCTTTCAGCCCACCCCCCGGCGGCTTCCTCTCCGCCTCCCGCGGTGGCCTCCCGTTGTCTCTTTTTTTTTTTTTTCAGAAAATAAAGGTGGGGGCCGACGGGGGTGGGCTGAGGGGAGGTGGAGGGGAGAAGCTGGAACTAGTGGAAAGATTGTCTGGTCCTCTCGCTCGCAATAAACGATGGTTCCGTGCACACTTACCTTGTTATTCTCTTGGCTGTGGCTTGGTGTGTGGGGTCATTGCACAGACAAAAGGACCATAATGAATACTTGCATGTTAAGCTCGAGGGGCCAGCAATTGAGGTTCAGCCTGGAAGTTTGAGCCGACCCCATTTATCTTTGAGATAACCCCGGTGTTTGGAAATTCTTCTGGCAGAGAATTTGGTATTTCAGTCAATTGATTCCGTAACTCCGTAGACTTGTATCAGGTTAAACGCTGTCCCCTTCCACCCAAGTCTTGTGGTCTGTGTGTTCCCCCTATGATCTGTTGTCAATAAATTTAATGTACAAAAATGTTTTAGGAATCCAGTTGAAGAGAAATGTTTCTCTCTTAGAAACGTTATATAATGAGTGGGTTTTTTTCTGAGGTCTCTTTTTTTAGTTGACTTTATCACTTGTGCGACCTCAAGGGTACCCATGTTTTGATCAAGCATGGATGACTCAGTGTTCAAACCATAAGCCAGGGGAAACCATGAGGAATTTTGATCTTGGCTTGTGCCAGGGGCCTTAGGAAAAGCATCTAATCTACGTTTGTGAAAAATTAAGCTGGACCTCTCCTCCTGGTTATTAGTATTATTAATTAAATGAGGCAATTATAAAGAAATTTAGAACCCTGCTTCCCTGTTTGATTTTTAGCTCTTGACAAGATATGCAGGCACCTTCTTATGCTAAAATTTCATAACGTTGTTTTTATAGGGCTGTTTGTGGCACTGAGAGGACAGTAATGGCATATTTTAATCTTTGGGGAGGATCCTGTTTGAATGTCATGAGGGATTTTTATTTCTGTTGTCTCAACCCCTTTTATTAATGCTTGGGAGCATTTGGACACCCATTTATTTACTTTTGAAATGTGCTTGGGTTGGTATGATGAACTCTTTCACGGTAGTGTATTTTAAAGCTTGTGGCCTTGATTCAGTTCTGTGTGCTGATGAAGGTTTTGGCATATTACATTTAAAATCTGAGGGTTAGCATAGGGTTGGAACTCATGACCCAGGTGTAGGATATTTGAGGTAAATTGCTTCCTGTGTGTAATTGATATAGTGAGAGCTGTTCAGTGTGCTTTTATGCTTAGCTTGCTTTTATAATAGGTGGAAACTTTAAACAAATGGGGATTGCAAAAGTAGACCTCTGTAGCGTTTTGTTTAACTTGGGTCAGTGTCAGTATTAGTGCACTGCTGCTCACTTCCCTCCTTCCCCCCAAATAAGCTCTTGTACCTGGACTTTGAATACTTTTTTCTCCCGGTGATGTGTTTCACCTGGAGTATTTGTGCTTCACTAATGCTTTGAGTAAATAATATCTTGCACATGTTAACATTCACCTTCTCACATCACACCATAAAAACTTCCAGAGACTCCCTGTTACATGCAAAGTAAGGTTTTAACTCCTTGGTGTGGTTTTCAGGTTTCTCTATAATCTGGCCCTGATCCATTCTTCAGTCTTAACTCTTACTTCTTCCCTTTGTGAATCTTGTAGTTCCAGCCAAACTAACTTGTTTGTTGTTCCTTTGAAGTCCCTCCTCTTGGCTTTTCTTTGTGCTTTTCTTTCTATTTGAAACCCTCTTCTTCTTGTGTTCATAGATATTCCCTTTATTCTGGCCTTGAGAAGCCTTCTTGACTACTTCAACCCCAAGAAGTCTATTCTCATCTCTGCAGTGTGAGACTGTTTTCCTTGTCTTTTTTTTTCTCCTTACAATATGCTGGCCTGGATTTCAATTTATCTTTTTATTCTACTTCCCAATTAGATTTTTAAGATCTTTGAGGATTGGGTATGAACCCTAAGCCCTACATCTGTGCACCATATATTACGCTCTGAAAATATGGATACATGGTCTGACAAAGTTTTTGGTTTTAGAGATGTTCTAGAATATGAAGTTTGTACTTCTCTAAGTGTTGGAGTTGCTGGAACTTTTTGATATATGAGGCAAAATACTGGAAACTGTTGGTCCAGTCGTATCTGACTCTCTGCGACCCCATGGACTGCAGTATGCCAGGGAAGTCTGGCGTGCTGCAGTCCATTGGAAACTATGACAATCTGTAAAAATTTTTTTTTGCCAGTATGTATATCTAAGTGGCTCAGTGGTTTTTTTTGTTTTTTTTTTTTTTTTAAATCTGCCTGACTAGCAGGAGATGCAGGTTCGATCCCTGGGTTGAAACAATCCCCTGGAGAAGGAAATGGTAGCCCACGTCAGTATTCTTGCCTGGAGAATCAATCCCATGGACAGAGGAGCCTGGTTGGCGGGCTACAATCCATCAGATCAGATCAGATCAGTCGCTCAGTCGTGTCCGACTCTTTGCGACCCCATGAACCGCAGCACGCCAGGCCTCCCTATCCATCACCAGCTCCCGGAGGTCACTGAGACTCACATTCATCGAGTCAGTGATGCCATCCAGCCATCTCATCCTCTGTCGTCCCCTTCTCCTCCTGCCCCCAATCCCTCCCAGCATCAGAGTCTTCTCCAATGAGTCAACTCTTCGCATGAGGTGGCTAAAATACTGGAGTTTCAGCTTTAGCATCATTCCTTCCAAAGAAATCCCAGGGCTGATCTCCTTCAGAATGGACCGGTTGCTACAATCCATAGGGTCACACAAAGTCGGACACGGTTTAGAGACTAAGCAACATTATCAGCATAATTCTTTCTATAGAGGATGCTTAACATTTTGATAATGATCATTGTGTTATTCAAATAAAAGTAAGTACTACAGGTCTGTGGTTTATTTCATCTTTGAGTCTGGGTCGGTTACTTGGGTTTGAATTTGGCACCAGTGACATTGAGTTGGTCGTTTCATATTTGTATTGTTGCTGATGTTTAGTTGTAAGTCGTGTCCGACTTTTTGTGACCCCAGGGACTGTAGCCTCCCAGGACCCTCTGTCCATGAGATTTCCCAGGCAAGAATACTGGAGTGGATTGCTGTTTCCTTCTCCAGTGGATCTTCCCGATCCAGGGATTAAACCTGTGTCAGCTGCACTGCAGGCGGATTCTTTACCACTGAGCCACCAGGGAAGTTTACAGGTAGCATTTAGCATCCTGGGAGGGGAAGTTCATCTGTCATCTCAGTTTGCATCTTTAACCTCAGCTGTTGGCTGCATGTGTCACTGATCATGAGGCAGGTGAGGCTCAGGAGAATGTGATTCACTGCTACCTGTCAACACTGTTGGAAGAAAAACACAAACAAACTGGTCCATAGTAGTTTTGTTTACCGAGGATAATACATGTAATTATGCGGTACATGGGTGATTGCTGATGCAGTTGGAAAATAGGTGTGTATGTTCCTGTTGTGTTATGTGTGTGAGTGGGAGGCCTGATGGTTTGTGGATACAGAGTCTCCTAGCAGTAAATCATCTTGATTTATCCATTGCATCTATATGGAAACGTGCTCTTCCTCCAGTTCATCAAAATACTTTTTTCCCCCTTAAAATTGATTGGTTTTTAGAAACTAGTTTACATAAAAACTTTTTTTAAGCTTCGGAAACCTTTTTAGCATAATTGAAGCTAAAATTAGTCTATTAACTTTCCAGAAACGCTAAGCATTTCTACTTAGGCTACTTACATTTGTAAAAGGGACTTTCATAGAATTACATCAGTAATTTCACCACTTGAGAAGTCAGGATCAGTAAGCATTCTTTGCTGTCTGGTATTTTGGTTTGACAGGAGTCATTAGTTTGAATTTTAAAATGGAGGTTGGTTAGGTAAATTGAACATAAAATTAATAATTTTTCAGGTGCCTAGTGAACGTTTTAGTAATGAAAACAAACACTGATTTCCTTTATTTTTATAGTTAATTTATCGAGGGCAGACTGCCGCACGCCCTCTCAAGCAACACAATACAATTTTGGTTTTTATTTTGTATTGTTTGGAAAGTCAGATTTTTATGTGGATTGAATTTACATAAGTAAAAACTATTCAAATGGATAAAAGCATTGTTGAAAATCAGTTGCACATCTCCAAGTGTTTCTTAATTTTAAGGAATATCAGCTTAGGGTATTCCCTGGTGGGCCAGAGGTTAAGACTTAGCTTTCCAATGCATAGGGTCCAGGATAGATCCCTGGTCCGGGAGCTAAGATCCTACATGCCTTGTGGCAAAAAAACGAAAACATAAAACTGGCAGTGTTGTAACAAATTCAATAAAGATGTCAACAACGGTCCAAATTTAAAAATATTAAACAGCTTAAATAAACTTAGTTCATATAACTAAGTTTAGTTCATATAACGTAAACTTTACCCTTTTAAAGTATTCATTTCATTAGTTTTTAGTGTATTCACAAAGTTATATAACCATCACCACTATTCAGAACATGTCTCTCACCCTCCAAAAAGACCCTGTACTCATTTGAAGTCATCTCCCTTTGCCCCAGTTCCTGGCAACTGGAAATCTACTTTCTCTGTGGATTTGCCTGTTCTATATAAATTGGTTGTTGTTCAGTCACTCACTCGTGGCCGACTCTTTGGAACCCCATGGACCGCAGTATGGCAGGTTTCCCTGTCAAAGAGTTTGCTCAGACTCATGTGCATTGAGTCGATGATGCCATGTGACCATCTCATCCACTGTTGTCCCCCTTCTCTTCTTACCCTCAGTCTTTCCCAGCATCAGTCTTTTGCAACCAGTTGGTTGTATCAGGTGGCCAAAGTATTCGAACATCAGCATCAGTCCTTCCTTCCAATGAATATTCAGGGTTGATTTCCTTTAGGATTGACCGATTTGATCTCCTTGATGTCCTCTCAAGAGTCTTCTCCAGCACCACAGTTCGAAAGCATCAATCTTTGGTGCTCAGCCGTTTTATGGGCCAACTTTCACATCATAAATGACTACTGGAAAAACCATAGCTTTGACTATACGGACCTTTGTCTGCAAAGTGATGTCTCTGATTTTTAATACGCTGTCTAGGTTTGTCATGGCTTTTCTTCCAAGGAGCAAAGGTCTTTTAATTTGGTGGCTGAAGTCACTATCTGCAGTGATTTTAGAGCCCAAGAAAATAAAGTCTGTTACTGTTTTCCATTTTCTGCCCATTTATTTGCCATGAAGGAATCATACAATATGGTCGTCCCTCAGTATCCATGGGGAATTTGTTCCAGGATCCCCCTCGGATATCAAAATCCAGGGGTACCCAGCTCTTTTATATGAAATAACCAAGTATTTAAGGTTTGTCTAGATCCATAGGTTTATGCACATCCTTCTATACACTTTAAGTCATATCTAGATTACTTATAAAGCCTAATACAATGCAATGTAAGTAGTTGTCAGTGTGTAAATTCAGGCTTTGCTTTTTGGAACTTTCTGGGTATGACCTTTTGTGTCTGGCTTTGTTCACTTAGCTTGATGTTTTAATGTTTATCCATGTTGTAGCATATATTAGTACTTCATTCTTTTTGTGGCTGCATAATGAATATTCCATATATGGGTGTATATCACATTTTGTTTATATTCTTCTATTCTTTGAGGGACATTTAGGTTTTTTCTGTGTTTTGGCTTTTATGAAATACGCTGCTATGAACATTGTGTACAAGCTTTTGTGGGGACATAAGTTTTCATTTTTCTTGGGTTTATACCTAGGAGTGGAATTGCTGGGTTATATGGTGACTCAGTGCTTAACCTTTGAGGGACTTTGTGACTCTTCTCTTCCAGCAGTGTATTATGAGGATCCCATTTCTCTACATGCTCATTAACACTTGTCTTTTTTTATTATAGCCATCTGAGTAAAGTGGCGTCTCCTAGTTTTTACTTGCATTTCTCTAATGGCTGATGGTATTGAGTATGTTTTCACGTGCTTATTGGTCATTTGTGCAGCTTTAGAGAAATGTCTATTACAGTCCTTTGCCCATTTTTCAATTGGATTATTTGTCTTATTATTGGTTGGATTGTGAGAGTTCTTTTTATATTCTGGATAGAAGTCAGATGATTTGCAGGTGGTTTGCAAAGGCCTTCTCTTATTCCATAGGTTATCTCTTCACTTTTCTCGGCGTCCTTTGAAGTACAAAGATTTTAATTTTGATATCCAGTTTTATCTATTTTCTTTTGTCATTTATGCTTTTGGTATTATCTCTTAAGAAGCCATTGTCTAATCTAAGGTCAAGAAGATTTGCATTTCTTCTACAGATTTTACAGTTTTTGCTCTTACGTTTAGCTCTTTGATAATTCTGAGTTTTGCATGTAGTATGAGATAGAGATCCGACTTCACTCTTTTTGCAGGTGGCTGCCTAGTAGTCCCAGCACCATTTGCTGAAATTCAGTTAGCTTTAGTAACATAATTATTCTCAACTAAAATTGATTATTGCAAGACAGCATTCCCTGGGTGTCTGAAGAAATTATCCTGACGTTGCAGATGGAGAAATGGAGTTCTACTGGGTTGCAGCAGTATCCTTGTGATTGGAATTCTGAGGGCAAGACATCATTTCTGTAACTTTTAACAAGTCACTTTTAAATCCTTTTCTGATTGGGGTAGGTAATTAACTTCATTTTTTGGTATTTAATGACGTTAAAGTTTGTTTTTAAATGTGGGAGTGGTAGCAATTTGCAGAACTTTTGACTAATCTTTGAAATACTATCCTTTGATATCATTAGAATAGTGAATTGCTTTTTGTTGACTAAATGATCAGTGAGCGGCTGTTTTATAGCAAGCTCTGTTTATAGAGACATAAAAATGAGTTTGTTTTTGTTTTTTTTACAGTTGATCATTCGAAACAAACCTTAATCCACTAAACAAAGTACTGTGACGTGGTAAAGAAATGACTAATTTAGCACAAGATTATGATTGGATCAAGAAGGGTTGTACAGGAGTGGAAACAGTTAAGCTAGGCTTTGAAGACGGTTTCTAGGTGTGTGTGTGTATGTATATAGATATATATATACGTCTGTACACACACACATACAAGCGGGATGGGAGAACATTGTTTACAGAAGCAACCATATATAGTGAAGGGGTGGAGACGTGACAATTACATGTCACATATAAGGGCCAGCAGAGGGTATAGTGTGGCTTAAGCATGTGGTTGAGGTTGGAGTATCGATCCTAACACCTGGATGTGAGTGCCTTACTCTTCTCCAGTCCCTACTCCTTATTTTCCCTTAGAGCTAGTATTGTCGAGGAGCTAGAAAATAGAAAGGAGAAATGATCCTCTCCAGTGTGGATCGTCTTTACAGGTAGGAAGAAGGAAGGGTTGCCTCTGTGTGGGGAGAGGATATGATGAGGCTATTTGTTGTATTAAGTTTAAAATCTGTATTTACGTTCTAGTATATAGACAGAGCAAACAAGGAAAAAACAGAAGCAAATACCCAAACCAAACCCAGGTGGTGATAAGCGCTCTGCCAGTAATGTAATGAAAGTAGGGTAATGTGGTGGAGAATGACATCAGTGTGGTGAGGGAAGATTTTTGAGGAGGTAATATTTAAATCTAGTTTTTGATGACAAGAGCTGGCCATGTGAAAATCTAGGGGGAGAGAATTCTAGGCAGAGGAGATTGCTCCTGGAAAACTCTCATGGCAAGCCTGAGCTTGTTTGTAAAAGGAACAGAATGAAATCCACTTTTATGTAAAGATTTGCAAGAAAGACTGGGGAAATTTTAATTTTATTTTGAGTGAGTAGGGTTTAAGACCTGTATGGTAACCTGGTTTACGCTTCTAAGGGATGCATCTGGCTTCTATGCGAGGATGGTGGCTAGAATAGAAGCAACAAGATTAGTGGGGAGGTTATGTAGTAATCCACGTGAGAGTTGGTGGTGGCTTGGAAGAAGGGCATGATAGGGTAATCTGGAGAAAAACTCAGATTTGGGGACTTGTTTTGGAGGTAGTGCCAATGCCTTGTGGTAGCCAGACACAGTGACTATACAGTCAGTCTATCTTGTAATCTAATAGTCACGTTTCGTTCTGGGAAAATGTTTTTGTAACTCTGGAAGGCTGTGGTGTATTAGTTGGGAAAAATAGAAGTCAGAATTTGGGCTTTACTTCCTGAAGTTTGGGCACGTTCCTGAACCGCAGGCAAGTTCATTTTACCTTTGCTGAAACCACAGATTTATTGTCATTAAAATGAAGATACTTGTACCTCAGAGGGATTATGTACCCGAGGGTTTGGAAAGTACCCACGGGTTCTGAAGATGAAGTGAAATAATACAAATGTTCTGTGATCTGAAGCTTCATATAAAATCGAAGGTGTGTTATTTCAAACTGACATTTGTTCATATTATTTATAGGATGTAGATCTTGAGATTATTGGTACTAGCCCCCAAGCAACAGTTAGAACTGGACATGAAACACAGACTGGTTCCAAATAGGAAAAGGAGTACATCAAGGCTGTGTATTGTCACCCTGCTTATTTAACTTATATGCAGAGTACATCATGAGAAACGCTGGGCTGGATGAAGCGAAAGCTGGAATCAAGATTGCCGGGAGAAATCTCAATAACCTCAGATATGCAGATGACACCACCCTTATGGCAGAAAGGGAAGAGGAACTAAAGAGCCTCTTGATGAAAGTGAAAGAGGAGAGTGAAAAAGTTGGCTTAAAGCACAACATTCAGAAAACGAAGATCATGGCATCTGGTCCCATCACTTCATGGGAAATAAATGGGGAAACAGTGGAAACAATGTCAGACTTTATTTTTCTGGGCTCCAAGATTACTGCAGATGGTGACTGCAGCCACGAAATTAAAAGACACTTACTCCTTGGAAGGAAAGTTATGACCAACCTAGATAGCATATTCAAAAGCAGAGATATTACTTTGCCAACAAAGGTCCATTTAGTCAAGGCTATGGTTTTTCCAGTGGTCACGTATGGATTTGAGAGTTGGACTGTGAAGAAAGCTAAGTGCCGAAGAATAGATGCTTTTGAACTGTGGCGTTGGAGAAGACCCTTGGACTGCAAGGAGATCCAACGAGTCCATTCTAAAGGAAATCAGCCCTGGTTGTTCTTTGGAAGGAATGATGCTAAAGCTGAAACTCCAGTACTTTGGCCACCTCATGTGAAGAGTTGACTCATTGGAAAAGACTCTGATGCTGGGAGGGATTGGGGGCAGGAGGAAAAGGGGATGACAGAGGATGAAATGGCTGGATGGCATCACTGACTTGATGGACGTGAGTCTGGGTGAACTCCGGGAGTTGGTGATGGACAGGGAGGCCTGGTGTGCTGCAATTCATGGGGTCTCAAAGAGTCGGACACGACTGAGTGATTGAACTGAACTGAAAGACAGATAAGACGTCATAATTTTTTCAGGTGAAGAGCCTTGGATCTCAAGGATTTGGCAAAATCCCCGACTCAGTAACAGGTGGAGAGGGACATGAACTCACATCTAAGAATTGCAGTGCATTCTTCTCTATATGAAATATCGAGAGATGGAACTCATCTTCCCACAGTAAAATACAGTACATTTTCCCTTAATAATGCTTTGGTGAAAGGCAGTAAATCACTGAAGGAAAATACTGTCAAATATTCTTGACGCACACATGTGTTTGTGTTTGAAAGGATCTTTTATGTTCTTTTTAAGACTTTTAACTTTAGTGGGGTGTTGACATTTTTAAAGTTCCTGAATAGCAACACCAGATTTTTTTTTCTTTTTTGAACAGATTACTTTGGTGGAGATGTGAAGTATTAAGGTAGAAAGACCAGTTAAAATAATAAAATATTTGAGAGAAATAATGAACTAAGACTTGGTGGTAGCGGTAGAAAGAACTGATAGTTCTTGAGAAATATTTGGGATATAGGAGGCCACATTTGCTCTCATGCAAAAGGACTGTTGTGTACCTGTTTCGTGGACTTCCCAGGTGGCTCAGTGGTAAAGACTCTGCTTGCCAGTGCAGGAGACAAGAGATGCAGGTTTGATCCCTGGATCAGGAAGACTCCCTGGAGGAGGAAATGGTAACCCACTCCAGTACTCTTGCCTAGAAAATCCCATGGACAGAGGAGCCTGGTGGGCTACAGTCCATGGGGTCACAAAGAGTGGGACACGACTGAGCACACACGCACATGGACATATATAAATACAAATATATTTTCCCACTAAACTGTCTGAAAGTAAATTGCAGGCTTGATATCCTTTAATCTCTAAATATATCAGTGTGTATTTTATAAAAAAAAAAAAAGGGCTTTCTCCTATGTAACCACAATAGAGGTATCAAAGTTAGGAAATTAACAGTGTGATTAATTCTTAAGAATAAGATTCTATACATCTTACTTAAATTTTGCCAGTTGTTCTGTTAATGTTCTTTATAAACACAAAAGAAAATCTGAGATCGTGTGTTTGTTTTTTATAAGCTCCTTTAATTGGAACAATAAAGTCCTTGTTTTTCATACGTTTTTGAAGAATATAGGATTAGTAATTTTGTAGTTAGGGCTTCCCAAGTGGCACTGGTGGTAAAGAACCTGCTTGCCAATGCAGGAGACATAAGAGATGTGGATATTTGATCCTTGGGTCAGGAAGATACCCTGGAGAAGGGCATGGTAATCCACTCCAGTATCCTTGCCTGGAGAATCCTGTGGACAGAGGAGCTTGACAGATTATAGTCCATAGGGTCATAAATAATTGGACACGACTGAAGTGACTTAGCACATTCATGCAGTTTTGTAGAAAGTTGCTTAATACGGCATTTCTGATGTTTTCTCATGATTGTAGTCAAAGGATATACTTTTTGACAAGAATACCACACAGTTTTGTTCTTAGAACAATATAACAAAAGGCAAGTGATGTTTTTCCTAGTGTGGTTAACTTTGATTATTTAGTTAAGGTGTCTGCTGGCTTGGTGACATAACCAGTTATGATTTTGGGGAAGTACTTAGAGACTATTTAAATATCCTGTTAATACTCAGTTTTTCACCTACTAGTTTTAATGTTCACTTGTGATCTTTTTTTTGATTCTAGTGGGAAGATTGCCAAATGGTGAATTTTTAATCCAGTTAGTTCTTTTGCATTTATTTGATTTCTGTTGTAAGGAAGAACTTTTCTTCTCCATTATTTATTTGTTAGTTTGGAGACTTTCGGAGTTTTCTTTTAGTACTTCAAAAATTTTTTTCCTATTTTTATGTGGGTGCTTGAGTTGATTCACGTTTAGCTAGTGGGAGCCCTTCATGTTAATTTCAGTGTCTTTTTAAAACTTAAAATGTTGGGTTTGAACATATTTCGGATTTCATTTTTTATTTATTTATTTTGGGAATTCTGTTTATTCATTTATCTTTGGCTGCACTGGGTCTTGGGTGCTTTGCGAGGGCTGCTTTCGGGTTGCGGTGTGCAGTCGTTTCATTGTGCTGCTTCTCTTGCCGTGGATGATCTCTGGGGCTAGTGGACTCAGAGTTGTGGCGCATGGGCTTAGTTGCTCTGAGGCATGTGCTCTCTTCCCAGACTCGGGATCGAACCCGTGTCTCCTGCATTGCAAGGTGGACTCTTAACCACAGGACCACCAGGGGAACCCAGATTTTATTTTTTAGAGCAGCTTTACTAATAAGTTCACACCAAAAGTTATGTAGTTTTAAAAACTTACTGTCATTCTGAGGACTTTTTTTTTTTAAGAAAATATTTCCTGGGTATTAGTGACTAAAAACATTGTTAAGAAGTAGATTTTTAAAAGTCTTTATTTTTTAGAGTAGTTTAGGTTCACTACAGAATTTAGCAGAAAATAAAGTTTTTATACACCTCATGCTACACATGCATAACCTCTTTTACTATCAGCATCCTGCACCTGAGTGGTGCATTTGTTATGTTGATGAGTCTACTGTGATGCATAATTATCAGAGTACATAGCTTACATTAAGGTTCATTTTTGGTGTGTACATTTTATGGGTTTTGACAAATGTATAATGACATGTATCCACCATTATAATGTCATACAGAATAGTTTCATTGCCCTAAAAATCCTCTGTGTTCTGTCTGTTCATCCCTCCCTCTCACCAGCCCCTGATCTTTTTTTTTAATCTCCATAGATTTGCCTTTTCCAGAATGTTATGTACTTGGAATCAAACAGAATATAGCCATTTCAGACTGGCTTCTTTCACTTAGTAATATGCCTTTATGGTTCCTCCATGTCTTTTCATGGCTTGTTAGGTCATTTTTCTTTAGTGCTGTTTTCTTGTCTGGATGTACTACAGTTTATCCATTCACCTTCTGAACTTTGGTTGCTTGCAAGTTTTGGCAGTTATGACTAAAGCTGCTATAAACATCCGTGTGCAGGGTTTTGTATGGACCTATAATTTCAACTCCTTGGAGTAAATTCCAGGATGCACTATTGCTTGGTCATATGGTAAGAGAGCCGCTCAATGGAAAAAGACCCTGATGCTGGGAAAGACTGAGGGCAGAAGAAGGGGGTGACAAAGGACGACATGATAAGATGGCATCATCGCCTCAGTGGACATGAGTTTGAGCAAGCTCTGGGAGATAGTGAAGGACAGGGGAGCCTGGCTTGCTGTAGTCCATGGGGTTGCAAAGAGTTGGACATGTGACTTAGCGACTGAATAACAACAATGTGGCAAGAATAGGGGTTTCCCTGGTGGCTCAGTGGTAAATAACCCATGTGCCAATGCAGAAAATGTGGGTTCATTCCCTGAGTCGGGAAGGTCCTCTGGAGAAGGATATGGCACCCCACTCCAGTGTTCTTCCCTGGGAAATCCCATAGACAGAGCAGTCTATTGGACTATAGTACATTGGGTCACAAAGAGTCAGACACAACTTGGTGACTGAACAATGATGAAACACTGGTGGTGGTTTAGTCGCTAAGTTGTGTCTGACCCTTGGGGCCCCATGGACTGTAGCCCACCAGACTCCTCTGTCCATGGGGTTTTCCAGGCAAAAAATACTGGAGTGGGTTGACATTTCCTTCTCCAGGGGGATCTTCCCAACGCAGGGATTGAACCCCCATCTCCTGCAACGGAGATGGATTCTTTACCGACTGAGTTACAAGGGAAGAAATTGCCAGACTCTTCCCAACTTGGTTGTATCACTTTGCATTCCAGTCAGCAATGGGTGAGAATTCTTGTTGATCTGTATCCTTTCTAGCATTTGTTGTTAGTGTTCTGGATTTTGGTCATTCTAAGAGCTGTGTGGTCATATCTCATTGCAGTCTTAATTTGCAATTCTCTGCTGCTGCTAAGTTGCTTGTGTCCGACTCTGTGCGACCTCATACTGATGAGGTATAATGTTGAATATTTTTTCTTATGCTTGTTTGCCATCTGTATATCTTCTTTGAAGTGTCTGTTCAGGTCTTTGCCCTTGTTTTAATTAGGGTGTTTTATTATTATTGAGTTTCAAGAGCTCTTTATAGTTTAGATAACAGTCTTTATCAGATAATTTTTTCCTATTTTTTGGCTTATCTTGTCATTTTCTTGAGCATGTCTTCTGTAGAACAGAAATTTTCAATTTTAATAAATCCAGTTTATCAAGTATATCTTTCATGGATTGTGTCTTTGGGTTTTATCTGAAAAGTCATTGGCATAGTCAAGGTCATTTAGATTTCCTTTCATATTATCTTCTGGGAATTTTATAGCTCTGCATTTAGTGAAGAGGATCTACGAGCCTCATGATGGAGGTGAAAGAGGAGAGTGAAAAAGCTGGCTTAAAAATCAGCATTCAAAAAACTAAGATCATTCAAAAAACTAAGATCATGGCATCTGGTCCTATCACTTCATGGCATATAGATGGGGATAATGTGGAAAGTGTCAGATTTCATTTTCTTGGGCTCCCAAATCACTGCAGATGGTGACTGCAGCCTCGAAATTAAAAGACCCTTGCTCCTTGGGAGAATAGCTATGACAAACTTCTGTGTATTAAAAAGCAGAGACATCACTTTGCCGACAAAAGGTCTATATAGTCAAAGCTATGGTTTTTCCAGTAGTCATGTATGGTTGTGAGAGTTGGACTATAAAGAAGGCTTAGCCCCGAAGAATTGATGCTTTCTGACTGTGGTGTTGAAGAAGATCCTTGAAAGTCCCTTTTGTACATCAAGAAGATCAAACCAGTCCATCCTAAAGGAAGTCAGCCGTGAATATTCATTGGATGCACTGGTGCTGAAGCACCAATACTTTGGCCCTCTGATAGGAAGAGCTGACTCATTGGAAAAGACCCTGATGCTGGAAAAGATCAAAGGCAGGAGAAGGGGACAACGGAGGATGAGATGGTGGGATGGCATCACTGTCTCAAAGGACATGAGTTTGAGCAAACTCCAGGAGATACTGAACGACAGGGAAGCCTGGCATGCTGCATGGTTCATGGGGTTGCAAAGAGTCAGACACGACTGAGCAACTGAACAACAACAATTTAACGTTTGGTTTGTGATCCATTTTGAGGGAATTTTTGTGAGGGGTGTGAGGTCTGTGAGCCATTTTTGTTTTTGCATGTGGTTGTCCAGTGGTTTCAGCGCAATTTTTTGAGAGGATTTTTTCTCCATTGTATTGCCTTGCCTTATTCAAGTCGAATATCAGTTGACTCTGTATGTGTGGATCAATTTCTGGGCTCTTTATTCCATTTCATTGACCTATTCTTTCACCAGTACCAGTGTTTTGATTACTATAACTGTATGAAAGTGAAAGTCCGACTCTGTGTGACCCCGTGGACTGTAGCCTGCCAGGCTCCTCTGTCCATGGAATTCTCTAGGCAAGAATAATGGCGTGGGTTGCCATTCCCTTCTCCAGGGGATCTTCCAAACCCAGACATCACACCCAGGTCTCTTGCACTGCAGACGGATTCTTTCCCATCTGAACCACCAGGGAAGCCCAATGTAACTGTATAGTAAGTCAGGAAGTCAGAATACTAAGTTCTCTGACTTTAATCCGTTTTTGGGGGTGCTAATATAAATGGTGATGTGTTTTAAATTGCATTTGTTTATTGCTGGCATATAGGAAAGCAATTGACTTACTTAACCTTTACCCTGCAATCCTGTTACAATCCTGTAGTAGCTGTAGTTTTGTTGATTCTTTTTTGGATTTTCTTCGTAGACAATCTTGTCATCTGTGAATATCAACAGTTTTATTTATTTCCCAATCTGTATCCTTTTTCTTTTCTTTTCTAATTTTACAATACTCACAGGAATTTCCAGTTTGACATTGAGAAGGAGTGGTGAGAGGGGACGACCTTGCCCTATTATGGGTATTAGCTGCAAAGTGTCTAGTTTTTCACCATCAAGTGTAAAGTTGATGTGCAAGTTTATTGTACATGCTCTTTATTGCATTGAGAAGGTTCCCCTGAAATCTGCTGAGTGTTTGTTTTTTTTAAATCATGTTGGATTTTGTCAAATACTTTTTCTTCATGTATGTATGTGGTCATGTGATTTTTTTTCTTTAGCCTGTTGATAGGATGTGTTATGTGTATTGATTTTTGAACATTGAACTAAGCTTGCATATCTGGAATAAACCTCACTTAGTTCTGATGTAGAATTCTTTTTATACATTGTTGGATTTGATTGGTTTTTATTTTGTTGAGGATTTTTGCCTGGGTTCCTAAGAAAGATTAAAAAGATGGATTTTTGTCACTCCAATTTAAGTCTGTCTTGGTTTTCTGAAGTGTGATACTCGCCTGGAAGTTTAGTGTGAGAGAAGCTGGTTCATATTGTGATATGTTTTCTCTCTCTAATGAACCATACCGGTGAGTTGTAAAAAGAAGAGAAGTTTTTCAAATGATTTAGCATTGCATCTCAAACACATGCTCAGATGTTTTACTACTATTTTCAGCAATCATAAAATTCTTTAAAATTGCTAGTAAAATTACTCATTTTCTCTGTAGACTAGTAAACAATTTGTAGAATATCACAGGACCCTGGACCAAGTTTTGAGTAACAGTCTTAACTATACACGATATACTGCTTCTTGATCCTTTTCTCGTCTTAACAATCTAGTCTTAGAATTAAAGGCTTGATTCTTAGTCTGCAATAGCATTTGTTACCTTCTTGATAGATTTTAAAAACTTTTCATTGTGAAAAATTTCAAACAAATAGACATACAGAGACTGGGAGAATGAATTCTCATGTAAATCCATCACCCAGTTAGCAACACATGTCCAATCTTGTTTCATTTATATTCTTCTTGCTTCTCCCCAGTGGATTTAAAGCAAATTTAAGACATAATACTGTAAATAACTCAGCATGTGTCTCAAGAGAGAAATACTCTTTTAGAAACATAGATACCATATTGTTAATCACACCTTAAAATTTTAATAACTTCTTAATATCAGTTCAGTGTTTAATTTTTAGCACATATTTAAGTTTTAATATGGGCTCCTCTGGTGGCACAGATGGTAAAGAATTCGCCTGCAACGCGGGAGACTTGGGTTCGATCCCTGAGTTGGGAAGATCCCCTGGAGGAAGGCATGGCAACCCACTCCAGTATTCTTGCCTGGAGAATCCCACGGACAGAGGAGCCTGGTGGGCTACAGTGCATGGGGTTGCGAAGAGTCAGACGTGACTGAGCAACTGAGCACAAGTTTTAATACACACAAACCCATAGGAATTTACTGATTGGATCTCCACGGAATCAGTTTGAGTCTCTATATCCTATAAGCTGCTAGTTATATCTTAAAACTCAGTTGCATTCAGGTTTGATGCATTATTTGGCACAAATAATTCATTGGTGGTATTATATATGAATTTATTGATATAACTTTGTTTTAGAAATAGGATTTTAATACTCTTTAAGTATATTAAGTGATCATTAACTTAATATTAAGTGCATATTTTAAAATTTGGGCTTGACTGTTGGAGTTTGTCACAGATGGAGCAGGGAAAAGTTAAAAAAGTGTTTATTTGCAAAATGAATAAAGTGAATCTTTTTAAAGACTCAATCCCTGGGTCGGGAAGATCTCCTGGAGAAGGAAATGGCAACCCACACCAGTATTCTTGCCTGGAGAATCCCATGGACAGAGGAGAATCCCTGGTGGGCTACAGCCCATGGGGTTACAGAGTTGTACACAGCATACATTAAAGAGCATTGACTATAGGTTCCCTGTGCTATACAGTAGTGAGTCCCTATTAGCTATCTGTTTTATATATAGTAGTGTGCGTATGTCTATCCCAGGCCCCCAATTTTATGCCCCCCCGCCAAAGTGAGTCTTTACATAGAAGAATGTGAGACTCTGCGAGTTAGGGTTTTTACAAACTCTGCTATATTTATTTGTTTTGGGCTCTGCCGGGTCTTCACTGCTGCATGGGGGCTTTCTCTCGTTGCAGACAGCAAGGGCTACTCTCTGGTTGCGGTGCATGGGCTCTAAGGCGTGAGGGCTTCAGTGGTTGTGGCACAGGGGCCTGTTGGCTGTGGCTCACGGGCTCTAGAACCTGGACTCAGTAGTTGAGGTGTATGGGCTTAGTTGCTCCGTGGCATGTGGAAGTTTCCTGGATTAGGGGTTGAACCCATGTCCCCTGCATTGGCAGGCAGATTCTTCTCCACTGTGCCACCAAGGGAGTCCCTGGAGATCATCTTAACTCATGTTTTCACAGATGAGAAGACTGAGGCTCTTAGCAATAAAAATGATTTATTTACTGTCTCACAGTCTTTGCCCTAATACAAGGCCATGGATAGGTAGTGGAATCCACACATGCCTGTCATTTGGGGAGACTTTTCCCTTTTTCAGTTGTCTCAATGAAAATGGAAGGTTTTCTGTTGATGTACTTTTAATTGATACACTTTCATTTCTTCAGTAGTTTGGATAAGTGTATTGGTTTAAGAGAAGTCAAGCTGACTTTTATATTTTCGTCTCCAGGGATTTCCTCCAGAATAAAAAATACTTAAAAAGCATTTTATAGTCAAAAGCCATGATGTATATATGAGGTTGTTTTTTTTCTTTTCCCCATTCAATTTTACATGGAAAACTTAGTGTTATCTTGTTTTTAGAAATAACTTTTTAGGTCCTGCTTACTTAACTTTTTAGTCATTTTGCAGTAGTTCTCAATCTAGATAAGCTTTGGGAAGATTCTGTGTAACTTAAAAAGCTAATAAAATTTGACCAAGTGTGTGTTTTCAAGTTTAGTTTGCTTGTTTAGAGATTGTCTGTTATTAGTTATCTAGGAAAGACTGTTTAGTGAGTCACTCAGTACAGTTTATTGTCCAAATTCTGGATAATGGGAATAAGTGACTATGGGCTGCAGTATAAATGTATTTTTATTACCTTGTCTGTTTAGTACAGACTTTGGAGCCAGAATGCCCAAGTTCAAATCCTGGCTCTGCCACACAGCAGTTTTGTCACTTCAGGAAAGTTATTCAATTTTTCTTTTCCTGTTTCCAGTCTTTAAAATTGGAGATTATATTAATAGTACCTGTTTCATAGAGTTCTGAAGATTAGATTAGTTAATAATATATTCAGTACTTAGAACATTACCTGGCATATAGTAAATGCTTACGTGTTAGCTATTTTCTTTTCTTAGTTGGACAAGGCTGACCCTGGCAAAATTGTGAAATAGAGTTGGCCTGTACACTCATTCATCTCTAATAGTTGGGTAAGCAGTCCTTTTTCAAGCTGCTGCTATCTTTGGCATTCCTTCCTAGGTTGTCCTTTGCTAAACTTCTGTGTGCTTGTTCTCCCTGCCTAAGCAATGAAAATGCAACTCACAAAATCCCCACCCTATTTTCCTGTTATTCATTATAGTAGGAATTGTGAGAAAAGTAATCTGATTGGATGACTTCACACTATTAATAAATAAAATTTGTGAATAACTTCTTTGTAATAGCTCTGAGTTGGTTTTGCCCTGGAATAGTTCATTCATTTGATTCTGCCTGCTTTTCAACTTTTATATCAGAACTCAATGATTATTTAAAAAATTTCTACCCTTTCTTTCTCTGTCATGCAGAAAAGATAGTGTTTGGTTAAAAAGATGGCCTTTAGTTGGGCTAGGTTTGGTCATGACTTTTGGTTCCTATCTGGGCTTCCCTGATAGCTCAGACGGTAAAGAATCTACCCACAATGTGGGAAACCCAGTCTCAATCCCTGGGTCGGGAGGATCCCCTGGAGAAGGAAATGGCAATCCACTCCAGTATTCTTGCCTGGAGAACCCCATGGATATTGTTTGCTTCCTGTGGATATTGTTAATTGGGACTAATCTGTTCATTGTGAACAGAGGATGGATGGGATGATAAAGACCAAATTCTGAGTGAAGTAACATGTTCATAGCTTTTGCAAAATACAGTTGTTTTACTGTATTTTAAATGCTGGCTTGATGTGCACTCTTAAAATAATCTCCCCACTTCTGTGTGCATTTAAGAAAAGCCGTAGTCATCTTTTATCTAGTTAAATTGCAGGTGTCCTGAGCATAAGGACAATATTTTATCTCATAGATACATCTTTGCACATTTCTGAGCGTGTAGTAGACCTCCTGTAACTAGTCCTAGGTTGTTAAATTAGTTTTGTTTATAAGGACTGTAATTTGCGTACATGATTGACCTGTTATGTGTCTGAAACTGTGTATAAGAAGCATGCTAAGATGGGTTCTGCAGTAGCTCAAGATCAATCTGTGTGTCCATCTGTTATTGTATTTATTACTCCTCCTGTCTTTTTTGTTACTATCTAAAAACTGGAGAGTACAGAGGAAGTTGGTGAAATTACAGATAAAGCCCTAGTATGTAAATAGGTAGAATTTCTCCTGAAATGACTGGGATTCAGATTTTAAAAAGGAGCCTTACTATTGTTTGAGATTTGACATACTGTAAATTAACCTTGTGTTTATGTATCAGTGGGGTACTGGTTATCTGGTGGTTTAAGAGAAACCATTAACATTGTAGCTTTTATTAATTTTCCAAATTAACACAGTGTTGACTTACTGAAATGTAAACTTTATATTCTTTGTTATATTTTAAGGACTTAGGTTTGTGAGATTGAAGTTACATGTACTGGTTGTACTGGTAACTGCCAGTAAGACATGGTGCCAGTAAGGCCAAAGTCACCATGACGGTGTTAGTTAATTATTATTATTTTTAACTATGACTGTCTGGGGAGGCCTTACAAATAGCTGTGAAAAGAAGAGAAGCGAAAAGCAAAAGAGAAAAGGAAAGATATGAGAATCTGAATGCAGAGTTCCAAAGAATAACAAGAAGAGATAAGAAAGCCTTCACCCATCAATGCAAAGAAATAGAGGAAAACAACAGAATGGGAAAGACTAGAGATCTCTTCAAGAAAATTAGAGATACCAAGGGAACATTTCATGCAAAGATGGGCTCGATAAAGGACAGAAATGGTATGGACCTAACAGAAGCAGAAGATATTAAGAAGAGATGGCAAGAATACACAGAAGAACTGTACAAAAAAGACTGTCACGACCCAGACAATCACAATAGTGTGATCACTGACCTAGAGCCAGACATCCTGGAATGTGAAGTCAAGTGGGCCTTAGAAAGCATCACTACGAACAAAGCTAGTGGAGGTGATGGAATTCCAGTTGAGCTATTTCAAATCCTGAAAGCTGATGCTGTGAAAGTGCTGCACTCAGTATGCCAGCAAATTTGGAAAACTCAGCAGCGGCCACAGGACTGGAAGAGGTCAGTTTTCATTCCAGTCCCAGAGAAAGGCAATGCCAAAGAATGCTCAAACTACCGCACAGTTGCACTCATCTCACACGCTAGTAAAGTAATGCTCAAAATTCTCCAAGCCAGGCTTCAGCAATACGTGAACCGAGAACTTCCTGATGTTCAAGCTGGTTTTAGAAAAGGCAGAGGAACCAGAGATCAAATTGCCAACATCTGCTGGATCATGAAAAAAGCAAGAGAGTTCCAAAAAAACATCTATTTCTGTTTTATTGACTATGCCAAAGCCTTTGACTGTGTGGATCACAATAAACTGTGGAAAATTCTGAATGAGATGGGAATACCAGACCATCTGATCTGCCTCTTGAGAAATCTATGCAGGTCAGGAAGCAACAGTTAGAACTGGACATGGAACAACAGACTGGTTCCAAATAGGAAAAGGAGTACATCAAGGCTGTATATCGTCACCTTGTTTATTTAACTTATATGCAGAGTACATCATGAGAAACGCTGGGCAGGAAGAAGCACAAGCTGGAATCAAGATTGCCGGGAGAAATATCAGTAACGTCAGATATGCAGATGACACCACCCTTATGGCAGAAAGTGAAGAGGAACTCAAAAGCCTCTTGATGAAAGTCAAGGGGGAGAGTGAAAAGGTTGGCTTAAAGCACAACATTCAGAAAACGAAGATCATGGCATCCAGTCCCATCACTTCATGGGAAATAGATGGGGAAACAGTGTCAGATTTTGTTTTTTTGGGCTCCAAAATCACTGCAGATGGTGACTGTAGCCATGAAATTAAAAGACGCTTACTCCTTGGAAGGAAAGTTATGACCAACCTAGATAGCATATTCAAAAGCAGGGACATTACTTTGCCAACAAAGGTCCGTCTAGTCAAGGTTATGGTCTTTCCTGTGGTCATGTATGGATGTGAGAGCTGGACTGTGAAGAAGGCTGAGCGCCAAAAAATTGATGCTTTTGAACTGTGGTGTTGGAGAAGACTCTTGAGAGTCCCTTGGACTGCACGGAGATCCAACCAGTCCATTCTGAAGGAGATCAGCCCTGAGATTTCTTTGGAAGGAATGATGCTGAAGCTGAAACTCCAGTGCTTTGGCCACCTCATGTGAAGAGTTGACTTATTGGAAAAGACTCTGATGCTGGGAGGGATTCAGGGCAAGAGGAGAAGGGGACGACAGAGGATGAGATGGCTGGATGGCATCACTGACTCGATGGACGTGAGTTTGGGTGAACTCCGGGAGTTGGTGATGGACAGGGAGGCCTGGTGTGCTGCGATTCATGGGGTCACAAACAGTTGAACACGACTGAGCGACTGATCTGATCTGAACTATTATTTTAACCAAAGTAATTTTGTCCAACTTATCCACGCATTACTTGGAAGGGATCTTCTTAGGGAATATGTTTAGTATACAGTGAGATAGATAACAGTGATCTCTGAAGGAGGTGAAGGTCAGCATATTTTTGGGTCTTACAGATTCTTAATCATTTATACATGATTTCACACAGATTTAGGACTTTCAGAGGATGTTTAATGACTGCAAAAGTCTGTGCACTTGTGTCCTTGCCACCTCAGGACTTGAATATTTAACCAGCTCATGTGTGCCTTTGGCTTGGTACCTAAATGTTAGTGCTAGGCACTGTCTACTGAGGTCTTGATACAGGAGTGGATCCCATCCTCTAGAATCTCTCCTATTTTTCCTGAAATTGCTCAAAAGCCCCACTCCTTTCTCTGTTTAGGTCACTCAACATGGTCTCCTCTCTGGATTTTTCTAAACATAGGACTGGTCCCCATTCCATGCCATTAGAATCTCTGAGCCAAAGTTCTTGACAGCTTGGCTCTGCTGTGCTCACTCAGTCCTGTCTGACACTTTGCAACCCTGTGGACTGTACCTTGCCGGGCTCCTCTGTTTATGGGGTTTTCCAGGCAAGAGTACTGGAGCAGGTTGCCATTTCCTACTTCATGGGATCTTCCTGACCCAAGGATGGAACCGAAGTCCAGGCGTCTCCTGCATTGGCAGGTGGATTCTTTACCACTGGTGCACCTGGGAAGCTCTGATTGAAAACCGAGTGTAGGAAATGATACGGCACAGTGTTCCACAAATCAGTGTTTCAGAAACTAGAGCCAAGAAGACATACAATAGGTGCCAAATGTGGATGGAAGTGTTGTGGTTGCTTGGAGCGTGTATACTTGAAATGATTTGAAAAACTTTAGGAGAGAGATGAGATTTGAACTGAATTTTAAAGGATGGTAGGATTTGCCAGAACTGAGTGTGTATGTCTGTCGTGCTTGTTTTTCTCAGGTAATGTCTTCATGTGTATATTGTGGAGGGCTGGTAGTACATGAGTGGGTCTGGGTTGTGTGCTGTGTTTGTGTGTTGGGAAGGAGCTGAGAGTTTGTGCTGTTACAAAAGAGTTTCAGAACGAGGGCCTTGTTATTAGGATTATTTTGGTAACGGTGAGCTGGATGGATTTAGAAAGGGAAGGCGCTTAGGAGGCTATTAGAGTAGTTCTGACCTGAACTGAAAAAGGGTTGATGGCTGCTGAAATGGAAAGAAAGCTGATTGTACAGAAACCACTGCAAAGAATCTATGGGGTAAAGGCAGAATTCAAGATGAGTCTGAGTTGCTGTGCTGGGTCCAGTAGTATTAGTGGTGTCCGTAATGGAAACCCGAGAGAGAAGTCAGGCTGGGGTTTGTTGTAGGTGGACGATAAGAGGTTTAATGTGGAATGCCACAAGCTCTTGGAGTCCTGCAATGAGGTGAGATTTGTAGACAGACGGTCCACCATATCATGAAGCTTTAGGATCTTGCTCAAGACCAGTTGTTTTTTCTCTTGACTGTTATGAGGAAGACGGTGATGTAGAAAGATGCTGAGGGGAAAAGAGGAAATGACTGTGAGGAATTTGGAGCTCAGAAGTTAAGCATAGTACTTTTTTAAAATATAAATTTTGCCATTCAGAATTAACTTGTGCTAATACTTTAACAGAACCTGAAAATTCAACATGCTTGGAGTATCCTTCTAGTTTTAGCTTTCATCTTTTTTTCCCCTAAAATGCTTTCTGAGTATTTGTAAATCTGCACAGGTTTATGTTAATTAATATCTACATTAACAATTTACACTAAAAATTAATATTTGTATTACAAAATATAGGCTTACTAATAAAGCTAATATAAAACTTATATCTTAGACCTTCCTTTGGAGAACTGGTTGTCATTTGACACTAACTGGCAGTTAAGTTTCTGTCAGTTTATTTCTCAAGGAGTTTGTATTTGGTGAGGACCATTTCACTTTTCTAGTTCTCCTTCAGAGAGTTTTAGTAGGTGGTTGGGGGAATTTGTAGTGTATTTACAACTTTGAGTAATTGACCTCAAAATAAATATGTTTCTTCGTAGTGTTTAGTAATGCTTCACAGGTATGGTCTGCTGCTGCTAAGTCACTTCAGTCATGTCCGACTCTGTGCGATCCCATAGACGGCAGCCCACCAGGCTCCCCCGTCCCTGGGATTCTCCAGGCAAGAACACTGGAGTGGGTTGCCATTTCCTTCTCCAATGCATGAAAGTGAAAAGTGAAAGTGAAGTTGCTCGGTCGTATCCGACTCTTAGTGACCGCATGGACTGCAGCCTACCAGGCTCCTCCGTCCATGGGATTTTCCAGGCAAGAGTACTGGTCTATCTCACTGCTAAGCATCACAGTAGAAAAAATGTTTAGTTAGGAGCCCCCCCCTTTTGCTAGCCACTGACTCATGCATGATAATATTGAGTTTTATTAGTGTTTGAACTTGGAAGTATATCAAAAGTTGTGAATTTAATACTAGAAAATGGTTAATATACTTGGAGACATTATTCAGTCTGCAGGTAGGGTTTGATGTATAGATTTGTGGACTCTCTGGTCCACAAGATGGGAACTGCTGATATTGCATTTCAACCAAGGAATATTTAAGAATAGCAGTTGTATCTCATGCCCCTTGAAGGGGCACTTATTATATAGATTTTATTGTTACTTTGTGTACCAGTTAGCTGACGTATGATTCACTGGATAGAATTTTGAAAGCTGTGTTTTATGCAAAAGTAGGCTTGTAAATTGGGTATTTGAATACATGTTTACTTGAAAGATACTTAATAATGGTTTTATTTCAGTGTGCAGTATTAACTCTTAGAGGTGGTTGCTGTTAAAAATCATTTCATGTTCTTTTTGGGATGTTTTGACTTTGGTAGAAAAAGTGTACTCGGTATTAATGTCGTCTCAGTAATGCAAAATCAGGTAGTTGAACTGATGTTATTTTTACTCTTCCATTCCATTTACTGTTACCACAGGTGCAGATGATACTCTCAGATAATTCTCTCCAGGATTTTAACTTTGTAAAAAAGTTTTGTAGTATTAAATTCACAACTGCTTTTAATTATATACTTACAAGTTCAAACACTAATAAAACTATGAGTATTATGTTGCATGGGTCAGTGGTTAGCCAAAGGGAGGGTCTCATAAGTAAACATTTTTTATACTGTCATGTTTAATAGTGAACTAGAGCATACTTTGTAAATACGCTACAAATTCCCCTGTAGTTAAAACTGAATTTTAACTTTCAGTTATGAAAAAACTATTCCTACAACATCTCAGTAGAGTGTATACATATGTATCATTGTCTAATATAATGCACTTACCTCAGAATTCTTTTTTTTTTTTAACCTCAGAATTCTTGAGCTTGGTTTTGGTATTCCTTAGTTACCTGAATTTTGGGGAGGGGTAGGCAATGTACCGGGCTTCCTTGGGGGCTCACAAGGTAAAAAATCTGCCTGCAGTTTGAGAGACCTGGGTTCGATCCCTGGGTTGGGAAGATCTCCTGGAGGAGGGCATGGCAACCCACTCCAGTGTTCTTGCCTGGAGAGTCCCGTGGACAGAGGAGCCTGGCGGGCTGCAGTCCGTGAGGTCACACAGAGTTGGACACAACTGAGACACTAAGCACACAGCACACACAGGCTATTTACCAGGCTCACATGATGATGTTTTATTTTTTAATGGCAGGGTCTTTTGTTTGTTTTCTGTGAGACATGGACATTTAAGTTATGCTGACACAGTATTCCATGAAGATTAGCTAAGGTAATGTAAGGCCACAAACTGTTGAGTTGAGACTGTATCAAAGTAATACTTATCAAAGCAGGCGTGAATTTTTGAATGTGAATGTTTTAAATATTGAGATTATGTATCTTTGGATATGTACATTATGTCATTTGTTCTTGTCATGTTAAGTTTCTATTTGCTCATTTTGGTTTCCAGTAGCATGAGCAAGTAATTTATATTTCATTCCTGAGAAACCAAAGGAAGAAACTGCCTAATGAATATGAAAGTTTCCATTAAATCTCAATTGTCCATTTTATGGATGCTTTTATGATTTTAGCCTTTGCCCTTCAGCACACTTTGGATTGCTGTCAGATTGTGTATTATCAGTAGGTGCAAACTAAATTTAGAAATCTAAGTAGATAAATACAAATTACCTGGATTTGAGAAAAATCTGCTGAATGAGAAGAGGATTTCAAAGTTAAATATAAGTGCTATGTGTGTGTGTATATATATTTGCTTTTTTCTGTTAACTTGGTTTATACCATCTTTCCCTCTGCAATAATAATAATAATACAGGTAGGAATTGACTTATTAGTACTACCAACTTAAATTGTAAGTCAGTCAGTTGTGTCCGACTCTTTGCGACCCCATGGACTATATAGTCCATGGAATGCTCCAGGCCAGAATACTGGAGTGGGTAGCCTCTCCCTTCTCCAGGGGAATCTTCCCAACCCAGGGATTGAACCCAGTTCTCCCGCATTGCACGTGGATTCTTTACCAGCTGAACCACAAGGAAAGCCCAAGAATACTAGATTGGGTAGCCTATCCCTTCTCCAGGGAGTCGAACCGGGGTCTCCTGCATTGCAGGCAGATTCTTTACCAACTGAGCTATGAGGGAAGCCTTGCTACTAACTTAAGATTAATGATAATAGTGCATACACACGTGTGTTTAAGGTTTTAGGGGAAAAATATCTTTCCTGTACCTAATTTGACTGACCAACCCAATCAGCTGACTCTTTGCTATATTAAAATTCTAAAGATCGGAGTCCATTATTAAATGAGTAGGATTAGAATAGAGAATTTATAAAAATAAAGCCTTTTTAAAAAAATAAATACTTTTGGATAAAGTAGTAGGCTTCAAGTGAAATTCAGTTTTGGTCTCCTTTACAGGAATAGCTATTCACAATTCTGCAGAACCACTTACTACGTTTTGCAGTATCTCCTGAGGAAGTCAGAATCTGAGCCACCATGACGACTGAGTCTTGTCTTTGTTCTGATTTATAAACTGTGCTTTCATTCTGACCATGTACAACAAGGTGGAGGTTATAGCATGGAAACTAAAATCTTAGTAAGTGTGATTTTTATTTTAGCTATTAAGTAGTAGGCTCTCTTATAGTGAAATTGTCCTCTTAACAAAGTTTACAGTATTAAAAGGAGTGAGGACTTGGCAAACAGGGATGTAATAATACACTTCTAAATGAAAGATTTTGCTTTCCAGGTTCAAAAGGAAAAATCCTTGAGAAAGAGAAGGAAAAATTTCTGTTACTTTCCCTAGATTTCTTTCACTTTTCTGGTTTCATATAGGTAGCAGGATGATACACATTTAGTTGAGAAAGGGATTTAAGAAAAGGGAAAGACTGGCTTTTGTGGCCAATGTCTAAATTCAAGCCATTAAAAAAAATCATTACATTTGCTGTGCAAGTTGCTTCATTTATAAATTGGTTGTCATTAAATAATAAAGTTTTCATAGTATTGTAGTGTTAGTAAGTCCAGTGTAGAATCCTAGGAACCTTTTAAATAATGTAATTGAGTACATTTTAAATATTAAATATTTTGAGTGTAAATATTCAAAATTATATTAAGAGTGATTATGCTAGTGGTTATCATAGGAATGTTTCGTCGATTGGTTGTCCTGAGAGTAGGTAGTGTACAGTTTTTATTTTTTGCACTCTAGACAGAGCAGGGTTTTGAGTATCCTGCTATCAAGGAACAGTATCTTGTTTCACATTGTCACTTTGTTAATTGTAAGCATTACTCCTCAACATCTTTTCTACCTGTGCTTATTAAGAGCAGTGGGTAATGAGCACATTTAGGCTGCTTTTCTCCCTTAGGAAGAATGATAGAGTTGACTGATCTTCTGAATTCTTTAGTGAATCAAACATCGTGGTACTATGCCTCAATAGCATAATAGTCTGTTGCTCATAATTTAAGAATGTTATGTGTTTAAGATACATGGCTTGTGTTCTATCCCTTACCTTTGAATCTTTTAATTACTGGTTATTTTTCTAAATTGATGGTGATGACCTGGCTGAGATGAAACATTTCTGTGAGAGGCTTCCTGCTTTAACCTCCTTCCCTCTTAGAACAAACTTCCTTTTGCCTGTCTATCTTGCATTCCAAAGTACATTTTCATTAAATCCCCAGGTCTAAGATTTTTCTTTGGGAACTATCTCCAGTGTCTCTCTGGAAATTAAAAAAAAAAAGATTTCAGTAAGAAATGTTACATGCATATCTTGAGAAATTGATATTTTATAAGTTGAAGGTTATTTTTATATTTTGGGCATGTTTTCAGGGGTGAAATTATGTAGCTATTGTTTTAATAATGATGTCCTAATTATTTATAGCTTCCTGCCTGACATAACTCACTTCAAGAAGTGCACAATGTCAGAACGTGGAATTAAGTGGGCTTGTGAATACTGTACGTATGAAAACTGGCCATCTGCAATCAAGTGTACTATGTGTCGTGCCCAGAGACCTAGTGGAACAATTATTACAGAAGATCCATTTAAAAGTGGTTCAAGTGATGTTGGTAGAGATTGGGATCCTTCCAGCACCGAAGGAGGAAGTAGTCCTTTGATCTGTCCAGACTCTAGTGCAAGACCAAGGGTTAAATCTTCATATAGCATGGAAAATGCCAATAAATGGTCATGCCACATGTGCACATATTTGAACTGGCCAAGAGCAATCAGATGCACTCAGTGCTTATCCCAGCGTAGGACCAGGAGTCCCACAGAATCTCCTCAATCCTCAGGATCTGGCTCAAGACCAGTTGCTTTTTCTGTTGATCCTTGTGAGGAATACAATGATAGAAATAAACTGAACACAAGAACCCAGCATTGGACTTGTTCTATTTGCACATATGAAAACTGGGCCAAGGCTAAAAAATGTGTTGTTTGCGATCATCCCAGACCTAATAATATTGAAGCAATCGAGTTCGCAGAGACTGAAGAGGCTTCTTCAATAATTAATGAGCAAGACAGAGCTCGATGGAGAGGAAGCTGTAGCAGTGGCAACAGCCAGAGAAGATCGCCGCCGACTATGAAACGGGACTCGGAGGTGAAAATGGATTTCCAGAGGATTGAGCTGGCTGGTGCTGTTGGCAGCAAGGAGGAACTTGAAGTGGACTTCAAAAAACTAAAGCAAATTAAAAACAGGATGAAAAAGACTGACTGGCTGTTCCTCAATGCTTGTGTGGGTAAGTTTCTGTGTTTTTTGAATGGATTGGGAAAAGATACTAATGACGTGAAGGATATAAGGAAGGTAACATTATTTAGCATTTCATTATTTAGCATTTAGTTCATTTAGCATGATAGTTACACTCCCAGTGTGCATGCATAAGAACCTCTGAATTTGTGATCTTGTGGTTTGAATGGGTTGGGAAAAGATATTAAAAGTAACATGAAAGATATAAGGAAGGTCAACATTATTTAGCGTTTAGTTAATTCAGCATGATAGCTACTACTCACAGTATGCATGCATAAGAACCTCAAAATTTGTGATCTTGTCATAACATTGTCCTATATTGCCTTCCATTTCATTGTGTATGTGTCTTTCCATCTTTAGAAAAATGTCAAGTTAATAGCAGAGTTTTTTACATATCTGTAGTAAAATATATACCTGCAGTTTAAAACTGCTACTCTGCTTATTGTAACAAGATGTGACTGAGGAGCGCCAGCTGCAGCTTTGGAGTGTCTGTAAACAGTGTGAGCGTCTTGTGATGGTAGAAGCTTCAGTCAGAAGTTAAAAATATCACAAAAATGTGTGACTCCAAGAAGTTGAACAGACATAATACTGACCTTGAAAACGCTGATGTTAATTTTTTGTGAATGTCTTGTAGTGAATATTTGCAAACTTCATGAAACTGATTTCATGTGGCCAGCTGATTCCGTAGTTCAAATTATGATTTGTGTGTTTTGGTACTTTCCTAAGGAAATGCTGGATATTAGTCTCAGTTACTGGCTCAGAGTTGTTAGGGACAGAGACATGTTGTGAGAGTAAGATTTTCTCCAGTTACTGATCTTGTGAATTAATTATTTATGATGTAATTCACGAAAGCAGTTATTTGTATGCCCCCCACCGCTTTTGAGTAGATTAGCTATTTGAATATATAAATTTAAATAATTTGGATTGGGTGCTTACTTTTTTTTTAATATACATTTATTTATTTTAATTGGAGGTTAATTATTTTACAGTATTGTATTGGTTTTGCCATACATTAACATGAATCCGCCATGGGTGTACACGTGTTCCCCATCCTGAACACCCCTCCCACCTCCCTCCCCGAACCATCCCTCTGGGTCATCCCAGTTGGGTGCTTACTTTGACATTCAGTTTTGTAAAGAAAATTTTGAGTAACTACTAAAGTTAAATCTTGTGTGGAATAATAACTATGCCTTAAACATGGCTGCGGGTGTGTGTGTGTGGTATGTGTGTGTATTTCCCAGTACCAATTAATTTTGTTTATCCTCCTGAATATAGCCCCAAGAATATGGAGTACATAACTTATGAACTTACAAGTCCAAAGAATAGATTTCAAGAAATCTGTTTTTATATTTTAGCTTTGTCCTGGCCCCCCAGGAAAGTCCCAGAAGATGAGCCCTTCTGAACTAGACACAGAAACAGCACTTAGTAACCGTTAGCTCCTGTTCTCTCCTGTCCCGAGGACGAGGACGAGCTGTCTTCAGCCGTCTGTGCTGTCCCACTACAGCCCAGCAATTCTTCTTCTCTCCCCAAATTGAGGTGCCGCATATGGTGTGAATGTTTTTTCTTTTTTTTTAAACCGGGAGATACAGAAGGGTTTTATTTATTATGTATGTTTAAAAATTGAGGTCAAATTCACATAACATAAAACTCATCATTTTGAAAGTGAACAGTTCAGTGGTATTTAGCACATCCAGTGTTGTGCAACCATCACCTCCATCTAGTTCTGAAATATTTTCATCATCCTGGAGGAAACCCATTACCCATTTAAGCAGTTCCACACTTCCAAGACCCCAGCAGTCAGCAGGCTGCTTTCTGTTTCAGTGACTATTATTGTGAATATTCCATACAAATGGAATCTTATGTGATCTTTTGTATCTAGGTGTGATTGTCCTTTAATTACCCATCTGTCTTTTGGAACACTGTTAAGATTATTTTTGCAGGCAATAGTGTAATACGTTAATATTAACTGTAAGGTGGTGTTACAGTATAGAAGGTAAGAAACTAGATTGCAGTGATTTTTTTTAACCTCTTTGGGGTTACTGTTTCTTCAAGTTAGTGGATCTAATGATAAGAACTGCTTTGAAATATTTTTTTCCCCTTGACATGCACACGTTAGACCTGTCAGCATGTCTTTATGGCTGTTATTTCTTGCATTTCTGACTACTGTGTCTTCTTGATGTTTGTCTTTCTTTCCATATATTGAGTTTTTTTGGATAACCATCTTTTTGCTTCTTTGAATTCTTATAACTGAGCAAAGTCAGGTCCCCATTCCCACATAACTCCAGAGTTTCTAGGTTCTTAGGGCTAAGAATTGATTGGTTCTTGGTACTGTGGATTCTCTTTCCTACCAGCAAGTATTTTTGAGTTTTCACTGTATAATATGGTTCTAAACAGTTGTATGAAAGATTTTGGTCCTGTCTTTTTTGGATAGTCTTATCCTGATTTGTAAATATCATTGAAATATGTTACCTTTTGGTTGTTTACATTGTGTTGGGTTAGCAGAAGTCCACATGTATTGAAAATTAACCTTCTCCCTTTCTGTCTGCCTTATGCTTTCCAGATTTCATTAGATACGGTATATTATGGCTTACCGATTTAGACATTTAATAAAGCCATCTTAGTACTTGCTTTGGCAGCATATATATTAAAAAAAAATCATCTCCAAAATATGTACACTAAGTATAAAGTGTATACTATGCATAAAATTTATCCTAAGTATAAAATGTGAGACTTTCCCATTTGAAATTTAAATTAAAAATCTCAACCTCAGGCCAGCATTTTAAAATGGGAATGAAGATTCAGTATTGAGAAGGCTAAAGCTGCAGTTTCTACAGTATTAAGAAAGTGTCTTTTATGTGACTGTTGAGTGTAAGTTTCACCTCAGTCATATTCTCTTGTGTGGTGAGGGGACGCTGGGGATAGCAGTGCCAAAGCCAGAAGAAAAGGAATCTGGGAGTGGGTGCCCGAATGGTAGAGGCAGAGGCGTGGTTTAAATTTGCGCCTGTCTCTGGAATGTCTGTGGTACAGTGCCAGGTTATTTTCTGGGAGCTCTGTTGGTTCTAATCATGGTCTGCCTTTCCCCCTGGATAGATGATGGTGTCCCTAGAATTAAGGCAGCGCCACCTAACACGTTATTTTAGTGCTGCTCTTCTACCGAATCAGGTGCCCTTTAGAAGAACAAGGGACCCCCAAGTTGATCCCTTGAAAAGACACAGGGTCAGATAAGAATCTCAGGTTAAATCTGTATGATAACTTCTTGTATGCCTGAACCCTAGACTCTCATATCCAGCTGCTGCCTCTGCAGCATTTTCCGTTGAATATGTAGTATTTCAGACTCAGTGAGGCTAAACCTGAGCAAGCCTCTCAAATCTGTTCTCTCTCTCTCCCATGTTGGTTTAGGACTTTGGACCCAGCAAGTTCATTTATATTTGCTGTGTCCAAAGCTTTGGTCATCCTCAGTTTTCTCCTTTTTCTTTTATATTTCGTTCTCACTGGCTCTGTCTTCAAAATATATCCAGAATCTGGCCACCTGTCCTCACCCTGGTCCAAGCTGTGATCCTCTATTTGTTTGTATCCTTGTTTACAAATTGTTCTCGGAACAGGAGCTACTCCACTCAGTAGTAGCTACTCACGCCTCCAGTGATTCTCTGTGTTGCTCTATGCTATGCTAAGTCACTTCAGTCGTGTCCGACTCTGTGTGACCCCACAGACGGCAGCCCACCAGGCTTCCCCGTCCCTGGGATTCTCCAGGCAAGAATACTGGAGTGGGTTGCCATTTCCTTCTCCCATGCATGAAAGGGAAAGGAGAAAGTGAAGTCGCTCAGTCATGTCCGACTCTTAGTGACCCCATGGACTGCAGCCCACCAGGCTCCTCTGTCCGTGGGATTTTCCAGGCAAGAGTACTGGAGTTGGGTGGTAAAAGCCAGTTTTATAGGCTCTTTCTGCTCTCTATCCCACACCTACTTCCCCCATTTTTAGACACATTCTCTCTCTCTCTCTCTCATTCTAGCAACTCTTGCAACCTTTCTATTCTGTAAATAAGCCTCCAGGCCTTTGCACTATTTTCTCTTCCTGGATTACTTTCTCTAGATTTGCAGGATTAGCGAATGTACCTCCTGCAGGTATTTTCTCACATGTTATCTTCTCTGGGAGGCCTCCCTGACTGCTGCATCTGAAATTTCAGTCCTGTTCTATATCCTTTTCCCCCAACTTTCATTTTCTTCACAACACTTGTTAACCTCCTAGTATACTTATTAGAAGTCACCTCACTTGTCTCTTTTGTAAAACTTAAAACTTTTTTTAGCAGATTTATTTTTAATTGGAGGATAATTTCTCTACAATCTTCTATTGGTCTCTACTGTACAACAATGTGAATCAGCTATAAGTTTACAAGAACTTAAGCTTTATGACGACCAGGAATTTTGTTTGTTTAGTTCACAGCTGTTTCCTAGTACCTTAAACAGTGCCTGATACATAACAGACATTGAAATTTTTGTTAATCAGTGAATAAACTTTTGTGGAAACTGGGATCTGGACAACTAGACCTTTCAGAGACAAACCTTTTTGCTTCTCTCTTAAATTTCCCCACTTGGCTTTCTCCCCACCATTCTGTACTTTTCACCTTACAGATTGCCCTCAACCAACTTGGCTTCTTGTCAGGTTAAGACAGAGCAAGTAGGTCCCATGGATCTTCTTATAAGAGGTCTCAGTTTATCACTGCTGCTGCTGCTGCTGCTGCTGCTAAGTTGCTTCAGTCGTGTCCGACTCTGTGCGACCCCATAGACGGCAGCCCACCAGGCTCCACTGTCCCTGGGATTCTCCAGGCAAGAATACTGGAGTGGGTTGCCATTTCCTTCTCCAATGCATGAAAGTGAAAAGTGAAAGTGAAGTCGCTCAGTCGTGTCCAACTCTCAGCGACCCCATGGACTGGAGCCTACCAGGATCCTCCGTCCATGGGATTCTCCAGGCAAAAGCACTAGGTGGTCTATGGATATGGAAAGTCTGAAGTCAGATTTCTTCACATTTAATTTCTCCATCTTCATGATGAATATTTAAAGTTTTTTTCTTAAAAGTTTTTATTCAGTTGCCATTGGACGTGTTGCTTCCTGTTTTGCATTTTGCCTTAGGCAGCTGCGCATTTCTTACATTTAACTTGTCTAGTGACCCTGCTAATGAAGATGGAAAGGATTTGATATTGGAGGACAGTGAGAAAGAGTGCTGTTGAAGGCGTAGGATGAAAAGAATTGTGCTTGGCAATGACATTAGAGATAACATATGCATTAATAACATCTCTGTTGCCCCCCAAGCTTTGGGGTGACCTACAGTGTGTACTGGTGTACCCCTGTTGAGAATCAGACTTATGAGCTAAGCCAGAATCTCATTATCATGGAGCATGTTGAAATGGAGTCACGAGGATTGTAATCTTATTACTGAGCAAAATTCTGATGTGTCTAAACATTGATGATTCTTAAAACATTGGAGATACATTAGATTTAATTTTTTCTTACAAAGCGTCTGCAAACATTGTATTTGATGGAATGTTTTTCCCTTTCTCATAACTTCTGTTGAAAAGTAATATTTGTGGCAGTTATATTCTGTATTTATGCTGATTATATTTTGGCCCCCTTACTATATACAGTGTTACATGCATCTGTCCACTCCAGAGTGTCAGATATTAACTGTAGACTGTAGAAATGTCTAAAACTTGTGTGTTGTTAAACATGTCAGAATGTATTGCTTTCATTAACACTTTTTTCATTTTAACAATAATTAGTGTATAAGCTTTTTGCATTTTAAAATGGTCTTTTCAATTTATTTTGGCACTGGTATTAAAAATCATGTGTATGATGGTTTTTCTCAAGGAAGTGAATTACTAAGGTTTTATTAATGGTGTTTTTTTCCTCTTGTGTAAAGGGTTTCAATTCCATCATGTGTCTGTATTGGGGAGCTTCCTCATGTCTCAACAGGTAATTCTCAAAACACCAGCAGGGTGCCTGAGAGTTCAACTCAATTCTGATATTGTCTACCCTGTAGGTTGAATCAAATCCTGTAGGTGAAGGAGTCAGTCCCAGAAGACCTTCCTCCACTTCAGATGCCAGAAGCCAGCCCCAAGCCCGGGTTGTTCACCTGTACTTCTGACTGCCTACAAATCAGAGGTTCCCATGACACTCCCACCCTCATGCACCTTGGGTTTGATAAATTTGTTAGAACACCTCACATAACTCAGAGAAGCAGTTTATTTACTGGGTCACTGGTTTATTATAAAAGGATATGATTAAAGGATACAGATGAACATCTAGATGGAAGAGCTGTATAGAGTAAGGTTTGGGGAAGGGGCGTGGAGCTTCCGTGATGCTCTTTGCAAGTGTGCCACTGTCCTCAAATCTCTGTGTGGTCACCAGTCTGGAGGCTCTTGAAACTGTCCTTTTGGGGTTTTATGGAGGCCTTATTACATAGACATGGTTAATTAAATCATTGGTCACTGAGAGTCTCCCACTTCTCTTCCCTCTCCCCTCTCTGGAGCTCAGGGTGCTATAGTGGGTAGAGCTGAACGTCACAGTCCTCTAATCACATGGCTAGTTCCCCTGGCAGCCAGCCCCCACCTTGAGGTGGGATCCAAAAGTCACCTACCCTGATGTGTTTTCAGGAGCTGAGGAAAAGAGACCAAATATTATCTCACTGCTTTTATCACTCAGGAAGTTTAAGGGTTTGGGGAAGTTGTGAGCCAGGAACAGTGGATGAAGGTCAAATATATATATATTTATATATATTTCAGTTCATTTGCTCAGTTGTACCGACGCTCTGTGACCCTATGGACTGCAGCACGCCAGAATTCGCTGTCCTTCACCAACTCCTGGAGCTTGCTCAAACTTGTGTCCATCGAGTCGGTGATTCCATCCAATTGTTTCATTCTCTGTTGTCCCCTTCTCCTCCCGCCTTCAATCTTTCTCAGCATCAGGGTCTTTTCCAAGGAGTCAGTTCTTCACATCAGGTGGCCAAAGTTTTGGAGCTTCAGGATCAGTCCTTCTAATGAATATTCAGGGATGATTTCCTTTAGGATTGACTGGTTGGATCTCCTTGCAGTCCAAGGGACCCTCAAGAGTCCCTACTCTAAAACCACAGCTCAAAAGCATCAATTCTTTGGCACTCAGCTTTCTTTGTGGTCCAACTCTCACATCCATTCACGACTACTGGAAAAACCATAGCTTTCACTAGCAAAGTAATTTGACCTTTGTTGGCAAAGTAATGTCTCTGCTTTTTGATATGCTGTCTAGCTTTGTCATAGTTTTTCTCCCAAGGAGCAAGTGTCTTTTCATTTCATGGCTGCAGTCACCATCTGCCATGATTTTGGAGCTCCAAAAATAAAGTCTCTCATTGTTTCCCCATCTGTTTGCCATGAAGTGCTGGGAACAGATGCCATGATCTTAATTTTGATCTTAATTTTTTGAATTTAAGCCAACTCTTTCACTATCCTCTTCACTTTCATCAAGAGGCTCTTTAGTTCTTCATCGTTTTCTGCCCTAAAGGTGGAGTCATCTGCATATCTGAGATTATTGATACTTCTCCCGGCAGTCTTGATTCCAGCTTGTGCTTCATCCAGCCGGACATTTTGCACAATGTACTCTGCACATAAGTTAAATAAGCAGGGTGACAATAGACAGCTTTGACATACTCCTTTCCCAATTTGGACCCAGTCCATTGTTCCACGTGTGGTTCTAATGGTTGCTTCTTGACCTGCCTACAGTTTGCTCAGAAAGCAGGTCAGGTGGTCTGGTATTCACATCTCTTGAAGGATTTTCCACTTTGTTTTGTGATCTACAGTCAAATCTATGGTGTAGTCAATAAAGCAGAAGTAGATGTTTTTCTGGAACTCTCTTGCTTTTTCTATGATCCAGTGGATGTTGGTAGTTTGATCTCTGGTTCCTATGCCTTTTCTAAATCCAACTTGAACATCTGGAAATTCACGGTTCACATATTGTTGAATCCTGGCTTGGAGAATTTTGAGCATTACTTTGCTAGCGTAAGAGATTGAGTGCAATTGAGCAGTAGTTTGAACATTCTTTGGCATTGCCTTTCTCTGGGATTGGTATGAAAACTGACCTTTTCCAGTCCTGTGGCCGCTGCTGAGTTTTCGAAATTTGCTGGCATATTGAGTGCAGCACTTTCATAGCATCATCTTTCAGGATTTGAAATAGCTCAACTGGAATTCCATCACCTCTACTAGCTTTGTTCGTAGTGATGCTTTCTAAGGCCCACTTGACTTCGCATTCTTGGATGTCTGGCTCTAGGTGAGTGATCACACTATTGTGATTATCTGGGTCGTGACAGTCTTTTTTGTACAGTTCTTCTGTGTATTCTTGCCACCTCTTCTTAGTATCTGCTACTTCTGTTAGGTCCATACCAGCTCTGTCCTTTATTATGCCCATCTCTGCATGAAATGTTCCTTGGAATCTCTTTTTCTTGAAGAGATCTCTAGTCTTTCCCATTCTATTGTTTTCCTCTATTTCTTTGCATTGATCAGTTAGGAAGGCTTTCTTATCTCTTTGCTGTTCTTTGGAACTCTGCATTCAGATGGGCATATTTTCCCCATTATCCTTTGCCTTTAGCTTCTCCTCTTTTCTCAGCTATTTGTAAGGCCTCCTCAGACAGCCATTTTGCATTTCTTTTTTCTTGGAAATGGTCTTGGTCCCTGCCTCCTGTACAGTATCACAAACCTCTGTCCATAGTTCTTCAGGCTCTCTATCAGATCTATCCCTTGAATCTATTTGTCACTTCTACTGCATAATCATAACGGATTTGATTTAGGTCATACCTGAATGGTCTAGTGGTTTTCCCTAATTTCTTCAATTTAAGTCTGAATTTTGCATATATGTATGTATGTATGTATGTATGTATGTATGTGGGTCATCTGAAGATTTTTTTCCCTATAAATCACAGTGTTGCATCCAGAAATACCCATTGCAGTGTGTAATTTTCTATAATGACTTTTTCAATTTCTAATTTTGAGATACAGTGTTTGGTCAAATGAAAGGAGTATTGTGCAATAACCCAAACAAAATTAACTTCAATGGAAGAAAAAGTCATGTATTAGTTTTTGAGGGATGGTAGTGTTGTGTGTGTGTGTACAGGAGAAGGCAGTGGCAAGCCACTCCAGTACTCTTGCCTAGAAAATCCCATGGATGGAGGAGCCTGGTGGGCTGCATTCCATGGGGTCGCTACCAGTCGGTCGCGACTGAGCGACTTCACTTTCACACAGTGGAGAAGGAAATGGCAACCCACTCCGGTGTTCTTGCCTGGAGAATCCCAGGGACGGGGAGGCCTGGTGGGCTGCTGTCTATGGGGTCACACAGAGTCGGACACGACTGAAGTGACTTAGCATAGCGTAGCAGTGTTGTGTACTGGAATGATAGTAAAGGTGATTTATACTAAGAAAATTACAACATCAAAACAAAACAGAAAAGGAAATTCTTGACATAACAGACAGTGATTTTATCCATTTATTCATATGTCTTAGTGACTTTGACTTTTTAACTTTAGAGATAATTCAGGGCGTATAAGTTATTGTAAACAAAAAAAGAAACATATTTTCTAGTTCAGTATGTACTCCTTTGGCCTTAAAAATTATTAATTTACTCTGCTGAGGTATTTTATTGAATTGTCTGAAAACACAGAACATTATAGGTATCTTGAAAAATACAATATTAATGACGAGTTAGTGTCCAAATTTGTATTTTTTACTTGCCTGATACTTAACTTACTTGTAGGCACTTATCGCCAGCTCTTTGGGTTTTCTCTGATGTACATGACTGTCTAAAAAGTTTGGCAGGCAGAACAATATCCTCCAGCACCGCACCACCCCCCCCCCCCCCCCCCCCCTAAGGCCTAAATCCTAGTCCCCAGAGCCTATGAATATGCTGCTTTACTTGGCAAAAGATGTAATTCAAGGGCCTTGAGATGGAGAGATTATCCCAGATGATCCTGGCAAGCCCAGTGTAATGTGGGTCCTTAGTCAGTGAAGGATAGAGATAGGAGAATGAGCTGAGGCAGTGGAGCAGCAGAGGTTCCAAGTGGTGCAGGGTTCTTGGCTCAGGAATGCTGGCAGCCTCTAGAAGATGGAGAAGGCACAGCTACCCCAGACTCTCCCTGTGGAGTGCACCCTGATTTTAGCCCTGTGGAACTTCTGACCTCTCCTAAATTTTAAGATAAAAAATTTGTATTAAGTCACTAGTGAAATTCCCTCAGTTGTGTCTGACTCTTTGTGACTGCATGGATGGTCCATGGAATCCTCCAGGCCAGAATATTGGAGTGGGTAGCCTTTCCCTTCTCCAGGGGATCTTCCCAAACCCAGGGATCGAACCCAGGTCTCCCGCATTGCATGTGGATTCTTTACCAGCTAAGCCACCAAGGAAGCCCTAAGTCACTAGATTTGTAGTAATTTGTTAGAAGCAGCAATAGGAAATTAATACAAATGACATTTTAAAAACTGACAAAGAGCATCTTAATTTGACAGTTTCAGAAAAAATTAATCTTCACTGGTTCAGTGTCAAAACAAGAGTCATTATTTTGTTATATAATGAGAAAAGTTGAGGCACAAAGAGGCTTACTGACTTGCCAGATGTGATATCACTACGTTGTTATCCTTTTCTAGACAAAGGTAGCATATAGGTGTGTTTGTAAGAAAAAATTGATCTGTGCCCTTAGATTACATTTGTAGCATTAATGGCTACTGGATGTGTATGTGGTGTGTGTGTGTGTGTGTTGTGTGTGTTGTGTGATGGTGGAGGAGGCAGGGGCAGATTTTCCAAGCGTGTGTGTGTGTGTTGTGTGTGTGTGTGTGTGTGTGTGTGTGTGTGTGTGTGTGTGTGTGTGTGTGTGTGTGTTGTGTGTGTGTGTTGTGTGATGGTGGAGGAGGCAGGGGCAGATTTTCCAAGCCAGTGCATTGTTCCACGTCTGGTTCTAACTGTTGCTTCTTGACCTGCATACAGTTTGCCACAGTTTGTTGTGATCCACACAAAGTCTTTGGCGTAGTCAATAAAACAAAAGTAGATGTTTTTCTGGAACTCTCTTGCTTTTTCTATGATCCAGCAGATGTTAGCAATTTGATCTCTGGCTCCTGTGCCTTTTCTAAATCCAGCTTGAACATCTGGAAGTTCTTGGTTCATGTACTGTTGAAGCCTGTCTTGGAGAATTTGGAGCATTACTTTGCTAGCATGTGGAATGAGTGCAGTTGTGTGGTAGTTTGAGCGTTCTTTGGCATTGCCTTTCTTTGGGATTAGAATGAAAACTGATCTTTCCAGTCCTGTGGCCATTGCTGAGTTTTCCATATTTGCTGGCATATTGAGTGCAGCACTTTCACAGCATCATCTTTTAGGATTTGAAATAGCTCAACTGGAATTCCATCACCTCCACTAGCTTCACACGTAGTGATGCTTTCTAAGGCCTACTTGACTTCTCACTTTAAGATGTCGGGCTCTAGTTGAGTAATCACACCATCGTGGCTATCTGGGTCATTAAGATCTTTTCTGTATAGTTCTGTGTATTCTTTCCACCTCTTAATGTCTTCTGCTTCTGTTAGAGCCATACCAGCTCTGTCCTTTATTGTGCCCATCTTTGCATGAAATGTTCCCTTGGTATCTCTAATTTTCTTGAAGAGATCTCTAGTCTTTGCCAGTCTATTGTTTTCCTCTATTTCTTCGCATTGTTCACTGAGATAGGCTTTCTTATCTCTTTGCTATTCTTTGGAACTCTGCATTCAGATGGGTATATCTTTCCTTTTGTCCTTTGCCTTTAGCTTCTCTTCTTTTCTCAGCTATTTGTAAGGCCTCCTCAGACAGCCATTTTGCTTTTTTGCATTTCTTTTTCTTGGGGATGTCTACCTGGAAATAGCCTCAGATCCCACAGTTTAAGGGCTCAGTCCCACTAGATTGTCTCTCTCCTTTCCTACCCCCTTCAGATGCCAGTACTAATCCAGGTTGTCACCTGTGTTTCTGACTGTAGACTATAAATCCTGGGTTGTGACAGTCACCTCTTTGGGTTCAGTTTGTCAGAATGGCTTACAGAATTTGGAAAAATAGTTTACTTACTAGGTTGCTGGTTTATTATTAAAAATACATGATTCAGGAATAGCCAGGTGGAGGAGATGCATATGACACGGAATGGGAAGGGATTCTCGCAGCACCTTCACAGGTTCACCAGCCTAGAAGCTCTCCAAACCCAGCACTTGGGATTTTTATGGAGGCACGATGGATTAAATCATTGGACACTGGTGATTGTTTCAACCTTCAGCCCGTCTCCCCCCAAGGAGCTGGTAGTGGGGTGGGGCTGAACATTCCAACCTTCGAATCACTGGATTGGTTCCCCTGGCAACCAGCCTCCATCTTTAGGGGCTTTCCTAAAAGTCACCTTATTAACATAAGCTCAGAGGTGTTTGAAAGGGCTTGCTATATGAGTAACAAAAGACTCCTATTTATTTCATCTTTATCATTCTGGAACTATTTAGGAACTGAGAACAAAACTAAGTACTGTAACAAAAGATGCCTTTATGGCTCTTAATAGGAAATTACACGGCTTTTAGGAGTTATATGCCAGGAATAGTAGATGAAGACCATATATTTCTTATTCACAATGTGGTGGTATTTTTTTTTTTTCGTTCTTGATTTGGTTGAAAGAAATGCTGTTACTGGGACTTTTGAACGATGTTTGATGCCAATGAATATTAATATTTTCAGTCTTCTTTTTGGAGTCAGCTAAATAGGTATGCCTAAGTGAAGTTTATTGCTGTATCCTAAGGTAATCTTATCACTTGCTAGTATTTCTCAGCATTCCATAGCTAGGGCACATTATTTGAGCTTGATTTTTAGTATGAAGTATTTGTTCTGTTTGCTTTGCTGTGTTTGCTTATACCTGATAAACTGCAGCTGTTTCCATCTTTAGAATTTTTCCTGCCTTGTGGAATTGCTTACTTTTAAGCTATGGTTATTCTGTAACTGCTGGACCATTTTATTTGCTTGTTGGTTTTATATTGATACAAAGCTGTCCTGAAAGATGCTCTTATTTAGTGTCCCTTTTTCCTTAATACATTGCTTTATGTATGAATGAATGTGGAGCCTGCAAAATAGGTCTTCTTAGTCTTTGACATTCAAAACCATCACACCTTTTAAAGACATTAAAAAAAAATGGTTTGAGTTGCAGTATTCTATTAAAAGCTTTTAATAGAATCCAGAATATATGCAGACTCCTGCAGCAGATCTTGGGCACTGCATCCTTAAAAGGAAAGCAGGCTGCTGCGATGCTGGCAGTGCCTTGTATGTCCTTCGTTAACTCTGTGATACTCTTGGTGTGAGACGTGCGTGTAGCTGTAAGGACGCTGGTGTCTTCACTTCATACACATTTTTGGTAGTGGATCTCCTTCCTGTCTTAGGTAGTTGATATTATAGGTAATGGTTTTCTTTTTGGCACTGTGAAAGCAGTATTATCTTCAGCTAGTTCTGTCTTGTTTTTCTTCAAGTTTCAAAGGATTTCATTTTGTGCTTTTGAAACTCTTGTTTTAAAATCACATTTTAAGTGATGGTTTTTAAGTGAATCTTGGTAATTCTCCAAAATGTAAGATTGTAGTCTGGAGGGAATACACACTCATTTTAAGTGTTTGCCCTGGCCAGTTCAGTAAGGCTTTTCATAGTGCTTCCTGACACCTGGGATAAGAAAGAAGCTTCCAGGAATGAGTGTGTCAAGGCAGATGGATGACAATGGCAGAAATAGAGCCCTGGCAGGATTCTTCTGGTTTCCTTTAGTCCCTGAGACGTAATTCCTGGCTTTTAGAAATGATTGATTACACAGGGCTGCCAACTAATAATGTGCCTCCTAATGCTGAGAAAGGGAATATGTGTAATGATTCTTGGTTGTATGGTACTGACATTTGAATATGCATCACTGATTTAGTGAAGGCTTTCTTTCTTTAAAAATATTATATTAAATGAACACATTGAATTATGAAATCCAAAAGTAGCATTTAAATATTAAGTATGAAAAGATATATTTAGACTCCAGGGAACTTTACTGTTTACTATAAAATGTCTTTAAACATTTAATAAACTATGCACAAGGTTATAAAAATCAAGCAGTTATAGAAGGAATTTATAAAGAAAATAAGTTTCCTTTTCTTTTCTCCACCTTCAGTTCTTTGTGGAGATAACTTCCCCCATCAGCCTTTTATTCTGAGGAATTTCAAAACCAATAGATACGTTACAAATATAATACATTGAACACCAAATGCTTTTGAAATAGGTTTTCCAGTTGTTCGTACTTTGCCACATTTTGAGCTTTCTTTTTTTTTTTGTCTCCATCTCTCTGTAATTTTTCCTGAACAACTTGAGAGTTAGCTCCAGATGTCATGACATTTACCCCTAAATATTTCAGCATTGTATGTTTTAAGAACACATTTCTCCTATATATTCACACAGTGTAATTATCCAGAAACTCTAATATTTGAAGTCCATATTCAGCTTCACTATTAGTTTCACGAGTAACTTTTGTTCCAGCTCCATTCAGTCAAGGTTGTTTAGTTGTTTTATCTCCTGTGATCTAAACAGTGCCTCTGGTGGTTTTTATTTTTGTTTTTTGTTTACTCATGTCATTACCATTTTCAGAGGCCAGACCATTTGTTTTACAGAATGAGCCTCAGTTGGATGTGATTAGGTGAATATAAACATTTATCTTTTGAGGAGGAGGGAGGAACACTGCACAGGTGATTTTTGAAGCAAGACCTCTACCATCTCTGAATATTGTCCTTTTGTCATTTTTTTCCTTTAAAAAAATTGACTTGTGATGAAATATACATGACAAAATTTGCCATCTTAACTGTTTTTAAGGGTGCGGTTCAATGGCTTTGGTACATTCACATTATTCTGTAACATAAATAACCATTATCTGTGTTCAGAACTTTCTCCACCTTGCAGAACTGCAACTCTGCATACAGTAAGTCCCCAGTCCCTCGTTCCCTGCTCCTGGCAGTGGCCACTCTGCTGTCGCTGTGAATTTGACTACCCTGGGTGCCTCCTAGAAGTGGAGTCATATGCTGTTTGTCCATTTGTGACTGGCTTATTTCATTTAGTGTAATGTCTTCAAGATTTATCCGTGTTGTAACATGTGTCAGAATTTCCTTCCTTTTTTGTAAGTTGGAATAATTCCATTTCATTTATATGCCTCACTTTGTCTATTCATTTGTTGATGGACGTAGTGGTATTTTCTTGTTTTATCAAACTTGACATTATATACTGACTTCCTTTATGAGTTTAATTCATTTTTAAATAAAAGCAGAGCATCCTCATTGTAGAGTATGTCAGAGGTGAGAGACATTATGAAGAAAATACAGTTTATTTTATGTAAATGTTTATTTTATTTTAGTTATGCTGTCTCTATATAGAAGAAATCTTTCATGTGTGTATTTTGTGCATCTTGATTATTCAGTTTTTAATATTTTTATGCAAATGAAGTACATTCTTTTGTTGTTGAAGTTTACGTTTTGAAGTAATTAAAATATTTTCATCTTTAAAAAAATGAATGTATGCTATGACTTTGAGTTGCCGTACTTTGTTGACCTACCTCTTATTACTGGCCTTTGATTTATTTGGAAATTTTTATTCTCATAATGTTTCGAGGAATAAAATTTTCAGCATTTCTGATGCTTTTCTTAGGTTCCCAGAAATGGGATAATAGGATCAAATGATGTAAATGTGTCAAAGGTATTTTATGCATATTAGTAATAGTAAATTGCTTCCTGGAAGGACTGGACTGGTTATATTCTCATCACTGTAAGAGACTGCTTGTATAGCTGTACCTTTGCTGATGTTTGTTGTTAAAAGAAGCAAGCTATCTCATTTATTCAGTCATTTGTATTTTTTTCTGTGAATTGATTTATGTCTTTTGTCTATTTTTCTTTGTGATTTTATGAAGTTGTATGAAGTCTTTGTGAATATAAATAATGTTTATATTACAGATATGTACCAGTTATGTTTGTTGAACATTTTTTTTACCTTTTTTTTGTGGGGAGAGTTACAGCATTTTGTCTTTCACCATCTTTTTTTTTTTTTTAAACTGAGGATTAAAATGTTTTTTCCAAGTAATTTCCATTTTGACTTATTAAATTCTCCTTTGATTTGGGTGGTTCTATCTTACATAAAATAGTTCTGCTTCATTTGTTTTGAGGCTCTTTATTTTGATTTTTGTTTTTAATATCAGTATTGCACTTCTGCCCAAACAATTATGGCCTTATTAGGTATCTCAAAATCTCAAAGGCAAATGTCCAACCTGTTCCACCCTCCCATTGCTTTTCAGAGTTGTCTTAATTTTCACCTTTTCTTTGTCCATTCATGTACACATTCAGACGATCATTGAGTGTGCTCCCAAGCACTCAGAAGTCAGGGCTCTCAGTAAGTTTGTGGTCTGGTCAGTGCAGTGTGATAATTTCAGGAGAGGAAACAGAGGAGGCTGGAGCAGTAAGCGTGTACCCTAATCTCACTGGGAAATTTGGAGAGGACTTTCAGGAAGAGACGACGTCTAAGCCAGAACCTTAGAAGAGGGGAAAGAGTGTTTCTGTCAGAGGGAATTGCTTTTGTTAAGACACCAGAGGCTAGAGAGTATGGCGATCCATTCAGTTCAAGTCTGCAGGTTGGAGTGTAGAATGGGGGCTGTGAGAGAGATGGCTGCAGGGTAGTGCTGGGCCTTTCAAGGCCTTTTAATCTGGTTAAAGATTTTAGCTCCTAGTGTAAGGGCGGTGGTAAACATTTGGAAGGGGGCTGCCTTCATCTGATGTGTGGTTGGGAAGCTCATTCCAGTCAGCGTCTAGATTGGGAGGGGCAGCACTGGAGGCAGGCACATCATATAGAAGGAAATTAAGGCAGTCCAGATAAGAAAGGGTGCAGCCTCGACCTGAGGTCGAGACAGTGGTGGATGGAATAAGGGGGATATGTTTGAGAGAGACTTTACAAAGGTAGGATGGATAAAACTTGAAAGAATTGATACTGGAGTTGAGGTGAGAATTAAGAAAGATACTTGGGTTTTTGGCTTGGACAGTTGGGTTGGCTATCGGTATCATTTTTCCGAGACATCGAAGACACAAAGTTCTGTTTTAGGCATGCTATAATGAGGATGTCTAATGAGTTGTTGGACATGTGGGCTTGAAACTTTGGGGAAAAATGTACCACTCAGTTTTATGTGGATTTTTCTGTAGATTGTTGTGGGGCCCTGAGTATTTACTGAAGCTGTGGAACCTTCTCTTGCAGTAGCAAATTATAGCAACTTCCTTGTTTTGTGCTTCTTTCTGAAGACCTTATCAGGATGAACTAATATCTTTTCCAATCTGATGATTCTCTTCTTAATTCTATCAATATTTTGGGTAGAAGAAGAGTTATGTGGACATAATCGAAAAAGTATACAGTTACGCCACGAGAGGTTTTCTTTTTATCTGTCTGCCTCTTTTAAAATGCTTATGTACCCTCTAATTTTGTCACTTGTAAAAGAGAGTAGCTAGACTTAGTCTCTTCACTTTCATGCATTGGAGAAGGAAATGGCAACCCACTCCAGTGTTCTTGCCTGGAGAATCCCAGGGACGGGGGAGCCTGGTGGGCTGCCGTCTGTGGGGTCGGACACGACTGAAGTGACTTAGCAGCAGCAGCAGCAGACTTAGTCTAATTCAGTTCCTCTTAGAAGGCTGATCTAAAATAGTATAACTTTAAACATCTAATGATTAGTTTTAAATTTGTCCAGGATAGCTTGACAGTAGAGCAAATGAAATTTTTTCTTGAAGAACTTTAATATCCCTTCAGTTGACTTTTTGACAACATTTTAAGTAACCGTTCTCATTTGAACTCCCATTCATCTTTAACCCATTAAAGTTGGTCCTCATCTCTGATTGCCTTCCTAAAATAACTTTGTGACATGTTCCTTTCTACCCTTCCATTGTGCTTTTAGCAGTAATTCTTCCTGCATGGCAAGATCTTCTTATGTAGGTATCTGTCAATTCAGGTATTTTTTTTGGTGACTGTGGGATTTATATTTCCGTGGCAGTTAACAGTCATCGAAGATGTAAGAGGATAAGAGCTCGAAAGTATAAATTGCATTTATCATCTCTTGTCGTGATTAATAATAGAACATTTCAAGGTGTTCCTTAGATTATTATTTTGCCTTCCCTATCATTTGAGTTCATTTTTCTAAGGAGGGTGTTTCTGGGAGTTCCCTGGTTAGTAGTTAGGATCCTCAGCCTTCACTGCTGTAGCCCGGGTTCAGTCCTTGGTTGGGAAATGGAGCCCACAGGCCACATGACGCAGACAGAAATAAATAGGGAGGATCTTTTCATAATGAAGTAAGTTTATTGAATGAATTGAATAGAAGCGCATCTTGATAAAGTGTAGACTCAATTAAGAATTTGTTTCCAATATATGATTTTCACATCTTGGTTTTTTGAAAAGGTATTGTTTATTAGCACTATTCTATGAATAGAAATGATAGATTTTGACTTGTTGCCATTGGTTATTATGTGAAAAATGAATCTTAGAAGGTGATTTGTTTGGTCTCCTCAAACTGTTTTTGGGATTGCCATGAGCTTGCATGTACTTAAGATACACCTAAAAATATTGAGGTCATTTTTTTTAAAAAACAGCTTCTATTTGAGTATTGAGAGTGATGGCTGTGTCTGTCTTAAGTTCATCTTTGAACTGTAGCCAAATGGTTAGGAGTCTGAAGAACTGGGTGGTCAAGTTTCCTTTTTAGTATGCAAAGACAGTTAAGGGAATTAGACTCTGAGTGGAGGAAAACTGTCCAGACATTGTAGCCACCGACATCTGCATCTTTCTACTGACCAGAGTGAAGGGCATTCTGAACATTACCACTTAAAACTAACTTTTCTCTTTAAGGGCTCCTGAAATTGTGCCAGCTGACTCCAAGTCCACCCTGACCCCACAGCATAAAGCATGCTGTGATGTCACAGCTACCATAGAACTCCAGGGTAGTGTTGAGCTGGCCCATGTGGGCTCAGGTAAGTCCTGGCTTTTTTTTTTACCATTTGGCATTCTTTTCAAAGTTAGTTACCATTATGATTTTATGTCAAAAGAGACAAGGCAAAACTTTGAAAACTGTGCCATATATGGGGGAAAAAATAAGTCTGTTTTCTAAATATCTATGAGCCAGCTCCATATTCTAACCGACGGAGTTCCATAGTAGCTGTGAAGTCCTCCGTGAGTTGTGACCTGTGACTTCAGAATATATTAAATTCTACTCCTGGCCCACCTTACGAAACAGTATGAGTTTTTTTTTTCTTTTTCTTCTTCTTTTTCATTTCACTTATTCTAAGGTCTCTTATGTTTTTAAAACTATTTTAACTTTATCAGTAACTATGTACCACCACTTAGCTAGTTGTGTGTTTCAGTCAATTTTGAATGCGTAATGGTATGGCCAACTAGTTTTATAAAGTTAATCTTCTCAGAGTGCCTTCAGCTGTCTTTTTAATTGGTTTTCATAACATGGGCTTCCCTGGTGGCTCAGAAGGTAAAGAATCTGCTTGCAGTGCAGGAGACCTGGGTTCAGTCCCTGGGTTGCAAAGATCTCCTGGAGGAGGGAATGACTACCCACTCCAGTATTCTTGTCTGGAGCATTTTATGGACAGAGGAGCCTGGTAGGCTACAGTCCATGATGTTGCAGAGTCAGACACCTGAGTGACTGAGGCTTTCACTTTCACCTGGAGTAGGAGGGGCAGAGTGTATAATATGTGTTTGTTAAATTTTCAGACCAACGTATTACAGAGAAGCTTCCGTTAACTGTTGGAGTTAGTCTGAGATGTCAGTAACCTAGAAAGCTTGTATACATTACCTATTTTTCTTCTGCTGGAACTTTCCAATTTTTTCATGGTCTTTGTTGCGTTAAGTGAAGTTTTACCACTTAGATTTATTTACTGTATTTTCCTACCTACCACTTCTTTTACTTTCTTCCTGCTTTCCTTTTATCCCCTAATGTTAAAAGGTGGTAAAAATGTTATGTGAAGGACTCAAAGACATTTTCTTAGTTGCTTTGCATATAATCCGATGATTTTTTCTGTCTTAAGAAAACATGTGTAGCTAAAACTTAAATTATCTCAGTATAGGCCAGATCCTTTAGATACCATGTTTACAATGAAAACCCATCTGTGAAGAAACTTTAATCACTAGCTCCTCTTGAGCAGTGTGTAAGTGATATACAACAAACTTTTGGACAGTTCATTGACATTCTCGTGCAATTTGGTTTGTAATTTACTGATCTTTTGTAGTCCAGAATTCACCCACCAGTAACTGAAACTATGAGCTCTTAATTGTGGTTAATGAAAAGAATGGAATTATGTATTCCTAAAATAATAGACAATGAAGTATTTTTCTTTTAAATGTTATTTTGTCCCTGTAGTTGAATTTGTGTTTTTTGTTTTCTGGAAGGTTTGGAGATTTATTTTATGCTGTGAAGAATAGAGGACAAGATCTCTGTTCACCTTCATTTTCTGCCGTCCTGTGTATATTCCAGGCTAAGGGCAGCAGCATTTCCCATTTGCAGTTTAATGCAGAGCTTGTGGTCAGGGGAAGAAATTGTTTTTGAGATCTTGGATTAGGCCAAATAGAAATCAGCTTGTATGTACATATGTCAGCTTTATTGAGATGTAATTCATATACCATGCAGTTCATCATTTGAAGTCCCGTTTTTGGTAAAATACACTAAGTTTGAAGGCAGACTGTAAGTCACAATTCCAAGGCACAGCTGCTGAGTTTGCTGTGGTGTTTGGTCTGTACTCCTCCCCACCTATGACTGGCTAATTAGTTTCTAGTTACAGAAATCCTTCAGAAACATTAGAGAGGAAATGAATTCTTGAGCATGTATTTCTGAGGTGAGATCCTTCCAGACATCAGCTGTGTGATGAATTAAAATAGCGAAGATAGCAATTTAGATCTCTTCTCCAACCAAAAAAGCATAGTTAGTTGGCATTTACTTTTAGACTAACTCATCTTTGGGAAACAAAAAATATGTGTGTGTGTATATATACACACACACACACACACAGTCTCTCATGCATATATATGTACTGTGTAGGTCTTCCTCTTTTTTCAGGTAAATTGATCAGAACTTTTTGGTCCCTTTGTTGCTTTTGAAAGTGCTTAGAACATTTTTTACATCACACAAAATTTTATAGATGCATATAATTTTAGGTTGAAGCTAAAAACTGTAAAAGGTACAGCGATACTGCACCTGGGAGTAGTGATCAGCTTTGCTGGAGCTGGAGTGAAAAGTTGTTGCCTTCGTAAGGAAGTAGTGTATACCTGAAAAGAAATGGAACAGGGCATGTTTAGTTAAAAAAAAAAAGCATTAAATTATTCAAAATGTTATGAACCCTACTAGATTATTCTCATCTGTTCATTAAAATAGGTAGATTTTAGATTTCTGTGTCTGACCTCCAGGCTTGCTCTTTTGAGAAGTCCACCTCCTTTTATCTCATGCCAGCTATATTACATTTCAGCCCTGATGACGTCTCCAAGGCGCTGTGCCTCATAAGGTTTTGTTGAAGTCCTTTATGTTTTGGAGTGGGGGCTACTGCTGTCCTTAGGTGTTTATGTTGAGGAATGTATTAACCGATATTGTTGTGAAATAAAAATTTACCTAGGAAGGTGTTATCATTTGAAACCATGGGTTCTTAACCTGAAAAATGTTGTGTTTCAGGGGTTGGGGTCATCTTTCTGGGCTGCTGCTGCTACTGCTGCTAAGTCACTTCAGTCGTGTCCGACTCTGCGTGACCCCATAGACGGCAGCCCACCAGGCTCCTCTATCCCTGGGATTCTCTAGGCAAGAATACTGGAGTGGGTTGCCATTTCCTTCTCCATCTTTCTGGGCAAAGGATCTATTTTTGCAGAAGGGATCTTTGATCCCAGAGTTGGAAAACTTTGAAGCTGGCTTTTTATGGCTCACAACTGTGATGAAGGGCTGTTTTGAGTATAGGAATCGTGCTTTTACATTTCTCACATTGCCTGGCATATTGCTCTGTGTGTCATGGGCAGTCAGTGAGTGTGGGAATTATCATTTTAAAGCTGTTATTTTTAATAACAGGGGAGATTGTTGCATTGAACCAGTCGGTTACACTTTAAGGAGCAAGTCTTATTTATCTAATTCCTAATTCAAGATAGCAGTTTAAAGTGCAAGTATACTAAGAAATATTTTTAGCTAGTAGTAGTATTTTATGTAACAAATTTTTCTTGATGTAATTTAGGAAACAGTTATTTAGTCCTGCCGTCTTGGGGTGTGTATATGTGTGTGTGTACCACTATTTGTGGTAAATGTGAAGCTAACCTGCACCTTCATTTTTTTGCCAAGGTTATTTGCTTATTATTCATAGATATACTGTACTTACTAAATAAGATTTCTGTTATTACCTGACATTAATTTGTGTTAAGAATAATAACATAGTTTAATGGCAACAGAAAGTTCTTTACGGATTTGGGAAAATTGGAAACTTGTTTTGTACCTCTACCCCCAACTGGTTTATCACATTTTGTTTTAGCATATTTCTATTCAAAATTATCTAGCTCAAGTTTTACTGTATTAATAATTTAATAATTCTTAATGGGTATAAGGAAGACTTGACTGTGAGAAATTCTGAAATCAAAGTATTGCTAACTTTTACTTACGTTAAACATTTATTTTAACTGCTCTTAATTGTCTCCCAGTTAACAGCAATGTGGAAGGAAGGCTCAGCATTTACTTTGATTCAACTTAAAATGCAGCATAGGGATACCCCTGGTAGTCCAGCGGTTAGGATTTGGTGCTTTTACTGCCATGGACCAGGGTTTGATCCCTGGAGGGGAACTAAGGTCCTGCAAAGCCACTCAGCGCAGCCATAAAAGGGAGGGGGGCAGAATAAAGGGCAGAACTTGCCCAACAGCAAGCACATCCTTGTGTCTTTGGTTTCTGCAGAACCAGAAAACAGGGGCTTTAATGTCTTCACAGTAGATGGTTGATCTTTGATCCTCTTAATATATTCTAATAATTTCTCTAAACTTTACCAGAGTATGGAGCTAGCACTAAGGGGAGTGGTAAGTGCCCAGCTAGGCAGTTCTAGTTCTGGAAGGAAATGAAAGGGAAAGCAATACACTGTCATTTCCTTTGAATTCTTTAGGACGTTTGAATGATGCCCTGGGATCCAGGAAGCACAGAGAATCAGAGTTTTGAGTGACTGCTAGAGGTTTGTGCTTTTTGAAGAAAAATAGAATTAAACTTATTTTCTGTCCTGATGCTTGTTTTAGGTGTTGTAGAAGGTGATTTAGCTGCTATTGAAGCTTACAAATCCTCGGGAGGGGACATTGCCCGCCAGCTCACTGCAGATGAAGTCCGCTTGCTGAATCGCCCTTCTGCTTTTGATGTTGGCTATACTCTGGTACATCTGGCTATACGTTTTCAGAGGCAGGATATGCTAGCAATATTGCTTACAGAGGTGAGTGTGGCATTCTGATTAAATATTCTTTTATATGAAGGAAATGTGTTCTTTAGTTTTCATTTTTGATGTTTTAATATTTCTCAGTTCTTAAATGTTTTAGATTTGATCAGTCCTCTTTTAAAAATGACATTTAAAATTAAGACACTTCAACAGAAGGGATATGTGTTTTTTAAAATAGGACATTTTGCCACAATAATTGAGTCATATGTTTGATTTTTAAAAAAACGAAATGCATTAGTCATTCATTCAGCTAACAGATATTCACCGAGTACCCACCATGTTGAAGGCACTGGGCATAAAGGGTGCAATGGTGAAGACACTGGCTCCTGCTTCAGCGAATCTCCAGTTATAGTGATTCTGTATAGCGTGCAGTTTCATAGATGTAAGTGCCAGGTGCTGTGGGGAGTACTTGAGAAAGTGTTTTGCGGTACCTTCCTTACCTTCTTACCAGCAGCAGGTAATGTTTTAGCTGAGATCTGAAGGAGTAGGATGAGTTAGCTTCAAAATAGGTAGAGATGAGAAGGGCATTGAGGAAGCTGTTCAGAGGCAGGGGTGGTGGTGTTTGTGGCGAATTCGGAGCTGGTGGGTAGCTCAGCGTGGTTGTATGGCGGATGGGAAGTGAGAGAGACAAGTAGGGGATGCAGTGTGAAGGATCTTCTAGGCCAAAGAGCTGGAAGATGATTCTGAGGGCAGTTAAAGGCTTTGAAAAGGGTTAGGTAGAGGGACAGGGGAGTGAGGAGATCAGCGTGTTGGCCGCTGGAATTAGAGAGGGGTGAGCCTGGCTAGGACACTGCAGTGATGCTGGCAGGAATCCCCCTGGGACAGCCGTGGCAGTGGCCGGTCTGGGAGAGATGCTGAAGACGCCAGGGGAGTTAAGTGGATGGACTGGCTGTGGGGAGAAGTGGGGGGGGGGTCACAGTGGCATCCGGGTTTCTAGATTAGATAACGTGGTAGATGCTACAAGTAACAGAAGTTGGAGTGAATTAATTAGGATGTGACTGTATCATCCAGGTAATTTTTTTTTTTTTTTTAAGGAAATAGGGTAAAAGTGCAGTGTTTGATTAGTTGTGGATTCAAATGCATTATGGTCAGTATACTCCTTCTGTGTATGCTTATTTGCATATTTGAACTCTCTAGTATCTGGGAGCATTTATGGACAAAGCATAAAGTGGGAGGAGTGGTTAAGAAATATGAATGTTAGGTAGGATCATGATTGAGACAGCTTGCCTTTGTGTTTAGTTTTCTAAGAGTCCAGTTAAACCAGGGGCAAGGTAGGGCTTGAGACACAGTCGTGCTGAAAGCACAGGGCAGGCTTACTGAAGACAGGGCTTCCCTGGTGGCTCAGATGGTGAAGAATCTGCCTTTCATGCAGGAGACCTCAGTTCAATCCCCAGGTTGGGAAGACTCCCTGGAGAAGGGAATGGCAACCCACTCCAGTATTCTCGCCTGGAGAATCCCATGGATAGAGGAGCCTGGCGGGCTACAGTCCGTGGGGTCGCAAATGGTCGGACACAACTTGGTGACTGACATACTACAGAGGATAAGGGAGAAGGGGACTGTTTGGAAGGCGGCTCTGTGATTGGAGAGACTGGTGTTCTGCAGCGTGGGATGGGACAGTTCGAGGTGGTCTCTGTAGTGTCTTGAGGTCTGGCTGCACTTGTGTTCTGACACCCAGTTGTGTATCAGACGGGACGGCGTGTGGAGTCATAGTTGCTGGTGGTGGCTGGAGACAAGGAGAAGGCAGCTGTGAACCAAGATGCAAGTCTTTAGTGGTTGCTTCCCAGGTGGCTCAGTGGTAAAGAGTCTGCCTGCCAATGCAGGAAACGTGGATTTGAGCCCTGGGTCAGAAGATCCCCTGGAGAAGGGAATGGCAACCCACTCCAGTATTCTTGCCTGAGGAATTCCATGGACAGAGGAGCCTGGTGGGCTGCAGACTGTGGGATCGCAAAGAATTGGATGCAACTTAGCAAATAAGCAGCAGCAGCGGGTTCCCCTCCAGCTGGTAGAGGTCTCTGAGAAGGTTCTGGAGGGACTGGTGTAAGCCATCAGCCTCCTAAGAGCATTCTGAGGGCTAACAGTGGGAAGACAGTAGAACCCCAGTGTATTTATTTACAGCTGGGTAACAAATCCCCTCAAAACTTAGCAGCTTACGACAACAAACACTTGTTATCACAGTTTCTGAGAGTAAGGAATCCAGGAGCAGCTTAGCTGAATGATTTTGGCTCAAGGTCTCATGAGGTTCCAGATTGTCAGGGCTACTGTTGTCAAGAGGCTCGACTGGGGCTAGAGGCTGTGGTTCTAAGTATATTCAACGTGGGTGTTGGCAGGAGGCTTCAGATTCTTGTCCTGTGGGCCTGTCTGTAGGGCTGCGTGTCATGTGCTGGCTAGTCTCTCCTTGAGCAAGTGAGCCAAGAGAGTGTGAGGGAGAGAGTGTGAGAGAGTGAGTGAGGTGGAAATCACAGTGTCTTTTCCGTGTAGCCTAATGTAGGAAGTGATACTCCATCATTTCTGCCACGTTCTGTGGTACACGTGGGCCAGCCCTGGCACACACCATGGGAGACGTGGAGAGGACGCTTGTTGTAGGGAAAGAACAGAATCGGTGGTGGAATTTCGTCTCCGTGGTGTGGGTACTCCACAGGACAGAATCAAAGGGGCCAGTAGGGAGACTGGGATGGGGAGAGCATGCGTCTGGGCTGAGGGCTGTGTCTGCAGACAGGGCACGGAGCCAGCCAGGACCTTCGGGGATGAGAACAGGAGAGCATTACATTTTGGGAATGTGTGTCTGGGGCTGGGGGCTTACTTAATTGGATTTTAAACCATGAACCCTGTTTGTAGTCTAGTGGACTGCTTTTCAAACTGTTGTTTTTAAATATATAAAATAGAAAATAGGTTTGCAAAGGAAATCAGTTACATTGAAATATATAGTTGTCAGAATATTAAATTTGTGATGTATAAGAATATGCATTTTAAATGTAGGCAGGTAAAATGAAGGATTTAAATTTAATTGAACTTCCTGTTCTAGTTCATGGACCCTTCCCAAGTTCATGGACCCTAAATTAGCTAGTAGGCTAAGGAGCTGATGGAGGGTCATGAGGCTGAAGAGGCTAAGAGATAAGGGGCAGGCTTCAGGGGCAAGTGCTTAAGGATGGTGGCGGGAGGAGAGGTTTAGTAGTCAGTCTCTAGTTCTGAGGTTTCTTTTGAGGTGTTGAGTGTTCAAAATCTCCCCAGGATTTTGCAAAGGGGCTGAGGGTTAGCAGTTTTGAAAAAGCTATTTTTGAGTTTACTTTTGAGATCCATTTTAATGCTGTTACTTGAGAAATAGTTATATTCTGAAATATTTAATATTTTTCCACAGTTTGTTGCTTAGGTTGGGCTCGTGGAGTTCAGGTGTGGTGACAACTTCACCGTCAGTGTTAATCCTGGCCAGAACTGAATTTTCATGCAGGCGTTTTCAGAAGGGGATGTCTGATGGTCGTCATGGGTATACAGGGTGTTTGAAACTCTGTTCACTTGCTGCTGCTGCTGCTGCTGCTGCTGCTGCTACTGCTGCCAAGTTGCTTCAGTCGTGTCCTACTCTGTACAATCCCATAGACGGAAGCCCACCAGGCTCCGCCGTCCCTGGGATTCTCCAGGCAAGAACACTGGAGTGGGTTGCCATTTCCTTCTCCAGTGCATGAAGGTGAAAAGTGAAAGGGAAGTAGCTCAGTCATGTCCGACTCTTAGCGACCCCATGGACTGGAGCCTCCATCCATGGGATTTTCCAGGCAAGAGCACTGGAGTGGGGCGCCATTGCCTTCTCTGTCACTTACCTCAGTGATAATTACAATTAAGTGTGTCCACGTATGTCATGTAGATGACCGTATCGTAAAACTTTGTGTGTGGCTTTATTGGAAGATCTGCTACTCCAAGCCCCACTTGTTACTGGAAGTCTGTTCATGAAGGTTGCCCAGGTTAGTGGCTGCAGCTGTAGTGACAGAGGGGAGGGTCACAGCAGACTCATTTCCTCTCGAGTAGATGGATACTCACCTTGGGTTTCAGGATTCTCTGTGTATAGATGTCTTGAGCTCCATAGAGGAATACAACTTAAATGTAAGATAATGCCTTTTCATCCTTTGTTGTTGTTCATCATTTTAAAAGGACAGGAAAGTTCTTGCTCAGGTTTCATTCCTGTTGCGTTGTACTACTTCAGAGCTTTGTTGTCTGCTCTACACTTGGGGAATCCAGGTGCTTTTTAAAAAATACAAAATTATAGGGACTTCCCTGGTGGTCCAGTGATTAAGATGCTTCCACTGCAAGCGGTGTGGGTTTGATCCCTGGTTGGAGAACTAAGATCCTGCTTCTACATTCCTCTTTCTCTGTGAGCTGGAATTCCCTGCTTAAGAATGTTTTTATTAGGGTCCTGATGGTGGTTATTACTTTGCTTTCTGTACTCATTCCCTCTCCTGTGATGAACCTTTGTGAATAGCTCTGTCTTACATACATTTTTATATCAGATCAGATCAGTTGCTCAGTCATGTCCGACTCTTTGCAACTCCATGAATCGCAGCACGCCAGGCCTCCCTGTCCATCACCAACTCCCGGAGCTCACTCAGACTCATGTCCCTCGAGTCAGTGATGCCATCCAGCCATCTCATCCTCTGTCATCCCCTTCTCCTCTTGCCCCCAATCCCTCCCAGCATCAGAGTCTTTTCCAATGAGTCAACTCTTTGCATGAGGTGGCCAAAGTACTGGAGTTTGAGCTTCAACATCATTCCTTCCAAAGAAATCCCAGGGCTGATCTTCAGAATGGACTGGTTGGATCTCCTTGCCAGTCCAAGGGACTCTCAAGAGTCTTCTCCAACACCACAGTTCAAAAGCATCAGTTCTTCGGCACTCAACCCTCTTCACAGTCCAACTCTCACATCCATACGTGACCATAGGAAAAACCATAGCCTTGACTAGATGGACCTTTGTTGGCAAAGTAATGTCTCTGCTTTTGAATATGCTATCTAGGTTGGTCATAACTTTCCTTCCAAGGAGTAAGCGTCTTTTAATTTCATGGCTGCAGTCACCATCTGCAGTGATTTTGGAGCCCAGAAAAATAAAGTCTGACACTGTTTCCACTGTTTCCCCATCTATTTCCCATGAAGTGATGGGACCGGCTGCTATGATCTTCGTTTTCTGAATGTTGAGCTTTAAGCCAACTTTGTCACTCTCCACTTTCACTTTCATCAAGAGGCTTTTGAGTTCCTCTTAACTTTCTGCCATAAGGGTGGTATCATCTGCATATCTGAGGTTATTGATATTTCTCCCTGCAATCTTGATTCCAGCTTGTGCTTCTTCCAGTCCAGCGTTTCTCATGATGTACTCTGCATAGAAGTTAAATAAACAGGGTGACAATATACAGCCTTGATGTACTCCTTTTCCCTTGGGATAAACACCACTAAAAAGTAGAATTACTGAATTGAGAGGGTAAAGCATTTTTATCACTGTTTCCCAGGAAAGTTGTACTGATGTATACTCATATACTGTTGAGGACATAACACCAATATCTCATATATTTAAAATAAAAACACCTTAAGTTACTGGAAAGTTTTGGTAATTTCTTTTTAATGCTGTTGATTTCTGCTTCCAGTGATGATGAATGAGATGTAGAAGAAAGTTTCTTTTGTATTTAAGGTGTCTCAACAAGCTGCAAAGTGTATTCCTGCAATGGTGTGTCCTGAACTGACAGAGCAGATCCGTCGTGAGATCGCTGCCTCTCTTCACCAGAGAAAGGGGGACTTTGCTTGCTATTTCCTAACTGACCTTGTAACATTTACATTGCCAGCAGGTAACTCCAAATCTCTTTGTGAAAACAAATTTCCACTTTATTATATTCTTTCAGTGTCTGAATGAAAATGATTCTGTTAGAAAACAGAGAGCCACTATTAGTAGATAGTAGCTATCTTATAGATACAACTTGACTGTCCTGTTTTACTGAAAGTAATCAATATATAGGCCATTTATAAACTAATGCTATAGAGCTGAGAGGAAGACAGCAGCTGGTAATAACTGACTTCTTTGTGGGCCTCAAATATTTTTAAGAATCTGTTTTATCCATTTCCTTTTCTTTTTATTTTAGAGTGTTATGAATCAGCTTTTTTCTTTTTCTTTTCACATGTGTTTATTATTTTTAAATTAGATAACTATTGGTTACCTGATATTAGGATATAAGGTCAGAACATGGGTTTTTGATGGGTAGATACAAATTATTTGCATCAAAGATACTGGCATTCTTTTGAAAGTGTCATTACTTTACTTCACTCATTATGTTAGTTTCTACTGTATTTGTGAAGCAGCTTTTTATTTTGCAGTTCCATGACAAGTGAAATGTTTTGCAGGTTGTTTTTTTCAATTGACACTGAGTAAATGCACTGAACACCTAGAGTTTCTAAGTAAAACTCACGTTTTGATTTTGAGTGTTCTGAGCTTTCTATTTTAAGCTTATATTAAGATGTGAGCAGAGGTATTTACAAAATGATAGGAAATTACAGCAAGCCTTTTAAAATTGGACAAATTTCATTTCAAATGTACTCTCTATATATTTAAACTTATTATACTGAGTGATTAGATTTTATTTTGAATTGAAAATAGTTCTGTAGTTTAAAAAAATGTTGTAATCATTCTTTTTATTCTAGACTACTCAATTAGTAAACCGAATAGAGCATAGAGAATTTCAGGAAGGTGAGAAAAACAGAAATTTGTGTGCCAAAAGGAATAGTTCATTGACTTTTATAAGAAGATTCTAAAGTCTGTAAAAACAGTTCTGAGCAGAGATTGAGCGTGGCTGGGATGGGGGGGTGCAGAAAACAGACAAAATGCGTCTGTTGTTATTTTAACCTGAGTAACAGAGACCTCTGTTGTTCTTCTGTCCCCCGCCCCCTTTTATTTCAGTTATATTAAGTTGTCATTAACATAGAAAATTGTAAGATTTTAAGATACACATTGTGGTGATTTGGGGCTTCCCTGATAGCTCACTTGGTAAAGAATCCGCCTGCAATGCCGTTCCTGGTTGGGAAGATCCGCTGGAGAAGGGATAGGCTACCCACTCCAGTATTATTCTTGGGCTTCCCTTGTGGCTTGGCTGGTAAAGAATCAGCCTGCAATGCTGGGGACCTGGGTTTGATCCCTGGGTTGGGAAGATCCCCTGGAGAAGGGATGACCTGCCCACTCCAGTATTCTGCCTAGAGAATTCCACGGTGATTTGATTCACACATAAATGGTGAAAGGATCCCCCCACCCCCACCCAGTCTAGTTAGTTAACACACTTATTACCTCACCTTGTATTTATCTATTTATATTTTGGGTGAAAACATTTTATGTTTTGTCCTCAGAGAATTTCAAGTGTGCAGTACAGTGTTACTGATTATCGTCACTATGCTTTACATTAAATCCTGTCCTTCTTCATCTTAGGGCTTATAGTTTGTACTTTGGCCAGTTTCTCCCCATCTTTTTTTTAAGATCCATATATAAGTGATGCCAAGCAGTATTTGTCTTCTGTCGAACTTATTTCACTTAGCATAACATCTCCAAGGCCCTTCTATATATTGGAAATGGCACAGTTCATTCTTTCTCATGGCTTAGCAACCCATCTACTTTGTATTTATTCCCCATTGGTTGTTTTTGTATGTTGGCTATTTTGAGTAATACTGCAGCTAGTATGGGGATACAGGTTTGTCATTTCTATTGTCTGTATATCCAGAACTGAGATTGCTGGATCATATATGATAGCTTTATGTTTTTGAGGATCCTCCATAACGTTTTCCATAGTGGCTTCTCCAGTTTACGTTCCCACCAGTGGTGCACAGAGGTTCCCCTTTCTCTGCGTTCTTGGCAGTATTTGTTATCTCTTGTCTTTTTGATAATAGCTGATTATTATTACTGGTTCAGATGCTTTTCTTCTTACTATTTGTAGATAATGTTTCGATAATGAAGTACAGAAAGGAAGTATTCTGCACCTCATATACACAACTCATGAGATACATGCATGTTTTTTAAAAGATGCTACTTGACAGTCTTCAGTGGAAAGGGAGTTATTTTAGAGGAAGTTACTGTTAGATATTGGCATCAAATTTTTTAAGTTATGAGGCATTTAAAGATTTTTTTAAATAAGGGTTTTCTTTGTAGATATTGAAGACTTGCCTCCAACAGTCCAAGAAAAATTATTTGATGAGGTGCTTGATAGAGATGTTCAAAAAGGTAAGCATGAAACTAATGAGTATAATTTAATTTTTAGTGATTTCAATAAACATTTTGCTCTGCTTTGTAAGCTTTGAGTAGTTTGGTGTATAGTCATCATATTTTATTTCTACTTTAAACTGAAAATGTATAAAGTCCTTAAGAACAGTATTGTATTATGCTGTTAAAACAGCTCATAACTGTGGTAGAGTGAATAAAGGTATAAAAGTTCTAAAATCTTGGTTTTGTGTTTCCTATTCTAGGATGAGTATTTTTTCATAATAAACATTTTAAGAAAATAAATTATAAAGAATTTAAAAAATAAATTATTCTAGGGCCTCAAGATGTTTCCATTACTTAAAAGGTTTATATTTCAATTGATCAAAATTTGTAGCTGTTACTAGTATATTACAAGTACATTTTTTAACACTCTAGAGAATAGTTTCTTTCCCTGGTGGCGCAGATGGTAAAGTGTCTGCCTGCAATGTGGGAATTCAATACCTGGGTCGGGAAGATCCCCTGGAGAAGGAAATGGCAACCCACTCCAGTATTCTTGCCTGGAAAATCCCATGGACTGAGGAGCCTGGTAGGCTACAGTCCATGGGGTTGGAAAGAGTTGGACATGACTGAGTGACTTCACTTTCTTTCTTCCAAATAGAAAATTTCTAAATTGCAGAAGAGTGAAACTGAACATGTTACATTTATTTACTTACTTGCGTCTTTATTTATATTGAAGTATAGTTGATTTACAATATTGTTAATTTCTTCTATGTAGCGAAGTGATTCTATTATACGTCAACATATGTTCTTTTTTATATTCTTTTCCATTATGATTTGTCACAAGATAATTGAATATAGTTCCCTGTGCTGTATAATAGGATTTTGTTTATCTGTTCCATATATACTAGTTTGCATCTGCTAACCCCAAACTTCCACTCCATCCCCCACCAGTCTTGGCCACCATAAGTCTGTTCTCTGTGTTTGTGAATCTGTTTCCTGGAGAATTTCATTTATGTCATATTTTAGCTTCCGCTTTCTGCTACTGCTAAGTTGCTTCAGTCGTGTCCAACTCTGTGCGACCCCATAGACGGCAGCCCACCAGGCTCCCCCGTAGGACTCTCCAGGCAAGAACACTGGGTGGGTTGCCATTTCCTTCTCCAATGCATGAAAGTGAAAAGTGAAAGTGAAGTCGCTCAGTCGTGTCCAACTCTCTGTGACCCCATGGACTGCAGCCTCCCAGGCTCCTCCATCCATGGGATTTTCCAGGCAAGAATACTGGAGTGGGGTGCCATTGCCTTCTCTGTTCCACATTCTAAGTGATATCAAATGTATTTGTCTTTCTGACTTCACTTAGTATGATAATCTCTAGGCCATCCATGTTGCTGCGAATGGCATTATCTCATTCTTTTTTCTGGTGTATGTGCACCACATGTTTTCATCCATTCATCTGTCAAGGGACATTTAGGTTGTTTCCATGTCTTGGTTATTGTGAATAGTGTTGCTATGAACATAGGAGGAGCGTTTGTTTATTTGAATTATGGTTTTGTCCAGGTATATGCTCAGGAGTGGGATTGCTGAATCATATGGCAGCTCTGTTTTTTTTTTTTAATTTTTCAAGAACCTCCATACTGTTTTCCATATTGACTGCACCAGTAGTGCACGAGGTTGTTCCCTTTTCTCTACACCCTCTCCAGCGTTTGTATTTGTATACTTTTAAATGATTATCACTCTGACCAATGTGAGGTGGTATCTCATTGTAGTTTTGATTTGCATAATTCTAATAATTAGCGTTGTTAACCATCTTTTCGTGTGCCTTTAGAACATCTGTATGTCTTTGGAGAAATGCCTGGTCAGGTCTTTTGCCCACATTTCGGTTGGGTTGTGTTTCTGTGGTTTTGTACAGGAGAGCTGTTTGTATATTTAAGAAGTTAAGCCCTTGTTTGGTTGCATTGTTTGCAGGTATTTTCTCCCTTCCGAACATTGTCGTCTCTTTTTGTTTATGGTGTCCTTTGCTGTGCAAAAGCTTTTTAAGTTTGATTAGGTCCCATTTGTTTATTTTCCTTTTTTCTATTGCCTTGGAAGACTGACCTAAGAAAATATTAGTACAGTTTATGTCAGATAATGTTTTTGTTCTTCTCTAGGAGTTTCATGATGTCATGTCATATATTTAAATCTTTAAGTCATTTTGAGCGTATTTTTATATTTGGTGTGAAGATGTGTTTTTAACTTTATTGATTTACATGAAGCTGTCCAATACTGCTTGTTGAAGAGGCTTTTTTCCCATTATATATTCTTACCTCCTTTGTTGAAGGTTAATTGACCATAGGTGTGTGAGTTTATTTCTAGGCTGTTTTGTTCCACTGAGCCGTGTGTCTTTTTTTTGTCTTTTTTGAATACCATGCTGCTTTGATTACGGTAGCTTTATAGTCTTATCTGAAGTTTGGGAGGGTTGGACCTCCTACTTTGTTCTTTGTTCAAAACTTTATTTGTTTTTTGGCGGTGCTGGGTCTTCGTTGCTGTGCAGGCTTTTTTCTAGTGGAGAGCAGAGGCTCCTCTCCAGTTGTGGTGTGTGGACTGGTGGTGGTGGCTTCTCGTGTTGTGCAGCATGGGCTCTGGCTGTGGCACCTGGGCTCAGTAGGTGTAGCTCCTGGGCTTTAGAGCACAGACACACTCAGGAGTTGTGGTGCACGGACTTGGTTGCTCCATGGCATGTGGGATCTTGCCGGATCCGGGATCGAACCCATGTCTGCTGCATTGGCAGGCAGATTCTTTACCACTGAGACACCAAGGAAGCCCTTGCTTTGTTCTTGTTTCTCAGGAGTGCCTTGGCAATTCTGGATCTTTTATGGTTCCGTATAAATTTTAGGATTATTTATTCTAGTTGTGTGAAAGATGTCTTGGGTAATTTCATAGGAATTGCCTTAAATCTGTAGGTTGCTTTAGGTAGTGTGGCCATTTTAAGAATATTAATTCTTCGAGTCTTAAGAGCATGGGATATCTTTCCATTTATTTGAATCATCTTCAGTTTCCTTTATTGATGTTTTATATGAATATGTTAAATTCCTCATAGAGTTAGAAGAAGAATCTCCAATTATAAACTGGTCGTTGGAATTGGCTACACGTTTAGACAGTCGACTGTATGCACTTTGGAACCGAACTGCAGGAGACTGCCTACTGGATTCAGTACTACAAGCTACCTGGGGCATTTACGACAAGGACTCGGTGCTTCGGAAAGCCCTGCATGACAGCCTGCATGACTGTTCACATTGGTGAGCTGGCATCCTTCCCTTTGGAAATCCAGGAGAGCAGTGGTTGGATGCTTTTTGTCTGTTTTTTTTTAATGGAAGCTGGGGGAAGGGGAAGCTTTGGTTTTAGACATTGAGACACTTTGAACATCACAGTGGTTTTTATATGTTTTGCTAAGCTTTAAAACAAACATTTGAATTTGTGGTAGTGGTCTTATTAAATATAGGAAGGTCTTTGCTCATATATTAAAGTAACTGTTGTTTCGTATTTTTGTTCAAGTTTAAAATATTATGTATTACATGTTTTTCTTCCTGAGACAGATACTCTTAAGACCACATTTTTGTAATTTTGCAAATTTTCAAATCCACAGAAAAGTTAAAATCAGTCTGGTGGACCCCAGCATCTCCTTCATTGGCTTGATCAGTTGTTGATGGTTAACATTTTTCTGTATGTGCTCCATCTCTATATATTAATGCAGAAACAATTTGTTTTAGACACAGTGATGCTTTCTCCTTCAGTGTTTTATCCTGTATCTTTTAAGAACAAGGATATTCTACTACCCAATCACATCCTCATTACCACATCTAAGAAAGTCAACATGGACTCAGTCATCTGATGGTTTAGTCATTTAGCCTTTGTCCAGTGGAGAGGACTTTGTGCCCTTTAGAGGAGGGAGACTGCTGTGGATTGATTTGGTATTGTGGGGAATACCATTCCTTTTGTGGTGTGGATTCATCAGGCCAGGTAAGCCTGATGCCATTAAGTGTCTGTCCTGTCTCACCTCTCTGGATTGGGTGGCGTGCTCATCAGACAGCATCCTCGTGCTCTGGCTGTTTATGTGGGCCTGCGCACACCGAGAGGATGATAGTCGTTTGGGGTATTGTGGTTTTATAGGTCTGCCTTGTAGGTTTGATTAATGTGTGTCTGCCCTGGAAAGATGGATCTGTTTTTTGGGTGTGCTCAGCCTGAAAGCTAGATCTGGATTTTGGTAAATCTACCATTTTGCAAGTCCTTTAAAACAGGCAACCCTAGAGTCTTTCCTTGGTGGTGCCTTTGTTGTAAGGTTGAAAGTATACTGTAAATTTCAGCATTGGTAACTAATGTTAGGACTGAAATTCCAGTTTTGAGTCACTTGAAGTCTCAAAGTTTAATGTGAAAGCAGATGAGTACCATAATCTGAGGTTTGGGCTTGATGGCTGGTAGAGTGGGGAAGACCTGGGTCTTAAGAGTGCAGCCACGGTAAGTGCTGTTGCAGCAGATCTTTCAGGAATGGAGGCCTTAATTCTAAAAGGATATTTCAGCCAGCATGTGAACAGGCTTCTGAAAATAATGTCTCTTTTGGTACCACCTCTTCCAGTCCCTGCCATACAGGGTCTTCACTTGATGTTTTACAGTTAAGGTGTAGGAAGCTACAAGGGTTATAGTGATCACACAGAGGTCTTCTTCAGTATCTTGAGGTGGAGATAGGATGGAGAAGGGAATGAAGGCTATCAGATGGGGAGGGAGGACATGTTGCCATAGATTCAGAGCTTCGGTGACATGGGTCAAATATATCAGCCTTACTGAATAAGCTTTAAAACGGTGAGTGTTTTGAGTTGTGACCAGTTTGTTGACTGGGGTCTTATATGGCTATTACTTTTAGAAGGTAGAATGAGAAGGCCAGCATGTCACTTGTGCAGCCTCCTTTTAAATCAGCTTTTTTTTTTGGCTAGGATTTCCTTTGCTTATAATCCAAATCAAGTGGGATGAGACATTCTCTTACATTGTATAAAATATCTAAATGAGAATGGAGAAAGTAATTTTACTTAAACCCTTCCCCCACCACTTCAAGATAGGCCATTTTTTTGTAGTAGTAGCTGTGCTTTTCTGTTGAGTGCCTGTGGTTTGAACTGACTCAGGTGCTCAAGATGGAACATCGTACTTGTCTTTGATTGACACGTCAGTCCAAATAGAGAGCCAAGTGAGAGTAATATAAGTGGGGAAAAATCAGTTATTTTAGAAATATGATTTGTAGCTTAGTATTGTGCCTCTCTATGTATCAAGTTTTACACTTAATATATTGTTGCTATTATTTTGAATAGACTAATATCTGTTAGATCAATTAAGAGTAAAAATAAAAAGTTTTATCTTCAATTTATTTTTTGATGCAGATCAAGACCTTTATGTAGTTCGAATTTTCTGATCTGTGTTATTTTCCTTCTTTCTAAAGAACTTCTTTGAATATTTATGAAGCAGGTCTCTAGCAACAAATTGCTTCCATTTTTGTCTGAAAAAGGATGTATTTCTATTTTAGTTGGAAAAAAAAAAAGATTTATTTTTGACTGTCCTGGGTCTTTGTTGCTATACGTGGGCCTTCTCTAGTTGTGATGAGAGGGGCCTCCTCTGTTCCAGCACAGGTGCTTCTCACTGTGGCGGCTTCTCTTGTTGTGGAGCACAGGCTCTGGGAGCAGGGGCCTCTGGTTGTGGCACGCGGCTCTAGAGCGCAGGCTCCCTACTTGGGGTGCACAGGCTTAGTTGCCCTGTGGCATATGGGATCTTCCCTGACCGGGGATCAAACCTGTGTCTCCCGCTTTGGCAGGTGGATTCTTATCCACTGTGTCACCAGAGAAGTCCTCTCATTTACTTTTGAAGGATAATTTCACAGGGTATAGAATTCTAGGTTGGTGGGTTTTTTTTTCTCTCAACTTTAAAAAATATTTCACTTTATTCTCTTTTTGCTTGTATGGATAGTTTCTGAAAAGATGGTTATAATTCTTTTAGTTTTCTATAGGTAGGTGTTTTTTATACTCTGTCTTCTTTCAGGACTTTTTTCTTTAATTTTCTGTCGTTTTAATATGATATGCCTACGTGTGGTTTTTCTGGTGATTTTCCTTCGTGGTTTTCTCTGAGCTTCCTGAATTTGTGGTGTGGTGTCTGACATTAATTTGGTGAAATTCTCAGTCCTTACTGTTTCGAGTATTTCTTCCTGTTACTTTTTTCCTCCCTCTTTACTGTCTGTAACGTTACATGTTGTCCCACAGTTATTCTTCTGTTTTTTTATCCATGTTATCTTTTCTTTTTAGATTTGAAGTTTTGTATTGATGTATCTTTAAGAGGTTCTTTCTTTAGCCAAGCCCAGTCTACTAATAATAAAGCTGTCAAAAATACTTTCATTTCTGTTAGTGCTTTTGCTCTCTGAAATTTCATTTTGGTTCTGTCTTAGGATTTCCATCTCTGTCTAAATTGCCCATCTGCTCTTGCATGCTGTCTTTTTCCATTAGAGAGCCCTTAACGTATTTATTATAGTTATTTTACAGTTTTTAAATTTTTTTTTTCATTCAAGTACTTGGTACTTTTGTTGAAAAATATTTTCATAAAATCAAGGTTTGTTTCTGGACTCTTGGTTTTTCCTGTTGGTCTATATGTCTGTCTTTATGCCAGTGTTAGGTTATCTTGATGATTATAGCTTTGTGGTGGGTTTTGAAATCAGGAATATTAAGTCTTCCAACTTTATCCTTCTTTTCTTCAGATTCTTTTTGCTATTCCCTTTGGACTTCTAGGCAAATTTTAGGTTCTAGCTTCTGCAGAAAAGCCCTCTGGGATTTTGATAGAAATTGCACTGAATGTGGAGATTAATTTCAGGAGTATTACCAGATAGAGTGTTAAGTCTTATCATCCTGAAATTAACTGTTGAATGTTCAGCCAGACTTACACTGCTGTCTCACTCGGTCTCATGTTCAGACTTGTGTCCTTGACTGAGTCAGGTAGATCGACAGTTTAGGTCTTTGTGTGGTGGGTGTGGTTTTTAGAGATATTTTTGAACCTCTCTATTCTGCAGTCTTCTTTAATTTTGAGTGTAGTCATCATTTGATTTCTGGCAAATGTAGCTGTCTTAATATTAAAATGATTTTAGGCACTAACCAAGAAATTTCTTACCACATACATCTTCCAGTTTGTAATAACTTTCTATTTCACAGTAATTCTCCCAAACTGATATCAAAACAATGTATTTTGTCATTTGTACATTAAAATATATTTCTGTATATCTTAGGTGTTTTAAGAGGGATATCCATATTTTATTTTTAAACATTTGGCATTGAAACTTACATTCTTGAATTATAAAGAAAAAACCTGTGGTTACTGTAAATAGATAAAAAGTTTTTTTCTAATCAAGAGTTAAGCCTCTGTAACATTCTATTTTAAATCTAAAATAACATTAATTTACTTTTTACAAAACCCTGCATTAAGTTAAAGAAACGTGTGACACTAAGACATTTAATACCTTAACTTTTCAACAATAGCGAGGGAATGTTTTCTGATCTTTTTATTCTTTCACCTAGAATTCAAGTACATAGACGTATTGGGGATCAATAGTTCATCACATGTGAGAGGACTGTGATGTTACAAACTGGTTAACTGTTTGTAATCTGTTACTGGTTAATCTGTCTTCAGAGGTCTTTGCTGGTTTGTAAGACAGCGGATCACAGTTTTCAATGTAATTATATCTGGCTTTATTTAATTGTATACTTGATGTTATAAAGAAAAAGAATGTTTTGTTTTAGTAATTCAGTCTACCAGTGGCCTAGTTTGAGTTTTAATCTTCATAATTTATTAGGCTGAAGTATTTAGAGAGGTATTAAGCATGAAGAGGGGATTATTTTTATAGTTGGGTTTTTTTTTATTATCATGTGATACTCAATTTTATGTAATGAAATCTCAAGGAAGTGATTTTGATATTCTCGTAAACACATGGGCTACTTCTAAATCTGTGACCAAGTAGTGGATACTGTTCGTTAATGGAGTAAAGTGTCTTTGATTTTATCCAAACTCTCAGATGATTTTGAGTGTTTTTCTTTTTCATTTGTAAACCAATAGTAGACAGTTGAAATCAGCTGTTCTTGTCATTAGTGTTTGAAGTTCTGATGAAAGTTTGGTGGGTGGTGAATCAGAGTATGTCTGAAGATATGTTAAAAAATGTCTGCTAGCAGAGTGGAGGCATTTTTAATTTGAAAAATTTACTTCAAGCCAGGTAAAATGAATTATTAAATCTCTGCATATGAAGTGCTTAAAGACTACATTAAATAAATGATTAGAACATTAAATAAACTGTTTATAGAAAGGCTTCTTTTTTACTGTGTTGCTTTTTAGGTTTTATACACGTTGGAAAGATTGGGAGTCCTGGTATTCTCAGAGCTTTGGTTTACATTTTTCTTTGAGAGAAGAACAGTGGCAAGAAGACTGGGCATTTATACTGTCTCTTGCTAGTCAGGTAAGAATGCTTCCAGGCATGTTGCTTCTCTGAAAAAAGTGAGGCCGCTGCTCTGCATGCCTTGGTTTGCAATGAGACCACGTTGGGGCAGAGTGGTACAGAGGAGAGTCGGGGACTTGGCATCAGGTGCCTCGGGTTCCACTGACTGCTGGCTGATTGGCTCTGTGACCATAGGCCTCACTGCTGAACAGGGAGGGCAGTATGTTTTTATGTTAAGTGACTAGAAAACTGTCAGAATGAATGTTTTACTTGGTGATTCTGACCTCTTAATTATTTCCTCAGATAGCTCTTCAGTTATGTTGTCCTCACAGAGAGGTAGCTTTGGGGGATTGACATACACGCACTGCTACATATAAAATTTGATAACTGAAGACCTACTGTATAGCACAGGGAACTCTGTAATGATCTTTATAGGAAAAGAATCTAAGAAAGAGTGGGTGTATGTCTATGTATAAATGACTTCACTTTACTGCAGAAACTAGCACAACATTGTAAATAAACTGTATTGAAATAAAAATTTAAAAAAAAAAAAGGTGGCTTTATGCCTGCTTTACCCACCTGTGGGTTAGCTCTCGTTCCGTGTCCAAGATCACTCACTGATAATGGGCACTCCTGTGCTGATGGTGCGCTGTCAGGCCCCTGAGGATCAAGTTGTGGTCTTCGTAGGGCTACCTGGTTGATGCTGTGTCCACATGAGGTAGGCCATGGAGAAGGTTCCGTGGACAGAAGTGATTGGAATGAACTTCCCTCATAGCTCAGGGAAGTATGAATGAGAATGGTAAAGAATCTGCCTGCAGTGCCAGAGACCCCAGTTCAATTCCTGGGTCGGGAAGATCCGCTGCAGAAGGGATAGGCTACCCACTTCAGTATTCTTGGGCTTCTCTTGTGGCTCAGCTGGTAAAGAATCCTCCTGCAATGTGGGAGACCTGGGTTTGATCCCTTGGTTGGGAATATCCCCTGAAGAGAAAGGCTACCCACTCCAGTATTCTGGCCTGGAGAATTCCATGGACTATAGTCCGTGGGGTCGCAAAGAGTCGGACACGACTGAGCAACTTTCACTTCATTAATATACTGAACTGTAAAATTCATGTATATGCACAACAAATCACTTCTTTTCTTTGCAGAAAACACCATAATTCATTAGTACAATATGAGGGAAGTCCCTCCTGTCATTGGGCCGTTTGGGCAGGGTTCATCCTTTGGGCAGGGTACGTGTCTGAGACATGTACCTGCTGTAAAGATGCTGTCAGATTCGTTGCCGAGGGCAGGAGACCAGTTGAGCATTCTTGTGTTAGGTGATGTGGCCATTTGCAAGCTGTTTGTGTCCCTGTGAGACAGTCAGGCTCATCCTTTCACTTGGGGAGGACCCTTAACCAGAAGGCAGTTATGTGAATAAAACTTCCTTTGTTGTCTCTATCTCTTATTCCTCAAATCAATATTTAACCAAATCTGCTTAGTTCTTGGGTTTTGGATAGCGAAGGATATCTGTATATAAGCTTTGCAGATTTCTTTTATTGGACTTTGCTGTTTGAGGACTCACTCTTTAGCTTGACAGTAGTAGTGCCACACTTTTTTTTTTTTTTAATGAATGGAGAGAGTGTGCTGGAGGAGGGCAGCATTTTGTTATACATGTCAGTTTTCCAGGGTGGTAGTGGATGTTTTAAAGAGAAATTCTTTCTTTTGTTTTGTCCTGTACAGCCTGGATCAAGTTTGGAGCAGACTCACATTTTTGTACTTGCACATATTCTTAGACGACCAATTATAGTTTATGGAGTAAAATATTATAAAAGTTTTCGGGGAGAAACTTTAGGATATACTCGGTTTCAAGGTAAACCATTATCATTAGTATTTTGGCACTTTCTTGTTTATTATTTTAAGGCACATTACAGTCACATCCTGAAAATCCCATTGTGATTTTCTTCCCTCTCTCCAGGTGTGTATTTGCCTTTGTTGTGGGAACAGAGTTTTTGTTGGAAAAGTCCGATTGCTCTGGGCTATACAAGGGGCCACTTCTCTGCTTTGGTTGCCATGGAAAATGATGGCTATGGTAACCGAGGTGCTGGTGCTAACCTGAACACCGATGACGATGTCACCATCACGTTTCTGCCTCTGGTTGACAGCGAGAGGAAGTTACTCCACGTGCACTTTCTTTCTGCTCAGGAGGTAAGACGCCTGTTTCTCGCATTAACTCCTCAAAGTAGCCACACTGTGCCAGAACCTGGCCTCGGGTGTCTCTCGGGTGTGCTCTTATCTGCACCACCACTTACAGTTTTGAGTTCAGTCATAGTAATTGTCACTTTCTATAAATCCTAGTCAGACAGACTGAAGTGTACCTTTTCAGAACAGCTGTGTAGGAGGTGTTGTGTGGAGATAAAGCAGTGAAGATGAAAGTCTGTGCCCTCAGGTGGGGATGAGTGCTGAGGAGAAGTAAAAAGATGGGGTGAGGGGGAAAGGGAGGGGTGGGGTGCAGGGTGTCGGTGGCTGAACTTGGGGGGGTAAGGTAAGGTGTCACTGAGGAGGTGGCGCCTGAATTGAGACTTCAAGAGGAAGGAGTCTTGCAGAAACGGGGGAGGAGAGTTGTAGCAGAGGGGATTGGAAGGCCGTGTGGCTTGTGGGGACTGGGAGAGGAGGCTGAGGCTGTGGGGTGGCCATCAGCGGTCTTTTAAATTTTTCTGACTTTTACCGTGGGTGAGCTAGGGAGCCAGCAGCCAGTTTGCATAGAAGAGGCGCGCTGGCCACTCAGGTGAGACTAGGTCCCTGGGCAGTGGTGGGAGCAGCAGGTAGGAGCTCCCTGTAGCTGCAGGGAAGTGATGAGAAGGTGTGAAAGAATACTCGCAGAAAACCCATATTCTTATAAAAAGTATTGGTCTTTTATTTAATATACTAGTAATTATTATAAAACTTTTATAAGCATAACATTAAGAAAAAAATTCATAGATAATTTTTGTAACTTCACCCTATACATAACTTTCTGAGCAAACTTACCTTGTTCTTTTTGAAGCTGCAACTTTTCTTTCTAGTCTTTTCTTTGCCAGAATCAATGTATTGGATAACACTTGCTTTTTGCCATTATATCAAACAAATGAACTTATCATTAGGCCGTTCTTCCCTCTAGGTTTGTCTGTGAATTTTCAAGTTGATATTTTTTTTCCTATTTACCCATAGGGTTTTAAACATAAAATTGATGAGAGTAGAACCTAGGTTGAAACACACACTTCGTTGCTCTGGCCCTTTCATTAATCATACCAGCTGTAGGTCTCTCTGAAATTTTTCCTGTCAGGTTTCTGATCTGTCATACTATTTTCCCTTTTCTTCACATTCCTCTAAAAGCTAGGTAATGAGGAACAGCAAGAAAAACTGCTCAGGGAGTGGCTGGACTGCTGCGTGACTGAGGGGGGCGTTCTCGTGGCCATGCAGAAGAGCTCTCGGCGGCGAAATCACCCCCTGGTCACGCAAATGGTAGAAAAATGGCTTGACCGCTACCGACAGATCCGGCCTTGTACATCCCTATCTGATGGAGAGGAGGACGAAGATGATGAAGATGAATGAAAAAAAAATCCAAGAACAGAAGACCAAGGTATCAGCTCTGTGCGGGACCCCACATGAGTGTGCTGCTCCAAGCAGAGCACACGGCATGGAATGAAGTGAACCTGGCAGGATCTGCTTGGAAGGGTTTTTTCTGATCCATACCCAACAGAGACGATGTGTCTGCTGCATGAGGAGACAGAGGACTTTGGACTAGTTTGTAAAAAAGAAACAAAAAACTAATTTTATTAAGACAGAACTTTTTTCCTTTCAGATTGTAAATCTGTCTATAAGTGTAATGCATGTGGTTGTATAAGAAGTTGTGTAATAGGAAAAGTTGTACCAGCATCTTCATATTATTGAGAAGTTTTTCCAGCATGGGCACCTCCAAAAGCACATGGCAGGTCACTCTTTGTTCCTTTGAGATAATTCTTTTTAAAGTAGAACCTGGCATTCTACTTCCATCTGAAAAGATCCATTTTACATTCTGTCTCACTAGAGCTCGGTAGAGATTTGGAAACTTTTTGTACAAATTATCCATAGCAAAACATAAAAATAAAAACAAGCTTTTATTTTTTATTAGTAATTTGGTTCCTGTTGTGCCCAATAAAATCAAATCTTTAAGGAACAAACTGTAAGAAAAGTCAGAATTTTTTATTGAGTGAACTTCATGTAGACATCGTTCCCTTGTTTTGAAAAGGGTTTTGGTTTCTCTTATTTTGTCTTTTTCAGTTTCTGATAAGCCGCCTTTCAGTATTTAGGTATTTATTTGTTTGGAAGAGTGCTCTTAAACTGAGGCTTCCTCCACCAGACTCTGGGCAGCAGTCTCCTTTTGAGTAGTTACCCCGTGGATATACACTAGGGCAGTGGTTGGAGAGCCAGCCCACTCGAACTGAATGAATTATGTGAAGTCTGCTCACTTGCCTCTGTGGACATTAGACTCCCAGGTTGCCGTGCAGAGGGTCTTTGGATTCTTTATCATCAACTCTGCTTTAAGCAAATTGTGTTAGAAAGGCATGCCTTTGCTTGGGCTAATTGCGAATTTCCGTTCAGAATAGAATAAAGATTTTAAGAATGCAGTAAGGTGTTTAAATGCATTGTATAATGAATTTCTCAGTGAGTAGTCTGAGAATTTTTGCATGTTGGTTAATTGTGGCCATTCTTATTTAAAGTTATAACTATAATCTTAGGTAGAAAAACTTTCTGTAAAAGTATTATTTGACCACTTCAGGTATACATTCAATACTGGGTAAAAATTTCAAACCTATCTCAGGAACACAAAAAGACTTAGTGTCCTGATAAGCACTTTGTAGACTATTGATGTGGCAAGGAATTTCAAACACACATACACACTCTTTCCCTTTGATAAAAAGGCTGTGAAAACCTTTAAATATTTGCTTCTTGTTTTCTTCTAAGTTCTATTTAGATGGTATTGAAATGTGCACCTCAGATTTGATGCTCAAATACTAAAAATAGTAAAATACCTGTGAGATGTCATCTCTTTAGTTCTTTCTTCCCTCCCTGAAAGGTGTTCCCAGGATGAAAAGATCGCTGCTGCTGCATGCTAAAACTTGCAGGAAGAATATTTGCAGTTGGATTCCATATAAATGAATTTTGATATAATATTGGTATGTTACCGTTTCAAGGGGCTGATGTTTTCTTACAAAATTGATCCTCTGGTTTGCTTTCGTTTTGGACAGTAATTAAGGATTTAGAAGGCTGCCATTCTGACTACTTAGCATAGCATCCCTATGAACTTTTCTTCATATATAGGAAGAATTTAGTGGCCAGATAACCCATTCTAGTTGCGGTTAAGCCAGTTATAGAAGCCAAAGAGAAAGGTTTGAGGGAGAAGCATCTGGTGGTCAGGGTCTGCAGGATAGTCAGTGCTGTTTGGGAAGCTGTGGCTCGGTCTTGGCCTCCACGTGCTGTGTCCCCTGAGGTACCTCTATTGATAGATCAGTGACCCTGGCCACATCTAGCTTAACAGGTACAGCATTCTTCCCTGTGGGAAAGAATTATATATATGTGTGTGTGTGTGTGTGTACGTGTGTGTATATATATATATGACTCCAGTTCCTAGGCTTCAGACGTGGCAGAGCTTTAAATGGTTTTCACAGCAGATTGGCTGGTAAAGGCTAACATTTTGGTTAGTCAATGCTATGTTAAGCTCTTGAACTATCAAACAGCCATAACTATCGTCCCAAGACAGAATTTGCAGTCCTTTCTCAGATTCCATGTGGCAGGGTGACAGATAACTCAGTGTCTTTTGGTTGACTCTGGATGATAATACCTGAACTGTATGGACTCACGGTTCCTCTTCTCGGGAGAATACAGCGTGGTGGTTTCTGTTCAAATTAAAAGGCAGGATGTGGGCCTGCCTTTTCATGTTTTGGCCCTCAGGCTCATCCTGTGACGAGCCTGTGTTAGGGGATGCTGCTGCACATGGGCGGGTGGGGTCCCTGCATTGATTACATTTGACCAGTGGTTGTGCAGATGACACTGAGCCGCCGCCCTGCTCCCCGGAGTGGTGATGCAGGTCAGTAACCACGCGCTCCGCCTCGACCCACGTCAGGTGGTTTTAATGTAATTTTTCGTGGGAGAGTTGGGATGGGACCACCACCTTAAAATGAGTGAGGAGGTTGATGTTTTCAGGTGCCATGACTTTCTTTTAAATGGAAAGAGGCGGTGCAGTTGTAAAGGTGTTTGATATCTGGACTTGTTGGACTTAACCAGCATTTACAGAAGGGATTTAATGCTATTTAAGAAAGGAAGACTCATTAAATCAACTGAAAGTTCTTAACACATGGAAATGACTGATGTTAATTATTTTGCAACATTTCTTTGTAAATATCATTTACAAACAATTTTTTGAGATTCACCTCCCTTCCTGCATTAATGCTTGGGTCAGGTAATTTTACTTTTGGGTAAATTAAAATCAAAACTAAAACTTGACCAATTTTGTTTCTTGAATTTCATCTTAAGAATGGACATATGTGAAGTTTTGGTTTATCACATGAAGTAATTATCAGCATTCTTGAGTCTATTGTTAATCTTTGAACCTGGGAATAACAAGAGTTGGGAAAGAAATGGGCTAATTGAGTTAACATCTCGAGAGAACTTTTACATTAGTGAGATGTACTTGAATTTCAAAGCTTAACAGAAATTTTTATTACTTTTTATTGAAAACTGCACTGAACGCTAAATGTCCACCTTTACAATAAACAAATACAGTAACGGTAACTCACACTAAAACAAAACATATTTCTGATAGCCATTATTTTTCTGTTTGGGACAGTTTTAAAGGTTTTTTTTTTTTTTGTCACAAAAACAGGAATGTACCTATACAAAGGCTCAAAATAGGCCATCTTTTAAACAAAAAGGCGATGATTCACAAAAGACTATGAATATAACATGTAACTAGTTGATACAAATCTAATAGGATTTGTTAAAATCAGTCACATCTAATAACACACCTGAAGTGTTCTTGTATAAAATATCACGTGAAGAAAAGAAGACTTTATCAATGTCTAAAAAAGTGGGTTTGTTCATAGACAATCTGACAAGTTACCATAAAAAGTGTTTCCTGAGACATAAGGAAATGCAACATTATTCTTCTTGAACTCTTTCAGTTCAAGACTTTCCACTCAATAAAATAGCTGAGGATCTGAAACTGAGAAAATATATTTGAGTACAAACAGCTTGTGAAACTTAATACTTTTTTCTTTTTTTGCATCATCAGAGGGTTTTACTGAACTCACAACCAACTTGCCCGCTCAGTACACAGTTCAGATGGGAGAGAATTCTCTGTACAGGAGCCTGTACTGTCTTCCATCCCGTGCTTGCGGTGTCTAACACAGGCAGACAGCTTTCTCCCCATTTTGTAGTAATTTAATCTTCCTATTAGCAAAAGAGGTAACCAGCCCCGTGGACCGAAGGGACTAGAGTCATAGGGTGGGGATTTCCTCTTAATATTTTATTTTGATGTTTGGAACTCTTGATGCAACATTCTAGAGCAAGGTGTTCAGGACCTGCTGTGCCCAAGGGACTGATAAAGGAAAAAGATCTATTTATTCTTTGTGATTTGATGCACAGATGAAAAACTTAACACACAATAACAGAAGTTGGTCGTTAATAAATCACGTCCTAGTCTCTTTCAGCGCTTCCGCAAGCAGACGACGACATCTTCAGTTTTCCCACATCTCGGCTTCTAGCTTTTTTGTAGCTGTTAACACTGCAACGTCAATGATGCATATGTCCAGAATCAGTTAAAAAGACTGTCAAATTCCTTTTCTCTTAGTTCATTTTTCACTGTCTCTTGGTCCCAGGTGTATCTGAATGATTACCTTTCATCACTCGCTGCTATTGCTCGTTGGGGTGCTCTCGATTGTCCCCGTGTTTCGTGGGCTGGTTGGGAGAGGGAGCTTGGGAGGGATGTGCCACTGTGGGGAGGTTGTGGGTCACTGGGATGCCTCCGGGGATGATCCCTTCCATGGCAGCAGGAAGTCCTCCCGGAGCCACGCCCACGATGCCTGGTGGGTATCTGAGGAGCACATGAGAGAAAGGGCTGGTTAAGTTCAGGGTCAGGAAGTTGACAACCTCTTGGCTCTGCCTTTTTTATGGAATATATAGAATAATAATTTCCTACCTCCAAAGCAAGGAGAAATCCACACAGGAAATTTAAACACTGACATCTAATTCATAAACAATAAAGCACTAATTTTGTAGCTTTTAGATGACGGTGAATAACCCATACTGTGTTTGGGGAAACTGTCGCACTGGGTAAACATTTCTGTACGAAACAGACTCAAGTTCTCTGGGTCTTCTAATATCAATGGATTTAATGATTTCCTAACAGCATAGGCTTCCCTTGTGGCTCAGCTGGTAAGAGAATCTGCCTGCAGTGTGGGAGACCTGGGTTCGACCCCTGAGTTGGGAAGATCCCCCAGAGAAGGGAAAGGCCACTCGCTCCAGTATTCTGGCCTGGGTCGCAAAGAGTCAGACACGACTAACAGCTTGAAGTGTGCTTACTAAGTGTGACTTCCTACACTGGTTGGCTATGTGCTCCTGTAACAGATGCGGAAGGGCAGCAGGGCAGATGGTGAGCTGGCGATGGGCTGGAGGCCTGCCCCTGAAGATACCTGGAGGGCAGCTGCACACGGGTTCGTCTTACACTGCAGGCACAGGGATGGCTCTGTGTGTGTACGCAGTGCACAGATGTGACTCGGTACACGCATATTTTTTGAGGACAGAACGTACTTAGGAGGCAGGGGCTTTAGAACTCATCTGAGTTACCCAGCCCTTCACAGTTGCGGTAAAGGGGATGGTGTTTCCCTCTGGAAGCTACGCTACCCCGCATCCTGTAGCCTGTGACAGTGAACTCTGGTTAGGGACCACCCAAGGGGACTCTTGCCAGACAGGATCCCTGAGAGCTGCAGGCCCCTCCAGCACAGGCAGTTTTCCTAGGGGCCAAGGAGTCTTGCTGTGTCTGGAGGAATAATTAGGATGTGACTCTTAAAGGTCCCATCTGGGGCTGGGCTCGAGTGTGGCTTGAAAATGCTTATGAGGATAAAACACGAGCGGAACTTTAATAGAACCTGTGAAATGTAAATAAAGCCATGGGACCTGGGAAGAAATAGCTCCGCTTGCTCAGAGCAGGAGCTTTCATGTATAGGTCCTGTTACATGCACTAAATATTTAATCACATCTTGGCACAGTGGTTCAAAGTCTGTATCCTTTAAAATAGAAATTTCAATTCTCAGCTCTGCCCCAAAACTTAAAATTTGCTCCACCGAAACCAGGGATGGGGACAGGACTGGGTTTCCCGCCAGTGCTCCCGTTGGCCTTATGCCCCCACCCCCACCCCTGGGGAGCACGGCCCTGGCCATCCCTCTCCTCACCTGTATGTGGCACCGTTGAGCTCTGGATGAATTGCTTGCTGATCTATTACTGACCAGGGAGCTGTTGTGACAAAGAATTCCTTGTTCACACAGTTTCTTAAGCTCTCTGGGATGCGACCTGGAATAAGACGACTGAAATTAATCATACAATGAAGTTAAATATTATACTTAGCTGTTTTGGGGGAACAGCTACCATGCTAGTCTCTTTACTTTTGGACCATTTTAAAAGTCTTGGTTACAATACTGTGTATGTTTTGGTATTTTGGCTACAAGGCATGTGGGAATCTTCGCTCCCGACCGGGGATCAAACCCGCACGCCCTGCACTGGAAGGGAGAGTACCAACCACCAAGCCTCCAGGGAAGTTTTCCCAAGTCTCTTACTCCTTAATAGCAAGGGCTGGCTCATAATTTCCCAACATATGACCTGTTCCAGGTCTGAGCCACATGGGTCCCTCAGCCTAACAGAAAGGCGCCTCCCCCTCCAGGTCCGCAAAACTTCACACTGGCTAATACAAAAGGGTTTCCTCTGAAAGAAGCACGACCCATTTCACTCACATTTCTTCGACTTGACCCCTAAAAGCAATTCCTGCCCACAGCAAGCCCTCTCACCCTTACATCTGTGGCCTGCTCACCTGTGATGGCCCGGCGGATCTCGGTGGCGGCTGCCTCCCGCATCTCCAGTGAGGCTTGCTCACTATACCAGGCTGTGTGGGGAGTACAGATGAGATTCGGTGCATCTTTCAAGGGACCCTGAGCAAAGCTGGGTGAATTTACAAAAACAGGAAATGAGACGAGTGCACATCACTCCCTGTCCGACTGGTAAAATGGGAGCTCTCGGCCATGTGGGATGTTAGCTGACGTGGATAAAACAGGGATTCTGCAGGGTCTGTTCTAAGGAGTTGGGACTTTCAGAACCCACTCATACAACTGCTCTGTTAATTACAACGTCAGGAGTACTCGGGAAGAGGAAACGGTTCTCTGGAGGACTGGCTGGCCTGCCTCTCACCGGGATGGTTGGGCTGTGGACACAGCCTGCTCTCCCTATTTTTCTGCCTGCCCCCTTTCTGGTGATCCTTGGGGGAACTTCTAGCCCTTTTACCCTTTGTGAAAATACAGTACAGCCCTTAGAAGAACGGAGTCCTTTAGCCTCTGGTTAAAGCCTCCTCCCCAGGACCTGTCTGGGCAGCTGCCCCAAGTTCACAGCGAGGAGTTGGGTGAGGACCTGGGTCCTACAAGTCCCTGTGTGAGTCCTGAGCTCCAGCTGCAAACATCTCCACAGTCTCCCCAAACCAACCTGAAAGGCTCCGACTCATGCACATCGAGGGCCGCCCCTCGTATCCTGCCTTCTTTGAGGGCTTGGGCTAAGGCTTTCTCATCCACCAGTCCGCCGCGGGCTGCGTTCACTAGGAAGGCGCCTTGTCTCATCTGGGGGGGGTGGGGGGGCAGGGTGGGAGAGAAGCTGGTGAGCAGATGCTGCCCCCTCGGGAGATGCCGGTACCGAGGTTTCAGGAGGAAAGTGGGGCTGCAGTAGAGGTTGGTGGGTCCACGGACGTTTCCCATTTCCCCTTTCATTAGGAGAGAAGTTCTCCAGTGTCTGTTTCCATTTACCTGCTTTATAGTGAAGTCATTGATGAGGTGGTGGTTATGTTCGTTGAGATTGCAGTGCAGGGAGACGCAGTCGCTCTGGTACAGTAAGTCCTGCAGGGTATAGACCCTCTGCACGCCCAGGGACCGCTCCGTCCCATCCTGCAAGTAGGGGTCATAAAATAGGACGCTGAATCCAAAGGCCTTGGCTCGAACGGCAACTGCCTGCCCCGTGCGACCTGTGCGGAAAGAGAGCGTCCCGGTGAGTGAGGCCGGCCCCTGCTGCCACTCCTCGTCACCAGGCTGGGGGGCCTTGCAGGGTGTGCCCCACCTCTGCTGCCTGCATTATTTCTGGGACTGGGAAGCTGGGCTGGCGGTGCCTACTGGCAGGTGGAGCCAAGCAGTGGTGGCTGCTGGAGGAACTGAACAGCCAAGGTTTGGCAATGCCACACCAGCACTTCTTCCTTCCTGGGTCACTTGGGCAGAAGCTGGGCCAGCTCCTGGGTGAGCAATGCAATGCTTAGCAAGTGTACTTACTATCAGATGTTGCTTTTTTCCAGAAGTCATTGTTATGCACATTTTCAAACATAACCAGAGAGAACAATCTAGTGGCCTCCCCGTGTCTATCTCCTACCTCCCAACCACCAACATTCTCTCCCCTTTGTATTTTTCTTTCCCCTCCTTCTTTGCTTACACAGCAGCCTTCTTGAGCTGAGCTTCCTCTGGTTATTGCTCTCAGTGTTGGACCAGGACTCTTCTCTTATGTAATTGCCACTAGGTTTGTTTGCTCACGAAGGAGGTAAACTGATTACTGCACTCTGGCCTGAGCACGCATTGCCACAGGGAACCGGTCTGGTGGGGCTCTGAGCTTGTGTGGAGCGTGGACTGGGCCCACGACAAGTCACCTAACAGGACGCAAAGGCTTCCCTGACTCCCACTGACCTCCAGGGATGGAGCGCTTTACTTTCCAGAGCAGTTTTCAGCTGGAACACAAAATGGTGTGAAGGGGCTGATTTGGGGACAGCACAGAATAAATCCTGGTGGGAAGACCACCGCTCCACTGTGCAGGAGGGGGAAGGGGACAGGAAGCCCACTGGAGGGCAGGGGGTGGCGGACTGGCTCCCCCTCCAGCGGAACCGGCATCTCAACAGGCAGCACTGTTAACAGTGGCTTTGCTTTGGAGGCAAAGGTTTCAGAAGGCCCTTCGGGAGGGACAGCTGCAGGGGTCACCAGGATACTCCTCATGTCAGCTATCCCCAGGGTCACCACTCACACACAGTGAAGCAGGAATTACAGCCACACGCGGCAGAGGAGCTGGCATGACAGATGGGCCGGAACAAGGGCGACTGAAAGACCCTCCTCTAATGAACCTGAGATGTGGGACACAGCCCCGCCATGCGGCTGCTGGGAGCTCACAGCCAATACCAGAACACCCCCAACTCTGCTTCATGGGTCCCTCAGGATCTCCCCCCACTGCCCCGTGTCCTGACACTTTAAGGGGAGATGGGGTCTGGGTGGCAGCTCCAGGGGCTGCGGGTCACAGCCAGTTTCAACTCACGGCTCTGCGGCTCAACAGATTCATAGACCCTCATCTTTCCACCATGGGGTTTTCCCAAGTAAACTGTACAATACCTGATGCTGAATTCTCTTACTGACTTGGTCAAAACCCAGTCTCAGAGAAGAGACCCAACTGCCTTGGCCTCAGTGTGCGTGTGCACGTTGTTACTGATGGCAGGCTTGCCCTTCATATTTTCATGCTTGTTCGCAACCTGGATGTCAAACCCAGTCTCAGAGAGGAGAGCCCGACTGCCTTGGCGCGCGCGTGCATATGTGGTGTGGTGTGTGTACACACGCTGTCACCGATGGCAGGCTTTCCCTTCAGACTTTGATGCTCGTCCCCAACCTGGAGGCTGGCCTTGAGCACCGTCCTCAGGCCAGCCCGGGCCGGGGTCAAGCTTGGGACGGCCTGTCCAGGGCCCCATGTAGTGGCATGAACTGGATTTGGCGGCACCCGCTCCATGCTTGGAGGTCCGCTGCCGCAGGGCAAAACCTTAGGCAAGTGGGTGCTTCCAGCCCCGGATGTTGGGCAGCAGGGGGCGAGGCTGCCCACGGCCGAGCCCCCTCCTGTCTCGGGTCCGCCTGCAGTTCTGGGAAGCTACAGAGAGACCAGCAGAGGCAGCAGGGAGAAACTGAGTGTGTATGGGGCGCCGTGACCGGGGTTGGGGTGGGGGGCTTGGTTTATAGCCTGAAGCAGGCAGGCTGGCATCACTGGACTGGCTTTCAGAAGGCGGATGGGGCAGGATACAGCGCGAGAAACAATCCCTCTCAGAACCTGCTGTGATGCCTGGAGTCAGAAGCCATGGAAACGAGTGTTCTTCCATGTGGCCGGGCCACTCGCATGGCAAGGGTCTTAATGGTGGCCAGAGCCCACCGGGGGCAAGAACACACGATGGTCTAAGAACCAGCAACAAGGCCCACCTCCTAGAGCCGCAGGAAGCCCTTCGGCACCAGCAGAGGGCGCTACGGCTCAGCACCAGCATTTCTTAGTCCTTTTCCACCTTCCACTCGAGAAAAAATGAAGCTGGACTCTTGTAACAAGTTCACCTCCGAGAGTGTGATCACCCCTGACGCCTGGGCTCTTAGACTCAAGACTCAGGTGCGGGAAAGATGTGCGTCCTGGAAGACGCTCCCTCTACCTGTTGAGGGTGGCACCATGGCCATCCCAGGGGTCCTGTTATTCAGAGACAGAGCTCCAAGCTCAGGGTTGAGGGACAGCTTGGGGTACCTTCTGGAAGCCAAGCCTGCAGTCAGGACAGACCCCACGGGCTTCTCATGCCTTGAGTTCTAAGGGGCAGCTGCTGTGTATCACTCATTCCCAATGTACAGGACGGGGAGACTGAGGCAGAGAGAGGTCCAGTCCTGGAAGGTCCTTGAGGTAGAGTTCTTGACCTTTCCTCAAGGTCACAGAACTGGAAGGAGCAGGGCTGACATGCAGCAGCAAGACCCCTTCCTGTTTGACTCTGGCCCCTGTGCTGCCTACAGCCTGGCAGTCTGGCTGCTCTCCATCCAGTGTGGCCCCCAGCTCCCCACCAGGCTAACCCGCCCCAGACCCGCCCAGAGCGGCCAGCTGGGTCTCATGCTGGCCTGGTGAGTTTTCCAAGCTGCTGATCTGACCGTCTGGCTTGAAATTCTTCAGAGACTCCTTGCACCCACCCCTGCCTGGCACCTTCGGGTGCTCAGCCCAGTCTGCTACCCAGGTTTCCACCCGAGCACCAGCCGCCAAGCGCGCCACTGCCCTTCACCCTCTGCCCCTGGGGGTCAGGGAGCACAGCCCCCTCCTGCCGCCTCCTCCCTTCCCCACACCCATCAGGCGGGGTCTTCCAGAAGCAGCCCCCATCTTCCCTGGGGGTCAGCTCCCTAGCCAGCTTTGACCTCTGACCTTCCAAGCCACGCAGCCACAGCCCTTCTTTGGCCCAAGAGGGCCTACAGCTGTGGTGAAGCCCGAGTTCCAGGGCTGGGCCTCCGCCTCCCGGAGGGTCCCTACGGCAGCCCCTCCTGGGGCGGTGGGCGGGGGGCACTTACCGAAGCCAATGAGGCCCAGTGTCTCCCCGCGGATGCGGGCGGCCCCGGAGGCGACCTCCCGGATCTGCTCAACGCTCTGCACCCGCGTGCCTTCCCGCAGTGCCTGGTACAGCCAGGTGTTCCGCCGGTACAGGTTAAGGATGTGGCAGATGGTCGAGTCCGCCGTCTCCTCCACTGCCGCGGACGGGATGTTGCACACCGCGATCCCTGGGAAAGACAGAAGGCCAGGCGTGGGGATCAGAGCCCCGCGTTCCGTGGGGAAGCGCCAGGGCTTCCAGGCCACCCAGGGCGGCAGCGTTGGCCGGTGCGAGCCACTCAGTGCGCATGTCGTCCCTGCGGGTCAGGGTCTCTGTGGCCTGGGGGCCTTCAGCCCCACGGCCATCCCAGGAGGATTGCTGCCCAGGGCTTGGCTCACCACCCCTCAGATCCTCACTGACCCCATGTCCCCCCAACCCAGTGCTTCTAGACCCATGTCTCTGTGAAGTGAGCAGCAAGCCAGCTCTGACCACCACCCTCGTCCAGGGGCAGGAAGGCAGCGTGCAGGCCAGGCCCCGCCCCTAACGGGCCGCGGGGCCTGGAGACCCAGAGGTTCCTTGCCACGCACGAACTCCTGGATCCTGCTCTAGAGGTGGGGCTGCGGTCATGGAGACTGGCCTTTTGTTGAAAATTGTTATCCTAAGAGTCTAAAGTCATGAACATGTTATTTTTTTTTTTAAAGGCAAGACAGAATTAGAAACAAACGCCTTCAAGGCCCGTGGGCTGGGACAGGATGCCTCTGTCCTTAGTCTCACCTTTGTCCCGCAGACCCCAACCCCTCTCCTGCTCGGACGGAAAGAAGATCGAGCAACAGGTGCCCATCCGGCTTTTGCAAAGCACTGCAGGGCTGAGAGCAGCTGCGGAAGACTGAGCCCTCGGGGTCTGCGTGAGGAGCAGAGACGAAGGCCGAGTCTGCCAGCACCAGGAGGCCTTCGGGGAGTCCTGCCCCAGGTCTCACGTGGGAAGGGCCTGGGCACTGACCCTCCTCACTGGCGGGAGGAGGAGAGTATTTATCAGACAGGGGAGGGACAGCTCCTCCAGCTGCCCAGCAGGCCTGCAACGACCGCCCCCCACCCTGCTCCAACAAAGGCCTGAGGCGGCCTCTCCAGCAGGTGTCCAGACGGCCCAGCCTGGCGGCCTGGCTGCAAAGGTCCGCTCTGAACCCCAGGCGCAGGAACCTGGGAAACACACCAGGGCTGCAGCTTCGGGCCCCTGCCTTCCTCTGTCTCCTGGTCAGGGGTGAGGGCACAGGGCACCTGCAGCTGTCCTGCAGAGATGGGACACGGGACCCACTCCGTGGAGCAATCCCTTCTATGTCATCACCCCAAGAAGGCCGCCCTGAACTCGGCGACCCCCCAGGAGGAGCTGCTTTTGCTCTCTGCTCTCATCTGCTGACGTGGGCCAGACGACACCAGATCAGCAAGCTTGCCAGAAAAGCTCAGATGGATGGTGCTCAGTCTGGGCCCGGGCTCTTGCCAGCCACTGTCCACCTCATCCTGCTCCTTCCTGGACCTTGGTGCAACATGCCCTCTACCTGCCCAGGCCCTAGGGCGTGCTGCAGGGGAGCTGCCTTCCTGGGAACACACGCTAGGAACCCGGGGCATCGTCCAGAGGGGCAGACCTGGGCCACCTGCTCTTCCATCCTCATTACAGGTCAGCTGACCGAACAAGCGGCGAAGGGCACGTGGAGACAAAGGACGGCTGGATGGAGGCCCGGGCTCCTTCCATAGTTTCCACATTTGAAAACACCCCCTTTCCGACAGCCCAGCAGATGTCCCTGAAGCTGCACTCTTATCAGATTGGAGCGGGGTCAGTGAAAAGGCCTCCGCGGACATGCAGTTTACATCCTCCAACCAGTATCGCAGGCCCCTGGCTGGCCTCCATGGTGGGGGTGGGGGTAAGGGCCGCAGGGCCCCACTCGGGTGCAGCCCCTGCGACTGCAGAGATGGCAGGTGCCTCCCCCATCCAGCCTGCCCCAGCCCCAGAGGAATGGCCGGGTTCGGGCAAGGAAGCCCAATGGCACACACATGCGGGTGGCTGCGCCATGAGGGGCCACACCGTGGAGATGGGGGGGGGGGCACGGAAGGAAGGGTGCGGAGCCCTTGGGGAGCCGGGCCCCACTTTCTCAGTCGCTGCTTGAACTTGGGACCTCAGCTCCATCCAGAGCACAAAGAACGTTTGTTTTCAAACAAAAACATTCTTCTGGCACCAGGGGAAAATGGAAAATTTTAGTTTACATTAGACATGCTTCTGGAGGCTCACGTCTTCCCCAAGCTTCTCTGTGGCGACAAAGAGGGGCTGAGAGTGAGTCGGTGGATGTGGGAGCCCCTTCGGCCAGACCCGTCGTGACCCTTCTCTTGGACAGGGTCAAGTGAGCCCTGGGGAAGGGGTTGAGATGCTGGAGACTGGCCAGGGGGCACCCAGAAAAAAACCAAGATTGATCTTCTCAGCCACCTGCCATAAGGCTCCCCACTCGGGATGGGCGAGGGGAAGAGCAGAACCCGAGGGGCAGGGACCACCTCCTGCTTTTCCCTCGGGGGTCACCTGGGCGGCAAGCCCGACCTGCTGGGGCCCGAACTCCCAGACTGCCTGCCAGATGGCACAACCGGCCGGTGCCCTCATGGACTCAAACCAGACTCAGCACCGCTCAGAACAGGCCCCACTGGGCTCAGGTTTCCCCGTTTCCTGCTGTTGCCCATAAGACTCCTGCGGCTCAGGAACTGGGTGCGGCCCCGATGCACGTAGGGGACCTCAGCGGGGAGCTGCAGCCCACCGGGTGCACCCAAGTGGAGAGGCAGCAGGTGGCTGTCAGTGGGCTGCGGCCAGCACCATCAGGTCCCACGTGCGCAGGTGGTCACACGCAGGTGTGACGCGGAGCTGACTGAGCCAGGCACCGCGTGTACCCTCCTGCCTGTTGCTGGAGCAGGCAGGGGCTCAGAGGCCTGGGTTCCTGGGCACTGGGAGGTGCCTGCCTCAGCCTCATGGTCGCAGAGCACCAGGCAGATCACAACCTGTGTATGAGGTGCCGGGCCGATATGCTTCAAGACAGCAAGGAAGCTGACTTCAGAGGGGCCTGCCCAGCAGGACCTCCCTGGCCCCTCCAAAGACAGCAGGGCAGCCTGGGGACCCCTGTGGTCAAAGCTTGGGCCCCTTGGTGGTGGTGATGACGGCAGTGGAGGTGATGGAATTCCAGCTGAGCTATTTCAAATCCTAAAAGATGAGGCTGTTCAGAGTGCTGCACTCAATATGCCAGCAAATCTGGAGACCTCAGCAGTGGCCACAGGACCTGAAAAGGTCAGTTTTCATTCCAATCCCAAAGAAGGGCAATGCCAAAGAATGTTCAAATTGGGCCCTTGAATCTCTGCCAACGCTCCAACATGCTTAGTACCCACGTCAGGTGCCAGGCTGCCATGCCAATGCCCTCCCTCGGGGAGTGTGCAGCCAGGGGTCTGGAAAGCAGCCAGGAGCCCCGCCTTCGGGTGCCCATCTGCTGGGCGGGTGGGGGGACGCTGGGCAGTGGTGCCCTGCACTGCCCTGACCTAGGAAGGTTCCCACGTGGACAGCTGCCTTGGGGAGATGGCGCCACTCCAGGACTGGAGGGGACTAGAAAAGGGCACCCCTCCACCCCAGAAACATCAAGCTGTGCGCTCATCGAGAGTGACCTCAGGTTGGTGGGTCCTGGCTGGCCGGCACAGGGCTGCGGCCACTCAGACAGTCCCTTCTGCAGGGGAGGGCTTGTGGCTTCGTCTGGCTCACGTCGTTGCCAAGTGAGACAGCCCAGGAAGGCCCCCAGGCCCCTTCATGGGGCCTCTGCCCCCAGCAGGGAGGTGTGTCTGGCTGGCTAGGTTCCCTCTGAAACCAGCCACCACCCTCCCGCCCGGAGCCAGCAAGGCGCTGTCTCAGTTCCGGCCTCGTCTGCTCCATCGGGCACTCGGCAGGCATCGCTGGGCGCTTACCGAGTTCGCCCGCAGCCTTGATGTCAACATTGTCGTAGCCGCTGCCTATCCGCACGATCACTCTCAGGGCCTTGAACTTCTCCAGGTCCTCCCTGGTGAGCGTGATGGTGTGATACATCATGGCACCGACCGCCTCATTTAACACCTGTGAAGGGGCAAGCAGAGCACGGTTGGAGGCCCCCATCGCCCTTGAATTCCGGCAGGAAGATGACCGGTGAGGACGCGGCCTGGGTGTCCATGGCATCTGCCTAGGGGAGAGGGCCCTGGTGGGGCTCTGGGGGCCTGTTCGTGACTCTGGGTGATGCCAGGGAATGGGGGCAGAGGGCAGGCTCAGGGACGAGGGGCAAGGCACTGGCCAGCCGAGACCAGGGTAGAAAGAAGAGGGGCCTGGCAGGGGTGCTCGCTAAGTGCCAGCTGCTGTCACCTGACCCAAGGGGCGACCCCAGCCGGGTGGGCAGGATGGGGCGGGGCTCACCTTCTCGTGGATCTCCTGGGTGGACTGTGCATCGCAGAAGGCCACGGTGGCCAGGTCCTTCAGGATGGGCATCTCCACGGTGCAGTCTCTGCCGTCGAGCAGCGCCACCAGGGGGCGGGGGTGCAGGGGGCCGTTCATGATCTGGGGGCGGATACCTGGGAGGAGGGAGGAGACAGGGCGCATGTGCCAAGTGGCCGGGGCTCCCCCAGGGAGGTGCCCCCACTCCAGCATCCATGTGCCTCCCTCCTGGGAGGATTCTGGGACCAGCCAAGGAGACAGAGAAGGAACATCTGTGCAGCTCATCTTGGCAGAGGAGCTAGGATGCCCCTCTACAGGGCCACACGCGGCCAGCTCTATCGCCATGCGGGATTGGGTCAAGCCCACACCTGCTGCTGCCACCAGGGACAGCCTCGGGGCTGCCCAGCTGCCTCTAAACCTCCAAGACCCAGAGACCTTCAGGACATCTGAGGGGGTCTAGCCCACAGCTCCTGGAGGTAGAGCAGACTTCACTTGGCCCCTCTGCTGTGCCTCGTTGTCCCTGCCGGGCCCCACTGCCCTTCTAAACACGTGTGACATGTGCCGAAGTGAAACAAGAGGGACACGTTAGGGTGCCAGATTCCTGTGGGATGAAGCCGAAGGTCCAATCCTTCGGCCACCTGATGTGAAGAGCCAACTCGTTAGAAAAGACCCTGATGCGGGGAAAGATTGAAGGCAGGAGGAGAGGGGGCGACAGAGGATGGGATGGTTAGATAGCATCACCGACTCAATGGACATGGACCTGAACAAACTCCGGGAGACAGGGGAGCACAGAGGAGCCTGGCGTGCTGCGGTCCACGGGGTCACAAAGACTTGGACACGACGGAGTGACTAAACAACATCCTGTAAGAGCTTCCTGGAGGAAACCCATGGGAAACATGCACCCTCTCACTGGGCTCGGTGAGGAGCAGCAGTCAGTCTGAGGCGGTGGAGAAGGGGTATATGTGTATGAGAGTGAGAGCGTGTGTGTGTGTGAGTGCTGGGGTGTGTGTGTGGTGTGGTGGTGGACACAGGTGGCCTGCTGGGGACTTGACAAAAGGAATCTTCTCAAAGGACCACAGTGCAAGTCAGCTACCTAGACCAGCCAGAGCTGTTTTCATGTGCTGATGGTTCCAGTGGAGACAAAGGATGCTGGCCCCACAACTGGCAAGGGGGCGGGCTGCCCGCACGCTGCCTAAGTCCACATTCTCCAGTGGCGCCATGCCTCCAACCCAAACGACGGAGGACTGGTCTACCCTCCACTGTGGGGACCCATCATCGGGGCACACACATCAGCCCAGGGCGACTCATCCTCTATGACCAAACCATTCCCTTCACATTCACACTGGAAGGTCTTGGATTTTTGGCCCCCATGTTCAATCACCTTCCTGGGCTTCCCTGATAGCTCAGTTGGTAAAGAATCTGCCTGCAATGCAAGAGGCCCTGGTTTGATTCCTGGGTCAGGAAGATCCCCTGGAGAAGGGAAAGGCTACCCACTCCTGTGTTCTGGCCTGGAGAATTCGACGGACTGTATAGTCCATGGGGTCGCAGGGAGTTGGACACGACCGAGCTTTTGAACTGTGGTGTTGGAGAAGACTCTTGAGAGTCCCTTGGACTGCAAAGAGATCCAACCAGTCCATTCTGAAGGAGATTAGCCCTGGGTGTTCTTTGGAAGGAATGATGCTAAAGCTGAAACTCCAGTACTTTGGCCACCTCATGTGAAGAGTTGACTCATTGGAGAAGACTCTGATGCTGGGAGGGATTGGGGGCAAGAGGAGAAGGGGATGACAGAGGATGAGATGGCTGGATGGTATCACTGAGTCAATGGACGTGAGTCTCAGTGAACTCCGGGAGTTGGTGATGGACAGGGAGGCCTGGCGTGCTGCTGATTCATGGGGTCGCAAAGAGTCGGACATGACTGAGCAACTGATCTGATCTGAGAGACTTTCACTATGTTAAATCACCATGACCCATCCCTGGGCCTCAGGAGGAACTACAGCACCAGGTGGTCAGGACAAGGCCATTCCTGTTTTCTTACCAAATCACAAGTGTGTGTGTGTGCCGGGTGGTGGGGGCAGGTGGCCTGCCAGGGACTTGACAAATGAATCTTCTCAAAGGATCATAGTGCAAGTTAGCTGGTATCACAGATCACAGGTCACAAGACAGCCTTCCACACATCTGAGGTTCTCAGATGTTCAGATAAACTCTGACAATGGCCACTGCACCAGGGCCAGGCTGAGCACAGAATCTCTTTATCCTCTTCGGCACCGGGCTCACTCAGGCTCCCGAAGGCCAGAGCAGGAGCCACTGACGTGCTCACCCATGGGACCTCAGTCTCCAGGCCCAGAACTGCTTGAAAGGGCTCCCCTCGCGGACACCATGAGATGGCCATGGGTGAGGCCCCTCCTTGGCCACCAGGGCTCAGGACCCGGCCCCCCAATGCCCGAATGACCTGGACGTGTCCTGGACGGCGCTCCCACACCACAGCTGCAGCCTCAGGGGACAATTGTCTCTTTGAACTCGAGCAGAGAAAAGCCTTTTGTTCTGGCCTGGGAAGAACCAGCCGGGGTGGCTGGGGGCAGCAGGCTACCTCTGGGCAGCGCCTGGCTGGGGCTCACGAGTGATCAAGGTCCCTCCCGGCCCTCAAGTGGCAGCCAGACCTCTACTGCCTCCTCGGGACCCGGTTCCCCCACGGTGGGTGGCCAAGTAAAGCTGAGTTCCTGAGTGGGGACAGGGTCCCCAGCCCACATCCCACAGCACTGAGGCCAGCTGCTTATTGGGGGGGCTGGTGCGCACCCGACGAGCATCCTGCTCTGCCCCCAACGGAAAGGTCCATGAGAGCCGAGGTGCTGTGTGCAAATGGGGAGAACATACCCCAAAGACCAAGAGTGATATCTGCAGACAGGATCCCTGGACACCCCACAGAGGGAAAAGTGGGGAGCAGGGAGGTCACCTGGCGCCCCACACCCTCCCCTCACCCCTGAGACGGCACTGCTGTCCTGTTAGCAGACGAGGAAGAAGCACAAGGTGGAAAGTACTTCACTGGAGGAGACAGTTGGGGGTGGGGGTGGGGCGGGGCCAACTTGGGGTCCACACCCACCCTAAGAGGTGAGATGGCGAGACAAGCCCGAAAGGACCCGTTCTCTTCCTCCAGCTTCTCCTCGCCCCCAACACCTCCTACGAAACCCAAGGCTGGGCTCCTGGAGGACCTCGTGGGCAAATGTGCTCACTTGGCCCAGGCTATTCCTCCCACTGGGTAAAGAACACTCCAACTTCACTCCGGGGTGTGGGGGTGTGTGTGCTGTCAGGAGGGTTAACCAGACAACATTTGTAAAGTTCATGATCAGGACTAGAGATCCAAGCAGTTAATTAAAAAGTCATCACACGGGAAAACAACAGTGGGCACCAGGCAGGCAGATGGAGAGGCTGAGGGGCCATTGCTGCAACACATCCATCCACAGCATCAGTGCATGCATCCCGTTACCTGGGAAACAAACTCTGGGTTGCCTAGCGATTGCCTCCCTCCCTGACTTGGGTCATCTTTCTCTTTGGCGAAACCCACCCTTTGCCCCTGTTCAGGTTGGGCATGCAGAACGCACAAGACCCATGGGCTTCTGCTCGGATATCGGCTTCAAGCTCTCTATGGTAAGGCAGGAGTCAGACGCAAGGGGGACCCTGAGGCTCAGGTGCAAGGCTGGGGAAGGATGCTGAGGGGGATGGCTGGCTGGCACGTGGGAGTGGGCGAGATTCACAGGTGTTCTGGATGAAGTGCAGGGACCACAGTGTAGAGCCAGGCAGGACAAGATGGCTTAGCCAGGTCACCGTCAAGGTCAGCTTCTACAAAGGGGCCATGCTGGATAGACAATGCTCCTTCAGTTCCAGATGGGACTCATCAAGCCACTGTGCCCAGAACCCACTGTGCCTACAGTCTTGCTGGAGGAACCCAGGAAGAGCCCAGGAAATGCCAGGAAGATGAAGTAGCAATTAGACTTTACATCTCACCTCACATTAACAGACATTCTCCAGTGCTTCTGGCAACTTGAAACATTTTTAACTGTATGAAATTAAAAGACGCTTACTCCTTGGAAGAAAAGTTATGACCAACCTAGACAGCATATTAAAAAGCAGAGATGTTACTTTGGCAACAAAGGTCCGTCTAGTCAAGGCTATGGTTCTTTCCAGCAGTCATGTATGGATGTGAGAGTTGGACTATAAAGAAAGCTGAGCGCCGAAGAATTGATGCTTCTGAACTGTGTTGTTGGAGAAGACCCTTGAGAGTCCCTTGGACTGCAAGGAGATCCAACCAGTCCATCCTAAAGGAGATCAGTCCTGAATATTTATTGGAAGGACTGATGCTGAACCTGAAACTCAGGGACCAAGGACCCAGCAGAGGCCGAGAAAGCACCTGATGATGAGGATCAGAGGGTCCTGGCGGCCCTCAAGTCAGGCTGACCATTGCCCTTCTCCAGTCTCCCTTCCCATTGATGAACTCACTCAACCCATTTCAGAATAATTCCAACTGCACCTGGATACACCTCGGAAGGCGTATCAGTGCACTTTCAACAGCTCGTCCAGCATTAAGTCTACAAGGCAGAGAAAGCTCAGCCCACTCCCCTGGTGTCAATTACTTGCTCGTTTCAGGCTTGCTTCCTCACAAGCAGGGACGCAGCGCCCCAGCTCGAGGCTACCTCTGACGTCTGCCCCTGGGCCTGGTGTTGCTTCGAGCTGCAGCTGCACACAAATAATTGTGCAATTAGACACACTTAGTGGAAAACAAAGACCACACCAGGCTGAGTTGCTGGAGGTTTGTTAAGAGTGACCAGCGGTCCAGTGAATGCCAAGTTCAAAGGACTCTATGAATTCCAAGGTGGAAAGGGGAGGGCCCCAGGGAGATGTTAGTAAACTTAGGGCCCCCAGCCTTGATGCCACCTTATCTGGAAAATAGCACCAGCTCCTTCCCCCAGGCTGATGGGGCTGCAGTCGAAGAAACGGGAAGACATGCTCATGCCATGCAGAGCGGCCCTGTGGTGTATTTCCTGGCCTTTCTGGACACCAAGTGAGTTCAGTGGACATCTTTCCTACAGAACCACGCATCATTTTCTAAAGGTTGGCTCTGTCATTCGCAAGTCAAGAACCAACTGTCTGAGACGTGATTTTGCAGCTTTCGGATTTTTGTTGTTGAACAATTTTACCCTAAAGACAGTGGCTGTAATAATCATGTTTGACCCAGCAGGCAGAGAGGCCTCTTTTAACAATGGACCAGATTTTAGAAAGTGTCCCCACATTGCAGCAACCTCAGAGTCCCCAAAGCCAGGCTGGCCAGGATAACGGATGACAGTCATGTGTGTGGACGGTCACACCTGTGCAGGGTCACCTCTCTGCTCAGACGGGGTTAGGCAGGTACAGCGAGGCTGCCATTTGAGGCCTCACAGGATGCACAGATGGGGCTGGGACCCCTGAGGGAAGAGGACCTGCCATGCATCCCAAGTCCATCCTAAGGTCTTCCCTGCTGCCCGGGATTCTCTGCGTGATACCACTGGTCTTGACAGCTGACACCCTGAGCAAGCACCCAGAAAGGCCAGCAGAGACCTGTGCAGAAAGACCCGCACAGGGCATGTCAGGCCCGCACCTGTAGCCCTCTAGCCCGGATCACTCCGCAAGGATCTGATCACATTTCCCCTTCATTCTTTCAATGCAGCTGCTCCCCAATTAAAAGGCCATTTCCTGCAACCCAGCATGGCCCCACCCTTCTTGGCTGGGCTCATCAGCTCTAATCCCCAGAAGGTCAGACCCAGAATCAGATCCCATGTCTGATGAGCAGCATGTTTCACGGGCTGGCGTTTCCACGACCCGCAGCCGCAGCTCGTGACTTGTGGGGCCAAGCAGGAACCAGATGCTGACGCTGGGACAGAAATGAGCCCTTATCCGAGACTCGGCTTTCAACTCGCAAACGTGGCTGTGTTGAAGGCTCTACTCGTCCACCCACGGCCTGGGGCAGCAGACTCCTGTCTGGGGAAGGAGGTTGTGGAGCCTCGTGGGGGGTGGGCTTCCCTTGCTTTGTAAACATGTTTATCCACGTTATGAAAACTGTTCTACACTGTTAACAACAAACATTCTGCAGTTGGCCGGAGCTTACTCAGTTCTGGAAAGGAAGTGAAGGCAGTGACTGTCCCCAACACCCCAAGAAGGTGCCTGACTTGCAGGAGTGCCCCTCGCCTTTCATGGCAGGGACCACGGCAGAGGCAGAAGGTGAAGAGGAGGTTTAGAGAGCGGCCGCAAGGCAGGAATTTGCAGAACGATGTATGTTCTTAAGTGTGGTGCTATTTTAAGGTTAAAAAAGAGTGCAGTTACTTTTGGGAACCTCATCTTTGTTCCCACACTGCTATCTGCCTTTTCGTTTGGCAAAAGTGCTTTTCTCTGCAGTGTCCCTGGGCAGCTCTCCTAGGCCCAGGAAGCCGCGTCCGCTTTCTCCGGGCCAGTCTGGGATGCGGCCAGGCTGCAGTTTGATTTTGAAAACTTGGTCAAGCGCAGACATGCTCTCCCGGTATGCTGGAGAACCCCGTTTTTCTTTGGCAGCCTTGCTTCTCACACTTAGTTTTGCATTGCAACACTCCCCGCTCCAGCACGCAGCCCTCATCCTGCGTCCTACCTGGCCCGAGTGGCAGTGAGCCCTCTCTCACTGGCCCAGGATCTGGAGCAGGAATGTCCTGGGATGGAGGCGATGACCAAGGAACGGTGCACCTACAGCCTGAGGGCAGTTTTGGGACCTGCTGGAACCCAGTGGCAGAAGCAAAGGGCAGTTACTGGAGTGGACACTGGTTCACAGGCTTCTGGCTACCCTCAAAGTGGACCTTCAGATCCAATCCATCCCCACTCTTTCCTGAATTCTCACTTCCAAGCTCTGGCATGTGAGAGCCTAGCCTGGTTCTAGGGTCCCAGTGAGGATACAGGCATGGATGCTTTCCTCAGGGAACTCTACATGCACAGAGAATCTGGCTTATAGAAGAAACAGCTTTCTCCAAGATACTTCAAAATCCAGAACAGGAGGGAATTCCCTGGCAGTCCAGTGGCTGCTGCTGCTAAGTCACTTCAGTCGTGTCCGACTCCGCGTGACCCCATAGACGTCAGCCCACCAGGCTCTCCTGCCCCTGGGATTCTCCAGGCAAGAAAACTGGAGTGGGTTGCCATTTCCTTCTCCAATGCATGAAAGCGAAAAAGTGAAAGTGAAGTTGCTCAGTCGTGTCCGACTCTTAGCGACCCCATGGACTGCAGCCCACCAGGCTCCTCCATCCATGGGATTTTCCAGGCAAGAGTACTGGAGTGGGGTGCCATTGCCTTCTCCGGTCCAGTGGCTAGGACTCTACAATTCCAATGCCGGGAGAGCCCGGGGTTCAACCCCAGGTTGGGGAACCAAGATCCCACAAGCCATGCGGCACAGCCAAAAAATAAAATAAGAATGAAAACAAAATCAGAAACATGAAATCAGTTTTTATCTGGGCCTAGATGTGGAAGTCCACTCGTCTAATACAGGCCAAGCGAGATCGGAACATCTTGCAATTTGATGCAGGCTGGAGCTGAATGGCCGTGTGCTCAGGGCTGGAGAGGGAAGCAGACCTGGACGACAAATGCAGATACACAACCACTACGCTCATGGCAGGCATGACTAATCAACCCCAGCAGTCTTCGTCTCAGAGTCCCTGCTGACCCCCGTGGGGCACCCTGCAAGGCTAGCTGACATCTGCCGGCCACGCTAAGTGGACTCAGTCTCCCTCTTGATTGGGTAAAGGAAAGTGAAGGTCAGTGTTCCACACGTGACACCACCACCGTGAGTGTGGAAAGAAGCAGGGTGATATAGGGAGGCCCCAGGGGAAGGACGCAAAGCCCCCCAGCCAGGCGCAGCCCTCTGCAGTCACTCTGGGACGGGCCTCTGTTCTGCTGGGGGCAGGGGCGGGAGCTTCTGGAGAGGAATGGGAGAGAGGCCCCCACCCAGGGTGGGGCTGGGCTCTGCAGCAGGTGCCTGCATTTGCACCCAACTCCTCACAACAGGACCTCAGCTGTGCCTGGTACTATTCCCGGTGGCCTCTGACACCTGCCCCGTCCCAGGGTAACTCTGTTGCTCCCTCCCACCAATCCCAAGATGGAGAATCCACTTCCCCACTCCTGGGAAATGGGCTGGTCTTGAACTTCGGTCTGAACCCCCAAGAGTGACAGAGGGGCTGCTGCACTGCTTCCAAGGCTGGGCCCCCAGGGTGGGCGCCATGCCTTCCAAATTCACAGTGAAACTGAGACCAGCTGTGAGCTGGGACACACTGGGAGGCAGGACCACAGGTCCAGGGTCCAGCCATGCGGGCCGAGGAGGGAGGGCCGCCACAGGCCGTCCAGTCCTGGCAGAGCCCTGCTGCCTGCAAGCCAGAAGTTCTGGGGTCATCGGCCGCCCAATGACAGCAGACGGATGTGTTCAGCAAGGCAAGGCCACGGCGGAGAGAGCCCATGTGTCCTCTGACCGGCAGGAACCCCCAGAGGCTGGTCCCCAGGCCTCCCCAGGACAGATCAAGGCAAGAGATCCCGTGGAGGATAGACTTCCCCAAGTGAGGTGCCCCAGGCAGGGATCAAGCTGGGGGTGGTTCAGTGATGGGACTGGTTCACCAACACGGGCATCCTGTCAGGGAGTGGCCACCCCAGTGATGGGTGAAGCTGTCCCTACAGCTCTTACCAGGACCCATCTCCAAGGCCTGGCAACGGCAGGATTCTGCAGTGGCCTTTTGAAAACAGTGGGGGCTTCCCTGGCTCAGAGGGTAAAGCGTCCGCCTGTAAGGCGGGAGACCTGTGTTTGATCCCTGGGTTGGGAAGATCCCCTGGAGAAGGCAATGGCAACCCACTCCAGTACTCTTGCCTGGAAAATCCCATGGACAGAGGAGCCTGGCAGGCTACAGTCTCTGGGGTCGCAGAGTTGGACAGGACTGCGTGATTTCACTTTCTTCTTTCTTTTGAAAACAGAGTGGGTTGCCATTTCCTTCTCTAGAGTATCTTGCCTACCCAAGGACTGAACTGCATTGCAGCTGGATTCTTTATTGACTGAGCCACCAGGGAACACCCTGGGAAACCAGAAAATCTGTGTAGATTGGGAGTTTGCGATGGACAAGCACACACAGTTGTTTTAAGATAACCAACAAGGACCTACTGAAAAGCACAGGGAACTCTGCACAACATTGTGTAATAACCTAAATGGGAAACGAATTTGAAAAAGAACAGGTACATGGATATGGATAACTGAATCACTCTGCTGTACACCCGAAACCACCACAACATTCAGCATTGTTAACCAGCTGTATTCCAATATGAAAACCACTAACTTTTCCAATACGAAAAAGTTAGTGCAACTTGCTTTATTTATGATACTTTACTGGGGAGGTCAGGCACAGAACCCAAGTCATCTCTAAAGTATGGCTGTGCGGGCACTGCCCACAGATTGCCCAGGGATGAGCAGTACCATCAGGCAGGAAGGAAGCCCAGTGGTCACTGCACACACAGCCCTTTCCTGAAAGACCATCAGCAACTTGAATGCCGCTCGGTCTTCCAAAGCCAGGTTCCTCTACTCAGCTGTGAATATGCTAGTAAGCACCGCCTTGGCGTGAAAAACCACAAGTATGGGGAGACCTGGCCCTCTGCGTCCTCAGGCAGGGGTGGCGCTGTTGGGGGTGCACCACACTAGGGGGCTCCCCAGAAGGCCGAGCGTGCCCCTGGAGGGGGTGCTGGTTTGCAGCCACTCCCCAGTCCTGATTTTAGTGACCTCTACAAAGGCAGCTGTAGGCTCGGTCCAGATGGCTGCAGAGCGGCCCAGTAAGTAGATTAGCTTCTTAAATAAAACATGGACCTTAATGAGTCATGGCCTCCGAGTGAGATGCTCTCAGGCCACCTCGCCTTAGCTCAGGTTAACAGCTGGACAGAGAGCTGGTGAGCTGAAGGCTCACGGGCTCTCCAGGGCCCCGGCCACTGCCCACACCCCACCCCAGGCTCACTGGGCAGACATGCGAACCAAGGGTGCACACGAGGGCAGCTTCTGGAAGCAGAGGTCTAGACTTGTGGGAAGCAGCATCTCGTTTAAAAAACAGTACAATCTGGGACTTCGCTGGTGGTGCAGTGGTTAAGAACCCACCTTGCAGGGGATGTGGGTTTGATCCCTGCTCAGGGATCTAGGATCCCACTTGCCACGGAGCAGCTAAGCCCGTGCGCCATGACTATCGAAGACAACACACTCGGGAGTCTGTGTACCACAATCAAAGGTCCCACAGGACACAGCGAGGTCCTGAGTGCCACAACTGCGACCCGACGCAGCCCGCTTTGCACCTCCAGAAAGACCAGCGTCATTGTCACTTTAACTGACCCCTTAGAGCCACCCTTAGGCCTTACAAATAGCTGTGAAAAGAAGAGAAGCAAAAAGCAAAGGAGAAAAGGAAAGATATAAGCATCTGAATGCAGAGTCCCAAAGAATAGCAAGAAGAGATAAGAAAGCCTTCTTCAGCGATCAATGCAAAAAAACAGAGGAAAACAACAGAATGGGAAAGACTAGGGATCTCTTCAAGAAAATCAGAGATACCAAAGGAACATTTCATGCAAAGATGGGATCAATAAAGGACAGAAATGGTATAGACCTAACAGAAGCAGAAGATATTAAGAAGAAGTGGCAAGAATACACAGAAGAACTGTACAAAAAAGAGCTTCACGACCCAGATAATCACAATGGTGTGATCACTGACCTAGAGCCAAACATTCTGGAATGTGAAGTCAAGTGGGCCTTAGAAAGCATCACTACGAACAAAGCTAGTGGAGGTGATGGAATTCCAGATGAGCTATTTCAAATCCTGAAAGATGATGCTGTGAAAGTGCTGCACTCAATATGCCAGCAAATCTGGAATACTCAGCAGTGGCCACAGGACTGGAAAAGGTCAGTTTTCATTCCAATCCCAGAGAAAGGCAATGCCAAAGAATGCTCAAACTACCGCACAATTGCACTCATCTCACACGCTAGTAAAGTAATGCTCAAAATTCTCCAAGCCAGGCTTCAGCAATATGTGAACCGTGAACTTCCTGATGTTCAAGCTGGTTTTAGAAAAGGCAGAGGAACCAGAGATCAAAGGGCCAACATCCGCTGGATCATGGAAAAAGCAAGACAGTTCCAGAAAACATCTATTTCTACTTTATTGACTATGCCAAAGCCTTTGACTGTGTGGATCACAATAAACTGTGGGAAATTCTGAAAGAGATGGGAATACCAGACCACCTGACCTGCCTCTTGAGAAATTTGTATGCAGGTCAGGAAGCAACAGTTAGAACTGGACATGGAACAACAGACTGGTTCCAAATAGGAAAAGGAGTTCATCAAGGCTGTATATTGTCACCCTGTTTATTTAACTTATATGCAGAGTACATCATGAGAAACGCTGGACTGGAAGAAACACAAGCTGGAATCAAGATTGCCGGGAGAAATATCAATAACCTCAGATATGCAGATGACACCACCCTTATGGCAGAAAGTGAAGAGGAACTAAAAAGCCTCTTGATGAAAGTGAAAGTGGAGAGTGAAAAAGTTGGCTTAAAGCTCAACATTCAGAAAATGAAGATCATGGCATCCGGTCCCATCACTTCATGGGAAATAGATGGGGAAACAGTGGAAACAGTGTCAGACTTTATTTTTGGGGGCTCCAAAATCACTGCAGATGGTGACTGCGCCATGAAATTAAAAGACGCTTACTCCTTGGAAGGAAAGTTATGACCAACCTAGATAGCATATTCAAAAGTAGAGACATTACTTTGCAAACAAAGGTTCATCTAGTCAAGGCTATGGTTTTTCCTGTGGTCATGTATGGATGTGAGAGCTGGACTGTGAAGAAGGCTGAGCGCCGAAGAATTGATGCTTTTGAACTGTGGTGTTGGAGAAGACTCTTGAGAGTCCCTTGGATTGCAAGGAGATCCAACCAGTCCATTCTGAAGGAGATCAGCCCTGGGATTTCTTTGGAAGAAATGATGCTAAAGTTGAAACTGCAGTACTTTGGCCACCTCATGCGAAGAGTTGACTCATTGGAGAAGACTTTGATGCTGGGAGGGATTGGGGGTAAGAGGAGAAGGGGACGACAGAGGATGAGATGGCTGGATGGCGTCACTGACTCGATGGATGTGAGTCTCAGTGAACTCCGGGAGTTGGCGATGGACAGGGTGGCCCGGCGTGCTGTGATTCACGGGGTCGCTAAGAGTCGGACACGACTGAGCGACCGATCTGATCTGATCTTAGAGCCACCCAGGTGAACTGTCCAGGCAGCCTGAGCTGTGTAGGGTCCACACCACACCGGGGAACTAGAACTGAGAAAAAGCGACAGACACTTTTCCTTTGCACAAAAGAGCTGAAGAACAAAACCAGGCCCATTTTGCACTTTCTGAGATACTCACACACGGGCAGGCTGTCTGGCATCTAGATGCCCCGACTCTGCTGCACTGGACACGCTACTTGCAGGGTGGCTCCGGGTCTTCAGTGTCCCCCCAGTCTCCAGGGAGCATCCTGTGTGCCTGGTGAACCCCTTCGCCCGGAAGAAGCACCTGATGTTCTGCCTGGAAACCTACTGCTTTCGGCGGGGGGCGGGGCAAACATCACCCACATCAGCGCGCAAGAGACCCTCCCAGCTGACCGGTCCAGAGGAAACCACACGGAGCGCCTCTGAGAAGCAAACCCGCCACCAAGAAACAGATGTGAAGCAGTCAAGGACGTGTGGCTCTGCTTCTGACTTTTCGGTCAAATGATCTAATGGTCTGTATGTCCCCCAAAGGCTCAGTCTCACGTGGGTGGTCCCACAGCTTCCGGGATGTGGTGTGGGGGCAGGGCTGTAGGCTCTGGGCTTGGGGAACAGCAGGTCTCTGGGTGCGAGGACTCACTGGCTCCCAGTCCAGGTGAGGCTGCACCTTTGCCCCCCGCAACATGGGGGAAGAGTCTCTGGAGGAGCAAGTGACCAGGCAGCTTATGCCTGGAGCGGGGACGACCTCAGTTGCCCCTTCTGGCTGGGAACATATGCACGCCTCCTTTCCAATCAACAGCGTCTGTGGGAGCCTCTGGAGCCCCTGCTCTTAGTGTGGGGGCTGCCAGGAGTCAGAAGCCCCCCCATGGCCCCTGCCACCAGTGACCCGAGCCTCTCCTCCATGCCCTCCTTCCTGGTGGCAGCTCCTCCAAGCCTCCACCAAGGAGATGAGCCCACAGCGGGAACTTCTCAAGGACAAAGGGGGCCCCTGGGCCACACGTGACAGTGACCCTGATGAACTCAACGCCGTGTCTCAGCGGCCGAGCTCACCCACCGCTCCCTGGTCAGGGCCCGGCTTCCCTTCCCCAGGACCAGGGCTCCCGCAGCAGGAGGAGGGCACTGGCTGAGAGGTGGGCGTCCAGGGCCTGCTCCCTGGCATGCGGGCAGCTGCCACTCTCTGGTCCCAGCTCACAAGCCGGGGTGTTCATAAACCCGTCACCCACTCCCCCTGCCCCAGCCTCGACACTGGGTGGGGGAAGCTGAGCAGCCCAGGTTGGTGGTCTCCTCTTGGCTGGGGGCTGAGCTCCTGAGCCTTGGAGACTTCTAGGAAGGCCCTACCCATGGCATGGGGGTGGGGGGGACGCCAGTGGAAGCCACTCACTGTGTATTTCCCTTGAGTATTTCTCAAGATCTAAAAACGTGCCCGTAGCAACGACACGAGGGGATGTTTGAGAGAAACACAGTGAAGTAAAGATGAGAAAAGAAGTGACGGATGCCAGGCGTCTGACAGAGGCAGGCGCTGCACACCCTCGCCCCAGCCCAAGTGCCACCCGCCTGTGACGGGCTCACGCGGGGCTGGCGGGACCCCGGGGGCAGGAAGACCCGCAGAGGGTCCCCACCAGGCTTCTTGATTCCTGAAGGGCCACTCCTTCCAGAGCACAGGAAACAGCAATGGAACAAGCCTGGCTCTGTGAGCCCCCCAGTCAAGGTTGGGGCTCACAGCGGACACACCACGAGGAGGGCAGGGCTGCTCACGGGTGCTGCCCGCCCAGGGCGCTGCCTCTGTGGTCGACTCATCCCCTCTGATCAGAAGGACCGGCTCTACTAGGGCCCCTGCGGAACAGACAACGTGCCCTTCTCCCTAAAGGCCCCTGGAAGAGCCTGGCAGATTCAGGCTTAGTTTTCTAACTGCATCGCCTGAGCTGAGGGCTCATAAAAACAAAACACCACCCTGCTTCTTAGCCGTGGCAGCCACTAAGGCCAGGAAGTAGACAGAACAGGGACAAGGCTTTCGGTTTATTGCAGTTTTTCACGGGGCTCTAAAACCCGAAAGGAAAGTGAGTCTTAAGCACCCTTTCACAGGCTTGCTGTCCAGTGGGCCGGAGGCCAAGCGTGCTGCCCTCCGGCCCCGAAGCAGCCAGGAAGTCCATTTTCCCAAGTGCGACAGCTGGTCGGATGTCCCCACCCTGCTCTTTTCCGCTATAACTTTTTCTTAAAATTTAATGATGTCTTAAGCAATCCAGGCTCAAAGCCCAGTTCACAGGAAAACACTAGAAGCCATCACAAAGCCATATTTATCCCTTCAAATAAAAAGCATCTCATAGAAAGCTCTCCAGCAGGGAAGCTGGTGGGGTGAAGAGGGGAGGTTGTAAGGACCGCGGCTGGAGGGGAAGGGACAGGCCTGGGCCGGGGGTGCTGACGACAACATTCACCCCACCCCACCCCCAGACAGAGAGCCCCTCAACCGAGCACAACCACCCCTTCCCCGTGGACTTGGCGATGCCACCAAGGGCTGGACGAAGAAGCAGAGGATACCCTGGGGAGGAAGCCAGCCAGGCCCCAAATCTGTGCCTGTGAGCTCAGCAGCTTCAAATGGACAAGGCCCTGGGACAAATTTTGTCTGCAATTTTAGATGAGAGGCAGGAAGCAGTCACAAGGTAGCAGCCTGTCAATGGGAGGGTGCCGGCTGGGGCAGGCAGGAGAGAGGACACTGCACACCTCGGGCCGGTTCTGGCTTCTTTGGACATGTGGTGGAGGGCAGCAAAAATTTGGCTCTTGATTGCTCAGAAAAGGGTTCTTTGGAGCTTGGACTTGGTGGTCCCGTCTTAGGCACAACGTGAACCGCATAGGGATCTCATTTCCCTCTTTACCGTGGTGGCTAGGAAGCTCAGCATGAAATCCTTTCCTGTCTTTTGTGCACAGGACAATGGGGAGTCCTCTCTGAGCTCTGGCCGCATACCCCAGCTTCATCTTTTCCTGCCCTTATTATTTCTCCATCTACTCAATTTTACCCCTGTGTGTGTGTTAGAGCCCTTCTGAGAGCCAAGCTTAAATCCTCTTAGCACCAAGGAACATTTGACATTCCATTTAATCACACAATTAATTTCGGTGACTTCCCCGGGAGGGAGCCCAGTACAGAGGACAAGGGCTTGGCTCAACTGCAGAGCCACGCGTGTCCCAGGGCAGCTTGCGGGGCACCAGCTGGGGACAGGCAAGTGCCTACAGGTGCCCTGGGAGCCACCAGCGCTGAGCTCCTGCTGTTCAAAGCCTGGGCCCGTCCATGTGACGGGGTCCTCAGAAGGCTGGGGAGGGGCCCCAACTTGTCCTCAGTGTCACACCCAGGGAGGTGAAGCTCCCAGCACCTCGGGGCTCGTGCTCCAGAGTCACCCTCTTGACCGCCTCTTGCCGGCGTGGACCCGCGCCCCCAGCTCACAGCTACTGGATTTCCTGAGCTGTGCTTGGTGCTTCCCCTGACACAGTGACCAAAAACAGTGTGGAGTCAGACAGGCTGGCCCGAAGTCCTTGCCCTGCTGCGTGACCTGGGGAAGAACTGAACCTCTCTGGGCCTCAGAGTTTTCATTTTAAAAAGGGAAATTGTCAAGACTCTTCCTGGGAATCAGATGCGATCACTGCTCCCAGATGCTGCAGGGCAGTGACACTGATTGGGCTGGGTAGGTCCCGGAGGCACTCAGGGCTGGCTTCGCTGACCCCAGTCTTGGAGAGGGCAAGAGGCCTATCAGGGGAACTTGGGACCAGGAGGGCCCCCTGAGCCCTGCGGGGGGCCATGAGTTCTGATCAAGTCAGTACTGGGAGGACCCGCTCCCCTCTGGCTCCCCACGCCAGCACTTCACATGCGTCAGATACAGAGCCCGGACTCCCCTCCTGGCCCGTCCAGAGACCTCGCTCAGGAGGACACACTCCGCACCAGGGCTTTCTCACCCAGGCCTCCCAGTTAAACAAGGAGTTGTTCCGCTCACATTTGCAAACCCTTCCTGGGATCAATTCTCAACCGAGCTTGGGAAAACACATCGCCCAGAGTCGCCGCCCCTTGGTGGAGACCAATGTTTACAGGTCTGATTTTATGGTCACGTATGGATGTGAGAGCTGGACTGTGAAGAGGGCTGAGCGCCGAAGAATTGATGCTTTTGAACTGTGGTGTTGGAGAGGACTCTTGAGAGTCCCTTGGACTGCAAGGAGATCCAACCAGCCCATTCTGAAGGAGATCAGCCCCGAGATTTCTGTGGAGGGAATGATGCTAAAGCTGAAACTCCAGTACTTTGGCCACCTCATGCGAAGAATTGACTCATTGGAGAAGACTCTGATGCTGGGAGGGATTGGGGGCAGGAGGAGAAGGGGACGACAGAGGATGAGATGGCTGGATGGCATCACTGACTCGATGGATGTGAGTCTGAGTGACCTCCGGGAGTTGGTGATGGACAGGGAGGCCTGGCGTGCTGCGGTTCATGGGGTCGCAAAGAGTCGGACACGACTGAGCGACTGATCTGATCTGAACAATTTGGCAAAGGGTGCTTTATTCATACGCTGAGCACCACTGTTGGGCTAAATTTAACTGCCTGTTAAACTGTCCCTGTTAAAGCTGTCCCTTCCTGTTCCTTGAGCAGGGGGGAGCAAGTAGAAGTCAATAGTCTTGTTTTTTTCCCCATTACATGAAAAATAACTAAAAACGTCCTTTGTGCATAAGCCAGCCTCAGAGGAGGGCAAAACACACCTAAAAGCAGTGCATTAGGTACACGTAGGTTCTGTGCTGCTAATGTGGGCTATGTGATGGATGAAAGCATTATTTCCCTTTCATAAACTTAAAGAAAAATAACTCCATGTACCAGCAAAGAACCTATGAAATGGCTTTAGAATTCTTGCCTTGTATAATCTTGAGGGCAAAAAACAGGTTCCAAACACCTGCAAATCTTCCATGTTAATATATGTTGATTTTTCTCTTGGTGCTTGGGGCTCCCCTGGTCCCACAGTGGTAAAGACTCCACCTGCCAATGCAGGAGATGCGGGTTCGATTCCTGATCCAGGAAGATGCCGCATGCTGCGGAGCAGCTAAGCCTGTTAGTCAACTATTGAGCACGGGAGCCACGACTCCTGAGGCCCACGCTCCAGAACAAGAGAAGCCGTCGCAATGAGAAGCTCGCACAACGCAACTAGAGAGTGGCCCCTAGGCACCGCACCAGGGAAAAGCCCACAGACAGCCATGGAGACCCAGCACAGCCAAAAGCAAGCAACAAGATAAATAAGCAAAAATGGTGCTTGGACAGCTGGGCGTCCACCAGCAAAATAACACAGAGGAACCCCCCCTCACTCTATATTCAAGTCAACTCAGGATGCTCCAAGGATGGGAGAGCCAACACTCCAGACTTTTTAGGAAGAAAACATAGGTATAAAGCTTCATGATCTTGGAGGATGACACCCAAACCACAAGCAGCCAGAGGGGAAAGAAAGAAACTGGACTTTATAAATGGAAACCTTCTGTGCTTCCAGGACCATGGGAGAAAATGTTTGCCGATCAGGTGTCTGGTACCAAAATCCAGTGAGGACTCTGGGTCTTGCTTCCTGGCCTACTCAGGTCCCACCCAGAAGAACGTGAACTGGAGAAGCCCTGTGTAGACACCAGACACTCAAGGGCAAAGGTCACGTGAGGAAGTAACGTGGCGAGGGGGTGTGCTGGCTTTGCTCTTCTCGGGTAGATAAACGCACCACGGCTTGCCCCGTCTTGGGGCTCATGTCCCCGGGAAAGTCTAACTGCTGCTCTGGATGAGAGTGCCACTTCTCAAAATGCAGAGAGGAGTTGGGGGCTGGAAAGAGATGCTCATACACAAAACTGTTATCTACAGAGCAGAGCCACATGAGACAGGCTGCTTCCGAAGGCAGAGGCCCTGGTGCACGGGCCCTACTCTTTTTACTCAGACCTGCTTTCCAGAACTGGAAGAGAAAATGCCTGAGAGATGAGAAGGCTCAACCGCCCTGTGCTGGGCAGCCCGGGCCACACAAAGAGGGTCTGGTGGCGGGAACGCGGGCAGAGCTGGCTGGTATCCAGCCATATTCCTCGCCCCACATTCCCTCATGAGAACATGGATTGATTCCTTTAAACTGAATGGCAGGAAAGCGCAGCAAGAATAACTTCATTAATCACGTTCTCCGTGTCCCTTACCAAGCCAGGTTGAAAACCTGTTAAACAAGGACCTCAGAGCCCTCCAAGCAGCCAGAAGCCCACTCCCCCTACCCCTTATTGGGTGGAGTTTATCAGACAGTCCACACCCACATCCCCACGTGGGATTTCCCTGGGGGTCCAGTGCTCCCAGTGCAGGGGGCATGGGTTTGATCCCTAGTGAGGGAACTAAGATCCCACATGCCACAGTCAAATAAAATAAATAATAGTAATCATAATAAGAAAACCCAAAGCCCAAGTCCCCACAGACCACACTCCTTGTACGATCATAGATATGGGGGTCAGGGCAGACAGAGCTGGAAGTGGAATGCTGCAGAGATGAATTGACAGAAGTGTCCAGAGACCTGGTTCTGTGAAAGGCCCGTTCGGCTCAGCCTCACCCAGGCCTGGGAGCACCGCCCTCTGCCCCCCAGCCTGGACAGCAGCTGGAACGCCGCCAGGCCACAGCTCACCCAGATGCCGGTCTCTGTGGACAGAAGGACCCAGTCCACATCCAAGAGGTCAGAGTGGGCCTTTCTGAGGGACAGAGAGCTCAGGATAAGGCCGGTCTCTGAGCCGAATGCCCCACAGCCACACAGACTCCCACCTCCGGGCCTGGGAAGTGGCCCAGGACAATGACAATGACCAGGGCAGGCCTGGCTGATGGGCACCCTGGGTGAGGAAAAAGAGTGAGCCAAAGGGGGAGCTGGGACTCTCAACCCAGGTGCAAGCGGCCAGCCCCCAAAAGGTCTCAAAGCGAAGTCGCTCAGTCGTGTCCGACTCTTTGCGGCCCCACAGACTGTAGCCTACCAGGCCCCTTCGTCCATGGGATTTTCCAGGCAAGAGTGCTGGGGTGGGGTGCCCTTTTCTTCCCCATTTTCCTTCTGCCAGCCCCAAACACCTACCAAATACAAAAGCACAACAAAGCCTGTTGATTTCACTGACCTGGGACTTGGGTCAGGTGTTGGAATGACCTGCCAGCACCTTGAAATTGCACAGCTCCGTCCCGAGAGCTTGATTTGGAAGTGACTGCTGGGGAGAAGAAGGGCTCTGGACGAACCCCCTTCCAGCTGAACTGAGGCCAGGATTTCCTGATCATGGAGGTAGAGGTCGACCAGCGAGGGGAGCCTGGAGATGCCCCAGGAAGCCCTAGGCAGCAGCTAGGACCTCAACAACCTTCCCGGAGCCATAAACACTGACACACACACACAGCCACCCTCACGCCGGTTTGCACAGTGACCTTTCCCTCTACCTGAACACCATGGCTGCAGTCTGACACACGTTCTGGAGTCAGAGCCCTACACTCGGTGCCCCTGCGGGGGCACAGGCTCTGAATGCATTTCAAGTGCTGCAGGCTCCCAACATGTGTCCTTATTGCATCACGGTGACTGTCTTTTTTTTTTTTTTTTTTTAACTAACTGGGTGGGCAGTGGTGGAAATGCCCAGAAGCCCAGGCTGGGCTGCACCCACGTGTGAGTGCCCAACACCTGACCCCAGGCCTGGAACACAGCGGGGGCTGGAGAAGTGCTGAGGGATCCAGTCCCGAGCTCTGGCCCTGCCCTGCTCAGCCGGGGCTCTGGGCTCAGGAACCCTCCCTGTCTCACAGCCCAGAGAGGCCTGCTCCCTTCACACACCTCCTGGGGTTAGGATGTAGGGTCCTAACAATGAGAGAGCTGGTGTCAGCACCCACTGCTCGCTCTCTGCAGGGCCAGCTAGTTCCCAGGCTCAGTCCCCACACCCAGTTCCCGAATACAGACATGCGGGGGGCTGGCTGAGCCCACCTTTCCTGGTCCAGCTCTGCTTTGAGGTTGGGGAAGTGGGTGTGATCAGCTGGCTTGGTGGGAGGGTGTCTTTGGGGGTCTCATGGATGGCACCCCTCTCCAGGATGATGGTTTCTGGGTCATCATTCTCAGAACCAGTGAATCATTTGGACCCCACTCCCCAGCACAGATCTTCCTGTGCAGAGAGACCTTCAAACAAAGGGAAGGACATGGGAGGAGTTACCAGGTTTGAGAGGGCCGGACAAGAACAAACTTCCATTCAGATCCAATGGGACTTCTGACCAGGGGACCCGGCATGCACGCCTACGGTGCTGGAAACCACTGCTATGGCATTGGAAGGAGTGAAGCAAAAGTGACCAGTTCCTGTTGACCTAACACTGTGACACCACCAGCCTCTCCCACAGCGCCTGTGTAAACGGGCCCCAGACACCCCCTCTCCTGTCCTGAAGGGTCTCTGGGCAGTGTCCCCAGGAACTAGATGGGGATTACAGACGCACTTCATCAATCGAGCTGTATCTAGAAACATGCCTGGACAGAAACCAAGAGGGGCCAGAAAAAGATTGGGCTGGGGCTGTGCTTCTCACACTGGAAGGTCTGCGGCCCCTGCAGCCCACGAGCGTAGCTGTGTTCAGGGGGACAAACCCGTGAAGATGGCTGCGGAGCTGCTGTTTACGCGATGCGTCCGGCTGCACCAGCTCAGGGAGGGCTCGGGCGACAGCAAATCCTCGGCTGCGGTCACTGCCACGTGACACAGGGGAGGGGGCATCGCTGGGTGACAGCCACTGCCAGAAGGTTCCGCAGCCTGTGCCCCAGTCGAGCAGGTCAGCACGTAAACAGCAGCAGATCCAGCAGGTACCGCCGCTCACGTGGGTCTGACGTGTAGCCCCGGTAATCCCGCATCACAGGAGCTGTGGGCTGCTCTGGGGGCCTGTCCTCATCTGGGTACCCTCCACTGCCCAGTCCACAGGAGCCAGTTATTTATACCAACAAAGCCCACCAAGATGAAGCAGGTAGTTCACAGACAGAGAGAAGCAAATACAAATTAAAATATGTGCTCAAGGATGTCCATACAACACAGGGAATATAGCCAATACTTGGTAATAACTGCAAATGGAAAGTCACTTGGAAAAACATACAAAAGATGAAAAAACCCAAAGCACATAAAACCAAGTGCTCAGAAACAAATAAGTCACCCACTGCAAGCATTTGGATTACCAGTCTGGACAGAGAGAGGAGAGAGGCCTCCTCCTGGCACCCCTGCCCCGCCAGATCAGAAGCAAACATGCAAATTAGGTGAAGACCAGAATGAAGATTTATTCAAGCTGGTTGTGCCGCAAATGACTGAGGTGGCAGGATCTGGATCGAAAGATCGCTGTCTCCCGTTTCAGCTCAGGGCGGTGGGGCTGCCCCCATGAGCTTCAGGTTTCCGGACCCGAGGTCTGCGGTGCGTCCCTGAGACCTCAGTGTTATCCTCCCCAGGGGCAGTGACCGCCCGGAGTAGGACTGTAGGCTCCAACAGATCCCAATCTGTTATTGCCTTTAGGAAACCTGCCTCACAAAATGTCTCGTATCCAGGCTCAGCGCTCCCGGGGCAAGCCAAGCGCCTACCCCCACCCCACTCCCGGCCCGACACGCTGCTTTTGGGGGAGGGCTATGACGACACACTCAACATTCGAGAAGGAATGAGAGGAAATGCTGCTTCGGGACAGATCATCTGACAGAGAGATTTATTTCCTGGCAGACTTCCGACTGCAGGCTTCTTGGCACTGGCTTGCTGCCATGCAAATGAAACAAAAATCAATATCCCTAGGTCTGCAAAACCATGTGTTAACAATCACACTCCAAACAACTTAAATAAGATCCCTCGCCCCGTCCCCAAATAACAGCGACTGTTTTTGTTAGAAGGCAGTGCAAAATAAACAGAAATGAAAGGAAGAAGAAAAGAAGGCAATTTAACAGGTCCTCCTTCAGCAAAACCTTTCCAGGACTTGAGCGTGCAGATAATCTTTCTGTGATTATGACCAAACCCTCCCGTTGCTTAGCAACACATAATTAAGGAATATGTTTTCAGATCCGCTTTGCAAGCCCAGCCATTATCAGATGAAATTACTGAAGCAACAAATGTCATCGCCATGCAAATTAGTTGGTTGCAAAGAAAGAATGTTTGACGGTGAGGGGGAGACGCAGGCCCTGGGAAACATCTGACTTTTCTCCTGCCACATACTGATTTTAAAAAGTCAAATAAATTTTATATAAGACTGAAAATCTATACGTAAGACAAAACTAGAATATATATATAGAGAGAGACAACAGAGAAATTCAACCAGTGCTTCTCTGGAAATAAGAAAGAAACGTGTGAAGGTCAGCTTGTAAAGCAACAGCCCCACTTCAGTCTGTGAGTAGCTTAACCATCACCAGCTTCACCAACGTAACAGATAAACCTAAGGCTTATCTCAGGGCTATCACATCAGGCTACCAGGTCCCATCCACAGCTATTTCAGAGATACTTTCAAAAAGGTCCCTCTTATTTTTACCACAATTCTCATCCCACTATATCCACCCTATAATGCTAGTAATTCATTAAAATAAAATAAGTCATCGAAAAAAGATGCAGTTTTCTAAACTATGTTGAAGGGAAAGGGGAAAGAAGGGAAGAAAGTTGATTTACAGCTTAAATGGTCAGTAAGGATTCTAGGGTCGAAATGACAATTCTGAAGCACGTCTCCGAGGGTGTCCACCTGGAACTCTATCCAGGTGCCCGGGGACACACACGCACTCAATTCCACATGGCTTGTGGTTTGAAGAGAACAAGCTAGGATCATTCTCTCTTTCCTAGGCATGGAAATACATTCTTCCCTACAAGCAAGCAGAATCCCCAACTGTGTTTTCCAACATGCGAGACTGAGTCTGTTTTTGAAACAGGGAGTTCTAAGGGATTTCAACATCTTTGTTTAACACACAAGTCTGGAAGCACACCCGTCTTTAGCTCGGCAGTGATTAACCCTACCTCTGATACTGTGTAGACCCTTCAGAGGGGCGTTTCCACAAGAGAAAGCACTTCTGATGGCAAGAACGCTCCCACTGTACAGGGAGGCGCTGGACAAATACCAAGCATTCTCCAAAGCCACTGAATATGAGCTGGAGAAAACGCCACTGCCCGTGAGCTGAGGGCTTCATCCTGTTCTGAATGATTTTTTTCTTTCCCCCCATAAATAGTTGTGCTTCCTCTCCATAAAGGGAAATCCACAAATCAGCTTGAATTCAACTGGAGAAAAACGAAGGTAATGCCATTCTTAGCGGGTCAGCCTGAACACAGGCACCAGTTTCACCCAGGAGAACCCTCCTGTGTGTTGGCCAGCTGGCTGTGGTGCCCTGTTTGGAAGAGGCGGTGTATAGATGGGTCTGAGTTGGGGGTGGGTTGGTCTCTCCAGGTTTGGCCAGAGAGGGACAGCAGGAGGAACCTGAGGGGCCCACTGTCCATTGCTCAAACCTCGACCCCCACCGTCAGTCCCCTCAATGTCCCCCGTGAGGAAAAGGCAGGGAGGGGCGCATTACTTGGTTCCGGGGCCAGCATGGTGGAGACGATGATGGGGGCCCCCGTCCGCCGGGCCACCTTCTGGAAGGGCGAGTGAGGCGTGTGGAGGCTCTGGCTGGCTGGCGGCAGGGAGGGGGGCTCCAGGGGCGCGCCGGGCTTCCGCAGGAGCTGGGGGCTGCCGTGGGGGCTGGGCACAGGGGAGACAGCTGCGCCACGCTCCCGCTTCAGCAGTTCCATGGGCACCGTGTACGCCGTCGAGTAGGCAGTCCTGGGGCCCGGGTGAGTCAAGGCCACGCCAGGCTGCAGCGGGTACGCGGGGCTCGGGCGCGCGGTCAGGGCGCAAGGGGTCGGGGAGCTGTAACCGGAGTTGGACGGGAAGTGGGCGGCTTGGGCGCCCACCCCGGGGGCTGAGTAGGTGGCGGCGGTCTCCAGGAGGTGCTGGGACGGCGCGCTGGAGGGGCGGCGGTGGGCGGGGTCTACAGCCCGAGGAGATGACGCCTGCAAGGGCCCTGCCTGGGGCTGGGGCTGCAGGGCTGCAGCGCCCAGGCCGGCCGGGTCGCCTTGGAGCTCGCTGCGGTGGCTGAAGCTGCTGGAGCGCGTGCGGGGCAGGGGCGCCCCCCGGCCCTGCCTGCGCAGCTGCATCTCCGTCCGGCACCCGCTGGCCAGGCGGCTCAGCACTCGGGCCTGGCCTAGGTTGGGCGCCACGCACTTGATATCCGTGTCCTCCATGGTGGCCAGGACAGCCGGGGAGTCGAAGCCTTGCTGAAGCAGGGCCACCAGCGTGGCCTCCGCCACGCCTTCCGCCCGCAGGAGGGCCAGGAACTCCGGCATCACGCTCCTCTTGCTGTCCCCGGGCCCCTGGAAGGTGGGCCGGTCGGCTTCGCACCTCTCATAAGCCATCCTGGGGTGGACGCCTTCCCGGGCTGGCCCGTAGCCTCGGGGTGGGGCGCCGGGGGCGGTCCCCACGCCGATCCCGGAGGCAGCTGCCGCTCCCGGGTCCACAACCAGGCACGTGGGGGCCGCCTGCCTGGAGGCCGTGGAATCCATTGGCCTCTCGCCGGCATCATTGTAGACCTGGCCGGTGGGGTAGGTGGGCGCCTCTGCCCCGTACCTGTCAGCCGGCTCCCCGATGTACCGCGCAGGCGAAGGGGCCCTGCTGTGTGATCGCTGCCCTTGGGGGATCATTTTACCTCCAGGGTCCCGGTACAGGTGACTGGTGTCCTGCAGGGCGGGGGCCCTGGCCGCCACTGGCTCCCACGTCATCCTGCCGCCCGGCGCTCCGTAACCAGGCAGCGGCTGGCCAGCTCCCGGGTGAGGATGGTGCGGAGGCTCCCTGGGTGCCCGGGCGGCTCTGGCCGGGTCACTGTAGTAATCCCCCCGGCAGCAGGGCCCCGCGGGCCGACATCACCGCCTGTCTGCTGTCGTAAAAGGCGAAGTCGGGGACAGAGCTCTTCCTTCCAGCGGCCGTGCTGTAGAAGGCCTCCCGGTAGAGGCAGGGCTCAGCCGCCCCGGGCATGGCGACATCCCGCAGCCCAGGGTACCAAGGGCCCTCTCCACCTCCATCCGTCAGAGAGCTTCTCCTCCCGGGAGCCTCGGCGACCTCCCAGGGGCCCTCGTACCACCCGGCTGCATCCCAGCTCTGAGATCGACCAATATTTATATGCCTGCTGGGAACCGGCATTGGAAAAAAAAAAAAAAAAGACTGCGGCCAGAGGGAGAAGAGGAAGGCTTTCTTTATAAATCTTCAATTACATGCATCCGAACCAGACCTGGCTGTATTCTAACCCTTCCCAGACGGCAGGAAGGACCAGCTGGGGGTTTTCGATTTCAAAGTATGGCCTGAATTATTAATTCTCCGAAACCTTAGTAGACAAAACACTCACGGTAACTTTGCCTCACTCTCCAACGGTAGCACCAGAGGTCTTTTCTTTACGGCTCAGTCCCAGAAAGGAGGCTGCAGCCAGTGGCCGGGCACCCCCGCCTCCCCCCGGCTGGAGCACTCACATGGACCTCCGCTCTCTCAGCGAGCGGATTAGGAGCTAAATAAAACCCCTAAAGCTTTTGTTCCATGTGACATCTCGTTAGACCGATGAAACCGGCTACGGGCTCCATCCAGGCCTCCTGACCTGTGACTGGGAATTCTTCTCACACTGAAGCCCTGGCTTATCTCCCCCGTCCTCACCAGGGCACTTTTTGGATGAGCCCACCTCCCCCTCCCTGAAGGTACCCCCCCACCCCACCCCCCTGGATCAGAATTGCCTAAAAGTGACAGGAGGAAAACAGAAAAAGGTTGCTTTAATGTCGATGCAATCTTAATCCACCCCGATGAAATGTTAATCCATTGCACACGGCTAAGAACAAATTAAATGTGAACAGGCAGGCGGGATAAGAAAGAAAAAGCCTCACGCATAGTTCTAGAGCAGGAGGTGCCCGAGAGATGGGCCAGGTCTGCCGCCCGATGCTTTGCCAATATTGAAATCTGGCTCCGAGATGACTGGTTACAAATCAAACGAGTTATTAACATTGCTCAAGCCCAAACGGATTCTTTCCTGTATTATCACACAACACAGACCCTTTCATACCTCCTGGAAAAACCACGGCAACAGAAATACAGCCCACGTGTGTAGCCTAGAATTGAGCATTTTAAGAGGGCAACAGAGGTTGGCGACTAAACCCCAATGTTATGAAGCAGAGCCGGGAGGGAGGAGGCTGCATCTGAGGCAGGTTTGCCTTTAAATCTGTTTGCAAGGGACGCATTAATTTTAGCAGGCTTGGCCTGGCTCAGATCTCGTGGATCATCTCCCATATTTCCATGGATTAAGATTTTACGGAGCCCACCAGGGATGTTAGGTGCAGTAATGCAGAGGATGGCAGTTATCTGCATGCAGGAAAGCCCCACAGAGGAGCATTAAAACATTTCCTCAAACATACAGACAGGGCCCTGGAAAGCGCCACCACAGATGGGACCGGGGTGCTCCAACTGTAGGTTCCAAGACACAGAATTCACAGAGAAACCGAAAGCTGGGAATCCCAAGCTTACAAGGGCTGTGTAGTCAGAACATTTAAAAACAAGACAATATACCTATTTGCAGCCATTAAACTTCAGAATATTTTGTCTTCACCCACATGTCCCTTAACCAAAGATTCCATTAGAATCTCTAAAGAGAATTACCAGTTTAAAAAAAAAATTTTTTTTGAATAAGAAATACTGAAAACTTAAGAGTGAGAAGGAAAGTGAGTGCAAATCCCTGTGCAGAACCTGGAGGCACAGGGAAACACAAGACAGCGTCCCCTCGTCCTGGTCAGTACGTATTAAACTCTGGGACAAGCTCTGTTGAAACCAACATGACTCCCCAAAGAGGGCTTGGTCCCCCAAAGCCAAAGCTCTGGGGAAAGCCTGACTGACAACGGAGGAACTGAGCCAAAAGCACTGCCTGGGGGCACAGCCCCAGGACCCCACGCTGTGACTTAAAACACTACTTCTGACCCCAAAATGCCAATAAGGCCTCAAGTTAACTGGGAAAAAGCCCTGGCAGATGGCAAAGCGACTCTGATCCTCCCCCAATCCCCTCCACCTCCCAGGATGCATGACAGTGAGGAAAAAAAAAAAAAAATGAAAAAGCCACACTGCAAAACGCTGGGTTTCCATCTATGAAAGCAGCCTGCTGGCGCCAATTTCTCTAATTTCTCTTCTGGCACACTCACCCTCATGGGCTCAAAGGCCTGGGCAGGGGAGACAGAGACAACGGGCCTGGCCACACACAAGACAATATTTACACATCTCGCCAAGAGCCCGAGGATGTGTTCACTTCGAAGATACATCAAAAAGGACAGGAAAACGTTGGAGCCCCACACTAAACAGAAACAGCACTATCTGGTTGCAGCAGGTTGTTGCCCAGCTCTGTTGGGTAGGCGAGCCCAATTTCCGCAGGTCTCTTCGGAACTCCCTCCCCTCCGGAAAGGAGAGGGCAGGGAAAGATGGGGCAGTCTCATGGTGAGAAGGACCGCAAGGAGATGGGACTGTGCGAAAACCAGCCTGCTGTATCAAACAGGACATGTCCTCACCCCGGACCCTGGGCAGCCCCAGCCCACCCAAACTTGTCAGCCCCTTCTCCCAATCTTGGCTCTTTTGGCCAAGAGGGGCCATGGTGGCCTCCCGGCGGGGCTTCTGCCCCATCGCCACTGCCGCCCTGCCACCTCCACGCTTCCATCACTGGTCAGAGAACACTGGCTGGCTAGGTGGGAAGGGCTGCAATGGCCCTGCCTGACCTTTCAGGATAACCATAAACAGGGCATCTTTGACATCCTGTTTTTCTTCCAGGATCCTCATTACAGGGGCCTCAACATGTGTTCAATGTCCATACCAGGCCTTGCTCTGGCCGTTTCGCCCAGAAGTTGGATACCAAGATGCACAGGAACCAGGTCCAACTCCAAAAGCCAACGCTCTGCTTTCTGGAATTCCCTGGTCGGCCTGGGGAAACTAAGAGCCCTGCTAAAACGGCAAAAGGGGAACCTCTTTAACAAACTAATCCTGTTATTTTCTTAAGGTTTCCCCAAACCCCAAATATAACATACGTCACTTATAAAAGTCAGCCACTTGAGAATCCGACAGTAATTCCTAAACAGATGATCGCTCCAGCTCCTTGAAACAGGTGCAGTGGGCCCGTCAGAGCCAGGGCCCCCGCCTAGCTAACAGACCGCACCCGTCAGTATTATGCCATCTCAGTGTTTCCTTTTCCTTCCTTCCTGTCCTAAAGAAAAACATGAATGTGGTGTTGATGCTGCAAAACTCCACTTGTGGTGCAGACGCTCCCTTCAGAGACATAGATGAGCTTTGGAAGTTGTGCCAAATCTTTTTGCCGTGGGGTAGCTAGTGGTAACTCACCCAGCTTACAAAGAACTAACTGGTCTTCGGTTGAGTCCTCTACTTCAGCAGGATGACCTAGGACCGTACGTGCTCCACAGCCCTGGTTTATCAGGTGCAAAGGTGTAATGCCAGAAGCAGGTCAGCAGTGGGCAGAAGAGCTTCAGGGAGGCTTCACGCTAGACCCCAGAATGAGGAGGCCCAGAGTTGTTTCCATCAATTTCTGACCCATTCTGCTTGGAAGCCACCCAAACTCATGCAGCCTCAGTTCTGCAACCTGCCAAATATTATGACAGATGTTTTCCTGTGTTGGGTAAAAACACCTGTAACTGGACTTTTCTGAACACCCTGGCAGGTTAAAAAAAAAAAAAAAAAAAACTCACTGCAGTCTTTAGAAAAGGGAGGATTTTCCTGAAAAAAATTTCATGTTAACTAAATAAAGTGAGATGGGACCAATTTCTGCAAGATTACTGAATCTCACAGACTTCATTTGTAATCCTGCAAGAGTCTCTCACTACAGAAAACTGCATAAAGGAAAAAGCCATCTTCTGAAAAGTGAGAAGAAACAGGCAAGCCAAATCCTCTCGCAGACAAAACAAACCCAAGATAAGGCTGACCCTGTAGCATCGTCTGAATGGGGACCTCAACGTTATACGCTACATCCCAAAGCCAAGTCTTCAATTCCCTGTGCAACGTAAGGCATCAGCTGCAAACTGTAGAGACCTGAAAATTGAGGTGATTTAGATAGTGCCAGAAGAGCAGGGAAAAAACTAAAGCAGACAAGCAGAGGGACGCCCAGCGATCCCCTCCACGGAGCAGTCCTCAGATATATCTCCTACAAGCATTTTATGCTCTCGTCAATAGTGACTTGGGAAACTGCTTGAAAAGAATGGGAAATAGAAGTACTGCTCTGGGTCTAATCCTCACTTTTTAAAAAAATTTGTTTCTTTATCTATTTGGCTGCGTCAGTCTCAGTTGCATCATGCAGGATCTTTCACTGTGGCATGCCCGCTTCTCTAGTTGCGGTGCAGGGACTAAGTAAGGTGTCCCTCAACATGTGGGATCTTACTTGGTTCCCCAACCAGGGATCGAACCACATGCCGTACATTGCAAGGTGGATTCTTAACTACTGGGCCACCAGTTAAGTGCCTTCATGCCTTTAAAAAATAAAAAAATCAGGTATATGGTGGACTTTGTGAATCTAAAGACTGGATTTGCATGAAGATCACTGGGTTGAGCAGTCCCCATGACAGCTGTGCTGTTTGTGCCAAACTGGCGTCAAGGGATGCTCACTCCTTTCTCAGGAGGAGACTCTGAAGCATCGGTCACTTTGGCTGGCTTTCCTCCCTGTGCTGGGGCTTGCCATCTCCTTGGACTTCCCTGGTGGCTCAGATGATCAAGAACCCACCTGTAATGCCAGAGACCCAGGTTTCTATTCCTGGGTAGGAGGAAATGGCAATCCATTCCCATATTCTTGTCTGGGAAATCCCATGGACAGAGGAGCCTGGAGGGCTATAGTCCATGGGGTTGCAAAGAATTGGACACAACTGAGTGACTCCCCCGGTTATCTCCTGGTTCTCCAGTCCTTGGGGCCAGGAGCCCAAGGCAGCTCTGAAAACCAAGGTGGAAATCAGAAATCCCTGGAGATGCTTCCCTGCGCCTGCTATTGGCCAGAAAGAGGCCACAGCATTGCCCTTGCCCCCTTGCCTCCCACGGGCACTTGCAGGGGTTAGTGGGTCACACTCATTTCCGGTAGTGATGGCCAAAAATAGGCCTGTGACATCCCACTTCCTACTTTTAAATGTGTACAGGCTGTGTTGGGTTGTTGCTTGTTTCTGTCAAGTGTTTGAGAATATATGTTTAAAAACAGCTTTCTGTCTTTAAAAAAGTTTTTTTTTTCTTTCTGTCTCCATAGTATCCCCTACCAAAGCAACTTACTTGGCTAATCTAAATCAGAGAGGGGGAAATAAACTCCACATACACTAGAAAAACAGCAAACAGGGTCTGGCAGGGCTTTAAGACCATCTTTGTCGAAGTGACAAAGTACAGAGACAAAATGAGCAGAACCGACCAGACGTCTCGGTCATCCCACAATAGATGCAGCCCCAGAGGCCCCTGGATGCAGGCTCTGGGCTCCTGCCTCCCAACCGGAGCAGGAGGCTTTCAGTCATCAGCACAACTCTCCAGAGAAAACCCAGGACCCGAGGTGGAGCCTTGCAACCAAATCAGCTGCCTGCTGAACACCCCCAGGTCGCCTGGAACTTACGATTTAGCCATTTAAATGAAAACGGAGGCTTGGGCATGGCTCCTGACTCGATTTCTTGACTAGATGATAGTACAGCTTAATGAGAGCTGTGTTATGAAAGTTGCACTTGACTCCCACAGGTTATGGGATTTAAAAGTCTGTTTTATGGCATGTTTAGGCTGTGCTGGTGAAACAGGAAATATGAGCTGGGACCACACCTCAGACGCAGGGCCTGAGAAAAGCACGGGACAGAATCTACTCAGAAAGACCAGGCTGGATCCCTGACACAAGGTTGGTAGGTGCTCAAAGAACTCAGCCTCCTTCCTCTCCATAAAATCCTGCAGGGACAGATCTTCCTGCAAAATTGCAGTGTCTCAGGACACTGAATCCCCCCCATGCATCTCGACACCGCAACCCTCACCCTGACACACTCCCGTGTTACATCTCCTCATCGGTTTTATCAGGAATAGGTTCACGCCGCCTTGGTTGATCATCCCCAAATCCTCTCCACCTGCCTGGCTTCAGCTCAAATAACCCACCTCCAACAGGCGTCCCCAATCCTAACCCTAACCCTAACCCAATGTCACGTGTCCCCAGTCCAAAGAAACCTGCCAGCTCTCAAGGTGAAAACACCTCACCTATGATTGCACCCATCTGCAATCCCCTGGAAACTGGACACATCTCCTCGTTTCCTCGTGAAGGTGGGTGACAGTGCCCTCTCCCTCCGGACACGCCCTTCCTTCCCTTCATCACGTGCTCGCTGGCTGGACACACACGTAAAAACGAACCCAAAGAACACGACTCTGCACGAGAAACAAGTCTTTGTTCTCCGAGCCCAGGTCCAGGCTAAAGCAAGCAGAGTCCCTCACTTGCAAGGACCCAGGCACAGTGGGTACCGAGTGAAGATGGCAGGGGAAGACGGCTGCGTGCAGTCTCTGAGCCTGCCGGCAGGGACCCAGCTGTCCTGGCCGTGCTCACACGGGCCCTGGCTGTAAGGTAAGAGCCATAAAGAACCTTCTGTAGACAAGAAAGGACTGACTGCCAACACACGTGTTTCACTTGTTCCAGGGCACGAACAGGAAGGGGGCACCCTCTAGACACAATGTTGTCATTTAATTGCTAACTCACGTCCAGCTCTTTTGCGACCCCAGCCCGTCAGGCTCCTCTGTCCATGGGATGCTCCAGGCCACAATACCCGAGTGGGTTGCCATCTCCTCCTCCAGGGGATCCTCCTGACCCAGGGATTGAACCTGCCTCTCCTGTTTCCAGGCGGATTCTTTACCATTGAGTTTCCAGGGAAGCCCCCTCAGGCACATACATCTCTCCAATCAGAACCCAGGAGGCAGGCTGGTGGATGTTCCAGCCCTTCTGATGTCCGTGCAAGGAGCACAGGCAGCGTGGAGCTGGTGGTGAGCAGGCGCACGGCCACATCCAGAAGGCTCTCCAGGCCGCTGCACGGCCCCACTGCTGCCAACCCGAGCCAGGTTCCAGCCCAGACCTGAAGGAGCACCAGCATCTCAGAAAGCCTCTCGGGAGACCGAGAGCCCACTTGCGCTGTAGAGCCAGGGAGTCAACCAATGTCCAGGACGCTCATCAAATAAGTCATGGTTTGAAGCAATGAGTGTAAGTCAGTTGGGACTTACTCCCATGCGTCTTTTGGGAGGAAGTCTTACTCCACCCACATGTGTCATTTGTAAAAGGAATCAAGAGGGTGGGAGGCAGGCAGCAGGGTCGCCCCAGACGCTGGTGATCAGGTTGAGCTGTGTGGGACATGATGCTCCCCCGTCTGCAGGCCTCCAGCTCTGCAAAGCCAGATGACCCTACTGTCCTCAGGCCTGCTCTGAACAAGGAGGCCTGGCCCAACGTGTCAGAACCCTGGTTCCTGCGAGGAGTTCACTGGGTCTGGAGCAGACACTCTTCCCTCAAAGGTGCCACTGACCAAGATCAAACACACCCAGGGTGAAGCAGGCTGGGAGGGCGAGGCAGGCGGCCCATGCCTAGGAGGTGTGACCCCAAATACCAGAGACAGGTGCTGCCCACCTCGGGGGGGAGCATGACCCGTCGTGGTGGGGGCGAGAGGCAGAGCAGCGGCCACAAGACAATACCCAGATGCTGATAAATAGCCGCACCTGGCCATGGACTAAAGTCCCCACAGCCCAAACCCCAAAATGGAAGCAGCCTTAACACACTGCTTTTAGAAATGTGGGGGGTTTAAAAAAAAGTCTGCCAAGCCCGATGAGAGTCCACCGGCAAATCAACCAACGCAGAGAGGAGCTTGAGTCTGCATCTCATAGATGAGCGACGTCTGAGAAACGATTACAGCGCTGAACCCGGTTTTCTTCTGCACTAAGTGGGGGCCTGAGTGTGGGCAGCTCTACAAACCCAATCCCTAAGTGACAGCAGGCATCCCAGGGGAGGGGCCGCTGTTCCAAACTTCTCTTTGAACCATTCATCTCGTGGACATTTGTCCTTCTCAAACTAAGCCTACGAAGCTGCAACTTGACCATTCTCCCCCCTTCCTTTTCTGATCATTTACCTCAATACCATGTCGCTTCATCTTGTTCATTTATACTAGAGTTTTAAGTCATGTCTGGTTGACTATTGTATATTTACATACCTAATGTAATTATCACTAATCACATAATTACTGGAAATGTACATAATTGCCTGATCCAAACATATAATTATAATGTATAGTAACATTATGAATCCCATTTAAAGTCTACATTTTGGGGCTATTTAAAGATATTTATTAGAAATGATTGTGGACCAACATAGGCGGCCAGTTTTGACGTGGCTTTTTGATAAGGTGCTTCCAAGTGCTTCATAAAACAAAACAATAATTCTACAATGCCTTTTCTTAAGACAGGTCAAACAAAAGCATACAAATGAAAGATAAAATGACTCTGGTCTGAGTCTACAGATGAGGCTTTTCTTATGGGGAAATACAGGTCACTCCTTCTGCTCTGTGGGCCCCGAAGGGCACGAGCCAAGCAACAAGAGGCTCCCAGTCCTCCCTGCTGGGGGCTCTCACCTGGCCCAGACGCCTTCACCGCTTCTGCCACCTCGAAGACCGAGCAGCTCTTGGACAGTATTTTTGCTCCTTGAACACTCTGGGACCATGAATGAGCGTCCCTGGGGGAGGAGTCCACGGAGACGTGCTTTCATAACAGCAAGTGCATCCAATTAAGAAGAGATGGACACAGGTGAAACACTTTTCCTCCACTTCATCCCTATAGTATTCTCTCTCTGACGCTTCCTGTGCTCCTCAGGGGCAAGACTGATCTAGATAAAGATTTCCAAGACGTATAACTATGTGTTCAGCAGACACCAGATGACCTGTCTCCTTCTCTATGTCCACCCAACCAACCCGTCCATCTTCCTCACTGCCTTTTATTCCCTGTTTTCATCCCAGAGGTGAAACAGAAGGGTTAGTAAGTCGTGTCTGACTTTTATGACCCTGTGGACTGTAGCTCACCAGGCTCCTCTGTTGATGGAATTCTCTAGGCAAGAATACTGGAGTGGGTTGCCATTCCCTTCTCCAGGGGATCTTCCTGACCCAGGGATCGATCCTGGGTCTCCTGCATTGCAGGCAGATTCTTTACCAATTGAGCCACCAGGGAAGCTAACTCAGAGGTAAGGAATGTTGAATTTGATTGTTTATTTAATAGGAGGTCTCTAACATTTCTTTTTGTCCTGTACAGGAAAGGAGAAGTCTTCTCCTGAATTATGTAATGAAGGAGACTTGGCTCAGCTGATATAATCCTCAGGACCATTTTTCCACATGTATAAGACATTCGAACAAAATGAAGTAAAATGAAATATCTACTTTTCTCCAAATTACATTTTCAACAGCCACAGGAAAGGATGGTGTTTAGTGATTTATTGTACCATAACCCACAATAAGATGTTCTAACAAAAAGTCATCAGCAAGGCCATTGTGGTATATTACAGTTCTATAAACCCAAGGCCCCAGAAAATGCTCTTCTGGGTTACTTCAGCCATAATAAGGGATGGCAAGCTCTCTTCTCTGGCCAACAAATACCTGGGGCAAATCAAACTAGTTCTGCCATGATGCCATTAGGTCCTAAAACACTCTGAATGGTGCAATTCACAAACACAACGTGTCAATTAAGCCAGCAAACTAAACAGAAAGGAAAATCCAGACCTATATACCATACACCAAAAAGAGACAACTGCAGTCTGGTCAAGTCTGTTCACAGACCCTGCTCCATGCAATCGTTATACAACAACACAGAGCAGGCATCGAGAAAGAGCAGAGAATAAATGACAAATGTCAGAACAGAAGAATAGCTTTTTGAAAAAAAAAAAAAGAAAACCTGGCTTTTAAGTCAGCTTGAAAGACTATTATTCTCTAATGGATTTTGATGGAGCCCCAAGACAGGAGAAGGGGACGACAGAGGATGAGATGGTTGGATGGCATCACTGACTCAATGGACATGAGTCTGAGTTGGTGATGGACAGGAAGGCCTGGCGTGCTGCAGTCCATGGGGTCGCAAAGAGTTGGACACGACTGAGCGACTGAACTGACCCGAACCCAGGACTTTGGGTGGTGAGATGCAGAGCCATACTCTGTAGTTTGCTTAATCTCGAGCAGGAACATCCCCTTTGAGGTGCAAAGGTGCGGATTCTGGGTGCATGAAGATAGACAGACTGGATTCCAAAGGGACTGTGGCTCAGGAGAAAGAGACCCCAAGGTCCAGTGCGAAAGGTTTCAGAGAGAAATGGACTGGGCTCTGGGAGGAAGAGAGAGAGGGCAGTGGGAAGGAGAGAATCATTTGCTGGGCTTGCTGGACTTTCAAGGAGAACATTCTCGAATGGTTAGTTCAGGTTTCCAGAACGGAGCCTGGTGAGAATCCAAAGCCTGGGAAGGAGATGTATGAGGCTGTTAGGAGGAAGAAATGACAGAATTCCCGGGGCTGATCAGAGGCCAAGGCCAAATGCAGAACAGCAGATGGCCTGGGTGCCTGAGCTGCTCACTGACTGCCCTGTACCTCGCCGGCAGCACCTGGGAAATGGGGACCCCCTGTCCCTGACCTTTAAAGGCGCTGCAACAGCTTATAAATTCAAGGAGCACCACTGAAGCATCTTGAAACAGCTCTTATACTTCATGAGACACCAAATCAATGTGTGGGATCATGGATTATAAATCACACCTGGGTAACTTCATGTCAAGCATCTACCCTGACAGTGGACAGTGAAAAATTAAACAAACCATCGCAACTGTCTCCTCACGTGTTGCAGTCCAGGGGGTCGCAAAGAGTCAGACTGAAAGACTACACTGTCTCAGGAACACTGTTCATGAATAAAGGAGATGCTGGAATTTGTTATAAAAAAAAGGAAGGCTGGGGACTGGTGAACTATGACTGAGAAAGAGGGTTTGAAGGAAACTTCAATGTTTTTTTTGCTGCCACCGACTGCCCTGAGCACAGAAAGGAAAGGCCACCGGCGCTTGGATCCCATTCTGGTCTCTGATGCGGCATCTTGAGATAAGCACTGGGGCTCGGGGTGCAATCAGCCAGTAGACATTCCTGATAACCAACCTCAGAAAGCTGATCCACTGGGGCTTTCTGGAATGGGGACTCGGTATCAAAAATGAAGGACCGAAGTAAAACTTTAACCCTCCCGAACAATCAGGTGAACCAAGACAGTGAGACATTGTCCAAACCTACTGGCTTGGGTTCTGCAATGATGTCAATGTTTCTGAAAGTCAAAGGCCAGGGAACTATTTTTGACTAAGGAGACCAAAGAGACATGACACCTAAATGCCACATTTATGTTCCTTGACTGATTTCTGCACGGAGGCAAACAAGCCAGCAGAACAGATGCGTGGGGGGGGGGGGGACACGACCACGCCACCTAGCTCAGATAAGCGTGCAATGACCTCCAGTTCCCTGGGGGTGATGGTGGTGGTGTGTTTATGTGGGGAAGGAGACTATCGTACCTGCTGCCAAAGGTACTTAAGAATAAACGGGTGCATCTGCAGCTGTCTTTCAGATAGTTCTAGAAAAGTCCATCCATCCATCCTCCATTCATTCATACTCTCTCTCACACACACACACACACACACACGCATCTCTATCTATGTACCTCGGCATATAAGGAAGCAAGCGATAACGCATGTTACCGACTGGTGAATATAATTGAAGGGAATTATCAATGTCTATCACACTGGATCCATCTTTCTGTAGGTTTGAAAAATTGTATCTAAAAATATCCCTAATTCCCCACACCTCCTTATACCCAGGGATGTGGGGGACAGTGGGTACTCTTCAATTCTTTTAGGTGGGAGCCACTGCAAGGCAGAGTCCCAGAGCAGAACCGACTTTAAGGCCTCCACACCACCAGCTTGAGCCACATCTAGGAGCGATTCCACGCGGACAGCTTGTGGGAGGCACACTGCTGGGCCCGAGTCAGCCAGCCAATTAGTGCCCTAGCACGTGTGGGGGCGGCTGAGCCCACCCTGCCCAGGGGCTCCCCTCCACGGCCCCTGAGAGAAGCGCTGCAGCAAAGTCACCAGTGACCACGCCCTGCCAAACCACACAGCCCGGCAGTGTGGACGCGGGCCGGCAAGGGACACTTCATGCACAGCCCAGGCCTACTCCCTAGACTTGTCAGCACTCCCTCGAGGAGAGGATGGTCCCTAACCCACATTTTAGAGTTCTGTCCCTTGTTTCCATAAGATTTGAATTCTGTTTAATTTCCTTTCATGACCAGAACAACTTCCAGAACATTTTCAAAGATAACCAGGGACATGAACGTATCATGAGGGGCTACGCTGGGCTCTAGGTATTTGTGGTGGCAACTGTTTCCGTTTGAAGTGGACAAAGTCCAGAAACTTCAGAAAGTAGGTTATCTTTCACTTGCAAAATGATCCTGGGACCTCAGACCCCCCAGCTGCCCTCCTAGCACCACCTCTGCCCTGGGGCCCACTTCAGCCTACCCGAAGGGCAGGCCAGGTCACCACCACGGACACCACAGACAGGCGCCTGGGACTGCGGGTGGGGATGGGACAGCAGCCTGGCTAGGAGACCGGGTCCAGGAGCCCAGGGCCGGTCTGCACGTTCTCTGTTTAAAAACCGCCAATCACGCTGGCTCTTACCTTCGCAAATCCTGTCCAATCGCTGTCGCTTGACTTTGTGCTTATCCACAAGGGCCATTCTTTATCGGACTTTGCACCTCTCTGATTCAAAAGGCAAAGCGGTCCTCTAAGAACTTAGGGGCCCTCGCAGGAGTCTGCGGGCATTACGCCACTACGCGCCCTGAAACGAGGAGAAAAGAAGCCTTACTCTCTGGACACCCTGAGGGCAAGGACAACCGGTCATTCAGGCTTGGCTGCCACTTGCGACAAGGGGACCTGCCCTGGGGGACTTGTTCTCCTCCAAGGCTGGAGACAGGGTTTGCTCCCTGTCCCTGGGACAGTCTCCTGCCTCTGAGGAAGCGTGTGAACAAGACAAAAGGTCATCGGTTCCTGAAAGTGGTCAGCAGCAACATCTGCAGCTCTTGCTGCTGACGGCCAACGCCAATCACTGACCAGCCTGGGTTGGGATACTTTGGCCTCCAGTGCCAGAAACCAAGTGACAGCCAGTGGCATCGCTCTGTAACTTCTGGAAGCTGCAATGGGATAGAGGCAGGGACCAGCCCCGACTGCCTAGGAGCCCACCCCAGTGTCCAGAGGGACGGAGGCACCCAGCTGGGGCTGCTCTCCCACCGCCATCCCCCAGGCGGTTTCCAAAACTGCCCTTTGGCCACCGCTCAGCACCTTTCAAACCCTTCCCCCACCGCCCAAGGAGGGGGCAGGAATGGATGCCCCACCTAACCAAGGCTTGCCCAATTCCACCTTCCGAAGCCTTGCTGGCTTCCAGGGGGGCCACTGCTGGGGTCTGCGGCCTGTGCCTGTCCCACTCCCGTGGTGTTTCAAGCAGGTGAGACACAGGAGAAGGGGTCTCCCATTTGGGTTGGGGTATTTGGGCCCCTCCTGACACACTCCACTGCCCAGTTTGTGGAGAAAAGTCGGGCTGCCTGTTCGGGGAGGCCCTGACCTTCATCCCCTGCTCAGCCAATGTGCCAGTTGAGGCCATAAATCATCATCTGCAACTTCCAAAGCCTTAGAGCTTCTGATTCATTGTTGTGGTTATCCTACCACCACCACCACCTGCAGCGCACACACACACACACACACACACACACACACCCCACCACCTGCACCCCCACACACACACCCCCACCCCATCCCCAGTTATCCTACCACCACCACCACCTGCAGCGCACACACACACACACACACACACACACACACACCCCCACCACCTGCCCCCCTACACACACCCCCACCCCATTCCCAGTTATCCAATAAATGAGGAGTGGGCAGGAGACAAACACGAGGCTCCAGGGTTAATGATGAGAATTTTTATGGGTGGTCATCAATTATGCAGAATGCTGGGAGTTACTTTATCAAAGGTCAGAAAACGCAGGTCTGACTATGAAAAGGTAGGTGACTTCCTGGAAGTTAATGGCTAATTTCTCAGCAATGAGGCTGAAAAGGCACCCTAAAGATTTATGGCAATAATTATGTGATTTTTAAAAAAAGAACAAGGAAAAAAAAAAAAAAGCACAACTTCTAATCACATAAATAATTAAGGCAACATACAAGAGATACTAAATCTTCTCCCAGCCTGGGATGACCCTGTTGGACAAGCAAGGAGGTGAAGGTGGTCCTGAAGTGAGCCAGGGCATTGCTGGGAAGATCTGGGTAAATGGAGATGGAGTAGACAAGATTTCTAAAATCCTCGGGACTCCGCTGGTGGTCCAGTGGTTAAGACTCCGTACCTCCAATGCAGGGGGCAAGGGTTCAATCCCTGGTCAGGGAATGAAGGTCTCGCATACCATGAAGTCCAAAAAAGTGGCTTCACTTTTGCTGGGCTTTATGAAAGGTAATTATGCAAAGTGGGGAAGGTGGTTCCTTACTGGCCAACTTGAGACAGATAGACAGACAGAGGAGCAGGAACTCTGGACCAGGGGTTTGTGCCCGAGAGAGCCCCTCAGAGGCCAGCTGGCAATTTTCATCTGCTTGGGTCCTGGGGTCTGATCAAGAGATGGCCCTTCCTTCCTTGGCTCTGGAGACAGACCCCACGTTAGCCGCGGCATCCAGGGGTGGGAGAATTAATTAGTTAATATTTGTGAAGTGCTGTGGAGATGAGAAACGACAGCATTATCATCCGAGGCAGGACGGGTTTCACACCCTCCTCCTCCTCCTCCAATTCCCTGAGTGAGGCATAATCATTCTTTTTGCTTTCCTTTGAATTTTAATTTGTATAATTAGATGGCTTCCTGAAAAATTGATAAGCAGAATCTCGATTATGCAATCAAAGGAAAGATCAGGCGTCAGCTTACACAAATTGTGTGCGTCTTAGTATTATTTTAAAAAAATTAAAAAAAAGGGCAACTGACTTCTGTGTCTTGCTTGGGGCGGGGGGTGGGGATCAGCCCTTCCACGGGGTTCCCTCCAGGTCTGGTACCTCTCACGACTCAGACTGGCCCTGCTGATGGAGAGTTCAGTCGTGAGGCCACCAGGTGGAGGCCGGACACTATGGCAGTGACCACTGCTTTAGGTAGCCTCTCCCCCTGCCCCCCAGGGCTCCCCTCAGTATTTCTTTTGAAGCAAGGATGTATGCAGTATGACATTTTCCCCCTTCACCCTCTGAAGGAGCGAGATATTTACAAGGACTTAGTGAGCACAACCCTCTTTCTAATGACAGGGACAGGCCCTGCTCAGAACTGGGCTGTAGGCAGTGGTCCTCAGCTGATGTCCCCTGCAAGAATGCCACCACCCCGCCATGCACACTGGTCCTGGGCTCCCTCGACAGGGCCCCCAAGCGATGCAAGCCAACCTCTGCCCTTACTGTACGCCAGCCTAGTCTCCACGCTTACAGCACAAACTCCGGGCCCCCGGGGTTACTAGTACTATCACCAATTGACACCATCTGGTCGATATTTAACTACAAACAGATAAAGGTCCACCTAGGGAAGAAAAACCAGGAGGAGGATGTATTATGTTGTCCCACTTTGAAATGATAAACCTTCGAACCATGGTGGTATGGGTGGGAAGAGAGTTCCAGAACCCGCGTGCAAAATGACTGTGAACGAGCCAGCTCCATGTTTGCACAACAGGGGTGGTGTGGCAAAGAAGCTGTGAGGATCAGATGAGAACACACAGGAAAACAACTGGCGCCCAAGGGCAGGCCTCTAAGAACAGCTCACAACTTCCTCTGCGAGACAGAGGCCTACTTGGACGTGGGCCTTACCTGCCTCCTGCCGAGGCTGGAGATAAATCGCAGTGAAACTTAAGAGAGGGCAAGAGGAAACTCAGGTCCTTTCACAAGCAGGAGGGGCACACTGCCCATAAGCCTTACAGGAAAAAACCCTGCCTCCTCCCCCCACAAAGGGAAAAGATCTGCCTGAAGTCTCTTAGCCCGAGATGAGGGGTGTGATCGGGTGCTGAAAGGTTTGGGAATTCAACTTACTTTAGAAAGAGAAAGATGCTTGCATGAGAAAGCTACTTGGGGGAATTCCCTAGAGGTCCATGGGTTAGGACTCTGTACTGTTATCACAAAGGGCTGGGGTTCTGGAATCATAGTTCCCTGCCAGGGAACTATGATTCCAGAGTCTGCACAGTGCGCACCCCCGTCCCCCCCAAACACAGATAAATACATTGATTAAATAAGAAAAGAAAGCTACTTGGAGATTCTTGGAGACGCTAGAAGGAAGCTACAGGCCCGGGAGATTAGTCTACACAGGCTTCAAAGAAGACAAACCTGAGAGTTAACAAAAGGGAGAAAAGAAAGGAAGGCATCACTTTACAAACAAATGCAGAACACCCAAAATTGAGACTGAGGAAAAGGAAAGGTTCCCCACTCACCACTCTGGGACTAAAATCTGGGCAGATTAACTAAACCACAAGCAGCCCTGCTGGTCAGTACCAAAGCACTATAATGACCAAAACCTAGACATCACTAATTGGCATTCTCAACACCTCAAGTAAGTTTCTAAGAGCCCCTCAGTTTTTTTCTTCCAGTTTCAAGTCTTCGTAAAGATCAGGCAGATGAAGGAATTTACAGAAAATAAACGATGTCTTCAATAATGTCTCTCAAAATGAAAATTGCTCTAAAACCAGTTAATGGTGATGGTAGCCTTCAATTCTTTTAAGAAAATCTATGTAAACATTATGTTAATAAAGACAGACCAAGTAGAAGAGATGCCTGCAGCCCCAGCAGCATTGGTTCCTGAGGTCTCTTGCCTTTCTGAGCCTGGGATCCCTAAAGCAATGACACCACGCCTTGGGTCTCCTTTACCAAGGCCGACAAGGATAGGGTCATCTCACTAACTTGTGCATGACCAGCAAGTTGGCACCATCCAGGTAAAGGCAACACCAATGACCAAAAAACCCTCTGCTTCTTCACGTTGTACCAAATAAAGCCAAGGGCTTCAGGTTACCCTGGAAAAAACCTCTTCCAGAATTTTTAAAAGCCAAACAAACATCAACAGCAGATGATAAGCTGGGTAGAATCCTTGGGGATTTCCAGGTGGTGCTTGTGGTAAAGAATCTGCCTGCCAATTCAGGAGTGGTAAGAGACTCAGGTTCGATCCCTGGGTTGGGATTCCCTGGAGGAGGGCACGGCAACCCATTCCAGAGAATCCCATGGACAGAGGAGCCTAGTGGGCTAAAGTCCATAGAATCACAAAGAGTTGGACACGACTGAAGCAACTTAGCATGCAAGAATCCTCATAAGAGGTGGATGTGGGTTTTGATTGTCAACTATGCCTGAAGGACCAGTTAAAATCCACATTGAACAAGAGAAGCTTCCTACAGAAGTGAGAGCTGACTCACTGGAAAAGGCCCTGATGCTGGAAAGATGGAAGGCAGGAGGAGAAGGGGGCGACAGAGGTCGAGATGGCTGGACGGCATCACCGACTCGATGCTCGTGAGTTTGAGCAGGCTCCGGGAGCTGGTGATGGACAGGGAGGCCTGCGTGCTGCAGCTCGTGGTGACGCAGAGTCCGACACGACTGGGCAACTGAACTGACAGGAGTGAGGAATCAATGGGAAAAACACTGGCGTAGCCTTTGGTCAAATGGTTGACACGACACCCCAGTTAATAACAAAAATGATTAAAACTGCACTTTATTCAACAAAATAATCTATGGCTAGAATCGAGAAAAGAGTGGATCTATGTATACATGTAACTACAGCTTCACTTTGCTGTACATCTGAAACTAACACAACTTTGTAAATTAACTATACTCCAATAAAAATTTAATAAATAAATGTTCAAAACAAAACACTGCACTTTAAGAAAGAAAAAGAAGCTTTGGGGGAAGATCAGTTGTGGGAAATGAGTTTATTGAAGTTAATATTCAGATCAGATCAGATCAAATCAGTCGCTTAGTCATGTCCAACTCTTTGCGACCCCATGAATAGCAGCACGCCAGGCCTCCCTGTCCATCACCAACTCCCGGAGGTCACTGAGACTCACATCCATCAAGTCAGTGATGCCATCCAGCCATCTCATCCTCTGTCATCCCCTTCTCCTACTGCCCCCAATCCCTTCCAGCATCAGAGTCTTCTCCAATGAGTCAACTCTTCACATGAGGTGGCCAAAGTACTGGAGTTTCAGCTTTAGCATCATTCCTTCCAAAGAAATCCTAGGGCTGATATTCTTCAGAATGGACTGGTTGCATCTCCTTGCAGTCCAAGGGACTCTCAAGAGTCTTCTCCAACACCACAGTTCAAAAGCATCAATTCTTCGGAGCTCAGCCTTCTTCACAGTCCAGCTCTCATATCCATACATGATCACAGGAAAGACCATAGCCTTGACTAGGCGAACCTTTGGTGGCAAAGTAATGTCTCTGCTTTTGAATATGCTATCTAGGTTGGTCATAACTTTCCTTCCAAGGAGTAAGCGTCTTTTAATTTCATGGCTGCAGTCACCATCTGCAGTCATTTTGGAGCCCCCAAAATAAACTCTGACACTGTTTCCCCATCTATTTCCCATGAAGTGATGGGACCAGATGCCATGATCTTCATTTTCTGAATGTTGAGCTTTAAGCCAACCTTTTCACTCTCCACTTTCACTTTCATCAAGAGGCTTTTTAGTTCCTCTTCACTTTCTGCCATAAGGGTGGTGTCATCTGCATATCTGAGGTTATTGAGATTTCTCCCAGCAATCTTCATTCCAGCTTGTGTTTCTTCCAGTCCAGCGTTTCTCATGATGTACTCTGCATATAAGTTAAACAAACATGGTGACAATATACAGCCTTGACGAACTCCTTTTCCTATTTGGAACCAGTCTGTTGTTCCACGTCCAGTTCTAACTGTTGCTTCCTGACCTGCATACAAATTTCTCAAGAGGCAGGTCAGGTGGTCTGGTATTCCCATCTCTTTCAGAATTTCCCACAGTTGATTGTGATCCACACAGTCAAAGGCTTTGGCATAGTCAATAAAGCAGAAATAGATGTTTTTCTGGAACTTTCTTGCTTTTTCCATGATCCAGCGGATGTTGGCACTTTGATCTCTGGTTCCTCTGCCTTTTCTAAAACCAGCTTGAACATCAGGAAGTTCACGGTTCACATATTGCTGAAGCCTGGCTTGGAGAATTTTGAGCATTACTTTACTAGCGTGTGAGATGAGTGCAATTGTGCAGTAGTTTGAGCATTCTTTGGCATTGCCTTTCTCTGGGATTGGAATGAAAACTGACCTTTTCCAGTCCCGTGGCCACTGCTGAGTTTTCCAAATTTGCTGGCATATTGAGTGCAGCACTTTCACAGCATCATCTTTCAGGATTTGGAATAGCTCCACTGGAATTCCATCACCTCCACTAGCTTTGTTTGTAGTGATGCTTTCTAAGGCCCACTTGACTTCACATTCCAGGATGTCTGGCTCTAGGTCAGTGATCACACCATCATGATTATCTGGGTTGTGAAGCTCTTTTTTGTACAGTTCTTCTGTGTATTCTTTCCACTTCTTCTTAATATCTTCTGCTTCTGTTAGGTCCATGCCATTTCTGTCCTTTATTGATCCCATCTTTGTATGAAATGTTCCTTTGGTATCTCTGATTTTCTTGAAGAGATCCCTAGTCTTTCCCATTCTGTTGTTTTCCTCTATTTCTTTGCATTGATGGCTGAAGAAGGCTTTCTTATCTCTTCTTGCTATTCTCTGGAACTCTGCATTCAGATGTTTATATCTTTCCTTTTCTCCTTAGCTTTTTGCTTCTCTTCTTTTCACAGCTATTTGTAAGGCCTCCCCAGACAGCCATTTTGTGTTTTTGCATTTCTTTTCTATGCGGATGGTCTTGATCCCTGTCTCCTGTACAATGTCAGGAATCTCATTCTATAGTTCATCAGGCACTCTATCCATCAGGTCTAGGCCCTTAAATCTATTTCTCAGTTCCACTGTATAATCATAAGGGATTTGATTTAGGTCATACCTGAATAATCTAGTGGTTTTCCCTACTTTCTTCAATTTAAGTCTGAATTTGGCAATAAGGAGTTCATGGTCTGAGCCACAGTCAGCTCCTGGTCTTGTTTTTGCTGACTGTATAGAACGTCTCCATCTTTGGCTGCAAAGAATATAATCGATCTGATTTCCCAAAACTACTACTGCTCCCTGAGTATTACTCAGTGGCTTTGGGGCATATTTGGGTTTTGAGGAAAAAGGGGAACATATACATTAGCAGCACTGACCAGTGCTCAGGGACACTGATTCTCCACCACTCCTCGACCCCAGGGGTAACCAAGCAAGACCCTTCAATACACACTAAGGCTTCATCTGATTCCTGGAGTCTCCCACGCTGGGCAAGTTAGTTACTGTTAGCCGCTCATTCGTGTCTGACTCTCTGCAACTCCTTGGACTGTGGCTAGCCCACCACGCTCCTCTGTCCATGGGATTCTCCAGGCAAGAATGCTGGAGTGGGTTGCCATAGTTTTCTCTGGGGGATCTTCCCTACTCAGGGATTGAACCTGGGTGTCCCGTATAGTAGGTGGTTGCTTTAAGGTCTGAGTCACCAGGGAAAACCCAAGGTGGTTTGTATTTCCCCAGGGAATACAGAACAGCCCAACCCCAGGGTGACAACGTCACACCCCGGTCACATGCCCTCCATCTGATCCACGGGCCCCACCGTTGAGCCCCTGGGGCTGACGCAACACCAGTGTCCCAGGAGAGAAGTGCAGATGACTCCAGAGCTGTGAGCACAGGGCCACCACCCTCTCTAACACCAGAGGCCAGGCAGGTTTCAGAATTCAGATGGGATTTTAAATAGGCAATCCAGTGCTTCTGCCGTGTGGTCATGGACCCCCAAAACAGGCAGTAACATTTCTACGCTAGGACACAGGAACACGCTTACCCACCTGGATTAATAGAATATACAAGGATAGCCCCTCAACAATTCAGACCAGGTCAAAATCTGCCACTGAATGGGTTACAAAGAATTTAAGTTTTCAGAGCTTTTTACAATTTGGATGTGAGGTTAAGGAATTGTGGGTCTATGATCCCCCCAACCCCCATCTAAACTCCACCAAACCATTTTCTGGGGCTTTGAAGGAGAAAAACAAAAAGTCTCTGATCTATGTCAAACCTGTGCCAGCAGAGAGACACAGACAGCGACTCTTTGAGCAGGTGGGATGCCAGCGCATCCTGGGAGGTTGAGGCTGCCAATGTGAAAACTGCGCTTCCGCTGAGACGACCTCCTCGGCCAGCAAATAATTTTCTGAGTGCATGCTTTTGCTTGGTTTAGATTTAGAAAAGATCATCTCCTGGTGTTCAACATACAACTCAAGAATTCGAAATGTTTTCACTTGCTAAAAAGCTTTCATCAAGAACAGAGGACTGGAGCAAAAACAACTCATGATTTTCCTAATTGGTTGTTTTATTTGTGTCATGATGAAAATTAAGTGCTGGTGAAGAAAACGAGACACTTCTGTGTTAAGAATTTTCACACATTTTTAAAGCACCCGAATGGACAAAATATGCTCAAAATAAATAGTATTCATTCTAATACTAGAGAATTCTTTTTTTTTTTTTAGAGAATTCTTTAAAAAATAAAGTGAAACTAAAAGGGTAAAGGCAAATAAGCAAACTTTCACCTCGATTAGGAAGTGTCAAATGACACCTTTTATTTCCATTGTGTTGAGACTGGGGAATCATAAGACACACAAGTGAATATTCCCGTTTCAACTTTCTGACCCTTTCCTCCTCTGGCAATTCTGATCGATCGCTGAAGAGTCTGGTTCAGCAGGGTGAAGGGACGAACACCCTCAATTTCTCCCTGGACAGAGGAAGCCCCATCCTGACCGGAGGACTGATCCTTTTTCATGTATTACATGCAAGAAATTATTGAAACAGGTGTATAGCTGAGTGAGTAAAAGTGAACAGAGGAAGAAGCCAGAACGTCAGAAAGTTGGGAAAGGTCTCACAAAATGCCTTCAGAGGAGCCTTGGCCGTGGTGTGGCTTTTGAGATGGCCCCTCTGTGCCCTGAAGATCGCCGGAAGGTGATGCCTGCAGGCTATGAAAGGACTGGGTGCCCATGTGCACTTGCCGTGGTCCAGTGTGGCGTAAAAGCATGGATAACTGATGTCCGCTGGGGCTTGGACCCGGGGGGCCACTGAAGCAGGAGCCACCTGGAGAAAGCTAACGGAGGTCATATGATAAACTCGTGCTAGACTTTGAACACAGACTGTGGAAGGGAGCTGGGATGCCAGGTGGGGAGTAAAGAAGATCTAACCTGTGAAAGGCCACTCTGGAGTATTTGCTTTATTCTAACATACACGAGTTGCACTTGCATTTACAGCAATTTGTTGGTTATCAAAAAGCAACAATGAGATCTTAAATGTTTACAAAGCTTGGGAGATTTTGCAGACGTCTGCTTCTTGATTTCTTGCCACTGGGAGGCCCTAGAACCTAGACTGGCTTCGGTGCGTCCAGCTTCCATCAGGGACACAACTGCTTTGCTGCCCTTGTGAGGTCCCAGCCCACGTGCTCGTGACACTGTGCAGCCTGGAAACAACGTACATGGGGAGGAGGTCTGTGGTCTCAAAGCCGATGGAAACACCAGGAGGTCCGACTTTCTGTTCTGGTCATTCCTGGAGCAGGCCCACCCAGAGAAGGCCGGGCGCCCAGCAGTGGGGCCCGTCGGCCAGCAGAGGGCACTGCACACCCTGCAGGGCCTTTCTGAGGCAGCAGAGGCCGGAGCTGCTTTGCTGGGACTCATCTTGGCTCCTTTCAATCCTAACTTGGACTCTGCGAGAATCTGGAGAAAGTGAGACCAGATACCTCCAAAAGGGAAGGTCTGAGATGGCTTCAGGATGACAGGCTGCACGTCCCCTCAGTCTCAGGATGCAAAAGGGACAGAAGAGACCTCTAACCTCCCTTAGAGCAACAGGTGTTTAGGAAACACGGCCAGCCAGGGGACAGGAACAGGACACGAAGATCAGTTCCCTCGCCCCCAGCTCTCTCTCTCTCCTAGGCTGGTAGCCAAGGTTTCCCTTTTAGAGCTGCGGGAGCTGGAGAGGTGGGTCACAGAGTGGCGGGGGGGGGGGGGGGGGGGGCGCTCAAGGCCCTGGGCTTGGGGGCTCCTGATCCAAGGAAGGCTATGGACCACCCTGAAGCTTGACTTTCCATTCTATCCGTGCTTCTCGTGTAAAGACAGCAATACGTCGAGGAAGGAGCCACGGCGGTGAAAGATGAAGACAAATCAGAGGAACAATTTACAAGGAGAGGAGAGGACTGAGGTGGGCCTGGGCAACGGGCAGCAGGGTTTCCATTACAAACCACAGCTCCTGGGGCACCCCGCACACCTGCTTAGCTGGAGGCTGCTCCACTGTCCTCAAACCCCAGATCCCTTTGTTGTGAAACAGGGATGACTTCAGGACACGTGACTTTTTTAGAAGACAGTAATTTGGAAAGGAAGGTGGAAAAGGAGGGATTTTCCCAACCTTATTCAGGAACTGATTTTGGCTAGAGGCACCAGCTGGGAGGTGGGAGCCTTCACTCGGGGCCCCTGAATCCACCCCAAAGGCGGCAACCCTTATGGGTGCTGGCTTTTACCTGCCAGGTTGATTGCCTCGTTTTAAACAGCTGACGTATGGATGCAGTCAATCAGCTCCCTTCTCTGTACCTGCAGGGCACCCAAATGCTTCCTGCTGGAGAAGCAAAGGAGGGGCTGGGGTTGTCCATCAGTGAAGCAGGGGGACACACACCCCACCCACTTTCCACACCTCTGAAGGACCAGCATCCTTTCTCACCACCACTTCAAAGCCAATGTTGCCATAGCAACAGATGCCACTGGACAACACAGCTTAGTCTTGGCCTGACTTGGCAAGTGATACCTTTGGAAGGACTATACACACAGAGATCCTGGGGGATTCTGTCTGCTCCAGGAAGACCCCTGTGTGAGCCTCTCTGCTCTTCTTCTCGCCCTGCCTCTGACATCACAACCCAGTCCCCAGCTTGTTCCAAAACCACATTAAGTGGGATTTGCTCTGACCTCGTGGAGCAGAGTACTCTGTACAGCCCACTTCAGGATGGACAAAACTGAGGCACGTGGGCTACCTCATGCCAGAGGAGAAGCTGAGAGAGGCGAGCAGGTGAGGCCCAGGTTGGGCTCACAGGAGAGGTGGGCGTTCAAGCCGGTCCAGTAGAGATGAAATGATCATCCACGTGAAGGCTGGCTGGCTGGCATTCTTTGTCCATGTTCAGAAATCAAGTGTCTGGAAAGATCATCTCAAAAACAAACAGCAGCGCTCACTCCAAAAGTGAAGGAGTGGGACCCACCTTCCCAAGTTCGGTGCCAGATGGATCACAGGGTCACCAGTCCAGAACCAAAGCCAAGCAAGGCTTTTGAACACACTCACAGCCCAGACTGAGGTGCGCAGGTCAGGAGGAGAGCTTCTGGGGACCTGGCTTGACTCCCACGCAGCTCAGCTCATCCCATCCCAGGTCATCACTCAAGGGTACGGCCAAGGCAGAAGCGCTCCACGGGCCTGCGGCCACCCCATCCTTTATTGCAAAGGACGAGCTGCTTGCGCAAAGGCAGACACGCAGGAAGGCCAACTCAGGCCTTGGGATCAGAGTAAGAACTCTGTATCATGACAGATACTCTGCATCTGGATCTTTACAAATATCCAAACCCCATCGTCACGTTGCTCTACAAGCAAAGGCAGCGGACTGCGGCTGGGGAGGCGCAGGGAAGCCCACATGACACCATGTTCTGAAGCAAGTGTTTTCTAGAAATGTTAGCAGGGAATCAGACACGACGAATCCCAGAGAGTCTTTTCATTAGAAAAGAGGTTCTTCCCAGACCTTATCTTTTCAACCTGAGTCACAGAAAGGAAAATCTTCATCTTCTACATAACTATTTGACAACATGAAATAGAAGAACTTGGGGCTATTCATTTTGCTTCATGCGGTTTTAAGGTGGAGGACGGGGAGTGTAACAGCCCCAGAGGGTGGGAAGGGTGGTGGGGAGGCCAGCTTTGTTCGTATCCATGACAAGACGGGGAGAGGCAGCGAGAGGTTGGGGGTGGGGGGAAGCGGGCAACACCTGTGTGTCACATGAATCCATCTTTGCGGATCAAATTAAGAAAAAAGAAGGGAGTCACTAACTAGCTGCTTTTGTTTTGCAGTTCATTTCAGGGTATTCTTAACCAGTATTCTTGAATTCTTTTCTCCCCCCGTGGACTCCTGCTGCCTTCCACGGCTGTGAGGGTGAACGATGCCATTTCTGCACTGTGTGAGGCTCCGCATCTTCTGGGCTGTGGCTCAAGTGTCGCCTGGTGTTGAGCAGTTGCTGGGACTGGGGAGAGGGGGTGGCCGCCAGGCTCCACCCTCCCCAAGAATTTTCTAGGTGTGAATTCTTGTCATGATCAGTTCGGTTCTTCGCAGACAGGGTGAACACTGGGCTGGCGGGGAAGGATGGGGCGTGTGTGAGAAGAGGCGCCTGTTTATACAATTATGGCTGACAGTGTGCTTAACACCCAAGGATCCTCATTTCACATCAAATCCTACCAAAGAAGTCTTGACAAGGTGATGGCCATTTAAACGTTTGCTGGGCTAATGTATGTGGGTGCCCTACACATTGGGGTCTCCACCACCCCAAGGACAGGGGAAGGAGGCTCCAAGGGGCTGGACATCTGGACGCCATGTTCATGTCCCCGGACCAGACAACCCACGGGGATGAGAAGATGATCTTCTGGGGAAAGGCAGGCTCCTGAGTACCCCCTCCTGGCAGCACTGGGCCTCCTGACTGATAAGCCCAGACTGCTCAGCTGTAGGCTGAGGATATGGACCCCCAAAGGCTTAACACAGTTTCTGCTAACTGCCCACAGCCACACCACCCTGTCGTGGACTGAATTATGCACTTATCACCATTTATGTTGAAGTCCTAAGCCTTAATTCCTCAGTGGCTTTTTATTTGGAGATGGTCTATATGGAGATAATCAAGTTAAACCAAGGCCCTAATCAGAGGATGGCATCACCTAATCCAAGGTGGTGGACAGCACCACCAACTCAATGGACAAGAGTTTGAACAAACTTCAGGAGATGGTGAAAGACAGGGAAGCCTGGCGAGCTGCAATCCAGGGGGTCGCAGAGAGTCAGACATGACTTACTCAGTGACCGGATAGCAATAGTCAAAGGTGAGTGGGGATCCTTCTAAAAGGAGAAATCTGGACACAGAGATACGGACAGAAGAGCACATGAGGCACAGGATGAAGACGGCCATTTACAAACCGAGGAAAGAGACCTGGAATAGAGCCTCTTTCCCAGCCCATATGGTGTGCTTTGAATATTCACTGCAAGGGCTGAAGTTGAAACTGAAGCTCCAATACTTTGGCCACCTGATGCGAAGAGCTGACTGGATTGGAAAAGACCCTGATGCTGGGGAAGATTGAGGGCAGGAGGAGAAGGGGACGACAGAGGATGAGACGGTTGGGTGGTATCACCAACTCAATGGACGTGAATTTGAGCAAACTCTGGGAGATGGTGAAGGATACAGGAGCCTGGTGTGCTGCAGTCGATGGGGTCACAAAGAGTCAGACACAATTTAGTGAATGAACAACAATGCTGCCGTCCTCAGAAGCCAAGCCTGACACCTGCTCTCAGATCTCTGCCTCCAGAACAGAGTGACAATACGTTTTCTGCTGCTTAAATGGCCTGGCGGTAGTGCTTTGTCGTGGTAGCCCTAGCGAACCACGCCTCGGGATGATATTGGGGTGACTGACCCCTGAAACCTGTCTGGGACCTTGCACCAGTGATGCTGAGGAAGCACAGGACCAATCTGGTGGGAAACCCAGCTGCAGTGAAGAGGCGGCGTCTACAGGTCCTGGCCTTACTGCAGAGTGCCGTGGCAAACCACGTCCAGCCACGCGCTTGAGCGTACAACCGATTTTGACATGCCTGTGGCTGTGCCCCTGTTCTGCCGGGCAGCGGGGGACCGAGGGGCTGTGGGCCCAGCACAAACTCCCACAGCCCTTGAGACCAGCCTCCTGGAAGACACCCCGGCATTTCCAAGGGAGACACACAAATGGTGCCAACCTTACTTTGCTTTCAACTGCGTTCTGCTCCCCAAATCCAGTCTCTTCTGAACACCCTGGCTCTGTGTCCTCTGCATTAGCTGCATGTAGACATGCCCACCTGGGTGCCAGAGACGGGGGAAAGGTGTCCCACACCATCACCCTGTCCCTTCTCAGTCAGGCTCAGGTAGACCTTATTTCCAAGACGGCAGGAATCTGCCCAGGGTCTGTGAGGTGCTAGCAAGCAGATGACTGGGCTGTGCCTTGAACACCAGGGTCTGGGTGGTAACAGTCTGGAGCCAGGTTCCATGAGCGATCTACATTCTGTACACAGTGAGGAGACGCTGTTTCTGCTTTGGAGCCAGGGATCCTGGGCTCAGGGTGAACACTGAGGCTCAAATTGCCTCCATTAACATGCCATCAGGGCAGCGCATACATCTCCACGCTTCCTAACTTCCTGGGAAACTGAACAGAAGTCATCTCAGACTCTGTGAACATACACACACACCCCAGCACACAATCGGCAGGTGCTGGCCGGGGCCGCCCTTCACGCCCAGCGACACGAAGAGCCAAAGGCCAGCACAGGACGAGCTGCTGTCCAGGACTCCCCAGAAGATGGCAGGGACAGGTTGGTATGATCTACCCCGCTTCCATGGGGGCTGCCTAAACCCAGAACCCCAGGGACGTGGCCGCTCTGCACGGCCCCCTGCTGCTGGCACAGAGGTGCCCAGGGAACAGTGAGGAAGGGGCGTGAGCTGTCAGGGGACCGTGGAGGATGTTCAGACCCTTCTTAAGAGGCTGATGACCTCCCCTCTTCTCTGCTCGTGGAGACCAGAACAACACACATGGCCCCCAGTGACCCCACCTCCTGTCTATTCTCTGCTGCTAAAGAAAAGACTTGATCAAAGCAACTGGGCAGGTGGGTGGGATGCACTGCTGAGACCCTGCCATCTTGGGCATCTTCTCTCTCCTTCCCGCCACCCCGGCCTTCCTCTCCCCCTGGGAATCTGGCTGCCAAGTTGTGAGCTGCTTTATGGAGCTGCCCAAAGACCCGAGGTGGCCAGTGAGGAACCAAAACCCACTAACAAGCACCCAAAAGGCCTCCCCCAGTCGAGCATTCAGATGAGGTGTCAACTCGGGCAGACACGCTGCTGGTAATTATCATGAGAGACCGTGGTCAGGGCACCCAGCTGAGCTATGTTGGATTCCTGACCTGAGAAGATGCCAAGGGAAGGTTTTGCTGTTTTCAGATCAGATCAGATCAGTCCCTCAGTCATGTCCGACTCTTTGCAACTCCATGAATCGCAGCACGCCAGGCTGCCCTGTCCAACACCAACTCCTGGAGTTCACTGAGACTCATGTCCATCGAGTCAGTGATGCCATCCAGCCATCTCATCCTCTGTCGTCCCCTTTTCCTCCTGTCCCCAATCCCTCCCAGCATCAGAGTCTTTTCCAATGAGTCAACTCTTCACATGAGGTGGCCAAAGTACTGGAGTTTCAGCTTCAGCATCATTCCTTCCAAAGAACACCCAGGGCTGATCTCCTTCAGAATGGACTGGTTTGATTTCCTTGCAGTCCAAGGGATTCTCTAGAGTCTTCTCCAACACCATAGTTCAAAAGCATCAATTCTTCGGCGCTCAGCCTTCTTCACACTCCAACTCTCACACCCATACATGACCACAGGAAAAACCATAGCCCTGACTAGACGGACCTTTGTTGGCAAAGTAATGACTCTGCTTTTGAATATGCTATCTAGGTTGGTCATAACTTTCCTTCCAAGGAGTAAGCGTCTTTTAATTTCATGGCTGCAGTCACCATCTGCAGTCATTTTGGAGCCCCCCAAAATAAAGCCTGACACTGTTTCCCCATCTATTTCCCATGAAGTGATGGGACCGGATGCCATGATCTTTGTTCTCTGAATGTTGAGCTTTAAGCCAACTTTGTCACTCTCCACTTTCACTTTCATCAAGAGGCTTTTGAGTTCCTCTTCACTTTCTGCCATAAGGGTGGTGTCATCTCCATATCTGAGGTTATTGATATTTCTCCCGGCAATCTTGATTCCAGCTTGTGCTTCTTCCAGTCCAGCATTTCTCATGATGTACTCTGCATATAAGTTAAATAAACAGGGTGACAATATACAGCCTTGATGAACTCCTTTTCCTATTTGGAACCAGTCTGTTGTTCTATGTCCAGTTCTAACTGTTGCTTCCTGACCTGCATACAAATTTCTCAAGAGGCAGGTCAGGTGGTCTGGTATTCCCATCTCTTTCAGAATTTTCCACAGTTTATTGTGATCCACACAGTCAAAGGCTTTGGCATAGTCAATAAAGCAGAAATAGATGTTTTAAGACCTGGTAAGTTTTGAGGCGGTCTGTCGCAGAGCCATAGACAACTAATACAACTCTCTTGTTGGATGGCATCACCGACTCGATAGACGGGAGTTTGAGCAAGCTTCGGGAGTTGGTGATGGACAGAGAAGCCTGGCGTGCTGCAGTCCATGGGGTCGCGAAGAGTTGGGACATGCCTGAGTGACTGAAGCGAACCGAACCACATCTGTCAAACTCACCAGTACAGTCGTTCAACAGAAAGACAAAAGCAGTAATACATCTGTACCACACCGGTGCCAAGTTTCTATTACCTACAGGACTGAGAATGCTAACAAGAGGCTGGCTGGCTGCTGTAAATCCCCGGCTGCCCACGCTGACACAAGGGGTGTCTGTGATATATCCAGCTATGTAAACCCTAGGTGAGCTCCGTTCTGTGCAAACCAGCGATGCCCACAGGCCTGGAGAATGGGGAGGCTTGAGGGGTTTTCACTGACCCCAGATGCGTCCATAAATTCCAGGGCTGCGCTCAGTGTGCACAGAGTTAACTCGGGCACCCTGGGGTCTCCACTCTGACGCACACACACCCATAAATCTGGAACATTAAAGAGACCTCCCCAGGCTGGGGCCCCACATTAAGAATGCAGCCTTGGAGGCCACCCCTCTGCACGGGAATGCACTGGATAAACAGGCCGTTGTGCTTTCTTATTCTTAGAAGTCCTTGAACGGCAACTGCTATTTAAGCGGAGAGCAAAGAGGAGGCAGGTGATATGAAAGTCAGTCCGCAGAGCATTCTGAGTTTCCCGCACGCGAAGGGGCAGAGGGGAGCTTAAGATACCAGCAAGCCTGCCCGAAACCCGAGGGGCAAAAAAAAAGGGGGCACGGAGTGCAACACACAATCGTCCACATATGCTCACGTGGTCCTTGGTGATTTCTTGGAACCATGGCATTTCTGGAACATTCTTCGGCCCTCAGCGAGAGACTGAACCCCTAGCTCGTATTTCCGTTCACCCCCTGTAACTCCCTGGTCACCCCAGCTTCAGTTAGCCCCTGCCCCAGTCCTAAACTCTATCTAACATGACTCCCTGCCGTGGGAGAGCTAGCTCCCAGACCCTGAGGGAGGGAGCAGCCATAGAAGGAAGCCAAGAGCCAGATCAGCAAAAGAGAAAAACTGGTCTGTAAACACATTAAACCAAGCCCAGAGAGAAGGGACCCAGCCCCCAGAAGGGCTCCTCGGGGGAGTGGGACCGTGCAGAAGGGAGGCCTCCCACAGTACCGTTTGCACCCACAGCTGTTAGTTTAACCACAGTGACCACTCAGGGAGGATTTAATAGGCTGCAGGCTCGGCTCCAAGTGCTTGCAGAGGGTTAACTCCAGCACACAGATAGCCCCAAAGTACATTCTGCAGCACTGAATTCAACAGCAACGGCGTCTAGCGGCACACAGCACGCCCCACCTCATGGTCCACTTCAGTTACCACATGGGCCCTGGGGGAGGCTTTGGGCAAGTCCCCAGCACCCCAGCTGTCACAAGGCAGAGGTGCAACCCCGATCCCAGGCACTTGCAGAAGAGTGAGCCCAGAGGAAGCCTAAATCCCTCCAGATAAAGTCACAACCCGGGGCCCCACGATTGCTCGAAACACCCTCTTCTCAGGATCTGCTGGTCTCCAAGCTATCCTGTATAGGCCAAAACAGCAGCATCGCCTTCCAGCCTCCAGAACAGATCCGGCCTCTGGTCAGATGGTGGTGGACCGTTCTCCTGAAGGAGCGGCGTCAGTTCCAGAAACTTCCACGGGCCTGGGACCCCAGCTTGATCCCAGCCCCACCACAGGGAATGGCTTGTCTGGGTCCCACAGGTGAGGCACACCTACTGGGGATCTGCCTTCTGGTCATCCTGTGCCCCCAGGGCTTGATGAGCTGTGATCACAACCAGACCCACATGCAAAGCTGCCAGATCCTAGAAGGTTCCCTCATAGTGAGGTGGTTGGATCCTTCACTGCAAACTTCTTTTTAAAATAAATACTTTGCCATACATCAACATGAATCAGCCATAGGTATACATTCGTATGTCCCTTCTTAAACCTCCCTTCCACTTGCCACCCCATCCCACCCGCCTAGGTTGTCACAGAGCACTGGATTTGAGCTCCCTGCATCATACAGCAAATCCCCACTGCCTATCTAAGTCTACGTACGGTATTGATATGTTTCCATGCTACTCTCTCAACTCATCCCACCATCTCCTTCCCACAATGGGTCCCCAAGTCTGTTGCTCTATGTGTCTCCGCTGCCGCCCTGAAAATAGGTTCATCTGTTTTATGTTTTGTCCCCATGAGGCACGTGGGTCTTAGCCCTCTGATGAGGGATCGAACCCACCATACCCCCTGCATTGGAAGGCAAAGCCTTAACCACTGGACGCCAAGAAAAGGCCCTACATTACACCTCAAGGTGGGAACCGTAGCTCTCCACGGTGGATCTGCCCAGCTCTACGGGACCCAGGGTGGGCTCAGCTCCCTCCCAACTAGGTCTGGGGACAGAAGAGAGACCTGCTGAAACAGGAGGTAGTGCTTTTATTCTCAGAGGGGAACTCAGCAAGGGTTAAATGAATTTTTAGCAACACAACTTATGAAAACGGCCCCAGTACAATTTGATGAGGTCAGCGAGTAGAGAGGCCTAATGACACTTGTAAGAAAAAACATCTGTCGGTGTCGAAAGGTCGGCAGGAAGTGAGTGGGACTGATGCGGCTCTGATTGGCCAGACCTACACTCCTAGAAAGAGAGACACATGGCTTAACTTAGCCCAGAGGAACAAAAAGCCCCTTTCAATTGTCCTTGGACCAACCCCGCCCCCCGCTACACAAGAGGCCAGCCCCTGAGCTAAGAAATCCGTCCAGGACCCTGACTGGCAATTAGGTCTTTGTTCACCCTCTGGCTGATCAGCCAGAGAGGCCAAAATATTCCTGAAGGAGCGGTCATCTTTAAAGGGAATGAGGTTCTTAACAAAATCCCCAGTTTTACTTTTTGGTTGGAAAACAACAGGGGTCAGTCAAATAGCAAATATTTCAATAATCCATCACTGCGAAACCAAAACAAGGGGTTTTGGAAAAACAGGAAATCTTGGTACATAACATGGCTTAAAGTAGGGCCAAAATCATCTGTTGACAAAACCCAGCCTCCAAAGCCTCTTGGCCTGATCCGTCCAGTTTGAGTGTACCCCCTAAACCTCCTTGGGACCCTGCCCTGCTCCCTCGGGTGACAGGCTGGCCTGGCCTTTGTCCCTCTGACTCAGGACACAGGGCTGGGGGCCTGCTTCCTGTCCACAAGCTCACAGGAGGGTCTTGGGAGGAGGCGGCCCCTGACCCGCCACTGCAGGAACCAGGCCTGGGGCTTCTCATGAACCGGGGCCCTTTCAAGCATCTCACTGGAGTCACATAAAACGAGGAGGCCTTCTGGAATTAGTGTTCTGTTTATCCTTTGTAGACAGTTAGCAGAGCTGGGTTACACAGAAGCCCGGACTCCTGAGCAGACAGCCCGCGGGTTTTACCTGAACTCAACCCCTTGTGCAGCCTGCAGAGACTGCACCCAGCTCCATCCACGTTTGGAAGACCGAGCCTCCTCCTCCCTCCTACCAGGCAGGAGAGGAGTCAGGAATTTAGTTTCCAGTCTTCCCAAGGACATCCACTTTCAAGAGGACAAGCACAAGAAAGGTTTCAAAGAAAGGGACCGAAAGTTCTTCAGCTGACAGGTTAAGCTTACCCTGCCACTGCTAACTCCACTCCGTGCCCACGGATTTCCACCTTTTCTTTACTAGCCACGAGCACCAGGAGGACGGTGGCAACACGGCACAGGGTGAGCGCGTATCATCACTGTACACTTGTTAAAATGTGAACCCACAGTGTACGCTGAAAGGTCACAGAATCGAGCCAGCCAGATCCTGAGACACTTCGCCACCACCAAACTCCATTTCCCAGGGCATGCTGATTTTCTAGGACCTGCAAAATGTCTCTTTACCAACAGGAAAGGCAGAAGCAGGTTTCTGTGTTCTAATTATATGAAAACGGTCTGGTATATTGCATTATGTAACTTTTCTACACAGTTGGTAACCTAAAGGAGAATTTTTCTAAAGTCCAGACTTAAGTAGAAAATGCTAGCTGTTTCAGGATTCTGGTGGGTTTTGTTGGTTTATGGAGAAGAAAATCACCTGCAGCTCTGTGAAGAGTTAATAGCCATGCAATCTCATGTAAGAAATGAGAACTTACAATTCAGTCCCTATGCTGGTTCCTTGGAAGGAAAACTACAACAAACCTGGACCATATATTAAGAAGCAGAGGCGTCGCTCTGCCGACAATGGTCCACAGAGAGAAAGTTACAGTTTTTCCAGTAGGCATGTACGCATTTAGCTGGACCATAAAGAAAGCTGAGCTCCAAAGAACTGATACTTTCAAACTGTGGTGCTGGAGGACTCTTGAGAGTCCTTTGGACAACAAGATCAAACCAGTCAATCCTAAAAGAAAATCAACCCAGAATATCCACTGGAAGGACTGATGCTAACACTCCAATTCTTTGGTTACCTGATGTGAAGAGCCAACTCATTGGAAAAGACCTTGATGCTGGGAAAGATGGAAGGCAAAAGGAGAAGGGGAAGGCAGAGGATGAGACGGTTGGGTGGCATCACCGACTCAATGGACATGAGTTGGAGCAAGCTCCGGGGGACAGTGACAACAGGGGAGCCGGGCGTGCTGCAGTCCGTGGGGTCCCAAGAGTGGGACATGACTTAGCGACTGAACAACAATAACAACTCTAGTATGTGGCCAACTGTAGTGGAAAATGGGGGGAAACAATACGTAACACTGAACAATAATGTGATACAGATAAAATTTCGTTTGGGGCCAAGACTTGCCTGATTCACAGATTCCTGGACCCTAAGAAGGGCTACACCTTGAGGTCAGCATGCTGTGCCAGCCGACCATCCCCCAGGGCACTGAGGCTGGTGGGAACCTTGCAAGGGAGGGGCCCTCCTCTCGGGACGTCCTGCCTACTGCATGCTTCCAGGGCTTAGAGAATCTACCGGCCTCTGGGCTCATCGGGAAAGGATGAGCCTGCGTGGGGTATGACTGAGCTGCTCTCTGGGGGGAGACACTAGGGTGGTAAGATGGGGTTCAGGTCCTAAGCAGCTCACCCAGGCCTCACAGGTGAACCGCACGGCTGTCACCCTGCTGAACACAGCCCCCTGCCCGGATAGAAACCCTCAGGTCCTTCCTCCCCCGGGGCCACGGGCAGGGAGGTCTCTCCCCCAGAACCAGACAGTTGCTGGAGGGCGGCCGCTGCAAACCACGTCTCCAAGCCACTCTCTGGAGGAGTGAACAGTATGGAGAATTTGAACATATGTGACAGCACGCAGCTGACGTGCACAAGCATTCCACGCAGCCTTTATTTCAGGGCCTCGTGAGCTATTTTTATTCTCCACCGAAACACTGCCAAGGGGATCCACAAAGGAAAACGAGTGCACGATAGAGTCGCTCTGGCTACTCTGGCCGCACACGGTTACAAAAGGAACCAGCTCAAGGCACACTGTCTGCTGCCTTCCCCGAGACAAAGGTCATCAAACAAATCACTCGAAATTATTTGAGTTCAAGCACTTTCTTTAAAAAGAAAGAAAAAAAGAAGAAAAGGACACAAGTGGCCTTTAAATGGAAATGCAGTTTTCTTACTCACCTCTACTGGCTGTGATGTTCCACAACCCTTGTGTGTGTGTATGCGTCGTAGCCCACCTGCAATACTGGTTCTGAGCAAGTGACCTGCTTGAAACTCCACCTTGGAAAGAAGTGGTCATGCTTAAAGAAAAGAGAACATTCTGGAGCCATGATCTCTGCCTGCAATTATGTGCTGGGCAGTCATGCAGAAGATTGTGTGTGTCCCGTGTAGGCAGAGCCGTAACCAAGGAGGGCGAGGAAGCCAGGAGAGATTTCAGATGGATAAAGGAGTTTCTCACAGTTAAGGACGGGCTGTCGGTGGATGTCAGCCAGACGTGCCCCCTCCTCACCTGGGGGGCACAGTCCAGTCAGGAGACCCCTTGAGCAATGGGGCAGGGGCATTAAAAAGTGAAGGCGGGGGAGGGACATTCGGCCTCAGACCTGTAGATGCTTTTCCCTGCTCTAGAACCAGCCTGCCCCAGAGGTGTGCCCCAGGGCAGCCCACCGCCAGCCCCTACTGGCCCCAGGTTGCCCGAGACCCTCGTAATTCTGAACTCTCACAGGATTCCTGCGGAGGGAAACAGCCCTGGTATGATCCACTTTATTTTCACTCAAAACATCCTTCCTGGGACCATCCCAATAAGCTGAGCATACTATTTTCAACTGAGGCCTTGGCATTGTTTAGGAATGTTTTCAGGACTAAGTAAATTGCTAAAGCAAACATCTTATTTTTGTCTCCTAGGACAGCCAAGCTGGGTAAAAATATTTCCTGCCGGGACTTCCAGTGGAACGGCCCCCTCTGGTGGAACCGTCTAAGCAGACACTCGGATCAGGGAAAAAGGCTTTCGCTCTGGACATGGGGGTGTGGGACACCCACATGTTCCCTGGGGGTGGTGTCTGCTTCTGGTGTGCACTGCCTCCCCCCACCCCCCACCCCCTAACGCCCGGGAGCTCGGGAGAACGTTCCCTTTCCTGCTAGCAACCTGCTCTGAGGCACAGCCAACGTGTGAAACCAAAAACCAACTCTCTTGCTCTCTGCTGGAGAAGACAGACCCCAGTCCTTTATCAGGGCAGCCTGGGACTCAGCCCTGCGGTAATCGGGGAGTGGGAGAGGAGAAAAGGGCCTAGAGAAGCAGAGTGGTGGGATCAGACACTCCCCAACCAGGGCCAACGGCACTGAGGCTGGCACTCTGGGGCCCAATACACGCCACGGCTGGTCCCAGCCCCTTGGGCCACGGCCACGTGAGCAGCACCACTGGGAGCAGAGCTGCAGGGGGACCAGCATCCACAGTCCGAGCACCATTCTCGGTGTTTGCGGCATCACCTCCTCCCTTTTCAGTCTCAGGAAATAGGTTATTAGCATCAGGGTCCCCGCTCCCTACATGTAGTCTCCACACTGGCCCCTGCGGCAGAGACAAAGCTCATGGGCGTCTGTTAGTATTTTCAAAGGGCCAGAGGGGGTGGTGGTGGGAGGGGCAAGGGTGTGCCGCTGAGGCCCACAGTCTACACCCCTCAGCTATGGATAATCAGAGAGAAGGTGGCCCTGGACTGGAAGCGCGGGCGTCGCAGGAGTGATACATCAAGGTCGCAAACTTCAATTTTCTTTAGGTGCCCTAATGGCATTGTCACTACATTTTTAAATGAAGGGGTCCTTATCATTTACGGATATAAACTGAACCCATTTATTGATGCCAGGAAACAATGGCAAGGCTCTGCTTTAACGTGGCCTGCATAGGTAATGGCCCTTCATGGACAATGTGGATGTCTGGTACAAATTCTCTCTGCTTTCGTATATAAGAGGCCCTCTGTCTGTAACATGCAAGGGCTTCCCCTGGTGGCTCCAACGGTAAAGAATCTGCCTGCAGTATGGGAGATGCGGGTTCGATCCCTGGGTCAGGAAGATCCCCTGGAGAAGGGAATAGCTACCCACTCCAGTATTCTTGCCTGGAGGACTCCAAGGACACAGGAGCCTGGAGGACTGCGGGTCTGTGGAGTCGCAAAGAGCTGGACAAGACTGAGTCGCAAAGAGCTGGACAAGACTGAGCAACTAACACCTTCGTCGCCATCTGTAAAATGGGGACAGTGTTACCCACTTTGCAGAGCAGCTGTGGGGACTGGATGGTGAAGCAAATTCTTAGCACAGGGGGCAGCTTGTTCTGAGCGACATGTTAGACGGAGCACCCTGCATTTTCCTGGTGGCCCCAACGGTGGCAGGTGGGCAGCCAGCTGGGCCAGGGAGCAGGCCAGCACCCTGGAGAGGACGCCGCCTGCTGCAATATTGAGCACGTCACCTCAGCTGCACCCGGACTTTCCCCAACACAGACTGCACTCGACAGACAATATGGGTTGACCCAAGACGGAACAGTGACAGATGACACACCATCCTCCTCCGTGGAAGAGGTCTGGAAAGCTGATCACGTGTTACTCCAAGCACATTTCTGACATGGAACGAAGGTGGGAGATCGCTCTAGCGAGCCGAAACATCCTACCTAGGAAATTCATATGATCTCCTCCTCCGTAAGCCTTGTGTGTAGGCCCATCACACACACATCGTGAGGCCAATCACACCTCGAGGAGGAGTGGCCATTTGCTCGCGGGCCTGACTCCAGCCACACAAGGAACCCATAAGAGGCAGCAAGGGCCCCAACATGGCCACTCCCTGGGCAGTCCTCAAATGGAATCCTTTCTCACGGTGGCAACGCCGTTAAGTTCTTCTCAATACACACAAAAACTGGGGTAGAAAATCTAGGCCCTTGGCTCCCCGCCAGTAGTAAAAAATTAATTGCCACATAAAATTGCTGATTCCTACCAAATGAAGCTCTACGATTTATCAACTCCTGGATGGCACAAACTCAATAGTGGTTTAACTGCATCACCTAAGTTATTGCTGTGTTTTGTATCAGTGACAGCTTTACTGGGAATGAAAGTTTCGCAAATGCAATTCCCGCAGGACAAACTCTGAAAGCAAACAAAGGCATTAAGCAGACCTAGGTTCCCTGACCCCCTGCAGCTGTGTCCCACAGATTCTCAAAGCCAGAGGGCCTCTGGAAGGATGAGATTTTCCTAGCACAGGCCTGGGGTGGGGACTCGCGAAGCCCACTTGCACCAGAATCACTCCCCACCCCCTCCCAGGGGTGCAGCCCTCTGACACCCTGGAACCTCGGCCCTCTGACTTTGAGAACCCGTCATAATATTTCAATTCCGCCTACCTGAAGGAACTCCAGAATTAAAAATTCACGGAAATAAATCATGGCCAATTGCTTTTTTATTTTCAGCCGGGACAATAAATCTATAAATAGCATATCCGCTGCACCAGACAATTAGGTGAAGACCAACACTGGGGCTTCCCAGGTGGCTCAGTGGTAAAGAATCTGCCTGCCAACGCAGAAGACCCAGGTTAGATCCCTGGGCTGGGACGATCCCCTGGAGAAGGGCATGGCAGCCCACTCCAGTACTCTTGCCGGGGAAAGCCCATGGACGGAGGAGCCTGGTGGGCTACAGTCCAGGGGGGTCACAAAAAGTCAGACATGACCGAGCACGCGAGCAATGCAACACTGCGAAAACCAATGACAGCAAGGCCAGGCTCCTCAAGACGCTCTGTTCAGTTACTTCCCACCACGTCGTGGGTTACGATGGCTGCCTTCCTCGCCTGATTCCATACGTGCTGGACTGAAATGGGTTGATCTTTTTCTAATTTGAATCAGGGTAAATTACTTTCCTGTTTATCCACAATCAGTGGAACAGGCAAGTTTCACTCAAGTTTTAAGTTTAGTTCTTCCCAACTCCTGAAAATGAGGCTTTTGGAGGAAAAAAACTTTCCTTTTTTGTTGGGGGGAGGGGGGCAAACTTGGGGTAGGGAGTTCTTAAGGAGAATTCTGTAACACTCACTGACACTTCTTCAAAGCCCTGGCTCTCAAAAGAGAAGCACCCCAAATTAAATTCAAGAATTCGAATTACATTAAAAACACACCAGTACTGGGACTTCCCCGGGCAGTACAGTGGTTAAGACTGCCTTCCAATGCAGGGCATGCAGATGTCACCCCCGGTTGGATAACTAGGATCCCACATGCTGCAAGGCACGGTCAAAAAAACCCAAACAACAAACAGCAGTGTCACAACCCGCTGTATAAACGGGCTTCATTTTCTATCTGTATATTCAGAACAGAGGCTCTGAACCCATTTTAGAATCTTATTCTTATGAAAACCGTGAAATACAAAGCAGAGGCTGGTTTCTTAAAAAAAAAAAAAAAAAAATTAGAGCCGTTACGAGTGTCTAGGCTGCTGATTTTTCCCATTTCTGGCCGCACTCCGATTTGTCCCCTTTGCCACCCTCAGCCCCTCCCTGCCCAGGGACTGAAGAAGCATTGCAGGGGGGCAGGGGGGGCGGTGGCGAGCGGGGCGGATAGAGCCTGGGTTTGTGGTCAAGGTCACAGGAAGAAGAGAGAATGAAAACTTTCTGGTTTGGTCACTTGGCTCAAAGCTGGTTTTGTTATTTTCTTTGTTCTTGGCCAAGTTTTGCATATTTCAGGTTTTAGTTTCACAACCTTCCCTTCCTCACTGGTTTTACTACTGAGCAGAGAACACTCTCTAATGAGGATCTTCAAACATACCCAACAGGTAACCACAGCTGTTTCATGTGCAACGCGAGACGCTCGGAGGATGCAAGTTCTGTGAGTGGTGACGCAGTGTTCACCACCAGAAACACACCGAGTCATCCCGTGTCATGGGCTGGACGCCGCTCGCTACATAGACTGCGGATCAGTCAGTGAAAGTAAAGTCGCTCAGTTGTGTCCAACTCTTTGTGACCCCATGGACTGCAGCCTACCAGGCTCCTCTGTCCATGGGATTTTCCAGGCAATAGTACTGGAGTGGGTTGCCATTTCCTTCTCCAGGGGATCTTCCCGATCCAGGGATCGAACCAGGTCTCCGGCATTGTAGACAGACGCTTTACCGTCTGAACCATTGGGTTCAAACCCTCAATCAGGAGGCGGCTTCAGAGAACACCCAGGGATCTCCCAGGTTCAGCAGCTGGAAAGGGAAATCAGGTCTCAGAAGAACACAAACAAAATGCCCATGAATAGCTGCTCTCTCTGCCACGAGCTATATTATCTGGAATGTTCTCTGACCCTGGTGTCTGATCCTTCCAGGAAGTCCAAGCCATCCTGAGAGCCCAGATGGAAATCCTGCAGCCCTGGGGCTCTGCTGAGCTCATGACCCTGCAGGGCTTGCCCCTGGGATGGTTCACTTCGAGGCAGTCTGGTTTCCACCTTTCTCTGTGGGCATAACTAAGGGAGAGTCATCATGTAAATCAACTCACACCTGGCTGTAAATAACCTCAGCAAAAATATAAGAAGGAGCCACTGCCATGGGGCTGCTGGTCTCGTCACTGGCTACTGGAAGCCCCCGGGGGCTGGGAGATTCAGGCCAGGGGAGCTGCTCAAGTAAAACTTGGAGCCAGTAAAAGGATGCCACATTTGTGCCCCTGGGCACCCAGCGCCCGGACTTTGAATTCGTGGGTCTCTGAGCTGTGAACTAAGTGGGGGTCCAAAGGGTGGGTGGGCGCATCAAGTTAGAAGCGGTGCCCACTGGCTCGGTGGGCTGCCCCAGCAGAAAAATCCTCCTGAGGCTTAAGACTCAAGGTAATATCTGTTCAGCCTCCAATGAAGAAAGGAGTGGTGTGGAGGGGTGGGGGTGGGGGGGTCACTTCCTCTGTGGTCCTGCCTGGCTTGCCAGGTGAGGCTGATGGACAACTCTCAGCCAGATGACTCTGAGCTCCTCTAACGCCCAGGCTGATGTTGGCAGAGGGATGTCAGAACCTTGAGCCCGTACCATGCTTGCATTAAATGCAGCAGCTGGACACAGCTGGCTGCCCCTCTGCCAGGCCATGGCCGAGAGCCTCTCCCAGCAGAGAGGACCAGTGCAACGGTCTGGAAAACCTCTAGTCCAGAATGATCTCTGCCTCCTCAATTTTTAGGTGCACCCATGGCTCTGGGTGGTACCAGACACACCAGGTGAGGAAGTAGGGCTCCCTGTCCTTGGGGAGAAGTCCAAGGGAGAGGCAGATACATGAAAATGCCGAAAAAGTGGGGTGCGGAACGTCCCTGGTGGTCCAGTGGCTAAGACTCCACACTTCCAATGAGGAGAGGCTCAGGTTTGATACCTGTTCAGGGAACCAGATCCCACATGCCACAACTAAGCCCAAGCACAGCCAAATAAATAAATTAGACAAACACACACAGTGTGGTGGTACTGCTATGCGTGGGGGCTGGTGACACAAGAGAAATGGGCGACTTTGGGGTGGTCCCACCGCTAGAGGTCTGAACGGTGGAGGAGGGTGACCCCTGAGGACAGAGGGCTGACTCTCGTCCCTTACGGGCGAGCTATGGGACTCTGCAGCCCTCCACACCTCTATTCCTCATCCATCAAAGGAGCCACCTCTCTGAGATTTCAACAACAGAATGAGGAAGGGTCAAGTCCAGGATGTGGTGGCCCTCAGTAACACTTCACTTATGCCTCAGGGTGACCCGAGGGGATTCTAGAAGCTTCCAGAAGAGACCAATTCTGTGCATGGGAACGTCCATGGTCAGGGAGTGGTGACCGCCTCTGACTCCCTGGATGGTCTCTCCAGCTCCATGGAAAAGTCTGTGATGAACAGAACCCCAGCAAGGGCCTGAGACTGCTGAAAGTCCTCAGACCGAGGGCAGCATGAGGTCAGACCCAGTCAACGCCGCGGTCTGAGGGACAGGACTGCACACCCAGGGACAGTGACTCCACGGGGTGGCTTGTCACTTGCTGGCCAAGTTTCACCTTTAAAGCATCTTTCGTTTAAAAAAGCCCACAAGAAATGGCTCCCGCACAACCCATAACCCCGTCTACTCATGAGAAAACCAGCAGACCACAACAGAGGGACAGCCCCACAAAAAACACATGACCAGACACCTCGGAACTGCCGTGGTCAGCAAGAGTAAGCCGAGCCTGAGACACTGTCACAGCCCAGAGGGGCGGTGAAGAGGCCACAAGGAGTGACTGTCACGTGGTGTCCGGATGGGGCCCTGGGACAGAGGGACATCGGGTAACCTGCACGAGACGGACCTCGGACTGACACGTCGACACCGGCTCGTTCACTGGAATAAATGTTCGACAGTAACGTAAGGTGTGTTAGGAACAGGGAAATGGGGTGGGGTAAGTGGGAACTCTATGCCAACCCCCAGCTTTCATTTAAAAAGCGGGAGAAAAAATCAGTCCTATATGTGCCATTTATCACCACATCAACAACTGCCTCTCACTATCTCAGTAACTGTGTCTCAGCCTCCAAAATGTGGTGTGTGCGTCCTAAGACGTGGGATGCACCTACCTGCCCAGGTCACCTTGGCCCTACCCAGGAAGCCAGCAGGCTCGAGGTCAGCCCCCAGGAGCCGGCGAGCTGCAAGCCCCTCAGTATCTGACGGGGGCCTGGTCAGGCCTCGCAGCGCCCACTTGCTCAGGACCCACATCTCAGCAACATCGGGCGATGCCAGTCACCCCCAACATCCGGGTGCATCTCACCTCAGCCGGTGTGTCCAACAAGGCCACAGAAACCAAAGTAGGGGTAATGACTGCCCTTCACGGGGCAGCAACCCCAACGATGAGACTCCAGATGCTCAGGGGCAAGGGTCCTGCCCCAGGGACCTTCCTGGTGTGTGGACAAGTCTTGTCTACTAATGTCCCCCGAGCCCCTGCTGGGCAGAGGGCACGCACCACAGAATGACTCTCCCAGTTTAGGCATCCGAACTTACATCTGCACTTTTTACCACCAAACTAAACATAACGTACAGAGCAAACAACAGAAATCAAAGGAAACGGTTAACTTGCACGTATAATCCCACCGTCCTGTTTCTCTCAAGGTGCTTTAGGGAGCAAAGAAATGTTATGTCTACTTTAAATGGGCTTCCCAAGCGGCTCAGATGGTAAAGAATCTGCCTGCCAGTGTAGGAGACTCGGGTTCGAGCCTTGGGTCGGGAAGATTTCCTGGAGAAGGAAATGGCAACCCACTCCAGTATTCCTGCCTGCTGGGCTATGATCCAAAGGCTCTCAAAAGAGGCAGACAGGACTGAAGGAATGAACCACAACAACATTTTAAATAACTAAGGTTTAGTGATCAAATAAAAAGAGAACTTTCCTCCTAAAAGAGTCTACAAGCCCTGACAGTGCATGGCGCACAGTGGAAAGGAAGATCAGAGTCACAGGCTCATCTCATGGGGGTGCTGAGAATGAGAACGCCCAGCCTCCTGGACCGAGGAGGGGGCGCTCCCAGGCCGCCAGGGTCCTGGCCCAGACAGCTGCCCTGGTTCCTCAGACTGGCTGGAGAAGCCCCCTGATGTCCACCGCCCACACAGAGGGCTTCCTGAACTATCACTCTTAGCCCCAAGGGAGTCTGGGATGCTCAGGGTTTCGGGGAGGCATTCATCACGTCACCAAGTCCTTTGCAACCTGGAGGCCGGGCTCTCTTGGCCCCCAGTGGAGGCCCAGGGCCTGCCCGTCCCTGTGACCCCAGCTCCCCCTCAGCAAACACTCCAGGCCCTCTTTCCGCATGAGGCTCGGGTTCCCTCTGGACTCCCAAGGCTTGACCCTGGACCATGCACTTCATCTCTGTTCCTTCAGCTCCTGATCAGCAAGATAAGCCCCCAAGGATGAAATGGAGCAACGCCCATGAAGAGCCTGGGCAATGCGGGTACCTACCACCCTCCCAGCAAACAGCTGCCAGGGCGGCCACTTCCACTCGGCCGTGCCATGGCCGAGGCTCCCTGGTCCCCTGCCTTGTCACCGAGGAAAGGCCTCCTCCAGCAGCTCCAACGGTGGGGCCCTTCGGCTGGCAACACCGGCCCTGCAGAGCAACAGCACCCCAGTTCTGGAAGGTTTTAAATTCCAGAATCAGGATAAGTCTAATCTACAGAACATCAACAATGAGTTTCACCCAGCATGTACTTGCTCAAAGTTTCCATGTAGGCAATTCTATTTTCCAGTATTAAATTCCTAAGCTACGACACGGTCACTTCTGTTTGTTTTGCTATTTAATCAGGAAATGGAGACTTTGCTGACTAAACCTCCTTTATAATGGAGGTTTTACACAGAATATTTCGTTTGCCTGCCCCTCTGACACTCGCCCCAAAATTGAACAGAAACCGAAGATGTGTAATTATTTCCTTTACTGCATCACTTCAAAAAGACAAAAACAGAACACCAACGCCTCTTAAGAAGTTGAGTGCTGTAGAAAGATAAAAAGTTACCGTTTCTAAATTAACTATGGAGAAATCTATCAGTATTGGTTCATTAATTGTAAAAATCACACTAACATCTGTTAATGATAGGGCAGACTGGGTACAGGGCATATGGCAATCTTTGTATTATCTTCTCAATTTCTCTGTAAAACTTAAAAAAATATATATATAAACGTAAAATTGATTGAAAAATATTAAATCAAAGAAAAAAAGTTACCCATCCTTCACCCTGAGGCTGCATTCCTGTAAAGAATAATCCCACACTGGCAGGGATCACCTGCTTTCTACCCTCCTGGGGACACATGCTCTGTGTGTTAAAGCACTGTTTCATCAGCGTCCAGAAGATTCTATGGACGGAGCTAGGGATGGGGAGGAGGAGTAGGCATGGTCAGGGTAGCAGCAGGCAGGCTGGCAGAAACCAGGTGACGAGGGAGGGAGGGGTGTCCACAAACCTCAGAGCTTGTTGAAGGCTAACAGTTCTTGGCATTGGACTAGAGGGGCCAACCAGGGGATTCGGGGGAAAAACGAGGAAATACATGCAGAACGCCACCGATGGAGGAAGTGGAGAAGCCTGCTAACAAATGGGTCATTTATGTAGTAAGCGTGAGCCGGTGTGGGGCAGGAAATTAATCCAACATGCTGAAGACTCGCGTTTCAATTTCTGGAACAAGGCAGGGGGAACCCACCCACCCCTCAAAAGTGAAGTCAGACCAGAAAGATGGCAGTAAAAACTTACAAGACTCAAACTGCAACAGAACCAATGGTGATGACAACCAGCCGAGCAGCCAGAGAAGGGGCCAGTCAGGCCAGGTTTTTAGGAGCCCTTCAGAGAAGCCAGGCTGACGGGAATGGCGAAATGAAAACCCTTAACAGATCAGACAATAAATCTCTGAAACCAGGGCGAGAGGTCCAGCATTTTCCCTTCAACAAGAAAACGATCAGCAGAAAGCGACTCCCCAGAAATGGACACCGTGCAGTCCACTGCTCCCCACAACAGATACCACACCTTCGCAAAGATGTCCACCCGACGCTGCGACTTCAGAATGAGAGCAGGAAACGGAATCTGGCAACATCTACGGGGAGAAGGAGCCAAAACAGTCGGCTGCGCACAGATGTAGAAGCTGGAGCACTTGGGAGAAGGAAGACAGGCGGTCAGGACCAGTGCCTCCCCTCCAAGCTGTGAGTGTGGCCGGGCCGGGCCGGGCCCACAACGCATGCTGCCTCAGGGCCTGGGCACCGGCTTTTATAGCCAGATGCTGGACACCAGGATGGAACCTGGGCCCGGCGAGAAAAGGCCCCAGGAGAAAAGTTCAGGAAGCAAGATGCCAATTCCTGGGGCCCGTCACAAACCAGCCTCTGCTCCCCATGGCAAGTGGGGAGGCCCCCAACACTGTCCACCACCAGGGGCCGGGTGACCTTCTGGGACTCTCAGAGGGACATGCAAAGCAGACCTGGGGTGACAGATCTCCCCATCTGGCTTGAAGGGCCTGAACGCTCAAATCAATAAAAAGCTGCTCTCAGAGATTTGGTATATTCCCCTTGATAGGTGCTTCAGGACCAAATATTTTATAAGCAAGGCCCCCAGTCATGAACAGAATTGCTGCCTGCAGTTTTGGCAATCATTACTGAAGCCATTACTTAAAGTGTTGGATGCAATAAATAGAGTCAGGACAGAACAGCAAGCCGCTGAGATCCACCTCCAGAGCCCGAGAACGCTGTGTTAGAAAAGGAACACGGCTCCGCCGGCTCCAAACGAGCTGGCCCAGTCTTCAGTCAAACCCCACCCGAGAAATCACCCTGAAGACTCCATCCCACGGTTGCGCTTCTGGGGGCCACTGCAGTTAAGTTTTGGTAATTGTTTTTTGCCTTAATCTGAAGTTGATGATATCCCCTTAGAAGCGCCAAAGCATCACATCTCTCCAATGGCTTCCGCATTACTTTCAAATTGGCACTTTTCCATAAGGTGAACGTATTGATGGGACTGGAAACCAATGTTTACACAGGCAACAATTTTCATGTGGCAAGCCAAATGTCTCGATTCCTACATGTATGTGTGCACGCTAAGTTGCTTTGTGCACGTGTGCGTGATTGCTTAGTGTTCAACTCCTTGCAACCCCATGGACTGTAGCCCGCCAGGCTGCTCTGTCCCTGGGATTTCCTTCTCCAGGGGTCTTCCCAACCCAAGGATCAAACCTAGGTCTCACGTCTCCTGAGTTGCTTCAGTTGTGGCCAACTCTTTGCAACACTATGGACTGTGGCCCGACAGGCTCCTCTGTCCATGGGATTCTCCAAGCAAGAGTAACACTAGAGTGGGTTGCGATGTGTTCCTTCAGGAGCCCTTCCAGAACAAGGAATGGAAGCCACGTCTCTTAGATCTCCTGCATTGGCAGGCGGGTTCATACCACTAGTGCTATCTGGGAAGCCCTTGATTCCTACAGGGGTTACCTAATATTATGGCAATATTACTAGGAGAAGGCAATGGCAACCCATTGCAGTATTTTTGCCTGGAAAATCCCATGGACAGAGGAGCCTGGTAGGCTGCAGTCCATGGGGTCACAAAGAATCTTGACTTCCTTTTCACTTTTCACTTTCATGCATTGGAGAAGGAAATGCCAACCCACTCCAGTGTTCTTGCCTGGAGAATCCCAGGGATGGGGGAGCCTGGTAGGCTGCCGTCTTATGGGGTCGCACACAGTTGGACACGACTGAAGTGACTTAGCAGCAGCAGCAGCAGCAATATTATGGCTACCAAAGGTTTTTTTTTTTCTCCCAAAGAAAGACTTTTTTTAGAATTTTTTTTAGAATACAGGTTTAGTACGACTTGCAATCTGCTTGCTGGCGTGGATACGAGTGACCCAAGAGAGAACACTCTCTCTAGCAAGGGCCAGGTGCTGGGCTGGGAGGCTGGGAAATGCCCTCTTACCCAGGCCACAGGATGGTCTGTTCTCGACCACAGGCCACACATGGAATTAGCTCCTGAGAGTTCTCAGGGACTTGCCCAAGTCCAGTCTCCAGCCTGAGTCTCCTGGACCCTGATCCTGAAATATGTCCGACAACACAGGATGCTAAGTGTCACCCGGGCATCTTCAGGCTTCCCCAACCCTGTTCACATTCGGCCGGTGAATCCTGAATCCTGTCCTGTGGGGGTTTGGCCTGCACGTCGCTGTATGTTTAGCCGCATTCCTGACTCTAAGTGTCCGTAGCACCCCTACCCCCATAGAACCACCAAAAAGGTCTCCGGGCATCGAATCAGTACCAGCGGAGACAACACTGCCAGGCTTGAGACTTTCTCACCAGGGCACGTGGCTGCGGTCAGAGGGCGACACGCAGTGTGCAAGTTCACCTGTGGCCTCTCTGCGGGGCCAGCAAGGACCCTTCAAGGCTAAGTGGGACCACCCCCTCCCCGCCCCCGTTCTGAGGCCCTCTGGCTCTGCAGGGCTCCCATGACCACCAGGCCCTCAGGGAGGGCGTGCTGATGACGCTGCAGCATGAGGGCACCCGGCTGGAAACAGGGGGTCACCTCCTCATTATCGCTATTTTCAGACTACAGAAAATTCCCACACATTCTCACCAGTGTGACCATCATTTGTCTCAGGAGGTATTCCATAAAAAGCCACATGTACATTTTCAATGCCAAGGGTCTAGAGATACCTTCTACTCTGCAGAACTTTTTGGCAAGATGATGGATCGATCTTTCCCACAGAATTTCCTTTTAAAACAGCTTCAGGAATTTCCCTGGTGTTCCAGTGGTTAACAGTCCACCTTGCAACGCAAGGGATGCCGGTTAGATCCCCAGTCTGGAAAGACTCCATATGGCACAGAGCAGCTAAGCCAGGGGGCCACAACTACTGAGCCCACTTTGCTTTAACCACTGAAGCCTGGGGACCTAGAGCCCGTGCTCCACGGCCAGAGAAGCCACTGCAATGAGAAGCCCTCTCACTGCGACTGGAGACTAGCTCCCGCTCGCCCCAACTAGAGAAAGCCCGCTATGCAGCAATAAAGACCCACGACACCCAAAACATAAAGAAATCTTAAAAAACTGAAACCACCTCAACACTGTTCATGGGACTTAGGGGCCAATGTACAAATCACCACCTTGGCCCAAGCTGAGGAAAGCAAAGTCTTGGACTGCTGATTCCCGGGGACATGTAGCATCACCTAAGCATCATGGGGGGGTCACCCTGTATCACTTGCTACCATGGTGACCGTGGGGAGGAGCTGGGGCCGGATTTTCAGGTGTGGTCCTGAGGACAGGCTGTCCATTTGGGAGAATGAGCCTCCAATTCACAGTGGATTTGCCCCTTTCCACTCCTCACTCTCCTAAACGGAAACTTGGAAGGTAAGTGTTCTCCCCAAACTTGCCCTCCCAATACCTCCCTGAGAATCTTAATGAAAAGCTTCAGCGAGCAAGCAATCTAAAGCCACCTAAGAGTTCAGATGCTTTTCTCTCCCTGGAAATAAGTCACATTTCAGGCCTCGGTGTTCTCATCTGAAAAACAAAGAGGGTGACCTGGTGGCCTCCAAAAGGTTCCATCCAAGCCTTGCATGTGGTGACTTTAAGCCTGTGGGTCACTTTGCAATTCTGAATGAGAGGAATACAGCCAGAATCACTCAAAGAACACGCTTAAAGCACCCACCCACAGTTTCATGGGACAATGTTCTGTATAACTCAGATTCTGCTCAGGATAAATAATAAAGAGAGGGGAAACGTTCTCAGGCTGTTACAGTCATGAGCCAAAGTGACTGCCAGCAAGCACACCAGTCATACAGCAGCAGTGTTTTCATTAGGAAAGCCGTGAGTACAAGGAGGAAGACAATGGAACAGCCCGGGGAGAGGAGGGGTCCACATGGCTGGCCACAGGGTGATGTGGGGTCTTGGTGGCCAGTTCATGGCGAGCACTGCCTTTTGGGCACTGGCGTCAGGGTGGCCCAGGGGCGTGTTCTGAAACACACAGCGCTCGCTCACGTCAGTTCTCCCGTGGCTTCTTCTGTGCCTTGAAGCACACCTGTGCCTCCCCGTTGCCCCGGCCCTTTCTATATATTAACGGGCTTAACGCCCCATCACCCAGGGGCAGTTCCTCCTCATGGGCTACAGGTTCACAGAGGCAGAGAAGGCTGACCAGGTGAGCTGCCTGAATCAGGGAGGCCTCCCACACCCAGGACAGCCCAAGGCTATATAAAGCCCCAAATGCCCAGCAGCAGTAAGACGCATACAGTCACTGACATCTTGTTCATACAACGGAGTATTACAGAGCAGTGGGTTACACACACTCCTGCCTGTACGCAACACAGGTGAATCTCACAGACGCAACGCAAAAACACCCTAAGTACAAAACAAAGTTAATTTAAGTTGGAACAGTAACTTTGGGGAGAGAGAGATGTGGCTTGGGGTAGGGGTGGGGGGTCTTCAAAGAGACTTCTGGGGGACTTGCCCTAGGTGGGGGTTAAACTGTATCTGCCGTGTAACCTCATCAAGCTGTACACTGCAGTGTGTCCACGCTTTGCAGAGTCTGTCTTCATGAAAAATTTAAAGATGAATAAGCAGCTGAGTCCCTTCACTTACCTTAGGCTTTCCTTTCCTCCCTGCAATGAACAGCTGCCTTCTTTCTCAAGCTCCAAATTCCCACAACCCAGATGCCGCGTCCCAACACCAGAGGGAGCACCCACTTTTGGGCCACGTCCCACTGCCCCAGTCCCAAGGGTGATCCTGAGCCAGTGTGTCCACTCAGCCGTGTGGCTTCCACTCAGGGGACCGGAGTCCCGTGTTGTTCCCGGGAGGGTGGTACAGGCAGGACTCACGGGGTCCACCCCCAACTCCACAGCTCCCTGGCGGGTGCCCTCACCAAGCCATCCCACCCTGCTCAGCTCACACACCATGGGCAGCTTAACCTGGAGGAAGAAGAGTTAACCTCTCTCTCTTCCAGATCTGGAAGCTTCCGCCCTGCTCACGATCGCGTCACAATGCTGCCCAAGGCCATCCTTCAGCTCTCTCCAGTCCTCACCAAGGGTAACACGGGGATCTGAGAGGCAAGAACCTCTCCGTGAAGCACCAGCTCATTTTTACGAGCCCTCCCGCCAACGACTGCACGTAAAAGGCACGTTTAAGCACAAACGAGCCTCACAAAACCAAATGCCAGCCAGGTCAGCACGGCTTTGAGACGACACAAGGAAGAGAAATTGAGTTGTAGCAGGGGTTAAGAATCTGACATCTCTGCTGGCCAGAGGCAGCTCATTTCTCAGGACTGTCTGCTCATTTCCAGATTTCTTCCCATGAGAGTTGGAACATCCAGAAAGGTTTCTTCCTTCCCAGACCCTCTTCTCATCCTTCACCCTTTAAAGGATCACTTCTGCCAAGAATCATCTGTCTCGCTACTTCCTGCTGCTCCATTAATTACAATAACAAGAAATAACCCTGCAGTGATGTCATCCAAACTTTTACTTCCTGGAGCGAACCGACAGGTCAGCTCGGAGGCCAGCTGCATCATGCCTCCATTTTGCAAACAACAACATTATGGCTCTTGCCCTCCATGAAAGCTTTTATGTTTTTAGAGGCACTCACCCCCAAAGGTTTTACAAGTTAAATAAAAATCAAATGGGTGTCAGGCGCTGCTACCACCAAAATGTAGCTATTGTAAGGGGACAACAAGCTATTGATTGTGCAAAGCTGTGAATGTAGGTTTACATACATAAGGAAAAGCCACATTTTCGAGACACGTGGAACGAGGGAGGACTCAGTGTTTCTAGCATGAGCGGAGAAGAGGCGGAGTTCTTAGATTCTGGTGTCTGCAGGGACATGAAGGCACCTGTGGGTGACAGGGACGCTCGTGGGGGAGGAAACGCTTCCTTGATGGGTGTGATCAGAATGACAGGGCAGCCCTGGACCAGGAAGGAAGGATCAGCCTGCCGTGGACTCCAAGCTCCCTGACTGCAGAGAACAGACTGACTTGCCTCCTTCACAAGGACTGGCAGCCAACACTGACAGCTATTGTTCAGTTTTTTCTTTATTTTTGGTTGTGCTTGGGTCTTCACTGCTGTGTGGACTTTTCTCTAGTTGCAATGTGTGGGCTTCTCCTTGTGGTGGCTTCTCTTGGTGCAGAGCACAGGCTCTGGGGCACCTGGGCTCCAGTAGCTGCAGCCAGAGGATGAGATGGTTGGATGGCATCACCGACTTGATGGACATGAGTTGGTGATGGACAGGGAAGCCTGGCGTGCTGCAGTTCATGGGGTCACAAAGAGTCGGACATGACTGTGCGAATGAACTTCACTGGGCTCTGGAGCACACAATCTTAGTTGCTCTGTGGCACTCGGGATCTTCTCAGATCACAGATAGAACCCGTATCTCCTGCACTGGCAGGTGGATTCTTTACCACCGAGCCACCAGAAGCCCTGACAGGTATTTCTAATTTTCTGAAGGGATCAAAGACTAAAGCTGTCGCCCAATGGCACATGGTGGAGAAGTTCTGTGCTTGGGATTTCTTATGAAAAGGGCTCTGTGGGGCGGGCAAGCAGAAGCCTCCCTGGAAGAAAGGGAACCCAGGTGAGCTGCAGAAATCACTCCTGAAATAGCTGTGTCCAAGGCAACTACATCCCACAGGCTCACCATCCCTTTGAACACCGCATCAGCCGCAGGTCACCTCTGCAACATCCTGTCTAAACGGGGCCACCACCTGGAGTCTCTCCTGTGAATTCTGTGACTTCAACATTTGGTTACCTCGGGTTACTGCTTCAAGGGCCAAGTCTGAATCCAGACGTCTCTGGATGTAACGTCAGGGGAGGCAGTGGAGGAAACCTACTCTGACCTCATCGTCACATTGCTATAAGAACCAAAACAGAGCCCTTCTTGTGGGAGGCCACTCCTGTGCGCTAAAATCAACAATCAAGGCAACACCTAGGGCTATTTCCTGCGGCAAGGACGGCACTCTTTATCACAAGAGGAGAGCAGTTTTTGTCCTAGCACACTGAAGTAAGGTCTTACTATCAAATATATAAATGATTTGCAGCCGAACCTGTTGTGGTCCACAAGGACACTCCGATACTAAGAATTAGACATTCTAGAGGCAGAGGATGAGATTGGTGGGATGGCATCACCGACTCGATGGACATCAGTTTGAGCAAACTCCGGGGGATAGTGGAGGACAGAGGTTGGAGTGTTGCAGTCCACGGGGTCGCAAAGAGTCGGACATGACTTAGTGATTGAACAACAGTAACGAAATAGCCAACCCACGAGTCTTCAACTTCTTCAGCTGTTTTAATCCAAAATGTCTTGGACAGGTCTCCATAAGCTCCACCAGGATCAATTCCAAGTCTATGGGGTAAGTGTTAAGAAGACATGGGGGCACAGGCAGGCTGGACTGTGAAGGTGAAGCCTGGGCAGGAGGCAGGTGGGGGGAGTCCACTTTATCGGAGGCAACTCTGGAGCTGCAGCCAGTTCATGCAGGGGGACCCAGGGGCATTTTTTAAAATATACCCGGGAGCAGGCCCCACAACTCACTTTGACCCATACCAGTGATAACGTTTCCTCTTTTTTTGGCGTCATCCAGAGGCTTACGGGATCTCAGTTCCCTAACTAGGGATTAAATTCACACCCCTTGCAGTGGAAGTGTGGAGTCGTACCACTATGCTTCCCTATAGCTCAGACGGTAAAAAAATCTGCCTGCAATGCAGGAGACCCAGGTTCGATCCCCAGGAGAAGGTAATGGCAATCCACTCCAGGATTCTTGCCTGGAGAATCCCACGGACAGAGGAGCCTGGTGGGCTACTTTATGGGTCTCACAGAGTCACATTCGACTTAGCAACTAAATCACCACCAACCACCACCACCAGACCACTGAGGACGTCCCTCTAATGTTCTTTCTTGAATTCTGTCTTCCTACTGTGGATCATGGCCAGGGAATTTCTTGCAGGCCAACCAAAAACCAGGGAAAGAGCATCCCAACCTCCATCTCTAGGTGGGTCAATTTTCCCCACCCTCCACCGGGAGTCCAGAAGCTGCGAATGGGACTCTGGCTTGTCGAGGCCTCCGGTCCCTTGTAGGGGGAAGACTGGAGGAGCAGCACCTTCCACGGTGTCTGCTGACTCTGACATCAGCCGGCGTCCCCCACAGTGCCAGGCACCCCTCGGGGAGCCTTAATTGATCCAAACCAGCCTTCAGTCTCATGGATGCCACACCCTCCGGGCTCTCCTCCCACAACAAACAGTGGACTGGTTTCAATAAGATATCAAGAAACAATGAGGAAAGACCGTTTTGAAACAGCCTATTATACACCGAAAATTAAAGCAAGCCCTGGCTCCAAACAGAAGGATGGGCCACACAGTAGCACGCATTAATTATTAATTCTCCAGCAGTGTCCCAGTGTGAGCCAAGGCGCCCGTTCCCAGAGGGCAACGTTCTCACCGACAGAAGAAGACCGAAATACCTATAACCGGTGTTAATCTGAATAGAATCAGTTCCAAAATAAGGAGGGGCGACTACTTCAACGGTGAGTTTATTTACAGGGCATTTTCTCCAATGAAGCCAGGAAGACTGATTTTAGAAACCACAGCCTTTCTCCCGTGACAAAACCCACTTCCAGTATTAAGCGCTCTGCGGAGAAGTACTGACTTACATTCTTTCCCTTTGATTTTGAATATTTTAGGCAGAAGTTTAAAATCCCAGTAACTGTGCTAAAAGGTTTCAATGGTGTACCTGAGCATCTGAGTGATCCTGTCAAATAAAATGTTCTTCAGAGTTAACTGTGCTGTATATTTATGCATTTAATATCACCGCTTACTGCAAAGCGCACAAATCATTTTAACCGAGTGTAAATTTAACTACCATGAAGGCATTTTATCCTCTGCTTAACTTCTCTGAGGGGCCCATATTTTTTGGAGCAGATAAATCAAGCTTCCATATAACTCTACTTAAGGGAACAGCAGTCAAAACTTCTAAAGAGAAATACACCCCTCAAGGCTCCTTGGCTTCGGGGGTAAACAAACACACAAGTCTACACCCTCAATCAAGTTGCCTACCTCTGGCACCTGCCTCCTTTTCTTACCAAGGACCAGCGGCCAGCAGCATAGCTGGGTCCGGGCAGGTGTGGGGAAGCGACAGGCTGGCTTGTCAGGGCACAGCCTCCTCCTCGCCTCTGGTCACTCACTGCCCCCTGACTATTTTGGAAGGACAGGGATTGACCACTGTTGGCTGGAGAATACCCCTAACATCACGGGGCTGCCATCTGTGCCATATTGACTGTCGTCATTAGAAACATGATCTCCTAGGGATCCTTTCTCAAATGAACTCCAAGCCCCAACACCACAAAGGTCTCCAGATGCACGGAAGAAATAAACAAGTGGTCCAAAAAAAGAAATCCATGCCTATGGCAGCTGAAGTCGTAAATTATTTACCGAACGGAGGGAACCCTAGCCATGGTCCATCTGGGAGGGCCAGACTTGGGTCTCAAGCTGTACCCCAAAGGTCGACACTGAGAGACTCTGCCGGCCCCAGGGAAGCCCGAGGCAATAGCTTCTGAACTCACAGGCACAGAAGCACATTTCTATGTTCCGAGTGTGCAATCACACATGTGTCCTACTCACGAACTAGAAATACTCAATACTGCTTCCCTAATCCCACCCAGTTCAGACCAACACATGGTATGTAGGAGAAAGATACACAAAATCATGTGTAGGATGACATGGGGGAGAAAAAGAGGTTGAGTCAGAAAGAATGGAAATGCTCCAAGAAATAAAGAGACATTTCAAAACTACGAGATAATACTGTAGCTAGCTGGACACCCACTGGCCAAATCTGAAGCGATTTGAACATCACAATGAATGACGATCAGAATCCATTAGGTGAAATAAGAACTGGAGGCTTTATACATATACAAATAAAGCACATTATCTTGCTATATGTAAGGGAAAGGGGGAAGCTTCTTTAAAAAAAAAAAAGCAGAACATAAATAAGTATATATCGAAGAAAGGATGGAGTTGGAAAATTATAACTTGGCAACCATCATAATAATTGATTTGGGTGAGAAGCATCAATGGACATTGAGATCAGTGACTGAGAAAGTGTGAAGGTCAAACAGCGTATCTCCACAGTCTCAAAGTATCTCCCCACAACATGCCTATTAATCACAGAGGGAAGGAGTGTAGCTTTAGAGTGGGGAAACCAGGAACAGCACTGAAATGCAGTGTTTGAAGTTAACCTCACGAGGGTGTTAACCTCATCCTCCTCAGAGGATGCACAGAGAAACACATCACATCTCCAGTAGTCCTGCCCAAAGTACATGAGCTGACTTTAATACGGAGAAAACCTGAGACAGACCAGACGGAGGACATACACCATGACCGGTCTGTTCTTGTTTAAGAAAAAAAAGAAAAAAATCAATGTTATGGACCAAAGGCAGATTAGGGATTGCTCTGGGACTAAAGATGACCAAGGAGCCTTTCAATTTCTTTCAAGGAGACACGCCAACTAGACTTTATTCCGCCATAAAGAACACTGTTGTGACAACTGGCAAAATCTACACACATAGTCTAAAGACTAGATAATATATATCATCAGTGTTAATTTACTGATTTTGATACTTGGTGTAAAACAATGTGCTAGGACTTAGGAAAAAAAATTTTTTTTTTTCCCTAAACACATCTGAGTTAGGTATTTAGAATCTCAGAGTTCAAGAAAAATAATGCTTCTGTGTTTGTGCATATGAAAGAAGAACTGAACAAATACGGTAAAATATCACTTGGGGGTGTCTAGGTAATTAGAAATTCTTTGTCTCATTCTTGCAACTCTTATGTAAGCCTGAAATTATATCGACTGTAAAACTGAAGGGAAAAAAAAAAAAAGAAATGGGCATAAATATCCACAGCAGTTGTGATGAAGTTTAAGATTATCTGATATTTCAGCGTTTTCCTGATGGCTCAGCAGTAAACCATCTGCCTGCCAGTGCCGGAGCCAAAGGTGGGATCCCTGGGCCAGTAAGATCCCACACGCTACCATGCAAGTAAGCCCCTATGCCACGTCCACCGAGCCTGTGCTCTAGAGCCTGGGAACTGCGTTTACTGAGCCTACACGCCGCAACTACTGCGGCCCACACGCCCTGGAGGATGAGTCACCACGAGAAGCCACTGCAGCTGAGAAGCCCGAGCACCACAACTAGAGAGCAAGCCCCAGGCCACAGCAACGAGAGAAAGGCCCGCACAGCAACGAGAGGGAAAAAAGTTGATTGACATTCCAACACAGAACCCAAATCACTGCAATGTGATTTTATTACTCCTGAAGGTAAAATGATCAAAAAACAACGATTCACATGCCAGGAGCTCTAGGTGACAGACAGAGGCACCAAGGAGGCACCAAGGAGGACCCTAGGCTCCCGTCCTCCCCCTGCCCCACGCTGGGTTAAGGTGGGGCTGAGACGAGGGCAGGGGAGGCCTCCCCACTCTGCCATCGCAGTCTGGGGTTCAGAGGCCTCAAACAAACTGCAGAGCTCTCGAAAGGCGGGAGAGACCAAGCAGAGAGAGGGCTTTCTGACCCTTCCCTGCGTGTCTTCTATCTGCGCTTGGGCGGCTCCGAGAAACGGGCCAGCGATTGAAGAACCGGAAACACCTCAACCCCAGGCCTGCACAGCCCCTCAGGCAGTCTCTGGACCCACAACCCTTCCGATCTCTGGCTTTAGCTCGAGGCCCCTGGCGTGAGAAGGATCAAGAGTTCACACACCCCTCCCTGTTCTCAAGCTCCACCGGACAGGGATGACTTAGGCAGCAGCCCAGTGGCAAGGCTGAGGCCCACGGCAGGACGTGGGGTCTTCACTCATCCTTTCTGGTGGCCCAGGAGCCAGGCCTGCCCAGGGTCCCCGCCAGAGCTGGGTGGGCTGACCGTGGTAGCCATTCATGGGCCCCGGGGCAAGGGCGCCTCTTCAAAACCCCATGTTCCTCACAGTTAAAACAGACTTGCTCCCCATGGAGACACAGCCTGACCACTCAGTCTCTCTAGAGAAAGTAGAAGACTGTCAGGAGCTTCCACAAAAAAATTTTTTTCTGTAACTCCTCTTGACTTTTTCCATCATTCAATCAATCCTTATAAAAGGTGCATATCCCTCTTGCCTCAGGTAGCGCTTTCAGCTAACTCTCCCCACAGCTCGACTGCCGTGGCCGGGGCACATGGCCACGCTTGCGCTCCTCTGGCCAGCCAGCTTCAGCACTACTGTCCACTCTTCACTTTTTTGCTGCTAAAAAATTCAGTTCTGGAAGCGCTTTCTCCAGGAGAGGGCTTCCAGGAGCCTAGAACACAGGACTGATGTGTTCCTGTCTCTGAACTACAGGGAGCTGGGCCTGCCTGGGACCCAGGGGCACAGGCCATCTCCCCGGGTGGCTGTCCCCACCACCCTCTAAGGATGTGACCCAGGAGGACACAGACAGGGGTCAGCTAAAGCCAGCGCCAACAGTCAGACCCCAAAGACATGGCTGGGTGTGAGACCGCAGGGGCTGGCTAGCACACAGTCCCAACAGAGTTCCCCAAACGGGAGCGAACACAGCCCGGTCACTTGGGAAAAGCCCTTGATTTGACTCTGGCTCAAAAAGAATCTCTATAGACACATGCGACAGAACAGAGACCTATCCCAGGCACGACCTCTCCCATCACAGAGACCTATCCCCGAAGCACCAGACACCTGTTGCACGACCTCACATGAGCCCCCACCCTCGAGGGATGAACTGATGGGAGACTCAGCTTCCTCGGGTGCAGAAGGCGAGGAAGATGGCCGCAGCTGGGAGAGAGGAGGCCCGTGCCCTCCAAGTTCACAGTCCAAACTGGTACTGAGCGAGGAGCCAGGATGCCCCGGCGGCTCCTTCACAGCGGGGATCCAGGTGGCCTGTGACTCTGGCCTGGCCCACAGCACAGGGCGCCTCGGCAGGGGAGGCCAGCCCAGGGTCCTTCTAGGAGGAGCCCAGGGCAGCCTGGCCTGAGGGTGCGCTCCTGCAGCCCTACCTGCCCCACACCCTGCCCCTTCCTGTCCCTCCAGGTAGGGAGGGCACCACCAGGAGGGGTACCCTCCCAGCCTCTTGTCTTGGCAGCCCTCGCTGGTGGCCCCCGTCTGGCAGGATTTCTCAGGCCACTGGGATTCTCAGAAGCGCCCACAAGCCTCTCTCCTTCCATCCTGGGTTCCTTGGCAGAGAGGGTGGGCCTCCTGATCACAGGGCAGGTCGTGACAGCCCCACCCAGGAAGCAAGGCCACACGCCTCCTGCTCCCTGTTCCCTTCAGCCTGGCCTTGCTGACCATGAGGGCCTCCTTTTCACCCAGGCTCCTCGTGATCCCTTAACACTGCCCCACTGCTTCCCTCAAACACGCCAGCTTCTCCACCTGACACTGGGTGCTTGACACATGAGCCCAGAAGGCACTGCCTCCAACACCCAATCTGCAAATCTTCACTAAAGTGCACTTGCCCTTGAACATCCCCTAGGCTCCATGCAAACAAAGCCCTCTCCTTAGCAACAGCTCTGGGGGCAAAACCCCAAGGCGACCTGAGCGGGAGCTGCCCTGGCAACCCGGGGCTCCTGGCCACCAGGACAGAAGTCACCCTCCACCCACTGCGCCCACCCATCGCCTGAGCTGGGACCCCAGGATGTCCAGAGAAAACAGGAGGCAGGGTGCAGATGGCTGCCAGCTCCAGGATAAAGTTTTATTTTAGTGGCTAAGAGGGAAAGTGGAGAAAAGGCGCCAAGATTTTTACTAGCAGCATAATTATATCAGAGAAAACCCCCTTGTCTAGGATTCCTACAGGCAGGCCCTGACAGCGATTTAAGCAGCTGAGAAAAGAGAGTGAAGACAAAAGTCCTTACAGCAGGCTCTCAGCTCTTTCTGACACGCCTGTCTGACGCTTTTTAATGACAATGAAACAAGCTGAGGACACGTGACAGGATCTCTACCCCGTCTGCACCCGCAGTTTCAGAAAGTGTTCAAGTGGGGGATTCTGCTGTTAAAAACCCATGTGTGTGCGACTCCATTGTGTCTGACTCTGCAACCCCATGGACTGTAGCCCCCCAGGCTCCCCTGGCCATGCAATTCTCCAGGCAAGAGCACTGGAGTGGGTTGCCATTCCCTTCTTCAGGGGATCTTCCCGACCCACAGATCAATCTTGGGTCTCTTCCACTGCAGGCGGATTCTTTACCATCTGAGCCACCAGGGAAGCCCAAGAATCCCATGGACAAGAAACAACTCTATCTCAGACTCCAGGCAGAGCTGTGAGATTTACATTTGAGATTAGGGCAAAAAAAAAAAAACCCTCAAAAGTTATTCTGGGACCATGCGACCTACCACCCAGCAGGAAACTTTAGGGAAATCTACTCCAATTGATTTCAAACTCACCACCTCCAAGTTAACTCAGACATTCTTGGCTAAAGTATGAGTAATCTGAATAGATGGACCATGATCTTACAGGCCCACTTAAATGGTCTCCATCTATTCTGGCCTCTTTCAAAACCACTTTCCACCAAGGGGTCTCAGTTTTTTTGGCTTAAGGGGGTAGCCCCTTTTTCAAAACTTAAATCTGACCATATCACACTTCCTTGAAACCACAGCTCCCACTGCCTTGACGGTCAAGAGCAGGACTCTGATGGCCAGGCCTCCCACTGCCGTGCCCTCTTGTGCAGCCCCAGCCACACTGGCTGCTGTCCTCCGTGCCCTGTGCAGAGGCCCTTCACCCAGACCTCCACCACCCCAACCTCAGCTCCGTCCTGGGAGGCCTGCTCTCAACACTCCTGCAGAAGTGGCTACTCTGTCCAAGTCAGACTATTCCCAGTCTGACACTTATATACCTCGCAGGAAGACCATCAGCATGGGCTTATCATCCCCTAGAACACAAGCTCCGTGACAGCCTGTCGGCGGTACACACAAATCCTAGGACAGCCTTTGGAACGTACATGCACATGATGTTTTAAGTGTGAAGGGACACACATGATTTTTGAATGGATGTGTGGTTGAGTCTGTAGGGAGCACAGGCTGACCAGCCTCCACCTCCATCCTGAAAAGAGGGGCTTGGGTCCCTTTCTTGCTATGGACAGAAGCATTTGGTCAAAGGAAAGCAAGCCCTGGGGATGGACCATCCATTCATTCACACCAGAGCACATCCTGCCAGCCCCCAGAGGGTGAGGTCTGTCTGCTAAAGCAACCCAGCCTCCCAGCTCTGCAAAGCTACTGACCCATCACCCCGCACCTTGCATCTCTCTTTGCATCTGTTTTCTCTTGGAGTTTTTGTGCTGGCCGACAAGCAAGAACCTCCCCCTCCCCCCACCATCTAGCAGGGTGTGGCTTCTCCCATGTGTTGACTCTAGGATATCTTTGGGAGGCAGACGCTCCTGACATGCAGGGACCCTGCAGGCTTGAACAGGTGGCCTGTCAGGCAGACCACCAGACACGGGGCTCTAACTCATGACTGGGCAATGTGTTAATCTTAAGAATTCCTTAGGTTTAGGGACTTCCCTGGTGGCCCAGTGGTTAGAACTCTGCCAAGGGCCCTGGGTTCAATCCCTGGTTGGGGAACTAAGGATCTGAAAGTGAAGTGAAGTGACTCAATCGTGTCCAACTCTTTGCAACCCCATGGGCTGTAGCCCGCCAGGCTCCTCTGTCCATGGGATTCTCCAGGCAAGAATACTGGGGTGGGTGCCATTTCCTTCTCCAGGGGATCTTCCCAACCCAGGGATTAACCAAGGTCTCCCACGTTACAGGCAGATCCCTTAACATCTGAGCCACTAGGGCACGATCTGAAGGGCGAGGCCAAAAAAGAAACATTCCTTGGGTGTAAAAGAACTCGATTTCCCGCCTCCCCACCCAGCTCTGCCCTCTGGGGCTGGTGGCCTCCTCCCTTCACGAGGTAACACTCCTGCTCCAGAGCCCAGTGCCTAGGCTCAACTTGCTTCTGTGAGCTCTGCAGGGGTGGAGGTGCAGCCGCACCCAGCCTTGGAATCTGACCCCAGCACCCCAGGCTGTGGGCCGCTGGGGACACACCCCGAACTCTCCTTCTGCCCTCCCCCGCCACTGCCTCCTTCTGCCTGCTGGGTCTAAAGGTCACACGCATTCCTGGGACAGATGAATGTCACGGGCACCCCTCACGCTGCTCCCAGAGTGGGGCAGCAGGCAGTGAGTAACGAAGAAACCGAGGTCAACGGAGCAGCCAGTTGGCAAGGGGCACGGGTCTCCTTGTTACAGGGAAGGAACTGGGCTGGGGGAGGGGACAACAGAGGGATACCAGGGTTGGTCATGAGCCACCACCCAAAGGGAAGACTTATAAACCATTCTCTCTCCATCAACAGCTACAAGCATCCATGCTGCCCTCTAGTGACCTTTCATGCCCTTTAAGGTTCTATTTGGATAGTGTTTGATAGGCTTCCCAGGTGGCTCGGCTGTAAAGAATCCGCCTGCTAATGCAGGAGACCTGGGTTCGATCCCTGGGGCCAAGAAGATGCCCTGGAGAAGGAAATGGCAGCCCACTCCAGTATTCTTGCCTGGAGAAGCCCATGGACAGAGGAGCCTGGCGCACTTACAGTCCATGGGGTTGCAGAGAGACTGAGCACACATTCATTCGAGACATTCATCTGATAGCGTCTGTCAGTCACTCATGGCCAGAGAGCCCAGGCAGGGCTGGAGCGCCAGCACCATCCATCAGTGGACACAGTGGAAAAGCCCACACCCCTGATGACCTCTGCATTTCCTCTGGCGCCATTATCTTCTGGACTGTGCTGTATGACTCAAAGGCATGGGAGGATGTCTCTTTCCTGGAAATTACTTACTGTTTCCAATTGTTGGAAAATAACAGTTCTGCCTAAGGTGTGTAAGACTGTTGATTTTCCTTAAAATACATGCCAGGGGATGCATCCATTGCAGGGGGCACAGGTCGATCCCTGCTATGGGAAATTAAGTTCACATAAGCTGCGTGGTATAAAGTGAAAGTGAAGTCGCTCAGTCATGTCCAGACTTTGTGATGCCATAGACCGTAGCCTACCATGCTCCTCTGTCCATGGGATTTTCCAGGCAAGAGTACTGGAGTGGGTTTCAATTTCCTTCTCCAGAGGATCTTCCGACCCAGGGATCGAACCTGGGTCTCCTGCATTGCAGGCAGATGCTTTACTCTCTGAGCCGCCAGGCAAGCTGTGTGGTATGCTTCCCACCAAAATTAAAATACACACCAAAAGAAGGAGCACATCACATTGCCCATAATTCTGCTTCTCACCATTGTGCAAATCTACCTTAAAGAAACACACCAAATAAGGAGACCCAATTGGAAGGGAGATAAATATCAAGTCTCAGCTCTGCCCAGCCCTCATGATTCAATGATGAATTCTACCGAGCAAATCAATCAAGACAAGATAAAATATCAAACGGAACCGTTTAAATTTTGTCGCCTATCAGATGTGCCTTTCACTCTAGCCAGGACTCATCAATTTGGTTTCTGAGATGTAAAATTAGAATCGGAGACCCAAAGGCCGGATTCTAATTTCTTCCTCAAAACATGCAATAGTGTTCTCACGAAGCATATTTCTCATGTACGTCCCCCAAAGAATCCGAGCCCTAGACAGGATATTCCTGAGCCTGATAACATGATGCAAAACATTCTCTTTTTAACTTTCAGATATTTGCTCTTGGCAACAGATTTTAGACGAGAACAGAAATTGTTTTCCTTTTCAACACTCTTGTGACAAAGCAAACACAACTAAAGAGATTTCTGACATAGGTGCAGGTTGATGCAAAAAACAATTTAAATTGGGGCAACAAAATTACCCGATGGAATCAGTGAAATTCTTCTTCAAAAAGCTGAGCCCAGAGGTGAACTAGAGAAGAAACAGCCTGAGCAGGGAAAGCGTGATCCCAGGTGGACGAGTCAACCTGGGGTTACTGAATGACAGCTTTAATTTTGTCCAGCGAAAGCCCCATCCATCACCCAACACACAGGTCTCAGGACCTCTCCCATCCTGGACGGGCTCAATTGGTAGGATTCCCACCTTGGCCTCTGCTGGTTCTGTTTTCACAAACCTCCACCCCGTCACCCCCATAAGTCAGCACTCATTTTTTGTCCCTGAAAACATGTTTCCGGCCGGGTCCACCCCTGAATTTCTCCTGGTTCTCCCGGAGGCAGCTCCAATGCCACAGTCCCTGAAGACCACAGCCCAAACATGCTTGCTCCGGACAGGTAATGCCTGCTTGTGGCGGGGAGGGGAAGGATCAGGAGTAACCCAACAGGGATTTTCCTTTAAGCACAGAATCTGCGAAAGGCTCTGAGGAGAGGGGTAGAGTTTGGCTGCTGTATTAGGGCCGTTAAGTGCAAAGGAAGCGTATTAAGAACTGAGTTCTGTGCTTTTAAAGTGTAATGTGTGTGTGATTACAAATATGGCGAGAAAGTGAACTAATGCGGGTTGTTAAAAACACTGGGAAACAACACTGTAAATCAACTATACACCAATAAAAATCAAAACAAACCAACACCAGGAAGACGATAGTGGCACCAGCAAGGACAGCAGAGCGGCACCGTGACCGAGCTCTAGCAGTCCGGGCCGTTCGCCCGGCGGACAGACGCCAACTCGTCCGGTATTTTGAGTCCTACTGGACAGGCACGACTGCCCCTGCTCTTACGGAGGAAACTGAGGCACAGGAGAGCATGAACTTATTTCCCCAAAGTCACCCAGCGACCAAAGGGCAGCTGGACCCCAGCACACACGGCTCGGCCAAGAAAGAGAAAAACAGCAGGTGTGGGTGGTGCTGCGAAAACCTAAAGACAAAGCAAGTGCACAGGCCCACGGACACGGAGAATCCCGAGTCCACTCACGGGACCAAAGACAGTCACAGGGAAATACGGGGATGGCTGGGTTCTTTTGGATAAGTCAACAGAAACCCTTGTGTTTATACACCCTGTATACGTAATTTCAGGAAAAGCACGGAGGAAAAAAACCCTGATGCTTTATCTTGAGTTGGAATGACTGACTTTGCTTTTATCAATCTTGTAGTGCGTTTCGTCCCTCTTCATTAAGCATATGACCCTTCTGGAAACATCAAGATGACCGGCAAATTTCTTCCCTATTTAAAAAAAAACAACACAAAAGACACACATAGTCATTAAAGAACACTGACTGGAATGAGGAGAGAGTAGGGGGAAAAAAAACACACCCAAATTCTACCAGCTAAAGATAAGCACTATAAAATATTCATCATCAGATTTCCCCCACGAGTATTTCTCTGGCTTTATTCATAAATGTACATTCAATATTGGCTCTTTCCACTTCAAGACAAGCCTTCTACTTATGTTATTTCAAACTGTGAAAGCATCATTTTAAAACGAATGAGCTATTTTCCCAGTGTCGGGTGCTTGAGGCATCTGTCTTTTTGCCATCAAATAATACCATCTTAGTGTATGAAAGCTTTCCTGGCAATGGGTGGGGAAGGGAGAATTAGGAGGTCAAAGGGCATACGCGGCCATTTTTCGAGGCGACGCTGGTTTCCACGGCTGAAGAGTCTGACTCATCACCTCGTACTCACAATCTCTGAGAGCGTCTTACTAACCTTCCTTCCTCCAGGGACACAGCCCGCCTTCCGCAGAGGCACCGGGGCAGCCGCTGCTCCTGGAGCTTAAGCGCAGCCCACGGCCCAGCTGGGGCCGCTGGGTGGGGCATGACCGGTGCCCAGAGCTGGGTGACACTGCATGGACCTGGCAGCCAGGGACTCCGGGGCCCGAGCTGCCCGGGCCCTGTCCTGCCTTGGTGTCCCGGCTCCTGCCTTTTCCTGGAAAAGCCTGCAAGTCAGAGCCGCCATCACCTGGCCTGCTTCCTCAGTAAGCATCTAACACTCCTAGTACTGGGTTAAAAAAACACCCTCCAGAAACAAGGGCTTCCCTGAGAGCTCAGCTGGTAAAGAATCCACCTGCAATGCAGGAGACTCAGTTCGACTCCTGGGTCGGGAAGATCCCCTGGAGAAGCGATAGGCTACTCCACTCCAGTATTCATGGACTTCCCTGGAGGCTCAGCTGATAAAGAATCTGTCTGCAATGCAGGAGACCTGGGTTCGACCCCTGGGCTGGGAAGATCCCCTGGTGGAGGGCATGGCAACCCTCTCCAGTACTCTTGCCTGGAGAATCCCCATGGACAGAGGAGCCTGGTGGGCTACAGTTCATGGGGTCACAAAGAGTCAGACACAAGTGAGAGGCTAAGCACAGCACAGCAATACAGGAGACCTAGGTTCGACCCCTGGGCTGGGAAGATTCCCTGGAGGAGGGCATGGCAACCCTCTCTAGGAACACAGCTTCATTGTGTCCTGTGACCTGGAGCCAGATCCATGGCCACCCTGGGGCCCCCGGGGAAAACAGAAGACCGGCTTGGTCACCGAGTTCTGGCCAAAAACAGGCACGCTGTCACCCCACGTGCTGCTCTGGTCCAAGTGTCTGACCCAGTCTGTCTGTCTGCGGACAATCACGGCAGTAGGTCCTATTTTAGGCAGATTTTCCACATTAGAAAACAAACTGGTTAAAGTGATTGTCCGACACACCTTCCACTCATGACGCTTTGTTTAATTCCCAGTCAAATAGCAAAGCAGGAGAGGGGCCGGTTTCGCCCATTTATAGATTTATAAACGGCCTTCCCGACCGGCACCCAGGCCGCCCCTCCCCCTCCCCTCCCTTCAGACACACAGCTGGGTAGGAATTCACTGACCTAATATTACTGGACAGATAATTCCTGGCCTCGGGGAAAGACTGGCAAAGCCCATGGCATCTGCCATTTCCAATCTTTGTTTTGAAATGGTAAACAGGGGCTCGTGCCAGGCGGCGGGGAGGGGGAAGGCAAGCAGGGAAGGTGCTCCTCTGTTAAGTGACAACTGGAAACACCCCCCGAGCGCCTCGGTGGTGTCACCGCTCTGCACTGGAAAACCAGGCGTCCGACTCCACTAAATCATCTCCAAACCCACGCGGGGGAAAATAATTGAATTAAAGAGTTGCCGTAACTCATTCAAGTGAGATAACAACCATCATCCAGGGGGAAGCAGAGACAGAGCTGTTCAAACGCGTCTTCTGGAGATAGCGCGGAAAAGGCAATAGAATGCGGTTCAAAGGACAGATGGGACTTCCCTAATTGTCCCCAGATTCCTAGCAGCAGGGGTGGTAACTAAACGGTTTCAATTAAAAGTTAAAGAAACAGGGAAAAGCAGGCAGTAAGTTATGCCTGGCGCTGAGAAGGCTCCTCCAGTTCAGACTGAGGGATGCCAAGGCCCAGTGTCCAAGGACCGGGGGCCCATCCTGGCAGGTCACCAGGACAAGGTACTGTACTGCCGGGAACCGCCCGTGTCAGTCTGCGGGGTGGGCAGGAGGAGGACCGTGTCTCAGAGCAGGGAGGAGGCGTCCTCCTCCACCGGACCAGTGAGCAAGCAGCCAACACAGGTGCACAAGCCATGTGTTCCCAGAGACACAGAACCAGCTAGAAGGTGATTTCCCAACAGGCATGGAGGAAACACCAGCCCAGGAAAAAAAAGATCTCGGTAGGGACACCTATACCTAAGGCACCCCGGGTGATCTGTCTGGACGCCAGCTGCCAGAAAACAGGTAGGAACGGTGAGCCTGGAACTTGGTGGGTGGGGCCAGGACTCACAGGACAGCTCCCCAATAGGGACTCAGTAGGGGTCCCAAATGTCAACAGCCCCTGAGCTGAGAAACAGCCTGAAAAGAATCCTAAATTGAAGCTTCTGAGGCTTCAAAGGAACTGGAATGCTAAGAAATGGCCGGGATCGACGGTTCCGGTTCACAAGTTAACTTTCCACCGACGTGGGACAGAAGAGACATCACTGATGTGACGCCTTGGGAGACGTCCTGACGGTGCCCAACCCACAGCTGCATGCGGTGGGAACAGAAGCTGGGAGCGCAAAGGGCACATCTGCTGATCGGGAGATGAAAGCAGGCTCCCAGGGCAAGTCTCTCAACAGGCTCCAAGTTCACGTTCCACTTCCCAGCCGACCCACTGACTGCTCTGGAAGCCAAAGCTGGACACACACCTACCAACTGATCTCAGGAAAAAAGACCAAACCCCTAAATGTTAGAAGGTCCCTAAACCAACAAAGATAAAGAGAGGGATGGAGGGGTTCAGAAAGCCTACTTCAACAGATAAGAACCTCAAACCCGATAAACAGAATCCATAAGACCATTCCCAGGACGTAACCACATCTGGGCCCAGTGGTCACTAACGAGTCGGGGGTGGAGAGAAGGCAGCAGTCCGTGTGTCCTCCTGGGACCTGAAAGTCAGCCTTGGGACTTCCCTGATGCTTCCGTGGTTAAAACTCCGCACTCCCACTGCAAGGATGCAGGATCTGAGGGTTTGATCCCTGGTCGAGGATCCCCACATGCTTTGTGGCAAGGCCCTTCCTCCCCTCAAAAATCAGTCTTCCCAGGTCTTCAATTCCTCAGCTCTAACGGAGTCCTTTCTAGGAAGCTCTGAACATGGCATCCTCTGTGGATGGCAAACCAAGAAAATGGAGAACCAGGGTGGCGTCATCTTTTCCCTCCCTTTTTAAACACTCAATTTGTTTTCTGTCCCCCGTGTAAAACAAACAAATAAAAAAAACCAAAGCAAAACAACAATAACCACACTCAAAAAAAAAAAATGCAAAAAAATCTGGGACTAAATACGAAGATCTGAATATTCCTTGATTACACGGCACCACCATTACTCAGCTTTCTGTTTGTCGCTGTTTACTCGCTAACTCATGTCAAACTCTTTTGTGAGACCCCATGGCCTCTGTCCATGGGATCTCCCAGGCAAGAACACTGGAGTGGATTGCCATTCCCTTCTCCAGGGGATCTTCCCAACTCAGGGATGGAACCCACGTCTCCTGCATTGCAGGCGGATTCTTTTACCTCTGAGCCACTTGGGAAGCCCAAGTCTTTGTTACTACAGTTCATACTTCCTACTCATCTTTTTCTGAGAGTAGGTTAAAGACTAAGAGAAGACCCTGACTTCAGTTTTGAATCAGTTTCATGGGAATAAAAAGCCCCCGCGTTACGAGAGGTGAAAAAGAAAACAAAAACGCAAAAAAACATGGTGATGAGGAAAAATTCCTGCATGATTTGAGACAAAGCCTGAGGAATCGAATACGGTCTGATCAAGATTTCTTAGTTTCCAGCTCAAAAACAGGGACAACAGAGCTACCCAGCAAAAACCACAGTCAAACCAAAAGCAAAGCAAAGTTATTAGTCACTGAAATACAGAACGTCACGTTCACGAATCTCCACTGGGTCAAATCATGTAGACACAGCTCTGCCCAACAAATTCTCTCATTTAAGACGATCAAGTACGTAACGGTTTTAAAAAAAGAAAGTAAGCTAACTCAGGTAGGAAATACAAAAGTCTATGTAGCATGAAATATCTCCAGGAGACTTGTTTAGTGAAATTAACTAGCGGTTTAATAGGGGGGAAAGCCTGATATACAAGGGTGCCCCAATTTCTACAGAGGAATTAACATTTCAATCCTGTTTTTATCTAGAAGTCATTAAACTGTGCAACATGAATTATTGGAACTGTAGCAAAGAATTAACTCTATTCATCAACTAAGTCCAAACACTTTGGAGTGCATCTGTAATGAAAAAATAGCTCTACATTTCTATCTCTTCTCATTAAAGTAAACCGGTTTTCCCCCTCTCAGTATATAAAACTGTCTTCTCTTCATATAATTTATATTACCATAAGCTGGCTCACACTCTAAACTATTACACGCCTCCAATTAATTTTTGCAGCTTTTGCCTGAAAATTTAATGAGATAGTAGTGTATGAACCTGCTGACTCTAGATTACGTGTGTGCGCCCAATATTAATGTTGGCATAATAAAATCATCTGATCCATACACGATGAGAGGCTCCGGTGGCCACAGCGGTAAAGCTAACATGCCAGCCCGGGCCACGCAGCTTCCTCTTTCAAATCCATTATAACATTTACTAGTCTCAGATGAAACTGCCCCTACGCATCAAGCTGGGGAAGATGGAGAAAGCAGCAGCAGCGTCTAATTACCCCCAACTCCATTTCTATAAACATTTCAGCCAACAGAGTAGATGGATGACTTTGTCTGAGACCTCTGCTCACCACCATGGAAGCAGAGAGCCTGTACGCGTTCGAGCCGATCCCAAGAGTCAGCCAAGGCGAGCACCCGGGGGCGGGCCTGAGAAGCCCCTCCACCACGGGGTACACCACAAGAGGGCCACACCCCCACGTGTGCATGTAGGAGTGCTTCCACACCTGTGTGCATGTGAGTGTGTGCAATTGTGTGTACATCTAAGTGCACCTGAATGGACAAGTTCAGCCAGAGATGAATAGGTCACAGGTGCTGGTAACTCGGCAGTCTCAAGGACAACCCCTCTGCAGTGATTTTGCCAAAGGATCTAGGTTCAAACGAGAGAAAAGAGGGACTTTCCTGGTGGTCCGGGGGCTAAGACTGCACTGCCAGTGTGGGGAGCCCGGGTTCAATCCCTGTTTGGGGCCCTACATCCCACACGCCACGACTAAAGATGCTGCACGTCACATCTAAAACAGTCTGCAAGCTGCAGCAAGGACTGAAGATTCTGTGTGTTGCACTAAGACCCAGTGCAGCCAAATAACTACTTTTTGAAAAGAGGCCAACAGTAAAGTCACTAACCACCCTCGTGAAGGCCCTACTATGCACTGTAACTTCTCAGCTGCCAGTCCCTGGGCAGGTGTGAAGTAGGAAGTGTTCAGCCCGCAGAACGGGCTGTAGGGTCTTGGACAGAAACCCTCAGATGGCACGGCCCATTTCTCTACCTGTGCTGGGAATGATGACACCCACACACCGTCACAGGTGGCTGAGCATCAGGGCTCACAGGAGGATATACTGCACTGAGCAGTGCCCAGCACGTGGCCGGCCCTTAATACATTACTTGGCTGGAGTCTCTGTGGTCAGCAGCCCGCAGAAGACCAGGACGTGGGGGTGAGAGGGCCAGGCTTCCAGGGAGGGGCGGACGAGAAGACCTGCTGTTCATCCCTCTCCCCTGCCTGGCCCCCACCCCAGCTACATCCTCACAGTGACAGCGTGGGGGCTGCTTCTGCTAAACAGAGAGATAAAAACAGGAGGGACAGACCCTCTGAGGTTAGACCTCCCCTCCCTGCACTGGTCCAGCCCAGGGGCTTGACTACTGCAAAGTCTGAGGGGCTTGTCCTGGTCTGGGGCCGCCCCCAGCCAGGTTGGGTCCTTGGAGCTCTGGATCCCAAACAGAACGCGATAAGAGCGGCTGTCTGGGAGCATTTCGGTCAAGAAGGCCCCGATCAGAGGTCGTCTGCAAACAAACTTGGGAGTCTGCAGGGAGAGGACAATCAGATCAGCCGGCCAGAGACACTCAACATAAGACATCAAGCCCTTTATACCCAGTGTCCAGAGGTTTCTGGGAGATGGTGATGGGGCTAACAGGCTATGTATGCAGGTACAACCCAGACCTAGGTTCAAACCCCACCTCTGCTCCTGCCAGGAGCCAAGAGCAGGCAACTCACCCTCATTATCCAGTATAGGGAAACTGAAAGTTGCTCAGTCATGTCTGACTCTTTGTGACCCCATGGACTATACAGTCCATGGAATTCTCCAGGCCATGGAGTGGGTAGCCTTTCCTGCCTCCAGGGAATCTTTCCAACCCAGGGATCAAACCCAGGTCTCCCGCATTGTGGGTGGATTCTTTACCAGCTGAGTCACAAGGGAAGCCCAAGAATACTGGAGTGGGTAGCCTATCCCTTCTCCAGGGCATCTTCCCAGCCCAGGAATCAAACCAGCGTCTCCTACATTGCAGGCAGATTCTTTACCAACTGAGTTATCAGGGAAGCCCCTAAGATAATAACAATAAAGATTCCCTGTTCCCCACCTTCACAGGACCAGCCACATGCAGGAGGCTGACTGCGGTTGAGCCCCCAGGAGGGACAGGCTTGCTCAGAACACTGGACTCAACCTGCCTCCTTTTGCGAGCCAGTGCTGAACCACTTCAAGCCTCCAGACACAAGTGCCCTTTCAACTCTGTGCTCCGTGGCCAGGGCAGGCCTGCAACTCAAGCCCCAGTGCCCAGGACACCTCCCTCGCCCAACCTGGAGCATCTGCCACCAACTGCTGGAGAAACTCTCCTTTTCCAGGAGGCAGCATTGACAGGGTGCAGCTCCTCACACCTAGTAGTAAAACACAGTACACTTCCTAGCTACGGGTTTGGAAGAAAAAAACACGTTCTTGAGTTGCCAAAACCACTGCCTAAGGGAAAATACAAGGGCACCCTGTGACCAGAGAAGGTGGCATCTCCAAGGAGGACAGAAAGCTTCGGAGGGCTGCCCAAGCCCAAGGTCACTTGCTCCGAACCCATCCCTCCAGCCAGTCTGGTCTAGGCTGGGGTGAGGGGTGGGGACACAAGACTAGAGCTGGCCATCCTCCCTATCAGGGGGTCCCCAGCCTCCGAGCCACAGACTGGTACTTCCTGTTGGATCGGCGGCGGCATTAGATTAGAAATAAAAAGTGCACGACGTGGGACTTCCCCGGTGGCACAGTGGGTAAGAATCCTCACCTGCCAACACAGGGGACTTGGGTTCGAACCCTGGTCCTGGAAGATCCCACGTGCTGCGGAGTGATCGAGCTGGCCCACCATAGCTGCTGAGCCCGCGCATGGACAGCCCGCACTCTGCAAGTAGAGAAGTCACCGCGGTGAGAAGCCCAAGCAGTGTAACCAGGAGTAGCCCCTGTTCGCTGCAAAGAAATCCTGAGCAAAGCTACGAAAACCCAACACGGCCCAAAATAATTTTTTTTAAGAAGTACAAAATAAATGTAACATGCTTGAACTGTGCCAAAACCACTACCACCCCACCCCCCACTCCCCCTTCCTGGTCCATGAAAAAATTGTCTTCCGTGAAATCAGTCTTCGGTGCCACTAAGTTTAGGGAGCACTCCCATGGTCTCAGGCCCATATTCTACAGGGCCAAGCCCTGGGGAGGACACAGCATGTCTCAGCGAGGTCACATACAGTGAAAACCTCTTCTTATGTGGAAGATCGGAAGCTATTAACTGTGTTACTGGCAAGCACAGATGTTGTCTATATCTGAAAACTCCCAAATAGATCAATTAGCATATTATAAAGAATTTACTTTCATTTTCCCTTGACAGAGCATAAAAGCCAAACACAACTCTCAGTTTGAAACTGACATGTGCATAGAGCAGGAGATGCTCTGTTAAATGGAGACAACAGCAAAAGAAAATGGTATTTATAATGATTAGCCACCTAATTAATTTTAAGAGTAGAATGTCAAAAGCTATAAATCCATTTCTTTGGTAACTGAAGCTCAACATCAAACGCATCGCTTCTGTACTCAGAAGGGAAGCCCTCGTCTTTTCCTGACATTTGCACCCGGTAATATGGCTGTTCTATTAGTTTTCCAGGTAACGAGCTTTAAATACACATGGAAAAACAGCCATGGAAGGACAGGACTCAGGGGGGAATAAAAACACATGCACGCACACAGAATTAGAAGCAATACATTCTAGAAAGAAATTAGGTTAAGCAGAGTTCTTGGATGTGTGAGCATTTCTTGTGAATCAGTTCAGGCTTCTGCCCTCTGATGAAATCTGGGGGCCTTTTGTATTTTTTCAGCTTGGGGTGGTAAGATGTGTGTGGAGGAAAATTCTAAGGAAGACAAAGATATTACAACGCTATTATCCTTTGAAACTTTATGCGCTTTCCTAAAGTTGTGTGTTTACAGATTACCCTTTGGGGTAGACGGTAAGGGCGAAAAAGGCAGAGAACTACAGGAAACCAGAACTGATTCAATAGATGCAGAGTTGTCCTTCTTTGCTTCTCTTCCTAGATTGCAAATCAAATCTGCATTTAAATAGAGTATTTTTAATGTAAAAAAAGGAAGCCCTAGGGTACAGGGGTATTACCTTCAATATCTTCGGGCACAACATTGCATTTTAAATGAGATGTGGCATCTTGAAATTTACCAAATAGATTACACATTGCAAATGGTCTCATTATTTCTACTATTTTTACTAAATTCTCCTGCCCTAATAGGTGTGTTTCTTTTATGGCCAGGACTGTTAATAAAAGCAATGTGATATTACATCATGCTATCAACTGAATCTTGAGAAAAGATTACACCGATCCAAGGATCTCATAAGCCCCCGGCTCTGATAATTCCAGCCATTATTCAGTGTGAAATTCAAACAGTCTGAATTCATTAACGTTGGTTGTTACAAATCTGCATTTTTAGACGTTGCCATAAAATGCAGGAGTCCAAACCCGGTGACCTGAATCTAACAGCCTTTCATGTGAAGTGGCCGTGCTAACCAGCCTCTCCCGGCTCGCCTCTCAGGATAAAGCCCCGTGTGCTGGTCCCTCTCCACGGCTGACCCGGTCACCGCTGGGGAGAGACCAGGGGCTGAGTTGGCCTCAGCCCTGCTGGTCACACTCTATGCTCAGGCAAACTGCAGAGACCTGAGCCTCTGACAGGAGAGCGGGGGACCGCTCCCAGGACACGCATCATTAGACAGGTAGCCAGGTACACCTGGGCACAGATCCCGGCTGCCAGCACCTCACCTCTACTATGGCTGCAATCAGCTCATCCTCAGGAAAATAAAAGCTCAAACTCATCATGCAACTTGTGGGGAACGCCTTGGGGAACCCTACACCTTCTCCATCTCTTGTCGAAGAAAAATCATTACTAGGCTGGTGGGAAAGGGGGGTTGCATGCCACTTCAACATCCCAGGAGGAAAGCCAGACAGAGCTGCCATGAACAAGGGAGTCTACAGAGTTCATGTCAATGTTTACATCAACCAGAGCACGGGTGTTTCCTTCGAGGGGCGCCCTGGGCTCCGTGCTCCTCCAGCCGTGGGCAGGTCACTGGGCTCCCCTCCAAGCTGAGTGACCACCTCATTTGCGGATGCTGCTAATGACGACGGCAATGGTAATGATGACGGCAGTCATTCTCTATGAAGCCCTCACGATGCACCAGGTATGGCCAAGCCCTCCTCAATGACATCTCAATGAACCCCCATAACTCTGGTTTAGTACCGGCTCACCCGCATTTGGCAGAGAGCGAGCCTGAGGCACTAAGTAAAGAGGGCTTCAGTCTGCCCAAGGCTGACACCATTGGAGGTGGCCCAGGGCACCCTGCAAGCATCTCCTGGCTCCACCTTCAGGACCCTGCCCTGCACCATCACCAAGGCCTTGGCCACTGCGATCTGAACCTTCCCCATGGAAACACAAGGAGGAGGTGCCAAGGCCGTGAGGGCTGTTGCCTGCTCGCGCAGTCCCAGACTACAGAGCTGGGCAGCTTTCTGGACAAGCCTAAGGCTACATCCCTCTGCCTCGTTTAGACACGCCAGCAGAAGTCTCTCCAGCCTGAAACAGGCCTCCGCAGCGCTGCCACTGGCCGTGGGAGATCCAAGTACCAATCAATAAGGACCCTCTTTCGAGAGGAATTTCAACCCTGCATTGCAGTTTGGAGGTCCTTTTCCACTGTAATTAAGAAGTGGAGGTGAGCCTGACTGAATTATGAAAAGTCAGGAGCACGGGATTCTCAAAGTTCGGATTTTTAACAAACAAGATCCGCATGCACAGAATCCCAGCTTCCAGATCTCCAAAGGCGGGCAGGGCAGGGCAGACCGCCACACTGTGTCCATGAAGGAATCTGATACGCACACCATCTGTCCTTCGGCCTCAAGGGACCTGGGGCGACGTCCGGGTCCTCGTAATCCCAGCTCAGATACAATCATGGTGGCTGAAACACAACCCCTTCCTGCCCACTAAGCCGCCACAAGCACAGCCCCCCAGATGAGAGGAGAGCACAGCTGGGTCCCCCAGACATGCAGAATTCAAACTCCCTGCCCTATGCATGCGCACCTGTACGCAGGGGAGGCAAAGACATGCTCTCCTGCTGCGCAAAGTTCAGGAACGTGGATTTATCATTTCAGAGCATGCACACACACCTCCTCCAAACAGGTAGTGTAAGCACATGCTGGTTTGCCTTCTGTCAGCAGAAAACACTCCCAGTTGACACACGGTCAACCCTTCCTTTCGGACAGATGCTGAGACGGGCAGACTCCAGCATAGGCTCAGCTGCCCCGCACCTCCCTGGTCTCTCCACAGCCTGGGATTCATTTATTGAAAATGCAGTCCTGGGACGTCCCTGGTGGTCCAGAGGCTAGGACTCCATGCTCCCAATCACAGGGGCCACGAGTTCAAGCCCTGGTCAGGGAAATCGATCCCGCATGCCACAAGTTAAGACCTGGTGCACCCAAATAAATAAATAGCAGTCCTGTGGCATCTGTATCATGTGGATCATGTACAGAAAATCAAAGAGATCATGAGGGCATCATCGGATGTGGCCTCTGCTTTGGAAAGCTTGCAGAAATCACTCTGGAAGGTTCTACGATAACAGAGCGCCACTTCTGAATCTGAGTTTCTTTACAAAATCTTTGTCTCCTCTCGCCTGATGGAGTCAGAAGAGACTCAAGTCCTGGGTTTCTGCCTTAACAATGACTGGGGAACTCGCCAGAACCCAGGAAACACTAGTGAGAACCCACGAACTGGGGCAGCAATGGGCGTCCAGAAAAGGTTATCAATATTGATCAAGAGATGCGGATGGAGCCAGGGGCACTTGAGTCAATACCTTGCAGGACGCAGAACCCACCTTTCCCATGGTGCTTCCTCCCACCTGTCTGCAGTATGCAGAGGGGCCGGGACACAGGTGGTTGTGACCTGAGGAACCAAGGAGCACCCCAGAAACGTGCACTGCAAGGCCTGCCCTGAGGCTCCAGTACCCGGAATGAAAGCCCCACCCAGCCAACAACAGCCTCCCTCTGGACCCCACGAACCCGAGCGCTGCCCTGTACTGCTTGAGCTGAATTTTTCAAGGACTTGCAGGTTACACCCTGCTCTGGCCAACAAAGGTTTCCTTTGAGTTCAACAATGCATACGCTGAACCGGAAAAGGGGAGGCGGCCACAGACCAGGTGCTGAGTTACAAGACACAGGAACCAGATATCTTTGCACCAAGACTCACTTTCTGCAAGCCTCCTACAGTAATGGACAGCACAAGGCTGCCCTAAGCGGATCTGAGGACGCTCACGAGCACGTCCGATCCACCCGTCAGCCTGCAGAAAGGCTGGAAAGCGGGTCCCGGATGGGAGCCACGCGAGCCGGTCGGTGGACACATGAAGAGATGGGAATTAAATACCAGGATCAGAGGCTCGGAACTGCTTCTAGTCCATGGTCTGTTTTTCTAACCCCGCATATTCACATTTTTTCCGCAACGTTCTATCTTTCTGACAAATATAATTAATTTTAACAGCTTCTGTAACTTATCCCACAGGTTGTTGCTGTTGCCTTTAAACAGTAGACTGCTGAGAAATTGATTTGTTTGAGCCCTCTGCTTAAAGAAGCCACGTTATAAAATATGTATAAATGTCACTGTTTGGGCTGCTGCTTCAGAGAAGTACAGAAAAATGTTGCATTTTACCCCCTTTCACAGGAGTCCACTCACGGCGGACATTCTCAAGTATTACCCATCTGCCTGCACATACAAACCGACGGATTATAAGGCATTTTCTTTAAAACCTCCTATTTATCTTTAGCTAGTACAGAGTCTAAGGGAATTATCTTAATTGCTATGTGGAAGAATGAACTGCAAATGCCTTCAGTTAACCAGGAAGACTATTTTTAACAGCATGGGGCCAGGTGGGAGTTGCCAAGTTTGCCAAAAATAAAAGAATCAACCATCAATAAAGCAAAAGTGTTCCACCATGTGTTAAGATAGACGGGAGAGCAGGGGGAAGCCACTTCCACCTTGGCTGACTGAAGTCCAGCCACGTCCTAAAGCCTTACTTTAGAAAACATATGGCAACTCAGGACCCAGAAGGTAAATGAAGAAACTCCGAAGTGTCCTGGATCTTTCTGCATCACACGGACTGATTCTTGGGCAGTGGAATATCTCCTTAGCGTTTACAGCTGAGAAGCAGAAAACAGGGCCAGATGTACACTTGAACCTGGGGAGGTGCTGTGTGTCCCTCCACAAAGGTCTAGATGGAATGACCACCAAAAGGGCCTAAAACTAAGACTGTATTTTAAAAAGATGTTTAACTGGCCCAATGCATTCTAGACATACTTACAGCAGCAGTGGTAACATGTAAATGCTCAACAAAAATATTTATACAAAGAAATAACCTCTTACTCTCCAATTACTCACAACGCAAAATGCTTGCCTGAGACCCAAACAGTTTTATATGAGAAAGTCCATTTCCCCACCCACTCACACACTGACCTCTACACACTCAACCTGAAACTTCCAGTCAACATGAAGTATGTCCATCAGCGGGCCTGGCCCTAAGCCTGTCGCAGGTCCTTACCCCCATCCACTCTTCCCTCCCACACCCACCTGGCTCCCAGTCCCAGAGAAGTGATAAGGATCAGACCCATGACACAGGCCTCTGGTGACCCCAGAACCTACGGCGGCTGCTCCTGTCTATTAGGGAGGCCAGGGGCAGGAACTGTGTGCAGGCTTGCCCAGGTCCCCATCACAGCTGGACTCAGAGGGGTTTTCCCGGCACACAGTCACACCCCCGGGGACAGGCAGCCAGCCCATGGTCAGCCCCCGCATCCCGGGGACCAAGTGCCTGGAGCAGGGACAGATTCCATCACGCACACAAGAACATAAACTTCGCAGAGAGCCGCAGACCCCAGGAGCAGTAATGACAGTCATCGCTACAGACGGGTCCTGCATGCTGGGAGGGGGCAAGTCATAGGACTGAAGTGTTTCAGCAGGGACCTGGGGACCCTGAATCTGGGGTTACACCTTTGGAGTCTGAGCCCCAGGTCTCCTCGTGGGCCCCACGTGCTGGCATACGATCTCAGCATCACTTAATAAATTAATACTATTATTACTCACTAATAAAACAGGAATCTCAGCCAAGGTCATAGGATCTTGGGAAGAGAGGACCAATACCTAGCCTGTCCCTGCATAACACTGAATGGCGTGCTTGGTGATGACCCAACTCGTGTCCCTCCCAGGACAGAGGGCTGCAAGAAGCCGTCTCTCCCAGCCAGGCCCGCCCCCTGCCCAGAAGAGTCCCTCCCCAGCCAGCAACGCCAGGAAGTGCAGGAGGCAGACTGCCTATATTCCAGACACGTGGATGCCAGAGTTCCATGCCTCCCTGGCTGGGGAAGAGTCTTGGATTAGAACCAGCCATCAGTCTGGAGGGGCGGGAGGCAGGGAACAGCACCAACAGAGCAGGAAAATGACCCACTAGAACGAGAGGGCTGGGGACCTCAACCCATGGGAGCAGGACACGGACAGTATCTGAAAACAGAACAAGGGGACTGGCTGGTTGATCTCCCTGGGGCTGCCCAAGAAGCCTCGTGGGAATCTGGAAATTCTAGGAGGAAAGGATAAGGGGTGAGCAACACCTTCCAGAGAAGGGCCCCTGCAGGAGCCTGGATCCACGGCTCAGGAAGAAACACAGATAAGAACTAGGAACCAGAGCCCCAGCGGGGCCTCCCCCTCGGTGCACGGAGAGCGGGCCGCAGGTCCATCAGCGTCATTCCCGCCGCCCGGATCGCGGCCTCCTGGCTGTTTCTCATCTAGAGAGTCCCCAGAGATGAAAGGCCCAGTGAATCTTGCTCTGGTTTGTGGTTTCCGATGTTGGCAGCCGTGCCTCTAGCCTAAAAGTTGGAGGAGGATCACACGCCCCTGTGCAGACTGAGCTCCAGGGGACCCTGGAGGCCACAACCGAGGACCAGCATGACCAGACCCAGGTCCCTCCAGTGCCCGGGGGAAGCAGCAGTCAGGGTGGCTGCAGGGTGCAGGCATTTGGGTAAGGCAGTCCTTTCCCCTTCTGTCAGGGGAGAAGGAAGCTGTGTTGGCAGAAACAGGGCAGAAACCCTAAAGACTGGAGACAATGTGACTAAATCCCCCTGGCCCACTGAAGCCACACTCAGGTCACAACTGCCTGGTCCCCAAGGCAAACTTCGAGAGGCCCTCCCCTCTGACTCACCGGCTCCTGGAGAACCTCAGATCACCTTTCCCTGGGGTTTTGTAAGGCCAGTCAAGCTTCTACAGCATTATCGCAATCTGTCAAAATAAAGCAGCGCACGCGCTTCTCTGGGTGCAGGCAGCCGGATACCCCGCCGTGTCTGCCAAACCACAGCCACCGCTACCCCACCATCACTTCACAGAATAAAAGCTAAGGGCTGTGATTTGTGTTTCCACTTAGTTGTAGACGTTTGACAACAAGCACTTATTTATTTCCCCGACACTTCTGTTGAAATTACAAGGTTACCTGGCACCACTACAAATATTAATGCTTAATAACAAAATGGCGCAAGAAGAAACAATGGACCCACCCGAGCCATGGGTGAACTAACGCTGGTTCCAGAAACCAGCAAACTTGGGGCGTGTGCGGTTTTCACCGGAGCAAGAAACAACTACAGGCTGGATTGTAAAAGCAGGACAAAGTGCAACAGATCTTAATGTAGCGAGCAGTTGTTCATTACGGACGACAGAGGAGCCTCTCTGGGGAGAAAGTGGAAATGTCTGGTTTGAAGTTCAGATCAGATCAGTCGCTCAGTCGTGTCCGACTCTTTGCGACCCCATGAACTGCAGCATGCCAGGCCTCCCTGTCAGTCACCAACTCCCAGAGGTCACTGAGACTCACATCCATCGAGTCAGTGATGCCATCCAGCCATCTCATCCTCTGTCATCCCCTTCTCCTCCTGCCCTCAATCCCTCCCACCATCAGAATCTTCTGCAATGAGTCAACTCTTCACATGAGGTGGCCAAAATACTGGAGTTTCAGCTTTAGCATCATTCCTTCCAAAGAAATCCCAGGGCTGATCTCCTTCAGGATGGACTGGTTGGATCTCCTTGCAGTCCAAGGCACTCTCAAGAGTCTTCTCCAACACCACAGTTCAAAAGTATCAATTCTTTGGCGCTCAGCCTTCTTCAGTCTAGCTCTTACATCCATACATGACCACAGGAAAAACCATAGCCTTGACTAGGCTAGTAAAGTAATGCTCAAATTTCTCCAAGCCAGGCTTCAGCAATATGTGAACCGTGAACTTCCTGATGTTCAAGCTGGTTTTAGAAAAGGCAGAGGAACCAGAGATCAAATTGCCAACATCCGCTGGATCATGGAAAAAGCAAGAGAGTTCCAGAAAAATATCTATTTCTGCTTTATTGACTATGCCAAAGCCTTTGACTGTGTGGATCACAATAAACTGTGGGAAATTCTGAAAGAGATGGGAATACCAGACCACCTGACCTGCCTCTTGAGAAATTTGTATGCAGGTCAGGAAGCAACAGTTAGAACTGGACATGGAACAACAGACTGGTTCCAAATAGGAAAAGGAGTACGTCAAGGCTGTATATTGTCACCCTGTTTATTTAACTTCTATGCAGAGTACATCATGAGAAACGCTGGACTGGAAGAAACACAAGTTGGAATCAAGATTGCTGGGAGAAATATCAATAACGTCAGATATGCAGATGACACCACCCTTATGGCAGAAAGTGAAGAGGAACTAAAAGCCTCTTGATGAAAGTGAAAGAGAAGAGTGACAAAGTTGGCTTAAAGCTCAACATTCAGAAAACGAAGATCATAGCAGCCGGTCCCATCACTTCATGGGAAATAGATGGGGAAACAGTGGAAACAGTGTCAGACTTTATTTTGGGGGGCTCCAAAATGACTGCAGATGGTGACTGCAGCCATGAAATTAAAAGATGCTTACTCCTTGGAAGGAAAGTTATGACCAACCTAGATCACATATTCAAAAGCAGAGACATTACTTTGCCAACAAAGGTTTGAAGTTAGGAAAAGAAAAAGCCACAAAAGCCAGAGTATCAAGTCTAGAAATATTAAGAGAAATCTTAATTCTCTTAAATGAGAACACGCACAAATATGCCAAGAAGACAAGAAAGACCTACACACGGTTCTAGCACCACGCAGATCTGCCATTCCAAGACGGACGTCCTACGAACTGAGTTTTTCATCTATTTCCTTCTCCTTTCCCCACATTAAAAAAGATGTGTCTAGAAGGAGAACTCAACAGGTAAGCTATGAGGTTGAAATCGACATGGGGTCCCTTTCTCAGGCTGCAATTCAAGATGCTTCCCCAGAGGGGTTATAGGTGGGGTTGATCGTGGACAGCCACCCGAAAAGTGGGGTACAGAGTGTTCGGCGCAGAAATGAGCCGAGGAGAGAAGAGCCCGGAACTAACACATGTTCCTGGGACAAGGATGAACCCCACCCTGCGAGTATACCTGGGGGTGGTCAGGGGCAAAGGTTAATCCACTGGCAGGGTGCCCAGTGCTGGGGAGGAGCCAGGCCAACAGGGCCACGGTTGCCATGGGTGAGACTGCGGACACCACGAGGCATCATCCTTCAGGCATGGTGGCCACGGTCCAATTAGGGCCAACTCCAGGGTCACACTGAGGTTCTTGAGCTTTTCCAGAGCACTGCCAAAAACCTGTTCCCACAAATTACTCTAAAAACACCTAAGTCCTAAGAACCATCATATGAAGCGTAATGTCTGAGCATGCTAGAGGCCCAGGAAAAGTTTGTTACAGGAAGTGTGTTGCCATCTCATTCTGACATTGGATGCATTTATGCTATGTTAATGTTCAAGCTGGTTTTAGAAAAGGCAGAGGAACCAGAAATCAAATTGCCAACATCCACTGGATCATGGAAAAAGCAAGAGAGTTCCAGAAAAACATCTATTTCTGCTTTATTGACTATGCCAAAGCCTTTGACTGTGTGGATCACAATAAACTGTGGAAAATACTGAAAGAGATGGGAATACCAGACTACCTGACCTGCCTCTTGAGAAACCTGTATGCAGGTCAGGAAGCAAGTTAGAACTGGACATGGAACAACAGACTGGTTCCAAATAGGAAAAGGAGTATGTCAAGGCTGTATATTGTCACCCTGCTTATTTAACTTCTATGCAGAGTACATCATGAGAAACACTGGACTGGAAAAAGCACAAGTTGGATTCAAGATTGCCGGGAGAAATATCAATAACCTCAGATATGCAGATGACACCACCCTTATGGCAGAAAGTGAAGAGGAACTAAAAAGCCTCTTGATGAAAGTGAAAGAGGAGAGTGAAAAAGTTGGCTTAAAGCTCAACATTCAGAAAATGAAGATCATGGCATCTGGTCCCATCACTTCATGGAAAATAGATGGGGAAACAGTGGAAACAGTGTCAGACTTTATTTTGGGGGGCTCCAAAATGACTGCAGATGGTGACTGCAGCCATGAAATTAAAAGATGCTTACTCTTTAGAAGGAAAGTTATGACCAACCTAGATAGCACATTCAAAAGCAGAGACATTACTTTGCCAACAAAGGTCCATCTAGTCAAGGCTATGGTCTTTCCTGTGGTCATGTATGGGTGTGAGAGCTGGATTGTGAAGAAAGCTGAGGGCTGAAGAATTGATGCTTTTGAACTATGGTGTTGGAGAAGACTCTAGAGAGTCCCTTGGACTGCAAGGAGATCCAACCAGTCCATCCTAAAGGAGATCAGTCCTGGGTGTTCAATGGAAGGACTGATGCTAAAGCTGAAACTCCAATAGTTTGGCCACCTCATGTGAAGAGTTGGCTCACTGGAAAAGACTCTGATGCTGGGAGGAAATGGGGGCAGGAAGAAAAAGGGACGACAGAGGATGAGATGGCTGGATGGCATCACCGACTCGATGGACATGAGTTTGAGTGAACTCCGGGAGTTGGTGATGGACAGGGAGGGCTGGCGTGCTGCGATTCATAGGGTTGCAAAGAGTCAGACACTACTGAGCGACCGAACTGAGCTGAATGTTCCTCTGTCTGAGATAGAGATCACCGATCAACAGGATCCTGCAGTGGTACAATTATTAAGTTGAGTCAAATGAAAACGCTGTTACTTAACCATTTTTTTGATGTTTGGGTCGGGCACTGCCAGTGCTTGGACGTGAAACTGGATGCGCGTGGGAGCCTGAAGAATCTCCATTGCTGTGAGCCGCTGAACACATCTTCAGCCCCAGAGCCCTGTCTTGGAAGTTTCCTAGGTCCACAAAGAATGTGTGCAATGACGTCCCTGCCCAAGAACCCGGGGCAGATTACAGCACATGGGGTCTTTAAAACAAAGGCTTCTTTTAGAAGAATGAGTGGCAGCCAGAAAAGAAAGAAATATTGGCTTTAAAAGGCAAAATTGAGCATATATGGTTGAGAGAGGCCTCCATGACTAAAACAGACACACCCATGTCCCACTGTCCCAAAGGAGGTTCACCGATTATTTCTAGCTTCTCATCCCTTCAAAACAAAGACTCAGACTTGTTCAAAGATTACGCAGCCCTCTCTGCTAAGTCACCCTCCGTAACCTGCACACTCTGCTGTGACCTTCGGCTGGGCAGCCTTCTCAGACGACTCTTGGCAAAGGTTTCTGGACGTCTGTTGGGTTGGTCAAAAAGTGCGTTTGGATTTTTCCATAAGATGTTATGGGAAAACATCCAAACAAATGTTCTGGCCAACCCAACGCAAGGCGGGGGCTCACGGGGACCACTGCAGTAGAACTACTCATTTCACAAATAAAAGCCTTTAAGAGGGACCTGCTGGGGAGCAGGTTCTGCAGGCCCAGGTCCAGGGGAGCAGCCCCAGGGCTCACAAGTGACTCTCCTCCATGGGAAACGGGGGGAGACTGTACAGGGAGACCCCTCCTGGGCCACACCCCCTTGGCTGGCTTGAGAGTGAGGGTCAGTGTCTCACGCCCAGGGAGGACCACCCACCAGAGCCGGGCCGCCTAAGGCTAACATTTTAAAGGCAGCATGTATTTCTGTGTTATTACGAACATTTACTTCAGAGCCACGTGCAGGGACCTGCTTTGGAGTCCCAGGCACGGACGCTGCTGCACAAATTCTTTGTGAGCCCCTGATCCACAGCTAAGAGATGGTCTGTCCTACTCAATACTGCAAGGAGTAAACCCAGGGCCTAGACAGAAAGAACACCAAGAAAGTTTTCTCACCGTTTTTTTTTTCTGGCTTTAAAATGACACTGTCAGCTTAAGGAGCAAATTTTTTTTTCCTTAGCAGGATGAAAATCAATCATTTCTGAGAAGTTGGCACTTTGAGACTCTGTAAAGGTTTTGTGGGAAATGGCTAAAGCCATGTTGAAATTAACTCAGGAGCCCCCTTACCCCACCCACTCCAAGTCCTTGCTCTGGTGGTGGGAAGGGGACTTAAGTCTATCCATCAATATTTTCTCAACCACACTCCTCATGAAGGCCGACAATTGAAGGCTCTCCTCAGAACACACCCACATCCCTAATCCATTCCACCACAAAAGAGTCATTCTATGTTCAGGACATCCTAGAGGAGACTTCCCTGGTGGTCCAACGGCTAAGACTCCGCACTTCCACTGCAGGGGGCATGGGTTTAATTCCTGGCCAGGTAACGGTGAAGCATCCACTTGCAACATACGAGACACGGCTTTAATCCCTGAGTCTGGAAGATGCCCTGCAGGAGGGAATGGCTACCCACTCCAGTATTCTTGCCTGGAGAATTCCGTGGACAGAAGAGCCTGGCGGGCTAAGTCCATGGGGGCTCAAAGAGTCGAACACGACTGAGTGACTAACACTTTCTCCCACAGGCCTGTGAGGTTGTGGCAAAAAATTAAAAAGGACATCCTGGAGGTCTGTAACTCTCAGACTCTTAGCTCATTATAGATGCACCAGCATCAGCAAGCTGCTTTCTTCCTAAAGACGTCCATCTACCATTTTGCTCGAGCCACTTGGCATGGCTTGGGACTATTTCCCTAATTCACTTTTATTCTTTGTAATTAATATGTCGAGAAGCCCTAACACGGCTCCATCCTGACTCGAGTTTCCTAGTGTAATTTCCGTTGACTTATCTCCATAGCAGCAGCGGCAGCAGCAACATCACTTTACACTGAACTGTATTGCTTCAGAGTTAATTACATGTATTTTGCTTTTGATAAATGAAAATACCAGATGCAATTAATTGAAAGACAATCAATATGATTCCGCTATTAAACGTCCCAATGAAATATCCAGAGGCTATAGGAGATCCATAGTCATCAACAAATTGAAAACACATTCCAAAGGGGATTTTTGAAAAACCTGAACTTTTACCTGGAGCCATTTTATAATAACTCACCAACATAAATTTGTCCACAAACTCTTTAGTTCACACGACAGGCTGTCCGTCTTTTTTAAGAGAATCCAGCTTCATTGGTTCAAAACCATTGAAGGCGATGAAACCCTGAAAGCAAAAATGAAATGGGTCAGTGGAGCTGAGGCAGTGATTTCTTTCTTTGTTGTTTACATCTAGCCATCCTTTAATTGCATTTTTCCAATGCCTTCGATTCTAAGCTACCAGAGGTTATTAAATGGTTTCATTAAAAATACTATTTGTCTTGCTTTAGTCACACACCAGATCAAATTAAACAGTAGACCACCAGAACAAATGATCTCTTTCCATCTATTTTGACACGAAGCCAAGTGTGCAAAACCAGGAGGTGATACTCTTGTCATCGCCGTGAAAATGTCATTTAACTTCTTTACATCTCCAAGTAGCAAGCAAAGGGACAAAACAATCAATACCTTCAAGCAAACCTTCTTACCAGCAGGTTGAGAAATATGGAATTATAAAGTGCAAACCAGAATCCCATGGTTTATAAGTGCTATTAGCGTAAGTGCTGACAACTGTTAATCCACTGTAACTGATTAACGGTTGCAGTTGTCATTAATAGAAGGCATTTTAACTTACTACTGAAATTGATTACTCAGTTAAGAATTCAATCCTAATGTTCAATAAAACTGCACTTTCTTGGCAAATGCAATATGAAACGAGGTGATGCATTAAACAGCACTCACATTTATTTTACTATACGTGGAGGAGGAAGTATATGGGACCTTCCACATTATCTGAACCGCTTCCTGCGCACTCAGAGCAGTAAGCGGGGGTGGACGCAGAAGTCACAGCTCCCAGGGCTGCCAGAAAAGGCAAACACCCGGGCGCAGGTGGGTCTCCCCTGTGCCGTCCGTTCCCAGGAAGGACAGAAACAACGGCAACATCAGAGGTGCCAGGCACCAGGTGTGTTCATGTTTTCAGGCAGTCCTCCTCAAGTCCTGTGAGAAAGAACTGTGGCAGCCGACCCTGACCACCAAATGGTTGATTGATGTTTTTTTAAAAATGTATGAAATTACTGTAACCTGTTTCCCAGCTGCACTCTACTTTTCAAACCATTCAAAAGAAACCATACTCCTGAGACTTCCCTGGTGGTCAAACGGCTAAGACTCCACGTTCCCAATACAGGGGGCCCAGGTTCAATCCCTGATCAGGGAACTAGTTCCCACGTGCTACAACTAACAGTTCTACATGCTGCAACTGAGGCCCAACACAGCCAAATAAATAAATAATTCTTTAATTAAAAGAAAAAGAAAGAAAGAAAGAACGCCATATTCCTGTGCTCTTTCTAATGTAACTGCTACTGCTACTGCTAAGTCACTTCAGTCGTGTCCGACTCTGTGTGACCCCATAGACGGAAGCTCACCAGGCTCCCCCGTCCCTGGGATTCTCCAGGCAAGGACACTGGAGTGGGTTGCCATTGCCTTCTCCAATGCATGAAAGTGAAAAGTGAAAGTGAAGTCGCTCAGTCGTGTCGGACTCTTAGCGACCCCATGGACTGGAGCCTACCAGGCTCCTCCGTCCATGGGATTTTCCAGGCAAAAGTACTGGGGTGGGGGTGCCATTAGGAAGGGTCCAAACCCTGACACCAGCCAGCTTCTGCTTGTCCACTAGTACTGAGTCAAGAACGGGAACATGGTGGTCTCTATGGACTGTGAAGAAGGCTGAGCGCCGAAGAATTGATGCTTTTGAACTGTGGTGTTGGAGAAGACTCTTGAGAGTCCCTTGGACTGCAAGGAGATCCAACCAGTCCATTCTGAAGGAGATCAGCCCTGGGATTTCTTTGGAAGGAATGATGCTAAAGCTGAAACTCCAGTATTTTGGCCACCTCATGCGAAGAGTTGACTCATTGGAGAAGACTCTGATGCTGGGAGGGATTGGGGGCAGGAGGAGAAGGGGACGACAGAGGATGAGATGGCTGGATGGCATCACTGACTCGATGGATGTGAGTCTCAGTGACCTCCGGGAGTTGGTGACTGACAGGGAGGCCTGGCGTGCTGCAGTTCATGGGGTCGCAAAGAGTCGGACACGACTGAGCGACTGATCTGATCTGATCTGATGGTCAGGGTTAGCATATACCCAAAGGCAAAAGTAATTCACTCCCACCATGCCCCACACTGCCTTACACCCCAAACTTTCCAATTCAAGGGAGTGGGTGGGGAGAGCAGAGACATCCAATCTCTGACGTGCTGAGAAAGGACGGACAGTCATGGGCTCTCAGTGGTCCCAAGCCTCTTATGACAGTTTCCTTGACCAAGGATCTATTACAGCCCAGGGAACATCCTTTGGAGGCAGCGAGAACCTGCCCAACAAAGTCTCACCCACCCCTCAAATCCCATCGCCTGGACATCTTCTGTAACACCTTCACGTCAGACTGGCAGGCTGTGACATACTCTGCACATCATCAAGTCTCTAAAATATTTTAATGCCTTTGATTATACATCATTCATCTCCAAATTCCTCCAGGTCTGGAACACAGTGGGAAATCAAACAGTTAACCAAAAAAAAAAAATTACTTATATATATATAATACATATTAAATATATATATATTTATGTTTAAAAGGCTTCCCAGGTGGCTCAGTGGTAAAGAATCTGCCTGCCAATGCAGGAGATGTGGATCTTCCAATGCCTGGGTCAGGAAGACTTCTTGGAGAAGGAAATGGAAACCCACTCCAGTATTCTTGCCTGGGAAATCCCATGGACAGAGGAGCCTGACAGGCTACAGTTCATGGAGTCAGACAGGACTGGGCCACTAAACAACAACATACAAGTGTGTGTGTACACACATGCATGTCAGGAACATTCTTTTCAACAAAGGCCCGACGACAAAGGTGACATGAAATCTACCTGATCTTAGTGGTGGGTACAGGCTCTCTCCTTGAGATACTCCACAGTAAAATTAATTAAATAGGGAACAGACAACCCCACCTGCGCAGAAGGCCTCACAGAGGAGGTGACCTTCCATGGAATTCCAAGCCAAAAATTTGGAAGAGACTGCAGTCTGCCCAAGTGAACAGTGACAGCTCCTTTAGCAGATTAAGAACATTAAAAAGCTTGGAAGACTGTCAGAATCTTTAAAGCGAATGCCCATTGTTACTTGAAGGTGGAAAAGAAGTACTTAAAAAGGCTGGAGCCATAGAAAGGCTAAAAATTCAAAAACACTTTGTTTCTGTAGATACTTGATGACAGTACAACGGGGAGCCGTGCCCCGTGGATTCACTAGGGGAAATTTTCTTGGCAGGATTCCTCTAAGAACTTCCAGGAGTATACAACAAGACACAGAAATGACTGGGCTGATTAAAATCACCACCGCTCCTAAACCAGCAACCCCAGGAACCTAAGCGGGCTGTTCCACCAAGTACAAAGCTCGGCCTCAGCCAGTAAATGCCAGGAAGCTCCACGTTGACTCGGCTTCATCTGGCCAAGGGAAAGGGCATCTATTTTTGTACAATAACCTGGGTGAATCTATTAAACATCACTTGGCAAATGTGTTCCACCACAGTTGATAATGATGAGGTGTGAACGTGTGCACACACACAGGAGGGGGAGGGGCAACACACACACACACACACACACGAGAAGGGGTAGCGCCCACTTGGCAAATGTGTTCTGCCACAATTGATGATGAAGGTGTGAGCTCATGCATGTACACACACGCGCGCGCATGAAGGGGCTGCATGGAGGGCCTGCAGGGGTCTGAGCCAAGGCTAGGGTTTTCATACAGGAAACTTACAAATTGAGATGAATTGCCTAGCAGGGTCCCCTCCACATGAACTTCTAGTTTCTTCTTATCCTGACTTGACCATATGAAAATTACCTTTTAGGTCCACAGTTAAAAAATGAATGAGATACACTCTAAAAAGATCTGCAAGGGGGCCTGAGAGGCTCTGCCCTGGCTCATTCTGGGACGACCAGCCCTGTTCCCACTTGAACTTTGCTCTCTCAAGGAGTGGCCACTGTGCTCTGCTCCTTGCGCTGCGTGAAGATCCTGCCCCATCCAAACTCTACAGATAAGTGGGGCATGGGGTAGCCCAGCGTGGGCTCCCTGGGACTCCCTGCCAAGCCTACCCGTGGCAGGTATCACAAAGTGCCCACTTAGCGGCACTTACTATGGATGAACTATTTCTAACGCCTCTAAAGCTGTGATGAGTCAGCTCTGCTACCACCGGGGGCCTGCCTGAACCCCACCTGGATTCTCTGCTCTGTTGGACTCACATTTGGGTCATGGAGGCTTTGAAATGCCCATCCTCTGTCCTGCCATGGGTGGCGGGGGCAGGCTTCCAAGGAAAGCGCCTCTGTTCCTCTCCCTCTGACTGGGAGGAACAAGGTGGCCAGTGAGCAAAAGCGAGGCCTGGCCTGGACATCTGTGAGCAGAAGAGGAGGTCCTCAAGGGGTAACTGTGGACAGAAGCAAGAAAACCTGGTGCAGAGAGAACACGGGTCTTAACTGGAACCTGCCCTCCTTCATGGTGTGCTTATCCCGGATCCAGGGGGTCCCCTTCACATTTAGTACTTCTGGACTTTCCTGCTGGTCCAGTGGTTAAGAATCCGCCTACCAATGCAGGGGACAGAGGATCGAACCCTGGTCCACGTGCCGCGGAGCAAGTAGGCCCCAGCGCTGCAACCAGTGGGTGCAATGAGAAGCTCCCACAACGTGGCCAGAAAGTAGCCCCTGCCCGCTGCCAACTAGAGAAAGGCTGCGAGCGGCCACAAAGACCCAGTGCTGCCAAAAATGAATTTTAAAAATTTAGTACTTCAACAGGGAACCAGAAAGTATTCCACAGACTCTTCCCTCAGGCAATCATGAATTTACTGCAGTAGAGGGGCGAGTGGGGAGGAATGGAGGGGAGAGCGTGGAGTTAACAGGACACCATGGAGAATCCCAGGCTCCTCCGGCCGAGGTGACCAAAGCCCTGGGACTCTGTCCCATCTGAGATGGAGGTGACAGCGTCTGCTTCACGGCTGATCAGGTCCTTTGGAAGAGATCATGCCTGGGGGGCTCGGCACAGGGCAGGGTCCAGCAAGTGCTCAGTAAATGCTAGTCATCAGATACTGGCACGTGACTCTGACACGAGTGTATCATCACCAGCCTCAGCTAAGGACCAAACCAGCCTCTGCTCGCATCATGAGATGAATGGTTCCCGTTTGGCCGAAGAGTCCAGTACCTCTCACCAGGTCACAAAGGGACCCACATGCTCCCTGGCGGCAGGGTGAACCCGCCCTCCCCATGGTGAGAGTCCTGAGGCAAGGCTGTGCTCAGCAAAGGAACACGGGACCGGGTGGAGAACAGTCCAGAATCCCAGGCTTCCCGCTCGTCAGTGTTCTCGGCTCAGATGCTACCGGTGGGCCCTCTCAAGGGGGCGCCTGTTATCAAATTTACGACTGAACATACTGAGTGAAGTCACACAGAGACGGAGAGAGCGCGTATGACATCCCTCAGATGCAGACTCTAAAAAGAAATGACACCCATGAACTTATCTACAAAACAGCAGCAGACTCACAGACTTAAGAGGACGAGAATAGGGTTGTCAGGAGGGGAATGAGGGGAAGGGGTCGTTAGGGAAGTTCGGGATGGACAGGTACACACAGTCACGTTTAAAATGGATAACCAACAAAGACCTCCTGTACAGCACAGGGAACTCCACTCAATGTTACGCGGCAGCCAGGATGGGAGGGGAATTTAGGGGAGAATGGATGGATACATGTGTAGGTACGGCTGAGTCCCTTTGCTGTCCACCTCAAACTACCACGGCATCGTTACCTGGCTATACCAAAACAAAAGAAAAAGTTTCTTAAAGTAGGTATGACTGAAGTGATGCATGGTCACTCTCGGAAATGCTGGTCAGCTGCCCACAGCTGCAGGGCCCCACCCCCGGGGCATCCAGCTGCCCACCTGCACCCCAGGCAGAAGGAACCACTTGCCCATGGGTTGCTGCAAGAGGGACCCACAGACACGGAACCTGAGCCCCAGCTCAAGACAAAAGCCAGTCCTGGGAAGCTGTGGTGATCTGGAGGTCACCCCAGGCCAAGCCTGTGTCAACCTGTTCATCGTTCCCGCTGCACACACCAGCCACACAGCACCGTGTCAATCTGTGCAAAAGGGGAGTGACCCTCCGGGATGGGGGTCACAGTAAGGACGTGAGGGCCCAGGTGGGTGCCAGGGGCTTTCCCCGTGTATCCACAGCAGCGCCTCAGAACTATCTCAAGTTCAAGGGTGGCGGGTGGAGAAAAGCCTCAAGCAGACATGGAACCCAGAAGTCCCCAAGAGAAACCACATGCCTGCCTTGCAGAACCGACCCACCCCTATCAGCAAAAAGAAATCCTCTAGCCAGAGAGGCACACCCAGACAGAAGGACACTCACACAGAGGTGCCAATCTGAGGCCATGGGCTCCTGGAGCACAGCTCACGGGACCCCTGAACAGCCTGGGCCCCTCCCCCAACCCCTCCAGCTCCTGATTCACACCTGACCACCCTCAGCAGCTCTCCCCAACATCCAGGGACCCACGATCATCTACACAACAGAACAGATGGTTTTCGACTTCGACTGGGTCAGGGGACCAGAGCTGCTATGTGGGGCTGCTGGGAGCACAGATGGGCATCTCTGAGCAGCAGGGGGTGAGGTGGGTTGAATGGGAGGGGCCAGGAGCTGCTGGGATGTAGACCGCCCCCACCAACCTCTGCCCCTGGGCTCAGAACTCGGGGGCCACACAAGTGTGATCTGACCCCAACCAGGACCTCAGGCTGACCCAAGTTGCCTGGGGTGGGGTCCAGCCTCTCACAGGGGCTGTTAACAGCCCTCTCTTAGGGGGCTATTAACAGTCCCCAGAAAGACCTGGCCCAGCAGGCATAAAGCAGGCATAAAACAGTGTGGAATTCTGGACTGGTTGTCACCAGGGAAGGACAACGTCCTCCAAAGACGGAAAAGCTGGGCAAGATGGAGTTAACACGGTATGACCTGAGATGCCTTTCCCTTCCACAGCCGTGTCATTCCTTCCCAGGATTCAATTCCATATACGACTGCCTAATAATGAATACACCGTATTAATTAGCTTGGAAACAATTACCCTTTATTGAGGTGAGGTGGGGACCCTGAAAGTTAATTTTCCATGTCCCGATACAATTACGCTACTATCAAGACACCTAAGGTCAAACCAACACTTCATGATTACCTCCGCGTCCAAGAGTTCCAGCTTCAAGAACAAACGTGCCCTCTAGGCACGAACTTCACATCCAGTCTTTGCAGAGGGAACGCTTATGGAAACTTTGTAATATTAAGTATCTTCAGCTGGGTTTAAGCTTTAAGAACACGAATAGGCCCAACAGCCAAGATTTCAGAACTCTGTCTTCAAATATAAGGACAGCCAGTGGAAAAGTGTAAGGGAAGTCTTGGAACCCAGCCACTTTCTTAAGGAAAACAAAATAGGGCATTTTCTCAGTGTTGTCTCAGATGTAGTCAATTAATGTGTCCATTCCTTGGCTGTCTTTGAGCTTTTCCTTTTGCACCCACCCTACAAAGCCAGCAGATTTGAGCCGGGCTAGGTGACCGGGCGGAGAAGGCAATGGCACCCCACTCCAGTACTCTTGCCTGGAAAATCCCATGGATGGAGGAGCCTGGTAGGCTGTAGTACATGGGGTCGCTAAGAGTCAGACACGACTGAGTCACTTTTCCCTTTCATGCATTGGAGAAGGAAATGGCAACCCACTCCAGTGTTCTTGCTTGGAGAATCCCAGGGACGGGGGAGCCTGGTGGGCTTCCGTCTATGGGGTCGCACAGAGTCGGACACGACTGAATCGACTTAGTAGCAGCAGGTGACCGGGAGGAATCTAGCCTCATAGCATTAGCTGGGCTTCAATCCTCTGGAGAAAGCCTCTGTATTCTCAGGGCTTCCAGAGATGGAGAAATAAACAAAGGCATCAGGATGCCAGATTGGGGGTGGGGGTGGGGTTGGATACAGCTGGAAAAATGAACATGGAAAGCAAATCGATGGGTGCTCAGGCCGGATGTGAGCCAAGTTTTGAAAGAAAGAAAGAAAAGTGGAGCCATGAGCAGCAACCCACACACACAACAACGTCATTCTGTGAATTCAAGCAACGTTCCCACACCCTAAACTGCCCAGCTGGCCGTGGAAGTGCTGGTCTGAGCAGTCTGACCCTCAGCTCCCAGAAGCCTGGCTGTGACCCCGAGCATCCATCCCAATGTCAGACAAGCTGTGAAGCCGCCTTGTTAACTCTGAAATGCCCAGGGGTGGAGAGTCCTTTCGGGGAAAGGACCCCCTTACAATCAGCCTGGCTCAATGCATCAGGAAAAGGGGGTGTAAGTCCATAAGGCAAATCAGAGATACTACAGGTGGCCTTTTGTGGATCCAGACAGTAAGTGAACCAGAAAGCTACAGACCCAGGCACTTCCACCTCTAGGAGAGGTGCCAGAATCTGCCAGGCCTGGGACAGAGATGGGCTAGCCCACGAAGAGAACACAGCAAGCAGCAACCACTAACCAGTGGGGCATCTTGAAAGAACGCCCTGGCCTCAGCTTTCTCCCTGTTAGATTGCAGGGCGCAGAAGAGGTGTGCTGAGTTCCTTTCCATCAGGTACCCCACTGAGCAGGCACACAGGGTCAGACAGCAAGCACGTCTCCTGATGCTCAAAACAGAGACAAAAAACCCACTGAGCTGAGGACCTTTAACGTAAGATCCACGGATGGCAGAGTAGAATGTTTGAAGAGTTGGTGAGACAAACACCCGCCCCTAACTCCCACCACTTCAGTGGGAGTATGAAAGGGCACCATTTCTGAAAAGTTAGAGTTCATCCCCCAGCTCATTCTACCCCTAGGCAGTAACTAGAGGAGGAGCCAAGATTTAGATAAAAATAAAAATAAATCATCTCAGGGGTTTCCCTGGCAGCCAGTGGATTTCCCTGGCAGCCAGACTCTGCACTTCCAATGCAAACGACGTGGGTTCAATCTCTGGTCTGAGAACCAAGATTCCACATACCACGCCAAAAATACAAACCACCTAAGATGATCCCTAAAACAGAAAAGAGTTGGATAACTATTTCTGCGACACTATAGACATGACAAACAGCTACCATGGTATACCTACATATATTATGATACCTGTAATCTTAACAGATTATTTGGTTTTAAAAATTCAAAAACACTTCATAACTTAGGAAAAACACTTGTAGGTCAAATGGAAAAACAAACAGACTCCAAATCTTATAAATTAAAAAAAATATTCTTTAAATAGTGAGTTTCACTTCTTAGTGCACGAGACAGAAAATACACCCAAAGTGTTAAGAGAAATTATTTTTCCATGCTAAGGCGATTTTTAAAATAGAAGTCTTTTGGATCATAAAAACAGTCTTCATATTTTCCTCGATTTCTCTATTTCCTGTAAAGGGCAGGTTTCTTACAATCTGGAAAACGCACAGTGAGTCTGTGTGGGCTTCTACATCAGGAGAGGGAGCTGAGGCTGGGAATACAGAAACAGAGCTGCTGCCGATGCTTCCTGGCTCTATTTAGGATCTAAGCCCTTAAGTAACTGCTGCACCATGCAGGTGAGTTTAAAAGGAAGTAGTAAGTAAGGTATCCCCTCCAAGCTCATGAAGGTAATCTAAAAACAGGGTGATGGGACTTCCTTGGTGGCCCAGTGGTTAAAACTTCACCTTCCAATGTAGACGGTGTGGGTTGGATCCCACATGCCTCAGGGCCAAAAAACCAAAACATAAAATATAGCAGCAATATTGTAACAAAGTCAATAAAGACTTTTTTTTTTAAAGTGGGTTTAAAAAAAAATACGTTAAAAACTCTTAAAACAAAAAAGGTGTCCCCTCGTATGGATGCCAACACATCAGTCTCAATTCCACTGGCCAATCGACCTGGGAGAAGCCCAGAGGGGCAGGGGAAGGGGCACCAACGCAGCAGGGATCCCTTGACTCCCACGGGGAGCTCAGAACCCACCCTCCCCAGGGCCTGCAGGACAGGATGGCACTGCCACAAGGTGGACTTGGCAGGCTCCAGCCAAGTTCTTGGCTACAGACTCGACTGCAGAAGGATGAGCAGAGAGAAGCATAAAATACAAACACACACACACATGTATGACTTGAGAGTCAAACGGCTGAGTTCACAAGCCCTGGAAAAATTACTCACAAAAACAGTGACTAGATTTAGATACCAGCTGCTACTGATCATGGAACTATAGGCAGAGTATCGATCTGGGAGGAAGTTGGGTAAAAATGAATTCAGCTGGTTAACAACCCCTCAGGCCCCAGCTCTCACCAACTGTCTCCCCAGCTCCACTCTATCATGTATTGTAAGGGCACCGACCACTTGACCAGATTTCTCACTGGTTTAGTTGCTCAGCTCCAGGTGAGCAGTGAAGAGCGTTCATCCCTCCGTCGTGTCCGACTCTTTGCAGCCTCATGGACTGTACCCCGCCAGGCTCCTCTGTCCATGGGATTTCCCAGAAAACTGGAGTGGGTTGTCATTTCCTCCTCTAGGGGATCTTCCCGACCCAGGGGTCGAACCCACATCTCTCGCACTGCAAGCGATTCTTTACCATCTGAGCCACCAGGGAAGGTGAACAGGGACAACGTAATTCTTATCTTGGAGAACTTGGAGACCAGCCACTAGCGAGGAGCACTGAAGGGCTGTGAGTGGCCCCAGAAAAGCTGCCTGATCCCTTGTTTCGCTTCTTCACCAATAAACCCAGGATGTGACTGTTCTTACCTAGAATGAGGGGCCACGGTGGGGTGACACACGACGCCGCAGATAAAGCACTCAGCTCTAACACGTATCTGTGAACACTTCTACTGTGTAACAAATGCTTTTCTAACAGGACTAGGGTGATGCAAGAATCCAGAGTCCTGGGAAGAAGAAAGGCCTAAAGGAAATTCTGTTTTATTTCAAAACAAATGTATTCAAACCCAAACCTATAGGTTCAGGGGAGAGTTCGGTGTGACATGAAGCGCTTCACTGCCATCAAATGGACCGGCTGCTGTACCTGCAACCAAAGTGATGACTTCACTTTTAAAAATCCGTTTACAGCGCTACGCATGTCGCAGGGAGCAGGATGCAGAGCAACTCTGCAAATACAAACACGAGTGAGGACCCCCAAGGTCGAATGAAAAGGAAATTCATGGGGCCAAGATAAGTTTCCTCTACAGGCAACAAATTCTAGTCTTCAGAATGAATCCCAGGGACTTCCCTGGTGTTCCAGTGGTTAAGACTCTGCACTTCCCATGCATGGCTGCAGAGGACGCGGCTTCGATCCCTAGTCGGAGAACTAAGATCCCACATTCCCACGTGGCATGCAGTGCAGCCAAAAAAAAGAAAGAATAAATCCCAGAGCCAGATGAGACCTCAGAGAGCATCTTATCGGGAAAGGGAACCTCCCCCTACAAACAGCCTGATGATACAAACCTCCTGATTCATATGTATCAGGCTAAGTAACACTGGGGATCGTCAACGAACTTCTTCACATACCGAATCACTCCGTTGCACTCATTAACTTTGAAAATACAGATGACCTTGCATAGGGGTAATAACTTCATAAATGCTGTCCTCACTGACAGGACACGTGTGTAAGTACACAAGCATGTATGTTTAACACAGTGCAAATACATCCACTTTCTGAGGGAAGAACACCTCAAAAGTTTCCCTGTGAAATTAGATTCTGGGGCTATGTCACTTTACAGCTCTCATGAAGGCATGCCAACGCCAGTGAGGTGCTCAGGGTTTCCTCTAAAGAAATCATGCTCACGCAATTTTTAACTTATCTTGTGCACAAGACCAGAACTCCCGTCTGTTATTTTCATAGCAGCAGTGCTAAGAATAAAATATCAAAATCCAGTCACCTTTTATCCCAACTTTTGTTTCAGTCCATGTGCACGGTTCAAAAATCACAACAGCACAGATGAACAGAACTCACAGGGTGAAGGCAGGCCCTTCCACTGGCTTCCCAAACCAGCCAAGCTATCAGAGCACACAAGCTTCTTCAAACATCACCCCCATGGACATCTGTGGCAAGATGCGGGCAAGCTAAACAGAGGCCAGAGAGGTCTCACTCCTCTCATTTTGCAACCGTCAGGTTTCCACGATGGATCTCCTCTTACCCAGGGTTCCAGTCTAAGACCGGGTTAAAAAATCTTGGGATGGAATATTCCTCAGCAACAAAAAGGAACCAGCCGGCAATACAAGAACCTGGATGAATTTCAGAGGGAACTGTGCTGAGTGAAAACACTCTGCCCCAAAAGGCTACACCTTACATATCATATAATTCTATTTCTATAACATTCTTAAGGGACAAAATTACAGAGATGGAGAACAGATTAGAGGCTGTCAGGCTTTAGGGCCTGGGGAAGAGGCAGGACACTCTAGCTCCAGAACTTTCTCTGAGTAAGCAGGGTTTTGGAAGTCAGCCAGCCCTGCTGACAAGCTTGTATGTTGGCCATGAACTGTCTGCGCCACCTAAAGTGGGTGTGGCTGGAAACGGGGAACAGGCGACACCCTTGTGGGTTGGGACACTGTTGTATATCTTCATTGTGGAATATGATACAACTGCAGGAGAAGTGAATACACCCAAACAAATACATATAACACTGGGGAAATCTGAACAGTATCTGTGGATTGTATCAGCATCAGTTTCCTGGTCACCTTATCATCACTATGTTTTGCAAGATGTTACCAACTGGGGGAAAACCAGGTAAAGGGTCTTAACAACTTACATATGATTCTCTGATTACGTCACAATGGCAAGCTTAATTACAAAAATAACAAGTAGCTTTGTCCTGTTTTGGCTGTTCCTTTGGCGCATGCTGACCAATAAACAGGGCAATTCCTTTCGTGGTGGACCGGGGTTTGTTTACAAGGAGCCATAAGGAGCCTAGCCTGTTGACACGCTTCACGCTCTGAACTGGGATCAGCTTCCTTTGGCTGCCAGGGTACATGGCTCCTGAACCCTGACCTTCTCCGCTGGAGCTGGCAAAGATGCTTGCTACGTAAGATCTTTCCTGGGAACAGGCACAACTGACTGGTTTCTCTTGCCCAGCTGCTGCCAGCTGCCCAGGGCTCCCCAGGTCACATCTCACAAAACAGCTCCAGAGAGGACAGGAGAAAGCCAGCCCCAGGGGCTGCTCCATGTGGATGAGTGGGCAAAGAACCCCAGGACTCCCGGACCCCACCGGGCTGCCTCAAAACACCAGGTGGCAGGCTGGAACGGGGCAAGACCGCCCCTGGCTGACACATGCGGTTGTACGCTGGGCTGGCCACCTTCCAACACCCAGCTCACTCAGAGAAAGTTCTGGAGCTGGTGAGTCCTAGCAGATTGGCAGAACCAGCGAGCCACCTGTCTGAGCTGACCCACAGCTTACATTCCTGCTTTTCCAGCAGCCTGGGGACCTTGAGGCTGCCCTCAAACTCCCCGTCAGCCTCTTGTGACCCAACTTAATCACACTGTATCAACCTCAAGGTCTTTGATGGCGTTTGGAGTCTGTCCCCTGAGATCGCGTGTTGTCTCCCTTTTAAGGAGAGCTGGCAGTCAGTCTCAATACTCCCCGGCACCTCCCTGCTGATTCAAAGAACCCAGAAAGAGAAAATTACAGGAGCATCTTGGCTGTCTCGCCTTATTGTCTTCAGGGTCACACTTCTTTCAATCCATTCAACAGGAGTTTATCCTCAATGCCTCCCAGAAACAATCATGAAAGTAGTCCCGCTCTCCCCAAAATGTGCCATTCAGTACAGTGTACAGATAAAACATATTTCCATCATAATACTATTTTTTCAGATTCCATAAACCCTTAAATAGCCATTTACTCAAAAAAGCTGAACGCTTTCAAACATTGCCCAGCTTCAAAGCTGATAAAGAAATAACCAGCGACTCCTCCGCAGGAATAAAAATTACATTCTACATAAATTAAATATATAATTTGATTAAACATGTTTATGTCTTTGTGATGACATTTAAAATAGAAGTAATCATTTTCTTTCTCAAAAGAAAAACTCTTTCAAATATAATTCGAAGCTGTCAAACCTATCGCCTGCTACAGATCTTTTAAATGTCACGTACCTTCAAAGGGGGATGGCAGTTTCCTTTTAAATATGCAATTCCAAACAGTGCGTTCTGAATCAAGCATGTATTAAAATACACTGCTGGCATTTACCCTGATTAAGTAGAGCCCTCTCCCCTTGTTCCTGAGGATCTGCTCCGGAGAGCAGCTCTGAGAATGCTTCCTCCCCATAAAACTTGAGGGCTTAACGCTTCCACACTGGCTGCGAAGCACCTGCCCCTGGGACCAACACCAAGTCACACCCCTGAATGCCTTAAGGGGCAAAGGTACTTCTCATGATTCCTGCAGTTTCCCTCCCAGGTATCTCGTTGAACTCTGAGTAACCCAATTATGGCACAGCAACAACAGCCCAAATGTAAGACGGTGTTAATCAGATGCAAAGAAAAACTCCAAACTCATTCTTCTAAGTCAATGACCTACATATTGCTTCTTCTCCAACTCAGTAGCAAACACCAGGCTATATTTAAACACAGAGCACAGATATATCTTTCTTCTGAAATGCTTAGAGATACAGATAAAGCCTTAGACTGTAGCCCTCCTCTTCTCAACTTAAGGAATGCAAGCCTTTGTCAACATCAACTGTTTGGGGAACTCAAGACAACACACACGGTCCATGGCACTACTGTGTTTTAATAATAAGGGTAGTTTTTTGTAAAAACTAAAGATGAAGCTCCAAAACTTTGGCTACCTGATGAGAAGAGCCAACACAATTGGAAAAGACCCTGATGATGGGTAAGACTGAAGGCAGGAGGAGAAGGGGACGACAGAGGATGGGACGGTTGGATGGCATCATCGACTCAATGGACATGAGTTTGAGCAAACTCTGGGAGATGGCGATGGACAGGGAAGCCTGGTGCACTGCAGTCCTTGGGGTTGCAAAGAGTCAGACATGACTTAGCGACTGAGCAGCGACAAAAGGTAAAAAGCATCTTCACTGCAAGGCAAGCAGAACGAAGCCCGCCCCCCAGCCCCCGGCCAACTGCAAGTGCTCACAAAGAAAACAGACCACAGGACTTCAAGTCAGTTAAGCATGTCACATACCAAGTGTCCACCGGAGGTGCGGACTCTTCATAACCACTCAACCTCAGAACCAGGGACCAGCATGGGGATAAGCTAGGAGTCAGCAGAGACGACAGCAGAGGAACAGAGAGCTCTGAGTCTAAGACCAGGGAAAGGGGACTTTTCACTGCCAATCTCTTTGTATCTCAGCCAAACTTGATGAAACATGGGTAAGTCAACTGCTTCACCACAACCCTCTCCAACCAGTGTTGCAGGAGGATCCTAAAATTATCTCAAGAAGGATCAAGGCAGAGACTGGGGAGACCACCCAGCCCAGCTCTGCACCCGCTGCCTTCCTCCTGGGGAAGGGGCGCTGCCCTTGGAGGAAGGAGTTGAGCAGAGGCCAGACCTGTGCCCGCACAACTCAGGGAGCCTTGGAGACAGATTACCTGTCATGTGGTGGGCAGCCTGGGAGAGTACCAGGGTTGGGGGCATACGCTTCACAACCAAATCTGGGCTGGAGCTGGGAAACCTCAGCTGTGGACACCTTGCTGTCTCATCCTACACAGTGACGTCAGGCAAGTCGCTTTGCTTCTAGGAAACCTACTTCTCTTGGGGATGGGAGAGGAAAGCTCCAAAGGCACCAAGTTTCTGTAACTCCAGTTCTAATTCCATTTAAAACAGGCAACTCCTGAGACTTAGAGCCAATTCTCTATTCACTGGGGCTTGACAGAGAGCAAGCACGTGGAAACAGAAGCGTTAGGACGGGAACTCCTCTTTCTCTTTGGATTCAGGTGTATGTCCTTCCTTGGGTGGCAGACCCCCACCCCTATCCACCCCCACCCCTCCACACACACCGCGTGGAGGGGAAGGGCCAGTAAACACCACCCGTGAGGCCAGATCCTGCAAACTGACCCCGGCACCCACGGAGAAGCCAGAGAGCACAGCTGAACCTAGATGTCTGTGTCGTGGGAGATCTTTTGCGTGCTTCCTGCACCCCCAGTCTCCTCCTAAGAGGGAAGCCTTCCCAGTTAACACCACATGTGCTCCCTCCTGTCTCCCCACATCTGGGGCCCACAGAAGGCCTCCATCCAGCACCCCCGCCCTGGCAGACTCTTCCAGCTTCAGTGGTTTTTTTTTTTTGAGCCTTGCTATCTATCAAGTTTAATGAACCCAATGTATACACACATATCTGTAACTATAGCCATATATAGACACACACCCACTCATCCACAAAGTCTGGCATGGACTCCTGCCTGATGGTCAAGGCCAACAGCCCCTTCTCATCTGCCATCCACCTTCCCACCTGGACCCCACACCACTCCAGACATTCTGCTACTACACCAACGGAGGGGCAGGCACTGCTGAGAGCCAGATTTGGAGACAGACATGACCTTCTCTTCAAGGAGTTTCAGAACGATCAAGAACAGAACACCAAGTGCTAGAAAAGCAGATATGCAAGAAGGAGAGACAGCAACTCTGCCTAAACTCCCGCTCAGACGTGCCCAAGTCAGTGTCTTCCTCAGTCCCTCCAAGGAGCTCCAGATGTACCCCACCACTCTCCCCGTCCACCTACCAGCTACTTGACTGCAAGTCCCTCCCACCCCCAAACTCAGACTATTCACTAGCATGGACAGCACTGCTTTACCCTGTTGGGAGTCCGAGACTCAACCAAGTCCAGACCCTGACTTAAGTCTCTGATCCTGGAACTGACCATGCCTGCCCCTACGTTTGTCCACCTCCATGTAGGAATCACATCAATTCCCGGGCGAGAATGAAAACTCCAATCATTTTCTCTAAAAACACCCAGAAAAAAATCCAGTTGAGACAAATGTCATTTTAAGAGAATGACCCAGTCCAACTCAACTGGTCTAGTTAAAAAATTAAAAAGTATTGTTAAAAAAAAAAAAAAGTATTAGTTGCTCAGTCTCGGACTCTTTGCCACCCCATGGACTGTAGCCCACCAGGCTCCTCTGTCCGTGGAATTCTCCAGGCAAGAATACTGGAGCGGGTTGTTAGTCTCTTTTTCAGGGGATCTTCCCGACTCAGGGATCGAACTCAGGTCTCCTGCATTGCAGACAGATTCTTTACTAAGACACCAGGAAAGCCTGAAGTATCTAATATTCCATCTCAATCAGATGATACTGTTAGAAGGGCTCCTCACAGAATGGCTTCCCCTAATTCTCCCTCAACACTGTGCCTCTAAGTTTGCCCGCGGACCTGGCCCAAGCAGCAGCTTGCGTTGCCAGACCTTAGATGCTGGTAGAACCCTCAACTCCTATTTGTTGTTGCTGTTCAGTTGCTAAGCTGTGCCTGACTCTTTGAGACCCCATGGACTGCAGTGTGCCAGGCTCCCCTTGTCCTTCACTCTCTCTCAAACTTTGCTCAAATTTATGTCCAATGAGTTGGTGATGCCACATAGCCGTCTCATCCTCTGTCACCCTCTTCGCCTCCTGCCCTCCATCTCTCCCAGCATCAGGGTCTTTTTCAATGAGTTGGCTCTTCTCATCAAGTGGCCAAAGTATTGGGGCTTCGGCTTCAGCATCGGCCCTTCCAATGAATATTCAGGGTTGATTTCCTTTAGGATTGACTGGCTTGATCTCCTTGCTGTCCAAGGGACTCTCAAGAGTCTTCTCCGGCACCACAATTTGAAAGCATCAGTTCTGCAGTGTTCAGCCTTCCTTATGGCCCAATTCTCACATCCGTATATGACTAATGGAAAGACCACAGCTTTGACTATATGGACCTTTGTCATTACAGGGCCTCTGCTCCCATAACTCCCTCTAACGAAGCATCTCTCTTTAGGATGAGCTCAAGGACACACACCGTCTCTCTAAACTCAGAAAAAGAGAACTGTTCACAGCCAACTGTCCTGAAATCTGTGGTTCCTGTATGACCATTTTTTAAACAACTTTAGTCCTTCCCAATCTCATCCCTTCTTACAGTATCCTTTTTTCTTTTTTAAATCCTCAAAGCATTGGGTTAGTCAAAAAGTTTGCTTGGTTTTTTTCTAGCTCACGGGGAAACCTGCATGAACTTTTTGGACAACCAATACTTTCTCCAAAAAGACAAGATATAAAAAATAAAATGTAATCCACTCATTAGGACCTACTAGCAGCCCTATAAATCATATCCCCAAAAGCACTGGCCCTGAAGAGACTTGGAGAAACTGGCAGTAGCCTCCCCAAGGCCAGCACACCCCAGACCACTGGGCTCCTGGGTGGCCCCGCTCACAGGGTGACTGGTCTGCGGCTGGTTAGACAGCTTCCTAGCACACCTGCTCAGCCAGCTCCCCCACACTGAAGCAAACTAGGAATGCACACGCCTCCCTGTGATGGTCAGCGGGCTCCAAAAATCAACTTCTGTCAGTCGTGAATGCAAAACCGTGGGCACAAATGTTAATAAACACCAGGGACCGAAGGCCCTGACCCTCATGCTTCCCTGGAGAGCACAGTTATTTGAGAGGTAGGGAAGGGGGTGGGAGATGGCGTGGGAATGGGAGCCGGGAGAGACGTGGCCCAGGAGAAATCAAAGACTGTCCTGAATCGCCAGGGAAACCCAAGAGAAGCAGGCCTCGAAATAAAACAAAAAGGTTCCTTTCTCCAAAGCAGGTACACTTCATGACCCACCCCCAGCAGAGCGGCGGGGCACACTTTGCATCCATCTCGCTAGCGGAGGGACCAAGGGGGAGGAAGGTGTCCCCACCCCATTATCCTGCCCTCCAACAGAAAGCTAGCGTTCTGCTAAGTGGTTTAAAAAATAGCTCCATCTTCCACACGGGATTGGCAGCAGTGTAAAACTTTATTATAATTGCTTTATAAAACAAAACATACACCTATTATATGACCCAACATTCCACTTCTAGGAATTTACCCAAGAGGAATGAAAACATATGTCCATAAAAAGGCATGTACAAGAATGGTTCAATCCAGCTTTACTTAGGATTGAACCAAAGTGTCCACCAACAGGCGTGTGGATACACTCACTACAGAGGACGCTGCACTGGAATACTACCCAGCAAGTAAAAAGGAATGGGCAATTGTTTAGGTGAGAACACCCCAAAATTTCAACAAACACGTTACAATGAATTTAGAAAGCTTTTGCTGAAAGGTATATGTGGTGTAATACATGTGTATAATATTGCATGTATACATATACATGTATGTATAACATGTAAACACATATGTAGTAGATTAAGTGCTAGAACATGAAAAATTAATCATGTGGGAGTGGAGAGTATTTGCCAGAGATGACCAGGGAGACTGGAATGGGGGCTACCTGGCAAGGGCCATGAACGAAGTTTCTGGATTGATGCTAAGCTGTATATTGTGATATACTTGGGGGTACCCAGGTATGTGAATCTGCCAAAACAAATGGATTGGCTCACTAGGATCTATCCCCATTCCCACCCCGCTGAACACCTCCCCCATGTCCTATCTCAAAGGAAAAACTAAAGGAATCACAAAAAGTCAGCTTCAGAAATGAGATGTGTGCTGAAGGACCCAGGCAGGCGCTGAGCAAGGACTGAGAACCATTGAGAAACACTGCCAAGTCAAGATGGACTGATGGGCAAGGGGGTGGAGAGTGCTGGTCCTGGGGTCTGGGGGGGTTCACTGTACCACGTGACCACTTGGGGGGAACCGCTGGCTCTGGCCCACCTGCAAAATGACAACCACAGACATACCCACAACGCCAGGGCCATTTCCCCACCAAGAGCTGAAACCCCAGAGGCCGAGACGGATCGTCACCCCAAACCAGAGTGTAGGAGCAGCGGGCGTCTAAGTAACATCCGTTCTCTCCAGAAACAGACTTGTGAACTCAAGGAGGCCCAGGACAGGCTAAGGGCTGTTTGTACAAATGCAGGCTGATAAAACAGGAGGTCCCAACCCAATGAGAATAAACGCACAGGGCAGTCACATTTGCATCCAGTAGGCTCCAGTGCTTCAAGGCAGAACCCCCAAGAGTAACCTTTTTTTGACCACAGTTCAGTTCAGTCACTCAGTCGTGTCCGACTCTTTTCAACCTCACGGACTGCAGCACGCCAGGCTTCTCTGTCCATCACCAGCTCCCAGAGCTTGCTCAAACTCATGTCCATCGAGTTGGTGATGTCATCCAACCATCTCATCCTCTGTTGTCCCCTTCTCCTCCTGCCTTCAGTCTCTGCCAGCTGTCTGACCACAAACAGTTCCCACAGAGCACACGGATTACAAAGGCACATTTGCAAACAAGCCGCTGAACTCCACCTGACGTTTAACGGGGCTGCCCTTAGATGCTGAGTCCTATGGGTCAGACCTCTCAGCCTCAGTCGCGTTCCCAGTGCCAGGTCACACATGGACTGCGTCTACCAGACTCTATCAACCCAAGAGGTTTTAAAGTATCAAGTACTGAAAATACATGCAACTTTCCCATTAAAAGCTAGGGTGTGGACACTCCAAAAGCTCAACGTGGCACCTGCTACAGTTTCATTACTGATGCGCTCCATCCAGATGGCAGGAAAGCTACAAGAGCACCCTTAGAGAGGCGCTGCTGTCACACAAGAGAACAGAAACCCACTCCCGACAGAATCCTAGGCCTTGGATCTGGGCAGACCTGGCCCTGTGCAGGCAGGCAAACTTGCTTCCCAAACTGGAAGAAATTCCTGGGCACTGACCCTTTGACCCACTTTATCTTAAATTCAATGTGTGTTAGTTCAGATCCCCCAAAAACAGATACCAGGACAGGATGAGCAACAGACTGTACCAGAGACTAATTAGGAGACGTGAAATAGGAGGCAGAGGGAGACGCTGGTCTGACTCCTCCAGAGGAGACAGGGAAGGTGAAATCTTGGCCTGCCGGGCGGTTCAAGGCCAGAGGGGAGTCTCTAGGCCAAGAGGACAGGCTGTTGGGAGGAGTCAGGGGACAGGCTGGCATCCCCCACCAAACTCAGGCCCTAGCTAGGAGAGGCCTGTGGAAGGAGGGCTCTGTGATTGCGGTGCTGGAGTCCATGTGTGGAAGGTGTTTGGGGCCACCAGTTACATTCCCAGAAGGAAAAGATCAGAGGTGTCTTTTCATGACAGCCACACCATGCCAAGTCACTGCAACACTTTTCCCACCCAAGGCTTGCTTTTGATCTTCTCCAACAAGTGACAGAGACACTTCTGGAGCCACCTGGCCGCACTCCATGTTTAAGTTGCTGTCATTTGGCAGGTGTGATGCAGGAAGCCCTGTGGGGATGCTCACCCTCAGGGAGGGACCCCTGCAACGAGGAGGGAGGGTGACGGGATCTCCAGAGCTTAGTGATAAATGGACATGGCAGGTGGAGAAGTGAAAGGTATGATGCTAAGCCTGGGGATCTGGAGAAGTGGCCGCCTGCTGACTGAAGCAGAGCCTGAGGCAGGGGTTGGTTTGGTGGATGATCAAGCTAATCAACTACGCAAACTCAGCATTGTTAGTTCACACTATTTTCTTGCCTTGAGAACCCCATGAACAGTATGAAAAGGCAAAATGATAGGATACTGAAAGAGAAACTCCCCAGGTCAGTAGGTGCCCAATATGCTACTGGAGATCACTGGAGAAATAACTCCAGAAAGAATGAAGGGATGGAGCCAAAGCAAAAAGAATACCCAGCTGTGGATGTGACTGGTGAAAGAAGCAAGATCCGATGCTGTAAAGAGCAATATTGCATAGGAACCTGGAATGTCAGGTCCATGAATCAAGGCAAATTGGAAGTGGTCAAACAAGAGATGGCAAGAGTGAACGTCGACATTCTAGGAATCAGCGAACTAAAATGGACTGGAATGGGTGAATTTAACTCAGATGACCATTATATCTACTACTGCGGGCAGGAATCCCTTAGAAGAAATGGAGTGGCCATCATGGTCAACAAGAGAGTCCAAAATGCAGTACTTGGATGCAATCTCAAAAACGACAGAATGATCTGTTTCCAAGGCAAACCATTCAATATCACAGTAATCCAAGTCTATGCCCCAACCAGTAATGCTGAAGAAGCTGAAGTTGAATGGTTCAATGAAGACCTATAAGACCTTTTAGAACTAACACCCAAAAAAGATGTCCTTTTCATTATAGGGGACTGGAATGCAAAAGTAGGAAGTCAAGAAACACCTGGAGTAACGGGCACATTTGGCCTTGGAATACGGAATGAAGCAGGGCAAAGACTAATAGAGTTTTGCCAAGAAAATGCACTCATCATAACAAACACCCTCTTCCAACAACACAAGAGAAGACTCTATACATGGACATCACCAGATGGTCAACACCGTGAAATCAGATTGATTATATTCTTTGCAGCCAAAGATGGAGAAGCTCTATACAGTCAGCAAAAACAACACCAGGAGCTGACTGTGGCTCAGACCATGAACTCCTTATTGCCAAATTCAGACTGAAATTGAAGAAAATAGGGAAAACCACTAGACCATTCAGGTATGACCTAAATCAAATCCCTTATGATTATACAGTGGAAGTGAGAAATAGATTTAAGGGCCTAGATCTGATAGATAGAGTGCCTGATGAACGATGGAATGAGGTTCGTGACATTGTACAGGAGACAGGGATAAAGACCATCCCCATGGAAAAGAAAGGCAAAAAAGCAAAATGGCTTTTTTGCGAAAAGCAAAGGAGAAAAGGAAAGATATAAGCATCTGAATGCAGAGTTCCAAAGAATAGCAAGAAGAGATAAGAAAGCCTTCTTCAGCGATCAATGCAAAGAAATAGAGGAAAACAACAGAATGGGAAAGACTAGGGATCCCTTCAAGAAAATCAGAGATACCAAAGGAACATTTCATGCAAAAATTGGCTCGATAAAGGACAGAAATGGTATGGACCTAACAGAAGCAGAAGATATTAAGAAGAGGTGGCAAGAATACACAGAAGAGCTGTACAAAAAAGATCTTCACGACCCAGATAATCACGATGGTGTGATCACTGACCTAGAGCCAGACATCCTGGAATGTGAAGTCAAGTGGGCCTTAGAAAGCATCACTATGAACAAAGCTAGTGGAGGTGAAGGAATTCCAGTTGAGCTATTCCAAATCCTGAAAGATGATGCTGTGAAAGTGCTGCACTCAATATGCCAGCAAATTTGGAAAACTCAGCAGTGGCCACAGGACTGGAAAAGGTCAGTTTTCATCCCAATCCCAAAGAAAGGCAGTGCCAAAGAATGCTCAAACTACTGCACAGTTGCACTCATCTCACACGCTAGTAAAGTAATGCTCAAAATTCTCCAAGCCAGGCTTCAGCAATATGTGAACCGTGAACTTCCTGATGTTCAAGCTGGTTTTAGAAAAGGCAGAGGAACCAGAGATCAAGTTGCCAACATCCGCTGGATCATGGAAAAAGCAAGAGAGTTCCAGAAAAACATCTACTTCTGCTTTATTGACTATGCCAAAGCCTTTGACTGTGTGGATCACAATAAACTGTGGAAAATTCTGAAAGAGATGGGAATACCAGACCACCTGATCTGCCTCTTGAGAAATTTGTATGCAGGTCAGGAAGCAACAGTTAGAACTGGACATGGAACAACAGACTAGTTCCAAATAGGAAAAGGAGTTTGTCAAGGCTGTATATTGTCACCCTGTTTATTTAACTTCTATGCAGAGTACATCATGAAAAACGCTGGACTGGAAAAAGCACAAGTTGGAATCAAGATTGCCGGAAGAAATATCAATAACGTCAGATACGCAGATGACACCACCCTTATGGCAGAAAGTGAAGAGGAACTCAAAAGCCTCTTGGTGAAAGTGAAAGTGGAGAGTGACAAAGTTGGCTTAAAGCTCAACATTCAGAAAACGAAAATCATGGCATCCGGTCCCATCATTTCATGGGAAATAGATGGGGAAACAGTGGAAACAGTGTCAGACTTTATTTTTCTGGGCTCCCAAATCACTGCAGATGGTGACTGCAGCCATGAAATTAAAAGACGCTTACTCCTTGGAAGGAAAGTTATGACCAGCCTAGATAGCATATTCAAAAGCAGAGACATTATTTTGCCAACAAAGGTTCACCTAGTCAAGGCTATGGTCTTTCCTGTGGTCATGTATGGATGTGAGAGCTGGACTGTGAAGAAGGCTGAGTGCCGAAGAATTGATGCTTTTGAACTGTGGTGTTGGAGAAGACTCGAGAGTCCCTTGGACTGTAAGGAGATCCAACCAGTCCATTCTGAAGGAGATCAGCCCTGGGATTTCTTTGGAAGGAATGATGCTAAAGCTGAAACTCCAGTACTTTGGCCACCTCATGCGAAGAGTTGACTCATTGGAGAAGACTCTGATGCTGGGAGGGATTGGGGGCAGGAGGAGAAGGGGACGACAGAGGATGAGATGGCTGGATGGCATCACTGACTCGATGGATGTGAGTCTCAGTGACCTCCAGGAGTTGGTGATGGACAGGGAGGCCTGGCGTGCTGCGATTCGTGGGGTCGCAAAGAGTCAGACACGACTGAGAGACTGATCTGATCTGCTTTAACAAATGAACCCAAAATTGGGTATCAACTCAACACAGTAAAAGCTTACTTCTGTATCACGAAATGATCAGTGTTCCCGATGGGTGGGCAACTCTTCACATGGCGATTCAAGGGTCCAGGATCCTCACTTTCTCCTCTGGACTGGCCACACCCGGTTGACAATGCAGGTAAGAAAGACTGGGTAAAGCACACTTGCTTCCTAACCACTTGTCCCAGGAAGTGACACCCACTCCCACCAGGGCTCCACTGGCAACAACTACCTGGGGTCTCCAGGAGCTGCCAGACTGGCGGTGGGGCAGCCACCATAGCAGGAAGTCCCCACCACTGACACGAAGCCCAGATCTCTGGTGGACATCTGGCCATCTCCACCACACTCATACATTCCAACTCGATCTCAAGAGAGGCTTATTTTGGAAGCAATATAGGCCTTCAGCTCTTTCTGAACACCATAATCCAAGGCTACATGACCACTGAATCAAATGTGAAAAGAGATGCCAGTAATTCTGGAAGTGTATCTATTAACTTCTCTTGTTGCCACACAGCTGTGGCATTCACGTGGAAATCTGGTCACAACTCGACTCTCAATGATCAAGCAAAAAGTTGAGCAACTGTCCTTTCATTGGAAAAGGTTTGCAAAATTGGTTTCATGGCCATCAACTCTAAAAATATCAAGTCTTAGACTCAGCATTGTTTAATAAGCCTACTGAGAAAGGGGAAAAAATTAATTAATTAAGCTATGCCATATTATCAGTTTTTATGACAGAACTCAGTCCCCAAATGTTGAAAACCAATGAAATAATAGCGCTCTTGTTGAAATCTTCAAGCCAACCTTGTAAAAGAAACACAAGAATTTCAATTTCACAGAGCCTGGCCCAGGACTGGGTGACTTGCCAGAGGTCACCCAGCTGGTGAGGGACAGTCGGGTGAGGGGGTTCTCCAACCAGTTTGACTCGGCACCTGGATGTGGGTCAAGATCCCAGCAAGTTTTGAAAACTCTCCAAGGCCAAGTCAAGCTCCCAACACCCTCACATCTGTACAGATTCCACTTCAAATGGCAAATAGAGCACCTTGGGTATAATATTCTTATAAATGCATCCAAATTATAAAAAAAAAAAAAAAAAAAACTCCACTAAAACATGAGTTTTCATCTGCATAACACTTAACCAACTAATTCCATGACATTCAAGTGAGAACAGATGATGTACTGGAATATCAAAAACAAGAATCCGATTTGGTAAACAGTTGAGCGCTATTTTCACATCACCCTAATGAATTTAGTTTCAATGAACACAAATCAACAAACACTCTGAAAATTTTAATGGTATGGTACAAAATGATGCTTTGAATGACAGTCCCAGAAAACAAACTCTTCTCAGCAAGTGACAGATACCACAAGAGAAAAATCAGAAAGGATGAGTTAGTTCAAATCCACTTATGGCCCATGGATCTGCACTCGACCCTGGGCTTGCCTCTCACACACAGAGCTCTTCAGACTGTGACTGAAGCGGCAAGGAGAGGCGCTCGGGGTCCCTGGATCTTGCTTAAATGGCCAGGCACAATCTGCTACCAGGTGCCTGGTTTTGTTCCAATACCTGTACAGCAGGTGGGTTAGTACCCACAAAAGATGGTGCATAGATTTGGGGTCAAATTCTTGCCCAGGGCAGGCACCTGCCTCTAGCCAGCTCATCATGGCCCTCAGGGTCAAGGGCACTGCTGGGAAGTATCTGGACGTTTGGGAAGTGTCTGGGATGGTAGGATACAGGCCAAGGTGGGTCCGGATTCCTCAGAGCCCTGCTCACATGCCCACCCATCCTCTCGTCTGTGTCTCCAGCCTGTCATCACGCTGTAAGTGGTACCCAAGTTAAATCTTGGCAGTGAGTTTACATCCACTGAAATGGCAACCCACTCCAGTGTTCTTGCCTGGAGAGTCCCAAGGACAGGGCAGCCTGGTGGGCTGCCAACTATGGGGTCACAAAGAGTCGGACACGACTGAGGTGACTTAGCAGCAGCAGCTTTTAAAAAAGCATGCAATGACCAGGAGACAAGGAAACGCACTGACACCCCCGGAGAATGCAGAGGGCCATCACATTCACATGAGTCTTTTTTCATCTGAAAACCAAGGTTGTTGTTTGGAGGCTGTAATTAGAACATATTAGAACACGGTTGTAAACTATGTGTCATGCTAAAAAGAGTGGACTGGTCTTTTGAAATGACATTTCTGCCTTGGTTATAATAAACCAAAATTAAAACACTCAGTTGTCTTTAGGAAGAATTCTGAAGCCTACCTTCAAACCCAAGTGAACCCCACAGCTACGTGGGGACAAGGAAGCACCTCCTTCCTGCCGTATCCTCCCTGAGCCCAACCTGGGGGAACCATGGCTGCTTCACTGAATTCTGAGTCCAACACACACTTCTTGGCCGCAGCCCCAAGACTGATCCAGCTTTCTTTTTTCCATTGGCAATGAAGTTTGCTTTCAAAAACAAAGGCACACAAAGGCATTTAGGACAACACCTGTACGATGTTAAAGAAACAAAAGACCACAGATGAGATTTTAAAAGCACGTGATCAGAAGGGAGGAAGGCGAGCATTCAAAAGCCACATCCTGGGGCTCTCGTTCACTGTGGGTGCAAAGACTAAGGGGGCTCCCCAAAACCTGCCCTATACAGCCCAACTCCTAAACCCGTCACCTCTTGTCAGTCCAACAGCCACGCCATCAAGTAACTCAAATAACTCATGGACGAGGGGGCACCGAGGCTTTGAGCCTCACACCAGAGTCCACAGCAGAAACAGCAGAGATGGACCCCGAGTGCACCCATGGAGGGCCACCTGGCACCTACAGCAGAGGCCAACGGGGCAGGAGGACTTCAGCAAAATGAGACTAAGCGTTAGGACTGACCCCTGCGGCATTCAGGCCCCTCTGCCTTCTGCCACCCTCTTCACCCATGTGGGCAGAGGGGGGCATCAGAGCGTGGTCTGCCCGCTGGTCTGGTCAGTCTCCTCCCCCATCCCACATTAACTACCAACCCTCGGCAATGGCTTCACCCCAACACTCAGCACTCAGTCCCCCAGGATCTGATGTGTGATTTTTCGACTCTCAGACCCTTTTCTTTCCATAATTCAGAGGCAGCAGCCGGGTGGCATCACTCACAAAGGGTGCTGGGGCACCCCCAACCCAATTGGTCCAGCTAAATGGACCCTTTCCCAGGTTCAAGTATCACACGTGTGTTTGCTCCCTCCTACCTGGGGGCACCAAAACCCCTCCTCCCCCAGCGCCTTCCACAGCAACCCACTGTCTCTGAACAAGGCAATTCCCTAGAACTCTTCCAGGGTTTCCTTCACTCCCCTTTCAGCACTACCCAGCCCCCCTGGTCCCCTCTCTCCCTCCTGTCCTGCTAAGTTCACGGCACACACCCCTCACCCAGCCTTTGTAGGCCAAGAAATCTCACGCAGGGGTGCTGAACACCCTAGATTCCCGTGAGACACGGCTGAGCACAGGATTCTTTTCCTACCAAAAAAATGCACACAGGACCCTCCCCGCCCCACCCTCCCCTAGACTCGTACCATTCCTGGGGTTCACACCCCCAACCCAGGCACGGAGCCCAGGCAAGTCCATAGGCCTGAGTCAGGCCCTCCGGCTTTGTTTCCTAGGCAACAGCCACTCTCTCCTTTGCAGCCACACACTGACCACGCAGGAAGATTCTAGCACTCCTGGAGTTTCTCCTCGAGGGTGGGAGATGCCCGCTTTCCTTCCGGAGGGGCCCTGAAGCGGATGGGATCCCAGCAGCTAGCTCTCCCCCAGGGCACCTGTTGCCAAACCGAGGGCACTTTGGCTCCAGGAGAGCCTGGCAAAGGAAACAGCCCCACAGATCCTCACCTGGCAATGGGGAACCAGGCTGCTCCTCAGTGAGTGGCTCTGGTCACCTGGCCCAGCAGCAGAGGCGTACCTGTCACGGGCGACACGTGGCTGAGGGGCTGGGGCTCCCAAGAAGCCCCTCTGCCCCTGCCTCCAGCGTGTGGGGCAGGGAAGTTAGGAGTTGCCCAACTCTGAGGCGCTGCCTTCTAGCCCCCGGCTTGGAAAGGGCCACGTGGCCTCAGCTGGGCGGGGAAGGGCCTCTCTACCCGACTGCCCATCAGAACCACCTGGGAGCTTGTTAATCTACCAGGCGGGTTCCAGCCCGCAACCAGGGACTCAGAACCTCCGAGGGGCTGGGCTTGTCTCCAAAGCTTCCCCAGGTGATCTCAGGTCCAGGCAATGATGTAAAGGATGGGGGAAGGGCGTGATGGCCTCCAAGGGAGGGGGAAGCTGGAGGAGCCCATAGCCCACCTCCTTCAAGAGGACTTTCCCGACCTCGGGTGGGTGAACCAGACCCCCAGTGCCCAGGGGTCTGGGCACCCCCAACCCACTTGGTCCAGTTAAAGGGACCCTTTCCTGGGTCCAAGTATCACACATGTGTTTGCTTCCTCCTACCGGGATGGGGGGCACCAAAACCCCTCCCCCAGAGCCTTCCACAGCAACCCACTGTCTCTAAAGAAGACAATTCCCTGGAACTCCTCCAGGGTTTACTTTACTCCCCGCTTCAGCACAACACACTCCGGTATTCTTGCCTGGAGAACCCCATGGACAGAAGAGACTGGCAGACTAGTCCCTGGGGCCGCAAGAGTCGGACACGACTTAGCGACTAACCCACCACCCCCACAGCACCACCCAGCACACCTGGTCCCCTCTCCCCAGCCTGTACTGGGGAGCTCACGGGCCCACCGGGAGTCTTCCCTCGCCGGCTCACCTGTGTGTCCGCTGCCCTCTGGCTACGTGGTCTGCTCCTTGCAGGCCGGACTGGGTCAGGCTGGTTCAGGCCACCACGCTAGCGAGGGACACTGCCCTGCCATCCCCCCAAGGCTCGTTAGCCGCGAGAATACAGAAGGCCCACCAGAGAGCAGGGCCATGGAGAAAGTGGGCAGGAAGGAAGACGAACTCCACAGAGCCCATTTTCACAGGATTCGTGCCCGGGGCATCTTTCCAAGCCTCCCTGCCATAGGTCCAGTTGACTCCCGACCCGCCCCCCGCAGCCCCAACCCACAGCAAACACCTACCACCTGCCCGGGGGTCTGAGGAACTCAGATTGCGCGGTCTGTTACAAGACACCCTCCAAAACACTGACTATTAGTCCCCCAAAAATAGCATCACGAGGCCAGAGACATACTGGGACAGACACATAAAACACGTTCTCCCAAAATGGCAACCGGGCATCTCCTGGGCGGCGCTGCCTACAGCCTGGAAGGGGCTCTGACTTCACACGGGCTCCAGGCAGGGGAAGGGTGGGGCGAGCTACAGCTGGGAAGGTTAGGGTCAAACTTTTCCCCACCCAAACCTTCAGCCCTGACATCACCACCAGGAAACGAGATGTTTGTTTTATTACAAGGTCTCATGTTCCTGCTGCTTCTTTACCTAGAAGTAAAAAACTTTCCACCTGGGTCTTCACACACCAATGTCACCAAAATCACAATTCACTGAACTATCGAAACCACCCACAACTGCAGAGAAGGAGATTAAAATGGGAAAGGGATGAGGAAATTAAGCAGATACGAAGGAAAGTAGAGGAAAAGTTCCGTTTGACCAGAACAGATTTTGCTCTTTTTCAAATAGCGCTATACTCTCTGCAGATCCAGAGTCCCCTCTGGTGCCACAGTGGTGACTGATCTCAGAGCAGGAGGCTGGTTCAGGGGCCTGTGAGGCCTTGCTGACTGTGGTGGGCTCAACTGCCAACACCCTCCACTCACGGTCCCCTGCAGGAGCTCAGCCAGCTCTCAAGGATGGGGAACAGCACACACAATATCAAGGGTCAGACTTTATCTTTTAAATGCACAATGTGCTCGAGCCAAAAACAAAACAAAAAGCCTTCCCAAGATGCTTTCCAAATTCCAGAAACACACTGGGCTGGAAAAAAAAAAAAAAAATGGAGTCCTGTTTCCTCTTATTTTTAATCTTACTTTGGCGAGGTTCATAATAAAAGAGAATAACCTATTTATTTGCTTACCTTACTTGGAAAGACAATAAATTGGAAAGGCTTCATAAATCTCGCAGGGAATTCCTTTAAACAAGGACTGTCAGCAAAAATCCGTAAATAACCCTCTGCCAGTCTCCAGCAATCACCTCCACCACACATTCTTTTTCCTTCCTGCTTTTGTACTAATCTTCCAGCAAACAAATCAAATCAAGCACTAAAACGTTTTTATTCTTTATCAAGGTGAGGCTCAGAAAACATCCGGGAGTCCACCGGGACTGTTGACTTACTTAGGTGGCCTCTGAGAAGCATCAGATGCGGCAAAGGCCCCCCAGGACAAGATGAGGGAGACCCCTGAACCCCCAAACCCTGCCACACTGCTCTCACCGATTTACAAAACCCAGGCTGGCAATGGGCTTTTGCACACAGAGCCAGGGACAGGCATCAATTTAACCTGGAGCAAAGCTTGAACCTTATGAAACAGGTCCTATGCAGGTGGGGGACAGACCCTAAGGTTTCCTCCACCTCAGCTCACCCTTCAGCCCTTGTAATCCCACCGTCGGAGACGTTCCAGATCCAACCAGGCAGCTGCTAGTCAAGTTCACTCATCCCCATGTTAACCAAGTTGAAGAAAGACAGCTCAGAACTTGGGGATGTCCAGAGCAAATCCACAGCTCATCCAGCAGCCCAGGCCTGTTCCCACCACGTTGACTTGGGCACCTGATTAAAACGACCTTCAAAAACAGCCAAAGATGGACAGTCTCACGCTGAGGTTTCAAGGACTGTGCTAAAAATAAGCCTAAATAAGAGGCAGAGGGAGGCTCATGGATAATCAAATGTGTAATCAATTTACATGTCAGGGAAGGATAATTACCATAACCAAAAAGAAAAGTTCTCCAAGCCAAAAGGTTAAGAAAGAAAATTAAACCAGCAAGCCACCACTACCCACATGGAAACAAAAATGTACGTTTTCGGAAAGGACAAGCCTCTTGTGTTCCCGGCAGCTTCCAGAGCCTTGAAACTTCCCTTCAGGACCATGATTCTTGGTCCTGGGTGTGATTCATGATTCTTGGGTGTGAGACACAAGACTAGCGAAACCCAAACAACTTGTCAGACTTGTGCACAGCCAGCAATACACGCAGTTGGTTAGCTGTGCAAGGGTTAGTCGCTCGTGGTGTCCGACTGTGTGATCCCACTGTAGCCCGCCAGGCTCCTCTGTCCGTGGTGTTCTCCAGGCAAGAATACTGGAGTGGGTTGCCGTGCCCTCCTCCAAGGGATCTTCCTGGCCCGGGGTGGAACCCGAGTCTCTCATGTCTCCAGCATTGGCGGGCGGGTTCTTTACTACTAGTGCCACCTGGGAAGCTGTCCAAGGGAACAGGCTTTTGATTCAAATCCCACCAAGATTTCAAAGGGCTGTGTCCCTGCAGGTGACTGAGCTGCCCGGAAAGAACCTCATGTGCTGAAGATCAACCTCCAGCCGGAAGGGCACCTCAGCTGTTTCTATTATGAAGGCACCAAATTCATCTGTTCTTATCGTCTCCCCTCCTGGCTCACTCCCGGTGCTCAAGAAAAATTATTATTATAGACCCACCTAATTAACATATTTCTAGTGTTTCCAAATGAAGGCAGAGGCCTTTTTTAACTGGCGCTCTCTGAAATAGTCACTTGACAATTGGCACACCTCAGGCACAATGCCCGCCGAAGCTGGTGGGGCCTGGGCACTCAGCAGCGGTTGCCCACTCCCTTCCCTCCAAGACCACTGTGATTTCAGGATCCATGCAAGTAAAGCGGCTTCCCACCTGTTACCTGTGTTAACCTGGGGAGCTACCCAGCAGAGACAGGAGTGGAGCCCCAGGACGGCGCAGGGGAGGCACCCTGGGTGCAGGAAGGACATGGGCAGGCCCTGGGAGCCTAGACCTGCAGTCCTACTGTGCTCCCCAAGACTCAGACAGCCACTGCCTGGGTAGGAAGGTCATGTGTACACGGGACCACCGAAGATGCTTCCAGAGCCCCTCCGGACAGAAACCACTTGCCTGCCCTTTAAATAAAATCCAGCCTTTGACTTTTCCTGTTAATAAATTTCAGTGTTTGGGCAACTTTTCTTCCCTGGGCAAGGATGGGAGGGCAACGCAGTCTCAGGGTGGTCGTAGCAGCTTCTGGACCCCAGAACCTCCCGGCAGCCAGGTACCCTGGCTGGGAGGACTCAGGTCTCCCAATGGGCTGGTGGTGTCGTGTCTCGCTCCACCCCCTCACCCAAGGAAGAACCGTCAAGAGTGTGGAAGCCACCCAGGGACAAGCAGCTCAATATGCTGCTTCAAACAGCCCTTGTCCCACTGGGGCGCCAACCTTTCAGCAACTAACCCCAGGCTCCAACCTCTTTGCATTTGGAAGCTCCCCCAAATATTCTAAGCATGTAGTCACATCTCTGCTGCACTCACAGTATACGTATCAGCTCATGGACGACCACCCTAAAGAGGCCAAGGATGCTTAGGTGGAAATCTTGGGCCAGGAATCAAGGTCAGGGGGCATCTGAGCTCATAGGCATCAGAAAGTCTGCTAACAGTGAATGCTGGCAAAACGCACTGGGAGTCACTCCACCCAGTGAGCCCTCTCCCTACCCTGAGCGCTGGGGCACCGGACGCAAACCGCAAGCCATGAAAAGACAGCTCCAGTAACAGCCGGAACACTAGTAAGTGCAGTGATTCCCACTTGAAATTTCAAAAATTCAAAGACTCATTTCATAAAATTTCCCCCAAATGAACAGACACAGAGAATATTTTAAGACTATGAAGAGTGAGCTGGCGGTAGCTTCCTTCCCAAAGTGCAACAGAGACCACTCACAAGCACATCCTCTGGGTGCAGAGGGGCCGGCCTTCATCATACACCTCCTCCTGAGAGAAACCAGGGTCCCCTGTGACACACAGAAACTGGCAAAGGTGGCAGTGGAACCCAGGACTCTGGCTCCAGGGTGGGACGCCAACCCAGGTAACCCACCGCTGACCCTCCCACAGGAAAGGGTGCTGGTCCCTGCAGGCTGCCCGCCAACCAGCCTCCTAGACCACAGACTGGGGGGGGGGGGGGGCTGGTCTGTACCTGCAGGAAGCCAGGCTAGGCCATGAGGGATGCCCTGCACCCCTAGAGGCACAGGGACCAGCCTGGGCATGCAGAAACCCGAGAGCAAACACTGCCTGGCTCTCTGCTCAACCACTTCCCCACCAACAGAACAGGAAGGAGCCGGTGACCCGCGGTCACTCCCAGGCCCTCTGGACCTGGAGCCGGTGGCCGTGGTGGGCAGAGGAGGCACCTGTCCCCAGGCACCTTCCAAGAGGGGCTGATGGAACCCGGGGAGGAAGGTGAGCAGCTGTTGTGTGTGTGCCCCTGGAGAGTCCAGGGACAATGGCCGGAGGTGTACCCAGGCCCGAGGTGTGGGTGTGGAATTGCCTGCTTGGAGGAGGAGGGGGCGCCTTGGGGGGCTGGGGGAATTAATGGAGCAGATAAAGATTCCAACCACAGTCTACCCAGCCTGGGCCAACTTCCTTAAGTGTCCTTAGCTTCCTTGAGTGTTCCTCCCTGCTGTGACACGGTGGGACCCACTCAGGCAAGTCTGTCTGCTGAGCCTGGAGGGTCCCGAGCCGGCAGAACCCTCGGACACGACAGACATCTGAGAAAACCCTGGCACCTCACATGAACACCCAGGTACTTCTCCATGCGTCCCAGGCTGGCCTTACTACTGTCAAAGAGGGACAAACTATAGCGGTGGTGGGCGGAACCACCGCAAGGAGCTCCTGGGACCTCCCTTGGTGACCAAACTGGTCTGCAACCACACAGCTTCTGCGCAGCGTTGGACAAAACACACAGAATTACACGCTGGAAGGGTGGCTTTTACTGTACAGGAAGTGTATCTATATCAGATCAGATCAGATCAGTCGCTCAGTCGTGTCCAACTCTTTGCGACCCCATGAATCGCAGCACGCCAGGCCTCCCTGTCCATCACCAGCTCTCGGAGGTCACTCAGACTCACATCCATCGAGTCAGTGATGCCATCCAGCCATCTCATCCTCTGTCGTCCCCTTCTCCTCCTGCCCCCAATCCCTCCCAGCATCAGAGTCTTCTCCAATGAGTCAACTCTTCGCATGAGGTGGCCAAAGTACTGGAGTTTCAGCTTTAGCATCAGTCCTTCCAAAGAAATCCCAGGGCTGATCTCCTTCAGAATGAACTGGTTGGATCTCCTTGCAGTCCAAGGGACTCTCAAGAGTCTTCTCCAACACCACAGTTCAAAAGCATCAATTCTTCGGCACTCAGCCTTCTTCACAGTCCAGCTCTCACATCCATACATGACCACAACAAAGACCATCGCCTTGACTAGGCGAACCTTTGTTGGCAAAATAATGTCTCTGCTTTTGAATATGCTTTCTAGGCTGGTCATAACTTTCCTTCCAAGGAGTAAGCGTCTTTTAATTTCATGGCTGCAGTCACCATCTGCAGTGATTTGGGAGCCCAGAAAAACAAAGTCTGACACTGTTTCCACTGTTTCCCCATCTATTTCCCATGAAGTGATGGGACCGGATGCCATGATCTTCGTTTTCTGAATGTTGAGCTTTAAGCCAACTTTGTCACTCTCCACTTTCACTTTCATCAAGAGGCTTTTTAGTTCCTCTTCACTTTCTGCCATAAGGGTGGTGTCATCTGCATATCTGAGGTTATTGATATCTCTTCCGGCAATCTTAATTCCAACTTGTGTTTCTTCCAGTCCAGCGTTTCTCATGATGTACTCTGCATAGAAGTTAAATAAACAGGGTGACAATATATAGCCTTGACATATTCCTTTTCCTATATGGAACCAGTCTGTTGTTCCATGTCCAGTTCTAACTGTTGCTTCCTGACCTGCATACAGATTTCTCAAGAGGCAGATCAGGTGGTCTGGTATTCCCATCTCTTTCAGAATTTTCCACAGTTTATTGTGATCCACACAGTCAAAGGCTTTGGCATAGTCAATAAAGCAGAAATAGATGTTTTTCTGGAACTCTCTTGCTTTTTCCATGATCCAGCGGATGTTGGCAACTTGATCTCTGGTTCCTCTGCCTTTTCTAAAACCAGCTTGAACATCAGGAAGTTCATGGTTCACGTATTGCTGAAGCCTGGCTTGGATAATTTTGAGCATTACTTTACTAGCGTGTGAGATGAGTGCAATTCTGCAGTAGTTTGAGCATTCTTTGGCACTGCCTTTCTTTGGGATTGGGATGAAAACCGACCTTTTCCAGTCCTGTGGCCACTGCTGAGTTTTCCAAATTTGCTGGCATATTGAGTGCAGCACTTTCACAGCATCATCTTTCAGGATTTGGAATAGCTCAATTGGAATTCCTTCACCTTCACTAGCTTTGTTTGTAGTGACGCTTTCTAAGGCCCACTTGACTTCACATTCCAGGATGTCTGGCTCTAGGTCAGTGATCACACCATCGTGATTATCTGGGTCGTGAAGATCTTTTTTGTACAGCTCTTCTGTGTATTCTTGCCACCTCTTCTTAATATCTTCTGCTTCTGTTAGGTCCATACCATTTCTGTCCTTTATCGAGACAATTTTTGCATGAAATGTTCCTTTGGTATCTCTGATTTCCTTGAAGAGATCCCTAGTCTTTCCCATTCTGTTGTTTTCCTCTATTTCTTTGCATTGATCGCTGAAGAAGGTTTTCTTATCTCTTCTTGCTATTCTTTGGAACTCTGCATTCAGATGTTTATATCTTTCCTTTTCTCCTTTGCTTTTCGCTTCTCTTCTTTTCACAGCTATTTGTAAGGCCTCCCCAGATAGCCATTTTGCTTTTCTGCATTTCTTTTCCATGGGGATGGTCTTGATGCCTGTCTCCTGTACAATGTCAGGAACCTCATTCTATAGTTCATCAGGCACTCTATCTATCAGATCTAGGCCCTTAAATCTATTTCTCACTTCCACTGTATAATCATAAGGGATTTGATTTAGGTCATACCTGAATGGTCTAGTGGTTTTCCCTATTTTCTTCAATTTCAGTCTGAATTTGGCAATAAGGAGTTCATGGTCTGAGCCACAGTCAGCTCCTGGTCTTGTTTTTGCTGACTGTATAGAACTTCTCCATCTTTGGCTGCAAAGAATGTAATCGATCTGATTTTGGTGTTGACCATCTGGTGATGTCCATGTATAGAGTCTTCTCTTGTGTTTTTGGAAGAGGGTGTTTGTTATGATGAGTGCATTTTCTTGGCAAAACTCTATTAGTCTTTGCCCTGCTTCATTCCATATTCCAAGGCCAAAATTGCCTAGCATTCTTAAAAAGTTGATCCGGGACTTCCCGGGGGTTAAGTGGTTAAGACTTTGAACTCCTGGGGCATGGATTCAATCCCTGGCGGGGGAACTAAGATCCCACAAGCCCTGCTGTGCAGCCAAAATAAAAATAAGTAAATAACATAAAGGGGCTTTTCAGGGGACACAGTGGTAAAGAATCCGCCTGCCAATGCAGGAGATGCAAGAGACTTGGGTTCGATCCCCTGGAGAAAGAAATGGCAACCCACTCCAGTGTTCTTGCCTGGAGAATCCCATGGACAGAGGAGCCTGGATGGGTCACAAAGGGGCAGATATGACTGAGTATGGCACAGCAACAAACAAAAAGATAAAATGCCGTGGCGGTAAATCTGGCCCTCTCTTTTGGCTTCCCCAGCCCCACCAACTGCCCCAAACCTTATACTCGTTACTCCAACAAAGAGAGAATAAGAATAATGATAAAAACAATAAAGCCCACATTGGAGAGAACTCAGGGTGCAATGTTGAGGGTTTGTCATGCATTAACTCATTGAGTCCTCACACACACCAGAGGTGGATATGAAGAACGCCCACTCACCTCAAGGACACAAGGAGATAGGGACCTTCCCCAGGCCTGCAGCTGAGCCCCAAGGTCGCCAGGATGGGAGGTGGACGTCTGTAGGCTCCATACTCAAAGTGTTAGTCACTCATTCATGCCCCTATGACTCTTTGCAACCCCATGGACTGTAGCCCAACAGGCTCCTCTGTCCATGGGATTTTTCCAGAGAAGAATATTGGAGTGGGTTGCCATTTCCTTCTCTAGAGAATCTTCCCGACCCAGGGAATCAAACCTGGGTGTCCCACACTGCAGGCAGACTCTCTACCATCTGAGTTACTAGAGCCACCCAACACAGCACTTCCTCAGGCCAGAAGAACAGTTCCCTGGCCTGGAGAGGACCCACCCTTCACCCCGCACTTGGGATGCACCCTGCCCCCATCCCAGCTCTCTGAACTTCAGAGTAAATCCTCCTTGCTCTTGCCTGCAGCCCTGGCATCGGTCACACAGTAGGAGCTCTATTTGCTGAAGAAGCAGATCTTTGTTCAACAGGCAATTTTCAGACGAAGCAAATGCATCTCAGTGTCACAGCATCAATTTCCACAAATCAATCCCAATTGCGCTACCTTAGCATACGCTGTAAAAATTTTAAACCCTATGCATAAAATATTATACATCCATTTTTATTTGATCTACTAAGTTATAAAGCTTTCCTCAATCTCTTAAAGGTGGTTTTCCCAGTAATGCATAACTGCTTAATTGGGAAAGTGTACAAACCATAATTACACTGCCTAACACGACAACATTGCTTATGGGAATATCTCTGTTCATGCATTCTGCTTTATTTTTGTCTTTAATCTCTATTAAGATGTCTATATGAAAATAGATAGGTATGCTAGTCTTCATAGACACCATAAATCATAAAGTCATTTCCTTACTAACCCAGGTCCAAAAGCAGCCCCCAAAGAGACTACTGGGATCCCAAAGGCTCCCACTTCTCATATTTAAGCACAGGTGGTAAGCTTTCAACGTGTGGCCCACTTAGTTCTGTGCCACTTTGCCAGGTAAGGGTGACGGTAATGGCTATCGTTTCTCTCACAGAAAGTGGCTTGGCCTGAAACTCAAAAAATATCCCAAACTGCCCCCGGGAAAGCAGTTGGTCAAACCAGAAAGGGCAAATTCTTTCCTGTGCCCAAGACCGCAGTTGCCAACCTCATATCAAGAGGCAGGTGGAGACCCCTTAAATCCTCGGTGGACACTGCACACGGCCTTTCAAGTTCACTCTTCAGCTGGCACAGGGCATGTGCCACATGCTCCTCCAGACCTCAACACAGGGGTACCACCCTGCACGTTTCTCTGCCTTGGAATGTGTACACACACACACCCCATCCCTAGAACTATCTGAATACACAGCCATTCTCTAAGCAGCCTGGTGTTTGAAAAAAGAACCAGTTCAGATTCTGCGCCATCGTTTACTAACTGTGAGCCCATTCCTGTATTGGAAAAGCCTCACCACCTCCTACCGAGGTCATCACTAAAACAAAACAAGCAAGTGTATGATAAGGTGTTCCTAAAAAGGGACCTACAAAGTGTATGATAAGGTGTTCCTACAAAGCTGTCCTCAATACAGCAACATAAGCGATCAGCCTCACTGAAGCTAATCAATAAATTCTATATTGATTCAATACTAATCAATAAATTAGCCAAGGTAAAAAAGGATTTGCCACAACCACGTGATTATCTGCATTTCTGACAGAGAAAAGTGTCATCCCCAAATCTGCTTGGCAACATGGGTGAAATAATGCACAAGCGAGATTAAAAAGTCGATGCAGACTTCACTCACCCACGTGGTGAGGTGGGAGTGCCTCCTGCTGACCTCTGCCTTCAAAGACAGTCACCAACTCTGCTCCACCCGTCCTCGGCCTGCATATACAGACTTTCAAAGTGCGCTCCACTGCCAGCGCTGCTCATACCTTACTAAAAGGTAATTTGTAAAAACGATTTCTGTCTTATCACTAGGCTATGACGCTCAGACCAGCCTCCTCCCCGTGAGCCCTGCTGACTGGTCAGAAGAGACAGTTAAATGTCAGGTGCATTGGAACAAAGACCCAGCTCCAACTTTTAACGGGCGCACGCGCGCGCGCACACACACACACATACACACACGCACAATTTCCCTCAAGTCCCTCAGAATATTGAGTGCTGGTTGAGGGGGTTGAACCCCCGCTTAAGCCAAAAAAAAAATGAGACTGGGTCAGGCAGAAATCCAGATTTCCACTTTGAGATCTATTCATTCAGATGGGGGAAGAGTATTCAAATTTAAATCCTTCAATCATCGGTCATGCCAAATGTTCAAAAACTAGACTCAAATTGTGTGGGTGTGTGTCGGGGGTGTGGTTTGTTTTTAAAGAAAGATGGTCTGCATGCAGTTGGCAGGCTCCGGACTGGCTGCGTTGAGAACCCCCTCCCAGCGGTTCTCAGTCCAGATGTTTCTTAGGTGGAGCCCCAGGAGACTGACTCCCAGCCAAGGGTGCCCTGGGGCTCTACCTGCTCCAGAGGCCACCCTCACAGGGCACCTGGACAGCCAGCAGCCCTCCCTGGGGACTGTGAGTCACTCATGTGAAAACCACCAAGCCCACAGCCAGCTTCTTGCCACTGAATGTGTGCCCAACTCACCTGCTCCCTTCTGATAAAACAGTGCACAGAGGACCCCTCCCTATTCGTGTGTGTGTGTGTGTGTGTGTGTGTGTGCACGCACGTGCTTCTGTGCTTAGACGCTTAGTCGTGTCCAACTCTCTGTGACCCCATGGTCTGTAGCCTGTCAGGCTCCTCTGTCCATGGACTTTTCCAGGCAAGAATACTGGAGTGGGAAGCCATTCCTTTCTCCACGGGATGTTCTGGATCCAGAGGTGAATTCTTTTAGGTCTGAGCCACCAGGGGAAGACCCCAATCCCAACTCTCTGTTCTAGATGAAAAGAGACACAGCGTGCAGAGGAGGGGCAGGGCAGGACACTTACTCTGTTACTTAAGAACCACCAAATCTGCAGATATTGCCACTCTTTTCCTCCATCACCAATGCCAACAAGAGTATCAAACAGCTCATGTTCGAACCCTTTCCACCTGCATCGGCCTTCCTTGCTGTGCACATGTGCAAACGTGGCAATAGGGCATTCTGGCCCCTGACCCCTGAAATGCCCTTGCATTCCACCACTGGCTGTCTCCCAAGGGCATTTGCAAGGATCATCTCACTTTACAAGTGACGTTTCTTTTAACAGTATGAATTAAGCCAGAAGAAGCTGCTGGTCCATGAAATGATCAGCCACCCTGAAGGTGACGATCAGTCTCTTCTGCAGGTTCTGGAAGGACACGTTCCCTAACCCCAGTCCCCCACCTCCAACCATTTCTCGCTCACCTGACCCAATGGGGCAGCTGGGAGCAGTAGTGCAGCTGGGGGTAGGGGTAACAGGTCCACATCCAATGTGCGTCTGGCCCCAGGGGGCAGCCAGCCCATTTCTAAGAGTGGGCAACTGCCCTGTGAGGAGATGATTTCCTGGCGCAGATGGCGACACACGAACACCCACGGCACATCGGGTACTCAGCTGGACCCAAGCGGGTCACCGACGCTACTGCTGACCGAGCGCCCACCACGTGCCAGGAAGATAAACCCAACACGTGGTTCTCTGGGAAGCAAGTTCACTGCTGCTGTGCTCCAGATGCTCGGACGCTCCTACTCCACCAGGAGTAAGGGGGCACATGAAGGCAGATGTGTGCGGAGAAGGGACAGGAAGAGGGCCTTGTCCCAGACAAACCCCCCAGGGAGGTGGCCGCCTCTGGGGAGGAGCTGAGCGCCAACACCAGCAGACCCCCACGGCCCAGAGCACCGCCTGTCCTCGGGCAGAGGAGGTGCAGCACCCGACCACTCATTCTTCCTTCTCTGGGAAGGGAAAGTAGGTCTTAAATAGAAAGCAAATATTTTACTGGGCATCCTCAGAGGGACCTAATACCAAGTCACACCCCACCATCTAAAAACAACCTTCCCGAACGGTTTTCAGTTCATTGCTTAGGCCCCAGGAATCACTCCCTACCCAGGCCAGCCTCCCCTCCCCCCTCCCTGCCCTCTTTAGGTCGGTATTTTTTTTTTTTTGGTATATAGTTTCATTTTGCTAATTTTTTTATTAATTTATTTTTTACTGAAGGATAATCGCTTTACAGAATTTTGCTGTTTTCTGTCAAACCTCAACATGAATCAGCCATAGGTATACATACATCCTCTCCCTTTTGAAGCTCCCTCCCATCTCCCTCCCCACACCACCCCCACCCCACCCCTCTAGGTTGATAGAGAGCCCCTATTTGAGTTTCCTGAGCCCTAGAAATTCCCATTGTAGGGCAGTATTTCTTTAAGAGCACCAGGGCCTGGAACTCTCACCCCAAACACCTCTTCCTGGGCCCTGCCCCCTTCACCTGGGGCTTCCCCTGACTCTGGGAGACTCATTCACCTCTTTGGTGCAAAGGATCAAGTCTCCATCCCCTAGAGGACCCATTCCTCTAGGACAGGACCCACCCACCATCTTGCCTAACAAGATCTTGCTGGTCTCCTACCCTGCACAACCAAAGCAATCAAGCCCCAGGGAACCTTCTCAGATGTCCACTGAAGGCAACCCCTTCCCTTCCAGTGCCTCCATCAAGATTCCCTGAGCTCTTTCCAGGAATGCAAAAGAAAATCTGCTCCTCAGGGCACACAGCACCTCAGTTCAGTTCAGTTCAATCACTCACTCAAAAAGTCAGTGACTTTTGTGATCCCAAGGACTGCAGCACACCAGGTTTCCCTGTCCATCACCCACTCCCGGAGTTTACTCAAACTCCATTGAGTCAGTGATGCCATCCAACCATCTCATCCTCTGTGGTCCCCTTCTCCTGCCTTCAATCTTTCCCAGCATCAGGGTCTTTTCCAATGAGTCAGTTCTTCACATCAGGTGGCCAAAGTATTGGAGTTTCAGCTTCAGCATCAGTCATTCCAATGAACATTCAGGACTGATTTCCTTTAGGAAGGACTGGTTGGACTTTCGAGAGTCTTCTCCAACACCACACTTCAAAAGCATCAATTACTCAGTGCAAGAGCAACTAATTTACTTCTCTGTTTATTTTGTATTTATAAATTTAACACAGTGGCACAGTGGTAAAGAATCTGTCTGCAATGCAGGAGATGCAAGAGATTCAGGTTCCATCCCTGAGTGGGGAAGATCCCCCTGGAAGAGGAAATGGCTACCCACTCCGGTATCCTTGTGTGGAAAATTCCAAGGACAGAGGAGCCTGGCTGGCTACAGTCCATGGGGTCGCAAAAGAGTTAACTGACTGACTGACCACACACAAGGAGCATTAGGGCAAAATATGTATGGAAGTAAAGTAGATGGTGACTCTTGAAAAATTCAAATTGGATTTCCCTGGTGGCTCAGTGGTAAAGAATCCACCTGCCAGTGCAAGAGACTTGGGTTTGATTCTTTGGTCTAGAAGATCCCCAGTGCCTTGTTGTTAGTGGAGAGAAGGGTGGGGTCAGTGCAGGGACCACTTTTTGACCATGCCTGTAGTAGGCTTCTTAAATATCAGTCATTGTTGTTAAAAGGATCCGTAACTGGAGAAGGAAATGGCAACCCACTCCAGTATTCATGCCTGGAAAATCCCATGGACCGAGGAGTATGGTGGGCTACAATCCACGGGGTTGCAAAGAATCGGACACAACTGAGCGACTTCTGTGTGTGTGTGTATGTGTTTGAGTGAGCTGGGAGAAGGAAATGGCAACACACTCCAGTATTCTTGCCAGGAGAATCCCATGGACAGAGGAGCTTGGTGGGCTATAGTCCATGGGATCACAAAAGAATCAGACTCGACTTAGCAACTCAACAACAACAACATCAGGCCTGATCTAAGTGCTTTATTCAAGTTAGGGTATTTCAAATCCTAAAAGATGATGCTGAAAAAGTGCTGCACTCAATATGCCAGCAAATTTGGAAAACTCAGCAGTGGTCACAGGACTGGACAAGGTCAGTTTTCAATTCAATCCCAAAGAAAGGCAATGCCAAAGAATGTTCAAACTACCGCACAATTGCATTCAACTCACATGCTAGCAAAGTAATGTCCAAAATTCTCCAAGCCAGGCTTCAATAGTACGTGAACCATGAACTTCCAGATGTTCGAGCTGGATTTAGAAAAAGAAGAGGACCCAGAGATCAAACTGCCAACATCCGTTGATCATTGAAAAAGCGAAAGGGTTCCAGAAAAACATCTGCTTTATTGACTATGCCAAAGCCTTTGTCTGTGTGGATCACAACAAACCGTGGAAAACTCTTCAAGAGATGGGAATACTAGACCATCTAACCTGGCTCCTGAGAAATCTGTGTGTATGCAGGTCAAGAAGCTACAGTTAGAACTGGACATGGAACAAAAGACTGGTTCCAAATCAGGAAAGGAGTACATCAAAGCTGTTAATAGTCACTCTGCTTATTTAACTTATATGTAGAGTACATCATGAGAAACACTGGGCTGGATGAAGCGCAATCTGGAATCAAGATTGCTGGGAGAAATATCAATAACCTCAGATATGCAGATGACACCACCCTTATGGCAGAAAGTGAAGAAGAACTAAAGAGCCTCTTGATGAAAGTGAAAAAGGAGAGTGAAAAAGTTGGCTTAAAACTCAACATTCAGAAAACTAAGATCATGGCATCCGATCCCATCACTTCATGGTGACTAGATGGAGAAAAGTGGAAACAGTGACAGACTTTATTTTTTGAGGCTCCAAAATCACTGCAGATGGTAACTGCAGCCAAGAAATTAAAAGACGCTTGTTCCTTGGAAGAAAAGTTATGATCAACCTAGACAGCATAATAAAAAGCAGAGACATTACTTTGCTAACAAAAATCCTTCTAGTCAAAGCTAGAGTTTTTCCAGTAGTCACGAAGGGATGTGAGAGTTGGACTATAAAGATAGCTGAGCACCGAAGAATTGACGCTTTTGAATTGTGGTGTTGGAGAAGACTCTGGAGAGTCCCTTGGACTGCAAGGAGATCCATCCCATCCATCCTAAAGGAAATCAGTCTTGAATATTCACAGGAAGGACTGATGCTGAAGCTGAAACTGCAATACTTTGGCCACCTGATGCAAAGAACTGACTCCTTGGGAAAGACCCTGATGCTGGACAAGATTGAAGGCAGGAGGAGAAAGAGACGACAGAGGATGAGATGGTTGGATGGCATCACCGACTCAATGGACATGAGTTTGGGTAAGCTCTGGGAGTTGGTGATGGACAGGGAAGCCTGGCATGCTGCAGTCCCCAGGATCGCAAAGAGTCAGACACAACTGAGCGACTGAACTGAAGCGCTTTATAAATATGACCTCATCAGATCCTCGCAGCCCACCCTATTCTTACCCTTGCTTCAGATTCAGCAACACAGCCCTTTGCAAGGGCTCAGGAAATTCTGAATGCACACACAGGTCTCATGTCATCCTTCCTTTTCTCCCCACGCTTTCTAGAACAGTCTGTCACATCTGACGCCTCCTCCCTTGCTGGTGGTGATGGGTGTTAACGTTGAAGCAGTGCCCTTCCTCTCTCAGCCCAGCCCCAGTCCTGGGAAAGGAGACATTTTGCTGGGACGTCTCCCATGCCATCAGAGAAAGAGTGCCCAGGTAACACTGAGATCCACCCAGTGCTCCAAAGTGGGCTTCCGGGGTGGCCCAGAGAAAAGCTTTTGGATCCAAGCCTGGAGCCGGATGTGCAGAGTAATCCATCACCAGGTCACAATACTCCCAGCTACAAGAATGGTCAGAAAGTGGGCCCTGCCCTGACCCTGCCCCGCTCTCCACTAACAAGGGCACCCAGGCCAGACTCCCATGGGTCACTCACTCCCCCTTCAAGACCTCAGCCCACCCACTGCTGCTCAAGAAGATGAAATAAATTAGGAAACAATCCTTTAATCTCTCCTGCAGAGAAACCTTTCCAAGAACCAGTTATACTTGCAACGTACATTTCAAGTGGTTCTGCTAAGCTGTGAGTGGTGTCTATGCTCTCGGGCCATCTGAGACGCACATCAAGAGCACGACCCAGACAACTGTTAGCCACAACCCCTCTCCCTTCCTGCCCCTGGGACACGGGGAGACTCAAATAAGGCAAGCTCACAATTATCGCAAAGAAAACTCAGACCACTTTGAGCTGCTTCCTCTGCCCACTACCTGGGGGAGTACGTCTGGCCAGTTTTAGGGAAGGAAAAAAAATCACCCACTGTTCAAAGCCCTTCTTAAATATCCAGGAAGACATCATTACAGATAGAATTCCAACATTAATTCTGAAATCTCCTGGCTTTTGTCAGATGAAGCCACATTCTAAGTCCCAGGCTTAGTCAAGAAATGAGAAGAAAGGATGTTTGAGTGTGGAGGAAAAAAAAAAACCAAAAACTCAGCCTTGAGCAAAAAGCAGCAAACATCTTGGAGGAAGGGGGAGAATAAACAGAACTCAGCATAAGGCGGAGAAAAACTGAGTCTTGGGAAACCTGGTGTACTCACCAACCCACGGGCGTGTGGAAACTGATCCGATTTCCCTTGCGCTGTGCTAGAGGGCCGAGCTCAGGGGCCCTTCTGCTGAGCCAGAGGTCCCTAAACCCGGGGCCAGACAACGATACACACCTGAAGACTCAAAAGATGTTCTGGGGCCATCCGCAAATCTGGCTCTCAACTGGCCCCGACTGACAAAACTATGAGAGCCAGCAGAATATTCCTGCAGAGAAGGCGATGGCACCTCACTCCAGTACTCTTGCCTGGAAAATCCCATGGACGCAGGAGCCTGGTGGGGGGCAGTCCATGGGGTCGTGAAGAGTCAGACAAGACTGAGTGACTTCCCTTTCACTTCTCACTTTCATGCACTGGAGAAGGAAATGGCAACCCACTCCAGTGCTCTTGCCTGGAGAATCCCAGGGACGGGGGAGCCTGGTGAGCTGCCGTCTATGGGGTCGCACAGGGTCAGACTTGACTGAAGTGACTTAGCAGCAGCAGCAGAACATTCCTGTGTTGTTTAGTTGCCCTGAGATCCAGCTTCTCCACTGAGCACTGCAGAGGCCTAAGAAGTGGTGAGTTGGTCCAAGGCTGATCCCAGCAGGGCTGCAGCCCACCACACACCCCCTTTTCCCATGGGGAAAGCAGAACGGAGAACCTATTCGAAACTGCAGAGGGGTTGGGGGTGCTTAGACAGAATCACGGGGCATAATCATTACCCAAGCTGGCGCTGAGCCACCACACTGGGGCTAACCAGATGAACTGGTAAAAAGAACCCACCCTGAGCTGCCCTCAACCCTCTGAGAACAGGCAGAACCTGAAGTTTGAAACAGGCAGTCTTTAGCATCACTGACCACCACCCCCCGCCCACCCTACTGGAGCCCTGGGGCATCAGCAAAGAATTCAGGGATCTATTTCCCAAGCACACACGTGTCTGCAAGCACACACGTGTTCAACTAAAGGAAGAGAAGCGTTGCAGGGCAGGAAGATAATCTCATAATTAAAGGAAAGCCTGTTTTTCAGGAAAATCTCCATCTTGTGGGGACCTTACCCTAAAGGAAGCCAAGGTCAGTCAGAGCGCTCCCACATCACCTGCTCCGGGTGCCTTTCAGGTGAGTTAATCACTCAAGGCAGGGCCAGTCTCCAGATTTCAGGACACACCCAACTTTGTGCCATTCCCTTTCAGTTCTCTGATAGCCTCTGTGAAAAGAAAGCTGCTCCTTTTGTTCGGGAGTATTCATTCAAATTCCTTTCCAAGGCCAACACAAATGCAGGGCAGCAACCCAAAGGAGGTTTACCCAGCAGAATCAAGTTTCTGGCCAGTTTTTACAGGAGTGGTGCAAACAAGACTATTCCGATTAGGTGAAATCCTCACCATCTCCCTGGTCTCTTCTCCCAGATTCCCCACGATGAACACAGGGGTTCACTCCCACTGGAAGACGTGCATAATGAATGCAGCAGGAAAGAGGGAACAGCCAGAGGGAGGGAGAGGAGCGCCCCAACCACCTCCAGCCCTTCCCCCAAGCAAGGGGAACCTGCCGGGAAGGAGACTCTGAGATCACTCACCCAGACCACAGACTTGTAAATCCGAGCCTTACCTACTGGTAGAAAAGGTACCTGGCCACTAAATCCAATTTTACCACCAAAAACCCCAAACGCTGAAAGCTATCTACATAATCTCAGGGCCAGCGTATGTGCGTGCTCATGCACACACATGCGTGTTTGGGGGAGGGCTGCTCTTCAGCAACAGCCCCCAGACAGAGACAAGGGAAAAGGGGATCAGGAGGACAGAAGGGGTCGGACGTGGGGAGCACAGCAAAGCCACCCCCCAAAGGCACCCAAGTCCCAAATCAAAAGCCAGAGCAGCTTCTATCACAGAAAAACCAGAGCCAGGTGGAGCTGGCTTCTGGCCCTCTAAGTGGCTTAACCTCCCGCCCCCAACTCTGCTTCTTGATTGGTGAAAACAGTGACCATCACTTCTGCCTGGGAGAAGCCGGACCAACGGCACTGTGCCCAGCCCTCAGGGTCCTTCTGGTGTCTGGTCTTTGCCCGGACAATGAGTCTGTGGTCCAGAGGGAGAACTCTCCCCCTACCCCTGCACCCAACAGGCCGTCTACTGAGCCTCAGGCTTCTGCTCAGCAGCCACGCTGTTCATTAACTCAGAAAGCGGAGTGAATTTAAAACAGGCCTGGTCCAGGAAACCATCTAGAAACCCTTCATTGGCATTAGATCGTGAGATCCCAACAAAAGACCACTAATCAAAGACGGAAATTAAAACAAGCCAGACTTCTCATAGCCCTGTGTGATCTGGAAGGCAACTCTGGGCCTGAGAAAGACCATTGTTTCCGAGAAGCCATCTGAACCCTGGGGAGAAAGTGCCAGATGTGGGGCAAGCCTTAATGCTCACCTCCCCTCTGCTCTCAGGGCGGCGGGGAAGAGCCCCTCCACCAGGGGGCTGGTCCTCATCTCCAGGAGCTTCTTCAAGTCCCAGCTTGGCCACCTGGAGGGCGGGAGCACGCCCTGTTCCCGACACCTCACCCACCTTGTTGTTAAGGTTCAATGCAAACACTGGCCAAGCGTCGGCGAGAAAGATACTAAACAGAGGCTCAATAAAGGGTAGTCCGCAGTGTTATCATCACAAAAACAGAACAACGACTTAAATAGCCTGTAGGCACTACTTGGGTACCAAGTTAAGCCTGCGGGGCGAGAGAGCGCCAGAGAAATTCCTCCTCCAAGGAGAAGAGGGGTGCAGAAAGGAAAAGTCATCCCGGCTCTGCATTTTCTGGCCGCCGCCTCTGGTCACAGGGCCCATCCGTCTCCCAGCCTGGAGAAGCCCGCAAAGGCCCGGGAGCCCTCGGAGCTACGGCCGCGCTCTGCGCAGTTCGAGCGAAATACCCCGGATTTGAAGGTGGAGGCGGAAACCGAGGCGTCAACACCGCCCCAGGGACAGGATGCCGAGCCGGCCAGGCATGGGACCGTCTACCAGCTCGTTGCATCTGAGCCACCATCGTGCAATGGACGAGCCTCCCTGTCCGGTGCGGGGTAGCGGGCGGGACCACACACGACTCCAGCTCTAAGGTCCCCGGAGCCTGCGATCGTCGAGTGGGGTTAGCTGGGGCACGATCTAGCGGGATACCTGCTTCTGCTCCGAGCCTCGCTCGCGGGGTCCGGGCCCACCTCGGTGTCATGCGTCCTCTCCCGGCTCCTTCCAGGTACCGGCCGGGGTAGGGGTGGCTGGCGGGCGGCCGAGAAGGGGAGGGACCCCGCACGGGGCTGCGGGAGGTGGGAAGAGGAGGAAGTAGGCACTGCCGGGGGGAAGGGGCCATCTCCAGCGCCTCTCGACGGCGGCCCCGCAGCGGGAAGCGGCTCCCTATCTACAAGTGAAAGGGCGAAGCGCCGGGGGAGGTGCTTCCGGCAGAGTCGGGGTCCGCGCTGTGGATGGGGTGGGGGGTGGGGGGGGGGTGGGGTGGTGGGGGTGGCAGGTACACCAGATAGCCGAGAGCCGCCCCCCACCCCCGGGGCGGGGGGGCCCAGGGAAAGATCGCCGGGGCGAGGCCGCAGGCAGGCGGTCTTCGGAGGAGGAGCCTCCAGGTAAGCCAGTCTGGAGGGGAGGGAAGGAGCCGCCGGGTCCGCGGGCCCCCGAGGGTCAGGTGGACCTCACCTTCGGGGCTGGGGTCCCAGAAGCCCCGAACCCCAGACGCCAGGAGACCCCGTCCTTCCAGCAGGGCCCAGCGCCCCGGCTGGAGGGGCGCGTTCGGGGCGGGGCAGCCGCAGACCACGCCCCCCTCCAGGTAACGCGCGGCCAGGTAGGGCGGGTTTGCCTTTACCCAGGCCCCAGCTTTGCCCTCCCCGCAGCACAAGGTCGAGCAGGGGCCCGGAAGTCGCCCTGCGGTCAGTCTGGGCGGGACGATGGGGTTCCCGGGCGCCCGGGGCCCCCAAACTCCAGCTACGGAAACAGGAGGCGGAGATCAGCCTCTTTATGACTTGGCAGAGGCAATTCAACATTTCTTCCTCGCATAAAATAGGAATTGCTCTATTTACCTAGCCCGCAGGAGCGTCGTGAAGATTAATGACTGTGAAATGTTCTTAAGATCAAAAACATTCTGAGCTTTTACTTGTAGGCACTTATATGTCCATATTGCTATCTGCACGGCAAAATATACTCTTTATTGATTGCCCCCCTGGAGTGACTTCTAGCCCACGACCACAAAGGGCTGAGGAAATGGAATCAGGTACATCACTGTGTCCTCCCGGTACCTGGAATACGGGGCAAAAACCGTGGCATCCACACTGGGCCTCTGGCTTCATCCAGGCCCCAAGGGGCGGCTGGAGGAATCAGCCAGCATTGCAGCCCACACAGTTCACTGTCTGAAGAGAAGCTGGAAAGAAACTTTTCAAAACGTTTATCACACCACCAGGAAGAATCCCAGCATTCCTACCCCTCAGTTCCTAAGCAGGTGCCCCCAAGCGTGGGCTGCCCTTGAGGTTTGTGTGTGTGTGCGGGGGGGTCTCTGCTGTTTGGAAAGCCTCTGCCCCACGCAGGGGCCCAGTGGTCAGTCAAATTCAGCCAGTGCTAGAAGCCCACGCAGCCCATCTGGCCTGGCAGCTCCCACAGCAAGGCCTCCCTGGTGTCACTAGCTCTCTGTCCCTCCCAGCAAAGCATGCCCGTGTCACCAGGCGAGGCGGCTCCACCATCCCTGGAAGGGGCACCCTCCTCCCCATACCCCCTCCCCCATCCCACTCCCCCTTGCTCCCTGCTGGCCCTGGCTGCCCTCCAGGTGGGCAGATCCGGAAGGTGCAACACCCTACGGGCTCCTCACCATCCAAATGGGTGTGAGGCCCACCTGGGGCTGAACAAGCAGACTTTGTTTGCACTTCGGGACCAACCGCACTAAACACATCCATCAGCCAAAGAATCAAGTCCCAGCCAGGGTTCCTTCAGCAGGAAAGGTGCACACAGGAAAGGTGGCCTCTACCCATGACAGCCAAGGAAATTCACCTGAAGCTCCTCCCGCCCCCTACCCCCATCCCGCCACAGACTCACACACCCGGGGCCGCTACAAACAACACCATCACTTCCAGGTTGGATGCAGGGCATTTTCACCCATCAAGCTTTATAAATTGCCATGCTTGGGGAATCAGGCCCAAGGAGCTGACCTCTATGATCTCGGTCTCCTGTTCTTTCCAAAGAAACTTCCTGAGATTCCATGACTCCATAATGAAGGTTTTGTTCGCCCTGTGCTGAAGTCCAGATTTCAGGCATGGCTGGAGCAGAGCATTGAGTTTAAAACCCCATGGCCAGCCTAGGCGCTGCAGAGAGACCTACACATTCCCCATGTGACGAACTCTGTTCAAAGACCCTTTCAAGATTCTGCCACAATCTAGGCTGGGATGAGACACAGAAACGTGGCCACGACTTCGAACCAATCTTCAAGCCAATTAATAGCACTTCAAGTCATAACTAAGGATTTACTTTAATGCAAAAAGCACCTTTCTGAGCACTTTTGAGAGGGAGGGAAAGTAACAATGTAAAGTTTTATTGTTGTTGGTTTTTTTACCTTACAAGCCCAAAGGATTTTAAGAATCACAGGGTTCTGTTGAAAAGCACCACCTCCCCCCATCCCAAGACATGTTTGGACTCTCAGTGAACAACACCCAAAGGCAGGCTGCCCACCAAGTTCAAGCAACAACAGCTATTCTGGATTAACATCCCCTAAATACCATCCGATGGTCCTGGGGATAATGAAAGCTCTATTACTACCCAGGAGCAAAGTCACAATTCTCTGTGAAAGGAAAAGCATCCCTTACATGAATCCATGAGTAAGAACCCAAGTGTCTTATCACTGTTGTTGTGACTATTAAGCCAACCTTAAGCAACCATCTGTTACATTTCATTACAGAAACAGTTAAAGCAGATCATTTCTAAAACATTCACTCAAGGAAGAACCACACTAGATACAGGTGGAAAGTCAACTGGCCCCCACAGTTGTAACCAAAGCTCCTCACTCCAATCAGAACGGGCATCAATCAGGCCTCAACAAGGAGCCAGGGCTACACTGACCCCGGTTCTGAGATCGGGCGAAAAAGAAGGTTAACAGGAGTGCCCGCCCCTGTAGCAAGAGTTTTGGCCCCACTTGGGAACCTCAGCTCCCAAGTGCAAGCAGGAAGCTTGGTGAATGGAGGAAGAAGATGCAACTCAGAGGAACGTTTCCAGAAATAGCAGCAGCTGGGCAGCAAAATACAAAAATCCAACAAATACTCATTTTCACTGCTCTTCCCCTAACACCACCAACAAACCCAAAACGACTTTCATGCGAGGGAAATAATAAAAATAAACACCACTGCTTCCTGTGACTTCAGATGCCTCCATTTCTGCTAAGGGTCGAGTATGATTTCTGAAAACTGCATTTCGAGGGAAATAATAAAAATAAACACCACTGCTTCCTGTGACTTCCGATGCCTCCATTTCTGCTAAGGGTTGAGTATGATTTCTGAAAATTGCATTTCAAGGAGACAAAAAGTTTGCTTCGTGTACACTTTCTTTGAAGAACCCTGTTATCTGGTTTCAGAATCTCGTCTCCAAAAAAGTCGATCACTGAGAAGAGAACGCACACGAAGTTCCTGGCCGTCCAGAAAAGACCACCTTCTAAGAAAAAGTCTGGAAAGGGAGCAGGCCAGCGGCTGGGCAAAGACGGATGACTGTGAGTCTGGTTCCCACCCGTCTGCAGCTCCTGAAGGTTCTGTGTTCTCGAGCAGTTAGAGAACGAAGCTGCCCCTTGGCTCCCATTGTTAACATTCCACACAAACAATGGCCTGGCCGGCTCACTATTGTACATTCTGTATTCATCTGCGAATCCCGGTTTTTAGCACAATGTGCAAAGCCCTTCTTTTCACTGGTGCAGTCCTGAAGGCCCAAGTGTAGCTGTAATTTCGGCTGGAAACACTAATAATGATGCTAAGAGCAGACTACGCATGAAGCTGAGACGTTAATTTGTTCAGATTATTAGAGTCACACCAATGGCGCTTGGATACTACTGTCCATTAAATCATGATCAAAAGAGAGGCTGAACACCTTAAAGATGGTTCTGAAGTTTTTAGCAACTATTAAGTATAATTTTCCAAACCCAGAGATAGGTATGTTTAAAAAAAGAAAAAAAAAATCCCTTTCATGAGTCTTTGATACATATTCCATCAAACACACACTTGAACAAAAATTAACTTCAAAAGATTAGGTGAGGGTGGTGGGGTGGGGAGTTTTATATTTTTCCTTCTTTCCCAGGACGCTGTAACTTTAACTGTAGCAGCGTAAATTAGGACATGCTTACCAGCTGGAAAGGAGAAAACTGATACTGCCCAGGCAGTATAGCCTCTGAGAGCATATCCATTCCAGCATTTTCCTGCGCCTGCTAGAAGTCTGCAGGAGGGGGAAGTCCACACAAGCATTCCTTAGCTAGCGAATCGCACAGGAACCTTCTTGGAGAACAAGGGGCAGCGTTTCAATACGCAGTGTTAAGTATGAGTACGTCTATTCGAAGGGTCAAGCAAACTGCACTCCCGTTTTCTTAATTACTACGAAAATGTGTTCCACCCGCTGTAATTGAACTATCAGCCAGGCGGTGGAAATACTACCGGAATTGTGCTCTGCAGAAGAGATAAATTTCCTTTCCCAATCATATCCTATATGATATTTGTGGCCAGTATCAGGAACACGAGACACTTGGACTGCTGCTTTTCACCGACAGAAAGATCATTCACAGAGGGACCCAGGCTTGTACTCACATACCTTATGGTGACAGCCCTTCTCTATCGAAATGACAGTGGTAAAAAATGACAACTGGGGTGGCCGTTCTATGGTTGCTGTAAACGCTTTACATTTTTTCCATTTAGGGAAAATGTTAAGTGCAAAGGGGATAACTTTGCCTTCAAAAATGATTCATGATGGAGAGAACGGTTGGCAAATGGCTTTGGGGTGTTAGACCCCAGCGGGGCCACCCTTCAGGTTTTGAACCTCAAGGATTTCCAATGGTGTGAGCCTACGTGAGCTCCCTTTGCCAGAATATTTTAACAGCAATAAAATTCCTTCCCACTCCTGCACTGTGCTTAACGCAGTATGTTACACTATGTGTACACTCATCCTTTACCTGGTCACTCAGAGCACTAAAAAAGTTCCCGGTTAACTTTGCAGTTTTGTTTGTTGTTGTTGCTGTTTGTTGCACTTCGTCTCTCATTAAAACACTTTTCAGACTTATGAATAGGATTTCCTTCTGGAGTTTTACAAGTCAAGAGTAAACGTATTGATTATTCCCTGAAAGGGTAACTGATGGCTAGTTAATCATTATACAGATAGCAAGTTTTCCTATTTCATCTTGTGTACACGACCAGATTAACAATGCCAGGGAAAGCAAACTCGACTTTGCAGAACAGGTGTGCCCTGAGTCTTAAAAGGCCAAAATATCTCACAAAGTATGTCACTGGTGTATTTTTACAATGCTAGTAGTATTTGTTTTTAAGTAGCCAAACTTTTAGACTTTTTTAACTTTAAAGACACACACTTTGCAAATATTTCTTCACCTAGTCAATGACTAAATGCCAGACATAAGTTGCAATTCCAGCCCCGAAAAGAAACCCTCTTAAGGACAGAAGTTTTTGTTGTTGTTGTTGTTGTTTTTGCTCTTGTTGCTGTTGTTGTTGTTGCTTAAAACACAGATAAAAGATGGTAATTTGCCTTGCCCCTCACCCAGGAGAACACCCAGTTAAGGGACAGTTTCAAAGATCCCAACTGAAATCTTAAATAGCAGGGCTCTGAGCTCAAATCCACAGAGCTACAGAGAGCACCCTCAACCCAGCTGTTATTAATGCACAATCAGAAAAGAGGACAAAAACAAACCTAGCTTTATCTCCCCCCTCCCCTTGCTTTTATCAACAGGAAAAAGAAATAAACCAAAAGGCACCTAGTCAGGTCCAAAACAAGCTCCAAACCCAAGATTCGTAAATTTCCTCTAATAACTGTTTTCTACAGGGACAAACAGGGGTCCCTACCCCTCCGGCACAGAAAACCAATCAGTGTCATAAATTCCCTTTGCCTTCAACCCTCACTCCCTTCTACCAGGGACAGAGTTGGGGGAGGGGGTGACCCCGCATAAACACTTGCGCTAAACCCCTCTCAATGCTCTACAGAAATATGCTGGCGTATTTCCTTTGTTTGGTCCTGTTATACTTGATCAAGTGTGAACTATTAAACTGGTTTCATTAAAGGCAAGTGCATTCACAGCTAGCATCTAACTTCAATGGCAACTGGAAGCATATTTTGCAAGAAGGAGGGCCTGGTTTTTTGCTTGAAATCTACCATCTCATTAACTTTTCTTTTGGGGGCAATAAAAAGGGCACTAGGGTTTTTACAGGAGAGTGTCAGAGCCGCACAGAGATCTGATGCTAGACAAAAGGATATTTAGTGTTTCAACTCTGGGATAGGGTCCCTGGTACTTAAAAAAGAGAAAAGAAATCCTGTTTCAATATGAAAGCTGCTCTGACCTAAAGTGTTTAATTAGCATTTTGAATATTACTTTGTAATTGCTCTAAGAAGTACTCTGAAATCAAATAATTATAAAAACAAGATCCTTAAAAGTCCCATTACTTCAAAACGTAGGGGGAAAAAAAATTTTTTTCTTAATCAAAACTGTGGAATTCTCCTAAGCACATGAAAACTGAAGTTCTACTTTGAGAACCATGGAGGCAGAACAGCAGTTAAGAACTGAACACGAGGTAAATTTTAAACTTGTCTTTGAACCCAAGCACCTAGCACAGAAGAGCGTCTTCTTTGAAGGAGCAGGAAAGTTTGATTTATTTCACCAAAGTCGGGAGGCAGAATCACTTAGTAAACTAACCAAAATAAACGTCCCCTCCAAATTATCCATGTCAGATAAAAATATACCAGTCTCTACAATATCCAACAGAATTGCAAATAAGGCACTTAGCATTTTAAATTCTCAATGCATATTTATAGGATAGAATTCTCTGGTCTACCCTTCGAGCCACTCACGTCTGACTCTCTAAGAACTTAACCCGATCTCCAGTCTCGAAATTGAAAAAAAAAAAAAAAACACGGGGAAAAATCCAGAAAGATCTGTTTACCCCGGAGAGAGCAAGTGAGCCCGGCGTGACGACGCAGGCCACCGCCACCAACCTCCACCGCCAAGGACGCAGATCAAGCGGAGATTTCTACGAAAAATTCCTTTCACTTGTCAAATACTAAGCACCGGGACCCTTGGAGCCAGCAGCTGCTTGGGCCGCCTCCGGAAAAAGTATTCGGGGAGCTGGGAGCACTAGATACACTCGCGCGCGCACTCACACTCGGTGTCCGAGACCATCGGCGGCGGCGGAAAGCGAAGCCACCGGAGGGAGTGTGTGCGCGTGTGTCTCGACGCGGCCGGCGGTGACCGCGCCGAGCTTCTGGGCCCGCGGTCTCCCAGCACTCGGGCGCTGCGTGGGCAGCGGGCGACCGGCCACGCCGCGGGCCTCTCCGGCTGGTGAAGGGCCCCCGCGCGCCCCAGATCTCGCGCGCCCGTGTCCAACTTGCCCCGGGGCTCTGGGAAGAGCGCCAGGCAGAGAAAGAAAGGCGCTTCCCCTCGGCCGCGCGGGTCGGTCCGGCGCCGTGGAGGACAAGGAGGAAGAGGCGATCGCGGCCGCTCGGCTGTCGCTACGCCGCGCCGAGTCCCCGCCGCCCGGGGCGCGCCCTCGCTAGCCCCTCCTGCGAAACTTTTTCTTTTGGGTTCGCCCCACCCGAAAAGTGCGGCCAGGGCGGGGGAGGCGGGCGGGCGGGCCAGGTTCGCTGCGGCCGCGGCAGCGGCGGGCGAGGAGGAAGTGGTACCGGCGCGAGCGCGGCCGGGCAGAGGAAATGCCCGGCCAGCTCGGCCCCCGCCCGCTCCTGTCGCCCGGCTCGCCCCGGGCCCCCGCCCCGCTGCGACTTTGGCGGGCCGAGCCCGGCGCGGCAGTGGCGGCGGCGGCGGCGGCAGATGTGGCCCGGCTGCCCGGAGGAGCCAACAATGCGGGGCTGGCAAAACAAAAGGGTTCCACTTCGCCTGCGTTCCCGTCTCTCACTTGCGCTCCCGGGGCGCCGCGCGGGATCCCCTGCCAGCAGGGGCCGCTCCCCTGGGGGCCCGGAGCCGCGCGCGCCCCGTTTTCCCAGCGGACCCCCCGCTCCCCTCCCCCGCCCCGCAGGCCCAGGCCCCGTGCGCTCGGACTCCCGGTCCCGGGGGATCCGGCCGTATTGTCCCCGCGGCGCGCCGCGCGCTCGGCCTGGGTCGCTGGCGGCCCCCGCGCGCGCGCGCACCCACCGGCCTCGGGGAACGGGAGCCGGGGGCGCCTAGGAAACCGTCGCCGAGACGCCGCCGCCGCCGCTGCCCTCCGGACGCCGCCGCGCTCGGGGTTTCTTTTTTTTTTTTTGCCAATCCTGATGGGAAGGAAGGTGACCGCCTACTTCGCATTCATCAACTCTCATCACAACAAAAATCCTGGCGCAAACAGCGGCCAGCGGCCGCGATCGGCGGCGGCGGTTGGAGGGGGGGACGCCAGGCAGGGACCCCCCAGGCCTGCGCCCACCCCTCGAGCGCCGAGCGGGGACACCGGGCCGGGGGTGGGGGGGCGCAGACCAAAGATGTCCTCGGATGCCGGTTCGGTGTCCTTCGCCCTCCTCCTCCTCCCCCAGTGGCGCAGTGAGGCGCGGGCGCGGCGCCCCCCAGCCCGCGGCTGCAGGTGAGGCGGGGGCGGCAGCGGCCCCAGTCCTCCCCCCAGGCCCCCCCCTTACCTCGTCCCGGGCCGCCGGCGTCCACGGCGAAGGGCGCCCACCCGGGAGGCGGTGGCGGCGGCGGCGGCAGCGGCGGCGGCTCCCGCCCCTTCCACCCCACCCGGCGGCGGTGGCGGTGGCGGCGGCGGCGGCTGTGCGGGCCCCCCGGGTCAGCGCGGCATGGCTCCCGGTTCCGTCCCTCGCTCCTCGGGCCGCCGCCGGCTCCTGTGGGCCACTCCCGGGCCACCTTAAAATGACACACGCACACAGGGACACACACACAAAAACTTAATCTCTCCAGCTCCCCGCCCCTCCCCCCTCCCGGCCTCCCCTCTCCTCCCCTCCCCTCCGCTCCCCACACCAGCCCTCCCCTCCCCTCCCCTCCCCTCCCCCTCCCCTTCCCTTCCCTTCCCTTCCCTTCCTCCTCCTCCTCCCCTCGCCGCCGAGCCTCTTCCCTTCCCCACCCACCCCACCCCCCTTCCTCCGCCCACCCGGCTCCCGATCCTCCCCTGCCCGGTCCCGGCCCCGCGCCCGCCAGCCCGCCCGCCCGCCGGGAGGGGGCCTCGCTGGGGGTCCCCGGCCCGCACCCGCCCTGCGCCGCGCTCACCCCCGAGAGGATGCTGCTTCCAACTTGGATCGGGTTGGGGGGGGCGGGGGGGAGCGTCCGGAAAGCCGAGCGCCTCCCGGCTATTTGCTCTTCTTTATTTGTTTTCTCCTCCCGGGAAGGAGGAGGAAAACGGAGAGAAAAGGAAAGGGGAAAGAAGCGGCGCGGCCGCGTCTCGCGGTGGCCGCCGGCTGCGCAGGAGCGAGGCGGGAGGCGAGGTGAGGGTCGCCGCTCGCTCACTCCTCGCTCTTTTTTTTTTTTTTTTTTTTTTTGGGCAAAGGCGGGGTCTCTCTTTGCAAACCAATGACACAACCCCACATGGGCCGGCCTCGCCCCCTACAGATACTCCTCACTACAAATCGGCTCTCTCGGGGGATTAGTGGCTCCGCGAAAGTGCACACGGGCACGGCGGGCGGGCGAGGGGGCCGGGCGCGGCGGGCACTCCCTGGCCTGGCCCCGCCCGGGAGGCCGTGGAGACGCGCTGGGGCCTCGGGGCTGGGGCCGGGCGGGGTTGAGGGGGGGGGTCCGGCGGCCGCGGCCAGGAGCCCGGCCCTCCAGCCGCCCTCCTTCCTCCTCCGCCCCTTCCACGTGGGGCCCCGGGCGGCCGGCCACGTGGGGGGACTCGAGTGCGCGCGGGCCTTGGCGCGGCGCCCCAGGGTGGCCCTGGCTCCGGCGGGCCCCCCCGCCAGGCCCGCGGCGCCGACCTGCCCCCTTCCCGGCCCCGCGGCTCCAACTTCCTCCCGGGCCCCTCCGCCGGCCGTTTCTGCCTTCTCAGGCCCGCGGGGTCAGGCGCGGGCCGGCCACAGGGGGCACTTGCGCTCCCCAAATCCGGATCCGGGAGACGCTTGCCCGCGCCTGGCCCGAGGGGCGGTGGATGGCTGTGGGTGCGCGCGGAGGGAGCCCGATGTGCTGGAACTCGCAGCGGTTGTGTTCCCTACGAGAAGCAAAACATTTTTTACACATAAAAAAAAAAAAATGTTCCTTCCTGTTGCCTGGTTCTCGCCGGGGCTATTTTTAAAGCCTTGCCTTTGGGTGGGAGCTCTGGGACCCACGGGACGGAGGCGCTCTGCGGCTGGGTACCCCCGCCCCCAACTTCACCCCGCCCCAGGGTCGGGGACCTGGGCTCGCGCGCCGTCCCGAGGCCCCGAGGTTGGTGTCTGGACACCAAACCTGGAATCCAGGCCGAGCGCCGGCTGCAGCTACACCCCACGCCCGTGGCCCGCCGCGTTGGAGTGCGGTTTGCAGGAGGGACTCCGCGATGCGGGCCGGGAGGGCTCTTTGCCCTGCGACCCAGAAGCCCACCGACTCTCATCTTTCGCCCCCAAGATCGGCCGCGCGTCCTCCGAGGGCCCCTGGTGTGGGCTGAAAGGAGCCCTTCGTCTCGATCTGTTTAAAAACCATATTGAGATGTTACGAAGTGGATTGAGATGTTGAGCTGGAAAGGCGTGGGGAGGGGTGTGAGCCCCAGCCTCTGCAGGCCGCCGGGGCAGCGGTTTCCGGAGCCAAGTCGCCGGGTTTGGCTTCCCGCGTACCCGGGAGTGCACCACGCCCTACGAATCGGAGGTACCTTCAGCTGGGGCCTGGGGGTCAGAGAAAGGGCCCCCGAACCGCGGGGTACTGTTCTGTCTCCCCAAGAGCGCAGCTCTAGGCCTCTCGGTCTATTAACATTTTTAAAACCCCTACTTAGGCCCGCAGCGTGTGCTAAAGTGCGCCCAGGTTGGCAGGCGCGACCGGCCTTGTGGGGGTCCTGACTCCTGATGGTTGCTTTATCATCCAACAATAGGTTTTCGAACCCTACTGAAGACCTCCTAGAAGGGGCGGCAGGGCGGGACGAGGCTTTTCACACCCTCTTGATCACAAAATTCTGTTACTAGGATGTCCGAAGCTCGTTTTCTGCTTGACCCTATTAGGCCCCGGAGGGCCAGCTGGAGTGACTCCTGTTCGGCTGAAAAACCGCCAGAGCCGCACTCTTAATGGTCCCCATCTTCTGACCACCCCCGCACCCCCAGAAACATCTGCTCCTCTCCTCAGCAGTTTTGCCCCAAGGTCATGGCACCCAAGATAGTTCTAGATTATACCGTGACCCCACCCACCCCAGACTACTGGACTACTGTTAGCTGCTTTTCTGCCTTTTAGGCATAAACTATAATAACCAGAAAGATTTTCTTCTTGCTATTTCACTGATGATCTTTGGTTCTGAGTGGCCCTCTTTTCACCCAGAAAGCACAGAAAGAAAGTCAGCTGCTTTTTTTAGATCACTTGTTCAACTTGTATGTCTACATGAATTTGACCTAAACTTAGAAAATACTGTGTTCATTGTTTTAAGAATGTTTAAAAAAGAAAAAGGTATCCTCAGAACCAAAACTTATTTCTCATTTCACCTTGATAACGTGTATTTTGAAATAGAGTCCGTTTGCCCTCAACACAAATTATTTGCCCCCAATAATTTGAGTTATTTCAAATTCCAATTTTTTAAAAAATATTTATTTATTTGGCCATGCCAGATCTGAGTTGTGGCCTGCAGGGTCTTTTCTCTTTAGTTGTGGCATGTGGGATCTTCCTATCCCAGGGACTGAACCCCTGTCCCCTGTACTGGCAGGAAGAGTCTTAACCACTCGACCACCAGGGGAGCCCCTCAAACTCCAGTTTTTAAAAAGATGTTCCACACAGCAACAGGAGTGTTTAAATGGGCAAAGAGTTGAATAGACATCTCAAAGGAAGATATATAACAAATGACCAACAAGGAGATTTCCCTAACATAAGGAAAATGAGAATCAGTATCATATTCATCAAGATGGCTATTATAAAATATATATATATATATATCAAATGTTGGTAAGGATGTCAGAAATTAGAAATTAAATATAAATTGGTGCAGCCACTGTGGAAAACAGTTTGGCAGTTCCTCAAAAAGTACTGTAGAATTTACTAGATGATCAACAATTCCAATTCTAGGTATATACACAAAATAGTGGGAAGCAGAGTCTCAAACAAGTATTTGTGTGCCAATGTTCATAACAGTAGCCAAAAGGTGGAAATAACCCAAATATCTGTCAAAGGATGAATAGATGAAAAATGTGGTCTATACACACAATAGAATATTATTCAGCCTTTAAAAAGAAGAGAATTCCAGCACGTGGAAAACATGGATCTGCCTTGAGGACATTATGCCAAGTGAGACAAACCAGAGACAAGAGGATAAATATTATGATTCCACTGATATGAGCTGTCTGGAATCAGCGAAATCATGGAGACAAATGGAAGGAAACGACCAAGGGCAGGGAAGAGGGGAGAAAGGGGAGTTACTGTTTAATGGGCACAGAGTTTCTGTTTGGAATGATGAAAGAGTTCTGGAAATGGATGATGGTGACAGATTCCACAACAATTGTGAATGTGCCTAATGCCTCACAACTGTAAACCTCAAAATGGTAAATTTTATACACGTTTTACTGCAATATAAATGTTGTAAAGTAGCTTTTGTTTTACAAACCTTAGTTTACACTTACAATTATGTATAAAGGTATTTTTTTCAATAAGAAAAAAGTCAAGATGAAAATGTTTTAAAATATAATTCAGTTAATTTTCTGAATAAATGCCTTTGACTGAGTTTGATCTATGCCAGTTACCTTTACAGTATATAGTACTGAGATACTAATTTTTTAGTACTCTCTGTGCTCTCTTCCCATCTAATCCTATTTAATTGGTCAGGTTTAATTTCTGGTGTCCCAACATGGATTGTGAAAGACACAAAAAAGGGTCACAGAAATAATTATAACAGCAACAAATGCTGGTCCTTGACTCACTGGGATGCCTGATACTGGGTTAAGCCCTTGACATGCATCTTTAATCCTCATACCAACCCCTGAAGAGACATGCTAGTATTATCCCTGTTTCACAGTTGAGAGCACGTGAAAGGCAAAGACTTCACGTGACTTCACCAAGGTCACACTGCTGGAGAGTGAGGAGCTGGGGTTAGAACCCTGTCCTGGTTCTGTTTATATACACATATCTTCATTATTAGCGTGGATTCAAAAAAGGCAAACTTACTTTAAAAACATATTTTTAGCTTCCGATATGACAGGTTTTTCTTTCTTCATTTTTTAGTAATAAACCTTCAATCTAATCTTTAAGGAAGAAAAAATAAGGAATGTCCCACAATAAATGTGCTGTCAGACACTGGTTAAAAAATTAAAAGACAGAAATGGGTATGGTATGGTGGATTTTAAGACTCCTGATGATCAATTTCAGAACAACAAAAGCTGTAATAGTGAAAGTAAAAAATAAATGATTACTGAGAACCAGAATTTCATATATTACTTTCATATTAAGGAAGAATATAAATAGTTCAGAAATATTGCATCTAACACTTTTTTTTTTGCCTTGCAAAAGATCCATAATCACTTTTTCCTGATGACCTGAGTTAAATAGAAAAATCCATTCACCCAGAATATTTCATTTGCTCAGGTAATCTAATGGTAAAGAAACTGCCTGCCAATGCAGGAGACCTAAGAAGTACTGGTCTGATCCCTGGGTAGGTAAGATCCCCTGGAGGAGGAGGGCATGGCAACCCACTCCAATATTCTTGCCTGGAAGATGTCATGGACAGAGGAGGCTTGTGGGTGACATTCTATAGTGTCGCTAGGAGCCAGACACTGAAGCCATGTGGCAGCAGTGATCTTGTTAATCAGGCTTCTGAAGTGGGAGGCGTTGGAAATGTACACACTGCCCGGCAGTGTGCTGTAGAAGAGGCTTTCCCTTTATTCTGGGGACTCAGTTTACTGGCCTGGGGAGCCTCCATTCCTGGTAGATGTTGCCAATAACAGGCACCTTTGTGCCTTCTGGTTTGATTCTGTATCTTCTGGCTATCAAGTCTCCTTTGGTACTTAAAGTCCTTAGCAGAGTGACTTCTCCCCTTGTTCAAGAAGTCTCCCTCCTTCTTTCTGGGTACTGGAATTTGGGGCTCAAATCAGAGGTGTTTTCCAACCCTGAGGCTCTGGGGAAAGCACTTCTCTCACCAGTTGAGGGGGTCTGGCCCCGAGGAGCCCCAGTGCTGCAGCGTGTGGGCGGGCGGATAGTTCTCAGCACACACACAGCAGGGGCATTTCTCCTGTGGACTTGGCCATCCCCTGCTGACAAGGCCTGGCACAGCTGACCCTGGGAGATGCTGCCTTTTCTGTAGAGCACACACCACCCACCGCGGTCCCTCCCGCAGGGCCACCTTCCCCCATGGATGAACTGTGTGTGTTGGTCACGCAGTTGTGTCCGAGTCTTTGCGATCCCACGGACTGTGCCCAACCTAGGGATCGAACTCACATCTCTTGTCGCTTATGTCTCCTACATTGGCAGGCAGGTTCTTCACCACTTGCACCACCTGGGAAGCCTCACATACATACATACACACGAAAGAAAGTGAAAGTTGCTCTGTTGTGTCTTGACTCTTTGCGACCCCGTGGACAGTAGGCCACCAGGCTCCTCTGTCCATGGAATTCTCCAAGCAAGAATACTGGAATGGATAGCCATTCCCTTCTCCGGGGGATCTTCCCAACCCACGGATCGAACCCAGGTCTCCTGCATTGCAGGTAGATTCTTTACCGTCTGAGCCACCAGAGAAGCCGGTACATACACATGCTGCTGCTGCTAAGTCGCTTCAGTCGTGTCCGACTCTGTGCGACCCCATAGACACACATACATGTATATAAATAAACAAATGGCATCTTTCACAGTCTAATGGTTTGCTTTTAACAGATAATTGAAAAGTGTAAACCCACTGCTGTGTTTAAAATGGATAGCCGACAAGCACCTACTGTACGGCGCATGGGGCTCTGCTCCGTGTTCTATAGTGACCGGGATGGAAGCAGAGTTTGGGAGAGAATGGGTACATGTGTATGTATGTCTGTGTGTGTATCGCTGAGTCCTTCACTTGTTCACCTGAAACTGTCACATTCTTAATCGGCTATACCCCCAGTACAAAAGGAAAAGTTTAAAAAAGAAATTAAAAACTGTAAACCATCATGATTCTTTGTTGCCTTGGGCTCAGACGAAGCTAAGGTCAAATGTGAATGCCCAAGGATGCCAGCCACTCTACTTGTCACGTTCCAGGAATTAACTTTTGCCTTCCTCCGTGAAAAGTGATCTTGAACTTGCTATGAGAGAGGGCTGGTTTGTGTTGTTTGAAAAGGCATACGAACTCTTTCCATACAATGTTATGTCTGGACAGCAAACTACCAAGTGTTTGATAGTACATACTGTGGAAAATAAAGTTCAGGAAAATCTCCTTGCCTGGCACTGGTGTGCTGGTGACACAGGACCGCTTCCTGGATTTGAAAAAACTAGTCTGAGACACTGTTGAAAAGAGTTTCCAGTTCACATGTTGACTTTTTGATTTACTGTAGGGTTGCTTATATGTTCTTACTATAACCAACTAAAATATTTTTTTTAGAAGTTGGTGGGAAAATATTAATAAATACCACAAAAGCCCCAGCCATATCAACATCCCCGAGTCAGGGCAAGGGACTTTTCCTTTGGAGAAAATTGCAAGAATTGCTCTTAATAGCAGCTATCACATTTTGTAACATGAAATTACACGATGGTTTGACTGGTTTTGTAGGGCCTGGATTGAAGGAGGTACTTACTAGGTTAAGTATTTCTTGGATGGATGAATGAATCATTCAGGGAGTATATTTCAAGAGATCTGAGCTCTACAAAATTCATATATGCAAAGTGACAAAGAGAATCAAGTCATTTTTAATTGAACCTAGTATTAGGGAGGTAGGATTGGAGATTATCCTGAAATCTTCATTCTGTTATATTATTTTTAACTTTAAAAAGTGAAAGGGCAAAAGAAAATGATATATGCAACAAACAGTCTAGAAAAAAGTAAGAAGTATATAAAACCCATGTGCCAAACGTTAAAAACTGGTGAACCAGAGTAATGGATATATAGGAGGACTAACCACTTTCTCTGTTAAGAATTCTTTCAAAATAAAAAGTTTTTAAAAAAGTAGTGGAAAAAATGGAATCCATAGCCACAGTGTGAAATGTTGAGTTTGAAAGGCACTTATTTTCTCCTGTTTGGCAGTCTTTAAACAGGAAGGCATAATTCCTTCCCCTCTTTGTGCCTCCCTGAGAGCAGCTTTGATGTCTCTGGACCCTGGGGCCTGTAAAAGGCCTCCTGGACGGCCACTGGTGGAGGGCGGGAGCTTTCGCCTGGCCCTGCCTTCATCAAAGACTTCTAACTGAGGGCCTTATTTCTTCTCTCCCTATCTCTCTCCTGTTTCATTTCTAGGAACCAACCGTTGTAGAAAAAAGATAGTGGCCCTAGATAATAGTGGGTTCTTTTATTTTGACTGTTTTGTGCAATAAAGTGGACTAGTTGCGTGCACTTGAGTATTTCAAGGGTCTGTGTGGCGAGAGTTGCTGGGAGTTGGACTTGACTGTATTGTCACTCAGCTATCTGTGTTGTTGAGGGTTCAGCTCACTTCAGAACCACATTATCTTAAGCTCTCAGTTGCTGTCCTGAATGGAGGTGGGAGATTTGCCGGGCTGCTTTCCGTGGAGTAGCTGTGCTCCTGGTGGCTATGATACAACCACGTTGTGCTTCGTAATTAATTCAGATCAGTGAGTACATTTTGCCTTTGCAGACGCTGTGGCCCTTTGCAGACGCATGTTAAAACTCCTATGCTCACACTCTATGAAGTGAGGGGTACGGATCGAAGTGGATGGAGCTCTCAGTTTCAGGATTTAATTGGCATTTGGGTTTAAGCCCATCACTTTTATTTTTTAATTAAACACACACACATACGCACAAACACTGCCTGAATCCTTTGAAAAACAGTGACTCCAGTCTCAGGAAAACAAAAACAAGCCTGCTGATTGTGGAAGTGAGTGAATCTGTAGTGTAACATATGGAGGAAATAAACAAACATATTGAGGTACTACTACTCAATAAACACTTGAAGGAAGGTCTCCTCTGTGCCTGGCCGGGGCTGGACACTTGGTACAAGATTAACTTGAGTGGGTTGCTGCCTCCCAGGAGAGAGGACCCCATGCAAACTGCACTGGCACAAGCGTTAGCCGTTTTAATCCTCACCGTAGTTTGAGGTAGGGTGTAGACCCCAAGGCAGGCTGTCTGTGAAAAATGAAGGAGGATTTGGTGCAAGACCGGCTCCATGGGCTGCAACCCATGTTCAGGAGGGCCCTGAGCTTGCTTTAATGCTCTGCACTTGTTGTCTTGAAATTTTGAACAATTTAAACCACGACCTCGCATCTTCATTTTACCCTGAACCCCACAGATTAGTAGCGGGTCCTATTTCAATCTCTTGCCTGAAGGTCCCTCAGTCAGCAAGTGGCAGATCTAGAATGCAGGGCCATTTGTCTAACCTCCAAGTATACTGTACTTCATTTGCTTTGGGAAACTGATTGAAATACGTGATAAGTGAAGTCGCTCAGTCATGTCCGACTCTTTGTGACCCCGTGGACTGTAACCTACCAGCCTCCTCCGTCCATGGGATTTTCCAGGCAAGAATACTGGAGTGGGTTGCCATTTCCTTCTCCATGATAAAACATGTCCAATCCCTGTGCAGTGGGAAAGCTTAGAATTCTCTGTTAGTGTCCCATACAGTCAAACAGAGTTAACATCATTCTCAAAAGTCCCTTGGCCTCTTAAGAGGTCACCTTATCACACACCCTGCTTGAGACCCTACACTTGAAATATTAATTAAAATTAAAATTATATATTATATAATTTTAAAAATATATTTATTTGCACTGAGTCTTAGTTGCAGTATATGGGATCTAGTTTCTTGACCAGGGATCGAACCTGGGCCCCTTGCGGATTCTTAACCACTGAATCACCAGGGAAGTCCCAGAATGTTAATTTTAAAGTTAGCTTTTCTGTGACATGAAGATGTCCAGACATGTCAGAAACCATGAGTAACACCAGAGTCATACAGGCCACTGATGTGACTCAGCCCACAGTCCACAGTGGGACAGCGGCTGGAATGGCCAAGGGGGTAGCCAGCCCCCTGGAATTGCTGCACACGGGAAAAGGAACACCATCGTCAAAGGGTGTGTTACTCAGCTCCAAGCAGAATTGGGTTTGGGGTCTAAAACTTGTCATGCAACCTGCAGTTCCATCACCCACCAAAGGTCCTAAACTGGAATTGACGTCAGTGAGTCCCTCCTCCTCGGGAAACTAAAAAAGGTGCATCCCCGAAAAATCCACAAATAAGGCCCATCGTCATCAGGTCAGCTGACCAGGGAAGCCTAGGCGTGCCAATTCCCACCATTCACGGCGCACTCACTTGTCCCAGGATAGCATCATTTATCTCCTATTAGCAAGGGTGGCTCTTGCATTTCAGATGGGGATGCTGAGGCTGCAAGCTTGGATCACTCGTCAGAGCCACTCGGCAGACAGGCTGGGGCGTCCGGGGTGAAACTGCACTTCTGGGCTTCCCTGGGGGTGGCATGGATAAGAATCTGCCTGCCAATGCAGGCAACACGGGTTCAATCCCTGGTCCAGGAAGATCCCTGGAGCCATGGAGCAACTAAGCCCGTGAGCCGCAACTACTGAACCTTTGGGTTGCAACTACGCAGCCCGCATTCCACAACTACTGAAGCCTGTGCACCTGGAGCCTGTGCTCTGCAACAGGAGAGTAGCTCCCACTCTCTGCAGCTGGAGAAAAGCGTGCACAGCAGCAAAGACCCAGCACAGCCAAAAGAAAGAAAGAGCCTCAGATCCGAGCACTTCCAGGCTCTCCCTGGCTCTGCTGTCTGCCTGCCCTGTGCTTCCCGGGATGTGGACAGGTAAGTGCCCCTGGTCCCGGGCCTGTGCCTCTCTGGAGACTTGCCCTCAAGTTTAATTTGTGCTGGGAAGAAACGAAGCAGTGATCTGCTAGTTTTTCTTCCCAGCCTCAACTTTTCAAGATTGCTCAAATCTGTAGAGAAGTTGATTTAAGAGTACAGTGAATATCCACAGACTCACCACTTGTTATATTACAACAGTTTGTTCACATTTTGTCACATCTGCTTTCGTTCTTTTTTTCTATCCTTCTTGTTAGTCACTCAGTCGTGTCCAACCCTTTGTGACCCCATGGACTGCAGCACGCCAGGCTTCCCTGTCCATCACCAACTCCCGGAGCTTGCTCAAACTCATGTCCATTGAGTCGGTGATGCCATCCGACCTTCTCTTTTGTCGTCCCCTTCTCCTCCTGCCCTCACTCTTTCCCAGCATCAGGATCTTTTCCAATGAGGCCTCTCTTCGCATCAGGTGGCCAAAGTATTGGAGTTTCAGGTTCAGCTTCAGTCCTTCCAATGAATATTCAGGACTGATCTCCTTTAGGATGGACTGGTTTGATCTCCTTGCAGTCCAAGGGATTCTCAAATCTTCTCCAATACCACAGTTCAAAAGCATCAATGTTTTGGCATCCAGCCTTCTTTATGGTCCAGCTGTCACATACATATATGACTACTGGAAAAACCATAGCTTTGACTATATGGACCTTTTCTATCATAGATACTTTTTTTTTCTTGAATCATTTGAGACTCAATTGCAGATATCCTGATGTTTTCTCCCTAAATGTTTCAGCATGTGTCTCCTAATAAGAAAGATCTTTTACTACAGACCCCTAAAATCTTATCACATCTGTGAAAATGAGCAAGTCCTCTTACTATCAAGGCTGCCAATTCACTGCTGTTCAGTGTGTGGCTGGCCCGCTGAGGTCACCCTGCAGACTATCAGGAATAAGCTAAATAACGAAAGTGAGAGCAAGGTTTCAGAAACTTTTATAGTAATTTTTCTAAAAATATTTATCTGTTTTGTTGCACCGGATCTTAGCTATGGCAAGAGGGATCTTTAGTTGCAGCCCTTGGGATCTAGTTCCCTGACCAGGGATCTAACCTGGGCCCCCTGCATTGGGAGCATGGACTCTAAACCACTGGATCACCAGGGAAATCCCACTTTCATAGTACTTCGACAGGGTAATTTTAGACCTCATAAGTTTAATAATAAAAAACCTGGGCTTGCATTTTTGTATATTTTATTTTCAAGAAATTCACTTTTATTATATTTTATAAAAGCATCTGCTGCTGCTGCTGCTAAGTCGCTTCAGTCGTGTCTGACTCTGTGCGACCCCATAGACGGCAGCCCATCAGGCTTTCCTGTCCCTGGGATTCTCCAGGCAAGAACACTGGAGTGGGTTGCCATTTCCTTCTCCAATGCATAAAAGTGAAAAGTGAAAGTGAAATCACTCAGTCGTGTCCGACTCTTCGTGACCCCACGGACTGTGGCCTACCAGGCTCCTCCGTCCATGGGATTTTCCAGGCAAGAATACTGGAATAGGTTGCCATTGCCTTCTCCGAAAAGCATCTGAGACACACCAAAAAAATAAAAACAAAAACTGGTTCTTCACCTCAGAGAGTTTGAAAAGCTCTGCTTAATTCCCAGATGGTTTTCAAATTTCCCCAACTTTTCAAAACATCTTTTACTAGATTTTTTTGAGAGGGGTCGAGGACCCAGCTGCAGTGCACAGATTCCATCCAGTGGTCATGAGCTCTCCCGGCCCTTCTGAGCAGAGACTAGGCCTTCCTCCTGCTCTTCTTTGGAACTTGAGGGTGAGGTTCCTTAGAGACAGCCATTTCAGTATTTAGGGGGTCTGTCAATTTCTGAGACCCCTGCAAATTACTGTTCATAAAACTATAATCATGGAAGCCCAATGACCTGATAAATCATTTTCAAATTTCCCATGAATGTCTTCGTGATGACAGGAAAAAATGATGTGGTATCTGTGGCATTCTGGCAGAGTTACGCAGCTGCTGCTGCTAAGTCGCTTCAGTCGTGTTGACTCTGTGCAACTCCAAGACGGCAGCCCCCTAGGCTCCTCTGTCCCTGGGATTCTCCAGGCAAGAGTACTGGGGTGGGTTGCCATTTCCTTCTCCAATGCATGAAAGTAAAAAGTGAAAGTGAAGTCACTCAGTCATGTCCGACTCTTAGCGACCCCATGCACTTCAGCCTGCCAGGCTCCTCCATCCATGGGATTTTCCAGGCAAGAGTACTGGAGTGGGTTGCCATTGCCTTCTCCGAGTTACGCAGGGTAAGGCAGAAAAGCTGTGTTCGTGTTCAGTATCAGCTCTTTGTGATGTGCTGATGACGGAGATGGTGATCGGGTAAACCACCGCAACAGCATGTGGTGCTCAGGCTTTGGCCAAACTCCTTTGCACCTGAATTGGAAGTTGTCAGGTTTGGGCTCAAGGTTGTCAGCAAGGAGGTGGTCAGACCAAGTGTGGGCGTAGGGACTCCCAGCCGGGAAGGGATGTGTATGTGTCTAAACTCACGCCAACTAAAGAGAAATACTCAACTTGACTGATGTAAGGCAGGATGCAAATAAATACCACTTGCTGCATGTGTGAAGCATTCAATATGGCACCCAGGACATAGCAGCTCTCAGTGCAAATGCTGGTGGGCTCTCCACTACTGGCCAGCATCTTGGCTGCAAAATGAGCAGTTACACAGGCTGTGGGCTTAGAAGGGCCCTGTGTTGGGTTTTAATGCTCTGCGGCTGCCCTCAGAAAATGCTTTAATAATTTTTAACAAGGCGCCCTGCATTTGCATTTTGCACTGAGTCCTGCAAATTATGTAGCCAGCCTCATCTCTCAAATCTATTGCCCTGCCTCTGATTTCATAGCAAGATGGACAGGATGCCTGAGTGCAAGCTCAGGCTCGCCCGACACTCACAGACACACCACACACACACACACACACACACACACACACAAACAGCACAACTTTCCGTGTTCTGCCCTGAGCCTTCTCTAACACCAAAGGATTGCCTTTGCCTGCACTGAGCTACAGCTCAGAAGGTAGGGGAAATGAAGTATGTGTGGAGAGGGATTCCTACAAGTGATCGTCATTATTGGGAGTGGGAGCGGTGGGTCAATGCTCTGGGCTCTAGCTCCTTGGATGTGCACTTCTGACGTGTGTTCTGCACACTTCTTAGAGTTTCCAGGATAAGTGAGCCCCTGCTGCTCTAGTTTCACTCCCAATACCCTTACTCCTGCTTCCTGGGACCACCTCGCAAGTAAAGTTCTCATATCCAAGACCTTGTCTGAGATCCTGCTTCTGGGGAAACTCATGGTGAAACAGTCTCACTAGGAGGTAGGTGTTCTATAACCATGTGTTATATGAATAAGTGAGTGCTTGGCTCACTAGGATTACTGACAGGCGTCACTGAGATAAACTGTGGGAATCTCTGGTTCAGAGCCTGGCACATAGTAAGAGATTACTAAGTGGTGTATTTGTGTGTGTGTGCAAACTCAGGCATGTCTGACTCTTTGTGACCCCATGGACTATAGCCTGGTAGGCTCTTCAGTCCATGGAATTCTCCAGGCAGGAATGCTAGAGTGGGTAGCTATTCCCTTCTCCAGGGGATCGTCCCAACCCGGGATCGACCCTGCATCTCTTGTGCCTTTTGCCCTGGCAGGCGGATCCTTTACCGCTAGCACAACCTGGGAAGCCCTCTGTCAGAATAACTTCCTTTCTTACCTGTCCAGAGCTTCCTGTTCAGCAGAAATGGACAGGAAACGTAAGAGCAAGAGTGCCAGGGATGGACCACAGACTGGGCGGCTTACAACATCAGGAGACTATCCAGTTCTGGAGGCCAGAGATCTGAATCAGGTGTTGGCAGGGCCATGCTGTTTCTGAAGTTTCTAGGGGAGGATCCTTCCTTGCCTCTCCAGTTTCTCGTGGTTGCTGGCACTCTGGCTTGGAGACTCATCACTGCCCCCTCTGCCTCAGTCTTCCTGTGTGTCTACATCTGCGCCTCTGTTTTCTCTTCTTATAAGGATACCAGTCACGGGGTCAGTGCTGTGTTCAGTCACTGAAGTCATGTCCGACTCTTTGCAACCCCATGGGCTGTAGCCACCAGGCTCCGCTCCTCTGTCTTTAGGATTCTCCAGGCAGGAATACTGGAATGGGTTGCCATGCCCTCATCCAGGGGATCTTCCCAACCCAGGGATCGAACCCAGGTCTCCCACGTTGCAGGTGGATTCTTTATGATCAGAGCCACCAGGGAAGCCCAAGAATACTGGAGTGGGTAGCCTATCCATTCTCCAGGGGATCTTCCCGACCCAGGAATTGAACCAGGGTCTCCTGCACTGTTGGAGAAGGAAATGGCAACTCACTCCAGTATTCTTGTCTGGAGAATCCCATGGACAGAGGAGCCCAGCGGGCTACAATCCATGGGGTCACAAGAGTTGGACACAACTTAGCAACTAAACCACAAACGCCACCACCTCCTGCATTGCAGGCAGATTCTTTACTAGCAGAGCTACAGGGAAGCCTGTCAATGGGGTCAAAGCCCACCGTAATCCAATATGACCTTATCTGACCTTACTTACATCTGCAAAGACATCTACATTTCCAAGCAAGGTCACATTTATAGGTGCCAGGGTTGAAGACTTGACGAATCATTTGATATAGCGATACCCACTAGAGAGGGAGAGTGGAATTTTATTTAAAATAAATGCATAACATTTGGGCCTAGGGGCCTGTTTTTGTTTTTTTTTTTTTTCTTTTTCTTGGATCAGCTGGAAGAGGCCAGCCAGAGGATAATTTGTAACTCTGGGATCAGTTCACGTGTCCCCTTGAACGGCATTTTCACTTTTATGTCGTTACGAGGAAGCCAGACTTCCTGGGTGGATTACAGCCGTGTTTTGACATGGCTCTTTGGAAGTGGGCTGAGAATTTAACCTCTGATACAGGTCGTAATCCCAACTGGGCTTTTCCCACATAGCTGTTTATAAATAGCCTCAAATGTTAATAATTAATACATGTAAAATATTTATTAAGCACTTAATTTATGCCAAGCTCCCATGCCAGGCACTAGAAAGACAAGGACGATTTGGGAACAGACCCTGCCCTCAAAGAATGTGGGGGGGGTGGGCAGACGATGGTTACAAAAATTCACAAGTTCATGTCAGGAGCATTTGCTGAAAGTTTACTGCATGTAAAGCACTCCCTGGCTTCTGATATTTTTGCTCTCTTTGGTCCATATGGGGTGCCAGGGACTGTTTTGAGGCAAAGTACAAACACAAGAGCTACTGCTGAGAATAACTGTGGTGTGGGGAGACTGGAAGTTGGGTTCTTGTCTTGACTGTCTTTTTTCTGATCATGTGACTTTGGATCGATCATGCCCCTCTTGGGGGCCTTCTTCTCCTCTTCTGTGAAAATGAGCAAATGAAATGAGATGGTGGTGCAGGGCTTGTCAACTCTTACATCACCATTTTAGTCAAGAGTCAACCTGGGGACTTCCCTGGTGGTCCAGTGACTAAGACTTCAAGTTCCCAACGCAGGGGGCCTGGATTCGATTCCTGGTCAGGGAACTAGATCCTATATGCCACAACTAAAGTAATCTCCCATGCTACAACAAAGATAGAAGATCCTGCATGCCAAAACTAAGACCTGGCAAAGCCAAATAAATAAATATTTTTTAAAAAGCCAAATAAATAAATATTTAAACATAAATAAAAATAAATAAAATTTATAAACGTCCGTGCGTTTGTTCCCTAGTCTCCTCTCTCCTCCTTCCTCCTACCATCCTCACCTGGTTGCCTTGGACAGACTGCTTTTTCACCAAAGGTCATGCTCCAGGCCCCCTTTTAAATATTTCTTGAGATATAATTCACACACCATAAATGTCACCATCTTTAAAAAAGTACCATTTCACTGGCTTATAGTGTATTCATAGGGTTGCGCAATGACCACTTCTATTTAATCCCATCATTTTCATCAGCCCCAAAAGAAACCTGGAATCCACTGGGAGTCATTCTTTTTTCCTCCCCTCTCTCAACCCTAGGCAGCCACTAATCTATTCGTTGTATCTGTGGATTTGCCTCTTCTGGACATTTCCTATAAATGAAGTCATGTGATAAGTGGCCTTTGGTCTGGCTTCTTTCATTTGGCATGTTTCCAAGGTTCCTCCTATTGTAGCATGCATCAGTATGTCCTTCTTCAAAGTTCCCTGTGACCTGCACCATGTCTCTTTCTGTGTTGTAGTAACTTCTTCCTTTCCCAGCCCTTTGGACCTAGAGCTAATAACAGCTCAGCTTCTGCTAGCCCCAGGTTGCTGCACTAGTTGGTGGGGTTTCCCTATACCCACGCTTTACAAAGTTAACCCTGCTCAGAATGTCCCTAGTGGTTCAGTGGTTAAGAATCCAGCTGCCAATGCAGGGGGCACAGGTTCAATCCTTGGACCAGGAAGACTCCACTTGCTGCAGGGCAACTAAGCCTGAGCACCGCAGCAGTCTGAGTGCCTCGAGTCTGCGCTCTGCAACGAGAGAAGCCACTGTAGTGAGAAGCTTGCACACTGCAATGAAGAGTAGCCCCCGCTTGCCGAAACTAGAGAAAGCCTGCATGTAGCAATGAAGACCCAGAACAGCCAAAAATTAAATTTAAAACATCAACCTGCCTTAAACGGTTCTATCTGGAGTGTGCCTTTGTCTTCTGGTGGGACTTGACATCCAGTATCCTGGTGCAGTGTTGTATGAATTTCCATAGCATGACTCCCATTCTTCTTCGCGATGACTTGAGACAGAAATAAATATCTGCTAGGTTTGCTGATAACATGGAAACTGGTGGTTGGCATTTCCTTACAGCCCTTGCCTGGTACCAAGTCCCTGAGTGTAAGACCCTTAGGGGTCTTACATCCTCTAACGGCGGCACTTCTGGAAATACACGCCAGGGGAAGCCTGGCACTTGGCGGCATTCTGGAAGCGGCTGCACTCACTTGGCTCGAGTGATGATGGACAGAACTCCTAGTGAACGGCCAGACTGAAAAGTGGCTGTAACTTCTAAGTTCACATGAAGATACACTTGGGAAATGTACAAAACTCTAATTTTCAAAAGAAAGTTTTTTGGGTGGAACTTTAGTAGTCGACAGAGAGCCATTTTCTTTTTCTTCTTGTTACCACTGGTGGCTGGGAACAGACTGTCCAGCCTCTGCTAGTCATGAGGATTCTCTAAAGAGTTTTCAATAAATTTCATTTATTAACAAGAAACTGCTCTACTTAAACAAAAAAAAAAAAAAGAATGCCATTTGCAAATAACCTCCTATTACTTAAGGCTTTGATTTTTTTACTGTATTATGGAGGAGTTGGCAGGAGCAGCAGAGTAAGACAATGGGCCCTGGAGTAGAAGACCAAGAATAACAAGGCGAGATTTGCTTAAGCTTGTCACTCAAACCCGAGGGCTTCTTTTTGGAGCAATCTTTCGTGTGAATGCTCCAAATGCCCCCAATCCAAGGGCCATTTAAATCTTAATGATAAGACTCAGGAGCAATGCAACTGTTTAAAACAGGAAAATGATTCTGAAAGCCCAGCAAAAAAAAGACTTGAATCCCAGTGTTCCTGGTAGCAGAAAATTGAGGTCAGCCTTGCCCAGCTCAAGGAAATTCTATCTTCAAAGATAGTGTTTACTTGTTACCATCACAAGGCAAATATGAATGGCTTTCTTAACATTTCATCTACATCTTTTGGAGAATGTTTAAAACCTAGGGGCATAGAACATTGTCTAGAAGCAAGGAGGACTGCTCTCATATTCCTGGTGGGAGTTTCAACTGGCCCCACTTTCTGGAGGAAGTTTTGGTACTATGTATTAAAAGTCTCAAAAAATGGCCAACTAGCCTATGAAAAGATGTTCAACATCTAAACGTTAGAAAAATGCAAACCAAACCCACTGTTCACTGGCAATAGGTCGGTGACAAAAGACGCCCATTTGGGTGGTTAGTTTTTTTTTTTTTTCCTACTTCTCTCTTAATTCGTCCCACCCTCTCCTTCCCCTACTGTTTCCATAAGTTCCTTCTACGTTTGTGTCTCTGTTTCTGCCCTGCCAATAGTTTCATCAGTACCCTTTTTCTAGATCCTGTATAAAAGCATTAGTACACAATATTTGTTTTCCTCTCTCTGACTTACTCTGTATGACAGGCTCTAGGTTCATCTATATCACTAGAACTGACTCAATTTTGTTCCTGTTTATGGCTGAGGAATATTGCATTGCATGTACATACAACTTCTTTATCCATTCATCTGCTCATGGGCATTTAGGTTGCTTCTATGTCCTAGCTATTGTAAATAGTGCTGCAATGAGCATTGGGGTACATGTATCTTTTTGAATTATGGTTTTCTCAGAGTGTGTGCAAAAAGTGGAATTAGATGGCCACAATTGAAAGAACAAAAAACGAGTATTGGTGAGGATGTCAGGAGACTTGTATCCTTGTGCTTTGTTGGTGAGAATGTAAAATAATGCAGCCACTATGGAATGCGGTAGGAAGGTTCCTCAAAAAATTTAAAAATTATGATCCCACAATTCTGCTTCTGGGTATTTAACACAAAAGAATTGACAGCAGGACCCTGAAGAGATATATGTACACCCATGATCATAGGAGCACTGTTCACAGCAGTCAAGAGGTGGAAACCCCCCAATGTCTGCTGATGGATGATTGATGATTGCGTAAACAAAACGTGATGCACACTTACCATGGAATATTATCCAGCCTTAAAAAGGAAGGGAATTTTGATGTATGCTGTGGCAAGGATGAACCTTGGGGACATTATGCTCTGTGAGATAAACTAGTCATGAAAGGGCAAGCATTGTATGCTTCCACTGACGTGAAGTCTCTAAAGTGGACAAAACCACGAAGCACTAAGTCGAAAGAGGGCTCGGGGAAGGGGAAAGAGGAAATAACGTTTGGTGGGCACGCAGTTTTCAGTTTCACAAGATAAAAATGTTCTAGATATTTGTTGCACAACAATGTGAATATACTTTACTGAACTGGATACAAAAAATGTTTTGAGGTGGTAGAAAAGGCAGAGGAACCAGAGATCAAATTGCCAACATCTGTTGGATCATAGCAAAAGCAAGAGAATTTCAGAAAAACATCTACTCCTGCTTTATTGATTATGATAAAGCCTTTGACTGTGTCGATCACAACAAACTGTGGAAAATTCTTCAAGAGATGGGACTACCAGACCACCTTACCTGCCTCCTGAGAAATCTGTATGCAGGTCAAGAAGCAACAGTTAAAAGCTGACATAGAACAACAGACTGGTTCCAAATTGGGAAAGGAGTACATCAAGGTTATATATTGTCACTCTGCTTATTTAACTTATATGTAGAGACCATAGGGTTGCAAAAAGTTGGACAGAGCTAAGAGACAGAGCATGCAAATTAAATGGTATGTGTTTGTAAGTACAAGAAGAAGTAAAATAAAAAAGATTTAAAAGTCTCAGAAATGTTTCTACCCTTCTCCAAAGAATTCCATTTCTGGAAATGTATCCTGAGAAGCTCCAGGGACTTTTGTACACATAGTTTGTCAGTGTGAGATACGACAGTGAAGAAATAGAAACAACGTAATATCCAGCAATAGGGGATTGGATAAGCAAAGGATTATGTATCACCCAATGGGATATTCTGTAACCAATAAGAATTTTGTCATAAAGAATAGTTAGTGGCGTTGGAAAACGATCATGACGTATTAAGTTAAAAAGGCATGCTAGAATTCAGAACTAAAGTGTGATTCCTAATGTTACAAGAACTCAGGCACATATGCATAGACTAAAGATTAGAAGATACATATCAAAGGGTGAACAGGGATTATCTTTGGGGGATCAGGATTTCACTGGACTTCTATGTATTCGTGTGTGTGTGTCTCTATTCCCTGAGATGGACATGAACCATTTTATAATCAGATACACGCAATTTAAAAAAAGAGAAAGAGGAAAAAAACGAGTGAATTCCCCAGAGAATTATGTCACAGTCTGGAGCCGAGCTTGGAAGGGTGGAGAAGTGGCTTTCATTGTTTACTTTATGTATGTTTTATACTTTTTCTTATTTATCTATTTGGTTTATTTTTGGTTGCGCTGGGTCTTCATTGCTGTGTGAAGTCTTTCTCAGGCTGTGGAGAGCGGGGGCTACTCTACAGTTGGGGTGCGCGGGCTTCTGATCGTGGAGGCTTCCCTTGTGGAGCACCGGCTCTAGGCACGCGGGTTTCAGCAGTTGCAGCTCCTGGGCTCTGGAGCACAGGCTCGGTGGTTGTGGTTGCACGGATTTAGTTGCTTGGTAGCACGTGGAATCTCCCTGGACCAGGATATATTTTTTTCTATATAAAAAATGTGCACACTAGTTTTATAACTAAAAAAAGAATAGCGAAGGCACAGCAGAGTGTGGTCCGCATCATCTTCTTTTCCAATCCAGACCCTCCAGATGTCTTTTCAGGGTCACGACTTAGGACAGAGTAAATATAAAAAGCAACTGCCAACAGTGCAGGCTTAGAAAGTCCCGTTCTGTAAGTGCCAGGAGTGCGATGGTGCCTCCCACGCACAGAGGCACGGAAGGGAGGTGGGCAGGGATTGGGCGATGGCACCTTCCCAAGGGAGTGGGGGCCAGAAGGAAGGACCTCACCCCCTTTCCCTGCTGCCGGTAAACTAAACTGTACCTCTCCGATGGCAGGGCATTCCCAGAGAGAGCAATCTCCTACAGCTGGGTGCAAACTGTCCATTTCCAGGATCTAGATCTTGTTCAGCGGCAAAACACTCAGGGTGACGCTTCTGTTTTGTCTAAGGAGGCATTCGGGTTTTGGAGTGTTGCCCAAGTGTTTGGAGAAGCCTTTTGTATTTATTCACAACAACTGCATCGTCAGAACACTTAGGAAGCCATTCAGCACCCGGACACGGAGTCACCCCCAGTTCTACCTGCGAGCCTGTGGACCCTGTGGACGACATTGCAGGAATGTCAGGCTCTGGCAACATTTGCTGTGATCATTTTGAGGGAGATCTGAGGCAGGGAGGGGTCTGTTTCGACTTGTCTAGGGATTTAATTTGCTTTTTAAGGTTGCTTCTGTATTTTTATAAATTGTTCTTCATTCTTAGGGCAAATTTGGTTCCTTTCATTTTGCTTTCCACTTATAATTATAATATAACCATGTTTCTCATGTTAATACAAAGTCTTCAAAAATCTCCAAAATAGTATAAAATATCCCATCTTCTGACTGTGCCATAAATTACTCCTTTTGTTGCCATTGAGATTTTTGGCAATTTTGTTAATATCAATACTATTGCAGTTAATAATTTTGTGCCATTCAGCTTTGTTTGCACTTCAGATTATTTCCTTAGGACTGATTCCAAAAGTGAAACCACCAGGTCGAAGGCATGCACATTTTCAGAGGTTTTTTTTTTTTTGTCAAATTTTATTTCATGTTGTTTGTATATTTTTCTTTTCCTTTTTCAAGATGAAAATGGTTTTTTCCATAATTATAAAACATATACCCACTCAATGTAAATGATTTAGGTAAAAAAAGATATAAAGAAATGAAAATTACCAGGCAAATTCATCACCAATAACTGTTAATGTTCCTTCCAGATCTCTCCTTATGTGCATATGTATAAAAAAATGTAATAACTCTACATGTTCATCTTTAATTTATTCTTCCTTAACATAGCATGATGGAGAAGGCAATGGCACCCCACTCCAGTACTCTTGCCTGGAAAATTCCACGGACGGAGGAGCCTGGTGCTGCAGTCCCTGGGGTCACTGCGAGTTGGACACGATTGAGCGACTTCACTTTCATCATTGGAGAAGGAAATGGCAACCCACTCCAGTGTTCTTGCCTGGAGAATCCCAGGGACGGGGGAGCCTGGTGGGCTGCCGTCTATGGGGTCGCATAGAGTCGGACACGACTGAAGTGACTTAGCAGCAACTTAGCATGAACATCTTTCTAATAGATCAACCCTGGGATTTCTTTGGAAGGAATGATGCTAAAGCTGAAACTCCAGTATTTTGGCCACCTCATGCGAAGAGTTGACTCATTGGAGAAGACTCTGATGCTGGGAGGGATTGGGGGCAGGAGGAGAAGGGGACGACAGAGGATGAGATGGCTGGATCGCATCACTGACTCAATGAATATGAGTCTGAGTGACCTCTGGGAGTTGGTAATGGACAGGGAGGCCTGGCGTGCTGCAGTTCATGGGGTCGCAAAGAGTCGGACACGACTGAGCGACTGATCTGATCTGATCTGATATAATTTTTTTGGCTGCAGAGTGTGCTGCTGTATGGAGATATACTTTATGAAACTGAGTTTAGACATTTTTTAGGCTTGGATTCCTATTACCAAAACAAAATGGCTTATACCAATAATATCCCCTCCTGCTGTCAGCACTGGACAATCGTCTCCTGACCAGTGAAAACCACTTACAATGTCCTACTTTTTTTTTTTTTTAACTGAGCCGTTTCTAGCCAGGAGTAGTGCCAAGAGTTCTGATGGATATGTGTGGTGGTTTGCGTTATTTTCTGAGAAAGAATGGAAAAGAATCTCTGTGACTTACCTACCACAGCAGCTGCTGGCTTCTGAAGAGTGGGCTGAGACAGTGTTGAAGAAGCGGGCAGCTGAGAGGACCCTGCTGAGTTGCTCAGTCATGTCTGACTCTCTGAGACCCCATGGACTGTAGCCTGCCTGGCTCCTCTGTCCATGGGATTTCACAGGCAAGGATACGGGAGTGGGTTGCCATTTCCTTCTCCAGGGCATCCTCCCGACCCAGGAATTGAACCTGCATTTCTTACATCTCCTGTCCTGGCAGGTGGATTCTTTACCACTGAGTCACCTTGGAAGCCCTGGCTTTCTGTAAATATAATTAGGTATTTGTAAAACCTCTGGTCATGTCTCTGAATTCAGATGGGAAGTTTATTTACTGTAATGTAAAGTATCTTGGGGGAACACTGTATACAGATATTAGCAATTAACTCAATCTAAGAATCACAATTTTTGCAGTTAATAGAGCACCACTCTAACACTCTAATTGCAAATTCTGCCCAAAAGGCCAATATGGCAGGAAGCAAGAAGTCTCTTAATGAGGCAGGACTTCCAACAGAGACTAAAAACTGAGATGGTAAGAGTCAGACAGGGAGACCCGTGCATCTGAGCGGTGTCACCGAAGCTAGGGCTTTGCCACACACCGTGGCAGGGAGAGCCTCCCCGACTCTGCTCGTGAGAACAGCGGGCTCACGCCTCCGCAGCGCCCATTCCCTGGGCTGGAGGGGCCTCTGGTAACCTGCTGTCTCTGGCCCTTGGGGCCAGGGGTGAGTCACTCCCTGAACTGCAACCTCTGTGCCTGTAACCCAGGTACACAGAGCTGTCCCGGAAGGGGAGCTTGGGACGCAGTGGGAGCGATGTGGATGGGGGGCTCGGGAGCTCTGGAGGAGTCTTCGCTTGGTCCCACTTGAAGGCTGGGGCTGGTCTGTGAACTCTGTTGATCCAACTCCCTTTCTAAGTTGTGTGCACCGAAGCACACCTTCTCCTGCAGACAGAGCACTGTGTGCCTTGGGTTGGTTCTTAATCCTCTCTGTTAAGGTCCTGGAGGCAACGTGGGGAACTAGAAGCATCAGCAAATCATGGTTTTCTCTTATACGCCTGTGACCTTTCCTTTCTGTATTTTGTTTTGTGGGAAAGCAGATAGCAACCAGGAAACAAAGTCCTGCAGACCTGTAGCTGACGGCCAGGGTGCCGAAAGAGAGGGTTGGTTGGCAAAACCATTGACTCTTGTTCTGATTCATGATCTCAGATCTCTCCCTGCCTCTGTCTCTCTCTCTCTTACACACACACCACCGTGTCTCTCCTTCCCCAGTACTCCTCTTATAGAACCCGTGTCAGAACTCATCTCCCCTGGAGGGGAGGGGAGTGTTTCCTGCCTGGGGCTTCTCTGTCTCCCGACAGCTCCCAATGCTTTGGTATTCTCCCCTCAAGCCTGGAGAGAGATTTTTGTCTTACCGTCTCTGGATCTAGAGCATGTTAGTTCAGGGCCTGCCACCTGGAAGGTGTGTCCTGGGTGTTTGGTGAATGACAGAGTGTCACGGAGCATCAGGCTTTTGTGAGTGGCTGGCCCCTTTCTGCACTCAAACCTGTACCTGGGATTCATTAAGCCTTCTCAATGCCCTGAAACTGCAAGCAGTGAACACAGCAGATGGCTCCCCCTGCAGTGAGTCCCTCCAGGGGCTTCTAGGTGATCAGCACAGCATACTGAGGGACTGTCAAGAAGCAAATCTAATAAAGAAATGCAAATCTTTTTAACTATAGAGACCCAGGGCATGGAATGTTTGTGCCCTCAAAGGGGCTTCACGTCCCAGAAATAATATGAAAATAACCAGGATAAAGCATTCAATTTTGTAAAACTGTTCTTATCAGCTGTTCCTCCCTTGCAGCTGGGCTAGAGGCAGTGCAAGGAATTCCACCCTCTTTGGCTACACTTGCTTGTTTCCAGCTTTGCTGTCATAAATGTCTGAGTCTCACCGATCATCGCTTGGCCCAGGGGATGGAACGTGAGGAACAGTTTTGTCCCTCCCAATGTCTGGAGCAGAAAGCTCAGAAGAAAGCACAGCAAGCACAGGTTCTGAGACACTCCCAGAGGGGCATCCATTGTCCTGCAAGAGCAAAAGGCTTTTTAGGGGCTGTGGCATCTGAGTGGAATCTGGAAGGATTAATAATAGAGTTTCAGGGTGAATTGCTGGGGCTTCCCAGGGGGCGCTAGTGGTAAAGAACAGGGCCGCCAATGCAGGAGATGTAAGAGACGTGGGTTCCATCTCTGTGTTGGGAAGATTCCCTGGAGTAGGAAATGGCAATCTACTCCAGTATTCTTGCCTAGGAAATCCCATGGACAGAGGAGCCTGGTGGGCTACAGTCCGTGGGGCTGCACAAAGGTGGACACAACTTAGTGACTGGACAACGATGGCCAGAGCTGGTCTGACACCAACACCAAGCCCTGAATCCGAGGGCTTCTCCACGAGCTGGCCACTGGGCAAGACCCGGAAGGCCGACGATCTCCTCCAGTTTGGGATGACCTTGACAGAGAAGTTGAAGGAGGCAGATTTATGCTTTAGCTCTTGGCTCATCCTTCCTGCTCTCCCATCCCCATGACTCTGTACTAAATAGTGACGTCTCTGAGTCACGAGCCAATGCCCTGCTCTGTGGAGGAGCCACCTGGGGGTTCCCACAGCAGTGGGAAGCTCCGAGCCTGGGGGACCCATGTGCTGGGGGAGGGGCGGCCTCCCACTGAGGCCCCAGGGCACATCTGGAGCCCTGGGGAACCCATCACAGGACCCTTTAAAAAAATAACGGCCTGGATTCTGAACAAACTCTTTTTGTGGGAATGATTTTTATGTTCCTGAGTATTTGTGAGTTCAATTTTGCACACAATTAATTGTACTTACAAATGCCTCCTTGAGGGCACAATTAGTCACTGGCAACTCATTCAAAAGGTGCCAGAGGCTAATTGTACCCCCAAGTGAGAAGTTTCAGGTGTAATTAATTATTCTTTAATTATTAAATTTATTATTCGTCAGTCGGAGGCAGAGTTGTGCTTGGGTGAACTTGCTGGCGCAGGGACCGCTGGAACCAAGGGGTCCATGCCACCCTCTGTGCAGACCTCTGCCAAGGCGCTGTGGGAAAGAGAGGCCAGGCTTCTTGGCTGCCCGGCTCAGCGTGGGAAACTCCTTCAGTGACAGTCAAGAGCCCGCTGTGCTGCGCGGACAGCGGGGGCGCTGGCCCAGAAAGCTGGTGGCCTTGGGCCCCCTTGATCAGGCAGAGGGAAGGGCCAGGGTCTGAAGTTGTCCAAGTTGCCCCTAGAGCCACATGATGGGGCAGACGATGACTCCTCTGTGAGCCTCACCTGCAGGGTATGCAGACAGCACCGACCCACATGTCCTGCTGTGCTGAGGAAGGCTCTGGGACCACATGAAATGAGGTCAGCTTGGCAGCTTCCCTGAGGGGCAGCCGGGCAGTGGGAGTGACCCCAGGAAGGTCCTCTGGAGACTGACTTCAGTTCAGTTCAGTCACTCGGTCATGTCCAGCTCTTTGAGACCCTGTGGATTGCAGCACGCCAGGCCTCCCTGTCCACTGCCAATTCCCAGAGCTTACTCAAACTCATGTCCATTGAGTCAGTGATGCCATCCAGCCATCTCATCCTCTGTCGTCCCCTTCTCCTCCTGCCTCCAATCTTTCCCAGCATCAAGGTCTTTTCAAATAAGTCAGTTCTTCACATCAGGTGGCCAAAGTATTGGAGCTTCAGCTTCAGCATCCAGTCCTTCTAATGAATATTCAGGACTGATTTCCTTTAAGATTGACTGATTTGATCTCCTTGCAGTCCAGGGGATGCTGAAGAGTCTTCTCCAATACCACAGTTCAAAAGCATCAATTCTTTAGCGCTCAGCTTTCTTTATAGTCCAACTCACAACATCCATACATGAAAACTGGGAAAACCATAGCTTTGACTAGACGGACCTTTGTCAGCAAAATAATGTCTCTGCTGTTAAATATGATGTCTAGATTGGTCATAGCTTTTCTTCCAAGGAGCAAGTGTCTTTGAATTTCATGGCTGTGGTCACCATCTGCAGTGATTTTGGGCCCCCTCCAAAAAAGTCTATCACTGTTTCCCCTGTTTCCCCATCTATTTCCCATGAAGTGATGGGACCAGATGCCATGATCTTGGTTTTCTGAATGTTGAGCTTTAAGCCACCTTTTTCACTCTCCTCTTTCACTTTCATCAAGAGGCTCTTTAATTTCTCTTCACTTTCTGCCGTAAGGGTGGTGTCATCTGCATATCTGAGGTTATTGATATTTCTCCCATCAATCTTGATTCCAGCTTGGGTTTCATCCAGCCTGGTATTTCATATGTTACTCTGCATACAAGTTAAATAAGCAGGATGGCAAAATACAGCCTTGACATACTCCTTTTCCTATTTGGAACCAGTCTGTTGTTCCGTGTCTGGTTCTAACTGTTGCTTCTTGACCTGCATACAGATATCTCAGGAGGCAGGTCAGGTGGTCTGGTATTCCCATCTCTTTAAGAATTTTCGGGGAGGAGCTAAGATGGCAGACGAGTAAGATGGGGAGAATACTTTCTCCTCCAGAAATCCATTAAAAGAACATTTGAATGCTGAATAAACTCGATAAAACAACTTCTGAATGCCGGCAGAGGACATCAGGCACTTAGGAAGACAGCTCACTGTCTTCAAAACGAGAAAACGAGCCCTGCGGTAACTCCTTTTGCGGAGAAGTGGCGCAGACACCAGCATTTGCTATTGGCAAGCGGGGGCTGGGCTAGGAGGAGCTGCGAGGCCTGCATTGCTTTGAGAAAGGATTTGGCCTGGCTATCTCGGGCGCTATCTGAGCGAAATAACCAGACTGTCGGTTATCTACTACATCAAAAGCCAGCCCTAACTTAAGACACCACCAGGACTACCTACGGAACAAAGGGCTGCACAGAGTTGGCCGGCTGCAGGCCGTCCCACTCCGGTGACAGGCAGCCAGGGCCGGAAGCGGGCAATTATAGCCCTAGAGAGACACTGTCTAACGGAACTGTGAGTAGGTTTCTGTGCTGACTCACGCTTCTTGGGGCTCTGGATGGTCAACATCTGCCTGAGAAAGTGCGCTGTTTGTATAGCCAGAAAACTGAGCGGCGGAGAGGCGATAAGTCGCAGCAGCTGCGCTCGCTGAACATTTCATCACCTGCGCTACTCGGATCTGGGAAGGGGATAAAACTCAGACTCAACCAAGTCTGTGCTTCTGAGGATTATCCGAGTGCCTGAACCTGGCCGCTTTAGATTTGGGTGTTCATCTCCGCCCCCTCTGTAACAAGGCAGAGATCAGATATTGAAAAGACCTGTAAACCGCCTCAATAAAGAGAATTCAACAAACTACCAGAATATAGTAAGGACACTCTAAATTTGGCAATTTTAACAAAATGAAGAGACAAAAGAATACCCAGCAGCTAAAGGAACAGGATAAATGCCCACCAAACCAAACCAAAGAGGAAGAGATAGGGAATCTACCTGATAAAGAATTCCGAATAATGATAGCGAAATTAATTCAAAATCTCGAAATCAAAATAGAATCACAGTTAAAGAGTCTGGAGACAAGGATTGAGAAGATGCAAGAAAGGTTTAACAAGGACCTAGAAGAAATAAAAAAGAGCCAACACATAATGAATAATGCAATAAATGAGATCCAAAACACCCTGGAGGCAACAAATAGTAGAATAACAGAGGCAGAAGGTAGGATTAGTGAATTAGAAGATAGAATCCTAGAAATAAATGAATCAGACAAGAAAAAAGAAAAACGTATCAAAAGAAATGAGGACAATTTCAGAAACCTCCAGGATAACATCAAACGCTACAACATTCGAATCATAGGAGTTCCAGAAGAAGAAGATAAAAAGAAAGATCATGAGGAAATACTTGAGGAGATAATAGTTGAAAACGTCCCTAAAATGGAGAAGGAAATTACCACTCAAGTTCAAGAAATCCAGAGAGTCCCTAACAGGATAAACCCAAGGCGAAACACCCCAAGACACATATTAATCAAATTAACAAAGATTAAATATAAAGAACAAATATTAAAAGCAGCAAGGGAAAAACATCAAATAACTCACAAGGGAATTCCCATAAGGATAACAGCTGATCTTTCAATAGAAACTCTCCAAGCCAGGAGGGAATGGCAAGACGTAATTAAAGTGATGAAAGAAAATAACTTACAGCCTAGATTATTGTATCCAGCAAGGATCTCATTCAAATATGAAGGAGAAATCAAAAGCTTCACAGATAAGCAAAAGTTGAGAGAATTTTGCACCACTAAACCATTTCTCCAACAAAAACTAAAGGACATTCTCTAGATAGGAATCACTAAAAGGGTGTATAAATTCGAACCCAAAACAATGAAGTAAATCTTATGTATCAATAATTGCTTTAAACGTTTATGGGCTGAATGCCCTAATCAACAGACAAAGACTGGCCAAATCGACACAAAAACAAGACCCCTACATACCTTGTCTACAAGAGACAACCAAAAGACTAAAATGGGTCAAATGGATACAAAAACTAGACCCCTATATATGTTGTCTACAAAAGAACCACCTTAAAATACGGGATATATACTGACTGAAAATGAAGGCCTGGAAAAAGATTTTCTATGCAAATATGGACCATAAGAAAACAGGAGTAGCAATACTTATATCAGATAAAATTGACTTTAAAGATCTTGAAAAGGAGAAAATGAAGGTTACACATAACGACTTAAAGGAACAATCCAAAAAGAAGTTATAACAGTTATAAATATGTATGCACCCAACATTGGAGCATTGATATATCTAAGACAAACATTAATTAATATGATAGAAGAAATATGCAGCAATACAATAATAGTGGGAGACTTTAATACCCCACTTATATAATCTGGCTGTAATAGACAAAGTAAAGAGGAAAACATATTTACTTATGAGCCTCAAAAAATTCAGTTCACTCAGGAGAGTTTAAAAAAAAAAAGACTTATTTGTTTACTCTGTAAAGGTTTATTGACTATTTTATGGGTTTGGTACCACTTTGGGTAGTAGGGAGGAAGTGGTGACAAATGTGATCCTGTCCTAAATAATATATTGTGGTAAAGATAGACTTACCAATATAAAATACCAAGATGTGCCTAAAGATGAGGACACCCAAACTGGACTTTTTGTTTCCTGAACTTTTCATTTCGAGAACAAACCTCCTAATATAAGATGAATTCAACATGATTTTTTTTAAGTGTTCTTTGTGATTAAAAACAGAAAGCCATTGGTTAAGAAATTACATATACTCCTCCCCACCATCACTCCCCTTCTTTCTTCCCATTTCCCTCCCACCCTCATTAATCCTTTCCTTTGTCCATTTTCCCCTGAAAAAAAAAAAAAAAAGAATTTTCCACGGTTTGTTGTGATCTACACAGTCAAAAGTTTTGGCATAGTCAAAATCTTGAGTTACCAGTTGTAAAACCCAGATATAAACATCTCCATGAGCCTCATTTTTCTCATCTGTAAAATGGGAATTTATAATAACAACCTACTTCTTGGGGTTCGGAGGATTGAGTCAATTAGTGTATGCAGAACATTTTGTATGCAGAGTTTTTTATGCAGAACACAGTGTATGCAGCCACTATGGAAAATATGGAGGTTTCTCAAAAAAACCAAAAATAGAGTTGCTCTACAATCCAGCAATCCCATTCCTGGGCATGCACTCAGACAAAGCTGTAATTCAAAAAGATACACACACCCTTATGTTCACCATTTATGTAGTGAACATAATAGCAGCACTATTTACAAAAACCAAGACCTGTAAACAACCTCAATGTCCATCGCAGATGAATGGATAAAGATGTGGTACCAAATGGAAGACTACTCAGTCATCAAAAGAGAATGAGACGATGCTGTTTGCAGCAACAAGGACAACCTAGAGATGACCACACTAAGTGAAGAAAGTCAGAAAGAGAAAGAGAAATGCCACACGGTGTCATTTACATGTGGAATCTAAGCTGCATAACAAATGAACATCCCTATGAAAGAGAAACAGGCTCAGTAGACACAGAGAGCAGACTCAGAGTTGCCGAGGGGGTGGAGGGCTGGGGAGGGGGGTAGGACTGGGAATTTGGGGTTCAGTTCAGTTCAATTCAGTCGCTCAGTCGTGTCCCACTCTTTGCGACCTCATGAATCGCAGCACGCCAGGTCTCTCTGTCCATCACCAACTCCCAAAGTTCACTCAGACTCACGTCCATTGAGTCAGTGATGCCATCCAACCGTCTCATCCTCTGTCGTCCCCTTCTCTTCCTGCCCCCAATCCCTCCCAGCATCAGAGTCTTTTCCAATGAGTCAACTCTTCACATGAGCTGGCCAAAGTACTGGAGTTTCAGCTTTAGCATCATTCCTTCCAAAGAAATCCCAGGGCTGATCTCCTTGCAGTCCAAGGGACTCTCAGGAGTCTTCTCCAACACCACAGTTCAAAAGCATCAATTCTTTGGTGCTCAGCATTCTTCACAGTCCAACTCTCACATCCATACATGACCACAGGAAAAACCATAGCCTAGACTAGACAGACCTTTGTTGGCAAAGTAATGTCTGTGCTTTTCAATATGCTTTCTAGGTTGGTCATAACTTTTCTTCCAAGGAGTAAGCATCTTTTAATTTCAGGGCTGCAGTCACCATCTGCAGTGATTTTGGAGCCCCCAAAATAAAGTCTAACACTGTTTCCACTGTTTCCCCATCTATTTTCCATGAAGTGATGGGACCAGATGCCATGATCTTCGTTTTCTGAATGTTGAGCTTTAAGCCAACTTTTTCACTCTCCACTTTCACTTTCATCAAGAGGCTTTTTAGTTCCTCTTCACTTTCCACCATAAGGGTGGTGTCATCTGCATATCTGAGGTTATTGATATTTCTCCTGGCAATCTTGATTCCAGCTTGTGCTTCTTCCAGCATCTGCTAATTTGGGATTATCAGATGCCAACTATTATACATAGAATGGATAAACAAGGTCCTGCTGTATAGCACAGGGAACTGTCCTGAATACCCTGTGATAAGCCAAAATGGAAAAAATATGAAAAATAATATGTATAATATATACATATATTATATATAATATATATTATACAATATAATGTATATTATACAATATATAATATATATATGAGTCTCTTTGCTGTACAGCATAAATTAAACACAACCTTGTTAAAAAAATGCCCTTCCATTGAAAACATTATGACTATTTACTATTTATAATTATTTACTATTATTACTATTATTTCTTTTGTTCCCCATAGCCATAAGCCTGCTTCCAAAGGGAAAGCTATTGCACAAATAGTCACCCACGAACTTTGTTTAAAATGTTATGCATGCTACTTCCTGACTCAGGAAGAAAAATTTATCTTTTTGTAGCCAAGACAAGAGGAGCCTCACTAAAATGTTCAAAGTGGTTATTTCTGTGTGATGAGATTTTGGGTGGTCATTTTCTTGTCTTTTTCGCATTTTTTACTTTTCCTTGTCTGTGTTAAGTCACTTCAGTCGTGTCCTACTCTTCGCGAGCCCACGGACCGTAGCCCGCCAGACTCCTCTCTTTGTGGGATTCTCTTGGCAAGAATACTGAAGTGGGTTGCTGTGCCCGCCTCCAGGGGATCTTCCTTGGTTTTTACTTTTAAAATGTGGAATATTACAGCAAAGACAACGGAATAATGTGGATGTGTATTTATCTGTATTCTGCAAACCAATCTACACGTCCACACCTCAGGTGTCCTTCAGGCCAGGATCATGCTGTCCTGGTGACGTGACCTAGCCCCTTCCTCACTGTGCCCACCTTCCCGTGATGAGTGGTCCTCTCACCCCTGCTCCTGGATGGCACGCACACACCCTTGCCTCCTGGTTTACCCTGGCTTGACTGTCACTGTCTGCGCTATGAGCTTCTGGGGCCCAGGGACTCCTTCTGCACCCACCAGTCACCCCTCCCCACCAAGAGCTCAGCCAAAACCTCAGCCCAGCTGCCCGTGCCCCTAAGAGCTGGGAGGGCCCTCATTTAATTTTCTGTTTCATTAGGATACAGAGTCGGAGGAGTTCCTCCCCAGCGCTGTTTCTCCTCCCCCTTCCCAGAGGCAACCGTGGCCGTGAACTTGGTGTGCAGCCTTCCCGTTCTGTTTTAGAGATGCTTCTACATATGTATGCACCTGTGGACAATTTTCAGTGTTTTGTGTGTTTCGAGACTGCTGATCAGTGCTATCATGCTGCAACACGCTTTTTTCACTCCATTGTCTGTCTTTGAGCTCTGTCCATAGAGATGCCTGTGGATCCAGGGCTGCCGACGGATCAGGTGACCGAGGCCCTGGGGCCCTGAAGCCAAAGAGAGCACGAAAGAGCCCAGCAAAGGAGCCAAGGGACTGTCCCCACTGACCGCCTCTATGTTATATCCGGCATCTGGTCACAGCAACAGAAGCCAACGCCCAGTTATCAATAAGCAGAAAATGAACTTATTGTCAGGCTCTCATGTAGAATGAATTATTCAAGGGAGGCTAGAGAATCAGGTTTAGGAGAAGGCAATGGCATCCCACTCCAGTATTCTTGCCTGGAAAATCCCATGGACCGAGGAGCCTGGTAGGCTGCAATCCATGGGGTTGCGAAGAGTTGGACACAACTGAGAGACTTCCCTTTCACTTTTCACTTTCATGCATTGGAGAAGGAAATGGCAATCCATTCCAGTGTTCTTGCCTGGAGAATCCCAGGGGTGGGGGAGCCTGGTGGGCTGCTGTCTATGGGGTTGCACAGAGTTGGACATGACTGAAGCGACTTAGCAGCAGCAGCAGCAGCAGAGAATCAGTGGTAAGAAAAGATGTGCAATAATGGCAGTTCTAGGAAGCTGGGGTGGCGGGCAGGAACTAACCCTTCATAACCTTGTCATGAAGATGCTGGAATGAAGGTCCTCTAGCTGACCTTTTTTGTCATTTCACTTAAGATGCAAGATCTCCGAGAGAACGCTTCACTCAAACTGGCTTAAGCAAAGACCGACTATATGGCTCACATAGCTAAAGAGTCCACGTTCGGAAGTAGGGCTGGCTTCAGGTGTGTTTTGACTCAGGGCCCGAACGTTGCAGCAGGACTCTGTCTCTCTCTTCTCTCTCTTGGGCGTGCCCTGTGGTTCTTGGTTGTTCTCTCCTTGTGCCAGCTTGAGAGTTCCCACAGCTGCAGGCTTTCCCTGTCTCAGCCTTCACAGTGGGGAGGAAAAGCGCCAGCTTCTCTGTCAGCTTTTCAAGGAGAAGACAGCAGGGCCCGGGCCTGGATGAGGTCGTATGTCCGATGAGGTCGTATGAGGCAGTCCCTGCGGCCGGGGGAGCGCAGCGGTCTCACAGGCTAACACCTGGTCACATGCTTTTCCCAAGGCGTCTCACCTGAAGCTCAGAGACACAGCTTCTCCAAGGGAAGTTGGCTGTCTTGCCCAAAGAAGGGCAAGGAGATGTCCAGTTGTCCAAAAAAAAAAAAAAAATTGCCCAATCTACCGAGCAAATATAAATAAGCAAGAGCTCTGAATGAAATAAAACAAGGCAGCAGGCTGGCCACCAGAGGACTCACCCAAACCCCTGCTGGGAGCAGGGGGACCCCAGGAAGCAGTGTTGAGAGAGCTGAAAGAGCAGCTTTTTCCTCACACCGGGGCGCCATCGCCTGTGGCTCCCGTAAGGTGGGGGGTCAGGCACTGAGGTGCTGCCCCGAGACTCCTTCCGTCTCCCCTCCCTTCGATTACTGTCAAATGATGAACTTCCACTGCATGCTATATTTTCTCGAGATCATCCCCTCAAATGAATTATATGAATAATAAAGTTTCAATATTTTTCCTTCAGCAATTAATCTTGGTGAGCATGAAACTTCATTTGGTGGCTGGAATCCATCCATCAGAGTGACGAAGGAGCCAGCCAGGCGCAGGATCGGCTGGGGTGATGAAATTCGGGCACTCCTCAAAACCCGGGGGTCCTCTCCAGTGAGAGACTTGTCACATTTGAGGCCCAGCTGTCCCCGCAGACGGCGGAGCCCGCCCAGACTGTAGCACCTTTTGCTTCCGATTTTATGTGGGAAAGCCTCCGGATTGGACTTAAACATTCACAAGCAGTGTTCACGAGAGGAAAAAGACGATCTAAAAAATAGTTCATAAACCCAAACCAGTCGTTATTAGAGTGGCAAAAACACCGTGCTTCTGCACAGAATAGTTTACGTTAAATTAAAAACCATAACTTATCTCCAAGACACTCCATTTAGTACATCTGAGGTTAAATATGGTTCATAGCAGCTCTTTCAATTAAATTGTTCTTCCTTTGCTCTAGTAAAGTATATTAAACATAATTTCCTGAAAAGTAACAGAGATCATTACTCTGTTTGCAAATTGATACCATGTTATTAAAAATAGGAAATATTTGCAGGGATATTTCAGATCACCAAGAACCTCATATTGGCAGTGAGGATACACCTGAGATCTGGAATTCTGGCTTCCTGATCAAGGAGTGGGGAGGCCGGGCTTGGGGGATGGGACGGGGCCGTGGAAGCATCAGAACGAGGGGCCTCCTGGAGGAGTTTCCCAGAGTGCTGTGTCTCTCCAGTCTGTATCCCAGCGTCCTCAGGGGCTGAGAGCTTCAGCCTGTTAAGCTGCAGGTTGATCTGGGTCTGGTACTAGCCTTTGACTTTGAGGGTTGTCATTCCTCTCACATAAATGGACTTTATGGCTTTGGCTGGCCTTCATCTTTGCCCGTCCTGCTGGAAAGGCCCGTAACACAAGGAGTAAGGCTCTGTCCCCCGAGTCAGGTCACGGGATCACCTCAAGTTCATAAACAAAGCCCCCAAACGGCTTTCCTAAGGCCTGACGTGTCTCAGGGGAGCGCGGTGTGGGTGTGACTGTCGTCTAGGCCCAGGCTGGACTGCCATCCTCCCCGGCCTCAGCAAGGGAAGGATGGGGAGGAATTCACCGATGGCAAAGCCCAGACTCAAGGCCTCCATTAGAGGCTGGAGTCTCTGAGAGCCGGGCAGGCCGTGAGGTCAAAGCCACCTGTCTGTGGAGGTCAGGTGTGATGTCAGACCTGCCACCGGGGTGCAGTCCCCCGCACCCTGAGACTGTGAGGGCTTCAGGACCTGGGGAGCCCTGCTCTGACTGGAGTGTGGACTTAATACTTGCTGCTCTGGCCACAGTCCAGCTGTGCGTGCAGGGAAGCAGCATTCTAGGTTCAGCAGGAACACGTGAGAAAGATCATTGTGGGAGGTCCCTGGTGGTCCAGTGGCTAAGACTCTGAGCCCCCGATGCAGGGAGCGCAAGTTCAGTCCTTGGTCAGGGAACTAGATCCTGCAAGCCACAGCTAAGATCAGCCAGATAAATAAATAAATACTTTTTAAAAAGGAAAGATCATTGTGTGTGTGTGTGGGAGGGGGGACAGGGATTCTTCAGAACCACCTAACCTATCCCGGGAAATGCCTCTCCCAACCCCTCATGGCCCTGTCCCTGTTTTCACTCAGAGGCCCAGGGCCCTGGACGCACAGTAGAAAATGCTGCTGCTGTTCGAGCTGGGGAGGGCAGCGGAAGCCTGGAGTCATGGTCCCCCTCCTGCCTCACCAAGCACGCGGCTTCTGCAGCTCTGTTCCAGGCCCCCCTGGGGCCTCGAGTCTGACCTGGGCGGCAGGCTTGTGTGTGTGACTAGCACAAGCCTGCAAGAGCTGCAGACACCGCTGTTGTACAAAGTGAACTCGAGAAGGGAAGTTACGGGGCTGCTGGGCAGGCACACGTGGAAGTGTAAAGGCGCTTCTAAACCACCCTCCGGAAGGACCGGCTCTGGCTGCACCTTGACTGCACGCCAAGGCGCCATCTCCCCAAACTCTCTCCCATGGCCCATGTCATTCAGCCGGAAAACGTGGGCTTATCTGGGGAGTGAACAGGTCTTACGTGTGCAGCTTTTGTGTGCTGTTCCCTGATTATCACTGAGGTGCACGACTGTCCTTGATGCCTCCTAGCCATTTTCATTTCTTCTATGAACTGCCTCTTTGCATTCTTTGCCCATTTTTTAAATTGAGCTTTTTTTGTCTTTTCATTATCAAGTTGAAACAGTTTTTCATATAATCTGATTATTAACAGTTTTTTGTGTGTATGTCACAAATATTTTCTCCCAGTCGAGAATTAAAATTCTCTTTTAATTTAGTTTATAGTTTCTTTCTTTTTTTTTTTCCTACAGAAATACTCAGTTTTCTCCAGAGAAATAGCGTGTTGAGTATAAGAAGCCAAGACAGAATGCCCTGTGCAGCAGTGTTTTTAATAGTGAGATGCTGGAAGAAACCCACATGTCCATCAATAAGGGACTAGTTAAACAAACCACAACACATCCATACTAAGTATTGGACAACTAAGCTGCCGGAAAAAGACAAATGAGGCCAATATGTGCATGCTGATTTAGAGCAGTTTGTACGCAAGTTGCGGAAAGACGTGTATGGCATGATACCACTTAAATTAATAACATCCCAGCAGATAAAACCCCTCAACTCCACATTTCTTTATATAATATTTTGTATGCATGTATTCATAAATGCATACATATAGATCTGGAAGGATCCACAGGATACAAATGCCAGAAGTTGCTTTGGGCAGGAGGCTTTGGCATGATCAGGGGACTTGAATTAATTTTTTTCTATTATTTATTATGATGATATATATTATTTTGTCCATATTATTTGAATATTTTGTGAGAGACCATGTTATAGACTGAATATTTATGTCTCCCCAAATTCATATGTTGAAACCCAACACCCAGTGTGATAATGGTATTAGAGGGTAGAGCCTCTGGGAAGTGATTAGGTCCTGAGGGTGGAGCCCTCATGAATGGCATCAGTGCCCTTGAAAGAAGAGCACTCGTTGGGACTTCCCTGGTGGTCTAGGGGCTAGGATTCAGTGCTCCGAGGGCAGGGGGTTTGGGTTCGATCTCTGGTCAGGAAGCTAGATCCCACACGCCACAACTAAAGATCCCGCATGCTTCAGTGAAGACTGAAGATCCCTCATGCTGCAACTAAGAGCCAGTGCAGTCAAGTGAACAGATAAAAATCAGTATAAAGAGAAGAGAAGAGAGCTTGTTTTCACTCTGCTTTTTTCTGCCATGGGAGACTACAACGAGAAGTTGGCATCTGAGACTGGGAAGAAGGCTCTCATGGGACTCTGACAAGGCTGGCACCTTCGTATCAGAATGCCAGCCTCCAGATATGTGAGCAGGACATTTCTGTTGTCTATAAGCCACTGGGTCTGTGATACTTTGTTAGGGCCTGAGCTGACCGAGACGGACCATGTTCCTATTTTTCTATGGGTTATTGAAAAAGAGAAGCTGTGAGATCGGTGAGGAGTCTGCACAAGCCTCATTGATCTCTGCAAAATCTGCAGAGGCAGCCCAGATCGGGGTGGGGGAGAGTCTGGATGGGAGGAGGTGGGAAGAGCTAGCATGTGCAGGGCATCGTCAGTGTGTTGGCCCGTGTCTGTCTTGTGTGAGCGTTCCCCTTGGAACCCTCTGGGTCAAGTTCAAGTGTTGACTGTGTCCTTTATTCCTGCTGTGACCCTGGGTGGGTTGTGTGAAGCCTGGGCCCCTTTGGGCCTCACCTGTATATGTAAAATGGGTGCTGCATCACCTGGACTGTCTTACTGTGCCAGGCAGGGTGCGAGGTGTGAACCAACCAGGGCAGTCTCGAGGAAGAGAGCACGTGAGAGGGTGACCCAAGCAGCAGCTGGATGTGTTCTCTGACCGTGCAGGGGCAGAGAAGCGTTCGAGGACTTTTCTGTAAAGATGCTTGTCTTCAATAAGGTTACTGTTACTCTTAGGGGGAGGAGGCTGAGCCTTCTCTGGCAAAGGACTGGGGTCTCCCGAGGCTTCCCCACTGGAGGCTTTGAACCTTCGATCTACAAGAGGCCTTGGGACAACAGGAATAGAGCGGTGGCTTCCCTGGCATGGCATTTGTACAGTTAAACCCACAGAGGACAACAGGGAAGATTCCGAAAGGAGAAGACCTGGGGGGGGGAGGGCATTAAGATGAGATGAGCCATCCATTAGGGGTGCGTCCGCCTCTCTGGGACCATCTCTGAGGCGATTCATCAGTGTCAAGCCCGATGAAAAAGACCTGCAAAGATCAATTCCTTTGTGCAAGATAAATAGTTTAAAATAATTGTATATATGTAAGGGGTTTGCCTTCTCATAATTGAAGAGAACAGAGGGAGGCAAGAATGTTCCAGGGACAATGTCTCTGCTCCGCAGCGTGGAGTCTGCAGCATCAGGCAGACTGGTTAACAGTTGGCAAAAAGCCAGGGAGCTTAATCAATCTCCAAAGTTTATTATGAATAACCCCCGCAGCTAATGGATCATTCTTAGCAAGAGCATCATCCTGGTTATTTCCTCATTTTTATAAATTGATCTATAACTTTGAATCTTGGTCCTAGAGAGAGCGGCAAGGAACGTTAGAAACCAGCAAACCCATCAGGATTCTTTTATTTCCACAAAGATCAAGTGAGACTGTTTTTGTGGAACTGGGAGCAGGATTCCACCTCCTCAGACTTCACTTTCCTGGCCCCACAGTGGCCCCTGAGGCACCTCCTCGAAACCCAAGGGCTGTGGGGATATACAGAGACCACTGGGCTCTCCAGACTCTCCTATTCTTCAGATGAGGAAACTGAGGCCCAGAGAAAGGAAGTGACTTAACCACAATCTCACGCCACATACTTGTGGACGTGGTTGGTTAGTCACTCAGCAGCCGTTGCACAACTCCCTTTTGCTTGCTTGATGAGCCCTTCTCCCACTACAGGGGTTAAAAATGGTGGATTACTCACTTTTCCAATCTCTCTTCCAGCTAGAGTGTTGGTATTGACTCAATTCTGCCCAATTCTGGGAAGGGTCTACCTCCCTGACAAGAAGCAGCAAGCAGGAGAAATTGTCTTTCTTCTCGACTTTTGGTGTGGTTGTAGTGAGGATGCAATGACTGGAGCTGCAGCAGCTATCTTGTAACCATGAAGATACAAAGAAACAAAGCTTGAAGATGACCGTTGTGTTAGCTGGGATCCAGCCAGGAAACATGAGTCACTCTAAGGGATTAAAAGAGAGAAAACCGATGCAGGATAGCTTATATAGATGATGCAAGAGCTGATGCCAAAGGAACCGGGAGGCCCCACGCCCCTACCCCCCTGCTCTAGAAGTTAGCAATCATGGGACACTGTTCACACTCCTGGGGCCTGGAGGGATAGGGGAGGAAGGACTATTATTATGAGAGTCCAGAAGTAATCTAGAATCATGGCAAGAACTTCTTGGAAGGAGCTGGGGGTGGGGAGGAGGAGAGGGAAATTGTTTGGTCAGAGCTTAAGCCGCATAGAGCCGCAACCAGTCAGAGGTGCCCTGGGACACACACACACAGACACCCAACCCCCTCCCTCCATCTGCCCTCCAGTCCTCTATTAGTGCTTCCTGGTGCCCAAGCCGCCCCAGGATCCTGGGCACTGCGGGTTCCTGAGATGCAAGCAGAGCAGGGATTGGGAGTAACCCCATCACCACACTGAAGATGACTGCGCAGGAAGACGGAAAGCCCTCATGCCTACAACAACCTTGCTGAGCCATGTGCCAGTGTGCCCTTCACCTTGTCCCAGGGAGAAGAGAGATTTGAATTCTTCAAGTCACTGGGACTTGGGGCAGATCTCATTCATGGGATTAAAGCAGCCTTTCTGTTGCCGCTGAATTGGAGCCAGACCCTGTGTCTTCCAGTCCACAGTTCTGAGACCAGCCTCCACCCTCTGAAGACCATAACAGACGTCTGAGACCTGATCCTGCTCCTCTAAAAGTAGGTGACGGGGCAGAACAGAGAAAGCAGGAGTGTCAGGGCGGAGTCCTGGTCTAGAGCCACAAGCTCCTGTGCTCTGAATAGCTCACAGCAGGGAGGAAAGGGAAGGGGAAGGGAGCTCGGTGGCCCCACGAAGAACAAGAACCACTGCTGGGAGGGGCCCAGGGGCTGAATCTCAGGCTTTTCTCAGGGCCAGTATGTGAATACGGAAACGATGTCAGCTGGATGGGTTGCCTGGGCCAGTCGCTTTCATACTTTGTTGAGACTAAGTATCAAATGTGACTTTTTTTTGAAACTCAAAGTGGGGGTGGGAGCCCCAAGTTCCCCCTCTCCATTTTACACCACAGCCCTGCCGGCCTTCCCAGTGGCCTGCAGACAGTTTGAAAACAACTGATCTAGTCTTCCCAGGTCCATGCACAGCTGAGGACACCAGGGCTTCACTTCCCCCTCAGCTGGCTTCAAGGATAGCTATCCTACTCAGCCCCCAGCAGCCTGCATGGCAGGGCACTGGTTTATTGATAAAATGGATTCCCTGGTGGCTCAGTGGCAAAGAATCTGCCTGCCAATGCAGGAGAAGAAGGTTTGATCCTTGGGTCAGGAAGATCCTCTGGAGAAGGAAATGGCAACCCATTCCAGTATTCTTGCCTGGAAAATTTCCATGGACAAAGGAGCCCGGCAGGCTAAAGCCCACAGGGTTGCAAGACTGAACAGTCATGCACCTGATGAAACCGGCGGAGTCGGGACAGAGTGGGTCTCGGGGCGTCTGGGTCAGGGCATCCTCAGGTTGCCACCAGGCCTCTCTGTCTTCCTCTCCTCCCCGCAGCCTGCCTGGAGCACACTGGCTCCACTACATCTTATTGCTTTCTCTCTCAGCGTGGCTGCAATGATCACTAAGTTGGCCTCTCCAGCTTAGTCCAAGGACAAAATTCCACATGCCTCTTTTTTTTTTTTGCTGTGCTGAGTCTCCCTTGCACTGAGTTGCTCCACGGCATGTGGACTCTTAGTTCCCTTACCAGGGATGGAACCTATGTCCCCTGCACTGGAAGGCAGATTCTTAACCACTGGACCACCAGGAAAGTCCTCCAAATGTCTCTCTCTTTTTTCAGTTTCAGGATGGAGACTCTTGGGGACACTTTGACCCTATGCCCATGGTTGGGACCTCTCACAGCATCAGGGGACTGGGTCTGATGGCTCAGCCTTAACCACAAACTCAGACAAGGGCCTGGAGGCAAGGGTTGACATCAGAACATTTGCAGGCAGCACAGTGCTGAGCCCTGGGAAAGCCTGAAGAATGGGACAGTCCCCTTCCCATCTATACCTGTTCTACGGTCAGAGTTGGAGGGAGAGGGGCCCGAGTGGGCCCCCACTGGACCACAGGCTGCCCTGCGATCTTGGCATCCCCAGAATCTCCCTGGCTCTGGGCGTCCCCAGCTACGGAACAAGGAGACCACTTCCCATCACAAGACTTCCTGTGCCCATCAAGCAAGATAAGAAGTTAAGAAATACTTTGTAATGAAACTGACAAGGAACGTCTACAGAGATCGGTTGGGTTTGGGAACCGAGCCCCTGACCCCACTTTCATGACCTCGCTGGGCTCCCTGTGGTTCCTCCCGGAGCTTGGGAGGAGGACGAATACCCAGCTCAGTGCCTCCCCCTCCAGGGAGGCCCTGACCCAGGGCCTCCTGGAAGCAACTCTTCCCTGGGACTTGAGAATCTTTATTTCTAAGGGCTGTGATTCTTATTTGGTTAAATAACACATTTAAAAGAATTGTTGTGATTCCATACTGAAGCTTCCCATATGGTTAATTGGAAGTGTTCTCACCAATATTGCAGGCTGTAAAAACTAATGAGGTAAATGGAAAATTTATCAAGTGCCACAGTTAGAAATTAACTTATTGCTTGATGCCACGCTCATGACTAATGAAGTTAGAGGGAGCTCTTCATAAAGAGTGAGAACAGAACACTTGCTGTCGGGGAAAACCCTTCTGTCTGCCCCTTTCTACCTCTCTCCCCACCTCTCCCACCTCACGTATATCAGATGAGTACAGCAAAAGACAGGACTAAGTCTACATCATTTGAACACGGTGTCTGCACTGGATCATGTATTATATCACCAATAACAGTAACTTGTGCTTGGTACTTTGTACACCTTATCCTGTGTGCTTCTCACATCAGGGCTGTGAGGGAGGGACTATAATTGTGTACAATTCACAGATGAGAAAACTGAGACTCAGAGACACGAAGTCACACTGTACTGGGTGGTGAAGCTGCAGATCAAATCTGACGCCAGTATCCATGTGCATTTCACTCAGTGATTCACTCATTCATTTGTTCAATCAAAATGACATAGAGGCATGGAATGCCTATCAAGCGCCAGGCCCCAGGCGTGCCTGGAGATGCTAGGGTGGAGTGGGGCAGGGATGAAGGACCTGGACGCAAGTCTGGGCCCTTCTGCAACTTGCTGGCTGTGGGAAGGCACTGGACCTTCCAGCCGGCTGGCTCTCCAGACTTACTCCATCCTTCTGCACTCAGCTCTGTGCCCTGGGAGGCCACATCCATGGGCTCCTTTGCTCTCTGGCTTCTGATGGATCCTACTTACGAGAGGCACTGACCAGAGAGGGTGTGGGAGGAGAGTGGGGGAGGGGAGTTTCTATGGGGGGTGTTTCTTCAGCTCCCGCATTGCTGGTTGCTGATGGTTGGTGCCACATCTTCCCACACCTCCTTCCTCTTAGATTGCACGTCCCTTCCAGAGGCTTCCTGCATACACATGCTCTCCGTGGATCCCCGTGGCCCTTGCCCCTCGCTCCCCCAGGCCCGGGGTCAGGGGTCCTGGCTGCCACTAGCCAGAAAGATGGTTTCCTTCAGTCTTGCCTCCACTTTGTGAAATTGCCCCTTTAATAAACTCCGCTGTAATGATTTTTTTTTTTAGGCCTTGACATTCAGCTTGTGGGATCTTACTTCCTTGACCAAGGATTGAACCCTCACCTTCCGCAGTGAAAGCATGGAGTCCTAACCGCTAGACCAGCAGGGAATTATTTCTTGAAGTGACCACTTTGCATGGCATCTCTTCCCAGCTGAGGTGTGACACAATGATTTTGCTCAACTTACTGACTTGAGCCTCAGCTTCCTCACCTATCAATTGGGTTAATAAATTACCAAAGCTAATTTGTGAGAAGTGATTGGTACAATGCTCAGGAGATAATAACTACTCAATAGATGCTTTTCTTATTGTTAAGACAAGATCCTGCCTTTCAGGACAAACAGCACTGACTGTCACACTTGCGGTTCCCATGGAATCCATGGAGATGTTTGTTAAACGTGCAGAATCTGGCCGCAGCCCTTGGGCCCAGGAGAAGCCCTGCAGGTGACTGGCAAAGCCTTGTGGATGGACTGTGACTGCACGGTAGGAGGGAAGGAGCGCCCAGGAAGGATGCATGAGGTCGGGTCTTCATTGAAGTGGAGGCGGGTCTGGGAAGGCTTTCTGGAGGAGCCGTGCTGACCTGAGACCTCCGTGGAAGCTTGTGGAGTAGGGCTGCTCGATGCCCAGGACACGGCCAGAGGTGATGGAGTGGGTGGCACGTGGGGTGGCACGAGGCGGTGAGAGACGGAGCTGTGGTCGGCTGTCTACTGGAGCTCAGATGTCATCACTCAGTGAGCGGAATCCCTGCCAGGTTTTCTCTAGAGAAGTGGTTCAATGAGGGGAGACCAGGAAAGTGCCTCTCTGAGGGGACATCAGACTCCTGGGACCTCCCTGGTGGTCCCATCCCCTCCTCCCACCTTCCTTTCCTCCTCCTGTGTTGGCCTTCTTCATTCCGCCGACTGCTGTGGCCCCAGCCTTCAGGGCCCTGCGAAGGACCGCCTGCATCTAAGACCGTCTAAATACCAACTAACATCTTCTCCTCTCAAACCACCCTCTGAGTCCTTTCTCTGACCTTGGCCCTGACCCTGAGAAAGAACGCACGCATGGCTGATGACCAGAGTCACCACACTAAGGGTCCAGCCAGTCAGATCCCTTCCCAGCTCTCCGCTCTTGTCTGTGCCTGTCTTGAGCTCGTGGTAGCAGGCATGAGAAGCAGACTTGCAGGCCTGGGAGAGGCCGCCTCCCCTGCCGGCTCCCAGAGCAGAGGCTGTGTCTGTGTCCTCAGATGTCCAGGTACAGTGTCTGACTCGTCTGGGGTTTCTTCCATGTTCACTGAGTCAATGAAATCAGATGGAGTGATCATTACAGTTCAGTGTGGACATACATCCTAGCAAAGGCTAGGAACTCTATAAAAGAGAGTGAGACTTTTGAGACTCACTCTATAAAAGAGAGTTGAGTCCCCAACCCAAGGGAGTTAACAGCTTTGTGGCAGAGAGAAAGCAATCCATATCGATCCACCATGGGGTCAGCATGCTGGACACCAATGCTCCCCAGCCCTGTTCATCCCTGGAGCCTCGGTTGTCATCATCTCCTCCCCGGACTCCTGCAGTGCTCAGAATGGGTCTCCGTGCTGTTGGCTCCTCTCCTGCCCAGTCCCGCAGCACAAATGCCCAGATGAGAGTGCTCCTGGATGAAGTGCAGGTCGTAGCATGCCCCCTCCTCCAAACTTCATGTTTCCCATTATTTGTGATAAATTGCAAGCTGCCCGCTTACGCTGGCGATCGAGGCCCTTCTTACTTGTCCAGCTTATCTTTCCAGTCCATCCTGTGGCCCTTCCTCAACACAGCCAAACAGGACTGTGCACTGATCTTGGACTTCTAAAGGCCCATCCCTGCCCTTGACATTTTGCTCAGCGTTTCTTCTGTTGGGAGCATCATTGCCCTGTTCTCTCCACCACTCTTTAGGTTCTACTGCAAATCCTACTCCCTCTAGGAAAACTCCTGATGAAACCTACTGGGAAGTACCCCTTCTACTATAAACATTTTATAGTTCAGTTCAGTTCAGTTGCTCATTCATGTCCGACTCTTTGCGACCCCATGGACTGCAGCACTCCAGGCTTCCCTGTCCATCACCAATTCCTGGAGCTTGCTCACACTCAAGTCCATTGAGTTAATGATGCCATCCAACCATCTCATCCTCTGTCATTCCCTTCTCCTCCTGCCTTCAATCTTTCCCAGCATCAAGGTCTTTTCCAATGAATCAGTTCTTCGCATCAGGTGGCTGAAGTATTGGAGCTTCAGCTTCAGCATCAGTCCTTCCAATGAATATTCAGGACTGATTTCCTTTAGGATGGACTGAGGAATTCCAAAAAAAAAAAAAAAAAAAAAAATAGCGCTGCAAATTGGCCAGCAGATAGAAAGTAGATCATCTCTTCTCCATCCAGGGAGGGAAACTGAGTCTCCTGCATGGCAGGCATATTCTTTACTGTCTTGCCAACCAGGGAAGCCCTGGTACATTGCCAGTAGAGTTTAAATTGACACGATCATTTGGAAATCCAATTTGGCATGTGTATCAGAGATTACAGAACTCTCTCCTTAAACCTCGTAAATCTACTTGTAAGAATCTGTATTATGGACATTCCTTACAGAGGAACTTCTGTACTTCAGTATTACTTACATGTTCCCTAGAATCTAGACTTCAAAAGCTCATGGAGAAAGTCATTGGCTCCATGTATTACAGCATGGTCACGTGATGAAATATGCACCATTTACAAGCTGTGTTTTCCAGTGGCATGGGAAACTGCTTGTGATATAATATCTGGATAATGTAGGCAATTTATAAAACATAAATATTTTACGTCTGTTCAAAGGCTGGAAGGAGACAGGTCAGAAGGTGTGGATGGTGATAATTTCTAGTTGGTGGTTTATAGATTATTTAAAATTTCTTTATGTTCTGTATTTTCCTAACTTTCTGTTTGTAGTGCCTTGATGATAGAAGATAAGCTCCTTTCTCTTCAAAAGAAAGTACAGAGCTTTGCATTTCTCTTAGGGAGGAATTATCCTGCTGTGATTTATAATTTGGGGGGCACTTATCTTCAATTTCTTATTAGATAATGTACCCCCCCCAAGGACGTGGACTAGCTTGCTAGCTCACTTTTGCAGCCTCTGAAGGCTGAGTTGACATTTGGACATAGTAGGACATGGTTGAAAAGGATGAGACTGCCTTTGTTTGAAAGCAGCTCTGGTGCCCTGGGGTCCCTGTGTCTCAGGAGGACATGGGGGGCTCGGTGTCCAGAAGGCACTGACAAAGCAGAGGTGCTAGGGGAAGGGCCAGCAGCCCTTGGTGGGAGCTCAGTTCTGGCTGTCCCATTTACTCGTCTGGAAATGATTCCATCAGTTGAGCAGATGATTGCTATACAAAATCTTTTTGTTCCGTAAGAACTTACTCTTGTTTTTGCTTAACCATCTATTTTTGTTTCTTGCTGATTTTTGGGTCTATTTATAGACTCTGCTCTGGAGAGTAAACTTTCTTCCCCCATAAATCCCTCAGACTACATCCTCTCTCATGTTTATAATTTGCTCACCTGATGGATCTTAGTTGTATCACTTCAGAATCTGGTGGAGTTGGAAAGGGAACACGCACAGGCAACCCTCAATTTATGGTTAAACATTTTAAATAAATTTGCTACAAAGAAAACAAGGATCCCCAAGGACTTGAATGGTTCCCTGCCTTCTGCTCTCAGGTCGGTAGGTGCCCAATATGCTACTGGAGATCAGTGGAGAAATAATACCAGAAAGAATGAAGAGATGAAGCCAAAGCAAAAACAACGCCCAGTTGTGGATGTGACTGGTGATGGAAGTAAAGTCTGATGCTGTAATATACATATTGCATAGGAACCTGGAATGTTAGGTCCGTGAATCAAAGCAAATTTGACATGGTCAAACAGGAGATGGCAAAAGGGAACATCGACATTTTAGGAATCAGTGAACTAAAATGGACTGGAATGGGAGAATTTAAATTTAATTCAGATGACCATGACCATGATGTCTACTACCGTGGGCAAGAATCCCTTAGAAGAAAGGCAGTAACCATCAAAGTCAACAAAAGAGTCCGAAATGCAGTACTTGGGTGCAGTCACAAACACAACAGAATGATCTCTGTTCATTTTCAAGGTAAACCATTCAATATCACAGTAATCCAAGAACTGAACTGAACTGAATTGATGCCCCAACCACTAATGCCGAAGAAGCTGAAATTGAACAGTTCTTTGAAGACCTACAAGACCTTCTAGAACTAACAACCAAAAAAGATGTCCTTTTCATTATAGGGGACTGGAATGCAAAAGTAGAAAGTCAAGAAACACCTGGGGTAACAGGCAAATTTAGCCTTGAAGTACAAAATGAAGCAGGGCAAAGGCTAACAGAGTTTTGCCAAGAAAATGCACTGGTCATAACAAACACCCTCTTCCAACAACACAAGAGAAGACTCTACACATGGACATCACCAGATGGTCAACACCGAAATCAGATTGATTATATTTTTTGCAGCCAAAGATGGAGAAGCTCTATGTAGTCAGCAAAAACAAGACCGGGAGCTGACTGTGGCTCAGATCATGAACTCCTTGCCAAATTCAGACTTAAATTGAAGAAAGTAGGGAAAACCACTAGGCCATTCAGGTATGACCTAAATCAAATCCCTTACGATTATACAGTGTAAGTGACAAATAGATTCAAGGGATTAGATCTGACAGTGTAAGAACTTGGATGGAGGATTGTGACAATGTACTGGAGGCAGTGATTAAGACCATACTCAAGAAAAAGAAATGCCAAAAAGCAAAATGGTTGTCTGAGGAGGCCTTACAAATAGCTGAGAAGAGAAGCTAAAGGTAAAGGAGAAAAGGAAAGATATATCCATCTGAATGCAGAGTTCCAAAGAATAGCATGGAGAGATAACAAAGCCTTTCTCAGTGATCAACACAAGGAAATAGAGGAAGACAACAGGATGGGAAAGACTAGAGATCTTTTCAAGAAAGTTAGTCATACCAAGGGAACATTTCATGCAAAAATGAGCACAATGAAGGACAGAAATGGTATGGACCTAACAGAAGCAGAAGATATTAAGAAGAGATGGCAAGAATACACGGAAGAACTATACAAAAATATCTTCATGACCCAGATAACCACGGTGATGTGATCACTCACCTAGAACAAGACATCCTGGAATGCAAAGTCAAGTGGGTCTTAGGAAGCATCACTACCAACAAAGCTAGTGGAGGTGATAGAATTCCAGTTGAGCTATTTCAAATCCTGAAAGATGATGCTGTGAAAGTGCTACACTCAATATGCCAGCAAATATGGAAAACTCAGCAGTGGCCACAGGACTGGAAAAGGTCAGTTTTCATTCCAATCCCAAAGAAAGGCAATGCCAAAGAATGCTCAAACTACCACACAGTTGCACTCATCCTCACACGCTAGCAAAGTAATGCTCAAAATTCTCCAAGCCAGGCTTCAACAGTATGTGAACCGAGAATATCCAGATGTTCAAGCTGATTTTAGAAAAGGCAGAGGAACCAGAGATCAAATTGTCAACATCCATTGGATCATTGAAAAAGCAAAAGAGTTCCAGAAAAACATCTACTTCTGCTTTATTGACTATGCCAAAGCTTTTGACTATGTGACTCACAACAAACTGTGAAGTCTTCAAGAGATGGGAATACCAGAGCACTTGACCTACCTCCTGAGAAATCTGTATGCAGGTCAAGAGGCAACAGTTAGAACTGGACATGGAACAACAAACTGGTTCAAATAGGAAAAGGAGTTCGTCAAGGCTGTATATTGTCACCCTGATTATTTAACTTATATGTAGAGTACATCATGAGGAACACTAGGCTGGATGAATTGCAAGCTGGAATCAAGACTGCTGGGAGAAATATCAATAACTTCAGATATGCAGATGACACCACCCTTATGGCAGAAAGTGAAGAACTAAAGAGCCTCTTGATGAAAGTGAAAGAGGAAAAGTTGGCTTAAAGCTCAACATTCAGAAAACTAAAATCATGGCATCCAGTCCCATCACTTCATGGCAAATAGATGGGGAAACAATGGAAACAGTGACAGACTTTATTTTCTTGGGCTCCAAAATCACTGCAGATGGTGACTGCAGCCATGAAATTCAAAGATGCTTGCTCCTTGGAAGAAAAGTTATGACCAACCTAGACAGCATATTAAAAAGCAAAGATATTACTTTGCCCACGAAGGTCCATCTAGCCAAAGCTATGGTTTTCCCAGTAGTCATATATGGATGTAAGAGTTGGACTATAAAGAAAGCTGAGTGCCGAAGAATTTATGCTTTTGAACTGTGGTGTTGGAGAAGACTCTTGAGAATCCTTTGGACTGCAAGGAGATCCAACCAGTCAATCCTAAAGGAGACCAGTCCTGAATATTCATTGGAAGGACTGATTCTGAAGTTGAAACTCCAATACTTTGGCCACTTGATGCAAAGAACTGACTCCTTGGAAAAGACCCTGATGCTAGGAAGATCAAAGGCAGGAGAAGGGAATGACAGAGGACAAGATGGTTGGATGGCATCACCAACTCAATGGACGTGAGTTTGAATAGGCTCTGGGAATTGGTGATGGACAGGGAAGCCTGGCATGCTGCAGTCCATGTTCGCAAAGAGTCAGACATGACTGAGCGACTGAACTGAACTGAGCTGACCCTGCCTTTTCAGGAAGGTGGAAGGAAAAGGCAGGCTCTGAGTGATGAGCTGGCGGCACTTGTGAGATTTCTGCTCCGTCTGTGAGTCAGGTGATAGGAGAGTCTCTGTTCCTCTCTTTAACCACACCAGGGCAGTCACTCAGGCAGACCATTCCTACCTGCACATAGTCATTCATTCCATAAATGTTTGCTGAGCACTTACTTGCTGTCAGGTGCTGCCTGGGCTCCGGGAGGAAGTGGCACACGAAGGTTAGCTGCCTTCTGGCCTCATGGAATGGGACACGGGGACAGGCATGGTCTTTCGGGGGTGGGGTCACTAATCACAAACCGCACAAGTTATATTTTGGATGCTGGAAGCACTTCCACGGGATCGTGTGGACCCCATGTCAAGGACCCAGGTTGCCAGTTCAGCTCTGGGAGTCAGCTCCTTGGTAAAATGGGTATGATGCCAGTAGCCTTCTAAGGCTCACAGCCTGCTCCAAGGTTGGAGAAAGGGGCACACACCGGCGGAGGCATTTCCATAAGGTCTTTGGCCTTTCCACCCCCTCCCACCCCACTCTGAAGACATCTGCCTTCCTGGACGGGATCCATTTGCGTGGGCTATGGGAGGGCTGAGATGGGCCCGGGCTTGGAGCCCTGGCTCAGCGGGAGTGTGGCAGGGGACCTGTCTGGTGAAGGCAGAGCTCAGTCACCCTGAGCCTAGGAGGCAGAGCCAGGAAGAACAGCCAGGCTGCAGAGACTGCCTGTGCCAGTGCCTCTGGAAGCCTCTGCATCTAGATGGGCAGCCACCCAAGGCTCCCACATCCTCAGGCCTCTCGGTGGAAGGAGGCTCGGGGGCCATCACCAACCTCAGGCCAGGGAAACAGAAAGGGAGGGAGACAGAGCATCCATGTCCACAGTCACGGCCACACAGCGCTCGGAGCCAGATCTAAGATTAGAACAGGGAGGTCTCTGACTCCCAGATACACAGCCAAGCCCCAGACCCATGCTGGCTCTTGGCAAGGCCCCTTCCACATTCCCCTTGCTGAGATCCACCCTAGTTTGTTTCTGGAAATATTGTAGCTGTCATAGTCGTTGTTCTAATAAAACACTCATCTGACGACCTATTAGTAAGGCATGCTGTTGACAGGAAATGTGCATTTGCCGTATTTCCCATTATATTGTCTATTTCCTGCCTCATTTTTCTCCAGAGGGCAGGAGTCACAGGAGATAATAGCATATTGACAGAAAGAGAAAGCAAGGGAAAGAGATGGTTGAGAGGGGGAATTCAGCTCTAGTTGGCGGTGAAGGTTTCCAGCAGGAAATCTACACTCATTTCCTGTCGGCCTGCTCCAAACACCATCTGCCCCTTCTTCCTTCTACCCTCAACAAATCATCTTCTGGTCCTGGGAGGCTGCGTCTGGCCCTCTGATGGAGGCCTGGCCTGTTGTTTCTGGGGGCCGAGATTGGGGGAAGAGTCCAAGTTGCTGACCCTTTGCAACTCTAAGGACTGTAACTCCCAGACTCTTCTGTCCGCAGGATTCTCCAGGCAAGGATACTGGAGTGGGTTGCCATTCCCTCCTCCAGGGCATCTTCCCAACCCAGGGATCAAACCCATGTGTCTCCTGCTTTGGTAGGCGGGTTCTTCACCACGTGGGAGCCCAGAGAATCCAGAGGAGGGTGTGAAATGAACCCTTGGTCACCATCAATAAGACTTTGTGGTGGCTGGTGGACCATGAAGGCAGAAAGAGCCTTGTTTTCTAGAATCTTCTTGCCCCAAACCTTTTCTCTTTCAGTATCACATGGCAAATAGCTATCACCAGGGAAGAACCACTTGCTGCTTGTGAAATCGCCAGTGGCAGGCCCGGAGACTGCAGTGAGTGGCTCTTTCTGGAGCCCCCACCCATGGGTGGGGATGGTGCTGGTCTGCTGTTCCCTTCAGGGACCTGCCTTGGTTCCATCACACCCTACACACATGTTCGAGTCTCTGGTTTGCAGGGTCCTGGATATTTTCAGTTGTGGGTCGCTGGGATGGAGTGAGCTCAGACCTGGCCATGGATTCAGTGTCTTCAGTGGCCAGGACGATGGACGGAGGGCCCGACTCTGGCTTCCTTTCGGCTACTCCTGTTCCCACTGCTGCTGACCCAGAAATTCTGGGAATGGGGGGAGAGGGAGAGAAAGGAGTAAATGTAGTTTGCCTGAGTTTGTCTTGGTTTGAGCACGAAAACCCCTCAGTACCAGAAAAACCAGGAAGGCTGGTGACCTTACAAATGTGAGTGAGTGATAAAGAATCATTGTGATGCTTTCTAACTCCACGCTCCCAAGCTAGTTCCCAGGGGTGAAGAAACAGGATTGGGAGAGAAGAGATACAGATATTGATTGACACGTTATGGGGCTTCCCAGGTGGCGTTGTCGTGTCTAGTTGCTCAGTCGTGTCCGACTCTTTATGACCCCATGGACTGCAGCATGCCAGGCCTCCCTGTCCATCACCAACTCCTGGAATTTACTCAGACTCATGTCCATTGAGTCGGTGATGCCATCCAACCTTCTCATCCTCTGTCATCCCCTTCTCCTTCTGCCTTCAATCTTTCCCAGAATCATGATCTTCTCTAATGAGTCGGCTCTTTGCATCAGGTGGCCAGAGTAGTGGAGCTACAGCTTCATCATCAGTCCTGATGGCGGCTCAGTGGTAAAGAAACCTCTTGCCAATGCAAGAGACACAAGAGATGCAGGTTCAATCCCGGGGTTGGGAAGACCTCCTGGAGGAGGGAACCCACTTCAGTATTCCTGCCTAGAGAATCCCATGGGCAGAGGAGCCTGGTGGCTATGGCTGAAGCAACTTTGCTTGCATAGAAATTCTAAACAGTCTTTGGCAAAAGGGCAGCCTGGCTTGCTCAGGTAACCCAAAGCAGAGGGGGAGGGATCTTGCTTCTATCAGACAGGGCTGGAAGGGTTGACATAGATGGCTGCCCACAGCTCTGGCTTGCATTCCTGTGAGGACAATGCCCCCAGTGGAAGGAGACCCTCCATATCCTTATGGGCCTGACAAGGCTTCTGGAACCCAGGCTTGCTGCCTGACTGCCCAGGCCTGGGTCCCCCATCTGGGGAAGCGGTCAGCTCCAGTGGATGGGGTTGGAAGGGGTTGGTGAGTCCCCAGGGTGGCTGGGGTGCTCTTGCTGGAGGTGAGGGTGCTGGGTGGCTGCAGATAACCCGGCTCATGTGTCAGGAAGCCTGGCTTCCTTGGCCCCACACCCCCTTGCCAGGCTGAGCTGGGCCCGCTCCTCTGTCCCCTCTCGGCACGCTGTTCTCCCTCGACGTATTTTCCCTTGTGCATTTTAGTTGCTCCTCCTGCTCTGTGAGCCTTCAGAGCAAGGTGGATGGGCCTTTCACATCTCTCTTCTCAGGAGATTCTCAGCTCTGAATCAGGGCAGTTGTTTGCAGTGGATGCCACGTGTCTTTGTATATTTATGTGTTTATCTGGCTTTTCCTTCCAAAGCTCTACCTTGAAGATTTAAATCTTGCTTTTAGGGAACGTCACAGGCTGGACACAGAAGGAAATGGAGAGGAACACTTTAGGGTGCCTGCTGTCTCCACGGTGCTGGGCTGGGGCTGGGACACGGGGCCAAGGGGGACGCCTGGCCCCTCTGCCTCGGGACCTGTGACACGTGCACACTTGCACCCAAGCTGGGGGCCCTGGAGCTCGCACGCCTGTGTGCAGGTGGCTGCACACTGAGGCTTCAGCAGGAGAGTCCGGGATCCAAGGCTGAGTTGGAAGCTTCTGGCCTTGACTGCTGCCTCCCTCCCAGCGGTCACAGGCTGAGCTTGATGCACTGGCTGGGCCCTCCGTCCTCCCCAGCCTGGCACAGTGAGGGCGGAGAAGCTCTGCCTGGTTCACCGCTGTATCCCCAGAACGCAGCATGGTGCCAGGCACATAGTAGGCACTTCTAGTATATGATAATTGCCACTTATCACGAGCTTTAAGTTTGCTGCTACACTCTGTGCTAGGCACTCTACATGCATTATTTGCTTTAATATTCACATGAACCCCATAATGTCAGGATTAAAATAAAAGAAAGTGGTAGAATATATAAAACATAAAATTTACCATTTCAACCTTTTAGAGAATTCACTACCATCTATCTCAGAACTCGTTTCATGAACTATCTTAAATAGACACTCTATTTAGTGCCTACTAAATATTAATAATAAGCCCCATTTCCCTTGCCCCACACCCTGGCAACCACCATTCTACTTTCTGTCTCTGTGAACCTGAGGACTCTATGTACTTCATGGAGGTGGAATCACACAATATTAGTCCTTTTGCATCCGGCTTATTTCACTGAGCATAATGTCCTCAGGGCTCATCCATGGTGTAGCGTGCTTCAGAATTTCATTCTTTTTTACGGCTGCATCATATTCTATTGTAGGAATGCACTTCATCTTCTTTATCCATCATCTGCCGATAGACCCTGGGGTGCCTCCACTTTGTGGTTATTGTGAAAAAGGATCAGGATTAAACGATTTTTAAATTTTTTTAATGTTTTTAAAAAGTTAATTTATTTTAATTGGAAGCTAATTAATTTACAATATTGCGGTGATTTTTGCCATACATCAACATGAAGCAGCCACGGTTGTATGTGTTAATACATTAAGCAATACAAAAGGAAAATGTAAAAGGAGAGACTGGGAACAATGTAACTAGATGAGAAAATGGGAAATAGGATATAAAATGAACTGAAGAACAAAGAAGGGTTGAGAACTATTGATACAGCCAGCAAAGGAGTTACAACCAGGGGGCTAACAGTAAAACAGGTGATAAAAAAGAATAAAGTGTTGTCATTTGCAGCAAAGTAAGTGAAGAAAGCCAGAAAGAGAAAGACAAATACTCTATGATATCATTTATATGTGGAATCTAAAATATGACACAGTTTAACTTATCTATGAAAGAGATTCATAGACCTAGAGAATAGATGTGTGGTTGCCAAGAGAGCAGGAGCCGGGGAGACGGAGTGGGATTTTGGGGTTAGCAGATGGAGACCACTGCACATAGGATGGATAGACAGCAAGGTCCTACTGTGTAGCATAGGAAACTATATCCAATACGCAGTGACAAGCCCTAATGGAAAAAAATGAAAAAGAATGTGTGTATATGTGTAACTGAACTAGTTTGTTGCACGGCAGAATTAACATGACCTTGTAAATCAACTATACTTCAATAATAAAAAAAAAACCAACAGGCTGAAATGATATGAACGTGCCACTGATGTGCGATTTTTAGGAAGAGCTGATAGAAAAATCAAAACCACGTAAATTAAAAAAAGGATTATTGGGCTTCCCTGGTGGTGCAGTGGATAAGAAACCCACCTGCCAACGCAGGGGACGTAGGTTTGATCCCTGGTCTGGGGAGATTCCACATGCAGCAGAGCGACTAAGCTCGTGGGCCACGGCTGCTGAGCCTGTTCTCTAGAGCCTGCGAGCCACAGCGACTGAGCCCACGTGTCCAAACCACTGAAGCCCATGCACCCCAGAGCCTGTGGTCCACAAGAAGAGAAGCCACCGCAATGAGAAGCATGTGCACAGCATCAAAGAGTAACCCCGCTCATTGCAACTATCAAAAGTCTGCGTGCAGCAACGAAGACCCAGTGCAACCAAAAATAATTAAGTAAAAATTTAAGAGAGGGATATTAAGTCAGCTCTAACCGTTAAAAAGGTAGCAGGAGCTTTCAAGGGAAAGTGGATATAATGTCTGGAAACTCTCACCTTCTTTCTTCCCAGGTTTTCCTCCTAGATGCCTTGGGCTACCACCCTCAGGACACAGACCAATACTCCCCGACTCTGTTGCGTGAATTATGCCTTTTAAACTACAGCCACGAATGCACACTCCTCCAAATTCTTTCCTCCAGAACAGCAAAACTCAGATGGCTGCCCTCACTTGGGGTCAGAGTTTTAAAAATCTTCAGTTTACAGTAAAGGACAAAGAAGTTGAGAGGACGTAAGCAATTTTCCCAAGTTACCTCAGGTCACAAAACTGGTCAATGACAAAGCAGGTCTTAACTCTAGGCCTATAGGAGGGTGCCGGACCCTATTTCCTGTTCATTAAATGAAAGATAGGTAACTGAATGAATTAGATCTTCAGAAAGGTAGTAAATTGCATTACTGAGGACCTCACAACCACTAAATTTTCATTGGCTTCGCAGTGAGATAGAACTTCACTTCTCGGGTATGGCAAGCCCAGTGCGGGTGGTCCCAGGTTCCTCCCAGGTCCCTTAGGGTTCTTAGGTGTTGTAATTCCACCATTTCCAGAGGGCCTGCGACTCCTCTGCCTCCAGGCATCAGAAGGAGAGAGAGGTTGTCGAAGAAGCCCAGCTGCTTCTAAAAAAACTGTGGCCTGGAAGGGACCACAGTTTCATTCATATTTCCTTGACGTAAACCACTCGGATGGTCATGCCTGAAGCAAGTGGGCTGAGAAATGCGGTCTCCAATCCAGCTGATGTTCCTGGCAACCTCTCTGCCTTCTGAAAGCAGTGGAGGGCAGTGAGGGTGGAGATCAATGTTTTGTTGTTGGATCACATGAATCTGTCACACCAAATGCTGTAAGATTCGAGTGGGTAATGCATAAGAAGCGTGAAAAACACTCGTGTGTTCAGGAGGTTAAGGCATGGGGGCGGGGAGCAGACGTGTAACTGGGATGCTGCTCCGTCTCTGATGGTTCATCTCACTTTCCAGCTCCCCCAATGTCATGGGTTATCTGGAAGGTTATTTCACGTCCCCGCCTTGTGGAAGCACATTTCCATAGACAGCAGATAAAGATCTCTTAACCTTGTATTTTGCCTTGTATCGTCATAAATAGTTTCTGCAATGCCATTTCAGTGAGCCTGACAGTTTCTACAATGAGATCTGGATGCAGCAGCATATCTTCTTGTTATATATAAGAAAGAGTGACAGCATTCATCGTTTACGGTGACATCAATGAAGTCTGCTTGCAGAGGTTCCCCATCCATCCATTCATAATACCTTTTATGACTTTAGGCTTTTAAACACGGCGCTCTGGTCTATTTTTCAAATGCACTCCCATTATCAACTCAGGGAGCCATTCTTCAATATTTCATTTTCCTAAGAATATCTAGAATATCTTAATTTTTATGAGGCTTCTTCATGGGGTAAGCTGTCAGGTATGACTTTATGGTGAAAAAGGGGTTGGGGGCCTGCTACCAGATCACCCTTCCTCTGTGATGCCTGAGAACTTGTTTCCTATTTTTTTCCCTTCCTGGAATACTCCCCAAATAAAGGCCCCATAAGGAGATGTGCTTCCTGAGCACAGCTGTCCACTCTGAAAGGGGAATCTAGAAAGGTCAGAAAGAGGGCAATTAGGACATAGATTGGGGGACTTCTCTGGTTGTCTAGTGGTTAGGACTCTGTGCCTCTACTGCAAGGGGATGGATTCTAACCCTGGTTGGGAAACTTAGAGGAAAAAAAAAGGAAAACAGATTGGATCTCATCGTGGGTCAGCCCTAACCTTGAGATGTAGTAGCTCTTCAAAGCCCATGAGTTTGACACCAGAAGAACAGGGCCATCCAAGGTGAAGCAGAGTTCCTGTGCCAACAAAGGTTCAAGGCAATGACACTCCTCCCTGCTCCCCAGGAGACCCAGCTGTGATGAGAAGAGCCCTCTGGGCTCTCAAGGAAGAGACTAGGGGACACATCTGGGCTTGCTTTCCCACACTGCTTCCCCAACGTGGTGCCACCACGTCACCCTTGGCCACAGGGTCCTGGCTTCTTTCTTGCAGGTGAATCTTCTACTCAGGGTGGCAAGATCCATTTTAGACGTCATCCTAGTGAGTTGGGAACAATGGCCTCTCCATCTGTGGATCCCTCAGACAGGCTGGGGGCAGTGGAGACTCTTCCTAAGTGACACAGATAGCAAAAATAATGTTGGATATTGATTTATGGGAGGAAGGAGATGAACAGCCTGAGACCGCCCACAGCCAGCGATCCAGGGCATGTTACAAACATGCCAGACACTCCAAGGATGAGAACGTTTGACCTGATTTAGCAACAACAAATCCGCTCCTGCACACGCTCTTCTCTAATTACAAATGAGATCCTGGTAGGCTCAGCAAGGGTAAATAAAATTGATTCTCTCCACATAGATTTGGAGATGATAAATGTGTTCAAGAAAGGGCTTCAAAAGCCTGCTTGCTGATTAGGAAAGGCAAAATAATTGTGAGAGAGTGACTAATAGATGGAAGGCATCGCGGCAGAATCAGTCTCCTTGCAGAAATGTCACAGGTCTGATCTTTTTGAGATAATTACCATCAGATGTCTGTGTGTTTCGTGTCTGCCCTTCGGTCGGTGGGAGCATGGCAAGGATCCCCGAATCGACTCTGCTCTGGGCCATTCTGGCTTGAAGCCCATCTGAAGCCTGTTGTGGAGCTCCTCGGGTTTCTTAGGAGCAATGACTGTACCCCCACTCATTTGTTCCCTGGTGCCCAGCACTATTTTTGGCACAGGGGAGGCATGCTGTGTGGGATAGTACATGTAACAAACAGGATAAAGTGTTCAGTTTGACCCACAGGAAGTTGCTGATGTTTAGCAATTTAAAAAATTTGATAAATAGAAATTTCAAATGTTTCTACTCACTGTGTATTCATGATTTATTATTGCACAATAAACTGCCCCGACATTTAGCAACTGAAAACAACAAGCATTCATTACCTCATAATTTCCATGAGTCAGGGATCCAGGTGCCTCTGCCTCAAGGTCTCCAATAAGACGTCAGTTAAACAGTTGCCAAGGGCTGCGGTTTCATCTGAAGGCTTGACTGATGGTGGGTGGGGATCCAAGGCTCAACTTGGGCATCAGCTACTCATGTAGCTCTCGGTTGGAGCTGAGGGAGTGAGGTCCCAGGTTCTTGCTGGTTGTCGACTGGAGGCTCCCTCCAGTTCCCCACTGTGTCAACCTCTCCGTGCGGCTGCCTTGTAACATGGGACTTGGCTCCCCTCAGAGTGAGCAGTGGGAGGCAGAGAGCTCAAGGCGGGAACACAGTCACTTTATAACCTAATCTTGGAAGTGACATTTCATCGTCCCTGCCACGTTCTATTTGTCAGAAGCAAACTTTCCAGACTAGCCCACATAAAGAGGGAGGGTATTATACAAGGGTGTGAAAAACAGTCCTGGGGGCACTGGGGCCCATCTAAGGAGCTTCCTGTAACATGTGACACCCCGTATAGAGTCTGGCACACAGATCTCAAGAAACAGTAATTAAAGACGATTTAAAGGGAAAGACAAATAGCACAAAAATTGTTTCCATCTGCATTTTTTTTTTTCAGAAGTAGTTTTATTTATTTATTTTTGACTGTGCGGCATCTGTGTTACTCCACGGGCGTTTCTCTGCTGTGGTGACCAGGGGCTGCTCTTTGTGTGGTGTGTGGGCTTCTCATTGGCATAGATTGTCTTACTGTGGAGCGTAGGCTCCAGGTGCTCAGGGCCCAGAGGTTTTGGCACATGGGCTCAGTAGTTGTGGCTTCCAGGCTCCGGAGCACAGGCTCAGTAGCCATGGTGCACAGGGTAAGCTCTCCGTGGCATGTGGGACTCTTCCCGGATCAAGGATTGAACCTGTGTCTCCTGCATGGACAGGTGGATTCTTCACCACTGAGCCACCAGGGAAGCCCCAATCTGCATCTTAATTCAGTTGGTATAAAACTCTTTTCTCTTGAGGAATCATGTGGATAGAATAATCTGGAATAGATGGCCAGCAGCAATAATCCTAGGGAGTTCCTTTCCTACGGAATGCCTTTGGCCTGTTCTACCTTATAACCTTGGAATCTCGCTGTTGTCTTCAAATTCTGAGCCCCTGGCTTCTGGGATGCTTGCTGCTGCTGCTGCTGCGGCTAAGTCGCTTCAGTCGTGTCCGACTCTGTGCGACCCCATAGACGGCAGCCCACCAGGCTCCCTCGTCCCTGGGATTCTCCAGGCAAGAACACTGGAATGGGTTGCCATTTCCTTCTCCAATGCATGAAAGTGAAAAGTGAAAGTGAAGTCGCTCAGTCGTGTCCGACTCTTCGTGCCCCATGGACTGCAACCCACCAGGCTCCTCCGTCCATGGGATTTTCCAGGCAAGAGTACTGGAGTGGGTTGCCATTGCCTTCTCCATCTGGGATGCTTGAGGAGCCATGAATTTGGCTGCTTGGGGAGCCTTTCAATGCCTGGAGGCCAAAGCTTGAGTTGTGCGGGCTTCAAAGTGCAAATGAGGACAAGGATGGGGACTTCTAAAGAGATAAACAAGGGCTGATCTTGGAAGTAGGGAAGGGGGGTGGGCAGTGCTATCCCTACTCAGAAGTTGCAGCTGAGGGACAGGCCCCCACCTGGGAGATGCTGGAGGATGGAGGGAAGAAAGAGAAGCAGGCTTGTCACCTCTGAGAGCACCTCCTTTGATTCTGGTTTGTATCAAGGAAGAAGCATCTGGGATGGAGCTGGTTGGAGTAAATGAGTTAGAAAAACTACTACGGTTGATGGTTTGGCACTTTTTAAAGCCACTATTTACTGAACACTTACTGTGTGGCAGGCTCTGTGCTGAGTTCTTTAGAGCAAGCTCTCTTTTATGTTCTCAACAGTGATAGAAAGTGAGAGTTGTTGTTTCCCCTTTGCAGGTAAGGCTCAGAGTAATGAAGTCAACAGCCCAAGGTCACTCACAGACCACAAGCCAAATACATCTGAGAAGTTCCTGGGAAGGGGCAGGGCAGACCTTCCCACGATTTCAGCAGCGGTGTCCATGAGGAAATCACTGGCGTGTCGTGTGGGTGCCTGAACTGTCCCTCCTGGAGGCATTATCTTCTCTGGTCACTTAAATTTGAGTTGTCTTGTTGCTGATATCTTCAATTACAACTGATGGCATTCCTACCCAAGTGCACATGCCAGGTGGAGCCAGATAAAGTGTGGGGCTGTTAGGAGACATGGGAAGTCACAGATCAGGGAAGGGGAGCCGGGCTGGTAACTGAAGGATCCAGGCTTGAAACGTGACTTCTTCTCCTGCCACCTGGGTGACCCGGGTAGGCTCCTAGCCTTTCTGAGATAGTATTTTCTCATTTTTTTTCTGATGGCTATGATCATACCCATCCTAAAGGCTGATACCAATGGGTTTCATTGCCTATGTAGACCCCTGTGGATGGAGGCAGCCTCCCGGAGTCTTGGGTTGGAAAGGACTGGACGTTTGATTCCAGGCTCCGCTGGAAGGAGTTCTGGCACTGGGTAGTCATGTCTGCCACAGGTCAGGGGAGGGCGTGAGGGTGTGTACACTGGGCTTCTGTCAACATTGTTTGAGGACTTCCTGTGAGGTTTAAATATGATGATGCATGTGAAAGTTCCTCATACCTAGCTGATACTCAATACACGTCTAGTACATTTCTTATGGTTCATTCAGGCACAATTGATGCTCAAGCTGGTGTCTCAATTGGAAAATGCTGACTGGCTCATAGTAGATGCTCAGTAAGTATGCCCAGAGTGTTGACAGGATCAGAGGCCCACCCAGCTCTTCCTGAGCCCGCACTGACCCCCATCGTGGCTCCCCAGACCCACAGAGCTGGTAGAGGTAACCAACCCAGGACTCCAGGGCCGCCCGAGCAAAGAGACGGAAAAGGCATCAAAACAGCAAAGGTATTAACTCAGTGTATTTACACCCCCAAGTGCTCCGCTGTCATCAGGAGCGGCCTCTTCATGAGATATAAGTAATTTGTGCAGGCTGATCCTGGTTTTCTCATTAATATGCAAATGAGGCATGCCAGTTGTTAGGTTAGAAGAAAGCTGTCATGTTTATTGTGACAGATTTAATGGATGTGTTTGGATTGTGCATTCAATGTGTTTTCAAGAGCATGTCTTATCTTTGTTTAGGCAGTAAATCAAAAATGTAAACAACAATTCATTAGCATCTGTCAGAAGCTCAAAGCCACATTGTTTCGTTTGACAATCTTCCCAGAGGTGGAGGGACGAAAATCCTATATCTGACTTACTCAAGATTCGTCAGGAATTGCACTGGCTTTTCCCCTTTTTGCTCAGCAATGTCGAAGCAGTAACTGAAGAAATGTCGGCTCAGCTTGTCGGAGAGCTTTGGGGGCCAAGGGGACGCGAGCAGGGACAGACAGCTCTGTCCTGACACCTCGGCACCTTGCAGCGACCTGGGAAAACTCCGGGCCTTGGGGCGCTGGGGACCAAATCACCTAGAGGCACGTTGCTTTATTCTGCAGGATGTCTGCTAGAAGAAGACAATGGAACATTAGGCAGAAATTTAAAGACAAAAAATCGAATTCTGAGATCAGAGAAAATGCAGGCAGAGGAGTGGAAAAAGGGTTGGGGAGAAAATCATTCCAATCTTCCATACAGTTTTAAAATTTGTCCTGAAGATTCAGCTCTGAGCTTCCTGGGAGCCAAAGCAAAAAGAAGGACATTTTGAATTTTAAAATTTACTCTGTCTCAGGGAAGAAAAAAAATAAAGGGAGGGCACACCTTTATTTAGGAGAAGCACACCTTTTCATGAGACTTGTCTCTCTGGCTCCATGGCAGCTCCTCCGAGCCGAGTAGGCCAGGACCGAGCAGCAGTGCATTGCTGTAACATCCTCTAGTCTAAGATGAAGATCCATCACATCCAGGTACGCAACTCACCCCTCACCTGGTCTCTTCTTTCTCTCCTGGCTTTTCACCAGCCTCTGTACCTAACCTTCAACTTTCTTCTGTTTCACAAGCAAGCTTCCGGAAGGAGCTGTCTGTCCGGCATGTCCTGAATCCGTCCTCACCTCCTGCTGAAGACCTCTCCAACACGGTTCAGCCCCCCAGCCTCCTTGGTGTTGGCACGGGGATGCCTCGTCTGAGTTGGCAGGGCCTGAGCCTCCCTGCTCCTTCCTTTGACAACGGTCCCTTTCCCTGACATCACTTTGCTGGCTTTCCTTCATTCTCCTAGGGCTGCACTGGGTCACAGCCCTGCGTCCCCAGCCCTCTTTCCTTGCCTGCACCTTGGCTGGGTCTTCCTCACCTGTTCTTTCTTCTGAGTTTTGACCCTGCCTGTCCATGACGTCTTGGCACTTGAGCTGGAGCCTGGAGGAATCTGGTCTCCTGGCTCCTGGAGGTGCTCTCACCTGGCTCGTGCACACCTTCTCTGTGGCTGCTTGGACCCTGCTCACCTGGATGGGGGCACAGCCTTTCCTGCTCTCTCTGTTTCTACTCTGCTCTGGAGCAAGCTCTTTCCAAGATGCCCCTCTGAGCAGCCCTGATACAACAAGGGGGTGGTCCCTTTGGCCCTCAGGAGGCCCTGGGTCCCCGTACTGCTCCATAGCTCTGCAGAGCCAGTCTTGAGCCCCCAGAACTCCAGCTGTGACCCCCAGTTTACTCGGAGTCTGGATGCAAACTGTCCTTCTCCCAGTCCTCATTGACCTGAACCTCTGTCCGAGTCTAATCTCCTTTGAGAAGCCTTCCTGGATATCTCCTTGGTGTTGATTTCATCTGTTCCAGGTTTGCAGCTTCACTGCTTCTTCTTCCCTAGTAGGGCCAGGACTTTCCCACATCTTTAACCACCCATGCTCTAAACCAGGGCCCCACTGTGAGCAGAGAAGGGTTTTTACAGATGAACATTTGCAGTCAATACAATGATAGGGAACAACTTTGAACCTCAGTTAAGCAAAAAGCTGTCCTCCCAAAAAAGAATTCCTTTCTTTCAGCAGCAGACCTGCACTACAGAAATCCATCAATAACAAGTGTAGGTGTTTGCTTTTTCTCTTGTTACATTTGTCCCTGTATAATGTTCTTGACTTTGTCTCTTGGCCCATAAAGGTTAAATATTAACTAATCGGTCCTTCACAGAAAAAGTGTGCTGCCTCCTGGTCTGAGAGACACAGATGGTGTCACTTTGCATCTTAAAACCCTCAGCTGGTTCTGGTTCATGTCCATTGAGTTGGTGATGCTATCTAATCATCATCTTCTGATGCCTTCTTCTCCTTTTGCCTACAATCTTTCCCAGCATCAGGGTCTTTTCAAAGAGCCAGCTCTCCCTCTCTTTAAAAAAAAAAATATTTATTTATTTATTTGGCTGCATCGGGTCTTAGTTGATTGTGGCATGTGGGATCTTTCACTGTGGAGGACGGATCTCTGTGGCATGGCAGCTCAGTAGTTGCTCCATACAGACTTAGTTGCTCCATGGCATGTGGGATCTTAGTTCTCTAAGGATCAAACCCTAGTCCCCTGCATTGCAAGGCAGATTCTTAGCCACTGGACCACCAGGGAAGTCCAGTGAGTCAGCTCTCTACAGTCCTGTTTACCTGACCTTCATCCCCACCTACACCCACTGTGGGTTCTGTGCAGGCAGCGACGGTGTCATTCCCCACCTGCTGCCCTCGTGTAGATGAATATGACCAAAGATCTGAGTGAATGAATGAATGAAGGGAAAGTTCTGAGGCTGAGGCTGGCTCAGGCCAGCCAGAGGATTGGAGATGCAGCCCATCTTTCAGGCAAACTGTAGGTCAAGTGCCCTGAGCTTCACTGGTAACCAGGCAGTTCAAGGGTCAGTTCTCCAATAATGATCCCAGGTTGACCACCCTTGGAAACAGACAGCTTGAGTTATTTCTGGACTTGAAGTACCAGCAGCACCTAAAGGGAGAGGGCCGCAATTCCAGCAGAAGCCCTTTTCACTTTCTGCAATTTGCTCAGGACATCACCATCCATCAGGACACTTCATTCTTGTCATATCTCTCAGGGTGGACATGTGAAGTCCAGCTTGCAGAAGAGGAAACTGAGGCTGGGAGGGTTGCAGCAGCCTAGCTGGGGCGGGGGACCCACTTGTTATAAGTGGTGCTAGAGCCCTGCTCCCCTTGCACCCTCCTGCCCTGCTAAATGCTGCTGGAGAAAAAAATCTTCCCACAGTCACTCGAGTCAGAAATGGCACTCAAGGTGGTTTCTTGCTCATCCAGTTTACATTCCTCAGTTTTGGGTTTTCCCAAATGGCTCACATGGCTCCCCCGATGCTGCAACAGAGGCCTCGCCACCTGCTTCACAGTGAAAGTGAGGTCTGCATGTAGGGACCCCTTTAATACTTGGCCACCTTTCTCTCTGTTGCCTTAAATGATCCTTAAAGAGCATTTTCCAAAACTGTTATCTACGGAACACTAGTCTCCAGCAACAAGTTACCAAGTAAAAAGCAGCCTTAGTTCAAGGAACTATGCAGTCTGGAAGCTGCTGCATACCCCCCAGCCTCTCCTAGACATAGGCATGAGCTTTAGCCTGTGACAGGGACCCACCTCAGTGGCACTGCCTGCAGACTGATGTCCTAGCCCCAACGCCTCCCTGCCACCGTCTGAGGAAGAGCCCGTTGGTCTAACCCCCTGCTCTGCTGTCAAGTCATGATGGGGTGAGAAAGGGAAAGAGTCAGAAAAAAGCTGGATGTGTAAGGTTAGGAGGGGCTCAGAGACTCATAAAGAAGAGAGCAGAGAGCCCACTGGGATGGAACATGGGGGAGTGAGTGCAGGGTGATAGAGGCGGAAAGAGGAAAAGAGGCTTCGGAGCGGGAGATGACAAGGGGCTCTTTAGAGCTTTTGCCACAAGTGCCTCTTCAAGACTTTCTAGAGAGTTACAGTCCCCCCTCCCCCTCCCCTCTTGTTTCCCTCTATCCATCCTTCCAGCCATTATCCACCTCCCTCAAGCCCTCCCTCTTCCTTTCTCCCTCCCCTCCTTCCTTGCTTCCACCCATCCATCCATCCATTCACCCATCCATGTCCATTCACCCACCCATCCATCCACCCACCCATCCACCCATCCATCCATCCACCCATCCATCCATCCCCCTCCATCCACCCACCCATCCATCCATCCACCCATCCATCCATGTCCATTCATCCATCCATACATTTATCCATACATTCACCCATCCATCCATCCATCCATCCATCCATCCATGTCCATTCATCCATGACCATTCATCCATCCATTCATCCATTCATGCATCCATTCATCCATGCACCCATCCATCCATCCAATCACCCATCCTTCCATTCATTCACCCATCCACCCATCCATTCACCCATCCATCCATCCACCCATCCATCCATGTCCATTCATCCATCCATCCATCCATCCATCCATCTCCATTCATCCATCCATCCATCCACCCATCCATCCATGTCCATTCATCCACCCATCCATCCATCCATTCACCCATCCTTCCATTCATTCACCCATCCATCCATCCATCGCCATCCATCCATCCATCTCCATTCATCCATCCACCCATCTATCCATCCATCCACCCATCCATCCATTCATCCATCCACCCATCCATCCATGTCCATCCATCCATCCACCATCCATTCATTCATCTATCCATCTCCATCCACCCATCCATCCATCCATCTCCATTCATCCATCCACCCATCTATCCATCCATCCATGTCCATTCATCCATCCATCCATCTCCATTCATCCATCCATTCATCTCCATTATCCATCCATCCATTCATCTCCATTATCCATCCATTCATCCATCCATCCATCCATCCATCCATGTCCATTCATCCACCCATCCATCCATCCATTCACCCATCCTTCCATTCATTCACCCATCCATCCATCCATCTCCATCCATCCATCCATCCATCTCCATTCATCCATCCACCCATCTATCCATCCATCCACCCATCCATCCATTCATCCATCCACCCATCCATCCATGTCCATCCACCCACCCATCCATCCATCCACTCATCCATCCATGTCCATCCATCCATCCATCCATCCATTCACCCACCCATCCATGTCCATTCACCCACCCATCCATCCATTCACCCACCCATCCATCAATCCACTCATCCATCCATCCACTCATCTATTCATCCATGTCCATCCATCCATCCATCCATGCACCCACCCATCCATGTCCATTCACCCACCCATCCATCAATCCACCCATCCATGCGTCCATTCACCCATCCATCCATCCATTCACCCACCCATTCATCCATCCACCCATCCATCCATCCATCCATGTCCATTCATCCATCTATCCATCCATCCACCCCCCCCCCCCCCCTCCCCCCTCCATCCGTCTATCCATGTCCATTTATCCATCCACCCATCCATTTATCCATCCACCCATCCATCCTTCTCCATTCACCCTTCCATCCCTCTCCATTCATCCATCCTCCCATCCATCCACCCATCCATCCATTCATCCATCCATCCATCACCATCCATCCATCCATCCCCATTCAGCCATCCATCCATACATTTATCCATCCATCCATCCATCCATCCATCCATGTCCATCCATCTGTCCATCCATGTCCATTCATCCATCCATCCATCCATCCATTTATCCATCCACCCATCCATTTATCCATCCATCCATCCATCCATCCATTTATCCATCCACCCATCCATCCATTCATCCATCCTCCCATTCATCTACTCATCCAGCCATCCATTCATCCACCCATCCATCCATCCATCCATCCATCCATCTATTCATCTCCATTCATCCATGCACCCATCCATCCATCCACCCACCCATCCAGCCATCCATCCATCCACCCATCCATTCATCCATCTATCCATCCATCTATTATCCACCTCCCTCCCTCCCTCTTTCCCTCTCTCCCTCCCTTCCTTCCTTCAGCCTTCTCCCTGACTGTCCCTGAGTCAAGTCCTGCCCTCCCTGAGGGATTAGGGAACCACACAGGCTTGAACCCTGGGCCTGGCAATGGGCTAAAGGAGAGGAAGGTTAAGAACCACCACCTCCTACCCTCATCAAGATTTAAACTGAAGCTAAAAGCATGCATTAACCTTCCAGCACCACTTGATATCCGGCTTCACATTTAGTGGGAATTAAAGTAATTGATGAACTTGTACTTGAGATATAGGTTCCCATAAATAAAAAGCTACAAGCTCTAAAAATAACACTCAGGTTTTTTTTTTTTTTTTTTTTTAAATAAGGTAAAGATCAACATGCAACACACCCCAGGAGGCTCCATGTCAAGCAATTAGGAAGCTGGAGAGGATGGATAAATGAAAATGTTTATTCAAAAATCAATATATTTACCCTAAAAGGAGTCAGAGAATCACATGAGTAAAATCTGGTCCCACTACAGCCCCAAGGGTCACTCTGGGGTAAGGTAGCTTCCAGGCAATAAAGGGTTAAGATATGGATTTTTTTTTTTTTTTTTTTTTACTCCGAAGCTGAAGAAGACCCCTGGGTGAGCTTTTCATTGTGTCGACTAAAAATGTTTTTAAAATCAATAAAACAGTGTATAAAAGGATCTTCTAAAGATCAAGTTAGTCCTATTCACAGCCAAGTGGGTTGCGGTGAGCGGCAGAAAAGACGGATGTATAAGCCTCCCTGGCTTGCTGCTAATGAGGCAGGAGTTTTTAGGTGATGCTTGATGCAAGTGGAAAAGCTGTTTCTAAAGAGTTCTAATTGCTTCCACAGGAACAGATAGTAAAGACCCAGACCATCCCATCAGCTGAGACAGTAACTGTACACTTTCTCTGACCCCAAACAGTCCAACTTGTAAATTCTTGCAGTAATATAGTAAGTGTAAGAACAAAGACTCATTCAACAAACGTGCGTTGGGCTCATGATGTGAATCAAGGGCTAGGCTCTTCGCCACAAGGAGGCATATGAAGCTCACCTGGCATGGTGGGGGTGCCCTCAGGGAGCTCTTTGTTGATACAGTGGCTTTCAAACTTTTTAACTGTGACTCATCAGAAGAGGATATATTACATTGTGATCGTTCATGTGTACATTCATGTACTGTCTGGAAAAATAAATTCTTGAAACAGTGTTCATTTTTGCTTTGCATGATGCATTTCCTATTCTAGCTTATTTTACTGAAATAGAAAATGTGTTAGTTGCAACCCTCAAAACTGATCTCATGACACACTACTAACAGACAGTGACCGGAAGTTTGGAAATTTTGATCTAATAGAAGAGGTGAAAAGTGATTCGAGAGAAAGAAAGTGCCATGTGTGGCAGTAGAGATGAGAGCAGACCCTTCTGGCTGGGATTCAGGCAGGGCCTCACGGAGGAGGTGACATTTGAGCTGGGCTCTGAATGATGGAATGAAGCCTGCGATTTAGACAGGCTGAGTTGGGAAGAGTAATTATATTTGTTATAGTGTCTGCATTATTATATTATTGCTATTAATGTAATAAACAGTGTCTTTCTTTGCTATCCGTAGCTTTATTGGATCATCCCAGCAAAGTTGTGACCGAATTAGAGGAGGTATTAGCTGCATTTTATCCATGGGGAAACTGAGGGTTAGAGAGGCAGAAGACTTTGTCCAAGGACATACAGCTCCTAGACTTCGGCAGAGCCAAGTTTGCCCTTGGGCCTGGCTAACAGCAGCCCCCGTGGAGCCCCACAGCAGGAAGGTACCAGGCTGAGGTCTGCCTCGTTTCTGGTGACGGGAGGCGGGGAGTCACATTTGAGAGTTATCGCTGGGCACCGACCCACACAGCTCTTCTCCTTAGCTCCTCTCTCAGTGGCTCTCCCTTCCCTTCCCCAGTGCTCCTGCTGGTGCCTTTCTAGCTGATGCCCCGGGTACCTCGGTGGGCATGAGGGGACTGTGTCCCCCTCCAAGAGACTGGGTTGGCTCTCCTGAGTCACAACCAGATAGCCCCTCTTCCAGGAGTCTCAGCTGGGAGAAATGAACTTGGTGACCTCAAGCACCCCACCCAGACTCATGGTTAACTGTCCTCACCCTCTATCCTCCTAGCCCCTGACCCAAAGCATCCCTGGGTCTCTGTGAATCTAACCTCCAGTCCAGAGGCTGGGGCTAAAGCCACATCTTTCTGGTCTCCCAAGTACAGAGTCTGCTCTCTCCCAGCCAGCAGGCTGAATCCTCAGCTTCATCTATTTGACTTCCTTTCTCTCAAGGAACTTACAATTTAATCAGGAGTCCCTAATAGTACACGCATTCTAAATTGCAATCATTTATTGCATCTAGCCTGGGGCTTTTCTGTCTGTTAGAAATATCAGGGTTATTTCCTTCTTTTAAGAGTTTACGTTAAAAAAAAACTTTACAAATAATGTTTGCTGTTTAATGTTCTCCCCTGAAATATCAATCTGCAAAAATAGAAATCCTTTTTTACAATTCATCTTAAGGATAGAGTTCCAGTTTCTTATAATGTAATGAATGTACTGCAGATAATGGTCCAATAGTGCAAATGAAAGGCGCATATAATCAAAATGATAATGGAGCGTATTGTACTGCTTGTATAATAAAATCCATACCAATATGGAAATCATATCTCAAGGCAACATTCCTCTCTTTGATTTTTGTAATAATTGTACATGTAAGAGCAGGGCAGCGAGAAGTGGGGAGAACAAAGGCCTTTATTGCTTCATTAGGCAGCTGGCGTTCTGATGGTCCGGCCTGTCAACAGCCGTCCCTTAATTTCCAAGGGAAGCTTCTCCCCTGCCCGCAGAAATGATTTACCGTTCACGTCAGCTCCCTCCTCAGCCCTTTCTCTGTGAAGATTCACAATTAGACTAAGTGAGCTGTGATGGCCATTTTGATCGGCACCTTCTGCCTCCTGGGCCTCCGGGGCTCAGGGTATGGGTTAGATGGGAGCCAGGCCCCCAGAAGCTTTGGCCGAAAGAGGGGAGGAGGCCATGGTGGGGCATTATAGAGCATCGGAGCTGGGTACCTTTCTGCCCCACTCCCGAATTCTTGCAGAAGTCACCCTGTCTTGGTTTACCTAGACTTTGGTAAGATGTTCCATGCGACAGGCCAAGTGTGAAGAAGTCCACAGTCCTGGCCATATGGCCTCAGAGTGTAGATGATAGGTTAGTGCAGGCCAACAAACTTGGTGGGAAGACTATCCTGGAGTCGGCCAAGGTGGGTCTTAGTTTATGCAATGACTTGAGTATGACTTTGGCCTTGGCCTTGACGTCTCCCAGGTCCTCCATGGCCATGTCCACTGCTCTTTCTACTATACTCAGGGCTTTCTCTGTGCATGCACAGTCTGGGAGGGGAGAGGTGGAGAGGAGGATCTGATGGAAGGCCTGAATGGCAGCCTTCAGAGGCTATGCTCTGGCAGGGTCTCAAGTGACCAGTGGGCCCACCTCAGTGTCTGTCCTGGTCTGACCTTACCCCAGGCTCTCCTTATCCTTCTTCTTTGGCTTCTGACCCTCAGCTTGCCCTGTTCTGACCATCCAGGCTTTTACGTGACCTTTTGTTCATGCCTCTGCCTCCTCCAGACTTGGTACATGGATGACATGGTAACCCTGCCCTACAAGACCTGTATGGGTTGGTAACATCTGCTTCCTCCTGGGCCAGTGTGGGGTGAAGTTAATAAAAGTTACTGCCAATTGTGAGGCATGATTTGGCATCATCCTGGTGGATTCTTCAACAGCCATTTCAGCGGGGTGCTTTGTGATCCCTGTTTTACAAATGAAGCTGCCATAGACGTCATGTGCAGGCTTTTGTGTGGACATCAACCCCTTTATGTAAATATAAAAGTGCTTGATTGCTGGATCATGTGATAAGAAAATGTTAAGCTTCATAAGAAACTGTGAAACTGTCTGCCATTGTGGCTGTGTCATTTTGTGTTCCCACAGGCAATCAGAGTTCTCACTGCTCCACATGCTCGTCAGCATTTGATGTGGTCAAGATTCCAGATTTGGCCATTCTAATAGGTGTGTGGTGGTACCTCATTGCTGTTTTAATTTGCATTCCCTGATGATATGTGATGTGGAGCAACTCTTCACAAGCTTATTTGTCATCTGTATATCTTCTTCGGTGAGGTGTCTGTTAAGACTTTTGGCATGTTTTTAAATTAGGTTGGTTGTTTTCTTATTGTTTAGTTTTAAGAACTCTTTGCATATTTTGGGTAACTGTCCTTTATCACATGTGTCTTTTGCAAAAATTTTCTCCCAGTTCTGTGGTTTATCTTTTTATTCTCTTGACAGTGTCTTTCACAGGGAAGAATTTTAAAATTTTGATGGTACTCCTCTTGTCAATTTTTTCTTTCATAGACTGTGCCTTTGGTGTCATGTCTAAAAAGTCATTGCCAAACCTAAGGTTATCTAGATTTTCTCCCATATTGATTGACTATATGTGATTCTATTTCTCTCTCTATTCTATTCTATTGGTCTATTTGCCTAGTCAAAGAAATTGACAGTGAAGAATTGATGCTTTTGAACTGTGGTGTTGGAGAAAACTCTTGAGAGTCCCTTGGACTGCAAGGAGATCCAACCAGTCCATCCTAAAGGAGACCAGTCCTGGGTGTTCACTGGAAGGACTGATGCTAAAGCTGAAACTCCAATACTTTGGCCACCTCATGCAAAGAGTTGACTCATTGGAAAAGACCCTGATGCTGGGACGGATTGGGGGCAGGAGGAGAAGGGGATGACAGAGGATGAGATGGCTGGATGGCATCACTGACTTGATGCACATGAGTTTAGGTGAACTCTGGGAATTGGTGATGGACAGGGAGGCCTGGGGTGCTGCGATTCATGGAGTCGCAAAGAGTTGGACACGACTCAGCGACTGAACTGAACTGACACTGTCTTGATTACTGTAGCTTTATATAGTAAGTCTTTTAAAAAATATTTATATATTTAATTGGCTGTAGCAGGTCTTAGTAATGGCATACAGATCTTCAGTTGGGGCATGCAAACTCTTAGTTGAGGCACATGAGACCTAGTTCCTTGATCAGGGATCAAACCTGGGTCCTCTGCCCGGGGAGCACAGAGTCCTAGCCACTGGACCACCAGGGAAGTTCCCTATAGTAAATTTTGAAGTCAATAGTGTCAGTCCTCTGACTTTTAAATAAAGTTTTATTTATTTTTAATTGGAAGATAATTGCTTTACAATATTGTGTTGGATCTGACTTCAACACTATGTTAGTTATTATGGGTATTATGTTTCTCTATCAGATCAGATCAGATCAGTCGCTCAGTCGTGTCCGACTCTTTGCGACCCCATGAACCGCAGCACGCCAGGCCTCCCTGTCCATCACCAGCTCCCGGAGGTCACTCAGACTCACACCCATCAAGTCAGTGATGCCATCCAGCCATCTCATCCTCTGTCGTCCCCTTCTCCTCCTGCCCTCAATCCCTCCCAGCATCAGAGTCTTCTCCAATGAGTCAACTCTTCGCATGAGGTGGCCAAAATACTGGAGTTTCAGCTTTAGCATCATTCCTTCCAGGGAAATTTCAGGATTGATCTCCTTCAGAATGGACTGGTTGGATCTCCTTGCAGTCCAAGGGACTCTCAAGAGTCTTCTCCAACACCACAGTTCAAAAGCATCAATTCTTCGGCACTCAGCCTTCTTCACAGTCCAGCTCTCACATCCATACATGACCACAGGAAAGACCATAGCCTTGACTAGGCGAACCTTTGTTGGTAAAGTAATGTCTCTGCTTTTGAATATGCTATCTAGGTTGGTCATAACTTTCCTTCCAAGGAGTAAGCGTCTTTTAATTTCATGGCTATGTTTCTCTATACAAACTTTAAAATCAGTTTGTCAAGACCCACAAAATAACTTGCTGGGATTTTGACTGAGATTGCACTGAACTTTCTAGATGAAGTTGGGGAGAACTGATATCTTGATAATATTGGGTCTTCCTATCCATGAGCATGGACTATCTCTCCATTTATTTAGTTCTTTGATTTTGTTCATTGGAGCTTTATCATTTTCCTCATATAAAAATTACACATATTTTGTTAAATGTAAAACTAAGTGTTTCATTTTGGGGGAGCTAATATAAATAGTGGGCTCCCCTGGTGGCTCAGAAGTTAAACCATCTGCCTGGAATGTGGGAGACCTGGATTCGATCTCTGGGTTGGGAAGATCCCCTGGAGAAGGAAATGGTAACCCACTCCAGTACACTTGCCTGGAGAATCCCATGGAGGGAGGAGCCTGTATTGTGCTTTTAATTCCAAAGTCCAGTTGTTCGCTGCTGTTAAAAAGGAAAGCAATCGATTTCTGTGTGTTGACCTTGTATCTGCAGACTAGCTATAATTGCTTATTAGTTTCAGAAGATTTTGTTTTTGTTGAGTTTTTGCATTTTCTACATAGATAATCAAATCATCTGAAAATATAGTTTTCTTTCTTCCTCCTCAATAAATATACCTTTGATTTCCTTGTCTTATTGCATTAGTTATGACTTACAATATGATGTTGAAAAGAGTGATGAGAGGTGATATCTTTGCCTTGTTCTCAATCTTAGTGGAAAATCTTCAAATTTCTTATTACTAAGAATGAAGTTAGCTGTAGGTTTTTGTAGCCATTCTTCATCAAGTTGAGGAAATTTTCTTGTACTCCTAGTTTACTAAGTTTTTAACATGAATGGGTATTGGGTTTTGTCAAATGCTTTTTATGCAGTTTTGATATGATCATGTTATTTTCCCACTTTAGCCTACTGATATGATGGACTGCATTGACTGACTTTTGGATGCTGAACCCGCCTGGCGCACCTGGGATAAATACCACTTGGTTATGGTGTATAATTCTTTTCATATATTGTTTGATTAAATTTACTAATTTTTTTGGGAATCTCTGTTCATGAGAAATACTGATCTGTAGTTTTCTCTTCATGTAAAGTCTTTGTATTGATATTGGGGTAATGCAGATTTCATAAAATGAGTTACAGAGTGTTCCTTCTGCTCATATCTTCTGAAAGAGGTTGTAGAAAATTAATATATCCTTAAATGTTTGATAAGTTCACAGTGAACATATCTGTGTCTGGTGCTTTCTGTTTTTGAAGTTTATTAATTATTGCTTTAATGTCTTTCATAGGTATAGGACTATTCAGATTGCCTATTCCTTTTTCTTGTGTGAGTTCTGGCAGATTGTGTCTTTAAAGGTTTCAGTCCTTGCATTTAGGTTATCAAATTTCTGGGCACAGTGTTGTTCATAATATTTCTTTTATTATCTTTTTAATATCTATGGGATCTGTAGTGATGTCCCCTCTTTTATTTCTGATATTAGTAATTTGGGTCCTCTCATTCTCTCTTTTTTTCTTCCTGGCTAAATGCTTGTTGATTACATTGATCCTTTCAGAGAATTAGTTTTTGTTTCCTTTGATTTTCTCTATTGATTTCTTGTTTTCAATTTCATTGACTTCTGATCTAATTTTTATTATTTCTTTTCTTCTGCTTTTTTCTAGCTCTTCCTTTTCTAGTTTCCCAAGGTGAAAACTTAGATAATTGATATTAAATCTTTCTTCTTGTCTAGGGATATACATCCATTTGCCAAAAAAGGTCCGTCTAGTCAAGGCTATGGTTTTTCCAGTGATCATGTATGGATGTGAGAGTTGGACTGTGAAGAAAGCTGAGCACTGAAGAATTGATGCTTTTGAACTGTGGTGTTGGAGAAGACTCTTGAGAGTCCCTTGGACTGCAAGGAGATCCAACCAGTCCATCCTAAAGATCAGTTCTGAATATTCATTGGAAGGACTGATGCTGAAGCCAAAACTCTAATACTTTGGCCACCTCATGCGAAGAGTTGACTCATTGGAGAAGACTCTGATGCTGGGAGGGATTGGGGTCAGGAGGAGAAGGGGACGACAGAGGATGAGATGGCTGGATGGCATCACTGACTCGATGGATGTGAGTTTGGGTGAACTCTGGGAGTTAGTGATGGACAGGGAGGCCTGGGGTGCTGCAATTCATGGGGTTGCAAAGAGTCGGACACGACTGAGCGACTGAACTGAATTGAGGGATATACATCTGATGCTATAAATTTCCCTCTAAGCACTAGTTACCTGTATTTCATAAATTTTGACTAGTTGTGTTTTCATTTCCATCTAGTTCAAAATACTTTTTGTTTCTCTTGAGATTTCTTTGACCCATGTATTCTTTCTTTCTTGACCAATATGCTGTTTAATCTCCACATATGTTTAGATTTTCCAGTTATATTTCTTTTTATTGCTTTCTAGTTTAACTCAGTTGTGGTCTGAGAGCACATATTATGTGATGTCAATTTATTTAAATTTGTTAAGGTGCTTCATGGTCCAGAATGTGGTCTACCTTTATAAACAATCCATGTAAACTTGTGAAGAATGTGGATGAAGTAGTCAATAGATGTCCATTATATCCAGTTAATTGATGGTGTCCAACTATGTCCTTGCTAATTTTCTGCCTGCTGAATTTGCTCATTTCTGACAGACGGGTACTGAAGTCTCCAGCTATTAATATACTCTAGTGGATTCATCTGGTTCTTCTTGCAGTTCTATCAGTTCTTGCCGCACATATTTTGATTCTGTATTGTTAGGAACACACACATTAAGGATTGTTATGTCCTCTTGGAGAACTGACTCCTTTTCTTTATGTAATGTCCTCTTTAACCCTGATAACTTGCATTGCTTTAAAGTCTTCTTTGTTTGAAATTACTATAGCTACTCTGGTTTTCTTTTAAGTTGTATTAACATAGTGTATCTTTCTCTATCCACTTACTTTCAATCTATGTGTTTTTATTAAATGGGTTTCTTATAGATGAAATATACTTGGGTCTTCTTTTTTGATTAACTCTGATAATCTCTTTTATTTGGTGCATTTAGACCACTGACATTCAATGTGTTTATTCATATAGCTGAATTAATATCTACCATATGTACTATTTTTTCTATTTTTGCCTTTGTTCTTTCACATTTTTTCTGCCTTTGGTGGTTGAGTATTTTATATTATTTCATTTTCCCTCCTTCCTTACCATATCAGTTACAATTTGGAAATGGCTTTTTTTAAACAGTACATCAGTTTGCAATATACATTTACAACTAATCCCAGCCCACTTTCCTATAGCATTATATTGCTTTATGGGTAGCGTGGATACTTAATAATAACAAAATAATCTAATTCAAATATATGTTTAAAATAGCATGAGAAAGTGAAAGTGAAAGTCGCACAGTCATGTCTGACTCCTTGCAACCCCATGGACTATACAGTCCATGGAATTCTTCATGCCAGAATACTGGAATAGGTAGCTGTTCCCTTCTCCAGGGGATCTTCCCAACCCAGGGATCAAACCCAGATCTCCCAAATTGCAGGCGGATTCTTTACCAGCTGAGCCACCAGGGAAGACTCCAAATTAGGATGAGAGCTTTCATAATTCTATGCATGATGGAGATATAGTAGTTTCATACTCTAGTCCTCATCATTTAAAAAAATTGAGGTATAAGTGATATATTAGTTTCAAGTAATATAATTAGTCTCAGGTAATACAACATATGGAGAAGGCAAAGGCACCCCACTCCAGTACTCCTGCCTGGGAAGTCCCATGGACGGAGGAGCATGGTAGGCTGCAGTCCATGGGGTCTTGGACACGACTAAGCAACTCCACTTTCACTTTTCACTTTCATGCATTGGAGAAGGAAATGGCAACCCACTCCAGTGTTCTTGCCTGGAGAATCCCAGGGATGGGGGGGCCTGGTGGGCTCCCGTCTATGGGGTTGCACAGAGTTAGACACAACTGAAGTGACTTAGCAGCAGCAATACAACATAATGATTTGATATTTGCATACAGTTCATCCCCGAAAAACATAGGTTTGAACTGCATGGGTCCATTTATACAGAAATTTTTTTTTGGCAACATATACTATCATATAAATATGTTTACAATTAATGGTTGGTTGGATCTGCATTTGCAGAATCTGTGGTTGCAGGGTGCTGACTACAGAACTTGAGCATCAGTGGATTTTGGTGTCTGTGGCAGGTCCTAGATCCAGTTCCTATGGACACTGAAGGATGACTGTATACTGTGCAATGACCACCACAATAAATCAAGTCAACATCTGTCACTATAGGTACTTACAAAAGGTTTTTTCTTTTTTTTGTATGTGTGATAAGGACTTTTAAGATCTAGTCTCTTCTGTTCAGTTCAGTCACTCAGTCATGTCTGACTCTTTGTGACCCCAGGGACTGCAGCATGCCAGGCCTGTCTGTCCATCACTAACTCCCAGAGTTTAATCAAACTCCTGTCCATTGAATCAGTAATGCCATCCAACCACTTCATCCTCTGTCATTCCCGTCTCATCCCATCATCAATCTTTCCCAGCATCAGGGTCTTTTCAAATAAGTCAGCTCTTCATACCAGGTGGCCCAAATATTGGAGTTTCAGCTTCAACATCAGTCCTTCCAATGAACACCCAGGACTGATCTCCTTTAGGATGGACTGGTTGGATCTTCTTGCAGTCCAAGGGACTCTCAAGTGTCTTCTTCAACACCACAGTTCAAAAGCATCAATTCTTTGGTGCTCAGCTTTCTTTATAGTCCAACTCTCACATCCATACATGACCACTGGAAAAACCATAGCCTCGGCTAGATGGACCTTTGTTGGCAAAGTAACGTCTCTGCTTTTTAATATGCTGTCTAGGTTGGTCATAACTTTCCTTCCAAGGAGTGTCTTTTAATTTCATGGCTACAGTTACCATCTGCAGTGATTTTGGAGCCCAGAAAAATAAAGTCAGCCACTGTTTCCCCATCTGTTTACCAAGAAGTGATGGGACCGGATGCCATGATCTTCATTTTCTGAATGTTGAGCTTTAAGCCAACTTTTTCACTCTCCTCTTTCACTTTCATCAAGAGGCTCTTTAGTTCTTCACTTTCTGCCATAAGGGTGGTGTCATCTGTATATCTAAGGTTATTGATATTTCTCCTGTCAATCTTGATTCCAGCTTGTGATTCATCCAGCCCAGTGTTTCTCATGATGTACTCTGCATAGAAGTTAAATAAGCAGGGTGACAATATACAACCTTGACGTACTCTTTTTCCTATCTGGAACCAGTCTGTTGTTCTATGTCCAGTTCTATCTATTGCTTCTTGACCTCAATACAGATTTCTCAGGAGGCAGGTCAGGTGGTCTGTTATTCCCATCTCTTGAAGAATTTTCCACAGTTTATTGTGATCCACACAGTCAAAGGCTTTGGCATAGTCAATAAAGCAGAAATAGATGTTTTTCTGGAACTCTCTTGCTTTTTCAATGATCCAACAGATGCTGGCAATTTGATCTCTGGTTCCTCTGCCTTTTCTAAAACCAGCTTGAACATCTGGAAGTTCACAGTTTGCATACTATTGAAGTCTGGCTTGGAGAATTTTGAGCATTACTCTATTAGCATGTGAGATGAGTGCAATTGTACAGTAGTTAGAGCATTCTTTGGCATTGCCTTTCTTTGGGATTGGAATGAAAACTGACCTTTTCCAGTCCTGTTGCCATTGCTGAGTTTTCAAAATTTCCTGGCCTATTGAGTGCAGCACTTTCACAGTATCATCTTTTAGGATTTGAAATAGCTCAACTGGAATTTCATCACTTCCACTAGCTTTGTTGGTAGTGATGCTTCCTAAGGCCCACTTGACTTTGCATTCCAGGATATCTGATCCTAGGTGAGTGATCACACCATTGTGATTATCTGGGTCATGAAGATCTTTTTGTATAGTTCTTTCTGTGTATTCTTGCCACCTCTTCTTAATATCTTCTGCTTCTGTTAGGTCCATACCATTTCTGTCCTTTATTGAGCTCATGTTTGCATGAAATGTTGTCTTGGTATCTCTAATTTTCTTAAAGAGATCCCTAGTCTTTCCCATTCTATTGCTTTCCTCTATTTCTTTGCACTGATCAAATACGCAATACAGTATTATTAACTACAGTCACTGTGCTGCACATGGGGCTTCCCAGGTGGCTCTAGTGGTGAAGAATCCGCCTGCCGATGCATGAGACATAAGAAACATGGGTTTGATCCCTGGGTCAGGAAGATCCCCTGTAGAAGGGCACAGCAACCCACTCCAGTATTCTTGCCTGGAGAACCCCGTGGACAGAGGAGCCTAGTGGGCTATCGTCCTGGTGGGCTATCGCACGGAGTCGGACACAACTGAAGCGACTTAGCGCGCACACGTGCTGTACATGACCTCTTATAACTGAAGTTTGTACCTTTCTCTATGTCAATCCAAGTTTCTAACTTGTATCATTTTCCTTCTCTCTAAAGAATTCTTTTAGCATTTCTTCCAAGGCTGGTCTACAGGCAACAGATTCCCTTAATTTTTATTTGTCTTAAAAGGTTTTTTTTACCTCTCTCTCACTTTTGAAGGATAATCTCATCGGGCTCAGAATTTTAGGCTGAATTTTTTTACTCTCAACATTTTAAATATTTCATTCCACTCTTTTCTTGCTCATTTGGTTCTGAGAAGTTGGGTGTAATCCTTATCTTCGCTCCTCTGTAGGGAAAGTTTTCTTTCAGGACTCTTCTTTTATCTTTGATTTTCCATAGTTTGAAAATGATATGCTTAGGTGTCTTTTTCCGGTTTTCCTACTCGGTGTTCTCTGAGCTTCCTGGATCTGTGACTTGGGGTGTGATATTAATTTGGGTGAAATTCTCAGTCATTAATGCTTCAGATATTGCTCCTCTTCCTTGCTCTTTTTTCTCCTTTTGGTGTTCCTGTGATTCATATGTTACGTCTCTTGTAGTTGTCCAACAGGCTATGGGGGCTCCCTGGTGACTCAGTGGTGAAGAATCTGCCTGCAATGCAGAAGATGCAGTTTCAATACCTGGGTCGGGATTACAGAGGTGATTTAGGCTATGAAGCTTGTACCCTTCTAAGTATTGGAGTTGTTGGGACTTTGATGATATAGGAGGCAAAATATCTGAAACTGTCAGTTCAGTTCAGTTCAGTTGCTCAGTCGTGTCGGACTCTGCGACCCCACGGACTGCAGCACGCCAGGCCCCCTGTCCATCACCAACTCCTGGAGTTTACTCAAACTCATGTCTATCGAGTTGGTGATGCCATCCTATCATCTCATCTTCTGTTGTCCCCTTCCCCTTCCGCCTTTGATCTTTCCCAGCATCAGGGTCTTTTCCAATCAGTCAGTTCTTCGCATCAGGTGTCCAAAGTATTGGAGTTTCAGCTTCAGCATCAGTCCTTTCAGTGAATATTCAGGACTAATTTCCTCTAGGATCGACTGGTTTGATCTCCTTGAAGTCCAGGGGGCTCTCAAAAGTCTTATCCAACACCACAATTCAAAAGCATCAATTCTTTGGTGCTCAGCTTTCTTTATAGTCCAACTCTCACATCCATACATGACTATTAGAAAAACCATAGCTTTGACTACACAGACCTTTGTTGGCAAAATAATGTCTCTGCTTTTTAATATGCTGTCTAGGTTGGTCATAACTTTTCTTCCAAGGAGCAAGCGTCTTTTAATTTTGTGGCTGCCATCACCATCTGCAGTGATTTTGGAGCTCATAAAAATAAACTCTGTCACTGATTCCATTGTTCCCCATCTATTTGCCATGAAGTGATGGGGCCGGATGCCATGATCTTAGTTTTCTGAATGTTGAGCTTTAAGCAAACTTTTTCACTCTCCACTTTCACTTTCATCAAGAGGTTCTTTAGCTTTTCTTCACTTTCTGCCATAAGGGTGGTGTCAGCTGTATATCTGACATTATTGATATTTCTCCCAGCAATCTCGATCCCAGCTTGTGCTTCATCCAGCCCAGAATTTCTCATGATGTATTCTGTGTATAAGTTAAATCAGGGTGACAATATACAACCTTGATATACTCTTTTCCCGATTTGGAACCAGTCTGTTTTTCCATGTCTGGTTCTAATTGTTGCTTCCTGACCCTGCATACCCTCCGGAGATTTCTGAGGAGGCATATCAGGTGGTCTGGTATTCCCATCTCTTTAAGAATTTTCCACAGTTTGTTGTGATCCACATAGTCAAAGGCTTTGGTGTAGTCAATAAAGCTGAAGTAGATGTTTTTTTGGAACTCTCTTGCCTTTTCAATGATCCAATGGATATTGGCAATTTGATCTCTGGTTCCTCTGTTGTTTCTAAATCCAGCTTGATCATCTGGAAATTCTCGGTTCATGTACTGGTGAAGCCTGGTTTGGAGAATTTTGAGCATTAGTTTTCTCTTGTGAGAGATGAGTCCAATTGTACAGTAGTTAGAGCATTCTTTGGCATTGCCTTTCTTTGGGATTGGAATGAAAACTGACCTTTTCCAGTCCTGTTGCCACTGCTGAGTTTTCCAAATTTCCTGGCTTACTGAGTGCAGCACTTTCACAGCATCATTTTTTAGGATTTGAAATAGTCAACTGGAATTCCATCACCTCCACTAGGTTTGTTCATAGTGATACTTCCTAAAGCCTACTTGTCTTCGCATTCCAGGATGTCTTGTTCTAGGTGAGTGATCACACCATCATGGTTATCTAGGTCATGTAGATGTTTTTTGTATAGTTCTTCTGTGTATTATTGCCACTTCTTCTTAATATCTTCTGCTTCTGTTAGGTCCATACCATTTCTGTCCTTTATCGTGCCCTCTTAGTGTGAAATATTCCCTTTGTATCTCTAATTTTATTGAAGAGATCTCTACTCTTTCCCATTCCACTGGTTTCCTCTATTTCTTTGCCCTGATCACTGAGGGAGGCTTTCTTTTCTCTCCTTGCTCTTCTTTGGAACTCTGCATTCAGATGGGTATATCTTTCCTTTTCTCCTTTGCCTTTTGTTTCTCATTCCATAGTTCTTCAGGTACTCTGTCTATCAAATCTAATCCCTTGAATCTATTTGTCACTTCCACTGTATAATTGTAAGGAATTTTGATTTAGGTCATACCTGATTGGTCTAGTGGTTTTCCCTATTTTCTTCAATTTAAGTCTGAACTTTGCAATAAGGAGTTCATGATCTGAGCCACAGTCAGCTCCCAGTCTTGTTTTTGCTGACTGTAAAGAACTTCTCCATCTTTGGCTGCAAAGAATATAATCAATCTGATTTCAGTATTGACCATGTGTAGAATCTTCTCTTCCATTGTTGGAAGAGGGTGTTCTCTTGGCAAAACTGTATTAGCCTTTGCCCTGCTTCATTCCATACTCCAAGGCCAAATTTACCTGTTACTCCAGGTATTTCTTGACTTCCTACTTTTGCATTCCTGTCCACTATAATGAAAAGGACATACAAGAAGTTCTTGTGGGTCTTCACAGAACTATTCACCAGCTTCTTCGGTGTTAGTGGTTGGGGTTTGGACTTGGATTACTGTGATATTGAATGGTTTGCCTTGGAAACAAATGGAGATAATTCTGTCATTTTTGAGATTGCATCCAAGTATTGCATTTCCGACTCTTTTGTTGACTATGAGGGCTACTCCATTTCTTCTAAGGGATTCTTGCCCACAGTAGTAGATATCATGGTCATCTGAGTTAAGTTCACCCACTCCAGTCCATTTTAGTTCACTGATTCCTAGAATGTCGACGTTCACTCTTGCCATCTCCTGTTTGACCACTTCCAATTTGCTTGATTCATGGACCTAACATTCCAGGTTCCTATGCAATATTGCTCTTTACAGCATCAGACTTTACTTCATCACCCATCACATCCACAGCTGGGTGTTGTTTTTGCTTTGGCTCCATCTCTTCATTCTCTCTGGAGTTTTTTCTCCATTGATCTCCAGTATCATGCTGGGCACCTACCATCCTGGGGAGTTCATCTTCAGCGTCCTATCTTTTTGCCTTTTCATACTGTTCATGGGGTTCTCAAGGGAAGAATACTGAAGTGGTTTGCCATTCCCTTCTCCAGCGGACCACATTTTGTCAGAAACTTTTGAAAAGTGTGACTATCTCTAAAAAATACTTTTTGTTCAGGATGTTTATATCTGGGTTTCCCTGGTGACTCAGATGATAAAGAATCTGCCTGCAATGCAGAAGATCCAGGTTCAACCCCTGGGTTGGGAAGATCCCCTGGAGAAGGAAATGGCAACCCCCTCCAGTGTTTTAGCCTGGAAATCCCGTGAACAGAGGAACTTGACGGGCTATAGTCCAGGGGGTCACAAAAGAGTCAAACAGGACTTCGCAACTGAACAAACAACAACAGCAAGCATAGTCTTATTCTGTTCTGTTTTTTCCAATCATTTTTTCTCTTTGATTTTCAGTTTCAGAAGTTTCTGTTATCATATCCTCAAGCTCAGGGCTTCTTTCCTCAAGCTGTGTCCAGTCTATTAATAAGCCTATCTGAGGCATTCTTCATTTCTGTTACAATGTTCTTGATTGAATGCATTTCATTTGGTTCTTTCTCTGGATCTCCATCTCTCTGGTTACATTGCCCATCTGTTCCTGCATGCTCTCCTATTTATCCATTAAAGCCCTTAGCATATTAATCATAGTTGATTTATTAAATTAAAAACATTTTATTTATTTAGCTGCAAAGGTCTTGTTTGCAGCACACAGGATCTTTCATTTAGTTCCCTGGCAGCATGTGGGATCTTAGTTCCCTGATCAGCGATCAAACCCATATTCCTTGCATTGCAAGGCAGACTCTTAACCACTGGACCACCAGCGAAAGCCCTATTAAGTATTAAAAATTTATTTCTAAAATTTATTTTATGCAAGTATATTTGAGTTATGTTTTCATTTCTGCTGTATATATCACTTATACATACATATATATATATATTTTTCATATACCTTTGGTTTACCACAGGATGTTGACTCTAGTTCTCTGTGCTATGTAGTAGGGCCTTGTTGTTTGTAATCAGTTGTTCTAAATTCTCGGTCTGATAACGTCAGACTGCTATGTCTGGTTTTGATACTTGCTTTGTGTCTTCACACTGTGCTTTTTGTCTCTTGGTATGCCTCGTAGTTTTTTAGTTGCTATTTGGACACGAGGTACTGGGTCAAAGGAACTGCTGTAAATAGGCCTTTAATGAAGTTCTGGTGGGTGCGGGGAGTGCCTTGTAGGGAGCCTGTGCCTGTGAACTTCACAGGTGTTTCTCAGTGTGCTTGTCCTTCCTCCTTCAGGTGGGACAGGATGGCTCAAGTGGACTGGACTGGACTGTTTCCCTTCCTGCCGGTCACTTAGGTTCTGATCAGCCCCTAACAGGTTAGATTCTGGTTAACTAGTTTCTCCTGAGGGCAGACTTTGTTAAGAGGGATAGAACGCTATGGTATATTTTATAAAAGCTCATTTTCCCCTCCCCAGAGTGAAAGCACGAGATTTTTCTGATATTTACTGGGAGCATCTAGAGGAGCACTTGGAGCTAAAACTTACAAAGACCGGGGCTCTGTCCTGAATTGGGTCTCCCCGAGTGTTAAATACTCTGACTTGCCCTCTTGGAGCTTCCAGCAATTTGTTCAGGTTTTTCTAGCCTGGCAGAGGTTCCCGTGGAGGTTTCTGCTCCATAAGCTGCGATTGTCTGTGTGTGTCCGTCTCTCCATCTCCAGGGGCAGCAGCTTGCCCCGTGACCCCACTTCTCTTACAGATCTCAGAAGAGCTGGTGGCTCAGTTCATCCAGTTTTTGCTCGTTAGGATGGAGTGGGGACTTCCAAGCTCCTTACCTGTGGAACTGAAAATCTTTTTAGGGATTTAAAAAAATCTAACATTTGTGCCTTTTTATTGCGGTAAAATATATGTAGTGAAAAAATGCCATTTAGAAAGGTCAGTTCAGGGACTCCCCTGGTGGTCCAGGGGCTAAGACTCTGTGTGCTCCCAATGCAGGCGGTGGGTGGGGCCCAGGTTCAACCTCTGGTCAGGGAGCTACATCCCCACGTGCTACCACTACGAGCTGGGTGCAGCCAAATAAATAAATAAAAATAAAATAAAATACAGAAATCAGTTCAGCAGTACCAAGTACACTCACATGGTTGTGTAACCATGGCTAGCCTGGGGTCTGGCCTCAGGCAGCTCCTGCTGCCCCCTGCAGGAGGGCTGGGGCCAGAGGCAGGAGTGGGGTGTCCCCCTCCCTGGGCCGTCCCAGTGGTGGCTGGACAGCGTTTCTGAGCTCCGGGTCTCTGGGACCCCCCTACCAGCCACGTGGCCTGGGCCAGTGCCGCGCGACACGCATGACCAGACACTCCCCACGCCCCGCCCATGGCTTCTTTTCTATCCTTTGCCCCGAAGGGAACAGCTGAGAAGACTGACTAAATTCTGCTCCTGGGCTATCACTCTGGACCATGGGACTGTCTGCCAGGTAGCGATCCAGCAAGCCTCAGTTTCCCCTTCTGTAAAATGGGACAATGCTGTCTACCCACTGGGCTGCAAGGAACCCGCACCAGCCGCTTTACGTGAAAACGCTTTGCGTGCTGGGAAGAGACACACCTGCTGCTTATTAATCAAGAGTTCATGTTGTAAAACATAATTGCCTTCTTGTTTTTAATGTTGGGGTATTTACACAGAAGCCCTCTCCCTTGCATGATCGTTTTAGTGGCTCATTTATTTGCCTTGCTGTGTGAAGGAAAAAAAAAAAAAAAAAACAAAACCATAGTCTCCCGTGGAATCACCTGCACTCTTCACGGGTCTGAAAGTTGGTTTCCTTTGTCATCCTTACCTTTCCCAAGGGTTAGCACAGTCATCCGGGATCAGGATGGCAGCTTTGAGTTAAAAGTTAATTATTCTTTATTGCATCAAGAACACAGTTTTTTAAAAAAGTGATTTACTCTTCTTTGTAATTATAGACATGGTGATTAGGATTTCTTGTATATCACATTGCAGATTTTTTATATATGATTTATCCCCAGCCCTGGTTTAAAACTCTTCGTTTACAAGTTTTTATTCCTATTTCTGAGACAGTGTTTAGGGACTACGGCTGGGCCCAGTGCCTCTGTGGGGGCTATTAGAGTCACTGTGTACATATATAATTAAGGAATTTCAAAACACAAATTACCGCCTTTGGGGCCCTAGCCCGCGCAGTTACCATCTATCATGTCAGCTCTCAAGACGACTCTGTGTGTGTTTGGTAAAGTAAATTAACATACAACAACTTTGCTTAAAATAATGTTCAAATTTAAGATGTAGCAAGAAGCAGGAAAAACAAACAACTGAGGGATCCAGGGAGAGTCCAAATCACACATTTAAATGAGGAGGAAACTCTCGCCAGGCACCTTTCATCACCTGTAGATTATGCACAAAGCTGTCTAAATACTGAGTCCCTCTTCACCTGCTCCTATTTTCTGGCCAAACTTCTGTTGGATCTGAATCATCTCTGAGCAGACCTTGGGTTTCCCTGGTGGCTCAGATGGTAAAGAATCTGCCTGAAAATGCAGGAGACTTGGGTTCCATCTCTGGGTCAGGAAGATTCCCTTGAAGAAGGGCCAGTATTCTTGCCTGGAGAACTCAATGGACAGAGGAGCCTGGTGGGCTACCATCCAGGGGGTTGCAGAAAGTCACAGCTGAGTGACTAACACACACACGGGGCAGATCTTGGGCTTAGAAGGGACCTTCGGAGCCTCATCCATGTCACGTATTTTAGCCTTTGGAAATGTGTTATTATGATTATTTTGAAATCTTTATTTATTTTTGGCTGTGTGAGGTCTTAGTTGCGGCTTGCAAATTTTCTTGGCTGTGTCATTGTGGTGGGTAGGCTTCTCTCTAGTTGCAGTTGTGGGCTTAGTTGCTCTGATTCATGTGGGATCTTAGTTCCCCCACTGGGGATCGAACCTGTGTTCCCTGCATTGGAAGGTGGATTCTTAACCACTGGACCACCAGGGAAGTCCCTGGAAATGTATTGTTGAAGAGACAATGGAACAGCATTTCAGAGTTTGGAAACAGGAAGGAAAACACCATCTGTCAGTTGAGCAGCTGAGGATGAGCTGTCTCAAATACCAGCCCGATGGGAGGCCTGACTCTGAATTTTTAGGTCCACACTGGGAGTGCCGGCCTCAAAAACCTGCTTCTGGTTTTGAAAGTTGGTCCTTCCCCAATATTTTAGTATTAAAATTTTTTTTTGCTACCAATAAAACCATGTTCAGGACTAATATTAATGCTTTAAAACCTACAATGGTTCTTTGGAGCCCAGTTAACAGAAGCAGATTCTTGAAAACAGATGTGTTTGTGGTCTGATGTTGATGTGGATGAGGCTCTAGCTAGTGGGATGGGTGACAAGTTTCCTCATCTCCTAAGAGGGGAATAAAATGATGGCTCTTCACACACGAAAACCAAATACCAACCACCGTTATCATGCCCAGTAGTAACCATTGGTAATATTTTGGTGGTGTCGTGTCCTTTTAGATCTGCTTGATGCACATCTTACACACCAAGTTCAATCTTTTAAAAAGAACTTGACTTAATACTTTTCACTCTTTTTTTCTCACTTATTCTACTTTGACCACTTTCAAAAGTCAGCAAATATTGAGCACATTATTTTTAGAGGTTGCAAACAGTTCTATCACTCAGCCGAGACCACTGTTTCTGTAGTCTTTTCACAACTAATGAATTTAGGGTTTTCAATTTTTTGCTATCAGTATGATGCCTCACTCCAGCACTCTTGCCTGGAAAATCCCATGGACGGAGGAGCCTTGGAAGGCTGCAGTCCATGGGGTCGCTAAGAGTCGGACACGACTGAGTGACTTCACTTTCACTTTTCACTCTCATGCATTGGAGAAGGAAATGGCAACCCACTCCAGTGTTCTTGCCTGGAGAATACCAGAGACGGGGGAGCCTGATGGGCTGCCATCTCTGGGGTCGCACAGAGTTGGACACGACTGAAGTGACTTAGCAGCACCAGCAGCAGCATAATGCTTCATTGAATATCCTCCTAGGTGCATCTTTGTGTATGTGTACTATAATTCCTTTAAGATGATTTCTTAGAAATGGGATACTGTGTCAAATGTTATGCATATGGACGTTACCATTTATTCCTCTTAAAGACAGCATTTTCCTTGGTAAAAGGAGCAAACTGCTTTAAGACAGATCTACTGCCGTGGTAGTATTCATGTAGAACATCTTGGTAAAAAGGCTGAAGGTGTGTGCTGGCCAGACCCTATACCAGAGCAGAGACAGAAAATGGTGAAAGAGACACAGGGACTGCTACCCCCTCCCCAAACCACAGGGAACCCCTCAGTGGGGAGGAGGGAAAGCCAAGATTCTTCATCTGTTGAAGACGATTCAGTCAAGACAGGGTAACAGGATTGGAGTTTTGTAAAAAGAGTGGCTGTTGCATAGAACTGGTTGGACAGTAGCTTTGTGGCAGGACTCCTGATCACAGAAGGTCTAGAAGCTTTATTCTGTCCGTCAGGTTACAGAATGTCAGGTTTACACTGGGTGGAATTCTCTGGATTATCAGCACTAGAAAGTGAGCAGTACATTGGCTACAAATCCGTTTCTTTTCAATTTATTAGAGACCAGCTGGGTATCCAGGAATAATTCACAAACTGATTTTGACAATATATTGTATTTCCTTATGTCCCTCACCATTGCTAAAGAAAGTTGAGCACCGAAGTACTGATGCTTTTGAATTGTGGTCTTGGAGAAGACTCTTGAGTGTCCCTAGGACTGCAAGGAGATCCAACCAGTCCATCCTAAAGGAAATCAGTCTGGAATATTTATTGAAAGGACTGATGCTGAAGCTGAAACTCCAATACTTTGACCACCTGATGGAAGAACTGATTCCTTGGAAAAGACTCTGATGCTGGGAAAGATTGAAGATGGGAGGAGAAGGGGATGAGATGGTTGAGTGTCATCACCGACTTCATGGACATGAGTCTGAGAAAGCTTCGGGAGTTGGTGATGGACAGGGAGGCCTGGCGTGCTGCAGTCCCTGGGGTTGCAAAGAGTTAGACATGACTGAGCTACTGAACTGAACTCATCATTGCTATCAAGTATGATGGTTCAATGAATATCCTCTGACATGCTTCTTTGTATATGTCTACTATAATTCCTTTAAGATGAATTCTTTTCCTTTTACCTAGGAAACTCCTTAGTAGGAGTCTGTGGTTCCTGCCTTCTCAGAATGCATCATTCTGTGTCTTATAGTAACAGCACTCTAATTTTTCTCTCCTCACTAGTAGGGAGACCACTGTCCCCCACTCTCAGTCTATGTAATGTAGATGATTACATAGATGATTACTGTGGAATCCTGGAGATGACACGTCACCTAAACCAGATAATTAGAGTATTTTCTCTCTCTGACCACCATAATTGAACTAGGAATAGGACCTGGCCAAGTTCACCAGCTCAGAATGAATCTCAGCACTTCTGCTTAAGCAATTGTTGAAAGGTGATCCTTTTTTGAAATTATAGTTAATCATATTATAAGTAATATTTTTTTCACCAAAAGATACCAAGAAGGGTATCCATCTAGAAGAAGCATAATACCCATTCTTCTGAAGTACACGTGGAATAGTCTCAGGATAGACCATGTGTTGGGACACAAAACAAGTCTCAATAAATTTAAGAAGATTGAAATCACAACAAGTATCTTTTCCTATTATAACAGTATGAAACAAAATAAGCTCCAAGAAAACAGTTGTAAAAATTACAAATATGTGGAGACTAAGCAACATGCTGCTGAACAACCATTGGGTCAATGAAGGAATCAAAGAGTAAATTTAAAAAGTACCTGAAGACAAATGAAAATAGGATATACCAGAATCTATGAGACGCAGTAAAAATGGTTCTAAGAGAAAGTTTATAGTGGTACAGGCTTACCTCAAGAAACAAGAAGAATTTCAAATAAACAATCTAATCTTCCAGCTAGGAACTAGAAAAAGAACAAATGAAGCCTGAAGTAAGTAGATGGAAGGGAGTGGAAAAAAAAAAAAATCAGAGTGGAAATAAAATAAATGAAGACTAAAGAAAGATAAAAGATCAATAAAACAAAGGGCTGGCTTTTTGAAAATATATACAAAACCAACAAGTCTTTAGCTAGACTCACTAAGGAAAAAGAGAAAGGCTCAAAAATCAGGAGACGTTTACAACAGATATTGCAGAAATACAAAGGATTATAAAAGACTTCTCTGAATACCTATAAACTAACAAACTGGACAACCTAGAAGAAATGGATAAATTCTTAGACTCATACAATCTTTCAGGGTTGAATCATGAAAAAAAAATAGTAAATCCGAATAGACTGATCACTGGTAAGGAGATTGGAACTGTCATCAAAAACCTTCCCTGAAACATGCGTCCAGGAACAGACAGATTAACTAGTGAATTCTACCAAACTCTAAGATGATTTAATACCTATCCTTCTGAAACTCTTCCAAAAAATCAAAGGAGTGGGAATACTTTCTAGCTCATTTTGCAAGGCTGATATTACCTTGATACCCAAAACCAGACAAGGAGAACACAAAAAGGAAAATTAAGAGTCAATGTCCGTGATGAACACAGATGTAAAAATCCCCAACAAAATATTAGCAAATCTAATACAACAATACATTTAAAGTGTCATATACCATGATCAGGTGGGATTTATTTCAGGGATGCAAGGGTGATTCAGCACTCACAAATCAATCTGCATGACGCATCACGTTAACAAAATAAGGATAAAAATAATATGATCACCTCAATAGATGCAGAAAAAGCATTTGACAAAATATAGCATTAACTTATGATTAAAAACTCTCAATAAAATGGGTGTGGAAGGAACATACCTCAACATAATATATTAATAGGTACTGGCACAAGGATAAACAAATAGTCCAATGGAAGAGAATAGAGTCCAGAAATAGACCCATATATATAAGGTTAGTTGATTTATATTGAAATTGAGTGGCCGTGCACAGAACTAAGGGAAGAGCAGCCCTTTCAACAAGTAAGTGGTACTGGCTCAACTAGCTATCCATTTGAAACAAAATGAAGCCTGAATCCTATCTTACACCATTCATAAGAAACAATTCCAGGTGGATCATAGATGTACCTGTGAAAAATGAATCAATAAATCTTCTGGAAGAGTCTGAAGAGAATATTTTCCCAATCTTTGGGCTAGGCAGAGATTTCTAAAACAGGACACCAAAAGCGCTCATTATAAAGGGAGAGATTTATGAGTTGGACATACATATGTGTATATATATGCATATGTATATACACATTATTTGACTATATTATAATTAAGATTATATATATGTATATATACATATATATGTATACTGATGTATGTAATGTCTGTATACAAATACATGACTATATTATAATTAAGATTTTTTAACTAAAAGACACCAATAAGGGGATAAGAAGAGTGGCTTATATTTGCAATAAATATATTTGACTAAGGACTCTACTAGAATTATCAAGAAAGGAAACCCACAAACCAATAAGAGAAAGACAAACAACCCAATAGAAAAATGGGCAAAAAACTTGAATGAATGTTTTACAAAAGAGCAATAAATAACCAAATGATGAATAAATATCTGAAAAGGTGCTCAAGCTCATTAATCACAAGGCAAGGGCATATTAAAGCCACAGTTAAATAGCCATTTGTATGGTTAAGATTAAAAAAAAAAAAAAGATTCATACTACCACACATTGACGTGGACGTGAAACAGACATCTTATTTACCGTTGGTGGAAATGTAAATTGGGACATACATGTTGGAAAGCGTTTCGGCATTATCTGCTAAATCTGAACATATACATACCCTGTGACTCAGCACTTCAACTGCTAAATAGGTATATACTCGAAATAGTTAAATACATTTATGCATCAAAAGATATTTATGAGACAGACTTCCCTGGTGGTCCAGTGATGAAGAATCTGCTTGCCCCCGCAGAGGACATAGACTTGATCCCTGGTCCAGGAAAATGCCACCTGCTGCAGAGCAACTAAGCCCTGTGCACCACAACTTCTGAGCCCACGTCCTGGAGTCTGTGCTCCACAGAGAGAAGCCCCACTAAAGAGAAGCCTGCCTCCTGCAACTAGAGAGCAGCGCCTGCTCGCTGCAACCGGAGAAAGCCCTCGTGCTGCAACCAGAGAAAGCCCTCGCGCAGCAACAAAGACCCAGCACAGCCAAAGATAAATAAATAAATAAAATACTAAAGAGGAAAAAAAGACATTTATGAGAAAGTTCATAGCAGCACTGTTTGCAATAGCCTCCAACTGAAATAACCCAGATGTCCATCAACAATAGGATAGACAATTAAATTGTGATCTGTTCATGCTATGGAATACTCTACTGTGATGAATAAGAGCAACTTATTGCTACAGTTATACATAATGATACAGATGAATCTCCTGAACATAATTTTGAGTGAAAGAATCCAGATACAAAGGGGTGTGTACTCTTTGCTTCCGTTTATATAAAGTTCAAAAATAAGCAAGACTAATGAAGGTGCTAGAAGTTTTTGTGGCTGGGGGTGACTGGCAGGGGCATAAGGGAGGATGATCCGAGTGTGCTATGTGTTGATTGGGTTGGTGTGTCCTCTATGCAAATATTTATTGAACTGCGTTCCTTTCATTATATGTATTATTCTTCACGGAAAAACATAATGAATGACCCCATGTATGAGCATAAAGGAAATCAACCCTGAATATTCATCGGAAGGACTGATGCTGAAGCTGCAGCTCCAATACTTGGGCCACGTGATGCAAGAACCAACTCGTTGGAAACGACCTTGCTGCTGGGAAAGATTGAGGGCAGAAGGAGAAGGAGGCGACACAGGATGAGACGGCTGGATGGCATCACCGACTCAACGAACGTGAATTTGAACAAACTCTGGGAGCTTGTGAAAGACAGGGAAGCCTGGTGTTCTGCAGTCCATGGGGTTGCAAAGAGTTGGACACAACTTAGCGACTGAACAACAGCAGCAAGATGCATGATCATGGGAAAGGCGTGCCTCATTCAGTGTGAGGCCAGCATGAGCAGGTTGCCGTCAAGTGGGACCATGGGAAGAATGGGGCGGGGCATGGAGCAGATTTCCCTGTACTGCCCAAGGGATGCAGGACCTGACTTTTGGCCTTATTTCTGCCCTTGGCTATAGGATCTGGGCCAGTTGTGATGGTTTTCTGGGCAGCTCTGGGACTGGATCATGGATTCTCCTCTGTGGGCTTCGTGGATGGGCTTCGTAGGTGGGTAGACTCCTTGACATGGTGAGTCTGTGTGTATGTGCACTTTCTTGGAGAGAAATTCACCAAAGCAATTATCTCCAAGGCTCCTGTGGCTTGATCCGCCATGGTTTTCTGGGCCACGGGCAATCTGGCAGAGGGCACATTTTATCCCGGATGGCACCAGATTTAAGTCATTGAGCTTAGAGCAGCTGGTGGCAGAGAGACAGTAGGTGGGTAGGGGGCCTTGGAGGGAAAGCTGAGAGCACTCTTCAACCCACAATCACGGGGTTATGTCATATCAGAGAATGTGCACAGGGAGGGGGGTGAGGGCCTTCTGTGTCAGAGATGAGGCAGTCTCTTTGTTAAAATTATGATTTCCTTTTTCCTGACAGCATCTATGAAACCCTTTGCAGTAAGCATTCCAGGTTTCTGTAATGTATCGCTTTGGGGGCACCGAGGGGTTGTCACAACGGATCACATCACTCTTGAGTACCAGGGACAATAGGGCCTATAAGACTCCATCCCAAAAGGGCATCTTTTCTCTTAGGAAACAGGTCACACTTGCCATTAACATCAGGAAGAATTAGAAACAAGTTTCTGAGGCCAGAACGTAGCCTGAGGATCAACTGAACCCTTTTCCTTTGCTTGAGACATGAAGTGATGTGATTTTTGGGGGGAGATGGGCCGGGGTATCTTGTTGTAAGTGATGGATAAACACATTTGATTAATATTGATTTAGGGTACCATTTTAGAACCTTTAGAAGGTTTCACACTTGCATATTTAACGTGGTAATGTCTAAATGGGAACAGGTCCATGATGGGGGGCTGGGCGGAGGTCTAGGCCACTTTGTGTAGTGAATTGGGGAGGGGGTCCACACTGCCTGTGGAGGCGCCAGGCTGCAGCGTGGTGACCCTCCTCCTCTGGGAACTTTCAGATGCTTCTCTCTCTCAGTACTGCCAAGGGCTTTCCATTAGCTTTTTTTTAAATTAATTTTTGTTGGATTATAGTTACTTCACAATGTTGAGTTAGTTTCTACTGTACTCCACTGGGTTTTATGAGAAGGAAAATTTCCCAAGTGTTTGAATCCACAGCTCACTAAGTCCTCTTAATAACTGTGTGGACTGGAGCACATCACTCCAGATCTCTGAATCTGGACTTCCCTATCAAATGACACGTATGACTTGGCAGCTCAGAGCTGTCATGATAACACCTGCGCTTGGCCATTGACGTACTCAGCAAGCAGTGGTTGTTCCCATCTTCATACAAAGCAGGATGAAAGCAGGGCTTCAATGGCAAGGACCGTGTGAGCCTAGGAAGGAGGGAGGCATTCTACAAGGGAGTGAGCGAAGACTTCAGGGACAAGACATTTTGAAGCAGGGGATAGATACCCTTCGCCCCCAGGGTAAAGTGATAAGAGACCCATTCCCTGCAAACTGAAATCCCAAGATGAGAATAGTGGGACAATTAAGAGAAGGGGTTGGACCCTTTGATACTTGTTATTCTCAAAGTCAGGAGACCTTCCTGACCACATGTGTGCAAAAAGGCTTCTTGGAGGTCAAAGGGGGAGTGATGTCAAGGGATGCTCTACCCATAGGCCTCTTCAGCAGAATCCATTTTGGCTAAGAGTTGTGTGCGTACACATGGGAGGATCCCAAGATATACCACATATGGGCTGTGATACCAGGCACATCAAGATGATTGGCCTAGGGAAACCCATAAGAAATGCCCCATAAAGGTGACTCAAGGACTCACCCCAGAGTCTGCTGTGTGCCCATCCGCGTGTACTGTACCCTTTCCCCTCTTATAAAGCTCTTTGCTTCCTTCACTGCTTTCCGACTTTGTGGGAATTCTTTTCCACAAAGCTGAATGGCCAGGGCCTTATCACTGACCACTGGTCTAGTGGCTAGGATCTGGTGCTCTCACTGCCGTGACCCAGATACAATCTCTGGCCAGGGAACCGAAGCCCTGCTTCAAGCTGCTGCAGGCCGAGGCCACCAAGATCAATTTGAGATGAACTTTGAAGGGTAAATAGAATTTTGATGGAAGACAGGGAGAAGGCAACTGGGCAAAAGGGCAATGTCTCACGAAGAGATGTGGAAATGGGAGGATGACGTTGGATATTTTGGGGAAAGGAACTGCCTGGTGTGGCTGGATGCCATGAGAGGTGAGGTCAAGGTCAGTTCACAGGAGGCCTTGATTAGTCGGGTTAGGCCAACATTTCCAGTGAGGACCCAAATTCTCTAGTCACTCTCCATGGTGGTCCCATCTTTTTAAGGCACTTGCAGTACCTGGAGATGAGGAAGGCTGACTCCCGGGGCTCCTCTGAGAGGACACAGCATCACTCTTCTGCTTCATTGGCCAATTTTATCCTAATGCTAAAGCAAAGGCTAAATTAGACTGTGAAGGTAAATATACATAGAGAAAGCCACAAAATTAAAACTATAAGGGAGGGATTGAGTTGTTAATCATATCGCAGCGTTTCACAAAGAATAGGCTGAGTTTCCCAACGAAACGATGACTCCAGCATATAAATTAATCTTTTGTATGGGAAGAAATGAAAGTCATTAAATGTCATTGTCTTATTTTAAAAGCAGCAATATCCTGGCTGATTGCAAGCGCTTAGAGGAGGATGATTAAACAGAAACCTTATCTTCACTGTTCCAAGGAGAAAATTGGAGAAAAGTTATCCAATTATGGATGATAAAGCAGAGAAAAGAACTCGAGAAGAGGCTAACGTAGGTCGGTAGGTTATAAAGAACATGTTCCCGCCTTGGTACTGTGATCTCCTCATGGTCAATAACAGAAGCTCGTGCAGCCATGGAAATTATTGCATTGCTTTAATGTGCTGTCAGGCATCAGAAGTATTTGTAAATTCTTTCTTTAACTCATTTCTGCTGCTGCTAAGTCACTTCAGTCGTGTCCAACTCTGTGCGACCCCATAGACAGCAGCCCACCAGGCTCCCCTGTCCCTGGGATTCTCCAGGTAAGAACACTGGAGTGGGTTGCCATTTCCTTCTCCAGTGCATGAAAGTGAAAAGTGAAAGGGAAGTCGCTCAGTCATGTCTGACTCTTAGTGACCCCATGGACTGCAGCCTACCAGGATCCTCCGTCCATGGGATTTTCCAGGCAAGAGTACTGGAGTGGGGTGCCATTGCCTTCTCCAAACTCATTTCCAGGTAAATGATTGTCATTTAGTTACCTATCCCCTATAGAGGAAACTATAAGGTTTTTAATCTTGCCTTGGGGATGTGGGCAAATTATTTGTTGTCCCTGAAACTCAGTCTTCTGATCTGTAGGTTGGGTCTATTGGGCATCATTGGTGGGGCTGAGTGGAAGCAAGTAGACCAGGGTTTCTCACCATCACACTGTTGACATTCAGGGCTGGACCTTTCCTTGTGGTGGTGGTGGTGGTGGTGGTGGTGGTGGTGGGGGCTGCGCTGTGGGTTGTAGATGGTTTAGCAGCCTCCCTGACCTTGACCTAGTAGCACTGTCTCCACTCTTGACCCTGCAGTTGTGACATCCAAAAATGTCTCTGGACATCACCAAATGTACCCTGGGGACAAAGTCACCCCAGGTCATGAACCACTTGCATAGGTAGAGCATCTGGCTTTGCACTTTGCAGAATCCACACTCAATTCATAGTAGCTATTAATATTACTGATACTCAATCGAGACTGGCTTACTTTTGTTATTGCTCAAACAATCTTCTAACAGTTGCTTCAAGTCTAATATTGTTGCTAAATACACCCAATGCATGATGACTTAGAAGTTATCCCCAGATTTCTTTCCTTTTTATTTTTTGCCAAATCAAAGTATTTAATTTCTAACTTGGAAATCATGGGCCTGGTAACATAAGATTGTTTTACTCCAAAGGAATAAATATTTCCCCTCAGTTTTAAATTAAAATTCTAGATTCTCTCTTTTCCTGGTAAATAAGGTGATGGGAGTAGATGCCATCTTTGAAGTGAATATCACCTAAACCACACCTGGGAGAATAAAGAATTATTGAGAAATTATCATAAAAGATACCGTGTGGTGTGCAGCTACTCTATAAGAATATGTTTTATTAGATACAATAATATGAATTCACATTTCAGATAATTACATGGATATGAACGTGGGGCCAAGGCTACACAGGAACAGCCGACAAAGTTAGGGACAGAAATCACTTTCCCCAAATGTTTACATTTGTCTAGCTAATAGGGATTTTATTTCCTGCAGGAAGAAGGAATTTAATCACAATTAGCATTTTATTTGGATCATTTCCATTCCCTTTAGATATTTTATCACCAAAGGAGACTTTTGAGGAGGAGGAGGAAAGAGGGTTTTTTTGGGGGTCAACTAAGACAAAGTATCTATATTAGTTTTCTAAAGGTTGCAGCAATCAGTACCACAAACTGGGTGGCTTAAAGCAACAGAAATCTCTTCTTTCTCAGTTGGGGCGGCTGAAAGCCTGGAATCGTGGTGTCGGCGGAGATGCACCCTTTCTAAAGAGGAGGCATCCTTCCTTGCCCCTTCCAGCTTCTGCAGGCCCGGGCTTCCCTGGGCTTGTGGCCGCATCGTTCCGACCTCGGCCTCCGTTTCCACAGGGTCTCCTTCCTGGTGTCTCTGTGTCTTCTTCTGTTTGTTTGTTTTGGTTTCTACTTATTGGCCACACTGTGTGGCACGTGGGGTCTTAGTTCCCTGGCCAGCGATCAAACCCAAGCCCCATGCAACGGAAGCGCAAGGTCTTAACCGCTTGACCACCAGGAACATCCCCCTGTGTCTCTTTTTCTGTCTCTTATAAGGACACTTGTCATTGGATTTAGGACCACTCTCATCCCGGGTGATCTCATCATGAGAGACTTACCTTAATTATATCTGCATGCATGCTAAATGGCTCCAGTCACGTCAGTTTCCATGTGGCCCTGTGGAGCAGAGCCGACCAGGCTCCTCCATCCATGGGATTCTCCAGGCAAGAATGCTGGAACGGGTTGCCATGCCCTCCTCCAGGGGATCTTCCCAACCCAGGTATGGAACCTGCGTCTTGTGTCTCCTGCATTGGCAGGCAGGTTCTTTACTGCGAGCACCACCTGGGAAGCCCAGTTGTATCTGCAAACATTCCAGATATGGTCACATTTCAGGCTCTGGTGGACACACTTTGTGGGGCCACACCTCAGGCCACTAAAGCATCTTTTTTTGCATGTGGAGCTTTTGAAGGTTAAATTGGATGGCTGATCACCATTAAACCTTTATTAACACCAACTCTTGCCAAATGGAGGTCTTCCTTCCTTCTTGCAGCCTTCAGATTTCCTCTTGAAACTGACGGGCAGAGACTTCCCTGGTGGTCCAGGGATTGAGAGCTCATCTTGCAATGCAAAGCACACGGGCTCGATCCTTGGCCAGGGGAATGAGGCTCCCACATGCTGCAGGACAATTGGGCCCGCCTGCCGTGACTACTGAGCCCACACCACAGCGAGAGAGAGTTCATGTGCTATAACAAAAGATCCCGATCGCCGCAACTAAGACCCGATGCAACCCACCAAATAAATAAAGTGCAAAACACCCTGAGGGGCGACGGGCAAAATGACCAGAGAAGAACATTGAAGCATCGTAGGTCCTGCCTTTGGCTCACCTCTTCATGGAAGCTGTACATGTGAACAAGGAACTCTTGGCTGTTGGTTATGGCTCCACTAGAAATGTCAACAGGACAGACTCCAAGGCCTTGCTATGCCATCATAGGCTGGAGAGAGAAGACTCTGTTTTTAAAATTCAAGCACTTCTAAATTTGTTGATAGTCATCAATGAACTCATGAAGATGGAACTTTGAAAATAAACAGTTAACCTTGAAACTGGGAATATATATAGAACTTGTAGTTTGTTTTTCCTGCTTTGAATATCAGTTGATGTTTTTATCTGTGGCCGTGGAGCACTCTCTGTAAGCCCTTTCTCTCTTTGTGGGTGGTTCTTTACTGGAAATCCTCTACTACATGAAGCTCTCAGTATTTTCATGTGTAGAAATGGAGGGATTTGAGTTGCCTGAATTTTGAGCTCCTTTTCAGCTACCAGTTAAACTGGAACCCTTCCCCTTTAGTCAAAAGCTTTCAATTTCTCTTCAGTTCTAACTTGGCTATCACTATTTCACCTACACCTCTTCTCCCTTCAATCCATCCACCTATTCATCTATCCATCTGCCCATTCATCCATCCATCCACCCACCCATCCAGTCATCCATCCATCCATCTATCCACCTCCCCACTCACCAACCCATTAGTCCATCCAACTGTTCATAACCATGTTTTCTCCTTCTGTCTTTCCATCCTTCCATTCCTCCCTCCTACCCTGCTTCTCTCCTTCCCTTCTTCCAACTCTCCATTTATCCATCCATCTATCCGTCGCCCTTCTATCCCTCCCTCCTTCCATCCAACCATGCCTTCATCTATGCTTTCCGCCTTCCTCCCTTCCTCTCCCCAACTGTCTACCTATTCATATATCCTTCTTCCTATTCACTCGCCTCTCTACTCCACAGAGTTAAGCCTCATGCTGTGTGTCAGGCACAGTGCGAGTAGCCTTTGGGGACACAGTGTTGAACAAGGCAGCTGAGCTGGGGTGGCCCAGGTTTATGTGATCTGAAGCTTATCCAATTTGGGGGGCCCTCTTCGAAAGAATACAAGCTCACAAATACAAGATTGCTAGAGTGGTCCCTCTGCCTCAGCTGGGGCCATGCAAGCAAAGAGACCTGAGGTTTGGGATTTGTTGGCTTCTTGGTGCTCAGTTTCTGCTGCCCCCTATGAGGGATGGGCTTCTCTACCAGCAGGGATTTAGGTAAACCTGGAATGAACTGCTCAGACCATGCCTGGGAGCTCCGAGAAAGCAGGGACCACCTCCACGAGGGAGGGTTTGCTAGAAAAGGGGATTTCTGGTTAGGGTTCCCCTCAGTTTCCCCATCCATACAAATGGGAACAACTCAGATGAAGCTCACGGGGTTCACGGAGAGCAGCCTTGAGAGCAACAAAAGGCGTCTTGATTCAGATGCTTCTCCGCCATGGAGTCCAGGCAAAGAGCGTTCCTGGATGGCCCGAGGCTCTGTAAGTCCCCAGAGTCCTGCAGATTTCCAGCGGTCAAGCTCAGAAGGGTCTGATTCATCTGCACTGCATTTTGCTGGTGTTTTGTTTTGTCTTTGCTATTGTGCCGGAATCTTCCAACGGCGCTGGGGCAGGACTCCGTTCTTTGTTTAAGGCTCACCATCACCCACAGGGCTGTGGAGCGTGGTCTGTGCGGTGTTCTAGCCATAGCAGCAGAAACAACTACAGAAATTTCACTCCAGAGCAGCTCTTTTCATCTTCAAAGCATTTTGAAGATGCTAACTAATTAATAAACAAGACAGAATGCCATAGTTAATAAGTATCTTTTGAGCAAAGCAGCCCCAGCACTTCAGGGTGGGAGTCCTGGATGGAATTGCTATTGCTCTTGCTGGCTCTGGTCTTTGGGGGTCAGAGGGGAGGTTGCCTTGCCCACCCCTGGGCACGTGCTGTGATTCTCTCCACTGTACCCCAGACAGGACTCTAACACCTGTGTGCCCTGACACTGCCAGAGCATATTTTTTCCAATCTCCTGTGGCACATGTTTGGAGGTCCCAAATGGGGCCAAATGAGCGGCTCCAGACTGCTCCCAAAGCGTACAACTCCCAGCCTGAAACTCACAGACGGTGCAGCGTAACCTGACCAGGCCCCCAGGAGGGCTCAGCTGAGAGCTGAGAGCAGACCTGTTTCTTTCCAACTCGATTTACCTGTTATCTGGTCCCATTTCCTTTCTGACATGTTCTCTGGATCAGGCTCAGATGTCTTCCAGTTGCCTGGAAGATATTAGCAAGAGACACAGGCATGGCTTTAAAGACTGCCGGGAGGGCTACCGTGACCATCTCTGCCACCAGGCGGGGGAGGGGGTGGGGGGGGCGGTGAGGACCCCTGATGGTCCCGCAGCTAGAATGTGGGGGAAGAGGCTCCAGCCTCCTCTTGATGACCCGGTCTACGGCTCCTGCTTTCGCAACGAACTGATGATTCTTAGAATCAATCCTGTCCCCACCCTATTTGGCTTATAAAAATGCACATAATTTGATTACAAAATAAATCAATACCCACCAAAACACAGCATTCTCAACTCCCCAATTTTACTGTGGATGCTAATTTCCAAGAGTTTGCTGTGCTACCATACTCAAGTCAAGCAATGAAAGGAACCATTAAACTATTTAGAAACACTCAACGTCAGCATCTTTATAATCTGACATTATAGCAACCCCTCAGAAAGCCACAACCTGCATTTGTAGAGGGTGTTTTCGCTACATGAACCTCATCAGCTGTACACAAATCTGTGCAGTCTTGTACCGAAGCTGTTGATTGATGCTGAGCTGCACAGCTGTCTCTCCAGATGTGTTTTTTGCCCTGGCACACACTCCATTGCTGTGAAACGAAATTCGAAACGCGAGGGCTTCTGTCTGGACTGTCCCTATGTAAGGTCCCAGCCTTCCCGCAGCACCCAACTGAAGGGCCGCATCCCTAAACCTGCCGACCTCACAGCTCCCTCGACTCCCCCTCCCCCTTTCTGCCCCACCCCTGTCCTGGCACTGGCCACGCCCCCTCGAGTGAGGGTGATTCACGCTCACTCCAGTGCCTCTTTCTGGACCAGGAGCCTCCTGAGGGCTGAGCCCCAGCCTCCTCAGTTACCTCGGTGCCAGCGTCTCACGCAAGGGCCCAGGAAGGAGGTGTCCTGGTGGGGACTGTGGGGACTGTCATCCCCGCCCAGTTTCTGCCTCTCCTTGTCCTCACCCGCCCAGCTGGTCGCTCAGATGCCTGGGGCCATGTTGTCTCACGGGTCCAGAGGGTGAGCTCCTGTTTCCATGACAACCCCTTCACACGTGGATATTCGAGGTCATGCCTGCCTGAAGGGTGGAGCAAGCCCAAAACACCGACATGCCTGTCTCCGGCACCTGTAATATCAGCCAGTTTTGTTGCCATAACATCGAAAAGTGGATCAGCTGGTACCTCAGCTTGAAGCACCTTCGGCTGTCTTCTGACCTCTGAATGCAGTTTTACAGGGTCTATTTATACCAATTTCTTACCTCTCCCTTTCTAGAAAAATGTAAGCATGGTCCTTTAAGTATCTTTTACTTTTTACGATTTTAAAAAAAGGAATCAGAAAAGTGAAAATAGGATGGCACCCCCTGCCTTAGTGATGGGAATAGAAGTCCACCTTCTAGACAAGGTTTCTGGGTTTTCCCCATATCTGTCACCACGAGACGCTATGAAGAAGCAGGGCTCCGTGCTCTTGTTGAATGAAGAAGACTTAGCTTCCCTTTTATCTCATGGCGACCCTGCCCCCCACCACCCTACCCCCACCAGCTTCACATCTACTTGCGAATGGTATCTTCTCACTCTTTCATCTTTGCCAATTTGCTTGTCAAAAAAAAAAAGTTAAAAAGATAATCTGTATAGCTTTAAAAGTGTATCTCTGTAAAATGAGCACTGTCTTAAATTGTGGTTCCAGTGATCAGCTCTGAAAAGTTCCTTCTCAAGCCAATGTGTGATGTTCCTCCTTCTCCTTGACTGTGCGTTATGGGCTAGCAATTTCTGCCTACTGGTTTTCTTCAAAAGAGGAAAATTCATGGCTGTACTTATAAATGTAGACAGCAGTTTTCCAAAGGAAATAAATTATGCAAACCTCCTAAAAGTCCTCTAATCTGAAAGTCAACTTCGCTTCTTACACATTACTCACCTCCTATCTCATCGTGGTCCCTGCTCCTGCAGCCCCAGTTCCCCTTCCCTCTTTGAACATGCAGGCTCTTTTCCATCTTAGGGGCTCTTTCTACCCCTTCAGTTCTCAGAACAGGGATTGCCATCGAGTAGATACTTGGAACCTTTTGCTCAGTGGTGGAGTGAAAGTCACTCAATTGTGTCTGACTCTTTGCGGCCCCATGGACTGCAGCCCGACAGGCCCCTCTGTCCAAGGGATTCTCCAGGCAAAAATACTGGAGTGGGTTGCCATTCCCTTCTCCAGGGGATCCTCCTGACCCAGGGATAGAGCCTAGGTCTGCTGCATTGCAGGCAGATTCTTTACCATCTGAGCCACCAGAGAAACCCAGAGAGAAATTTGTTTCTGCCCGGTTTCAACCTGGGGACCTTTCATGTGTGAGGCAAGCATGGGAACCGCTGCACCACAGAAACAGGACTTTTGTGCAGGGATGGGTGGATTTCACAGGTTCTAGAGAAGCATATGGAACATAGGCAAGTGAATCTGCTCAGCTGTCTAACACCTGGGCAAGAACTGACCCCAGCTCTTCCCTGCGAAGTACTTGGGTAAATTACTCAACATCAAGGAGCATCTGCTTTCTCCATCTGAAAAGTGGGATAATCGTACCAGGTCTAATGTGAAGCCTTACAGAACCAACCGATGGCAAAATTTCCTGCCAAGGGGAGGCCTTGATTACTCGCAGATAACTGAATCCTGAGCCAAGAGTCATAGTCAAGGTCTTTGGGGAAAATGATGAGTTATTGCCTGGCAGATTATATTTCATCTTAGATGTTTTAATAGAAGTACATTTTGGGGTCAGTGACAGAATGAGAAATGCCAGTCCTTGGGCTTAGCTGTCTAGCAAAGTGGGCTGGTTGAAGATGAGAAGGGTTTGCTGTGCTATCCAAGGGTGGGCATGGGTGGTGTACCCCTGGGAGGGGCAGGGGCAGGGCCCCCGGCAGCTGTGTGTGGCCTGGTAAGCCTGGGGCAGCCTGGCTCCATCCAGACTCCACTGAGTGCACTCACTTTGTACTGGGCATTGCTGGGAACAGAGGTCAGCCCAACCTGGGCCTGGCTGGGCTTCTGGGGCAGACACAGAAGCAGGGCTGGCATGTAGCCAGTCCACCTCTAAATGGCATATCTCCAGCATTAGTCCCATTTGTCCAGGCGAGTGCCATATGGGTTGTTAAAGATGTTGAATATCACCCTGCATGTAGGTAATGCCCATGTTCTAAAAGTGTAGGGAGCCCAGTTGATAAGGGTGTGTGTGTGCGGGACCCAGAGGGACAGGAGGAGTGGGATGAGTAGGGTGGGAGGGGCCTCCAAGGACAGTGTAGTGAAAGGAATAGAAGTACCTGCACCACTGCCTGTCAGTCAAAGAGAAGATGGGAAGCGTCCTAACAGAAATGCCAAGTACTGTCCCTTCATCCAGCCACCTGTCTGTCTTCATCCGTTCATCTGTCTGTCCTGCAAACAGGGCCTGAGTGTCTACTGCATGCCAAGCGTTATGGCCAATGTTGACACCAAAAAATAAAGACCCCGTCCTCAACCTTGACACCTTGACTCAGTGGACAGAGGCAGTCACTTCTATGATGTCATCAATGAAGATGACATCAGAGCTCAAAGTTAAGGGGAGCCTGTTTGTTGGCAAGGGTGGGAAGTGGGAAGCAGAGAAGGATTTGGGGGAGTCCAGGAGGAAGGCCTGGAGAGATGAGGGTGGGCAGGATTCAGGTTGGTGAAAAATGAAGGAAGGGAGCACAGTCCAGAAGGAAGGCATGCATGAGCAAAGGCAGGAAGGTGGCACCCCATGGGCATGTCTGGGGGCTGGAGGGGAGTTAGGCTTCTGTAGAGAAAGGTACAAGGGTCCCTAAAAAGGAGGAAGGGGACATAATGGCTAACCCCCAAGTGGGGCACACCATGTGCTAAGCCCTTTGTATCCATTACCTCATACAAGTCTTGCTCCAGCCCTATGAGGGGGAGCCATTTATCCCTTTCCCCCCACTTTACAATGAGAATGTAAGGCAAATAGCTGGTGAGACCCTAGTGCCTGAGATTTAAACACAGGTGCTATGGACTGTATCGTCTCTCCCAAAGCCCTAACGCCCAGCATGTTGGTATTTGGAGATGGGGCTTATGGGAGGTAATTAGGATTAGATGAGTTCATGAGGATGGGGCCCCCATGATGGGTTTAGTGGCTTTATAGGAAGAGGAAGAAGAGAGATTGTTCTATCCCGCATATGGGGATACAGTGTGAAGGCAAGCCAGGAAGAGGGCTCTCGTTGGGCACCTAACTGGCTACACCTTGCTCTTGGACTTTCCAGCCTCTGGAAGTGGGAGGAACAGATGTGTGCTGTTTAAGCCCTCCAGTCTGATCTTTTGTTATGGAAGCCCAAGCTGACTGACCCACCAGGTTTGTCTGGGCCTTCGGACTCCTCCTCACCCATCTGGGGCCACCCAGGTGCAGGCCCTCAACATGTGTTCCCCCAGCTTCTTCACTGATGCCCATCAGAGAAAGAGCCATTTATCCTCTTCCTTGGGAAGCACTTGGCTTCGGGATTTCTCTGAGCTCTTGGCCCAACCCCAGATGAAGCTGAGTACTTCCTCATGGCAGAATCCAGGCTGCCAAAGCTCAGCCCCTCCCCTGGGCCCCTCTCCTCCCAGAGAACACACCACTTCTTTGAAAAAGGATCCTTTCTCCTTGTTACCTTCACGCCAAGGTTATCTACTCAAGTATGTACCGAGTAAATGAGGTTGTTTGGCTTATGGATACAAATAGATACTGCTTTTTTGACTTGCAAAATGAATTCCACCGTGACTGGCTCAAACTTAAGTATGCTAATGCTCAATGAACCAGTTGTCTATTTATTTCTGTTTATGCCTGCAGACCCATTAGCAACTTTTTCTTGTTTTCTTTTAGAATATTAAACGGTTCCAACATATTCTAAAAATTAGTTGATTAGCTTGTTAGGGCACATTTTAACTGCTAGCTCTGCCGAACCAAAGGAGAAAATGAAGGTAATTTTGTTTGCAAGGAATGTATGATTCGGAGCTGACTGTTGAAAGATGTGCCACGTCAACGTAATGAGGGAGCGTAATATCTTAGTTTGCATCAATATGGAAATAACCACGCGCTTTGACAGACCTGATGCTAAAGGCATCACCCGCCTGCTCATTACGCATTCCGGCTCTGATTATGAAAAATAGTGTGTTTTCTTTTAAAGAGGAATCTGCATTATCAATCAAACCACACCAATTATTTCAGAAAGGGATCACGCTGAAACAGACATGGGGGCTTTTCAGCTAGGACAGCGCCTGATCGGCAGGCTGATCTTAAAGGGTGTGATATTTTTATTCCATGACAGTTGTTAGTATTAATTAGGAACACTAACGCACTATTTTGTGCCGTGGCACCGAGACAACCTGCTTTCCCTGCTATCATCTGGATCTTTATTATTTTGTTTTAATGAGCCCTGTCTTAAATAGTATCAATGCACTTCTAATGATAGCTCTCACCCAGCCTGATTTTCCGACGCTCTTCAGGCAGGGTTGTCATATCAGGAAAATAAAAAGAGGAAAGGAGAAAGGAAAAAAAAGACAACAGGAAAACAACCCTAGCCTGTGATGAGCAAAACCAAAACAGAGGTGTGAAAATATTGCTCATTGCAACAGGGTATGTTTCCTTGTATGCAGGCATATGTGTGGCGTTTGATGATTACCCACTTATTATTTTTATTCTAACCTTGCAGATAGGTTAGAGGAAAAGTCTAGGGCCAGAACAATGGCTCGTGGGCCATCCTCAGGATGTGGTCACTATTGTTGGCACTGATCCCCACTGGACTGCTGGTTGTGTGGGGCGGGGACAGGACTTACTCACGTCAGGAGGTGTTCTCAGCAGATTATTGCTGAGATCTGATGCAAAGTTGGCATCAGGAACTGTTTGCTAATTGAATGACTGAAAGGAAGGAGCTTTCTCCTTCTAGTTTGACACTTCCATCTAGATATACTTGGAGAGCTTATAGGAGCCCATGATTTACTTGAACAAAATGCAATGAAAAACCACGAAGAGGCCTGGGGGACACTGATTAAACGTGTGGGAATCAGACAGACCTGGACACACTGAAGGTGTGATTTTGGGCGTGTTGCGTCAGTTTCCTATGGAGCAGGCGGGGATGTGAGTCAGCGATAGAACAGAGGAGGTGTTGGCAGAGGATGGCATTCCATCCCCAGCGGGTCACTGCTCAGCAAACACTTGTTGGATGAATAGGTTGGGAAAGAACAGCCCTGCTGGGTGCTCTTGCCCTTGGATTCTCAGCGCAGGGCCGATCCCGATGGCTGTGCTGTTCCAGCGGTGCGAGTGCTGGGTGGTCTGGGTGTGGGTGTGGATTTGCACAGACCTGTGTGTGCATTCCCTCGGTGCTTCAGGACGGCACAGAAGGAGCCCAGGGAGACACGTACCCTCATTGAGCCTTCTCCGGTCGTGGGCACGAACCCCAGCCTGGCTCCCACTCACGCTGCTTCCCTGAGTCAGACCTGTGCTGGCCACTACAGAGGAGCTGGAGAAAGCGGCTAAACAGCAGGTCCCTGCAGTTTTGGGTGCCGCAGAGGCTGTGGAGTCTCTGGCAGTGGGTGCTAAGCAGGGAAAAGCTCCTGAGCACTGGTGTTTGGGGGATTCCTGAGACCAGTATCTGGAGAAAGCCTTCATTATGTACAGTGATACTCCTTCCATCCTGTTCCAGAAAGTACCACAGTGGTTCCAATGAACCAAACTGATCTTTGCTTATTGCTGATTCCTTCTCTGCTCCATCTTATACCGAAACCTGCTTAAAGTCAGCTGTGGGGTCACAAAGGTAGTAGTAGACCAGGCCAACAAGTGCCATGGGAAATCCCTTGGGCAAGGGGAGCCTGGGGGCTACAGTCCATGGGATTGCAAAAGAGTAGGATATGACTGAGCGACTAACACAGCCATCCCCAAAATGCCAGGATAGTGGATTGGATGAAGTCGAGGTTGTGCATATTCACTCTAATTTTCACAGCAACCCTCTGGCTGTAATTATACCCATTTTGCACATGAAGAAACTAAAGGAGAAATGTTTTTTCTCTTTTCCCTTGGGGATTGTGATCTGGTGGGAGGCACTGACACATACCAGTTCCTATAAATGAGAGCAAGCTAGTGAGCCCAGCAGAGGGCTACAAAGGCACTGGCAGAAAGCAGAGGGGATCCGCTTAGACTAGGGGTGGTGGGAAGGTTTCTTGGCAGTGGTGGGTTTTAACAGGGGGCTGTGAGAGACCAAAAGAATGTTGCCAGGTGGAGAGAAAAGAGGGTGGTTTGGACAGAGTGGAAGCAGTGGCCGAGGGCAAGAGATTGAGGGCATGTGGGAGGAGCAGCATCCTGCTGGGCTGCAGCTGGGTGCCGGCTGTGTGTGTGTGTGTGTGCATGAGTGCGTGTTCATACATGTGCATGGGAGAGTGTGTGTGTACTCATGGGGGATGGAGGAGGATGAAAGCTCCGCCCAGCCTTTTGAGATTGACTCTGCAGGAAGCAGTCCTATCTCCCAGGTGCAGACTGAACTTAAACCCCGTTTCAACTCTCTATTATCGAATCTGTCCATCTTTTTAATAAGATGTTTTTAGTGGCAGTGAAAGCCTGCCCGTTCTGATCAAGAGGGACCATTGGACTTGACATTTAATGGAAAACAGAGACAAGATCTGCAAGAGACAGTGAGCAAGACAAGCAAATGTTCTTACAGAAAGGATCCTGTGATGAGGGCGGGCAGGCCTGGCTTCTGCTTCAGGGACTTTGTTGGTGCATGGCTGAATTTATCTATACGTATGGTCAGATCTCTGCACACCAGCCACCCTGGCAGGCAGCAGGACAAGGCGGGGAGGTCGCAGCTTCTCCGACAGTCCACTGACACATCATTCCTGTCGGGAAATTTAAGGGACATTTGCAAATGTGGCTGTAACAGAAGGCCAAGTGTGCTAAGTACCCTGAAAGGGGTGTGGGGAGTTCTGGGGAGCAGGGGGCATTTTTGTTTCCTTCTGGGGTCCAAGCAAACAGCGCTGTGGGGCAGGTGGTCCCACAGCATGGGAGTGGTCATTCTACCAATGGAAGCAGCCTGAGTAAGACTGGCTGGCCAAACAGAGTGGCTGTCAGTCAGCAGAAATCATGGGTGCTGATGGGATGGGGAGGGGGAAGCAAGGTTGGAAAGATTGGTGGGGGGTCCTGAGGAGGGATGCTCTTCGAGGGAATGCCATTCCGATGCAGGAGAAAAAGGTTTCATCCCAGCCGTTCCCAGGTTCAGGATTTCTCAGCTGCCTCTGAGGACCCCAGAAGAAAAGGGGAGGAACAAATGAGTTGGTGGGGTGCTCAGGCTATAGGTAGCAGAAACTGACTCTGGACCTAAGCTAAAGGGAACTTATTGTAAAAGTATTTGGAATCAATGGGAAGACTGGAGACCTGGTGCAGAAATAGGCAGAAACCAAGGAAGCTTGATGGGACTGGCAAGGGAGGAGGGAAATGAAACAATAGGAAGAACTTTGTGGTAGGAAGGCTGGGGTTGCCGTCATTTCTGGACAGCTGGTCTACCTGCTCAAGCCTTGCACTCAGCGAGGGCCCAGTCTCAGCCTTGTATGAGCCACAGGTCTGCCCCTTAGGTTGGGGAGGGACTTGTTTACAGTTCCACTGATGACATGAGCTCCCACGAGGTGACAGCAATGCTGTTAGTAAGGGGAGGTAATGGGGGGTCCAGAGCTGAACACTTGGTTGACAAGGCTGTGGTCCTCACTTAGCCCCTGGGGTATTGTCAACAAAGACAGGTTGTCCTTTGCCCTGGTGACCCCCAAAGTATCCACGTGCCTCACATGGGCTGGTGGCCGGGATCAGGGTGTTCCAGTGCCCTACCCTGCAGATTGCTTACCTCCTAGCTGCAGTAGACCCATGTCAAACAGGAGACAACCGTTCCCAAGCCTTTGCAGGAATAAAGGCAGGACAACATTTCAGTAGCTTTTTTTTTAAAAAAAAGTATTCTAGCATAAGCTATTACTCTACCAGGAATACTGCAATAAAAGCTGGGAAAATATGACACGTTCTGATAGACTGAGCCATGCAAAAGTGACAAGCCATGTGATGAGATGGTATTTTGGGGTTGGGGATAGAGTTAGAAATAATTACAGTATAACCGAGCACAGCTTTCCCACCCCTCTCGCTGTGCTGCTGGGGTCTTGTATGTGTAGATTGAAGAGAAAAGGGAATCATTTGACTCTAATTTCAAGCCTTGTTCCTCTAATGGTTCCTTGTGGAATGATGTTAAATAATGATAATTATTACAGAGCCCTGTGCTGCAATCTACTCTTGTCAACGGCAGCTGTGGCCTGTGGGGTTTGCCATTTCTCTCTGAGATTGGTTGATAGGGCCAGTCTACAGATGTTTGCAAATGATTTTCTCTTAAACTCGGTCACTATAATTTGGGTAGTATCACCTGATGAACACAAATATCTTGAGCTTCGCATTATATGTCTAACAGTTTGGACTTTTCATAGTCATGGAAAACTAGGAGAGCACAGATTAGCACACAACCAAGCCCCTAGTAACAGTCCATGAAAATATTATTCATTGCTCCCCTCCATCCCCCCAGCTCTGCTCCTTCCAAACACATCTGAGGGCCCTTAGTGAAGCTCAGCTTTGCGCCTGGCAACCAATCTGGGGCTGAGGATGTAAGGCAAATGGGACGATGCTTCTCCCTCCAGAAGTTCGTAGAAAATCAAACCATCGGTTATAATAGTGTGGGAGGCTTTCGAATAAAGACATGCACACGGGGCTTAGGAATTAGAGAATGGACTCCCAAGCCAGCGTGGGGCCGACAGGAATCTAAGAGAGGGTGATGCTAGTGCTGGGCACTGAGGGATATGTAGGGATTTGCCAGAAAAGGAATCTGCTTCCAGCAGGGGCTTCATGAGTCATGGCATGGAGGCATGCAAGCAAATTGCAAGTTTAGGGAGAAATGACAAGCTAACTGGAACAAGGCAAGACCCTCTTTTTAAAGTAATTATGCTTTTCCAATTGTTGTAATAAATGAATAAAATAGCTAAAATTTATCTAAATTCTTGGTATTCCTGCACAGTCTCCTTCTCCACATTTCCCTTCTCTCGTCCTCCTCCTCCTCCTAGTCACTTCTCTCTACCCCTCTTGCTCCAAAATTGGGATGAAATTGAACATATAGTTTTATACTCTTTTATCCCTTACTGAATGTGCCATGAACATGTCGCTTGTCATTAAATATTCTTCATACATATTATTTTTAATGATGTTTAATATTTCCTTATATGGATGTACCATCATTTTCAACACTATTTCTCTATTGTGGAGCATTTCGGTTGTTTTCAGTTTTTTGCCTTATAAATAACACTGCAATGAACATTGAGATGAAAACTTTAGCCCATATTTCTGGTGATTTCTTTAGGATAAATTCCTAGAAGTCTAGATGTGGAATTATAGGGTATGAATCTTTCTAACCTTAGATCTATATCAATAATTGTGTTCTTAAAAAAAAATGTACACCAACTTCTAGGTAAACATGGCAGATTGAAGACACTAATTTTGCCCCCTCTCCCCAACTACAGAAAGGGGACTTTTTAAAAAAGGCAAAAACTCACAAGAACATGAAAGGAGAACAGCAGTACCATCTGGGAATCTGGGAAACAGATGGACGAGTGGTAACTGCTTTAGCAGATTTGAGAAGACTGCCTCCCCAGCCGGTTGTGGAAAAAACAGAAAACCAACTTGATGTACGCAGCCAAGTCCTCAAAACACGCAGGAGCCAGGGCATAACTGAGTCTCTGGGAAGCTGCGAGTTGTTCCAGAAGCTGTCAGATCCGTAGATCTACCCCCTTACTCTGTTGGCTAGGTGCAGAGTGAATCCCCTCACCTCTCTACCTTGCATAAGTTTGGACATTATTCTCTGCTGAAGGTAAAACCAAGCAACTCTGCATTGGGCCATCAGGTGCAGTAAGGACGGGGATGCTTATGACACTGGATGGGCTATGCTACGAGGGGTGGCTCCTGGGACCCCCAGATCTCACCTCCCTTGACCCTTGGAACACTGACAGCTAGGCTGGGATCTCCAGGATGAAGACTGAAGGAATCTTCTTTAGGGAGTTTGTCCAGCACAAATGGAAAGACTGTAAAGATACCAATGCATGGATATCCTAGATGAACCTGTAGGGAAGTTCATGTTTGGCATTCCTTACCTGTGTGGGAACGTCAGAGTTTCTAAACCGGTTTTTTACTTCCTCATGTTTAAGCATCTGAAGGCAATGAAGGCTTGCCTGTGGCTCAGTCACACAGTCGTGTCTGACTCTTTGCGACCCCATGGACTGCAGCCCACCAGGCTCCTCTGTCCATGGGATTTTCAGGCAAGAGTATTGGAATGGGTTGCCATGCTCTTCTCCAGGGGACCTTCCCTACCTAGGGATCAAATCCACGTCTCCTGCATTGGCAGATAGATTCTTTTACCGCTGAACCACTTGGAAAGGCCCTAAGGACTACCTAAAGTGAAGACATCTAAAGAAAGAGGCCAAAGCAAACTGAAGTTTAGATAGCAAACTATCTAAAACTATCTCTTTCTAAAGAAAGAGGCCAAAGCAAACTATCAGACACATTAGCCCCTACCTCACGCTACACACAGAAAACTAAACTGGGGTGAACTGTAGATCCAAATGCAAAAGGTACAATGTTAAAACTTCCCAAACAAAACAGGAGAATATTGTCATGACCTTGAGGTAGGCAAAAGTTTCTTTCCTTTTTTTAAATTTATTTTATTTTTAAACTTCACAATATTGTATTGGTTTTGCCATATATCAAAATGAATCCTCCACAGGTATACATGTGTTCCCCATTCTGAACCCTCCTCCCTCCTCCCTCCCCATGCCATCCCTCTGGGTCGTCCCAGTGCACCAGCCCCAAGCATCCAGTACTGTGCATCGAACCTGGACTGGCGACTCATTTCATATATGATATTATACATGTTTCAATGCCATTCTCCCAAATCATCCCACCCTCTCCCTTTCCCACAGAGTCCATCTATACATCTGTGTCTCTTTTGCTGTCTTGTATACAGGGTTATTGTTATCATCTTTCTAAATTCCATATATATGCGTTAGTATACTGTATTGGTGTTTTTCTTTCTGGCTTACTTCACTCTTGTATAATAGGCTCTTGTATAAACTGGAGCCTCTTGTATAATAGGCTCCAGTTTTATCCACCTCATTAGAACTGATTCAAATGTATTCTTTTTAATGGCTGAGTAATACTCCTTTGTGTATATGTACCACTGCTTTCTTATCCATTCATCTGCTTATGGACATCTAGGTTGCTTCCATGTCCTGGCTATTATAAACAGTGCTGCGATGAACACTGGGGTACACGTGTCTCTTTCAATTCTGGTTTTCTCAGTGTGTATGCCCAGCAGTGGGATTGCTGGATCATAAGGCAGTTCTATTCCTAGTTTTTTAAGGAACCTCCATATTGTTCTCCATAGTGGCTGTACTAGTTTGCATTCCCACGAACAGTGTAAGAGGGTTCCCTTTTCTCGACACCCTCTCCAGCATTTATTACTTGTAGACTTTTGGATCGGAGCCATTCTGACTGGCATGAAATGGTACCTCATAGTGGTTTTGATTTGCATTTCTCTGATAATGAGTGATGTTGAGCATCTTTTCATGTGTTTGTTAGCCATCTGTATGTCTTCTTTGGAGAAATGTCTATTTAGTTCTTTGGCCCATTTTTTGATTGGGTCATTTATTTTTCTGGAATTGAGCTGTAGGAGTTGCTTGAATATTTTTGAGATTAGTTGTTTGTCAGTTGCTTCATTTACTATTATTTTCTCCCATTCTGAAGGCTGTCTTTTCATCTTGCTTATAGTTTCCTTTGTTGTGCAGAAGCTTTTAAGTTTAATTAGGTCCAATTTGTTAATTTTTGCTTTTATTTCCAATATTCTTGGAGGTGGGTCATAGAGGATCCTGCTCTGATGTATGTCAGAGAGTGTTTTGCCTAAGTTCTCCTCTAGGAGTTTTATAGTTTCTGGTCTTACATTTAGATCTTTAATCCATTTTGAGTTTCTTTTTGTGTATGGTGTTAGAAAGTGTTCTAGTTTCATTCTTTTACAAGTGGTTGACCAGTTTTCCCAGCACCACTTGTTAAAGAGATTGTCTTTAATCCATTGTATATTCTTGCCTCCTTTGTCAAAGATAAGGTGTCCATATGTGCGTGGATTTATCTCTGGGCTTTCTATTTTGTTCCATTGATCTATATTTCTGTCTTTGTGCCAGTACCATACTCTCTTGATGACTGTGGCTTTGTAGTAGAGCCTGAAGTCAGACAGGTTGATTCCTCCAGTTCCATTCTTCTCTCTCAAGATTGCTTTAGCTATTCGAGGTTTTTTGTATTTCCATACAAATTGTGAAATTATTTGTTCTAGCTCTGTGAAGAATACCGTTGGTAGCTTGATAGGGATTGCATTGAATCTATAAATTGCTTTGGGTAGTATACTCATTTTCACTATATTGATTCTTCCAATCCATGAACATGGTATATTTCTCCATCTATTAGTGTCCTCTTTGATTTCTTTCACCAGTGTTTTATAGTTTTCTATGTATAGGTCTTTTGTTTCTTTAGGTAGATATATTCCTAAGTATTTTATTCTTTCGGGAAGGCAATGGCACCCCACCCCAGTACTCTTGCCTGGAGAGTCCCATGGAGGGAGGAGCCTGGTAGGCTCCAGTCCATGGGGTCACTGGGAGTTGGACGCGACTGAGCGACTTCACTTTCACCTTTCACTTTCCCGCATTGGAGAAGGAAATGGCAACCCACTCCAGTATTCTTGCCTGGAGAATCACAGGGATGGAGGAGCCTGGTGGGCTGCCGTCTATGGGATCGCACAGAGTTGGACACGACTGAAGCGACTTAGCAGCAGCAGCAGCATTTTATTCTTTTCATTGCAATGATGAATGGAATTGTTTCCTTAATTTCTCTTTCTATTTTCTCATTATTAGTTTATAGGAATGCAAGGGATTTCTGTGTGTTGATTTTATATCCTGCAACTTTACCATATTCACTGATTCAGATCAGATCAGATCAGTCTCTCAGTCGTGCCCGACTCTTTGCGACCCCATGAACCGCAGCACGCCAGGCCTCCCTGTCCATCACCAGCTCCCGGAGGTCACTCAGACTCGCATCCATCGAGTCAGTGATGCCATCCAGCCATCTCATCCTCTGTCGTCCCCTTCTCCTCCTGCCCTCAATCCCTCCCAGCATCAGAGTCTTCTCCAAGGAGTCAACTCTTCACATGAGGTGGCCAAAATACTGGAGTTTCAGCTTTAGCATCATTCCTTCCAAAGAAATCCCAGGGCTGATCTCCTTCAGAATGGACTGGTTGGATCTTCTTGCAGTCCAAGGGACTCTCAAGAGTCTTCTCCAACACCACAGTTCAAAAGCATCAATTCTTCGGCGTTCAGCCTTCCTCACAGTCCAGCTCTCACATCCATACATGACCACAGGAAAGACCATAGCCTTGACTAGGTGAACCTTTGTTGGTAAAGTAATGTCTCTGCTTTTGAATATGCTATCTAGGTTGGTCATAACTTTCCTTCCAAGGAGTAAGCGTCTTTTAATTTCATGGCTGCAGTCACCATCTGCAGTCATTTTGGAGCCCAGAAAAACAAAGTCTGACACTGTTTCCACTGTTTCCCCATCTATTTCCCATGCAGTGATGGGACCAGGTGCCATGATCTTCGTTTTCTGAATGTTGAGCTTTAAGCCAACCTTTTCACTCTCCACTTTCACTTTCATCAAGAGGCTTTTTAGCCCCTCTTCACTTTCTGCCATAAGAGTGGTGTCATCTGCATATCTGAGGTTATTGATATTTCTCCCGGCAATCTTGATTCCAGCTTGTGTTTCCTCCAGTCCAGCATTTCTCATGATGTACTCTGTATATAAGTTAAATAAACATGGTGACAATATACAGCCTTGACGTACTCCTTTTCCTATTTGGAACCAGTCTGTTGTTCCATGACCAGTTCTAACTGTTGCTTCCTGACCTGCATACAGATTTCTTAAGAGGCAGATCAGGTGGTCTGGTATTCCCATCTCTTTAAGAATTTTCCATAGTTTATTGTGATCCACACAGTCAAAGGCTTTGGCATAGTCAATAAAGCAGAAATAGATGTTTTTCTGGAACTCTCTTGCTTTTTCCATGATCCAGCGGATGTTGGCAATTTGATCTCTGGTTCCTCTGCCTTTTCGAAAACCAGCTTGAACATCAGGAAGTTCACGGTTCACATATTGCTGAAGCCTGGCTTGGAGAATTTTGAGCATTACTTTACTAGCGTGTGAGATGAGTGCAATTGTTCGGTAGTTTGAGCACTCCTTGGCATTGCCTTTCTTTGGGATTGGGATGAAAACTGACCTTTTCCAATCTTGTGGCCACTGCTGAGTTTTCCAAATTTGCTGGCATATTGAGTGCAGCACTTTCACAGCATCATCTTTCAGGACTTGGAATAGTTCCACTGGAAATCCATCACCTCCACTAGCTTTGTTCATAGTGATGCTTTCTAAGGCCCATTTGACTTCACATTCCAAGATGTCTGGCTCTAAGTCAGTGATCACATCATCATGATTGTCTAGGTCTTGAAGCTCTTTTTTGTACAGTTCTTCTGTGTATTCTTGCCACCTCTTCTTAATATCTTCTGCTTCTGTTAGGTCCACACCATCTCTGTCCTTTATCGTGCCCATCTTTACATGAAATGTTCCTTTGGTATCTCTGATTTTCTTGAACAGATCCCTAGTCTTTCCCATTCTGTTGTTTTCCTCTATTTCTTTGCATTGATCACTGAAGAAGGCTTTCTTATTCACTGATTAGCTCTAGTAATTTTCTGGTGGAGTCTTTAGGGTTTTCTATGTAGAGGATCATGTCATCTGCAAACAGAGTTTTACTTCTTCTTTTCCAGTTTGGATTCCTTTTATTTCTTTTTCTGCTCTGATTGCTGTGGCCAAAACTTCCAAAACTATGTTGAATAGTAGTGGTGAGAGTGGGCACCCTTGTCTTGTTCCTGACTTTAGCGGAAATGCTTTCAATTTTTCACCACTGAGGATAATGTTTGCTGTGGGTTTGTCATATATAGGTTTTATTATGTTGAGGTATGTTCCTTCTATTTCTGCTTTCTGGAGAGTTTTTATCATAAATGGATGTTGAATTTTGTCAAAGGCTTTCTCTGCATCTATTGAGATAATCATATGGTTTTTATTTTTCAATTTGTTAATGTGATGTATTATATTGATTGATTTGCGGATATTGAAGAATCCTTGCATCCCTGGGATAAAGCCCACTTGGTCATGGTGTATGATCTTTTTAACGTGTTGTTGGATTCTGATTGCTAGAATTTTGTTAAGGATTTTTGCATCTATGTTCATCAGTGCAAAAGTTTCTTAAAAAGGATACAAAAAAGCACTGATCATAAAATAAAAAATTAATTGGAGTTCATTAAAACTTAGAATTTTTGCACTTCAAAAGATACCAATTAGAGAATGAAAAGGTAAGTCACAGAGTGAGACTAGATATTTGCAATTCATACATTAGACAAAGGACTTCAATCCAGATTATACAAAGAGCTTCTACAAATCAATAGTTAAAAGCTAATCAATAAAAAATATTGCTTGCAGATTAAAAAGCTTCTGGAAATAAATAAGGACTGGAAGATAAAGTTGAAGAATCTTACAAAAATAAAGCAAAAAGACTAATGGTTGAAAAATTAAACAGAGGATGAGCAGACCAGCTCAGAGAGAGGGAAGACAGAAAATAGGATAAAATAACAAATGAACTAATTCAAGAAAAATTTCCCAAACAAAAGGACATAGATTTCAGATGGAAAGAACTCATGAAATTACTGTGAATCAAAAGAGAACCACATCTCAAAATTTCAAGGAATTGAGGATAAACAAGGCTGTATATTGTCACCCTGCTTATTTAACTTAAATGCAGAGTACATCATGAGAAACGCTGGGCTGGAAGAAGCACAAGCTGGAATCAAGATTGCCGGGAGAAATATCAATAACCTCAAATATGCAGATGACACCACCCTTATGGCAGAAAGTGAAGAGGAACTAAAAAGCCTCTTGATGAAAGTGAAAGTGGAGAGTGAAAAAGTTGGCTTAAAGCTCAACATTCAGAAAACAAAGATCATGGCATCTGGTCCCATGAAGTGATGGGAAAACAGTGGAGACAGTGTCAGACTTTATTTTGGGGGGCTCCAAAATCACTGCAGATGGTGACTGCAGCCATGAAATTAAAAGACGCTTACTCCTTGGAAGGAAAGTTATGACCAACCTAGAGAGCATATTGAAAAGCACAGACATTACTTTGCCAACAAAGGTCTGTCTAGTCAAGGCTATGGTTTTTCCTGTGGTCATGTATGGATGTGAGAGCTGGACTGTGAAGAAAGGTGAGCACCAAATAATTGATGCTTTTGAACTGTGGTGTTGGAGAAGATGCTTGAGAGTCCCTTGGACTGCCAGGAGATCCAACCAGTCCATTCTGAAGGAGATCAGCCCTGGGATTTCTTTGGAAGGAATGATGCTAAAGCTGAAAATCCAGTACTTTGGCCACCTCATGCGAAGAGTTGACTCATTGGAGAAGACTCTGATGCTGGGAGGGATTGGGGGCAGTAGGAGAAGGGGACGACAGAGGATGAGATGGCTGGAGGGCATCACTGACTCAATGGACTTGAGTCTGAGTGAATTCCGGGAGTTGGTGATGGACAGGGAGGCCTGGGGTGCTGTGATTCATGGGGTCGCAAAGAGTTGGACACGACTGAGCGACTGAACTGAACTGCACTGAACTGAAGCTATGAGCTGTCACAGAGAGAAGAAATAAAATAAACCCACTACAAGAAAACAAATCACATTCACAGGGACAGGTGTCAAACTGGCTTTAGACTTCTCAGGCTGAAAGCAATCTGGAAGCTAAAACATAATGAGCAAAGCCTTCAAAAAAGATGGCAAGAAAATGATTTCCAACCCCCACTCCTACTCAGCCTATCAATCAAATCTGAGAGTAGAGTAAACATTCTGAGAGTTGCAAAATCTTAAAAACTTTACACCCCATACACCCCCTTTTCAGGAAGCTGTTGCAGTTCATGTTTTACCAAGATGACAACGTTGACATTGGGAAGATTGGGAGGCAAGAAAGCAGAGAAGCACCAAGGCATGAGGCAAAAGGGCCCCCCAGTGACGGAGAGGATGAGCGCTGGCTCCAGCTGAGGACCGGACGTGGAGGCAACAGAGCAAAGCAGTGTGAGGTGAGATGAAGGCGCAGCGTTGCCACCACGAGCGTGCCTTCTACCCTTTCACTATCTTTTTATTTTTTGCACTAAAACTATTTTAACAATTGTGGCCAATTTTATATCACATAAAATTTGTCATTTTAACCGTTTTAAAGCGTACAATTCCGTGACATTGATTACATGCAGAATGTGGTGCAACCCTCACTTTATTATCTGCTTCCAAAATTTGTCATCACTCCAGACAGAAAATCTGTACCCTTTAAACAATTCTCTTGTATTCTCACGCTTGTGCTCAGTTGTATCCCCATGGACTGCAGCCCACCAGGCTCCTCTGTTCATGGGGTGTTTCAGGCAAGGATACTAGAGTGGGTAGCTGTGCTCTTCACCAGGGGGGATCTTCCCAACCCAGAGATCAAATCCACATCTCCTGTGTCTTCTGCACTGCAGACAGATTCTTTACTGTTGAGCCACCAGGGAAGCCCTCATGAAGCAATTACCCTCCGCCACCAATTCTCTCCTCCCCCTAGTCCCTGGCAGCTGCCACTCTACTTTCTATGAATTTGACTATTTTAGGTACGTCATATAAGTGTGTTCATGCAACATTTGTCCTTCTGTGTCTGGCTTGTTTCATTTAGCATATTGTTAGAAGTTTCACCACAGTATATGGACTTCACTCTTTTCTTATGGCTGATTAATACTCTGTCGTATGGATATCCTATATTTGTTGGTTCCCATTCTTGCAAATCTGCTGATGCCTGATGGACCTTTCCTGCGTTTGGTGTCTTGGGCCATCTCTGCATCTTGCATCAGTTCAGAATATTCACTGCATTTCACAGAAGAGTCCTGCTTCAACCTCTTCTTGATGATAGGGGTGAGTCATGATGAGCTCAGGGGCAGAAAAATAGACCAGCCCACTCCCCCAGACACGTTCCTGCTGGGTCCCCAATATGTGCCCACACCCACACCCTTCCTGATATGCTGGCTGGGGGTGAGACCCTCTGCCATGAGCTTCTCATGGACTCTCTCACTGACATCCCCAAAGGGGCTCTTAATAACTCTTAGGGAAGCTGTAGACAGATAATGACTCAGAGACTTGTTCATCTTATATTTCCTTGGAAGCTTTCCCATAGCAGTGAGAATATTGCCCTTCTAGTACCTGGTGAGCTCTATGACTGCCATTCAGTTTTTGCATTAATTGCTGTTGGATTAATTTATATCTACATAGTTGTTGATAAAGCAGTAAAAATACTTGAGAAAAAAGAGAGGTTAAATTAGCCTACATCCAGTCTAAGATGGATCACCACACCATCACCATACAATATACGTCTTTAGTATTTGCTAATTTGATGTGAGCTATAAAGACATTGCTGTTTTATTTTCCTTTGTTTTGATTATTGGTGAGACTGGCCAATTTTTCTCATGTCTGTAGCTGCTTACACTCTTCAGTCCATGCATTTAAATTTTTTCACATTGAGAACGACACTGAGTGGGTAGGGACAACTTTTCATTACAATTTCCACTTCCTTATGTATTTTTTCCCACCCATTAGCATACTTGTAGAGGAGATAGAGGCTGTAAAACGGGATTAGGCACCTGGACCCCGTGATCACCATCAAAAGTACAATGCTGATTATCCAGAAAGTCAAAGTTGCCAAAGAAATTAAGAAGCAAAATGTGGAATTGCTACAAAAGCAGGTGGAGTGTTTGATTGTCCTATGATTGCATCCAAGGCACACACAGGGGTTTATGAAAACCCAGCCCCAGTGCGTGGAGACAGGGATGCTCCTGGGACCCCAGGTGGGAGTCCCCGATGAATACGCTTACCTGCTGGCTTGCAGCTCTAGGCCCTGTGATTTTGTCAAGATCCTGCTGGAAAACTCTCAAGATCACAGCCACCGGTGTGGTTGGTGGATGGCCCATTTGTCCCCTCACTTGATTGTTTGCCAAGGAGGTCAGCATCTCTAAATGTGTCCTTTCTTCAAACTAAATTCCTCAGTTATCATCATATGTGTTTAAAGTAAAGCGTTTGGAACTGACACACACACACAGCTATATTTAAAATGGATAACCAGTGGATAAAATGGATATCCACGTGGTTAAGTGGATAATCAAAATGGATAAGGATCCACTATACAGCACAGGGAACACTGCTCAATATTCTGTAACAAACTTACTGGGAAAAGAATTTGAAAAAAAGGAATAGACACATGTATATTCATGACTGAGTCACTTTGTTATACACCTGAAACTAACACTACATTGTTAATCAACTATAATATAAAATAAAAAGTTAGAAAAGAGAATCAGATCAGATCAGATCAGATCAGTTGCTCAGTCGTGTCCAACTCTTTGCGACCCCATGAATCGCAGCACGCCAGGCCTCCCTGTCCATCACCAGCTCTCGGAGGTCACTCAGACCCACATCCATCAAGTCAGTGATGCCATCCAGCCATCTCATCCTCTGTCGTCCCCTTCTCCTCCTGCCCCCAATCCCTCCCAGCATCAGAGTCTTCTCCAATGAGTCAACTCTTCGCATGAGGTGGCCAAAGTACTGGAGTTTCAGCTTTAGCATCATTCCTTCCAAAGAAATCCCAGGGCTGATCTCCTTCAGAATGGACTGGTTGGATCTCCTTGCAGTCCAAGGGACTCTCAAGTGTCTTCTCCAACACTACAGTTCAAAAGCATCAATTCTTCGGCACTCAGCCTTCTTCACAGTCCAGCTCTCACATCCATACATGACCACAGGAAAGACCATAGCCTTGACTAGGAGAACCTTTGTTGGCAAAGTAATGTCTCTGCTTTTCAATATGCTCTCTAGGTTGGTCATAACTTTCCTTCCAAGGAGTAAGCGTCTTTTAATTTCATGGCTGTAGTCACCATCTGCAGTGATTTTGGAGCCCAGAAAAATAAAGTCTGACACTGTTTCCACTGTTTCTCCATCTATTTCCCATGTAGTGATGGGTCAGATGCCATGTGCCAACGTTTGTGCCATGTGGTTGTTAATAACCTTGAATGTAACTAAGGTATCCGACAGGGAAAGGGTAAGCCATCTCATTTACTTGAAGGAATATTACACATTTGTTAAAACTGGCTTACTAGGAGTTTGTAATAAGATAGAAAAGCACTTGTAAAATGTTGGTAAATAGAAAGAAAACAGGACACACTGCCACACTACTGTAGTATCACAACCACATAAAAGAAATAATCCATCCCAGAAAAAAAAATCCTAGAAGTCAATGCTCTGAAATGTTCCACTGGTTGTCCCTGGAGGGGAAACTCTAGGTAAACACCCACACTTCAATTCTTTCCATGTCCACATTTTCCTTAATGTGAAAATGACTACTTTTATGATGACGATCACTTATCACAAACAAGAGATGGGAGTAGGCTGACTATCCCACATTCTCCCAGGAGCCGCCTCCACTCCCTGGGCTTCGGTTTGCCTTCACACACCAGTTACGCAGACATATTTGAGAGCATCGCAACTTGTTTCTATGTTTGTTTTTAAAACCAGGGCAGGTGAGGGTGCCGGACATGTGGATTCTGTTACTCTGCCAGGAGGCATGTGAATTAGCACAATCTTTCTAGAGGACAATCTAGCAATACTCAAGAAAACCCTTGTGATTCTGCATAGTCTTTGATGGAGCAATTCTACAAGTAAGGATTTCTTCTAAGGAAATGATCCTGGCTGTTAATAAAAATAGAGTTGTAAGGTTGTCCATCACAGCAGAACTTATAATAATGAACAATTGGAAACAACAAAAGGAGACCGGTTAAATAAATTATGCTACATTCATGTAATGGCATCTTATGTTTTTGAAGGCTATTGAATAAAATGGAAATTATTCAAAATATATGAAATAAGCTGATTATAAAGTGGTATATCACCGAGTGATCCATTTTGTACTGAAATACACATGTGCTAATTAAAAGTAATGGAAAAGTATACACAAAATGAGCAACTGTGGCTCTGTTTCTGGAAGGCAGAAATAGAGGTGATTGTTGGAGAAGACTCTTGAGAGTCCCTTGGACTGCAAGGAGATCCAACCAGTCCATTCTGAAGGAGATCAGCCCTGGGATTTCTTTGGAAGGAATGATGCTAAAGCTGAAACTCCAGTATTTTGGCCACCTCATGCGAAGAGTTGATTCATTGGAGAAGACTCTGATGCTGGGAGGGATTGGGGGCAGGAGGAGAAGGGGACGACAGAGGATGAGATGGCTGGATGGCATCACTGACTCGATGAATGTGAGTCTGAGTGACCTCCGAGAGCTGGTGATGGACAGGGAGGCCTGGAGTGCTGCAGTTCATGGGGTCGCAAAGAGTCGGACACGACTGAGCGACTCATCTGATCTGATTTACATCTTGCTGGATAGGTTTCATTGTTCATCCAACAGATACATCTTAACCCGTCCTCCTCCACACGGTAGCTTTGGTCAGCAGGGTGTGTCCTGGGTGAGGCAGTTGCCGAGTGAGGTCTGTTGGGTTGGCTGTTGTGCTTGTTGAATGAGGTCAGTCCTGTGCTCGGTGCACAGGACCCCAGCCTTGCTGAGAATCCTTCAGAATCAAGGAGACCAGCATAAGTCCTGGGGAAGCAAGCAACACAATACATGGGTCAATGCCAAGGGGTCTTTGAAGTGGCCCACTGCTTACTTTACAGGGCGTGTGGAAAAGAAAAAGCCCTTGTTCTGGCCTCCTTGAAAACTGTGCATCCTGAGGAGTCTTTCAAATCACCCCCACCCATCTATCCATCCACCAACCCACCCATCCAACCACCCATCCATTTACCTTACCCATCTCTCCATCTGCTGCTGCTGCTGCTAAGTCGCTTCAGTCGTGTCCAATTCTGTGCGACCCATAGACGGCAGCCCACCAGGCTCCCCCGAGACTGGGATTCTCCAGGCAAGTTGCCTCCAATGCATGAAAGTGAAAAGTAAAAGTGAAGTTGCTCAGTTGTGTCCGACTCTTAGCTACCCCATGGACTGCAGCCCGCCAGGCTCCTCCGTCCATGGGATTTTCCAGGCAAGAGTACTGGAGTGGGGTGCCATTGCCTTCTCTGTCTCCATCTATCTATCTGCCCATAAGTCCAACCATGCATTTATCCACTTACCCACCCATCCAATCATCTAGCCATTCATCCATCCATCCATCTGACCATCTATCTACTCATCCACCCAAACACCCGTTTACTCATCCACTCACTCACCCATCTATCCATCCACATGAACAGTTATCCACCCATCCAGCCATCTACCCACCTAGCCATCTATTCACCCACCCATGCATCCATCTAGCTGTCCTTCTTTTGGTTTCATTCACTTTAAAAACACTGACTGGGCATGTACAACTTGCCAGACCCTGTGTTTGGTTGGTGCCAATGTAAAGGACACGTGCCCCACCCACAGGGAGTTCACAGTGGAGGCTGTCTCCATCACTCAAACAAAGAAGAACTGTCGGCAGCCTTGCTGTGGCCTAGTGACCAGGTGGTGACCTTGGGGTCCCCACCCAGACTTGGCTGAGAGGATGTGTGGGGGCAGGGGAAGCAAACTTCCTGGGGACGGAAGCATTTGGAAGTTTCCTCTGACATTAGGACAGGGAAAAGGGCTTTGTCCTGGGACCTGGACTCCATTCTTTAGACTTGCTGGGCAGTGGCTGGTCCTCAGGGTGGATGGGAGTGTGGGGTGCCGGGGAGGCCATACTGAGCCCTTTGTGTCTAAGCTCTGTTTTTCTGGGCCCACCAGCTGCACTGTGGAGAGCAACCTGATCTGGAGACCAGATTGTTCTTTCAGAAATATTCTGATGATGCTAGATCTCTAGGGCCTTGCTGATGCTACAAAGGGGGTGAGAACCCCTCAAAATGACTGAAATTGAATTACCAGCTAACTTAGTCCATGGGTTTCTGATAAGGTTCAATTTAACTCAGAAGAGTAAAGGTGATGACATTTACTGCGTTTTTGTTGCTATGGACTGAAATTCTACCACTTATGCCTGGTTTTCAGGCATCTTTTGGCTCAGATGGTAAAGCGTCTGTCTACAATGCGGGAGACCCGGGTTTGATCCCTGGATTGAGAAGATCCCTTGGAGAAGGAAATGGCAATCCACTCCAGTACTATTGCCTGGAAAATCCCATGGACAGAGGAGCCTGGTAGACTACAGTCCATGGGGTCGCAAAGAGTCGGACGCGACTGAGCGACTTCACGTTCACGTTCACGTTCTTGATCTCAAGGAGTGATTCATAGAGAGACCTGGGTCAAAATCCTTTGATGTTTGAAATTTTAGGAGATCTGTGAGATTCCTCTCCAAAGAGGCAACAGTTCACACTCTCACCAACTTCCCTGTACCTTCGTCGGCCCTGGATGTGACCAACAGTTTTAAGTTTTGACGCTCTGATGGGTGAAGAAAATTATTCTGACGTGAATTTCTCTGACGACTGATGAGACTGGACATCTTTTCATGTTTATTATTTGCACCTTTTCTTCTGTGACTAGCTGGTTATAATTGCAGGTGATTTGCCCAGAGACTCTTTGCATTTACGCTAAGTCCCTGAGAAATCGTTCTCAGTTATCTAGACTAGAACTGGTCTAGAATTAGAGGTACACTTTGGTACCTGCAGTCAGCTTGAACCTTCACCAGACCATCCAGCTTGTTTGATTTTGTGTGGGGCAACTTCATGCGTCTGTTCACTTCCTGCTTCCTTTCTCAAACGACTGGAGTCTGTATCATAGACAGTGTTTGTCTGTGTTTTATGCCAGACTGAACTCCTCAGTGGCAGAGATTGAGACCCATTTAACTTTGTGGTCATCCCTTCCACTATTTAGCAGAAAACTCTGAATTGAGGTCTCAAAGCTTTTCTCCACACATTGTTGATAAATTACAATTAAAAAAAAATTGTAATTTCATTTTCCCCTTCCCTTTACAACTGTATGTGTTTACTTACCTGGTCCACCAGGTCAGGGTGTATTTCCCTGACCAGGAATTGAACCTGGGCGCCCTGCGTTGGGAGCATGGAGTCTTAGCCACTAGACCACCAGGGAAGCCCATCAATTATAATTTTTTTTTAAAAAGAGTACATTAACAGTGGAGAAATGTGGCAGATAGTTCCCTAAGTGGGGGTTCCCGGGTGGCTCAGTGGTAAAGAATCCGCCTGCCAGTGCAGGAGACAGAGGAGACACTGGTTCGATCCCTGGGTAGGGAAGATTCCCTGGAGGAGGAAAGGGCAACTCACTCCAGTATTCTTGCTTGGGAAATCCCAAGGACAGAGGCGCCTGGAGGGCTACAGTCCATAGTGTTGCAAAAGAGTCGGACACGACTGAGAACTGAGCACACAGCCGCGCCTGCTCTACCCGAGTGGTCAGTGTCAACATCGCCAACAGAGGACTGAACTGATGCGGGTACTCAGGACCCATTGTCACGTGTGTGGCGCTTCTGCCCAGTATGCACGGCCCAAATTTAATGACTAAACACGCTGCAAAACAAGTGGCCTGTTCTCTCCAAAGCTGTCAGAGTCACAGGAGGCAGACTGGCAACAGATTTGGTCCGTGTTAGTTAATGGAAACCAGAGCCACGCAGTTCACGCAACATGCACCTGTGGGGTTGAATCCTGAGTCAGAAAAACGCTGCTTCAAAAGACAGTCTTGGAGCAATTGAGAATTTGGGTCTGGGCTCTATGATAGTAACTTTGTGTCAAGGTTAAATTTCTCAAACTTGATAGTAAGTTTGTGGTTACACGAGAGATTGTTTTCTTCTTATGAATCTATGCTGAAATATTTAAAGGCAACAGGTCATGGTTCTGTAATTTCTAAACTAGTTCAGCAAAAAAAAGATTCATTACAAATGAGAGGGGGGAAGGGGAAAAGGGAAGAAGGAGGAAACGAGAACAGACAAATGTGGCTAAATATTAAAGCAGATGAACACAGTAGAGTAGGTGAAACATATATCAGCGCTTAGCGTTGCACTACTGTAACTGTTTTAAGAAAGCACCTTTGGCATTTTCCAAAATAAAACATAATTTCTTTTGCTGGGCGAGGATATCAACCCCCTCTCAAGCTGTACTGAAATCAAATGTCTTTGGACCTAGAGTCTGTCATACAGAGCGAAGTAAGTCAGAAAGAGAAAAACAAATATCACACACGAACACGTGTACGGGGGATCTGAAAAAATTGGTACTGATGATCTTATTTACAAAGCAGAAATAGAGACACAGATGTAGAGAACAAATGTGTGGATACCAAGGGGGAATGTGGGTGAGTGGGATGAATTGGGAGATTGAGATTGACCTGTATATACTATTGATTCTATGCATAAAATAGATAACTAGTGAAAACCTGCTGTAAAGCAGAGGGAGCTCTGTTGAGTGCTCCTTGGTGACCTAAGTGAAGCTGAAAGTCGCCCAGTCATGTCTGACTCTTTGTGGCCCTCATGGACTATACAGGCCATGGAATTCTCCAGACCAGAATACTGGAGTGGGCAGCCTTTCCCTTCTCCAGGGGATCTTCCCAACCCAGGGATTGAACCTAAAGGCAAAGGAAATCCGAAAAAGACAGGATATAAGTATATGGGTAGCTGATTCACTTTGCTTTACAGTAGAAACTGGCATGACATTGTAAAGCAACTATACACCAATAAAAATTAAAAGAAAAGAAAGGAATCAAGCAACTTCTAGGGGAGGTCCAGGGTTGGGGTTGGGCTCTAGCACCTGCCAGAGCATGTTGTCTGTAACATGAAAGCAGGTTTGTAGCAATGTCTTTGTATGAACTTCCACGAACTTCAGAGGGAAGGCGGGTTTCAATGTTTCTAATACTTCTTTCATCTCATCTCATACTCTATCAACCCAGCATTGATTTATCCTAAAACTGAACTCAAACACAAGGCGATTGTTTAAAGAGAAGCAGACCGTTGGCCATTTTCCAGGGCATCTGATCAGCTCAGGTGGTCATTCCAGAAGAGACCCTGCCCCAATGGGAAGAGTTGAGTCACGTACTGACTCTGTTTTCAGTTACTCTCAGGAGAGGTCCATGTTGAGCAAGTTAACTGAATAATCTCTCTCCCTTTTATCTTGAGTTATGCAGATATGATCCATAGAGAGGCTTTTGCTTGCCAGACGTGAAATGGAATTAAGATTCGTGAAAGAAGTGTGATTGACAGGGGCCCCAGGGCAGCGGGCAGCTGACAGGTGACAGGCGTAAGACGGAGATCAGTAAGCCCAGAATCCATGTGCCTCTCACCTTGAGGTGAGTCGGATCTTCACTGGGAACACACAGCACATTCATGGCAACCTTTGCTTGGGTCGTTGCTGTTCAGTCACCCAGTCTTGTCCGACTCTTTGCAACCCCATGGACTGCAGCATGCCAGGCCTCCCTGTCCCTCACCATCTCCCGAAGTTTGCCCAAGTTCATGTCCATTGCATCGGTGATGTCATCCAGCCATCTCATCTTCGTGTTTGGGATAGCAGGGCTGTTTCTTTCTAGAACCAAGAGACTGTGCCTGCACCTTGAGCACTTTTAAGGACATGGCTGGAGAGCAGAGTCACATTTCAGAGGCCTTCTCCTTAGAGCTAAGAAGGCTGGGGATATCGAAAGGAGAGAGGAGCAGACGGATGGGGCATGGGTTGGGGGCCTGGTTGTTCAGGCAGTGCCGAGGAGGAAGTGTTTTATGAGGCAGGGTTGGCATGAGAAGAGGAAGAGCTGGAAGTGATGGTGTGGGCAATGGAGGAGGTAGGCAGGGGCATTTTACTGGCCAGCCTGGTGCCCGGGGAAGCACTACTCCAGGACACCTGCACTGGCTGAGTTCAGTGGGCATTCCAGCTCCCCCAGGAGCAAGGGATGGCTCTGGAGCGAGGGCTGGAAAATAAGAACCCGCGTCCACTGCCCCGGGCGTGACATTAGTCTGGAGAAGAGGTGAGCGTGGGTTTGATCAGATAGGTCAGTGCGTGAGTTGAGCCTGTTTAGATGCAGATAACACAGGTGGTCATTTCAGAGTCCCTGCCATCGGGGGACAGAGGGACCCAGGTGACATTTTTCCCGCATGGAGGGTAGGCTCTGTTAGCAGGTCCAGGCGTGTGGATTTCACAGTCTAGCTTGATCAGGAACATGAGATCCTGGGCACTGACCTTGAGTCATCAGCTCTTCCTTTCTTTGAGTCAGGAAGACATCTAAAAACCACCTTCTCAACTTAGCATCACTTTCAGAAACCGAGGACTCCCCACCATCATGAGGGAGGAAGGAACAGCGCCCAGAGGCGAGCCCAGCGCTTTACTTTTAGTAAGAACACATGTCTTCTTTACTTTTCTTGTTTTGCTTCAAACCAGCGCAAACTCCGTGGAACGGCAGCTGCCCGGAGCCTGTGGCTTCAAGGCGGCAATTAACCCGAGGCCCGGCAACGCTCACCTGTTGGCCGTGTGGCTGCCCTCCGGAGGGCCCTGGCCTTCTAATTAACGGGGACATAGATGCCTTTGTGGCTCCCTCACAGAGGGGCTGAGGTGATTGGAGGCAGGTGACTGCTGGACTTAACACAGTGATTTGATGTGTGACCTTTACTCCTCATTTAAAGCAGAAGAATGAACAGCTATAATTGTGTACTGTGTTATTTTCTCTGTATTTAACCTTCGACATTACCTCCGGGCAAATACCTGCTCTTCCCTGGGCCGTAGGAGAGGGCTTTCCTGTTTACTCATTTAATTCTCAGTGCAACACCCTCCCCTGCCCAGCACCCCATCTCCCTGGGTTGACATTTTCAGCTGAAATGGAAGAAGGGAGAAAAGGGTAGGTGGTAAGCCTTTATACATTTTGATTCTGAGCTGAAGACTTTCTCTCCTGTTTCAGAGGACCTGAGTGATCTGGCCCGTATCCTTTAGTCGGATGCTAGGGGTGCCCTGGGTTGACTCCCCCGCGCCTGCTCCACCCTTTCAAAGGGCACAGCATCAAACAGTGTTGGGAACTGGCTTAGTCTGAGGCGAGATGGACCTGGGTGGGCTGTACCGCCTGTTGGTGACTGGAGACTCAGTTCTGGCCAATGAGACTCGAGGTTTGTTTTTTGTTTTTGTTTTTTTTTTTCCCAGCAGCTTCTGTGAAAGTTCTTCCCTACTTGTGAGAGAGCCAGGGTTTCTTTTTCTCTCTGAAGGTGAACAAAGAGTGCTTCGAACCGGGAGTGAAGCTTGGGGGAGGATGATGAAGATGGCAGACTCCCAATTGGGTGATGCTGTCGGGCTGCCTGGCCAACACCTCCTGGTGTCCTATCTACCCTGAGTTTGGCGTCCTGTGAACCTGTGACTTCCAGCTGTGCAGGAGTTTTGTTTCTTGCAACCCAAAGCCTCTGAACAGATGCCTCCCTACTGCTTTCCTCGGGTTTGACTTGAGTACATGCTCTCCTGCTTCTCATGAATTCCTCCACCATTCTTTCTTGCATTCTTCGGAGACTTGGGTGTGTGTCCAGAACTGATGGAAAAAACTGTTGAATGAATCATCCCTCCTCCTTCCTGGGTCTCCCGATTTCTTCCTTGCCTACATTTGGGTATTCTGAGCTCCACGTCCTCCAAGATCCAGTTCCAGCGTCATCTTCCTGACTCGGAGGAAGATGCCTGCATTGTGCAGTGGTTAGGCAGGGACCAGTTAGGCAGCTTCTAAGGGATCAGCATTGTTAGGAATGGTTGGAGCTTGTACTGGTATTACAAGGATCTAATACCAGTGGTTTAATGGAGACAGGCGTCTATTTCTCACTTATGTGAAAGTCTGAGCAGGAATGTGGTTCTGCTCCATGAAGTCATCACAGTACAAGCTCCTCCTCCCTTGTGGTTCCACAGTCCCTCATGTATTGTCTTTGTCTGCTTCATGCAAGAGAGTTGACCGCCACGTCCTCACTGTGACCAGCAGGAGTGGCCAAAGGGAAAGAGGAGAGCTTGTCCCTTCCTTTTAAGACGCACCTTTTCTCTGGGTCACATCCTACTGGTTTGCTGTTGCTGTTTAGTCACTAAGTGGTGTCCGACTCTGCAACCCCACGGACTATAGCACGCTAGGCTCCCCAGGCCTTCTCCCAGAGTTTGCTCATATTCATATCCACTGAGTCAGTGGTGCTGTCTAACCATCTCATCTCTGCTATCCCCTTCTTCTCCTGCCCTCAATCTTTCCCAGCATCAGGGTCTTTTCCAATGAGTCGCTTTCTCGAATCAGGTGGCCAAAGTATTGGAGCTTCAATTTCAGCATCAGTCCATCTAATGAAAATTCAGGGTTGATTTCCTTTAAGATTGACTGGTTTGATCTCCTTGCAGTCCAAGGGACTCTCAAGAGTCTTCTCCAACACCACAGTTCAAAAGCATCAATTCTTTGACACTCAGCCTTCTTGATGGTCGAGCTCTCACATCCGTACATAACTACTGGGAAGACCATAGCTTTGACTATGTGGACCTTTGTTGGCAAAGTGATGTCTCTGCTATTTAACATGCTGTCTAGGTAGGTCATAGCTTTCCTTCCAAGGAGCAAGCATCTTTTAATTTCATGGCTTTTGGCCAGCGGCAAAGGAGTCTGGGAGATGTAGTCTTTATATTCTTGGTGGCTCTGAGTCCAGCTTAAAGTTTGATTACAGTGAAGGCAGGCGGGATAAGGCACAAGGGCAACTTGACTTTTCTGCAGGACATTACTAACTCCATCACAGATGGGTGCCTAGTAACGCACATTTCCATATATGACTCTAAACCTCACATGAAATGTAGCTTGGTCCCATTCCCACTAAAGGAGAAAGAAACCCAGTGAGTGAGCATGCAGCTGGCCCAGCAAGGCAAAGAGCAACCTCAAGCCACACTCTCTAGTTTAAATATAACCCCATCCTCCCAACAATACTTGCCTGGTTTGGTAAATCTCAGAACATACAAAACATACCCCACAGCAACATAAGAAACGTCCCCTGCACCTGCCCAGCAAAGCCTAGACGAGAACTCTCAAATTGGCTTCCAACTCCGTGCTGGACACCTCTACCCTGAGTGCCTGATGCCTTCCAGCCTGGGGGGCTCAGAGACTGGCTGAAGGAGAGGCCATGCCAGATAAGTTGTAACATTATGTTCAGTACATACAATAAACTGCTTATTTCAACCATAGACATCTAGGCTATTCCTATTGATATAAAAAGAACTTCTTCTACCCCTACAATCGTTACACAAATATTTTTAAATATGCTGCCTTCAAGGAGGGCCTGAATAATCAGCCTGCTCCCAGGTAAGCCACATCCTTATTGGATCCTAATAGATTCTGGATTTGCATTCTTTCTTTCTTCTTTTTTGAGTTTCAAAATTAGATTTCATTTATTATTTTTTAAATTTACTTATTTTTTAGTTGAAGGATAATTGCTTTACAGGATTTGTTGTTTTCTGTCAAACATCAACATGAATCAGCCGTAAGTATACATGACGTGTCCCTCCCCCACCCTGGTCTCTAAGTCTTGAGGACAAGGCTGTGCCTGCCATATCGGCATCCTCAGATCCTGGAGGAACCTTGAGAAGGCCGACCACGGGTCCAGGCTCATCAGTGTTAGGATCTGGAAGAAGGTTTCTGTGGTTGAGTCAGCTGGACTGTCACTGCCTACCACTTTCATCTTTGGGAAATTTGTAGCCCACATTGGACTCCCAGAGGCCCCAAGAAGGGTTGCTATAAATAAGTCAGTTTAACTGTGTTCACTCCAGTCTGTCTCAAACTTACTTAACCATCCTTTTTAGGGTTATAGTTTTGTTTCTTTAAAAAGTATGACTGTGATTTTGAGCGTATGGGAAGTTGAGAGACTACAGTAAGTACCCTGGTGCTTTTTTTTTTTTTTTTGGCCACTGTGCTCCATGTGGGATCTTAGTTCCCTGACCTCGTATAGAACCCGTACCCCCTGCAATTTATGGAAACACGGAGACTTAACCACGGGACTGCCAGGGAAGTACCCTGGTGCCTGACACCCTCTCCAGTGTTAACATTTTATCAAGTTGTTTCAACTTCAAAAAAATTCAGCACCTTTTCCACATAACACTTATGGCGATCATAAGCAGCCCGCAATGGGGATGCTTGTCTACTAGGTGGGTTCCCCCATGAGACTTGGCCTCCACATTCATGCTCCGCACCAATAATAATTAGCCCTCTGGAAGCACTTAAAAAGTTAAAAAGAGGCTGGAGTTTGGGAATCCTGGCCCGGGGACGATGGCTCCTGTCAAGGCAGCATCGAGAGGAGAAGTGACCGGGGGGATCTGGAGGTGCCCGGAGAAGCAGAATGTCCAGAGGAGTAGAAGAGGAGCCCGAGGTCCACGGCCCCAGGAGCTGGGGGGTGGGGGTGGGGGGTGGGAGCGTGGAGCGTGAGGCCAGCTGCGCTCAGCAGGGCAGAGCTGCTGAAGAAGCAGACGCTGCCCGAAAGGTCACTCGGTTTAATTATCCAGAATCTTTACTGCGTTCCTGAGATGTGCTGGCTTTGTGCAGGTGACGATTTCAGTTCTGTTAGAGGAAGTAGCTTAGTGGAGTGCTGGGGAGGGGAAGCCAGGTCTCAGTACTTCAGTTCGGGATGAGAGCGCCAGCTGCAGAGCGAACTGGAGACTGAAGGTGGGTTTGGATGAGCCTCTGGGTCAATGTCCACGTTAAGATGGCAGATCGTCAGAATTATTGGACATGGAGGAGAAAAGATCTCAAAAAGAAAAGAGAGTGAGGGAGGTAGAGCGGGAAGGGTTGATTCAGAGCTGGGGAGGGAGTGCAAATGAGAAGCAACCAGGGCATTCTGAACCCCACTCACATAGAGCCGATGGACTCCCCTTGAGGGTTGCAATGAATATTTTGGACGAGGTCAGTAGCTGGCAATCACAGCTTCCCTGATTTCTGACTATGGAGGACGTGGCCCTGAAGGATGCGTTGAACATCAGTCGCTCTCAACTGTGTGGGGCTCCTTCTCAATTACTGTCTGCCAACCCTACAGTTCTCTCCCTATGCCATCCAACCCAAGGGGCACCTCGCAACTCTTAACCATTTCTATCAGATCCCTGGGGCCTAAATCAAGCCCAAAGGATTGAAGAATGTCATGATAGCGCTGATGCCTCTCGGCCACCACTCTGCTGGCCAACGAGTATTGGCATGTGCGACTCCGTTCTGTCCAAAACTAATTCGGTTCTTTAGAAAGCAAGCACTTTCCAAAGACCATCTGCTTACTCTCTGCTTAAGGAACTCTGTTCTCCTGCAGCCCCCTAGGACTGGATTCAATAAATTCTGACACGGAGGGGTATTTGTTTGGCGGGCCTAGACATTGAATGTTTTCCAAATGATACATTATTGATATTAAAACCGGTTTGTGCATCACCAGCCATCAAAGAAATGTACTAAATAATATCTCTAGGAATGAAAAGGGTTTTGAGGAGCCTGTCTGCACACATTTATCAGCACAAACACTAGGCTCAACCATAAAACTCAGCAAGAGAGAAATCTATGGATCCAGACACACAAACAAAGCCTTCTTACATATATTCAGAATTATTGTTGCTGTTTAGTTGCTAAGTTGTGTCCAACTCTTTTGCAACCCCATGGACTGTAGACCACCAGTCGCCTCTGTCATCCATGGGATTTCCCAGGCAATGATATTGGAGTGGGTTGCCATTTCCTTCTCCGGGGGATCCTTCCAACCCACAGAGGAAACTGGGATCTCCTGCTTGCAGGCAGATTCTTTACTATCTGAGACAATGGGGAAACCCATATTCAGACCTAAACCCACCTCAAAACAGCCAACAAAAAGCAAGCTGTCCCAGGCAGCCCCAGCTTCACTCCCTTCTCCCAGCTGTTGGCTGCTGTGTACAAAGGGAAGATTTATGATGAGAGAGACTTGGATACGGTTCCCAGTCCCCACCTCGCTGCACACAGAAGCTGTGTTTGATCTCGAAGAAGTTATTTCAACTCACCAAAGCCTCAGTTTCCTCGTAAAATGTCCTCATAAGATCAGGTAGATCAGTCCAGTTCAGTCGCTCAGTTGTATCTGACTCTGCGACCCCATGGACTACAGCACGCCAGGCCTCCCTGTCCATCGCTAACTCCTAGAGCTTTCTCAAACTCATATCTATTGAGTCGGTGATGCCATCCAACCATCTCATCCTCTGTCATCCCCTTCCTCCTCCCGACTTCAATCTTTCCCAGCATCAGGGTCTTTTCCAATGAGTCAGATCTTCCCGTCAGGTGGCCAAAGTATTAGAGCTTCAGCTTCAGCACCAGTCCTTCCAATGAATATTCAGGACTGATTTCCCAATGACAAATAGCACACAGTAGGTCAATATATCTTACTTTATCTCCTTCCCTGTCTCCAGCTCTGTCCTCAGCTTGCTCATGGACACGGAAAAGTAAGTCAGATTATCCTGCCTTCACTGGGGTGGGTTTGCTCGCTGGCTGTTTGCTGTCTCCAAGAATGTAATTTCCTAACACACAACACTAAACAGAGTAGTGGATATTTAATCAACATTTTGTTGAATGCGCAAGGATCCCGTACAATATAATTCACTGAGTAACTTAAGTAAAGCAACGGCATAAATATTTAAAGTCTCATTGAGGATGCAGCTGTAAATCTGTATTGATTGCTGCTGCATGTTTTATAGAATGTTATGAATTTCTGTACATCACCACAATGAAGAAGGACAGGTCTCCCCATGACTGAAGGCGGGCTCGGTTTTTATTGGTCATGGAGAGTGGAATCTATAGTCTGCTTTGTCATCATTAGGGGTTTCCAGGCCAGTCAAGGGGCTTCCAAGGGTGATTGCAGCAGATTTCTTCTGAATTTTATAAAATTATTTAAATATTAGGACTGTAATTTTCAAACAGAATCACCAGTGGTACATGAAATAATTGACTTAAATATTACTTTTGGAATACTTTAGTGACAAGTCTTTGAGAACTATAATTAAAAAAAATCATGTCTTTTCAAATGTGTTAGAGTCCAATTTTAACCAGGTGGGGCTACCAGTCTAGTCACATGGACTGACCCTGGAATAAGGCTTCTCGATTTATCTCCTTGCATAGGTCTGAACTTCCAATAAATGCGTGGCTGTGAAGGAGATTGTGGCTCTACCCTGGTCTTTTTCTGACTTAAGCGTGTATACCCTTAATCATAGGGCTTCCCTGATAGCTTAGCTGGTAAAGAATCCACCTGCAATGCGGGAGACCCTGGTTTGATTCCTGGGTTGGGAAGATCCCCTGGAGAAGGGATAGGCTACCCACTCCAGTATTCCTCCAGCTTCCCTTGTGGCTCAGCTGGTAAAGAATCCACCTGCAATGTGAGAGACCTGAGTTTGATCCCTGGGTTGGAAAGATCCCCTGGAGAAGAGAAAGGCTGCCCACTCCAGAATTCTGGCCTGGAGAATTCCAAGGACTGTATAGTCCACGGGGTCGCAAAGAGTCAGACATGACAGAGCGACTTTCACTTCACACTTAATCATAGAACCCACATGTTATGCCCAGTTAAAGGCCAGGTAAAATCAAATGCATCTTCTTGGCACATGTTCCCATAATACACAATCTGTCAGGTGGACAGTTACCTTTGTGCTGTGATAATGCTGTCTTATGGTGGTTTTAGAACTTGTGCAATGAAAACTTTTGCTCATCAAAATACACTGTTAAGGAGTGAAAAAGGCATATCAAAGACCCAAGAAGATATCTGCTACACATATGTCTAACAAAGGACTTGTATCCAAATTATATAAAGAGCTCCTACAAGTCAATAAAAAAAAGATGACCCAATAAAAATGGGAAAAGACTCGAACAATCATGTTCGAGTCATGGTCAGTCCATGTGACTAGACTGGTTTCACAAAAAAAGGGTATTCAAATGGCAAATATGAATATAAAAAGCATTAGGTATTATTCATCAGGAAATGCAAATTCCTTTATTTATTTTATTCTTGGTTACATTAGGTCTTCCGTGCTGCACGTGGGCATCCTCTTGTTGTGGATAGCGGGGCTACTCTCTAGCTGACGTGTGCGGGCTTTCCACTGCAGTGTTTTGTCTTGTTGCAGAGCCCATGCTCTCGGTCCTTGGGCCTCTGTGATTGCAGTACATAGGCTCCCACGCTCTAGAGCACGAGCCCAATATTTGTGGCACATGGGCTTAGCTGTTCTGGTGTGGCATGTGGGATCTTCCTGGAGCAAGGATCAAACCTGTGTCTCCTACACTGGTAGATTCTTTACTACTGAGCCACCAGGGAAGCCCCAGGAAATGCAAATTTATGTCATAATAAGACATCACTGCGCAATCTCCAGAATAGCTAAAGCTGAGAAGATTGTGAATACTAAGTGTTGGTGATGATTTGCAGAGCTATTAGAGCTCTCATCCATTGCTGGTGGGAGAGTTAATTTCTGTGATCTCTTTGGAAACCCGTTTGACAGAATCTAGTACAGTTGTGCAAGCATATATCCTATAACTTAGAAATCGGAGTCTTAGATACATACACAGGAGATGTGAAATGCATATATCCCCCAAGGAATGTACAGAAGTGTTCATCCCAGCTTTATTTTAATACTGAAAACAACCCAATGTTCATCAAGAGTAGACATACAACAGACTACTACGCAGAAATGAAAAAGAACAAACTACAGCCATAGGCAACAGCGTGAGTGAGGCTCACAGATGTAACGAAAAAAAGCCAGACCCCCAAGAGTATACACAATGTAACCGTTTATAAGATGTTTCCGACTCTTTGCGACCCCATGGACTGTACAGTCCATGGAATTCTCCAGGCCAGAATCCTGGAGTGGGTAGCCTATCCCACCAGGGGATCTTCCCAACCCAGGGATCAAACCCAGGTCTCCCGCATTGCAGGCGGATTCTTCACCAACTGAGCTATCAGGGAAGCCCCTTATAAGATCTTTAAGAACAGGCAAAACAAACGTGCAAGAGAAGAGGTCAAAATAGTGATTCTGTGAATGTGTGTTGTTTTACCGTGTGACTGGTAAACAAGAATGTGGGAGTACTCCACGGTGTTATAACCATTCTATTTCTTGATCAGGGTTGATGATTACTTGGATGCAGAAATATATAAAACACTAGGCTAGAAATCAGGGTGGAAATTTTTCCCCATAGAGGGTTGATTGTTAAGTATTTGCCAGCACACAACTAGATCCCACTTCTTTTCCATCTTTATTGTAACGTTACACATATATAGTAAGAGAGGATGCACATCGTAAGTTTTCTCTCAGTGGATTTTTTTACATATTTTTTGAGACTCAGGAATTGCAGATACATGTAAGAATTGTGTGTATCTGCTTTTAGAATTGGTGAGTGTTAAAGGCAGAAGACAGGGAATATTTTAAGTAACTATAATGGGTGATAATGAAAATTTGTTCTTGTTGGACTTATGCACGAAAAGTACCTGCACGGTTAAAATGTTAAAGTTTTTTAAAATCACTTTATATGTGGCATAACATAAGCATCTTATGACACACTCAGTCTCTGTTAGTTTATTTAAAAAATCCTTCTCCTTCTTATAATTGCCTTGCTTAATATACCGTATATTTTAATTATCCAACTTAGAGGGTTTGGGAAGACCTAAAAAATTGTCATGCATCAGAACATTAACAACCTATTTAGCAGTATTTTTTAAAACCAAAGGCCTAGAGGATAAATTTATCAAGTGTATATTACACATATGATTTCTTTAAGTGTTTCTGCTTCATTTCAAACATCCTCATTGTCTAAGCTGATGGATTTTTATTTTAATTAGTTTTAAATTCCAGGAGAGCGATCTTAATGTTTTAAGATGTTGGCAGTTGACCAATGATAAACCACGAGCCCAGCTCCGTCAGTGTGAGGCTGACAGCCGCACAATGGTCTCTGGAGACCTAGACTCAGCCTCCCACGTGTACCAGATCGAGGCCAATAAAAAAAAGTTCTTGCTTTGGCAAGAAATGGGAAGAGCCTGGCACTTTCTTCAAAAGTGGCTTTTTTTAAAAAGGAGGCAAGTAAAAAGAAAAAAAACAAAAACAAAAAACACTTGCCATTGATGTAAAAATCCCAGCAAGTTATTCTGTGACTGGCAGCAAACTGATGGTAGATTTTACATGGAGAGTCAAGAGATCCAGAGCAGCCGAGGCAACACTGAGGAGGAAGAACGTTGGACGACACCACCTGACTTCAAGACTTCTCATAAAGCTATAGACTTTGCGGTACTGGTCAGGGAACAGACATGTAGACCAACGGAGGAGAGGAAGAGATACAGAAGTAGACCCAAGAAAATGGAGCCCACCGGTCTTTGACAAAGGGCAAAGACAACCAAAACAATGGAGAAAACAGCCTTTTCAACAAACAGGCAACTGAATATCCACATGCGAAAAAAAAAGAATTTACAGACATTTGCAGTGGATGCAACAAGCTTATTAGTTGCTGGGAGTCAGAAATGTTGGATGATGTGCCAGAACAGGGCTACCAAGAGGAGTGAGGACTTCTTTCCTGAAAACTCTAATAGGAAGAAATCCTGCCTAATTAGGAAGGTCAGCGCCGCCTGCGAAGGTTGCTGGGATTCTGCATTTTTCACCCCCTGACTAGGCTGCCTCTGCTGCTCTTTCTTTCTTTATCGTGCCCAGGGGTGACGAAGAGCGATCAAAATGTGTGGAGGCTTATTACACCCAACCAGGGGCTTCTGCTTCAAGCAAACAGGAGAAGAGAATAAACACTCGTTGGGTTTTTCCTGGCTTATCTAAATAGGCTCCTTAATGGTCGCTTCCAAAAAAATACATTTTGCCTCTTTGAGTAGGAGAAAATCAATAATAATACTAGGCTTATGTGAAGGTCAGTCAGTCAGCACTTAGCGTCTATCATCCTCAGATTTTAAAGGGAGTGATGAAGGAACATTATTTCTGACAATCCTGCACGGGAAATGTCTTGACTGAGATTCTTGGACTTAATAAAAGATTTATGGTGGAAATTCTGCAAGTAATATCTTGTTAAAATAACTTCTGTGCTAACCTCAAGTGACAAATGATTGCTCAAACTTGTTCCTACCGCTCGTGGGCCTTCTCTTTAATCTTTTATTAGCTCTGTTCTCCAAACTTGAAATACAAGGGCCGACAATTGTTTTGGTCCATTATCTTTGATTTGAGTGTCTCTTTGCTATCTTTGGAGATGTGTTTTCTTTTTCTGAATTACAAATGAAGTAAATGTCACCATTTGATGGTAATGGACGGCATTTAAATACACTCTGAATGTCATCTTGCTTAAAAGTCAAGACCCCTGTAAGCAGTGTTAAGTGATAGGCAGAGGGTGTTTTCTGGGATAGAGCAGTCGGTGGAATGAGTTCACAGTTCTGGGTGAAAACCAGAAGCACTGGCTGCCCTTGGCTTTCCAGGAAATCTGTTGTACTAAGAGCTTTATTGTTATAAAATTTACAGTAAAGTTAAAATAAGGCACAGCACAAGTTCTGGGTATTTCAGAGAGGAAGAGAAGCCAGAATCAGTCTGTTGAGTGTGGGAAGGTGTTCCTAGTTGTCTATATTACGGACTGCATCGTTTGCCCAGAAATTCACATGTTGAAGTTCTAACCCTCAATATTACTACATTTGGAGATGGGCCTTTAAGGAAGTCATTTAGGTTAAACGAGGTCAAAAGGGTGGGCTTTCACCCAGTATGATTCGTGACCTTGTGAGAAGAGGATGGGACACCAGGACTGCGCACATGGACCAAAGGCTGCGTGAAAACACAGAGGAGGTGACCGTCTGAGCCTGGGAGAGTCCTCATCGAAACCAGCCCGCTGGCACCTTATCTGGCCTTTCCAGCTCCCAGAACCGTGAGAAAATGTATCTCTGCAGCTTGAGCCACCAGGATGTGACACTCTGTTATGGCAGCCCTAACAGATGAATACATCCACCCATCAGCAAGCCTGGTCTCCCTTGCAGCTCAGGCACGGCTATGTGGCCCATCCTAGCTACTGAGGGATAAAGAGAAGTCTCCTGGGAGCTTCTGGAGGAGACTTCCTCTTTAAGAGGGAGAGACAGAGAGGCAGATGAGGAGAACCCTTCACCCATCTCTTCTTGCTCTTGAATGTTATTGTATGAGGATGCCTGGAGCCGCTGCTGCACCTTCAGACCCTCCGGGGCAGGCCAACGGAACCTCCAGGGCATGGCCCCAGAGTCCTGATGCCATGGAGCCAAGGGCCAACCCGGGAAACCGCTCATCCCTACACTCTCTGAGAGCTGAGAAAAACAAACCCCATGTCTAAACCACTTTACCTGAACACACGAACCTGGGGTGAAATAAGCTGAATGACACTGTGATGAAAAACAGCAGGGCTTCCCTGGCGCGCCAGTGGTGAAGAATTCATGCTCCCACTGCAGGGGACACAAGTTTGATCCCTGACTGGGCAAGTTCCACTTGCTTCTTGGCATGGCCAGAAAGCAAAACAAAACAGAAAAGAGAAAAAAACAACAACAAAGGAAGTCTATGGAAAGTCCCATTCGTAATGGTACCACACGACAGGTGTTGTCCGTTCTGGAGAATCGTAATAACCTAGGCCATTAGAAAGTTGAATCTTCAGCCTAGAGTTTCCCAGTGTTGGCATTACCTACTGACCGTGAGCAATTATAATGGCTGTGTGTGTTTCCAGCATAATTGGCTTGGACTGACACCCTGCAGTTCTCAGTTTTTTTTTCCCCAAATATCCTCCCTAAATATCATTAGAATTTGTTGTTGTGCAGTCGCTAAGTTGCATCCAACTGTTTGGACCCCATGGACTGCAGCATGCCAGGCTCCCTGGTCCTTCACTATCTTCTGGAGTTGCTCAAACTCATGTCCATTGAGTCAGTGATGCCATCCAACCGTCTCATCCTCTGTTGTCCCCTTCTCCTGCCCTCAGTCTTTCCCAGCATCGGGGTCTTTTCCAATGAGCTGGCTCTTAGCATCAGGTGGCCAAAGTACTGGAGATTTAAGTTCAGTGTCACTAGAATTTGCCCTCTTTAAATTTCTTGCACGAGCATCCAACCTATCATCTTGCTTTTGTATAGTTCTCATGGCTTTCCTCAAGAGCAATGAGAAGTGCTCACACAACAACCAGAGAAAGCCCATGCACAATGAAGAAGACCCAGCATAGCCAAAAGTGAATAAATAATAAATAAATAAAAATTTAAAAAATTCAAATCACAGTAACACATGTGCATGGTTAGAAAAATAGGTTGTGCCGAGGGCCTTACAGTGGGTCTCTTACCCCACTGTTCCTCTCCGAATCTGCTCCTTAAAGATAATCATTTAAACCATTAAATCATTTACTAATTTTGTATTTGCATTTTCCTCTTCCCATTTAATTATGATCATTATTTTATTAAAAAAATTGTTTGTACCTATAATTAATTATCTACAGTTTGGCATCTTCTTAAAAAGTTAAACATAAATTTACTGTATGCCCTAGTAATAATTCACTCTTAGGTATTTACCGAAAAGAAACAAACACATATGTTCACACAAGGATGTGCATGAGAACGTCCACAGCAGCATATTCAGTACAGACACATGGTGGAAACAACCCAGTGTGGACCAATGTTTTTGTGGTTGTTGTCTAGTTGCTAAGTTGTCTCCAACTCTGTTGCAACCCCATGGACTGTAGCCCACTAGGCTCCTCTATCCATGGGATTTCCCAGACAAGAGTACTGGAGTGGATTGCCATTTCCTTCTCCAGAGGATCTTCCCGACCCAGGGATCGAACCTGCATTTCCTGTATTGCAGGCGGATTCTATACCACTTGCATTACATTCATACAAAAATGTTATTCACCAGTAAAAAGGAATGAAGTACTGGCGCACACTACAACATGGATGGGCCTTAAAAACATTAAGCTATGTGAAAGAAGCCAGAAACAGAATACCACATATTGGATGACTCCATGTGTGCAAAATGTCTGGAAAAGGCAAATCTATACAGACAGGAATGTTCTTGGTTGCCAGGAGCTGGGGGTAGGAAGAGGGAATAATTGCAAATGGGCACAGAGGCTCTTCCTGCAGCCGCAGAAACTCTGCTCGGCTCTATGAATTTACTAATAAGCATTGTATTGTACGTTAAAAGAATGAATTTTATGGCATGTAAATTACACCTCAAGAAAGCTGGTGAAATATAAAAAGTGACATCATTATTTCTTGTTTCATCAAGCAGAAGGAGTGCCCTGCACTTTCTCTTTTGTAAGCTGAGACTCTTGCCGCTCCGTCTCCCACCCCCTCGCCTCTCCCTTTCCACTTCCTAACTTCTCCTAGTTGTTTATTTACTTTGGTTTTGCAGAGAAGGCCATCATTTTATTCTGATTCTCCTCAAATAAACTCTATAGAATTAAAGCTAATAACCAGCACTTATGTTAACATGATTATGCAAATATTTTTTCAGAAAAGAATTTATATTGTGATTGCATTTCCTTTCTCAACGGTTCCAATGTCATTTTTCCTGGATCACTCAAAGGGGAATGTCCAAATGGATTCTGCATTTTTGCTTTTCATCAATTCATTAAAATAATGTCACATCTTACTCTTTTGCTATATTTGAGCAATGCTTCTCTTATACCTTTGAACGCTTGCCCTGGCCCTGGATTAAAAAAAAAAAAAAACTATTTCAGAACAGTTTTAGATTTATAGAACAATATGTATGTATGTTAATTGCTCAGTTGTGTCCGACTCTTTGTGACCCCATGGACTGTAGCCCGCCAGGCTTCTCTGTCCATGGAATTCTCCAGGCAAGAATACTGGAGTGGGTAGCCATTCCCTTCTCCAGAGGAACTTCCCAACCCAGGGATCAAACCCTGGCCTCCTGCATTGCAGGCAGATTGTTTACTGTTTGAGCTACAGGAAAGTCCTTCAAATGTGAAATTAATACAAGAGAGTTCTATATACCTTACAGCCAGTTTCTGCTGCCATCAACCATGTACATTAGACAGTACATTTGTCTCTATTAATGAACTGACACTGCTATGTCATTATTAACTGAAGTCCATCCTTTATTCAGATTGCCTTAGTTTTAATGTAATGTCCTTTTTTGATTCCATTCTGGAAACCGCAGTACACTGAGTCATCATGCCTCCTCAGGATCCCCTTGGCTGTGACGGTTTCTCTGACTTCCCTTGTTTTGATGACCTTGACAGTTTCCAGGAGGACTGATTAGGTATTTTGTAGGGCGCCCTTCGATTGGAATTTGTCTGATGTTTTTCTCATTTTTAGATGGAGGTTATGGGCTTTGGGGAGGAAGGTCAGAGGGGTAAAGGGCCATGCTGACTGTATCTTATCGAGGGTACAGACCATCAGTGTGACTTATCACTGTTGATGTTGACCTTGATCACCTGGCTGTGGTTGTATCATCAGCTTCTCTGCTGTAAAGTGACCTTCCCACCTCCCTTGCTGTCCTCTCGGGAGGACAGCCCATGTTCTCTAGTGAGAGTCAGGCTCTACCTCATGAAAAGCAGAACATTTATGTAAGTCGTTTGCAATTCTTCTGCACAGAAACTTTGCCTATTCTCTCCTATTTGTTTATCTAGTCATTCATTTTTATTAGTATGGACTCATGAATACAGTACTGTTTTTACATCTTCTTAAATCTATGTGAAAATAGAGAAAGTACATTGCAAAATCCCCAATCCATGGACATTTACAACAAAACTGGGTAACACTGTGTGCTGTGTGCTAAGTTGCTTCAGTCGTGTCTGACTCTTTCCATCGACTGTAGCCCACCAGGCTCTTCTGTCCATGGGATTCTCCAGGCAAGAATAGTGGAGTGGGTTGTCGTTCTTCTCCATCCCAGGGATTGAAGCCATGTCTATTATGTCTCCTGCATTGGCAGGTGGATTCTTTACCACCAGCACCACCTGGGAAGCCAGGGAACAATAGAGGGAGACACTATATAGCAAAACCCCAAACTGATGACATACCAGACCACCTGACCTGCCTCTTGAGAAACCTATATGCAGGTCAGGAAGCAACAGTTAGAACTGGACATGGAACAGACTGGTTCCAAATAGGAAAAGGAGTATATCAAGGCTGTATATTGTCACCCTGCTTATTTAACTTATATGCAGAGTACATCATGAGGAATGCTGGCCTGGAAGAAGTAAAAGCTGGAATCAAAATTGGCAGGGGAGAATTGGCAGGGGAGAAATATCAATAACCTCAGATATGCAGATGACGCCTCCCTTATGGCAGAAAGTGAAGAGGAACTAAAAAGCCTCTTGATGAAAGTGACAGTGGAGAGTGAAAAAGTTGGCTTAAAGCTCAACATTCAGAAAACGAAGATCATGGCATCTGGTCCCATCACTTCATGGGAAATAGATGGGGAAACAGGTGAAACAGGGTCAGACTTTATTTTGGGGGGCTCCAAAATCACTGCAGATGGTGACTGCCGCCATGAAATTAAAAGACGCTTACTCCTTGGAAGGAAAGTTATGACCAACCTAGGTAGCACATTCAAAAGCAGAGACATTACTTTGCCAACAAAGATCCGTCTAGTCAAGGCTATGGTTTTTCCAGTGGTCATGTATGGATGTGAGAGTTGGAGTGTGAAGAAAGCTGAGCACCGAATAATTGATGCTTTTGAACTGTGGTGTTGGAGAAGACTCTTGAGAGTCCCTTGGACTGCAAGGAGATCCAACCAGTCCATCCTAAAGGAGATCAGCCCTGGGATTTCTTTGGAAGGAATGATGCTAAAGCTGAAACTCCAGTACTTTGGCCACCTCATGTGAAGAGTTGAGTCATTGGAAAAGACCCTGATGCTGGGAGGGATTGGGGGCAAAAGGAGAAGGGGACGATAGAGGATGAGATGGCTGGATGGCATCACTGACTCGATGGATGTGAGTCTGAGTGAACTCCGGGAGTTGGTGATGGACAGGGAGGCCTGGCATGCTGCGATTCATGAGGTTGCAGAGTTGGACATGACTGAGCGACTGAACTGAACTGAACTCAATAAAATATGCATATATTAAAATGTAAGTGATCAGATAAGGTTGAAAACAATGAATTGATAAAGTGATACTGAGCAAATACAGTAAAAAGAAAGACTAGAGTATCAAAACCAGGTGAAGTAGAATTTAAATCTGTGGCATCACAAATGGCAGCATTTCCTTCCTTTTCATGGCTCAGTAACGTTCTCTGTGTACATGTGAGTTGATGGACACATGTTATCCACTCATTTGTCAATGGACACTTATTTGTCTCCATGTCTTAGCTATTGCTACAGGGGACATGGGGTGCAGATACCTCTTTGATACAATGATTTTATTTCCTTCGCATATGTACCCAGAAGTGTGATTGCTGGATCATATTGTAGTCATGTATGGACGTGAGATTGGACCATAAAGAAGGCTGAGAGCCCAAGAACTGATGCTTTCGAAATGTGGTGCTGGAGAAGATTCTTGAGAGTTCCTTGGACTGCAAGGAGATCCAACCAATCCGTCCTAAAGGAAATCAACCCTGAATATTCACTGGAAGTACTGATGCTGAAGATGAAGCTCCAATACTTTGGCCACCTGATATGAAAAGACCCTGATGCTGGGGAAGATTGAGGGCAGGAGGAGAGGCGGGTGGCAGAGGGTGAGATGGTTGGATGGCATCTGAAACTCAATGGACATGAGTTTGAGCAAACTCTGGGAGATGGTGAAGGACAGGGGAGCTTGGTGTGCTGCAGTCCATGGAATTGCAAAGAGTTGAACACGACTTAGTGACTGAAAACAAATAGGAGTTCTATTTTTTTGAGGAAACTCCGTATTATTTTCCATAGTGGCTGAGCCGATTTACTTTTCCACCAAGAGCACACAGGGCTCCCTTTTCTCCGTCTCCTTGCTGGTTCTTGTTAGCTCTTGTCTTCTTGATAACAGCCATTCTAACAGGTGTGAAGGGACAGCTCATTGTGGATTTGATTTGCATTTTCCTGGTGTGGAGTGTCTTTCCATGTACTGACTGGCCATTTGAATATCTTTGGATAAATGTTTATTCATGTCCTTTTTCCATTTTCCATCAGATCATTTTGTTTTTTGCTCTTGAGTTGCATGAATTCCTTATAAACTTTGGATATTAACTCCTTATTAGATGTATGGTTTACAAATATTTCCTCCCACTCTTAGGTGCCTGTTCAATTTTGTTGATGATTTTCTTTTCTGTGCAGATGCCTTTTTAGTTTGATGAGGCTCCACTCAGTTATTTTGGCTTTTATTGCTTGTGCTTTTGGCGTCATAGCCATAAAATCATTGCCAAGACCAATGACAAGGAGCTCTTTTCCTATGTTTTATTTCAGGAGTTTTATGGTCTTACATTTCCATTTTGAGTTAATTTTTGTGAGTAATGTTAAGATAAGTATCCAGTATCCTTCTTCTGTATGTAAATATTTAGTTTTCCCGGCAAAATTCATTTACTTTTTTCAACTTTTAAAGACAGCAATTTTATTTGTTTTTTATTTTTTTCAGCTGTACGGCAAGGCAAGCAGGGTCTTTCTGACCAGGGACTGAACCCATGCTCCCTGCAGTGGAAGCACAGAGTCTTAGCTGCTGGAGCAGCAGGGACGTTCCCCAACACCGTTCACTGAAGAGGTGGTCTTTTCTTCATCGGGTGTTCTCAGTTTCCTTGTTAAATCTTATTGATGATTTATGAACAGGTTTACACCTGGGCTCTCACTGCTCTTGCCTTTGTCTGTGTGCCTGTGTTTACGCTCATACCATACTGATTTGGTTGCTATTGCTACAGCTTTGTAGTATAGTTTAAATCAGGATGTGTGATGCCTCCATCTTTGTTCTTTTTCAGAAATGTTTTGGCTCTTTAGGGTCTTTTGCAACTTCGTGTAATGTTCAGATCAGATCAGATCAGTCGCTCAGTCGTGTCCGACTCTTTGCGACCCCATGAACCGCAGCACGGTGTAATGTTAGGGTTGTCTTTTTCTATTCCTGTAAAAGCATGTCATTGGAATTTTTATAGCAAAAATCCTAAGAGGTCTATAAAAGAATAAATGTTATAATCCAATGAAGAAATTATGAGAGAGAAGCTTCATGAGGGGACATTTGTCTTATCAGGTACCATACAATAAAGGCAATGCAGTAAAATCAATACAGTATTTATATCAGGACAGACTGATCAGTGGAATTATATATTAATAGAACTGGGAGAGAATTTAATAAATGAGAAGTGATTGTTCACTTCAATGGGAAAAGAGATTATTTAATAAGTTTTGCTGGCATGATTTATCATACATCTAGAAGAAAATAAAAGTGAATTCTTATGTCTTATTTAATAAGAAATTAAAGATGAATTATAGAATTAAATACAAGAAGCAAAACTTAGCAGACTCCAAGTATAAAGGAGATTTTATTTACCAGGCTAAAATGCAAAAACTTTAAAAGAAAAGATAGATATATTTGAGTATATAAAAATTAAAAACCTTTACATGATGAATGGTATTACAAAGTCAAACAATAGACGTGAAAAAGTATTTAATACTGATGACAAAGGTTATTTCTATATATTACACACAAAGAGCTCTAACAAACTGACAATAAAAAGCTAAAAGAGACAACCCAAGAGAAAAATGGATGAGTAATGCGAACGGGGAGTTCATGAAAGCGAAAATCAAACAGGCCAGCAAACATATGACAACCAGTGGTAAGGGAACTACAGGTTAAAACAACAGTATGATATTATTTAAGCCCATCAGAATATTTAAACTTGAAATAATGTTAAAAGAAAACTGTAAATCTGCATGTAAAAGAAACTGTCAACCTCTCTACATGTGTATGTGTATACATGTAAACGTGTCTATACATGGGCTTATTTCCATCTGCATATGATTTTATGAGCATAGAAAATAAAGTCTTCATTTGAGATCATTGGTACTGGTGGTGGATAAGAGCTGTAGCTCCTCCAGCATTTCAGGGATCCAAACCCACCTGATCTTACCAATGCTGCCTTTTCCTGAATGGATTTTGATCATGTTTACTACAATTTTTCTTTTCTAGACCAAAGAGGCCCACAGCTTATAGCCTGATTGCAGCAGCTTTAGCACCACCTTTGTGGCCCTTCCACAGGCAGCCTAGTTGAGATCAGGGGTTTACAAATGTGTACATAGGTGAATGCCGCACACTCTTATTTCATTGCTTATATACATTGAATGCTCTTGGTTGAAAATAACAGAAAACCCAACTAGGAGTGACTGAAACAAAAGAATATTTATTATCTCATATACAAGGAGTCTGGAGATAGTCTGGTTCAGGCAGGATTAATTAAACAGCTCAGGTATTTTTTTTTTTTTTTGTAAGTCCAATTGTTTTTTTTTTTTTTTTATTTTATTTATTTATTTTTGATCAAGAATCTCTTTTATTGATTATCAGAAACATTACAAACATCTAATATGAACAAATTGTAACATGATAGTGTTTAGTTTGAACAATTAATACATTTCAGATATAATATTATACATATTTCAATGCTATTCTCCCCAATCATCCCACCCTCTCCCGGTCCCAGAGTCCAAAAGTCTGGTCTATACATCAGTGTCTCTTTTGTTGTCTCGTAAATAGGGTTATTTTTACCATCTTTCTAAATTCCATATATATGCGTTAGTATACTGTATTTGTGTTTTTGTTTCTGGCTTACTTCACTCTGTATAATAGGCTCCAGTTCCATCCACCTCCTTAGAACTGATTCAAATGTATTCTTTTTAATGGCTGAGTAATACTCCATTGTGTATATGTACCACAGCTTGTTTATCCATTCATCTGTGGATGGACATCTAGGTTGCTTCCACGTTCTGGCTATTGCAAACAGTGCTGCTATGAACACTGGGGTACGCGTGTCTCTTTCAATTCTGGTTTTCTCAGTGTATATGCCCAGCAGTGGGATTGCTGGATCATAAGGCAGTTCTATTCGCAGTTTTTTGAGGAATCTCCATACTGTTCTCCATAGTGGCTGTACTAGTTTGCATTCCCACCAACAGTATAAGAGGGTTCCCTTCTCTCCGCACCCTCTCCAGCATTTATTGCTTGTGGACTTTTGGATAGCAGCCATTCTGATTGGCGTGAAATGGTATCTCATAGTGATTTTGATTTGCATTTCTCTGATAATGAGTGATGTTGAGCATCTTTTCATGTGTTTGTTAGCCATCTGTATGTCTTCTTTGGAGAAATGTCTATTTAGTTCTTTGGCCCATTTTTTGATTGGGTCATTTATTTTTCTGGAATTGAGCTGTAGAAGTTGCTTGTATATTTTTGAGATTAGTTGTTTGTCAGTTGCTTCATTTGCTATTATTTTCTCCCATTCTGAAGGCTGTCTTTTCACCTTGCTTATATTTTCCTTTGTTGTGCAGAAGCTTTTAAGTTTGATTAGGTCCCATTTGTTCATTTTTGATTTTATTTCCGATATTCTGGGAGGTGGGTCATAGAGGATCCTGCTGTGATGTAAGTCAGAGAGTGTTTTGCCTATGTTTTCCTCTAGGAGTTTTATGGTTTCTGGTCTTACATTTAGCTCTTTAATCCATTTTGAGTTTATTTTTGTGTATGGTGTTAGAAAGTGTTCTAGTTTCATTCTTTTACAAGTGTTTGACCAGTTTTCCCAGCACCACTTGTTAAAGAGATTGTCTTTAATCCATTGTATATTCTTGCCTCCTTTGTCAAAGATAAGTTGACCATATGTGCGTGGATTTATCTCTGGGCTTTCTATTTTGTTCCATTGATCTATATTTCTGTCCTTGTGCCAGTACCATACTGTCTTGATGACTGTGGCTTTGTAGTAGAGCCTGAAGTCAGGCAGGTTGATTCCTCCAGTTCCGTTCTTCTTTCTCAAGATAGCTTTGGCTATTCGAGGTTTTTTGTATTTCCATACAAATTGAGAAATTATTTGTTCTAGCTCTGTGAAGAATACCGTTGGTAGCTTGATGGGGATTGCATTGAATCTATAAATTGCTTTGGGTAGTATATTCATTTTCACTATATTGATTCTACCAATCCATGAACATGGTATATTTCTCCATCTATTAGTGTCCTCTTTGATTTCTTTCACCAGTGTTTTATAGTTTTCTATATATAGGTCTTTAGATTCTTTAGGAAGATATATTCCTAAGTATTTTATTGTTTTCATTGCAATGGTGAATGGAATTGTTTCCTTAATTTCTCTATTTTCTCGTTATTAGTGTACAGGAATGCAAGGGATTTCTGTGTGTTAATTTTATATCCTGCAACTTTACCATATTCATTGATCAGTTCTAGTAATTTTCTGGTGGAATCTTTAGGGTTTTCTACGTAGAGGATCATGTCATCTGCAAATAGTGAGAGTTTTACTTCTTCTTTTCCAATTTGGATTCCTTTTATTTCTTTTTCTGCTCTGATTGCTGTGGCCAAAACTTCCAAAACTATGTTGAATAGTAATGGTGAAAGTGGGCATCCTTGTCTTGTTCCTGACTTTAGAGGAAATGCTTTCAATTTTTCACCATTGAGGATAATGTTTGCTGTGGGCTTGTCATATATAGCTTTTATTATCTTGAGGTATGTTCCTTCTATTCCTGCTTTCTGGAGAGTTTTTATCATAAATGGATGTTGAACTTTGTCAAAGGCTTTCTCTGCATCTATTGAGATAATCATATGGTTTTTATTCTTCAGTTTGTTAATGTGGTGTATTACGTTGATTGATTTGCAGATATTGAAGAATCCTTGCATTCCTGGGATAAAGCCCACTTGGTCATGGTGTATGATCTTTTTAATGTGTTGTTGGATTCTGATTGCTAGAATTTTGTTAAGGATTTTTGCATCTATGTTCATCAGTGATATTGGCCTGTAGTTTTCTTTTTTTGTGGAATCTGTGTCAGGTTTTGGTATTAGGGTGATGGTGGCCTCATAGAATGAGTTTGGAAGTTTGCCTTCTTCTGCAATTTTCTGGAACAGTTTGAGTAGGATAGGTGTTAGCTCTTCTCTAAATTTTTGGTAGAATTCAGCTGTGAAGCCGTCTGGACCTGGGCTTTTGTTTGCTGGAAGATTTCTGATTACAGTTTCAATTTCCGTGCTTGTGATGGGTCTGTTAAGATTTTCTATTTCTTCCTGATCCAGTTTTGGGAAGTTGTACTTTTCTAAGAATTTGTCCATTTCTTCCACATTGTCCATTTTATTGCCATATAATTGCTGATAGTAGTCTCTTATGATCTTTTGTATTTCTGTGCTGTCTGTTGTGATCTCTCCATTTTCATTTCTAATTTTATTGATTTGATTTTTCTCCCTTTGTTTCTTGATGAGTCTGGCTAGTGATTTGTCAATTTTATTTACCCTTTCAAAGAACCAGCTTTTGGCTTTGTTGATTTTTGCTATGGTCTCTTTTGTTTCTTTTGCATTTATTTCTGCCCTAATTTTTAGGATTTCTTTCCTTCTACTAACCTTGGGGTGCTTCATTTCTTCCTTTTCCAGTTGCTTTAGGTGTAGAGGTAGGTTATTTATTTGGCTTTTTTCTTGTTTCTTGAGGTATGCCTGTATTGCTATGAACTTTCCCCTTAGGACTGCTTTTACAGTGTCCCACAGGTTTTGGGTTGTAGTGTTTTCATTTTCATTCGTTTCTATGCAGAATTTGATTTCTTTTTTGATTTCTTCTGTGATTTGTTGGTTATTCAGGAGTGTGTTGTTCAGCCTCCATATGTTGGTCTTTTTAATAGTTTTTCTCCTGTTATTGAGATTTACTCTTACTGCATTGTGGTCAGAAAAAATGCTTGGAATGATTTCAATTTTTCTGAACTTACCAAGGCTAGATTTATGGCCCAGGATGTGGTCTATCCTGGAGAAGGTTCCGTGTGCACTTGAGAAAAAGGTGAAATTCATTGTTTTGGGATGAAATGTCCTATAGATATCAATTAGTTCCAACTGGTCTATTGTATCGTTTAAAGTTTGTATTTCCTTGTTAATTTTCTGTTTAGTTGATCTATCCATTGGTGTGAGTGGGGTATTAAAGTCTCCCACTATTATTGTGTTATTGTTGATTTCTCCTTTCATACTTGTTAGTATTTGTCTTATATATTGTGGTGCTCCTAAGTTGGGTGCATATATATTTATAATTGTTATATCTTCTTCTTGGATTGATCCTTTGATCATTAGGTAGTGACCTTCTTTGTCTCTTTTCACATCCTTTGTTTTAAAGTCTATTTTATCTGATATGAGTATTGCTACTCCTGCTTTCTTTTGGTCTCTATTTGCGTGGAAAATCTTTTTCCAGCCCTTCACTTTCAGTCTGTATGTGTCCCCTGTTTTGAGGTGGGTTTCTTGTAGACAGCATATGGAGGGGTCTTGTTTTTTGTATCCATTCAGCCAGTCTCTGTCTTTTGGTTGGGGCATTCAACCCATTTACATTTAAGGTAATTAATGATAAATATGATCCCGTTGCCATTTACTTTAATGTTTTGGGTTTGAATTTATATATCCTTTTTGTGTTTCCTGTCTAGAGAATGTCCTTTAGTATTTGTTGGAGAGCTGGTTTGGTGGTGCTGAATTCTCTCAGCTTTTGCTTGTCTGGAAAGGTTTTGATTTCTCCTTCATATTTGAATGAGATCCTTGCTGGGTACAATAATCTGGGCTGTAGGTTCTTTTCTTTCATCACTTTAAGTATGTCTTGCCATTCCCTCCTGGCTTGGAGAGTTTCTATTGAAAGATCAGCTGTTATCCTTATGGGAATTCCCCTGTGTGTTATTTGTTGTTTTTCCCTTGCTGCTTTTAATATTTGTTCTTTGTGTTTGATCTTTGTTAATTTGATTAATATGTGTCTTGGGGTGTTTCGTCTTGGGTTTATCCTATTTGGGACTTTCTGGGTTTCTTGGACTTGAGTGATTATTTCCTTCCCCATTTTAGGGAAGTTTTCAACTATTATCTCCTCTAGTATCTTCTCATGGTCTTTCTTTTTGTCTTCTTCTTCTGGGACTCCTATGATTTGAATATTGTAACGTTTAATATTGTCCTGGAGGTCTCTGAGATTGTCCTCATTTCTTTTAATTCGTTTTTCTTTTTTCTCCTCTGATTCCTTTAATTCTGCCATTCTATCTTCTAATTCACTAATTCTATCTTCTGCCTCTGTTATTCTACTATTTGTTGCCTCCAGAGTGTTTTGGATCTCATTTATTGCATTATTCATTATATATTGACTCTTTTTTATTTCTTCTAGGTCCTTGTTAAATCTTTCTTGCATCTTCTCAATGCTTTTCTCAGGCTATTTATCCATGATTCCATTTTGCTTTCCAGATTTTGGATTAATTTCACTATCATTATTCGGAATTCTTTATCAGGTAGGTTCGCTATTTCTTCCTCTTTTGTTTGGTTTGGTGGGCAATTATCCTGTTCCTTTACCTGCTGGGAATTCTTCTGTCTCTTCATCTTGTTTAAATTGCTGAGTTTGGGGTGTCTTTACTGTATTCTGGTAGTCTGTGGAGTTCTCTTTATTGTGGCGTTTCTGCACTGTATGTGGGTTTGTACCGGTGGCTTGTCGAGGTTTCTTGTTTATGGAAGCTTGTATCGGTGTTCTGGTGGGTGGAGCTGGATTTCTTTTCTCTGGGGTGCAGTGGAGTGTCTAGTAGTGAGTTATGAGATGTCTATGGTTTTGGGGTCGCTTTGTGTAGCCTGTGTATTGGAGCTCAGGCTGTGTTCTTGTTTTTCTGGAGAATTTGCTTGGTATGTCTTGTTGTGGAACTTGCTGGTCTTTGTGTGATGCTTGGTTTCAGAGTAGGTATGGAGGCTTTTAATGAGCTCCTGTCAATAAATGTTTCGTGGGATCAGGGTATGGACTTAAGCCTCCTGGTTCCAGTTATTGGTCTTATTTTTACAGTAGTCTCAAGAACTTCTTCTTCTATAATGCATTCCACAACTGGACCGCTCAGAGATGTTCATGGAATTATACAGAGAAGGAAAAAGGGAGGAAGGAGACAGAGGTGGTCAGGAGGATAAAAGGAGGGAGTGTGAAGGAGAGAGACAGATCTAGTCAGTAATCAGTAAAGAAAAGAAAAAAGGAAAGGAAAAAAGCAAAGGACAAAAAGGAAAAAATAAAAAAAAAAAAACAGGGTCGCAAAAGTTATATCTAAACGTGGAGATTAAAGAAGTACTAGAGGATAAAAAAAAAAAAAAATAAAAGAAACAAAACAAAACAAACAACAACAAAAAAAAATTAAAAGGAAAAAAAAAATTTTTGTTTTCCTTTTTCCAATTAAAAAAATAATAAAAATTAAAAAAATATATATATATATATTAAAAAAGAAAAGAAAAAAAAAGGAAATAATGATGGTAAAAATAGTAACAATATATATAAGAGTTTCTCTATTATTGTTGTGGGTTCAGTTCATTTTCGGCTAGTTCCTTGTTCCGGCTTAAATTTCTCAAGATCTATAGGCCCCTTTCTCTGTAGTTGGTCTGTATAGTCCTTTGTTCTGTGCACGGTTCGGCGGTGTTCTGGGCCAAGGCCGGCCACTCGTGTGGTCGGCGCTGCACAATCTGGATTGCCGGCCCAAACTACTCCAGTTAGGCAGCACTCCAGACAATCAGGCGAACGAAGTCTCTGCTGAGGCCCGCAGAGGGGGAGGGGGCCGGCGACGGGAATGGCGGGCGGGCGGGTGGGGGGAGGGGGGTGGGGTGGTCCTCGTGGGAGCCGCCGGCACAGCGGGCGGGGGGCACGCCTGCGCGGGAGTGGCCGGCGGGGGAGCGTCCAGTGGGGGAGAGTCCCGCGGGGGAGCGTCCCTCGGGGGAGCGCCGGCAGGGGAGCGTGCCGCGTGGGAACGGCCAAGGTGTCTCCCTGCCCAGCCCCGGCTCCCCAATGGCAGATGCGGGTGTTTGCAGCGGTGCTTCTCCGCTGCGGAAGTTACCGCAGGGCCCGCAGTCTGTGGGTTCTAATTGCTCAACTGTTCTCCTCCCTGTTATGATAGTCTCCGTGTTTCCCAGGTTCGGCGCAGTTTCCGCAGGGAGAGTGTTTCCTGGTGTTTGGAAACTTCTCTTTTTAAGACTCCCTTCCCCGGACAGAGGTCTGCCCCTCCCTCTTTGTCTCTCTCTGGCTTCTATATTCTTTCCTACCTCCTTTAGAAGGCAGTGAGTTGCTTTTCTGGGTGTCCGATGTCCTCCGCCAGCACTCCGAAGCTGTTTGTGGAATTTACTCGGCGCCCAGATGTCCCTTTGATGAATTTGTGGAGGAGAAAGCGTATTCCCCGTCCTAATCCTCCGCCATCTTAACCGGAAGTCCTTACAGCTCAGGTATTATCAGAGACCCAGGTTCTATTTTCCACTCTGCCATAACCCTCTTGTTACCTGTTTTTCTCAGGCTTGTTCCCTAATGTTACAAATAGGTGCCCCAGCGCCCAGCTCCTTGGGCAAACACATGACTTGAGCAGCAGAGAAAGAGCTTTCCTCCTTTGTGGGCTTCCTTTTACCAGTGGGGAAGACCTCTTTTGGAGCTTTCTAGAAGTTTCCCTGAATATCTCACAAGCTGGAATTTCATCTTACTTCTAACCCTAACTGATCGTTGGCAAAGAGAATGCATTGACCATGAATGATTTAGACTCATATTTATTCTTCTGAGCTGCCTGCCTGAAGCACATTGCCATCTCATGGCAAAGAAAATTGGGGTCAGTTAGCAAAATGAGTGGGGAGACATGGTTGTAGGGTAAACAATTAATCATGTCTACAGCCTCACATGCCTGATCACAGCAGTACACTCAAGAAACACGTGTATCTTGCACATGGAAAGATGCTCTGCACCCCTGATTGTTCAGTTCAGTTCAGTTCAGTCGCTCAGTCATGTCTGACTCTTGTGACCCCATGAATCGTAGCACGCCAGGCCTCCCTGTCCATCACCAACTCCCGGAGTTCACTCAGACTCACGTCCATCGAGTCAGTGATGCCATCCAGCCATCTCATCTTCTGTTGTCCCCTTCTCCTCCTGCCCCCAATCCCTCTCAGCATCAGACTCTTTTCCAATGACTCAACTCTTCACATGAGGTGGCCAAAGTACTGGAGTTTCAGCTTTAGCATCATTCCTTCCAAAGAAATCCCAGGGCTGATCTCCTTCAGAATGGACTGGTTGCATCTCCTTGCAGTCCAAGGGACTCTCAAGAGTCTTCTCCAACACCACAGTTCAAAAGCATCAATTATTTGGCGCTCAGCTTTCTTCACAGTCCAGCTCTCACATCCATACATGACCACTGGAAAAATCATAGCCTTGACTAGATGGACCTTTGTTGGCAAAGTAATGTCTCTGCTTTTGAATATGCTATCTAGGTTAGTCATAACTTTCCTTCCAAGGAGTAAGTGTCTTTTAATTTCAGGGCTACAATCACCATCTGTAGTGATTTTGGAGCCCAAAAAGATAAAGTCTGACACTGTTTCCACTGTTTCTCCATCTATTTCCCATGAAGTGATGGGACCAGATGCCATGATCTTCGTTTTCTGAATGTTGAGCTTTAAGCCAACTTTTTCACTCTCCACTTTCACTTTCATCAAGAGGCTTTTTAGTTCCTCTTCACTTTCTGCCATAAGGGTGGTGTCATCTGCATATCTGAGATTATTGATATTTCTCCCCTGCCAATCTTGATTCCAGCTTGTGCTTCTTCCAGCCCAGTGTTCCTCATGATGTACTCTGCATATAAGTTAAATAAGCAGGGTGACAATATACAGCCTTGACGTACTCCTTTTCCTATTTGGAACCAGTCTTGTTCCATGTCCAGCTCTAACTGTTGCTTCCTGACCTGTATACAGGTTTCTCAAGAGGCAGGTCAGGTGGTCTGGTATTCCCATCTCTTTCAGAATTTTCTATAGTTTATTGTGATCCACACAGTCAAAGGTTTTGGCATAGTCAATAAAGCAGAAATAGATGTTTTAGAGAAATGCAAATCAAAACTACAATGAGATATCACTTCACACTGGTCAGAATGACCATCATCAAAAAGTCTACAAATCATAAATGCTGGAGAGGGTGTGAAGAAAAGGGAACCTTCGTACATTCTTGGTGGGCATGTAAATTGATGCAGCCATTATGGAAAGCAATATGGAGGCTCCTTAGAAAAACTAAAACTAGAATTGGCATGTGATCCAGCAATCCCACTCCTGGGCACATATCTGGAAAAGATGAAGACTAATTAAAAAAGATATATGAACCCCAATGTTTATGCTCCTCTACGCTTGGAATTCTCCTGGTAAAAATACTGTCCTGGGTTGCCATTCCCCTTTCCAGGAAATCTTCCCAACCCACCTGCTCTGCCAGTATTGCAGGCAGATTCTTTACCATCTGAGCCACAAGGGAAGCCCTAGTGTTTATAGAAGCACTATTACAATAACCAAAGCATGGAGCAACCGAAGTGTCCATCAACAGATGAATGGAGAAAGAACATGTGGTATATACATACAATGGAATATTCCTCAGCCACAAAAAAGAATCAAATATTGTCATTTGCAGCAACATGGATGGACATAGAGATTATCATACTAAGTGAAGTCAGTCAGACAGAGAAAGGCAAATACTACATCACTTACATGGGATATAAAAAAGTACAAATTGACTTATTTACAGAACAGAAGCAGTCTCACAGACAAAGAAAAAACTTACAGTTACCAAAGGGGAAAATGGAGGGGAGGGATAAATTAGGAGTATGGGATTAACAGATACCCACCACTATGTAAAAATATGTATAAACACAAAGGATTTGCTGTGTAGCACAGGGAACTATAGTCAACATCCTATAATAACGTAAAATGAAAAAGAATCTGAGGCTGTACACCTGAACTAACACAATACTGTAAATCAACTAGTTAAATTTTTTAGAAAATTAAAAAGATACAATTAAAAACTAAAAGAAGGGAAGAAACATGACTCTCCTGATTCCAAGGCACTTTCCTGAGACCTTCATTTTATTGTACACATCATATACTGTGGACTCCGAGTGTATCCAGAGGACTCTTGCTTTGCCCCTGTGTTTCACTGATGGGTTGATGGTATACAGACTTTCAAATCAAAAGCATTTTGCAGCAGAACTTTGAGATCCTGTGCCACCATTTTCCATCACTTTTGTAGCTGAAGAAAAGTCTGAGTCAGTGAGACTCTCATGCCAAACCAGAGAAAACATTTTCTTCTCTCCGGAACAATTCTGAATTTCCTCTTTACCTTTACAGGTCTGAAACCGTGCGGACCTTCCTTTGGTGATTTCCCTGGGCGCTTGGTGGGTCCTTGGAGTCTAAATAGTGGCCTTGACATCCACCTGTATTTTACTCTTATTCTGTCTACTTCTGGAAGACTAATGAAACAAATATTTTACCTTTTATCATTCCCCTTTCCTGACTTTTTAGCTGCTAGTGTCTGCTGTAAATTATTTGAGATTTTCTTGGCTCATCTTCTAGGCCAGAAGTCAGCAAAGAGCAACTTTTGGGGAAAATTTGGTCCACTGCCTATTTCTGCATAGCTCTGGGCTAAGAATGGATTTTACATTTTTAAACGATAGAGAAAAATAAAAAGAATAAGAAAAATAATATTTCAAAGCAGGAGGGAAAATTAAGCAAAATTCAAATTTCGGTGCTTATAAATAAAGTTTTATTGACGCACCGCCTTGCTCATTCATTTACGCATTGTCCTTGGCTCCTCTGGGGTACAACGGCAGAGTGAAGTGGGTGTGACAGGGGCTGCAGGACTCGCAGTGCCTGAAATGCTGACTATTTGGCTCTTACAGAGAAAGTTTGCTGACTCCCGATTGAGAATACCAGCTTAGGCTTTAGCCATGCTCATTCTGCTGTTCCACTGAATGTTTTGATAATAGTATTTTTAACTTCTAAGAACTTCATCTCTCTGGTATTCTTTTATCAGATGGATCAACAGTTTCATTATGGGCTTAATATTCATTTTTGTTTCAAGTAAGCTTTTCACACAAGTACAAAATAGAGCACAAAGTGTAAAACTCAATACATTTTCACAAAGTCAACACATCCATTTAACCAACTGAAAGATAAATAAAATTAGGAGCACCCCTAAACCCCCTTCAATCCTAAAGGAAATCAACCCTGAATATTCAATGGAAGGACTGATGCTAAAGCTGAAGCTCCAATACTTTAGTCGCTTGATGCAAAGAGCCTACTCATTGGAAAATACCCTGGTGCTGGGAATGATTGAAGGCAGGAGGAGAAGGGGACAACAGAAGAAGAGATGGTTGGGTGGCATCGACACAAAGGACATGAGTTTGAGCAAGCTCCAGGAGTTGGTGATGGACAGGGAAGCCTGGCGTGCTGCAGTCCATGGGGTCGCAAAGAGTTGGACGAAACCTAGTGACTGAACAACAAACAAAAGCCCCTTTTGTACTCTCATAGATTGTCCACCAAAAGGTAACCACTCCTTTGATTTCTAACCTGATCAGATATGAAGATTTATTGCAACACTGGAGCAAAGCAGCCAGTGTGGTATTGGCAACTAGAGCAGTGGAACAGAACAGAGGATCCAGGAGGAGACCCCCACATATGCAAGCTCTGCACTTAGGACAGAGGAGACGCATCTGTGCAACAGAAGAAGGTGAGCCTTTCAATAGATAAGGCTGAGTCAGCTGGATAGCCACGTAGGAAAAGTGAATCATCACCACCACCTCACATCAATCACTTCAGTCGCTCAGTCATGTCCGATTCTTTGCCATCCCATGGACTGCAGCACACCAGGCTTCCTTGTCCATCGCCAACTCCCGGAGCTTACTCAAACTCATGTCCATTGAATCGGTGATGCCATCCAGTCGTCTCATCCTCTGTCGTCCCCTTCTCCTCCTGCCTTCAGTCTTTCCCAGCATCAGGGTCTTTTCAAGTGAGTCAGCTCTTCAGATCAGGTGGCCAAGTATTGGAGTTTCAGCTTCAACATCAGTCCTTCCAGTGAACATTTAGGACTGATTTCCTTTAGGATGGACTGGTTGGATCTCCTTGCAGTCCAAGGGTCTCTCAAGAGTCTTCTCCAACACCACAGGTCAAAAGCATCAATTCTTTGGTGCTCAGCTTTCTTCACAGTCCAACTCTCACATCCATACATGACCACTGGAAAAATCGTAGCCTTGACTAGATGGACCTTTGTTGGCAATGTAACGTCTCTGCTTTTTAATATGATGTCTAGGTTAGTCATAGTTTTTCTGCCAAGGAGCAAGCGTCTTTTAATTTCATGGCTGAAGTCACCATCTGCAGTGATTTTGGAGCCCAGAAAAATAAAGTCTGTCACTGTTTCCATTTTTTTCCCCATCTATCTGTCATGAAGGGATGGGACTGGATGCCATGATCTTAGTTTTCTAGATGTTGAATTTTATGCCAACTTTTTCATGCTCCTCTTTCACCTTCATCAAAAGGCTCTTTAGTTCTTCACTTTCTGCCATAAGGGTGGTATCATCTACGTATCTGAGGTTATTGATATTTCTCCCAGTAATCTTGATTCAAGCTTGTGCTTCATCTAGCTCAGCATTTTGCATGATGCACTCTGCTTATAAGTTAAATAAACAGTGTGACAATTTAGAGCCTTGATGTATCCCTTTCCTGATTTGGAACCAGTCTGCTGTTCCATGTCCAGTTTCCACTGTTCCTTCTTTACCTGTATACAGTTTTCCAGGAGGCAGCCAAGGTGGTCTGGTATTCCCATCTGTCTAAGAATTTTCCACAGTTTGTTATGATCCACACAATCAAAGGTTTTGGCATAGTCAAGCAGAAGTATATGTTTTTCTGGAACTCTTGCTTTTTCGATGATCCAATGGATGTTGGCAAGTTGATTTCTGGTTCCTTTGCCTTTTCTAAATCCCTTTTGAACATCTGGAAGTTCACGGTTCACATACTGACAAAATGTGGTCCACTAGAGAAGGGAATAACAAACAACTTCAGTATTCTTGCCTTGAGAACCCCACAAACAGTATGAAAGGGAAAAAAGATATGACTCTGAAAGATGAACTCCTCAGGTTGGTAGGTGCCCAATATGCTACTGGAAATCAGTGGAGAACTAACTCCAGAAAAAATGAAGAGATGGAGTCAAAGCAAAAGCAATGCCCAGTTGTGGTTGTGATGGTGACGGAAGTAAATTCCGATGCTGTAAAGAACAATATTGCATAGGAACCTGGAATGTTAGGTCCATGAATCAAGGCAAATTGGAAGTGGTCAAACAGGACATGGCAAAAGTGGACATTGACATTTTAGGAATCAGTGAACTAAAATGGACTGGAATGGGCAAACTTAACTCAGATGACCATTATATCTACTACTGTGGGCAAGAATCCCTTAGAAAAATGGAATAGCCCTCATAGTCAACAAAAGAGTCCAAAATGCAGTACTTGGCTGCAGTCTCAAAAATGACAGAATGATCTCTGTTTGTTTCCAAGGCAAAACATTCAATGCCACAGTAATCCAAGTCTATGCCCCAACCATTATAATGCCAAAGAAGCTGGTGAATGGTTCTATGAAGACTGACAAGACCTTCTAGAACTAACACCCAAAAAAGATGTCCTTTTCATTATAGAGGACTAGAATGCAAAAGTAGGAAGTCAAGAGATACCTGGAGTAACGGGCACATTTGGCTTTGGAGTACAGAATGAAGCAGGGCAAAGGCTAACAGAGTTTTGCTAAGAGAATGCACTGGTCATAGCAAACACCCTCTTCCAACAACACAAGAGAAGACTCTACACATGGACATCACCAGATGGCCAACACCGAAATCAGATTGATTATATTCTTTGCAGCCAAAGATGGAGCAGCTCTATACAGTCAGCAAAAACAAGACCAGGAGCTGACTGTGGCTCAGATCTTTCCCAGCATCAGGGTCATTATTGTATTGACCCTTTAAATTCATGAGTGTGGTCCTCCTTTCTCTTCCTTTGTCCTCTTTCATTTCCATGGATATTATTTGCCTTTTGTTATGTGTATCAATTTTGTGACATCTTTTGTTAAACTTATTCTTGGATATTCTGTTTTCTGATGCTGTTGTAAGTGATATCACTTTTGAATATAATTTACTATGTGTTGCTGGGGTCACATAGAGTCGAACACGACTGAAGTGACTTAGCAGCAGCAGCAGCAGCTGTTGCAACTGATTCCTGTATCTTGACCTTATAACCACTGATGTTAAATTTACTTATTTGTATCATCTTTTACATTTCTAAGATTCGAACTTGTCTGTGAATAATGGCAGTTTAGTTTTTCTTTCTCTGTACTTAAGCATTTTTCCTTGCTTTGTTGCACCGGTGAAGATCTCTGCTGCTGCTGCTGCTAAGTCGCTTCAGTCGTGTCCGACTCTGTGCGACCCCATAGACGGAAGCTCACCAGGCTCCCCTGTCCCTGGGATTCTCCAGGCAAGAACACTGGAGTGGGTTGCCATTTCCTTCTCCAATGCATGAAAGTGAAAAGTGAAAGTGAAGTCGCTCAGTCATGTCCGACTCTTAGCGACCCCATGGACTGGAGCCTACCAGGCTCCTCCGTCCATGGGATTTTCCAGGCAAAAGTACTGGGGTGGGGTGCCATTGCCTTCCCCGGAAGATCTCTAGTACAATGTTAAAAAAAAAGTTAATGACAGTGGGCAATTTTGTCTCATTTCTAATATCAAAGGTAAGGGGAGGATTTCAATATTTCACCATTAATTATGATGCTTGTTTTAGCTTTTCTGCTATGCTATGCTAAGTCACTTCAGTCGTGTCTGACTCTGTGTGACCCCATAGACAGCAGCCCACCAGGCTCCCCCGTCCCTGGGATTCTCCAGGCAAGAACACTGGAGTGGGTTGCCATTTCCTTCTCCAATGCATGAAAGTGAAAAGAGAAAGTGAAGTCGCTCAGTCATGTCCGACTCTTAGTGACCCCATGGACTGCAGCCCACCAGGGTCCTCTGTCCGTAGCTTTTCTAGGCGGTATTGTTTCTCAATTTAAAGAAGTTTCCTACTACTCTTATTTTTGTTATGAATGGATATTGAATTCTATTAAATACTTGTTCTGCATCTATTGAGATGATTTTATCATTTGAAAATGTGGTGCATTATGTTGATTAAATTTAGCATGTTAAACAACTTTGCAGTCTTAGAATAAACTCTACTTAATGATGATGGATTATCCTTTTAATCTGTTATTGAATTTGATACATTTAGCTGGATTAATATCCACCACTAGACATTAATGATTTCTAACAGTTTCCGTTTATTGCCCTTGTTCTTTGTTCCTATTTTTTTGAGACTTTTAACTTTAGCTTTTCCTGAGCATTCAAGCATTTAATTAAAAAATTTAAAAAAATTTTTCTGAAAAATTTAAATATTACTTTCCATTTACAAGTATTCCAATATATTAACGATATTCCCTGTGTTGTACAATACATCCTTGGCCCATGTTATACCCAGTATTTTGTGCTCACTCCTCCTCCACCCCTATACTGCCCCCTTCCCCATTGGTAACCACTAGTTAGTTCTCCATGAGTCTGCTTTATTGTTATATTGACTAATTTGTTGTATTTCTTAGATTCCACATATAAGTGATACCACACACTATTTGTCTTTCTCTGTCAAAGACTTATTTCACTTAGCATAATTCTCTTTACGCCATGTTGCTGCAAATAGCAAACTTTTGTTTTTTAGAATGGTTGAGTAGTATTCCAAGGTATATATATTCTTTGATCCTATTTGTGTAGCAGAAGACTGTTATAATCTAACTTCTCTCTTGAGAAGGTTTCTCTGGTGCTGTGTTGGGAGTAGGCTCTAGGAAGGCAAAGATGAAAACCAAAGATCCATTTGGAAATTAGTGTGGTGTTCCCACCTGCCATTTTCACAGGGTTATTTTAACATCTCCATTTGACTATATCCATTTTAACAATGGAGGTGGTAAGATATGGTTAGATTCTAGAAATGTATGCTTTTGATATTTTCCTATGTGTCATTACAAACATTTTTTAAGTACAGAAAAAGTAATCTTTTAAAAAGCATCCTTTCTCTTGAGAAATGTGTCGCGTTCTCCTGTCTCCTTGTATGTTGAGTGATTTTGGATTGTGCAGGTCGGGAATGTTATGTTGGAGATGGAGGGCAGGAGGAGACGGGGGTGGAAGAGGATGAGCTGGTTGGATGGCATCACTGACTCAGTGGACATGAGCGAGCCTTTCTGAGGGAGTGCTGGATGGGGACATCCAACGACAGTGGATTTAAAAGGGAATCAGGGGTAGGCCTGGGCTTATCAAAGGGTTCATTTAGAAGGGGCTTGTCAGGTGTGAGGTAAGCATAAGGATGAGGGTGTTGTCAGTGTGGTGCTCAGGAGAACCTGTTGCCTGATTGTTAGGATAAAGGGAAGCCATAAAGAGACTCATAGTGAGAGCTCAGATGTCCCCAAGGTTCTCAAAATGGGGAAGAAGCTACGAGGCGGGATGCCTGAGTGAGAAGGCCAGGAGGAGGAGAGGAGCGGGTGGCCAGAGAGTGGGGCCTGACCTCATGATGTCCACCCTGGAGTAGTTCAGTGCAGTGAAGAGGGCTGGAGTGTAGCCACGGAGTGGATGGGGGTGGATGGAGGTCAGTGGAGCTGAGGCAGCTGAGAACTCATAAGGCCTGAGATGGATGGAGGGTGCATGCTGATGACGAAGCCATCCACGGTTGGAAAGGTCTCAAGAGGAGACAGACTGGCTCTCTGGATCCAGTCATCCGTGCTGGATGAAAGAGGGGAAGGAAGCAGGAGATGAGAAGATGCCAGTGAGAAGGTGTGGTGGAGGCTGGCACTGCTGGATGGTGAGAGTCCCGCGAGAAGGGGACTTACACGTCGGGAAAGGGGTGGTAGTTTTCAAGTTTTACACTCACCACTCTCATGCCTGTGGTGTTGGTGAACATTCCAAGAGATAGGAGCTTTGAGGAGGGCAAGGCTTGGGCTTTCTTAGTCTTAAAAGCATTAGGGGGATCACTTCTGCACCTTCATTCAAGCCTTCAATAGAATCAGTTCAGTTCAGTCACTCAGTCATGTCTGATTCTTTGCGACCCCATGAATCGCAGCACCCCAGGCCTCCCTGTCCCTCACCAACTCCTGGAGTTCACTCAGACTCACGTCCACCGAGTCAGTGATGACATCCAGCCATCTCATCCTCTATCGTCCCCTTCTCCTCCTGCCCCCAATCCCTCCCAGCATCAGAGTCTTTTCCAATGACTCAACTCTTCACATGAACTGGCCAAAGTACTGGAGTTTCAGCTTTAGCATCATTCCTTCCAAAGAAATCCCAGGGCTGATCTCCTTCAGAATGGACTGGTTGGATCTCCTTGTAGTCCAAGGGATTCTCAAGAGTCTTCTCTAACACTACAGTTCAAAAGCATCAATTCTTTGGCGCTCAGCTTTCTTCACACTCCAACTCTCACATCCATACATGACCACTGGAAAAACCATAGCCTTGACTAGATGGATCTTTGTTGGCTAAGTAATGTCTCTGCTTTTGAATGTGCTACCTAAGTTGGTCATAACTTTCCTTCCAAGGAGTAAGCGTCTTTTAATTTCATGGTGGCAGTCACCATCTGCAGTGATTTTGGAGCCCCAAAAAATAAAGTCTGACACTGTTTCCACTGTCTCCCCATCTATTTTCCATGAAGTGATGGGACCGGATGCCATGATCTTTGTTTTCTGAATGTTGAGCTTTAAACCAACTTTTTCACTCTCCACTTTCACTTTCATCAAGAGGCTTTTTAGTTCCTCTTCACTTTCTGCCATAAGGGTGGTGTCATCTGCATATCTGAGGTTATTGATATTTCTCCTGGCAATCATGATTCCAGCTTGTGTTTCTTTCAGTTCAGCGTTTCTCATGATGTACTCTGCATATAAGCTAAATAAGCAGGGTGACAATATACAGCCTTGATGTACTCCTTTTCCTATTTGGAACCAGTCTGTTGTTCCATGTCCAGTTCTAACTGTTGCTTCCTGACCTGCATACAGATTTCTCAAGAGGCAGATCAGGTGGTCTGGTATTCTCATCTCTTTCAGAATTTTCCACAGTTGATTGTGATCCACACAGTCAAAGGCTTTGGCATAGTCAATAAAGCAGAAATAGATGTTTTTCTGGAACTCTCTTGCTTTTTCCATGATCCAGCGGATGTTGGCAATTTGATCTCTGGTTCCTCTGCCTTTTCTAAAACCAGCTTGAACATCAGGAAGTTCACGGTTCACGTATTGTTGAAGCCTGGCTTGGAGAATTTTGAGCATTACTTTACTAGCGTGTGAGATGAGTGCAATTGTGTGGTAGTTTGAGCATTCTTTGGCATTGCCTTTCTTTGGGATTGGAATGAAAACTGACCTTTTCCAGTCCTGTGGCCACTGCTGAGTTTTCCAAATTTGCTGGCATATTGAGTGCAGCACTTTCACAACATCATCTTTCAGGATTTGAAATAGCTCATCTGGAATTCCATCACCTCCACTAGCTTTGTTTGTAGTGATGCTTTCTAAGGCCCATTTGACTTCATATTCCAGGATGTCTGGCTCTAGGTCAGTGATCACACCGTGATTATATATCTTGGTTGTGAAGCTCTTTTTTGTACAGTTCTTCTGTGTATTCTTGCCACCTCTTCTTAATATCTTCTGCTTCTGTTAGGTCCATACCATTTCTGTCCTTTATCGAGCCCATCTTTACATGAAATGTTCCTTTGGTATCTCTAATTTTCTTTAAGAGATCTCTAGTGTTTCCCATTCTGTTGTTTTCCTCTATTTCTTTGCATTGTTCACTGAAGAAGGCTTTCTTATCTCTTCTTGCTATTCTTTGGAACTCTGCATTCAGATGCTTATATCTTTCCTTTTCTCCTTTGCTTTTCACTTCTCTTCTTTTCACAGCTATTTGTAAGGCCTCCCCAGACAGCCCTTTTACTTTTTTGCATTTCTTTTCCATGGGGATGGTCTTGGTCCCTGTCTCCTGTACAATGTCACGAACCTCATTCCATAGTTCATCAGGCACTCTATCTATCAGATCTAGGCCCTTAAATCTATTTCTCACTTCCACTGTATAATCGTAAGGGATTTGATTTAGGTCATACCTGAATGGTCTAGTGGTTTTCCCTACTTTCTTCAATTTCAGTCTGAATTTGGCAATAAGGAGTTCATGATCTGAGCCTCAGTCAGCTCCTGGTCTTGTTTTTGCTGACTGTATAGAGCTTTCAGCCCCAGAGCTACTGCTGCTCGGCATCTGGTGCTCATAATGTTTTTATGCAAATTGATTGCTCCCTGTTTTGTCTTACTTAATTTGTCAGGGTTAGTGGTAAGCCAATGAACAAGCGTGTTCTCACCACAAAGCCTTCTCCCGGCCCCCTGTTTAAAGTATCACCGCCTCCCACCTTCTCCCCTGTCCCGTCTCCCCTGGGGCTCAGTTGCCTTCAGTCCTAAGCTCCTCTGAGCATCCAGGTCTCGGCTTAGTGCCCATGTATTGGATGGTCCCCCATCCTTCTCCCTAATCTGTTTATTATTTCAGCACCCTCTGCTTTTCCTTCATAAAACTGTGTCCAGTTTGTAATCAATTTATTGATATGTTTCATTTAAAAATAATCTCTCTGATTAGAACATTATTTCACTAGAAGCACCGCCATCTGTCTTATTCACCACCTTATATCTGGGATCAGTCACAGTACTTGGTGCACAGCAGGCATCTACCTTGTTGGGCAGATAATAGCGTCTCCATTTTATAAACGACAAAAATAAAACTTGGAGAAAGTGGTGAAGCCTGGGTTCCCGCCCGGGTCACCCAAACGTCCTATTTTCATGATCCTTCCTGGAGTTAGGGAAGAGCTTATTCCCTAATTCTTCATGGGGAGTTAAAACGGCCACGAATTCTTCACCACACTGAGAGGTGCAGCATGCCCTACTCCTCTGATCTTGGCTGGTTCTGAATCGATGATAAGGATGCTACAGAAAGGAAGCTGCACCAGTTCTGGGCTCGGCCTCTCCAGCCTCTGGGACTCTGCATTCCCCACTCTCAGAGCACTCTTGGGCTGCCTGAATTGCCAAGTGAGCCTGACCATCTTTCTGGAGAGACCACGTGGCAATGCCAGGCGGGGGAGGGAGAGTGGGCCAACTGTCCCTGCCTTTCAGTGGAACCCCCGGATGACTCCAGCCCCAGATTCCAACCTGCTGCAACTCCACGTCATCTCAGGTGAGAGCAGATTCCTCCCTGCTGAGCCTGTAGCCCTACAGCTCCACGAGATGAAATGGTGGTTGTCTTATGGCAGGGACTGCATTGAGGCCAGAAGGCACCTGGGGTAGAGGCATAAGGAAGTGCCCACCCTGTAACTTGTTGGGCCTTGAGAATGAAGATCTCCTTAAACCTGTGGCCCTAGGGGCCTCACTTAGTCCTGGGCTCTTGTTTCAGCCATTTGTTTTGGTGTTTTGTTTTGGCCAAAGAATTGATGCTTTCGAACTGTGATGCTGAAGAAGACTTAAGAGTCCCTTGGACTGCAAGGAGATCCAACCAGTCAATCCTAAAGGAAATCAACTCTGAATATTCATTGGAAGGACTGATGCTGAAGCTCCAACACTTTGGCCACCTGATGCAAAGAACCAAATCATTGGAAAAGATCCTGATGCTAAGAAAGATTGAGGGCAAGAGGAGAAGGGGACAACAGAGAATGAGATGGTTGGATGGCATCACTGACTCAATGGACAAGAGTTTTAGTAAACACTGGGAGATAGTGAAGGACAGGGAAGCCTGAGTCTGGAGGTGTTCTGGAGTCCATGGGGTCCCAAAGAGGACTTAGCAACTGAACAACAAAGAGAGCTGAACTTGGAGGAGGGCATGACAACCCACTGCAGAATTCTTGCCTAGAAAAATCCCATGAACAGAGGAACCTGGTGGGCTAAAGTCCATAGGGTTGCAAAGAGTCAGACACGACTGAAGTGACTTATCATGGCATGACAGAGAGTTGAAACACTTGTGGTACCTGGCACAGAGCAGGTGCTCAGGGAAGCAGAGTAACTGAATCAATTAAGGTACAAATCCCAACTTCCAAATAAGGTCATTTCCATAGGAATCCCTGGCCCTGGAATATTCTGTAATCAAACTTTCTTTGACACATCATTCTTGTATATTTCCCTGCCGTACTAAACTCTGTCATTTTCTTCACTTGAGCAAGCAATTTCTAGCGTCTGCTTTGGGCTCGGCACTGTCGGAGACGCTCAGGAAGTGTGGGGAGAGTGGAGGCGACAGATGATCCAGTCGTTTCTGCCTTCCAGGAGCTGAGCACAGAGCAGGGCAGCCCTGTGTGGACACTGAGGTTGCAGAGCAGATTCTGAGTGTGGGACGGATGGGAGCCAGTGCCAGGGAGGTGGGGGCTGCAGAAGGACCCGGGGACTGTAAGGTTTGAGCTGTGAGGCTAGGGGAAGGCTGTGTTGGGGTGGGGGTGGCGGCGGAGCGGGGCTGTAGGAGCCTGGAGGATGAACAGGGCTCTGATCAGCAATGAGGGGATGGGACACAGTGAACATCTTGTGCCCAGCAGTGACCCTGGCCATTTTTAGGACACTCAAAGGACAAGAGGACCCTGCCCTTGGTCCTTCTGTTCTTTCAGCCCCTTCCCTCACCTCCTCTGGAAGGATCACTTAAAAATGGAATTTATGGAGGTCTCACCTCCGCGGTCCTTAAGATTGGCTCTAGGGCTGCAGCCTTTCTGGGCAGGATGGTGACAGTTTCCAGTCAGTGGTTGGCGTGAAGTCTCTATTGCCCCCAGTCCAGCTACATTGGCCGGGCACTTCTATTTGCAGACTTTCTGTAAAACCCGACTCATTCGGAGTAAATGTAGGGAGGACTGTCTGGGTTCAAGGCACCACCTCACATCTGAGAAAGGAGGGGCTGTGGGGATGGTCAGGGCTGGGCATGATTTAATGTAATTCTTTATACTCAGCACGTGGGCTGGCTGCAGAAAAGCGCCGCTAAAGTGTCTTCAGAGGGCTCTCCTCCGGAGTTAAACATTTACTGTCTGCTCTGCTAGCACGGTTAATTTGCAGAATGAAAAGAGTCAAGGTAAATTCCTGTCTGAACTTCCAACAAATGCAACTGAAGACTCCAGACCCTCCTCCGCAATGGACTGTCTTGGGGGGAGCGGGAAAGTGTGGGGAGACGTTGGCTCAGTATCTGGGGGAGGTGGGAGCTGGTTCCAGCTGGCAAAGGAAGTGGGAAAGGGCAGGCTGCCTCTCTGTGGCAGGGAGAAAGATCGAGAAAAACCCTTTTAAATCTTTGTGGACACTGGGGATATCAAGGTCCTCTGGGAAAGAAGCCCCCAATTCTTTTTTTTTTTTTTTTTTTCAGGATTAAGCGTTTATTTCTGTCAGTCTGGATAAGAAGCCCCCAAATTCTGGGACTCATGGCGTTAGGCCCAATGAAAAAACCCCATGGCTCATACAGCTTGCTCATAACGTGAGTGTAAATAAGTCAGTCATACATCTTCATTTTAACCTCGATATAACCATCCTTTTTTTGTTGGAATGTCTAATTGAGGTCTGGCCCCCGAGGGCTCCTCGGGCACCTGGCTGGCCGCCCCTCCCTGTTTGCTGATCTGGGCGGGGAAGATACCATTGGTGCTTCTCTTTCTTGCAGTCTCTTCTCCCTCAGGCAGGGATGTAAACTCTCAACCCAGGGGCCAGGCAGGTGACCTAAACGAAGGCCAAGCGGAGGGCAGGCTCATGGCCAAGCGAGGCCCCCACTTCCTTTGAAGGGAGGCAGGCCTCGGCAGATCCTGCCTGCGGGAGGCACAGCCCCGGTGTCCCATGTGGTCAGATCTTAATAAGAGGATTAATACCCCCTGCTCTTGAAATTGGCAAAAGAATCTTGGTAGATGAAACAAAACTTGTCTGTGATCCCTGCTGGACCGGGGTGGGGTGGGGTAGACATTTGGCCGCTAGCTCTCTCAAGCCACCGGCTGTGTAACATCAGCTGAGTAACATCTCTTCTTGGGCCTCATTCTCCTCACCTGGAGAATCATGAGTCTGGAAGATTCCATCTCTAAAGAGTGGTTCAGCTTCAGGATTTTGAGCGCCCAGAATGATGTGACATATACTGTACTTGGTAGTCAACAAACTGATGTTGAATTAGTAAAAAGAATGAATTATTCACCATGCCTCTTTGCAAAGGTAACCTCCAAATAAAGTCTTGGACAAGTTTATTTTCTTCACAAACACTCCATTGCTTTCTAAATGCTTCCTTTGATGCGCTTTGCCTGCCAGCTATCAGTTTCCTTTTTCCACGCAACCTCAGCTTTCAGAAAAGCAGACCCCCAGAGCCCTCTGCAAACCTCTGGTACAGGAGTTCCGGGTGGGCCGGCCACCGCCCCTTGGCAAAGCTTCTACCATAGTCTTGTTATACTCCTGTGGTTCAGGGCCACTGGTGGAAGGACCAGACCCCTTCCACATGAGGTGGGCGTGAATCTCTGAGAACTCAGTTCAGTTCTGTTACTCAGTCATGTCCAACTTTTGCGGCCCCATGGACTGCAGCACGCCAGGCCTCTGTCCATCACCAACTCCCGGAGCTTACTCAAACTCATGTCCACTGAGTCGGTGATGCCATCCAACCACCTCATCCTCTGTCATCCCCTTCTCCTCTCACCTCCGTCTATCCCAGCATCAGGGTTTTCTCCAATGAGTCAGTTCTTCACATCAGGTGGCCAAGACTTCCCTGAAGAAGCAGCCCAGGGCCGAGAAGGACGCCGAGCCTGTGGGGAATGCCCTGAGTGGTTCAGCAGGAAGGGAAGGGAAATCGTTGATGGGGCTTACCGCTGGTGGGATAAGTGATTTCCCCAGTCCAGGTGATTGCATGGCAGCCATACCTTCTATAGAGACGATGTGTGTGCAAAGGTGCCATCTCCTATCTGTGCAAGAAAGTCAGTCCTGACAGAATAGGATCCTGAAGATGCTACAGATTAAGATGGGGTTTTCCAGCATATATAGAATCACAGAATTTTTAAACTGAAGAGACCTTCAGAAAGAGATCAACCAGAAGAGGAGACAACTGTGTATCGCCTATTCTGAGAGCTTTGTTCCACTCATCCTCAGGTTAGATGAGGCTTTGTTATTATACCACCTCACCAGTGAGAGACTGAAGGCTCGGGTGAGACAGGTAATGCTTCCAAGATCAAGTAATGTGTAAGTGATAGAGCCAGGACGCAAGCTCAGAACTGTCTGGCTGCAAAGACCTCATTCCTCCCGAGGAATCTAGAGACAATCTACCAGATTCGTCTCTATCACTTGATAAGTGAACACATGTGAGCTCAAGGGCTTTGCAAGGTCAAGAGGGAGTGTGTAAATGACCACGGCTGCTCCTGCCCCAAGTGTTTTCCATGTCCTTTGGCTAAGCAGCCAGGCTGGTGGAAGCAGGTCCCTGAGCACCAGGGACAGAAAAACTTGTGCCACTGCCCCCTCAAGCCCGAGTCCCGTAGGATCAGGCCAAGCCCATCACCTTCCAAAAGAAGCTACCAGAACGGTCATTAAAGGCCACCTTGAACAAGGCTTGGGACACACGAGATTGTGGGCAGTGGTCCACGAACAGGGACCCCAAACCCCTCCTCCTCTCATGGCCCCTGTCCTCTCCCCTCCCCTTGGGTGGTGGCAGGCTCGTGGTCCAGGGATTTTGCTCAGGGCCACGCGAAGAAAGCAGCCGTGGGGGCGACCCCCGCTCCTGGGGGCTGACCTTTCCCCTCCACCATCCACCTTGACCCTGAGGGTTTTGTGAGCTCTACGGCCGTCCTCAGATTTGTTTCAGCCTGGAAAGTTCTCCTGCCGCTAAGCCACCTGTCAGCTAGCACCTCCCATGCCAGATGGCCACCCCCCTCCCGCCCTTTGTGCAGTCCAGCCAAGCACAGGCCCGGCATGGACAAAAGAGATCCCGCGTGGCCACGGCCAAGGTCAAAGTGTCCATCTGGACACAGGTATCCCAGAGCCGCGATGCCGCCACAGAAGCGGCTTTGGCAGAAGAGAGGGACCCTGGCTTCCGGCTCTTGGTTCCCCGTCAGACTTGCTTCAAAACCCAGTGCTGTGTTCAGCCGTCCGGCTTCTCCAGCAGGCAGGCTGACTGCCTGGAAAGAGCCTTCCAGAGGCCTCCTCCCCGGGCTGGGCCTGCCCTCAGCCCCCACCAAGGGCAAACCATGCCGTTCCTCTGCCAGACAGAAGCCTGAGTACAGATGGCTGCCTGCGCTTCCCGTGCGGGGCCCGCGGGCCTGGGGCTCTGGGGCCGTGGCCAGCGGCCTCTTCCTGATGCCCCCTCCCTACGGCTCCCCAACCACCTTCCAGGAGAGCCCTGAATTCCAAACTTCTTTTCAGTGCGTTCCTCCCCAGACTTCCTTTTAGCTCTTCAACTTGACCTCATACTGTGAGCTGGTCAAATGAAATCGGGAGGCGATGTTATTGTGCTAAATTGTTTACAAAATGGAAAACTGAAGAGGAAACTGTGCTTTGTTTTCCAAACAGTGAGAAACCTAAGGAACTGACTTTTTTTCAATTCTTTTATAGTCGAAAATACCCTTGTGAGAAGCTTGTTTTTACTTTCAACCAGACCCTCTCCCTTCAAATCCCACTGTGAAAGTGAAAGTTGCCCAGTCATGTCCAGCTCTTTGGGACCCCATGGACTTATATGGTCCGTGGAATTTTCTAGGCCAGAGTACTGGAGTGGGTAGCCATTCCCTTCTCCAGGGGATCTTCTCAACCCAGGGATTGAACCCAGGTCTCCTGCATTGCAGGCGGATATTTTACCAGCTGAGCCACCAGGGAAGCCCAAGAACACTGGAGTGGGTAGCCTATCCTTTCTCCAGAGGATCTTCCTGATCTAGGAATTGAACCAGAGTCTCCTGCATTACAGGTGATTCTTTACCAGCTGAGGTACTAGGGAAGCCCCTCAAATCCCACTGGTAGGTAATATATTTGGAATTAAAAAGAAAATCCCACTTCATTGGGCATTTGTGCATGTTAAGTCACTTCAGTTGTGTCTGACTCTGTGAGACCCCATTAACTGTAGCCCACCAGGCTCCTCTGTCAATGGAATTCTCCAGGCAAGAATACTGGAGTGGGTTGCCATTTCTTCCTCCAGGGGTTGAACCTGCGTCTCTTGGGTCTTCTGCATTGGTAGGTAGATTCTTTACCACTAACGCCACCTGGGAAGCCCCTACAAACCAGCATAATGCATTTCTTATTCTAAACAAGTGAACAAACATTTGTCTTCAGCACTGAGATGTCAGTGTTAAAGAAAAACAAGAAGCCATAAGTCCAAATCTAGGTAAGGCCAACCACATGCATTAGCTGATAACTGCAGGGTATCCACGTTGTTTTACTTATATCTTTTATTTTGTTCTTTTCCTCAAGTGGTAGTTTCCGGTTGGCATCTTTGTTTTCATTCCATTGGATTCAACTTTTCAAAATAGCACCAGAAATATCTCACCAGTTTCCCCAGTCCCTGGGGGGACCCATAGGAACCATCATTTTCTTTTGTGACGTACATGTTGGACCAGGGCAATCTTATTGATATTAAGCCTGTCTGGGACGGTGGGTGGACTTGGCATAAGTGAATTAAATGTTGGTCTTGCAGTTCTATCGGACTTCAGACAAACATTCATGATTGAACACTGATTTGCTGGCACTCCTCAAATCATCGTTCTGCCATCTCAGCATCCCAGCTCTTGCGATCTTTTCCATTTGCTTCTTTATGGATGGGCGAGTCACCTGATGCTGGCCGCCTGGATGAGGCTGGCGTTGCAGTTTTGCCATTCTCGTTCGGTTGTCATCTGATGCCTGCCATCACTTGCCAGCCTCACTTACACGTTGCCAATTCTAGGGGGAGAATCAGATCTAATTTGAGCACCATTTTATCTGCTTATTTTACACACAGATGTGAGCACGTCTCTCTATTACATAAGTATTTAAGCTTTCATTCCAACTGTCTTTAAACAGTTACTACAGCAAACATCTCCCACAGTGCCAGAAATACCTTTTCATGGTCCTCATTCTCCAAAGGCTCTCAAAAATAGAATCTTGTGAAATAAAGCAAGACTAGCACAGGTTACCATAAAGTCACCCCAAATCAGCCACATGTCTCACTGAACTATTGCGTATATTCTGAAAGCGTGTGCTGAGAAGTGGTGGGTGGAGGGTGTCTTCTATGTTCTCAGTTTTGGCTCCTCCAAATGAAATGTTAATAATATTACTACTCCTACATTTGGCAATGTAAAGAAGCTTCCAGTAATAAGTTGTTTGTATTCATTGCAGGTTAGCAGAACCACAATTTATGTGATATAATAGGTGTGTATTCCCCAGGTTCATAAATTGATCAGGGAGTTGCTGAAACCCTTGAGGATAATTCATTCACCCCAGTGAAGCCTCACCAGGAGAAGCACTGCATCAGCAAAACCTCGCTCCCCTGAGTTAGGACTCAGCTGTTTATTTTGTCTGGATGATCCTGGATGCAAATGACTTACTGTTGGTGTCTGTGTAGTCAATGGGTATCAAAACACCATTTTATGGATGCAAAGAATGTGTCTCTGAGTACATAGAATTTCAGTCTGACTGATGACTGTGGTTATCCTGGTGGGCTTTGTAGAGAGGACTGCCATGTAATATTGGGGTTTAGAGGCAGGAAGCACCCCACAAAGATGGGGAAGATGAGTTGGCTCAGGCTGCTATAATAAATACCATAGACTGAGGTGCGTGCTTCAGTCTAAGTTGCTTGAATCGTGTTCGACTCTTTGTGATTCCATGGACTGTAGCCCACCAGGCTCCTCTGTACATGGGCGTCTCCAGGCAAGAATACAGGGTTGCCATGTTCTCCTCCAGGGAATCTTCCCGACCCAGGGATTGAACCAGTCTCTCTCATGTCTCCTGCATTGGCAGGTAGCTTCTTTACCACCAGTGCCACATGGGAAGCATAGTCTGAGGAGTCAGGGCTTAAACAACAGACATTCCTTGCTCAGAGTTCTGGAGGCTAGAAGTCCAATGTCAGAGTTCTAGCACGGTTGGGTTCTGGGGAAGGTCTGCTTTCTGGCTTGTTGATGACCACCTTCTTGGATCCTCAATGGCAGAGACCACATGGTAAGTATTTTCTGTTCTGTGGGCCATACGATCTTGTAGCATTAATCCCAGTTAGAAAGGCTCCACCATCACAACCTAATTATTTTCCAAGAGCTCCACCTCTAAATCTCATCACATTAGAGGTTAGGGCTTCAAGATGTTGATTTTAAGAGAAACAGAGACATTCAGTCTGTAACAGAAAGTGATGATTATCGATGCCTTTTTTGAGGGGGAGACTAAGAGGATGATTGATAAAGGATCGGCAGGGGGATGAGGCACGCAGAAGCAGTCACTGTGATGGACCTCGGTGGCTTAGAGCAGTCAGAAGGCTTCCTTACCACACTGTGCCATGCTGAAGGTTCTTTGGAAATTTAAACTGCCCTGTGTTCCATAACCTTCACCTTGCCTTCCCCAAAGTTAAATACTTGAGCTGAAGTTTGTGGTTCTAGGTCTAAAACTGAGGGGGGAAATGTGATTCATGGTTGAGCTTAAACCCTGTGGAGACTCTAGAAGAGTGTTCTGGAGAGCAAGGGCATGCAGGAGGGTAAGAGTGTCACCATCCTCCTCGGCGTGACCCAAGAAGTCTGGCAAATGGAAGCTCTTTGGGCAGAACCACCTTAGGCATCTCTTCACTACATAAGTCACCAGGGTTAATAGGATGAGAACCCACTGAAACCCCTCAGAGAAAGCATCTTTTCATGGATGGCACCATTGGTTTCACCTGTGGATGAGATGTCTTTGTGAAGGGGTTTTCTTCTACATAAGAAGACTTGCTTCTTCCGGATCATGTGGGATTTGTGCAGAGCTAATGCACTAAACATTCAGGCTCAGAAAATAGTTCCCATCACAACCTGCTCAGGTCTTGACACGCAATAACTCCTGATCCCTGGCTCTTTATTTTCTCCTTTTCTCCAAGTCCTACAACCAGAGAAGTCAGCCAACTTTTCCTGGAAAGGCCTAGACAGTAACCTACTTGCAGTTTTGCAGTCTGTCTAGTCTGGGAGCACCTGCTTAATTCTTCTGTTGTAGCTTAAAAGTAGCTACAGACAATATGTAAACAAATAGGCATGGCTGTTTCAATAAAACTTTATTTACAAAAACAGGAAGAGGGCAGGATTGGGTCCCTGCCGTAGTCTGCTGATTCCTAACCTAAATGATGGTGGCTGGTCAGTTGACTCTGGGAATAAATCATTCATTTATTTAACAAATGTTTCCTATGCATCTACCCTGTGTCAGAAACTATTCTAGGTGTTTGGGATATATCAGTGAATAACAGTAACAAAAGTCCATTCAACTCTGTGCTTTTAGAAATTACATCTTGGTTGGGGAGAGAGATGGCAAACCAGTGTGACGGTTCTCTTCTATAAACTTACTATCCACCTTCTCCACCCCACTCCAGAGATGCTCTGTGCCCTGGTGGCCCACGTGGGCTGTGTAGACACACTGTCTTGCTTCCAACTTCTTCCCATTGCACCCAGCCTATGGCAGGTACAGGCAAGGAAGATCTTTATTCCTCCAGCTTCTCAAATATCCAGTATAGAAGATCTACTTGGCTGTATATCTGTATACAGATATCCATAGCTGCACACATATGTGTGTTTCTAAGCCGCATAATTGCTCTCAAGAGAACATATTTGAAGCCCAGTAGCAGAATGGTTAAGAGTATAGAAATAGGTTGGGAGACTTCTTGGAGCTTCTGTCTTCTCATGTGTTGAATGAAAATAATAATAAACTGCCAAACTCATAGGGTTGCCATGAGTATGTAATGTGAAAATGCAGGTAATGTGCTTGGCACAGTGCCCAGCCCATAGAAAAGCCTCAGTAAATGATAGCAGTGATCAATACATAATAGGTGGTATGTTGCAGGTCATTCTGGTGAGTTACTTTAAATATTGTGCTTACTATGAGCACCTTTTGTGTCATGAATAGAGTAGAACTAAGGGAAGGTACATGGATAGAGACTCAGTTGAATTTAGTACAAATATGTCTTTTTTGATCTGTGAAGGGGCCTTTTTGATGACCCCACCGCCACCATCACAAAAATCTAACTAATCAAACAAAAACCCAGTAGGTTCCCACAGCCGCCAACCCTTAGACCACAACACTCAACTTGAGTCTGCCCCCTTCACTCCTGGGTGGGCAACAGACCAAGGACCATTTCCGAAATGAATAGTGTCATCTGCTTCATGTGCAAGAAAATGCAGCGAGAGTGAGAATGTGCAGGTTCCTGAGTGGCCGCTGACCTAGGCAGCTGGTTGGGACTGGTAGGCCAGAGACAAGGCAGTGGGAAGATACACATGGCTGGATGCATGTGAGTGAGCACAAGGCACGATGACGTTTATATCACACATTAATGCTCACTGAGGGCATTTACTACAGCTGAAGAACTGAACAGCAAAGCAGACGACATGACTCAGCCGGTTGACATTAACTGAGGTTCATCACTGACCACCTACAAGGAACAGTATAGGCACGTGACTGGAGGGGCCATGATGGCAGAGGTGAGGGCTATCCGTGGGCTCAACAGCAGGGACACCCACCTACCAGAATCAATCTAATTGTCCCTGCCTCCAAATGCCCAACCTGCGGCAACACAGACCCACCAGAAACCTCTGATATGGCACGCTTCCTTGAAGAGATCAACCAGTCGGTTCATGGCAAATCAAATTAATTGGGCCTTTGCATTCTGGAAGAGCCAATGGTTCATCCGCAAGGGGATAGATACCTACTCCAGGTACAGATTTACCTTTCCTGCCACAGAGGCTCAGCCAGCACTATTAACTGGTGGTTTATGGAATGCCTGATCTGCAGACATGGAATCACACATACTATACATTCAACCAGGGGACCTACTTCTCAGTGAGGAAGGTGCGAGGTTGAGCCTCTGACCATGGAATCCACTGCTCACATCATACACCATACTGCCCTGCACCAGCCAGCCTCAGTGAGTGCTGCAACAGCTTTCTAAAGGCTGTGCCAGCTCAGAGGCAACACTCTTGAAAGGCTGGTGTGCCAACCTTGGGGACACAGTGTAGGCATTAAATCAGAGGCCTCTCTATGGCTGGTCCTGCCTCTCTAGCAGGGAGAAGGCATGGTGCCTGAATCGAAGGAGTGGAAGCAGGTATGGTCCTGCTTACTGTCATGCCTAACAGCTGACTGGGGGGTCTGTGTTTCCTATCTCCACAGCTCTGTACTCTGCTTAAAAAAAAAGTTCTAACCAGACAAATACTATCGCAGTCAGGTAATCAAGGTTAAGCTCCACAATGTCATATTGATAGCCTACCCCCTTGAAAACAACGTGATGAGAATGACGCTTTACGGCTGTCAAAACACACACACCTTCCGGAGATGAGAAGAACATCAGGCTAAGTCCAACAGACGGGCATCCTATGAAACCCTTGACCTAGTGCTACTCAGAGCTGCCAAGGTCATCCCAAGTAAGGAAATTCTTAGACTGTCACAACTCAGAGGGAGATAGGATGACAAGATGTAGAATCCTGGATAGGATCCTAGAACAGAAGGACATTAGGGAAAAACTAAGGAAATCTGAATAATTATAATTTAGTAAACTATATTTTAATTTGATCATCCTTTAATAAATGAATGTGTTATTATTTAGTTGATAATAGTGGAGGAATGTTGATTTATTAATGGTGACAAGGGCGCCATACTAATGAAAGATGCTGACAAAGGGGGGAAGACTGGGTGTGCGTATATGGGACATTTGTATTATCTTCACAATTGTTCTGGAAATCTACAGCTATTCTCAAGTAAGAAGTTTATAAAAGAAAGTTTTTTATTGCTTTCAAAGGGAACCCACTCTTTCTGGGGGACACAACAAGGGTCTTACTGGACTAGCAGCTTCAGCTGTTGCCCAGAAACTTTAGACTCCTGTGCCGGGGACCAGCAGATGAGGAATTGCCATCTTGGCAAGGAAAGTACCGCTGTCAGCAAAAGAAAGGGTATTTCTTTTCCTGTCCTTCTTTTTGATGATGCTTGGGAATTTTGTGCCATGGTGTGAACATCCTGCTTTCTGGGTTCTCTGTTGTTCCTACTTCCTACTTCCAGCAGACCTAGGTCAAAAGACACCGGACCTCCAGCCAGATCTTGGAATCCCACAGAACAAGCTTCACCAACTTTCGACAGGCTGCTGTGTCTGGGAGCCACAACTCTTTCAAAAAGTCAGTGTTTCAAATTCATTTTCTCAAAGAACAATGTTATCTGTGTAAGATATCCCCAGGGTACCCCTAGGAAACTGTTTAATAAATAATGGTGGAGTAGAATCAGAACTAGACTTACCAGGGTGTTAGGTGAGATGTAGTGGAGTTTGGAGCCAGGTACCTGTTCCAAGCCCAGCTCTGCCAGTCACTCATTATGACCTTGGGCAAGTTGCTTCATATCTCCAAGCCTCAACTTTCCTATAAATTAAATGGGAATTAGCTAACTATATTTTAATTAAAATATAGTTTACAGACTGTTTCACAATCTTGTAGTATTGAGATGGCAAATCCAGACAGGCACTTAATGTTACTTTCTTCTCCTCCTGTAGTCCCCCTTCCTGCCAGGCTGGCAGAAATCTCTGTTAGTAATTACTGAGGGCCCCTCCCTTCCTTAAGGGTTTCCCTTGTGGCTCAGCTGGTAAAGAATCCACCTGCAATGCAGGAGACCCTGGTTCTCTTCCTGGGTCGAGAAGATCCACTGGAGAAAGGATAGACTACCCACTCCAGTATTCTTGGGCTTCCCTTGTGGCTCAGCTGGTAAAGAATCTGCCTGCAATGTGGGAGACCTGGATTCCATCCCTGGGTTGGGAAGATCCCCTGGAGAAGGGAAAGGCTACCCACTCCAGTATACTGGCCTGGAGAATTCCATGGACTGAATAGTCCACAGGGTCGCAGAGAGTCAGACACAACTGAGCCTTCCTTAAATCACTGACGTTTCTTGGTGGTAAGAAAACTAAGAAATTTTCCAGCATTTTCCAGTCTTCCCATCCTCATGGACCTGTAAGAACCTTTAAGTGCAAGGGACAGTTATGGGTGCTGCCCACCTCATCTGCCATTTGTTGGTTCACTGATTCATTTGTTCATTCAGTCAACAAAAATGGTTAACACCCAACTGCATGTTATGTGTCCAATGCCTTTCTAGGCAGCATAAGAAGCGGTCAAGAAAAGAGTACAGTGGATCTGGTGGCCAGGCTCTGGACAGTGAGATACTGACCGCTGGACATTTGCTATGATCTGAATGTTTGTGTTCCCACAGATTCTTATATTGAACCCTAACCCCCAAAATGATTAGGAGATGATTAAGCTGAAGCTCCAATACTTAGGCCACCTGATGTGAAGAGGACTCATTGGAAAAGACCCTGATGTTGGGAAAGATTGAGGGCAGGAGGAGAAGAGGGCAACAGAGGATGAGATGGTTGGATGCATCACTGACTCAATGGACAAGAATTTGAGCAAACTCTAGGAAATAGCGAAGGACTGGGAAGCCTGGCATGCTGCAGTTCATGGGATCACAAAGAGTTGGACAAGACTTAGCGACTGAACAAGAAAGTATCAGCAGATAGGGCCTTTGGGAGGTGATTAGGTCATGAGAATAAAGCCCTCATGAATGGGATTAGTGCACTTATAAAAGGGAGTCCACAGAGCTCTACAGCCCCATCCACCATGTGAAGACACAACAATAAATCAGCTGTCTGCAACCTGGAAGAAGGCCTTCACCACAGCCCAACCATACAGACTTCCAGCCTCCAGAACTGTGCAAAACAGGTGCTTGTTGCTTATAAGACACCCAGTAGCAAATTTGGAAAACTCAGCAGTGGCCACAGGACTGGAAAAGGTCAGTTTTCATTCCAATCCCAAAGAAAGGCAATGCCAAAGAATGCTCAAACTACCACACAATTGCACTCATCTCACACGCTAGTAAAGTAATGCTCAAAATTCTCCAAGCCAGGCTTCAGCAATACATGAACCGTGAACTTCCAGATATTCAAGCTAGTTTTAGAAAAGGCAGAGGGACCAGAGATCAAACTGCCAACATCCGCTGGATCATGGAAAAAGCAAGAGAGTAAAGCAAGAGAGTTCCAGAAAAACATTTATTTCTGCTTTATTGACTATGCCAAAGCCTTTGACTGTGTGGATCACAATCAACTGTGGAAAATTCTGAAAGAGATGGGAATAACAGACCACCTGATCTGCCTCTTGAGAAATCTGTATGCAGGTCAGGAAGCAACACTTAGAACTGGACATGGAACAACAGACCGGTTCCAAATAGGAAAAGGAGTACATCAAGGCTGTATATTGTCACCCTGTTTATTTAACTTATATGCAGAGTACATCATGAGAAACGCTGGGCTGGAAGAAACACAAGCTGGAATCAAGATTGCTGGGAGAAATATCAATAACCTCAGATATGCAGATGACACCACCCTTATGGTGGAAAGTGAAGAGGAACTAAAAAGCCTCTTGATGAAAGTGAAAGTGGAGAGTGAAAAAGTTGGCTTAAAGCTCAACATTCAGAAAATGAAGATCATGGCATCTGGTCCCATCACTTCATGGGAAATAGATGGAGAAACAGTGGAAACAGTGTCAGACTTTATTTTTCTGGGCTCCAAAATCACTACAGATGATGACTGCAGCCATGAAATTAAAAGACGCTTACTCCTTGGAAGGAAAGTTATGACCAACCTAGACAGCATATTGAAAAGCAGAGACATTACTTTGCCAACAAAGGTCCATCTAGTCAAGGCTATGGTTTTTCCAATGGTCATGTATGGATGTGAGAGTTGGAGTGTGAAGAAAGCTGAGTGCTGAAGAATTGATGCTTTTGAACTGTGGTGTTGGAGAAGACGCTTGAGAGTCCATTGGACTGCAAGGAGATGCAACCAGTCCATTCTGAAGGAGATCAGCCCTGGGATTTCTTTGGAAGGAATGATGCTAAAGCTGAAACTCCAGTACTTTGGCCACCTCATGCGAAGAGTTGACTCATTGGAGAAGACTCTGATGCTGGGAGGGATTGAGGGCAGGAGGAGAAGGGGACGACAGAGGATGAGATGGCTGGATGGTATCACTGACTTGATGGACGTGAGTCTGAGTGACCTCCGGGAGTTGGTGATGGACAGGGAGGCCTGGGGTGCTGCGATTCATGGGATCACAAGAGTCGGACATAGCTGATCTGATTGGACACGGATCTGATCTGATCTGAGTGTTATTTTGTTATAGTCTGAACAGACTAGGACAACACTCATTGGTGAAAGACAATGTAATTTATTGTAGTTGGTTAAGACCAATTATGGGCTTCCGAGTTGACTCTGGTAAAGAATCTGCCTGCCAAGGCAGGAGTCACAGTAGATGCGGGTTCAATCCCTGGGTTGGGAAGATCCTCTGGAGGTGAAAACGGCAACCCACTCTGGTATTCTTGCCTGGAACAATCCCATGGACAGAGGAGCCTGGCAGGCTACAGTCCATGGGGATGCAAAGAGTCGGACATGACTGAAGGGACTAAGCACGCATGCCAAAGCCAATTAAAATCCATTCCCTGGGGCTGGAAGGGGTGTACATTTCCTGATGTCATAGGTTGTCTGCCTGCTGCCTCGGCCCCAAATTGGAACACTGTCAGCAGGAAAGAAAGAAGGAAACAATTTTGGGATCAGCTATAGAAGATGTCTGCTTCCTATGTTTAGATGTGGCCTTTTTACTTTCACACTTTTAATTTTAAGTCTCACTTTTTCTTTTACCCTGAGAATATTTTCCCCCATTATTTCTTCAATAGTTTTCTCCTCTCTGTCTTTTCTATTCTTTTTTTCCAAAATGCTTCAAAATGAATATTGGACTTACTGGATTCATCCATCATATTTATTAACTTTTCTGCTAAATGCCCTATCTGTCCATTTTCAGCTTTGTTTTCAGACTTCCTTGACATCAGTTTCCAACTCTTGTATTTTTTTCTTTTCTTTGGCTTCTTAGTGTGACATGTGGGGTCTTAGTTTCCCAACTAGGGATTGAACTCCTGCCCCCTGCTTTGGAAGGGCAGAGTCCCAACCATTGGACCCTCAGGGTAGCCCCTAAGACTTGTCTTTTTAATTTATTATTTTATTTCAGATCTATTATATCAGTTCAGTTCAGTTGCTCAGTCGTGTCCAACTCTTTGTGACCCCATGAATCACAGCACGCCAGGCCTCCCTGTCCATCACCAACTCCCGGAGTTCACCCAGACTCACATCCACCGAGTCAGTGATGCCATCCAGCCATCTCATCCTCTGTTGTCCCCTTCTCCTCCTGCCCCCAATCCCTCCCAGCAACAGAGTCTTTTCCAATGAGTCAACTTTTCGCATGAGGTGGCCAAAGTACTGGAGTTTCAGCTTTAGCATCATTCCTTCCAAAGAAATCCCAGGGCTGATCTCCTTCAGAATGGACTGGTTGCATCTCCTTGCAGTCCAATGGACTCTCAAGAGTCTTCTCCAACACCACAGTTCAAAAGCATCAATTATTTGGCGCTCAGATTTCTTCACATTCCAACTCTCACATCCATACATGACCACAGGAAAAACCATAGCCTTGACTAGATGGACCTTTGTTGGCAAAGTAATGTCTCTGCTTTTGAATGTGCTACCTAAGTTGGTCATAACTTTCCTTCCAAGGAGTAAGCGTCTTTTAATTTCATGGCTGCAGTCACCATCTGCAGTCATTTTGGAGCCCAGAAAAATAAAGTCTGACACTGTTTCCACTGTTTCCCCATCTATTTCCCATGATGTGATGGGACCAGATGCCATGATCTTCATTTTCTGAATGTTGAGCTTTAAGCCAACTTTTTCACTCTCCACTTTCACTTTCATCAAGAGGCTTTTTAGTTCCTCTTCACTTTCCACCATAAGGGTGGTGTCATCTGCATATCTGAGGTTATTGATATCTCTTCCAGCAATCTTGATTCCAGCTTGTGCTTCTTCCAGCCCAGGGTTTCTCATGATGTACTCTGCATAGAAGTTAAATAAACAGGGTGACAATATACAGCCTTGATGTACTCCTTTTCCTATTTGGAACCAGTCTGTTCCAAATAGGAACAGTTCTAAGTGTTGCTTCCTGACCTGCATATAGGTTTCTCAAGAGGCAGGTCAGATGGTCTGTTATTCCCATCTCTTTCAGAATTTTCCACAGTTGATTGTGATCCACACAGTCAAAGGCTTTGGCATAGTCAATAAAGCAGAAATAGATGCTTTTCTGGAACTCTCTTGCTTTTTCCATGATCCAGCGGATGTTGGCAATTTGATCTCTGGTTCCTCTGCCTTTTCTAAAACCAGCTTGAATATCTGGAAGTTCACGGTTCATGTATTGCTGAAGCCTGGCTTGGAGAATTTTGAGCATTACTTTACTAGCATATGAGATGAGTGCAATTGTGTGGTAGTTTGAGCATTCTTTGGCATTGCCTTTCTTTGGGATTGGAATGAAAACTGACCTTTTCCAGTCCTGTGGCCACTGCTGAGTTTTCCAAATTTGCTGGCATATTGAGTGCAGCACTTTCACAGCATCATCTTCCAGGATTTGAAATAGCTCAACTGGAATTCCATCACCTCCACTAGCTTTGTAGTGATGCTTTCTAAGGCCCACTTGACTTCACATTCCAGGATGTCTGGCTGTAGATCAGTGATCACATCGTTGTGAATATCTTGGTCGTGAAGATTTTTTTGTACAGTTCTTCTGTGTATTCTTGCCACTTCTTCTTAATATCTTCTGCTTCTGTTAGGTCCGTACCACTTCTGTCCTTTATCGAGCCCATCTTGGCATGAAATGTTCCCTTGGTAGCTCTAATTTTCTTGAAGGGGTCTCTAGTCTTTCCCATTCTGTTGTTTTCCTATTATATATATATATATATATATATATATATATATATATATATATATTTCCCTGGTGGCTCAGATGGTAAAGAATCTGCCTGCAGTGTGGGAGACTCGGGTTCTATCCCTGAGTCAGGAAGGTCTCTGCAGGAGGAAACCGTAACCCACTCCAGTATTCTTGCCTAGAGAATTCCATGGACAGAGGAGCCTGGCAGGCTACAGTCCATGAGGTTGCAAAGAGTCAGACACGACTGAAGTGACTTGGCACATGTGTATATATATTTCAGCATTGGTTCTCTTTTCCTTTTTTACAGCATCTTGTTCTTATTTTAGTGATGCAGTATAATCTTAAATCTCTTCGAGGATATTAGAAAGTTTAAAAAAATCCCTTTTTTGTTTCTTGCAGAGTTATTTTTGCTAATGTTGCTTATTTATCTTTCTCTTTTGTGTTGCAGATACTCCTCAAATGTCTGGTGCATTTGAAACAGAGGGATAAAAATGCCTGCTTGGGGGCCTGAGGCTGTGCTTGGGGCTTGCTGCCCTGAAGGTGTAGCATTCTCTAGGGTACAGAGACCTAAGAGTCAGCTTCCATGAGGGGACTGCCCCCCTGCCAGACTGAGTGCTTTGTTCTGGGCTAAGAGCACACTCACCAGCTGCCTGTGTTCACTCTTTTGTTTTTCAGTTGCTCAGTCGTGTCCGACCCCATGGACTGCAGCACTCCCAGCTTCCCTGTCCTTCACCATCTCCTGGAGCTTGTTCAACCTCTTGTCCATGGAGTCGGTGATGCCATCTAACCATCTCATCCTCTGTTGTCCCTTTCTCCTCCTGCCTTCAGTCTTTCCCAGCATCAGGGTCTTTTCTAATGAGTCGGCTCTTCACATCAGTTGGCCAAAGTATTGGAGCTTCATCATCAGTCCTTCCATTGAATATGCAGGACTGATTTCCTATAGGATGGACTGGTTGGATCTCCTTGCAGTCCAAGGGACTCTCAAGAGTCTTCTCCAACACCACGCTTCAAAAGCATCAATTCTTCGGTGCTCAACTTTCTTTATGGTCCAACTCTCACATCTATACATGACTACTGGGAAAACCCATAGCTTTGACTGTATGGACCTTCGTCGGTAAAGTAGTGTCTCTATTTTTAATATGCTGTCTAGGTTGGTCATAGCTTTTCTTCCAAGGAGCAAGCATCTTTTAATTTCTCAACTGCAGTCACCATCTTCAGTGATTTTGGAGCCCAAGAAAAAGTCTGTCACTGTTTCCATTGTCTCCTCATCTATTTTCCATGAAGTGATGACCAGATGCCATGATCTTCGTTTTTTGAATTTTGAGTTTTAAGCCAGAATTTTCACTCTCCTCTTTCACATTCATCAAGAGGCTCTTTAGTTCCTCTTTGCTTTCTGCCATAGACTGGTGTCATCTGCATATCTAAGGTTATTGATATTTCTCTTGGCTATCTTGATTCAAGCTTGTGCTTCATCCATCCTGGCATTTCACATGATGTACTCTGCATATAAGTTAAATAAGCAGGGTGACAATATACAGCCTTGATGTACTCCTTTCCCAATTTGGAACCAGTCCATTGTTCCATGTCCAATTCTAGTTGTTGCTTCTTGACCAGCATACAGGTCACTTTAGATTTTTATTAAATAAATTGACATAGAGAAAATCTCTCCATTTTCTCCCACTTAGGTAGGAATGGCTGGCCAACCCCTGATGGGTCTACAGGGAAACAGATGTGTGAGTGTGTGTGGGGACTTGACCATTCAGAACAGAGTGTGTGTGTGTGCGTGTGTGTGGCTGCTCAGTTGATCAATTGTGTCTGACTCTCCATGGACTTTTCCAGGCAAGGATATTGGAGCAGGGTGCCATTTCCTTCTCTAGGGGATCTTCCCTACCCAGGAATCGAACTAGTCTCTTGTGTCTCATGCATTGGCTGGCAGATTCTTTACTACTGAGCCACCTTCAGAATAGAAAAATAGAACACCCTTCACAAATGTATATTTTCAGCCCAGCTTCTCACTGCTGCTCCCTGGAGGTCTGCAGTTTTCAGGTTTGGGGACTCTGGGTTCTTATATTCCAACGGAAGTCTCTTGCCCATCAGCTTCTGCCTCACTCTGCTCTGTTTCAACAACATTACCTTTACATCATCTAGAAATTCACTTATTTTCTGATGGCTCTTTTCAGTTCTCTTTACTGGTGTGTGATCCTACATTTTAAAACTTTTTCAGTATTCTTTTAATGGGGTCTCAGGAGAAAGGAGAATGCTGGAGTCTCAATCTTGACCTGGAAAACTACTGTGGAGGTTTTTTTTTTTTTGGTGGGGATAGGTTAATTGCCTAATTTGTTTTTTTTTTTTTTAATTAAATTGTGGTAAAATACATGTTGTATAAAATTTACTATCTTAACCATTTGAGTGTACAGCTCAGTAGTGTTAAGTACATTTACATTGCTGTGCAAACATCATTACCATCCATCTCCAGAACTCGCGTTTTCATCTTTAAAAAACTGGAATTTCATACTCCTTAAAGAACAGCTCCCCATTCCCTTCGCCACTTCCTGGAAACCACACTTCTACTTCTTGTCTCTATATACTTGACTACTCTAGGTATCTCATATAAGTGGAAATATACAATATTTGTCTCTTTGTAACAGGCTTAATGTTCTCAAGATTCACACATTTTAACACATGCCAGAATTTCCTTCCTTTTAAAGGCTGAATAATATTCCATTTCATGTACATACCACATTCTACTTATTTGTGTATTCATCAGTAAACACTTGGGTTGCTTCTGCGTTTTTGCTGTTGCGAAGAATGCTGCTTTGAACATGGGTGTACAAATACTCTGAGTTGTGAAAGGGCTGCTATGCAGGAGATCCATAGCCAGTCAACTGCGGATTAGATGTGCTGATGTGCCAGCCTCCCACTGCATCTGGATGAAATTGTCACCATCATCACAGTGTCATCTATGTAAGACTAGTGTCGGGAGGTTTACTTGATGTATCTTTTCTAGGTCCATCATCATAGCTCCCAGGGTGGCTAATGCAGATAGCATTATTTCTGCATTATAGTTGAAGAGTTTGAGCTACAGAGAGGTTAAGTGACTTGCCTAAGCTGGTGAGCAATACAGATAAAACTACTGAAAAATTCTGTCAGCCTGAAAGACCTTGTTGAGTTGTTGTATCTGCACAGCCTCTGTCAATGTAGACACAGCCATGGACTGATTGTCTCTAATCCAGTAAATTTAATGCAACTTTTCCTAACTGATAAGACAGGTTGACATCGTAAATTTCATGTGAAAAGAAGAAATCTGTCTGAAGCTCTGCCAGTTAAAATAAGACAGAATATCAGATATGATTTAACTATTAAAATGATACAGATTAATTTCTTTTTAACTTTCATGGAGGGGAACAAGGTAAATGCTTGTGGGTTGTTGGAACTGTGTTTTCCGTTTGTGTATTCCTTCAAAAAGTGAACATTATGTTGTTTATTCATCTGTTAATGACAGCTGATTATCAAACCATAAATATACATGTTGAATCTAATGGTTTGTGAACGTGAAGCATCAGACAGTAATATCGGAGGATATTTAGGGAAGTCTAAGTCTTCATCCCAACCACTATCTAGCTTGTCAGTTTCCTGTGGAATTATCTGATTCTATGTGCTGTCAGCCAAATCAAGTGTTAGTCAGAAAGCAGATTTCCTTCCCCCACCTTTATTGCTATTTTTTTCTTCCTGTCAGTAAACAGATTAAAAAAAAGAAAGAAACAACTCTCTTGTGTAATCTAGGCTATAGATATCACCTTCTATTTCTTTGGGAAAAAAGCAAATGTGATTACTTAAGGCTTTCCATTCTCAAATAATTTCAGGAGCATTAGTAAATACATATGCACCCAATATCTTTGTACCATATATAGGAGAAAAAGAACAGATAGGAAGATGCTAATTCAAATTAAAGAGGCTTCATCCTTCAGCCCTAAAATCCCATGGTACTTATTTAGAATTAAAAAAATATTTAGCCACAAGCGGTTTGCTCCCTTAATGCCAAGATACATTCATTGACTTTCTAAGCAGAGCCAGAGTATCCTGGTGTTTAAGTTCTGACGGTATACTAATATGTGCCGGAGAAAGACACACCATTCCCCAGGGTACAACCAGGAGCCTCTGAGACCTTTTCTTAGAATGTCTTCATTCTTCCATTCACCCAGTATACAGTGAAAAGCACCCACTAGTGCCAGGCCTGCACTCAGCCCTGGGGAATAGAAGTCTGTGCTGGAGGTTCTTGAGGCTGGTAGGATGGAAGGTAACATGGCAGAGAGGACAGGGCTGGTCAGAATCCTGTACTTAACTGCGAAGGGCGTGGCCTTAACCTCTGCAAGTCCTTCTTTGGCAGGGATGGGAACACACACCCAAGGAGCTGGGAGATGAACTGAATTACCCATAGATGGCTCCAGGAACAGAGCTGCAGCACTGAGGAAACTCCTGGCTTATTTCTGCTTCTTTTACCCCCAACTCCCGTCAATGGGACTTCTACTCGACATACTCTACCAACAATGCTTTCTCACCTTCCTCCTTTTTTGCTGCTGCGTTGGACCCTACTGACCCTCAAAATCTTGCTTTTCCTTCTGTCAACACTGTCCTGGTCTCTTATTTTCTCTGGTCTCTTCTCTTTTGGGGCCCTTGCACTTTCTTTTCTTTCTCAAATAGTGGATTTTCATGAAGTCTGTCTTGTTTATCCCTTCATAATAGTGCTCTTTCAGCATCAACCATCTCTTCAAAAAGGAGCTTCCCAGGTGGCACTAGTAGTAAAAGAAACTGTCTGCCAATGCAGGAGACGTAAGAGACTCGGGTTCGATCCTTGGGTCAGGAAGATCCTCTGGAGTAGGAAATGGCAACCAACACCAGTATTCCTACCTGGAGAATCCCAAGGACAGAGGAACCTGATGGGCTACAGTCCATGACACTTTCAGTTTCCTCACTCTGAAGCCCCCCAGATTGACATCTGTTATTTTCATATCCAGACTTGTAGTTTGAATTTTCAACTAAATAGCCAACTTGGATGTTTACCTTCTACTCAAAATCTCTATTGTTATATATATTATCTCTCACCCAAACCAACTTCCCTAGTAGGACTTTCTATTTCCCCCACCCCCTCTGTCAGTAGCATCATTTCTCAATTATCTGCAAAGGAAATATTAGAGTCAAATATATATATTTTTTCTTTAATTGCTTTTTCATTTACTTATACAATTTTTTAATGGGCTCTTCTTTCAAAACTTTCCTCAGCAGAAAAGCATTAGGCTAAGTCACAAAAGACAACAGCAATTTTTAAAACCTATAAATAAATAAGCCTATAAACTTAGAAAGCAGCGTGTACAGCACGACCTCAATTTTGTTTTAGCTGTATTGTTTCTGTCTCTCTCCTCTGCCAGTCTAATATATCTACAAATGTGCATAAAAATGGACTGAAAGGGACTTCCCTGCTGGTCCAGTGGTTAAGAATCTGCCTTGCAACACAAGTGATGAGGGTTTGATTCCTGGTCTGGGAACTAAGATCCCACAGATGATGGAGTGACTAAGCCCAGGTGCCACGACTAAGACCTGAGGCAGCAAGATGAAGAAATAAATATTTTAGAAAAAATAGACTGAAAGAATGTTTGGAAAATGTTGACAGACAGAAATAGTAACTAAGTCCCTCAGTAACGGGATTGTGAAGGAATTTTACTTTCTTTTTTATGTTTCATTTCCTTTACTTTTTGGACTTTTGATGCATAGAATAGGATTAATTTTAAGCCTAGTTTAAGGTACACACTCAAAATCAGTCCCTCTTATTTGCTCTTTTGTTTACGTATTTGATGACTGCAGTCAGCATCTATGTCCACCATCTAATCCAAACTGTCAAACAATAACATAAGCTTACATTTCCTGTGTGCTGGGCCCCTATCCCCAATATCTCCTGGGTCCTACCAGCAAGGCCTAAGGGATCCCACTGGTTCCACATCGTGTCCAACATGTGGGATGCCAGGCTTCTCAATTTTTGCCAATCGAATGGGAATAAAATAGCATTTTATTGTTGTCTTGGCTTGCATTTCCTCAGTACTAACAAAACTGAATAATTCGTTGTGTATTTATAGGTCGTATCTTTTCTCTCCGCTGTGAATTTATGGGTTTATGGCTTTTCCATTTTTCAAACAGTTAGTTTGTTTTTGTCATATTGATTTGTAGGAATAAGACAAGGCTGCCCGCTAATGCCACTGCTATTCAATACTTTCCTGGAGGTCCCTGTCAAAGAATAATAAAGACATGAAAAATAAAGACATTTTGGCTGGAAAGGAAGAAATATATGACTTTCGTTATTTGTAGATAACATTACTGAGTACATAGAACATTCAAAATAATCTACACATTTTTAGAATTAAAGGTGACTTTAGCAAGGCAATTGAATATGAAATCAAAAGACACATGTCAGTGGCATTCTATATACCAGCAATAAAATTAGAAAATGTAATATTAAGAAGGTCATCATTGTAATAGCAAGACAATACTATACAATACCTACAATTAAACCCATAAAAGACACAAGATGAAATCTTAAAATTATGAAATTCTTTAATGAGACACATTTCAGTTCAGTTCAATTCAGTTGCTCAGTTGTGTCCGACTCTTTGCGACCCCATGAATTGCAACACGCCAGGCCTCCCTGTCCATCACCAACTCCCAGAGTTCACCCAGACTCACGTCCATCGAGTCAGAGACGCATTTAGAAGATCTAAAGAAACTGAGAGAAATTTTACATTTGGGAATAGAATGTTCACCCCCCGCCCAGTCAGCACAACACTCTACCGTGTTTTCTGTGAAACTTGAGAAACGTATTCTATTCACATGGAACAGCAAGAACACCAGGAATATTAATAGTTAGGATTTTTCAGAAGAGAAGAGAGAGTAAGGTACACTCACCCTAACAGATCTCAAGTCTTATTTTACACATCTGGTAATTAAGATAGTGGCATCGGTGCAGGGAAAGGCAAACTGTGAGTGGAAACGAACAGAGAGACCAAGAACAGACGTGGGGCTTTGAAACACAGCAGAGGTGCCATGAGGACTCATGGGAAAAAAGAGACAAATAATAAATGAAGCTAAGAAATTGTTTACCAACATGAAACATCAAGTGGGTCTCTATAAACTCCAAAAGAATTAAAGTCTTAACTGTCGTAAGTGAAACTTCTAAAATACAGATGAATATCACTCTGATCTTGAGCTATAACAGACTTCTTAAACAAAACCCAAACAAGCTCATCACAACACAAAAGATGGCTAAATTTGGCCAAATGAAAATTAAAGCCTTCTTTTTCTTTTTTTCTTAATAAAAACACTTAAAAAAGTGAAATAGCCAACAAACTGAAAAATACCTGTGAAAAAGATGATATGTGTCAAGAAATATGAAAACTCCTATAAGTTCGTTAAAAAAAGATAATAAACCCAATAGAAACATGTTTTTTACATTTTCATAGCAAAAAGCTTCTACTTGTGTAATAAAAATACATATTTTAATGATAATTTAAAAAGAAGTCTTATCTATGGTCATATGCTTTCTCTCCATTTGGTTATTCTTTAATGTCTCTCATTAAAAGACTTTTTAATGTTTTTCATGTTTAGATCTTGTATATTTATGGGAGATTTCCTGTTAAAGATATAAAAGAAAAAGAGACCTAATGTTAAAACAATTAATATTGAAATAGTCCTTATGACCCAATAAGAAAAGTAATCAACAAAGCTGAGTAACAGGTGAAGGGCGAGAAGCTGATGAAAGAAAAATACAAATGGAGAATAAATATAAAATGTTTTGTGCTACTAACAATCAAATAAAATAATGAAATAACACTTCCACTTCCAAAGAGTCCAAGGATGATTATGGCCAGACAAGTAAGACAGTCATTCTCATCTACTGAAGCTGGGTGTGTGGAATAATTCAATATTTCTGGGAAGCAATTTGTTAGTAGGCATCAAAAGCCTTTAAAATGTTCATGCTTTTTAACCAAGTAAGCCAATTTAAAAATTCATGCTAGAAACAGAGATATGGCCAAAAATTATAAATAACAATGTTTACTATACTATGGTATCACTGATTCAGTGGACATGAATCTGGGCAAGCTCTCTGAGGCGGAGGACAGGGAAGCCTGGCATGCTGCAGTCCATGGGGTCACAGAGTTGGATACTTAGCGACTGAACAGCAATATACAGCAACACTATATTATTACTTGTAATAGCACAAGACTGGAAACAAAAGTACAAAAAGTGAAATAAAATGAATTCCATTAATTGGATGGACTGTTGTACAAACTTACATTTTTTTTCATGCTGAAACAAGCTCATAAAGTCATGTAATAATAAAACAATCACATGATACCAATTTTTACCTGTAAGATTAAAGATTGACAATACTAAGTGATGAGAAGGATATAATGAAACAGGCAGTATCAATTTGGGTATATGTTCTACAGCAGAGTTTGTCTGGTGGGAAATCTGGCAGCACTAATTCGATTTTAAGTGTATAATAATTCCAGCAATTTTACTTTTGAAAAATTTTCTATAAATACATTTGTATAAGAGTACAGAGACTTTTTAAAAATGATTTCCATGTATTCTGGTGGCGGATCCATCTCGATGTATAGTAAAAGTAATACAATATTGTAAAGTTAAGAAAAATTAAAAAAAAAAAAAAAAAATGATTTCCCCCGACTGTAATTTGAAACACTCTAAATGCTTATCAGTAGATGACTAGTTAAATAAATTGAGGAATGGCTGCCCACTCCAATATTTTTGCCTGAGAATTCCATGGGCAGAGGAGCCTGATGGGTTGCAGTCCACGGGGTCGCAAAGAGTTTGACATGACTGAGCACAAAACAGCACACTTGTTACTGTAACCACGTAATTTAATTGTCAAATGAACTGATGAAATGTGGGAGCAGACAAAAATACGTGTCTGTAAACTATGAGTTGAATGCCATTGAAAAGATTCAACATAGAGAAGTCACTGAAAAGTTGCTATAGAATTAGGAGTGGTCAAGACAACAGCTGTCTTATCCCTGGTGGCTCAGAAGGTAAAGAATCTGCCTGCAGTGCAAGAGAGCTGCACTTTATCCCTGGGTCAGGAAGATCCCCTGGAGAAGAGAATGGCTACCCACTCCAGTATTCTTGCCTAGAGAATTCCACAGACTGAAGAACCTCGTGGGCTACATACAGTCCATGGAGTAGTGTCTGACAAAGAGGCGGACACCTCTTGGCAGCTAACATTTTCACTTTCAAGATAAGGATCAAAGAATCAATAATTGAAAACGAAAAATACAATATTGTTCAAAAAGATTATTTGCGAATATCTTTTAGTTCTTGTTCCATTATAAAGTATTTCAAAATAAAAACATATGACAATGTATTAACTACGTGATCTATGTAAAAAGTACATCTGACATTACACTTAAAGAGATGTTGTATGTATAATATTGTCAAATACGTGTAAATTTGTTTTAACTTAAATGTAGAGTTTAAGATACTTACAAATTTTTTTCTGGTTCCCTGCTTGCACTATTTTGATCACCTGACCTGCTCTTATCTGATTGAATGAGAGCGCTTCCATAAAGCACTTCCCACCGCCCCCAACCTGGCATAAACCTGGAAACTAGAAATTCCAGTGAGGACTCCTCAATGTCTTAAATAGCATTTTGTTATTAAAAATGTCGATTCAATGTTTTAAATTGACAGCAATGTATAAAATGCATAATTCTGTGCAATCTATTAGAATCGTCATTGTATGATGTACCCCCAAGTACATACAGAAGGAAATCTAAATCCTTGGAGTGGCATTCAAGGGTTATCTCTGATCTGATCATCATCTGTGTATCACACCCTGTCACTTGCTTCTTCTCCCCTTGAATCACACATGAATTATATTTCCTAATTATGCAACATGCACCTTTTTTAATGAGCTCTTTCCTCTGATTATCCATCTAGAGACTCCTATTTATCCTTTAAAGCCCAGCCCAAATATCCCATTCCAGGGAAGTCTTTCCCCAATCTCTCCTTTATTCTAATAGCTCTTTGTGTATGGTCTTTGATAGTACACATCAGATTGCTTTGGTTTCAGTGGAACCCACAGAAACTTAGCTTCCAATGACCAGGACATTTAAAATCTTTGACCACATTTTACTTTATCGTTTTACCATAGGTTTGTTCCAGTTCTAACACTTGGAGAGGCTTAGTGACATTGTTGAAAAATATGAATTAATCAATGGATACTCGTGACCTCTTATCTTTTTGATACTTCTTACTCAACCACTTGTAGACATAAAGAGCAACTATAAATATAAATACTGGAGTGAGTAGCCTTTCCCTTCTCCAGGAGATCTTCCCAATGCAGGGATCGAACCCAGGTCTCCCACATTGAAGAGGGATTCTTCACCAGCTGAGCCGCTAGGGAAGCCCAAGAACACTGGAGTGGGGAGCCTATCCTTTCTCCAGCAGATCTTCCCAATCCAGGAAACAAACCAGGGTCTCCTGCATTGCAGGCGGATTCTTTACCAACTGAGCTATGAGGAAAGCCCCAAATATAAATGACTTAAAAGCATATTTTGTCTTGAATTACATCACTCACTCTCCTAAATGCTCAGTAATCTCTTTTGTATTCATAAGGCCATTCCTCTTCTAAAAACTGTCTTAAAAATAGGAATGAAACTCAAATTGTTGAAAGATAAGTAGTTTTACCAAATATGGTAGCTTTGGCATTTTACAGATTCATCAGTGAAACTTCTTAATGGAGACAACATGTGCTCCTCAGTTTCCTCAGCTGTAAAATGGGGCAATAATAGAACTGGCATCTGAGGGTCTTGGGAAGTTTCGAGAGATCATTTACATAAAGTATCTGAACACAGCAGAGACCCAAGAAATGAATTGCTTACACTTTTTGTTAAATTGAATTTAAAAACACTTAAAAACTGTATAGCTGTAGAGACGGGAGCCAACTACATGTATAACCTAGGACCCAGGAGTCCCACTCCTAGGCATTTACCTGCTACAAAAGGTCACACAGGTGCATCAAAAGACATGACAAGAATGTTGACAGCATCTGTATTCATCATCATCCCAAACTGGAAACAATCCAAATGTCAGCATTAGAATAGATAAATGCACTGTGTTGCAGTCACACAATAGAATACTATCCAGCAAGGAGAATAAAGAGCTGCGACATGAAAACGTGGTTGAATCTCATCAGCACAATGTCAGGGAAAGAAGTCAGACGGGAAAACGCATGTGCAGCATATCCAGGTGATACAGACCTGATTAAGCAAACCATCCTGCAGTGACAGAAATCATGAGCAGTCAGCCTTTGGGGGCAGACACCGCGGGGGATCTGAAGGGGCTCTGGGATGCTGTGATGGTCTAGATCTTTAACCAGATGCTTACCTGGGTGTGCCCACCTTGTCAGACTTCATAAAGCTATTTATGACTTGTGTGCTTTCCTGTATGATGTCACACTTCAGTAAGAAGCTAATTAAAATGACAAAAGACAGGGCTTCCCTGGTGGCTCAGTGGTTAAGAACCTGCCTGCTGACGCAGGAGACATAGGTTTGATCCTTGATCAGGGAAGATCCTACATGCCACAGAGCAACTAAGCCCTTGCACCACACTTCTGAGGCTGTGCTCTTGAGCCAGTGCTCTGCCACGAGAAGCCATGGCAACTGGAGAGTAGTAGCCCTCTCTGGCCACAAGTAGAGAAAAGTCCTCTCCAGCAATGAAGACCCAACACAGCCAAATAAATAAAAATTTAAAAAACTAACTTAAAAGACAAAACTGGTTGGGTGATTGGAAGGATGGATTTGACAAACACAGTGATTAGGAATTTATGATCTTTGAACATGTAGCAGAGATGCAGGGAAGCAGTTAAAGGAACCATCAAGAACATATCCCCAAGTCTCTATGTGAATCTAGGGATGAAAACAAAACTGCTGACAATAATGACTTATTTTCTGTTGTCTTCTTTTCTGGATTACACAGCAAAGATGCTTTCATCAGATGAGATGGGAGACTAGTCATCTGGGAAAATAAATAATAATCTAAACTTCACACTGTCTATCAGGATAAATTATAAATGAATTGAAGATTTATACACAAAATAGAAAACTGTAAGTTTACTGCAAGAGAAATGAGAATTCCTTTTTAATCTTGGAGTGGACAAGGCTTTTCTAACCGTAACAAAAGCAAGAAAACATGGATAAATTTGACAGCACAATGGTGAAAGTCTTCTATGGCAAAACAACCACAACCACACCATATATTAAAAAGAAGGCAAACAAAAAACTTACAAAGTAAAGCCAACAGACAAATAAAAACTTGACAGATAAATTGTCATTCATGCCATAGGAAGAAGACAAAGAGCTCCTAAAAATTGGTATGGAAAAAAAACCCCAAACTAAAATCTCAGTTGAAAAATAGGCAAGCGATATGAACAAATAGAAAAAGAAATACAAGTTTTTCTTAAACATATGAAAAGATGCTATCTTCTCTCAAAATAAGAGAAGGGCAAATAAAAATGGAGTGCTATTTTTCACTTATTTTTGTTGTTGTTGCTGTTCAATCCCTAAGTCATGTCTGACTCTTTTTGACCCTATGGCCCGCAGCATGCCAGGCTCCTCTCTCCTCCACTGTCTCCCAGAGTTTGCTCAAATTCATGTCCATTAAGTTGGTGGTGATGATATCCAACCATCTCCTCCTCTGTTGTCCCCTTCTCCTCCTGCCCTCAATCTTCCCCAGCATCAGGGTCTTTGCCAATGAGTCAGTTCTTCGCATCAGATGGCCAAAGTATTGGAGCTTCAGCTTCAGTATCGGCACTCCAGTGAATATTCAGGGTTGATTTCCTTTAGGATTGACTGGTTCGATTTCCTTGCAGTCCAAGGGACTCTCAAGAATCTTCTCTAGCACCACAGTTCAGAAGCATCAATTCTCTGGTGCTCAGCCTTCTTCATGGTCCAACTCTCACATCTGTACGTGACTACTGGAAAAACCATAACTGGTTATACGGACCTTCGTTGGCAAAGTATTGTCTCTGCTTTTTAATATGCTGTCTAGGTTTGCCATAGCTTTTCTTCAAAGGAGCAGTTTTCCTAATTACCTTTGCACATTAAAAGGTGTTCGATCTTCATGAATGTGTTAGCTATTTAAATAATTTAAAACAAATCAGGTGTTACATGTTAGCCTGCACTGGTATGGTTTGAGGTAGAATGCCTTGCCTCTTCTTAAGCTGGTGATCTCGCAAAGGAAAATAGAATTTATGTTCTTTTGTGGTTGGAATCTTTCCATTAATAAAAGACAAGGTAGAAGTCATATACTAATCCAGGACTCATGTTTTCCTACAACAGGGTTTAGTGAAAGGGATTTAAACATGTGGTCCAACCTACTTTTGAGACTCATCTTAAAAAAGAGGTTTGGAAGTCTAGAACTGAGCAAGCAGAACTACAGAAAGGGTTTTTGGATTGCTCATTTGTAGCCGTGACAGCAGAGGCAAAGAAGTGGTGAGCTGTAGGGTTTGGTGAAAAATTCAGTACATGCCAATTTTATCAGATTGCCTGGATCTTTCAAACAGAAGGAGCCTTTAGGTAAAGCTAATTCTCAACAAAGTAACATGATTTTTAAAATTTTATTTTGTCCAACTCAACAGAGAAGTGTGACTCAACTCACAGCCCGTCCACGTCTAACCTCCACAGACTCTTTAGGGCAACTGGTGCCCGACCTCTTCCTGTAAGTACCTCCTGAGTGAAGAACTGAGTGAACTGGGGCTTTGTGTCTTAGAAGCACTTGCACCAGGCAGCCGGCAGGGTACAAAGAAATTAAGATGCACGTAGCCAGCGGACCAGCTTGATCAGCGGCTCTCCTTTAATTAAAGAGAACGTGAGGTGAAGTCGTCGTCTGCAAGTTACAGACTTTGAGAAATTGTCTCAATAAAGGAGAACTTCATTTGGCCTTAGGTAAAAGCCAATCAATAAATTAGTTGGGTGAGGGCAGAGACGTGAAGAGAGAGAAAATAAGGGTCAGGCGAGGGGTCTGTGCAAAAACTGGGTGGTGGGTGAAGAATCAAGGCGCGGGGCGGGGTGGGGGTGGTGGGGGTGGTGGGCACAAAGCAATTTACAAAAGGGAACAAAATAAAAAGGGAAGGAAAAGCCGCTCCGTCTCCAGTATGCATTTCCCTGTGAGGTATAAACTAGCTCCTTAGCGGTGCTTAGCCCTGGGGGAGGCAGAGCGTGCGGGAAGGACCCTCCCAACCCCATCACCTATTCCAAGCATGTAATTGTTTTCATTAGGACGGAGGAGAGAGCCATCAGCAGCCACCGTTTTCTAGGTGTCCCGGGCCCTGTATTTTTTCTGCTCTGAGCGGTTGCTGATACCTGGTTCTGAGGGGTGTCCTGGCCGAGTCCGGGTGGTCCCCACCGCACAGGCGGGGCGGGGAGCGATGCGCTCCATCACCTGGCAGCGGGCGGGCGGGCGGGCGAGCAGTCGCCGCGAGGGCTCCCCACTGGCCTTGTAAAGCCTGAGTCATGGTGACAGGCTTCTTTCCATCACCGTTTATGCCGCGCCTTCCCGGCTGCATTACCGTTACTTAGCATCCTTCCGCCGTCCATAAAGCACTTCCCTTGGTTTGTTGGTTATTTCTCACCCTCCTGAGATTTCGCGGTTCTCATTCTCTGTCTTGAGGGGAGGAGAGGACTCTGTCTCAGGCTGCTGCCCCCGCAAGCCCTCCTGGGCAGGGTGCGGGGGGCGGGGGGAGCTGGGGGGGGCCTGGCTTCCCTCGGAAGGACCCTCCCACCTTTGGAGGTGGCACCTGTCAGGTGAGTGCCGCAGGGCTTGAACGATGGGGCCTGACCTCTGGCCCTTTCTCCCCCATTATTCCAGTTTATAACCGTGGGCAAATCTTTCAGGCTCTTTTGTGTGTCTTGAGCTACAAAAGAGACAAATGATGGTGGCTATATGTAAAGCCAGATCTTTTGTTTCCCCTAAAATAAGAAGTTGGACAGACCAAATATGATAATCAAGAAGAAAATGCACTGTACTCCAAAGAAGGGCTCCTTTCTGCTCTCTTTCGCTCACCTGCTTCCTTTGCTGAAAGGCCAGCCTCTGGGGAGGTGTCCCCCCTGCTCCCCCACCCCAACTCTCCAATGGCTCACAAAGTCAAATGGGAGTGGCCTGGGGCTCGCAGGGGCCTGCCCTCTCTCCCTCTCTCACAGCTGTGGCCTCCTGGCCCCACTTCCCACCCACTCCTCTCTCTGGCTCCAGCCACACCCACCTCCTTGTGCTTCCCAAGCCCACCTGCAGGGCCCCTCCTTGTAGGCACCTGTACCTGCACCTTCGTCTCCACACTTGCTGGTTCTCAAAGCTGCACGCTCTCTGCCCTCCTGGGCTTGGCTCAGGCGTCACCCTCTCCAGGAGGCCCTCCGTGACCACCCTTGGCACCTCTGCCCTATCTCCTCCATTGCGCTTACACCAGCTGATGTGCTCAGCATCCCCTCCACGGGTTTGCTCGTGTCTGTCTCCCCAGACCAGACGGGGAGCCCCTTGAGGGTGAGAAGTTTGCTTTCTTCCTTTTGACATCTTCATATGTTCATTGGTGCCTAGCACATGGTAGACAATAATTATTCACTTACTGAATAAATGAATATAGCTTGATTGTAGCAATTAATAATAACAAACTAGTATCAAGCATTTGTATTTGTTGTTGTTGATTTGCTCAGTCGAGTCTGACTCTTTGGGACCCCATGGACTGTAGCACGCCAGGCTTCCCTGTCCCTCAGTATCTCCCAGAGCTTGCTCAAACTCACATCCATTGAGTCAGTGATGCCATCCAGCCACCTCACCCTCTGCTGCCCGCTTCTCCTCCTGACCTCAATCTTTCCCAGCATCAGTGCCCTTTCCAGTGAGTTGGCTCTATCATGTGGCCAAAGTATTGGAGCTTCAGTGTCAGTATCAGTCTTTCCAATGAATATTCAGGACTGATTTCCTTTAGGATTGATTGATTTGATGTCCCTGCTGTCCAAGGGACTCTCAAGGGTCTTCTCCAGCACCAGAGTTCAAAAGCATCAGTTCTTGAGTGCTCAGTCTTTATGATCCAACTCTCACATCTGTATGTGACTACTGGAAAAACCATAGCTTTGATTATACAAACCTTTGTTGGAAAAATGATGTCTCTGCTTTTTAATATACTGTCTAGGTTTGTCATCGCTTTTCTTCCAAGAAGCAAGTGTCTTTTAATTTCGTGGCTGCAGTCACTGTCTGCAGTGATTCTGCAGTCCAAGACAACAAGGTCTGTCTCTGTTTCCATTGTTTCCCCATATTTGCCATGAAGTGATGAGACCGGATGCCATGATCTTAGTTTTTTGAACGTTGAGGTTTAAGCCAGCTTTTTCACTCTCCTCTTTCACCTTCATCAAGAGATATGGACAATTTGCAAACGCAAAGCCCTGTAGTCTTCATGTATTTTCATGTATTGCAGGCATATTTTTCAGTCACAGATTCGATTGTGGAAAGGTGATGACTTTGTGTATCCTGGGACTTCCTAGGTCCACCTGAGGACAGAATACTGCAGCTTGTCAATAAAAGGGTGCTCAGCCTTTTCGCATGTCCCTTGCCACTTCCGTGGCTGACTCCAGGGAACTGGCCTCTGGCTGGTCGTGGCCTCTCAGGCTGGGCTGGGTGAGGAAGCAGCGGTCTCCTGAGGTGCCTCACCCCAACTCAGATCTCCTGAGGTGCTCGGCCCGGGCTCATGGGAAGGGGCACACCCACAGCCTCACCCTGGAGCCCTTGGCTGGGCCCAGGCCTTCTTTTGCCCTCACTCAGGCACGAGTGATGCCCCTCTGATGCCTCCTGCTGTCTCCTCTGATGCCCCGAGGGAGCATAGGCTGGTCCCCTCTGCCTATGGTGTCTGTAGTCATTATTCACCTGTGATTCTCTTTAAGGCTCTTTCTTCTCAGAGTTCTAATGGGGAGATAACTTTGAATCTTCTGACCCATTGGGGGCCTCTCAGATGCCAATCTGGGCATCAGGAGAGAAGATAACGTTTGGACCCAGCCTCTCAAAGCAACCTTCTGAAGGGAAGAGATGTTGAATCATATTTTGAAACTGTATCAGCATTCAGTTATACTGCTGAAATAGTTTACCCAAACATTTCTACCTGCATAGGAGCCTGTGACCGTATAGTCCTATTGTAGAGACAAAACAGAGGCCTCCCAGGGAGGAAGGACACTGCCATCTTGAAGCCTGTATTTTGGTTCCAAAACTTGGGTTTTTTTCCTGTGTCAGCTTGCCTCTTTGGGCTCAAACTGGGCTCAAACTGGGCTCCATGGTAAATATTTGATGACCTGTTGCCCTCACTGGGGCTTCCCAGGTGGCGCTAGTGGTAAAGAACCTGCCTGCCAACCAGGAGATATAAGAGACACAGGTTCGATCCCTGCGTGGGGAAGATTTCTGGAGGAGGGCATGGCAACCCACTCCAGTATTCTTGCCTGGAGAATCCCATGAACAGAGGAACCTGGTGGGCTACAGTCCATGGGGTTGCAAAGACTCAGACACAACTGAAGCTACAGACCATATCTGATTAAATTCTGTGTCTTAAATCTAACAGACCTGCTAGGTATGGATTGAATACAAATTTCCACACCCCAAAGGCAGCTCCCCTTGGAGGGCTTATTATAGAAATCACCCCTTTTCTGGTGTTTGCTCCCCTTTTCCATCTCTGTAGTGTATCTTGCTATATAATTTTAGGAGGTGTATTTTCTTGCCCAATGCCAGGTTAATGGTGCTTTATAACATTTTAGAGTAATAAAAGTCTTATTAGTTTTTTCTTTAATAAATGTAAAACAGATAATAAAATTACTCTTGCAAATAAATGTTTCACAGACAAAAATCACGAGGCCCTTTGGTTCCCAAGGTAGATTTTCAAAACTGCTGAAGATATGTTGCTGCTACTGCTAAGTTGCTTCAGTCGTGTCCGACCCTGTGCAACCCCGTAGACCGCAGCCCACCAGGCTCCACTGTCCCTGGGATTCTCCAGGAAAGAACACTGGAGTGGGTTGCCATTTCCTTCTGAAGGTATACAGTCATCCAGTTATTTCAGAGGACTACTTCTTTTTAGGCTAAGTAAATTATATGTGTTTGTGTATACAAGGATTTTAAAGACATGATTTTTTTTTTTTTCATCTTTGTCGAGCAAATTTCATTGACTAATCTCAATGTTTATTCTACTCACAAGACCGTCTGTTGGTGAGGGGTTGGGTTAGAAGTTCTCTTTAATTGCCTGAAAAGTCTTGCTGCATTTCTCCGGTTATTAAATAGACATATTTATTCTGGTAGTAGCATGCTTAACACATTTGAAAGGTGCCAAAATTTGGTTTTCCAATAGATGAAATGAACTAATTTCTAGTTTTAAGGGATAGTGACAAATTAAGGTCACTTTTAACAGTCAATTGTGTTGTAAAAGCACAAAAACTGGCAGATACAGTATCAAAAGTAAATGTTTAATTTCCTGGTTTTTCTCTGTATCTCTCCCCTCTTTCTTTATTCATTTAATCCTTTGACCATTCATTGAACAAGTATTTATTGAGCAGCTGCTATGTGCCAAGGGCTGCCCAGGTACCTGCTGGGTGCTGGAAGACAAGTCTTCTGCTTATATAGTGTCTGCTCTCAAGGAGCCAGTGGTGGAGGAGGAAGTGGGGGCATGGGAGGCTTCCCCAAGGAGAAGACCCTCTAGGTGGCCTTTGAGGAGATGATCACGTGAGAGAGGGCTAAGGGTGAGACCCTTGCTCCAGCTTCTTAAAATGCTCCTTATTGGAGAAGGAAATGGCAACCCACTCCAGTACTCTTGCCTGGAAAATCCCATGGACGGAGGGGCCTGGTAGGCTACAGTCCATGGGGTCGCAAAGAGTCGGACAAGACTGAGTGACTTCACTTTTTTTTTTTCTCCCTCAGGATTTGGATGATCCCATGTGGTTTTGCCTCCCCATGATCACACCTTCTACATCATCCCTTTGATAAGCTCTCCTAAGAGAAAATAATTAAAACCAGGCTTTTGTTCCCTACCAAGCCCCCAACCCATACAAGGGCTTGGGAAGTTGTATGATTGCTTTGTCCAGGCTGCAAGCCAAGATCCAAGCATGTGCTTGGGTCTGGGTAAGGCGAGGGATGGGGGTGGGTTCCCTGGGCTCTCCCGGATAGAGCTGGACGGAATGGAATGCTGGACAAGAACCCAGGGATAAGAAGCGGAGAGGAGGAGACAGTGAGCAAGGGTGGGTCTCAGTTGCACATGACTCCAAAGGGAGGCCGTGAGATGGCCTGAGAGCCCAAGTCAGGGGCTGGTGCCTGACGAGGAGCTGCAGGTGAGCTGAAGATGAGGACTTTCCAGCCCCCAGAGCCCTGAACAGGATGTAGACACCAGCATCATTCTTCTGAGCCCTCTGTGCAGACTTGACCAATGCTAAAACTGTCAGATGAGGGGATCTGCATCACTTCCACCTAAGAGAACATAGTAGTGGAATTTTTTCCTAAAAGACCAGAATAATTTGAAACACCTGAATGTTCAACAACTGGGAACAGGTCTAGTTTGTTTAGTGAAATATTATCTAGGCCCCACAGATGATAGTTATGAAGATAACAGGTAAACATGGAAAACGCTTCAGTATATGTTTAAAAAATAAGTAAAAATGGTTTGTCCACTATGCTTACAGCTCCGTACAAATGAATGCATGTTGATAAGAATTTGAAGGGAATATGTAAAAGATAAAAACAATTTTGAGATTGGGGTGATTGTATTCAGGAAGATAATGCAGGTAGTTGTAAATGACAAACTCTGAAATCTCAGTGTCTTAGTGTTTTAGAAGTGAATCTTTGCTCACAGCAAGTTCAATACAGGTACTCAGAGCCCAGGGCTCCTTCCAGCTCATGTCTTTGTGACAGCATAGTGAGGAGGTGGCTGTCTGTAAGACAGGAAGAGTCTTCAGGAGAAACCAATCTGCTGATACCTCGATCTTGTACTTCCAGCTTCTAGAATTATAAGAGAATAAATCTGTGTTTTTTAAACCACCCAGTCTGTTATACTTTGTCACAGTAGCCCAAGCAGACTAATATATGGCCCTCCTCCCACCAGCTTCTTAGCAAAGCTCTTTGTCCCTTTAAAGCTCAGGTAGGATGCCTCCTCTGGGAATCCCATCCTTCCCTCAAGCTTCACTGAATGTTGTCTCTCTCCTGGGCTTTCCCAGTGTCCTGATGCTACTCTGCCCACATTGCTTGTGAAACCTTATTGAGAAGGTGAGTCCACATGAGGAAGGACCATATCTTATACCTCCATTCACCTGACCAGCATCTGTCACACAGCGAATACTCCAATGTATAGTGAATGAATGAAGGAACAAAATTTTCTAAACTAACAACAGTAGAACAAGTAGATAACCATTTTGATTGGTTAAGTAAGACTGGCCAGTGGCAGGCTTTGAGCTGTGTGGCAGAGTGAGAGATGTTTCTGTCCAAAGGCTGTCTGGAAAGACTTTATTCATGCTTGACTGTGCCGAGCTTAATAGCACAAAAGGGCAATTATGAATGTATTGAATGAGAAGTAGGCCCTTCTCCTTAGCATGGTGTTCCATCTGGCATAGGCTCAGAGGCTGGCAGGATTTGGAAATCTAATTGTTTTTCTGTAATTTTTGATATTGAGTCTGTAGTGACTTTCTTGGCTAAACTGAAAACATCAAGTTTCCTAAAACAATAAATACCGCAGCACTTTATCTTTCCAGAAGATTCTGTTCTCTCCTCCCTCCTCAATTAGGTAGGCTATTTAAAATCTGTCTTTAAGATCTCTTCAAGTCCCCTCTGTTCTCTGAAACCTGCCTTGCCCACTGCAACCTCAAAAGCAGAGCTCTCACTGTTGACTTCAGGTCCATGAATCATAGTTTCTTCTTGAAGTCACCATAGGATGGTGGCATTCAAGAGCCCCTGGGTTAAGGTGATGCCAACAAAAAGAAAAGAAAACAGACTAAGGAACTCTGAAACTCATCTCCTCTATAAAAGCAATGAGAACATTAAGAGAAATGGTAAAGATCAATTTTTTTTTTAGAATTCTGGAAATTAACCAAAGTCTTACAGTAACCCAAGGAGCATTTATTCCAGAAAAATGGCTGAATCTCAGCATGAAAAGCAAGACTTATGGCAGTTTTATTTGCCTTATTCCCATTATTCCTTCCTCAGCTCTATAGTAACCTTGAAAACCAACATCTTGTAATCACAATGAAAACCAGCATCTTGGCAGCCACTGGAAGGGGCAAAACAAGGTTGCAGCTCCTTCAAAGCTCCGTTACCAGAGGCTTGTCACTGTGTGAGCACTCTAGTGATTTCCTGGAAGACATCCCTCATATTTGTATGTATTTGCTCTGACTTAGAGCTCTCCCTATATGAACAGCCTTTTCCTTGGTGGCATTTTTCAGAAACAATTAGAGGTAATTGTTTAACGTTCTAGCTTCCTAAGATGGTAGATACAAACCAAAAAGTTTAAAGGGAAAAATGGAAAATGAGACATACATAGGGATCTTGGGGAAAAGGTAACATCATGTTAGGAATCTAAAAGGCCATGTAGATGTTTAGGGATGTGAACATGCCCTGTGCTATGTATATGATCAGGAAAGACCTAAGGAGGCTCCAAGTTCTCAACTTTGGCTAACTTTGAGGTTTTGTACAAGCAGGAAATGAAGGCTAAGATGGAGTTGAGATCTTGTTGAGTGCTCAGGAGTGCCCAACATATCTACAGAGACTCCCAGCAAAGACTGGAAGACTAATTGGTTCCTGGTATTTAAGGAAATCTCTGTCCAATCATTAGCTGACCACTGAGACAACTGAGCAGAGATTTCAGTGGCCACATACACAAAGAATAAGACTTTGCAGAATTGGTTCAGAAAAGTCTCTAAGAAACCAATAGCAATTACAACAAACAGCAACAGAAACTCTGGGGAAGGGGGAGAATCTGATTTCCAGAGTTGTCACATTATATTATTTTAAATATCTAGTTTTCAGCAAAACAAAACCACAAAGACAGAACAGACCATAAAACTTGCAAATAAACAAGAAATTACAGTAAAGTCCATACACAGGTAAGAAAATGTCAGCAGAACACTGAATTTACTAGATAAGGATTTTAAATCATTTATTTAAAATATGTTCAAAAACTAAAGGAAATCATATATTAAAAACCTAAATGAAAGTATGAGAATGATACCTGACCACACTGAGAATATCAATAAGAGAAGAGACATTATGAGGGAAAAAAACAAATAGAAATTCTAGCTTTGAAAAGTATAATGATTGAAATTAAGAGTTTACTCAGTTCAGTTCAGTTGCTCAGTCGTGACTGACTCTTTGTGATCACATGGACTGCAGCACACCAGGCCTCCCTGTCCATCACCAACTCCCAGAGCCTACTCAGACTCATGTCCATTCTGTTGGTGGTGCCATCCAACCATCTTATCCTCTGTCATCCCCTTCTCCTCCTGTCCTTAGTCTTTCCCAGCATCAGGGTCTTTTCCAATGAGTTGGTTCTTCACATCAGGTGTCCAAAGTACTGGAATTTCAGCTTCAGCATCAGTCCTTTCAATGAATATTCAGGATTGATTTCCTTTAGGATTGACTGGTTGGATCTCCTTGCAGTCCAAGGGACTCTAAAGAGTCATCTCCAACACCACAGTTCAAAAGCATCAATTCTTCGGTGCTCAGCTTTTTTTATAATCCAACTCTCATACCATACATGACTACTGGAAAAACCATAGCTTTGACTAGGTGACCCCATGGACAATACAGTCCATGGAATTCTCCAGGCCAGAATACTGGAGTGAGTAATCTTTCCCTTCTCCACAGGATCTTCCCGACCCAGAGATCGAACCCAGGTCTCCTGCATTGCAGGCAGATTCTTTACCAGCTGAGCCACCAGAGAAGCCCAAGAATACTGGAGTGGGTAGCCTATCCCTTCTCCAGTGGATCTTCTCGACCCAGGAATCGAACTGGGGGTCTCCAGCATTGCAGGTGGATTCTTTACCAACTGAGCTATAGGGAAATCTCTCGGAGAATTTACTACAGGAACTCAATCACAGATTTGAGCAAGCATAAACAGATCTGTGGAACTCTATGAAACATACTGAAATATACATCCTCAGCATCCCAGAAGGAGAGGAAAGAGAGAAAGGAGCAGAAAGAATATTTGAATAAATAATGGCCCAAAACTTTCCAAATTTGATGAAGTATATTCATCTATGCACTCCAGATCAACAAATTTCAAATAGGATAAACTCAGAGGTTCACACCTAAATACATCACAATTCAACTGTTGAAAGACAAAGAAAGACTCTTAAATGCAGCAAGAAAAAGCTCATCACGTATTGAGAGATCCTCAGTAAGATTAATCCAAGTTCTCATCAGAAACTATGGAGGCCAGAAGACAGTGGGATGACAGTATTCAAAGTGCCAAAAGAAAGATGGCCAAGCAAGAATTAAATTCAGAAACTTATCCTCTGAAAATGAAATTAAAATATTTCCAGAAAAAAAACAGTAATTTCATTGCAAACAGACCTGCCCTACAGGAAATATTAAAGGGATTCCTTAAGGCTGAAATGAAAGGACACGGAGCAGCAACTTGAAACCACATGAAGAAATAAGGAATACCAGTTAAAGGTATTTACATAGGTAAATATAAAGGATGATATTAACACATTTTTATTTGTAATTCTTCCTTTCTATCTAATTTAAGAGAGAAGAAGGCAATACTTACAAATTTCTGTTAGATGACATACAATGTATAAAAATGTAATTTGTATGTCAGTAACAGCAGAAGAGATGAGGGAGATAATGGAAATGTATAGGGATATAGTTTTGGTATAATAGTAAAACTAAGTTGGTATTACTCTGAACTGTATTATTATAAATTAATATATTGATTGTGATCTTTAGGTCCACCCCTAAGAAAATAGCTATATTTTAAAAAAGAGGTGACAATGTAATTAAAGTGGTACATGAAAATAACACAAAAAAGCAATAATGGATGAACAGAAGAACAAAAAAGTCAGAAGGTATACAAAGCAAACAGAAAAATCATACACATAAACCTTATCCTACCAGTAATTATAAAATGTAAGTGGATTAAAATTTCAATTAAAAGGCAGATATTGATCAAATTGATTTTAAAAATGATTCAATTACATGCTGTCCATGAGAGATGTGTTTTAGATTCAACTACAAAAATAAGTGGAAAATGAAGGAATAGAAAAGACAGACCATGCAAATATTAATCAAAAAAAGAACTGGAGTGGCTACATTAACATCAGACACACAGATTTTAAGACAAAAATTATTAATAGACAAGGACATTTTGTAATGATAAAATATATCAAAACTATATAGCAATAATAAATATTTATGCATCTAAAACATTTACAAAATGCATAAAGCAAAAACTGACAGAACTGAAGGAAGAAATAGACAATTCAATAGTGATAGTTGGACACTTCAACACCTAACTCTCAATAATAAAGACAACCAGAGAGAAGGCGAACAAGGAAATGTAAGACTTGAAGAAACAAGTCTCAATATGTTTCAAGGGATGAAGCCACACAAAGTATGTCCTCCAACCAAAATAGGATGAAATTAGAAATCAATAACAAGAAATCTGGGAAATTCACAAATATGTGGAAATTAAACAACATATGCTTAAATAACCAATGGACCAAAGAATAAATCATAAGTGGAATTAGAAAACTCTTTGAATGAATGAAAATGAAAGCAGAACATACTATAACTTATGGGATATAGCAAAAACAGTGCTTAGATGGGAATATATAGCTTTAAATAATTATAGTAGAAGAAGAATATCCTGAATCAATAAAGTTCCACCTTAGCAAACTAGAAAAAGAGCAAACTAAATTCAAAGCTAGCAGAAGGAGGGATATAATAAAGATTCAAGGTGAAATAAATGAGACAGAGAATATAAAAATAGAGAAAATCAATGAAAAGCAACGAGATTTTAAAAAATGACAAGTCTTTAGACTTAGCAGGAAAAAAGAGAGCAGGATTACTAAAAGCAGGATTGGAAGAGGGAATGTTACTGCTAAATACAAAGAATGAAGATGTAGCATTAATACTATGAATAACTGTACACCAACAAATTAGAACTGACTCATTGGAAGAGACCCTGATGCTGGGAAAGATTGAAGGTGGGAGGAGAAGGGGACCACAGAGGATGAGATGGTTGGATGGCATCACCGACTTGATGTACATGAGTTTGAGTAAGCTCTGGGAGTTGGTGATGGACAGGGAAGCCTCGCGTACTGCAGTCCATTGGGTCACAAAGAGTCGGACACGACTGAGTGACTGAACTGAACTGAACTAATTAGAGAGAAATAGACAAATTTCTCTAAAAGATAGAAATTACCAAAAGTGACTTGAGAAGAATTAGAAAATTTGAATAGAAGTAAAGAGATTGAATTAGCAATCAAACACCTTGCTCAAAGTAAAGTCCAGGACCAATGGTTTCACTGATAATTTCTACCAAACCTTAAAGAAGAATTAGCATCAATTCTTCACTAAACCTTCCAAACATACGAGAGGAGGGACTATGACCCAAGTCATTCTAGATGTCCATATTGCCCTAATATCAAAACAAAACAAAGATATCAGAAGAAAACACACCAGTGTCCTTTATGAATATAGGTACAAAAGTCTTCAATAAAATACTAGGAAACTGAATCCAGCAACATATGAAAAGGATTATATTTCATGTCTAAGTGGAGTTTATCCTAGGAAGGCAAGGTTGGTTCGACCTATGAAAATCAGTGTAACATACTACATTAATGGAATAATAGACAGATCCCACTATTTATCTCAATAGATGGAGAGACTTTGTGTCCATGCCTGGTCTCAGCCACTCGCAGAGTTTGTTGTCTTAAGCAAATGCCTTGGCAGCTCTCAGCCTTAGTTTCCTGAGTGGTAAGGAATTAAATCACTTAATGGTATATCCTAGTAATTTTCTTACTTGAGAATGTGGGAGATTCCAATGCAGTAGACCGGGGGCAGGCTCAGATATGTGTAGATGCATTTGATTAAGAAGCTTTAACTAAAAAGAAAATACATGTGATAGTGTAAAAAATTATAAAAACACATAAAAAGTCCTCTTCCTGTGGCGAAGAGTTTTGCATTTTTTGTGGCATGTACATTTTCCCTTCCCTCTTGGGTGTGTGCCATGGGTTGCCACTGGGAGCCACATTTGCTGAGATTGATAGTTATTGTGTACAAGCATGCGTGGTCTGCTAGGTCCAACTCTTTTGTGACTTCATGGACTGTAGCTTGCCAGGCTCCTGTCCCTGGGATTTCCCAGGCAAGAATACTGGAGTAGTGGGCTGCCATCTCCTCCTCCAGGAGATCTTCCTGAGCCAGGGATCGAAGTCACATCTCCTACATTGGCGGGTGGATTGTTTATCATTGAGCCACCTGGGAAGCCCTTTAACAGGTGTGAAACATCCCAGCACATAGTAGGTGCTCGATGAATTTTATTTCCTCTTCTCTGGATGCATATATTGTGCCGCTGGTGTGATTTTTATGGCATTCATTATTATTTACATTGTTGTGGACTGAATGGTTTGTCTTCTGAACTAGTATATAAGCTCTTTCAAAGGAGAGGCCCATGTCTTCTGTCACTTTTATGCTCTCCAAAGGGTCATGCAGATAACAGGTATGCAGACTTGCTTTTTGCTAATATGCTGCGGAGACCATAGGAGAATCGATAGGCTAAATAAAGCAGTTTTGCAAGGTCATTTGGAGATGTTACAATCCTGCTATGGTGCACTAGACACACTGTTTTCTTTTCCCTGGTGGCACTTGATTTATCACAATGGTAGTGCTTGGACCCTGCAGAGTACTATTACTACCCTGAACAGCATAGCACTGAGCAAATAGTAGGCGCTTAAACAACTGTTGAATTCACTGAATAGTGGTGCAATATGGACTCATTGCTGAGACAACAAAGAAAAACACAGAGCCTGTTGAAGACATGAGAGATGGTAGCGTCAGGATAAGCAGTGAGTTCTTACCTATATCAAATGTGCAAAGCAGCTTTTTGGAGACAAAAACAAAAGGTTGTTTTGAAGGCAATCAATTTTGTTTAATTTTAACACGGCCACATTTATGCCAAATGATTAGCATTTTCTCGTTAGCTTAGCAACTGTGATATGGCTAAAATATTTGGCAAAATGTTGATTTCAGAAGTCAGATGTTGTGCCAACCTTGCTAAATGATCTAGATATAATTTTTAAACCACCCAACCACTTCACAATTTTTAAAATGGGCCATAATAGCTTTTCATCAGAAGAATATTTTCCTTGGTGGAAAAAAAGATATTTAAAGTACTGAAAATAATGTTGAAAATTAGAAAGAAAAAAAAAAGACACATATCTGAGGCATTTGTAAGGCAGAGATATTGGATATTAAAGAAAAACCACCCCCTGGAGGAATCTAGCACTGTAGTTTTCCTAAGGCCAGAAGCCAGGAATGAGGTCCTGGTTTCTTGCTCTCCTAGACCGTGTTCCATGATGGTGAGTAAAAACGAAAAGCCTGTATTGCTCACATTAAAATTCATTTTTATTTTGATTTTGCCTTTTCATGTCAATTAGAGACTCTTTGTTAAAATGATTACGTAATTTTCGCAGAACTACATTATTGCAGACTGGAGGATATAAAGCCTTTTAAATGTGACTAATGTACTCACAAATTCCTGCCCAGAGCACAATTTCTCAAGGGGGCCTTCTGTATACCATCTTTTTAAAGTGCAGCAGAGAGAGAGATGTAAATGCCCGAGATATACAAGCGAGGCTTTTGGCTGAGATGGGGGATAAACTCCTTGTTCAAACAGCCGACAGAGGTTCCAAGAACTAAAGCATCCTTTGCTTTGGAACTCATCTCCTTGCTCTGTTCCTGTCTCGTGATAAGGTTACACTGAATGGGGCTGGCATCCTTCAAGGTTACTGTTCCAGAAAATATTTGCAAATAATTTGACGTGCTGTCAGCTAGCAGGCTGCAGTGAATTCTTATAATTCAACATACTAATGTGGGTTTTCATGCCTTAAGCTATAAATAAGTTGGATATGCAAAAGTTTCTGTAATGTTTATTTAATAACAATATTTAAAAAATAAATCTTGATTATTCCATCGCGCTTGGATGGAAGTCTTCCACTCTGATGGTTGCCTGTGACCTCAGGCGGTTTCTTCCTTCCTTTGTCTCATTTGATATCACTAAAGAAACAAGCTTGTTTTTCTTTTCAGGCTTTGAGAAGTAGCACTCTGATGCTTCTGCCTACAAGCTCCCAATCAAGTCTCTGCTTGTGAAATGACTGAACTCAATTCAAGCTGAATATTCCCAGCGGGATGGCGCCTCCATGGGCACAGGGCCCAGAGCTGGGCCACAAGGGGTGGAAACAGGCACCCCTGGACCCGGAGCTCTAGGCTCACAAAAGGCTGATCATATCGTAACATCAGTGCTCCTACACTCTAGAAGTGCTCTAGGAGAACACAGAAAGGGATCACTGATCGGCTTGTGGATTAGGTGACCCTGAGTCATCTCCTTGCAGAGATGAATATAAGCTTTCATCAGGTGGAGGCACATAAGCCAGGCTGTGGGCAGAACCACCCCTCTCCACAAGGATAGGGAGGTGGAAAGAGTGAGGCTCTCAGGCAAGTGTCCAAGTGTTACTCGCTCAGTTGTGTCTGACTCTTTGTGACCCTATGGACTGGGACCCACAAGGCTCCTCTGTCCATGGAATTCTTCAGGCAAGAATACTGGAGTGGATAGCCCTTCCCTTCTCAAGCGGATGTGGCCCTAATAGGCACGACAAATTGTAGCAACTATTTTTCTACCAAGCATCTGCAATGAGGTTATTTAAACTATGAATCAGCTGAGTATATATGCATGGCCCAAGGTGTGCCTTGCAGGAGATCTCTGGGAACTTTCTGAAGCTGGGCGCAGCCAAGGCCAGTGGGTTTGGGGGTCAGCACCTGGGGGCCGGAAGGGCTTCTGAGTGGGGGGCGCTCTTCCGAGGGCCCATGGCTACAGGCCCTTCTTGTGGGGTTGCTGTCACTGGTCCTAAAGCAGTCTGGCATCTGACAGTGAAAAGACAACTAAAGTGATGCTTATGCCTAGCTGACTCACGCATGCCCCAAATTGCCCCGCACGCTCATCAAGGTTGGAGTGGTGGATGCTGCATGGTGGCAGAGGCAGGAGAGGCAGGAGTGGGGAAAACTTTGCGGCTTCACGTTGTCCTCAGGGCTGTTCCTGGAGCCAGGGTGGGTCCTGCTTTTGGGGAGTTTGGCCTATGTACAGAGGTGACTAGTGCAAAGGGCACAGTCCAGAAGGAGTAGGCTAACATCCACCTTCTCCATGGCAGGAGGTGTGGCTTCTCAAGCTGCTGGGTCTATTTCCTTAAAAAATAACTTTATCAAAATAAAGTTTATACACTGTTTTGTCATTGTTCAGTCATTCAGTCATGATCTGACTCTTTGCAACCCCAGCAGCACACCAGGCTTCCCTGTCCTTCACCATCTGCCGGAGTTTGCTCAAACTCACGTCCATGGAGTCGATGATACCATCCAGCCATCTTGTCCTCTGTCGTCCCCTTCTCCTCCTGCCTTCAATCTTTTCCAACATCAGGGTCTTTTCCAATGAGTGGGCTTTTTACATCAGGTGGTACAATGTGCCCATTTAAAGTGCACAATTCAGTGGTTTTACAATAAATTCACAGAGTTGTGTACTCAACCACCAGAATCAATTTTAGATTACTTTCATTACCTCCGAAAGAAACCTGTCACTCCCTGTCCCATCCCTCTCCATTTCTCCTTTAACCCAGCCTTAGGCAACTACTAGTCTGCTTTGTTCTCTCCAGGGTTTCCTGTTCTAGATATTTCATTTAAGGGGAATCATAATATGTGGTCTTTGTGTTGGCTTCTGTCACCTGGCACTATGTTTTCCAGGTTCATTCTTGTTGTAGCTATAAGCTTTCTAAGCATCTGATGCGTAATAGGGGCTAAGACATATGTATTAAGTGAAACAAAGTGCAAGTTATAGTAGCTGTGGGGCAGCCAGAGCCTTGGACTTGCTGTGTGAAGACCGGGGTTTCTTCTCAGCTCAGGTCAGCCTCATGCCTCCCTAGGAGCCTGGGCTCTCATTCCACCTCACTGTGGTGCTCATCTGTACAACTGGGAAAGCCAACTCTGGTTATCAGAGACTTGAATGACTCAGACAATGAAAATTATCTTTGAAAATCTTAACGTCACATCTACATTTAGGAAAATATTTTGAACAGAGCAGTTAAAGAATATAAAACAATTTTGGACTCTCGTGCTGGCTAATAGTCAATAACTTAGCACAGATAACAATTTTATTAATACTTTTCTCCTTCCTCTCCTGCCCCACAATAAAACAAACAGGTAAAGTAAAGGTTAAACTAGCCTTGAAAATATTTCTGTTCCTTTTTGAGCATGTACAATTTGGCGGGGTAGGGAGGGGGGCGGGGGGGGGGTAGAACTTACTCATTATAATCATACTCTACTAAACAGAAGTATATCTACAGCTATGATTTCTTGTTATATGTTAAGTAAGTAGACTGGCTATTTTTCTCAAGTAAAGTCATAATTGTATTTATTTTAAATTTATATCCTGTCTGCTTCAAAAAGAAATTTGAGGCAGCCAGGAAAATCATAAGCTATAAAATGAGCAAGCTCCATTTTATACTAATAAAATAAAAGTTAGGATCTCATCAGTGAAACAACTTCTCTTTGTGCTGTACTGTGTGCAAATATTTGGATTACTAAAGTGAATTTATGAAGCAATTACTTTTAATGCTATAAGAGGAAATTAAGTACTCATTGATTCTTGATTTATAAGCTAGAGCTAAAGATCATGAAAAAGCAAATATAACTTAATTAAATGTCCCTTGGCTTTGCTACTCTTGAGGTCTTCACTCATAAAGTTAGTAAAACAAACCATTCCTAGAACATAAATGTATATTGGTTCTTCCAGTTGGGAAGGCAAATAATTTACTGGTTAAATATATTCAGCAAAGTTAACCCAAGTGAGAGATTTTCCCAGTGTCCTCTGGGGCTTGAAGAGATAAAAGCTATTGTTGTAGTTTTAAGGAAGCTATTGTCCTGGGAATGATAGGCACTAACTTGCTGTAAAAAGGAGTAAACAAAGGGCATCTCATTTTTTTTTCCTATTAGAAAATATATTTTAATATGCTCACAAAATAAACTATAGGCCTGTGAAAGAAATAGAGCTTTATAGTCTATTCATTGGCTACACACTTGTGGTTATTCATTGCTGACAGTGAACACATTAACCTGGGATAATTTAATTGAATCGTCGAGTAATGTTGCTATTTTTCTACTCTGAAGTGTAAATGATTTTTAAAAATTGGGTTCTAAAATGTAACACTTCAAGTGATGTATACAGCAAATCAAAGAGCCAGTGCAAGCCCCCTTTTGTGCTTCATGAGTTATTGATTAGAACAGAAAGGAAAAAGAAGGGAAAAACACAGCAGCAAAAGAGTGTTAAATGGAAATAAGACCCACTGGCCAAAGAGGGCTCAGTGTGAGGAAGCTTCTGTTACATCCATGGGTTCTTTACCTCTAGTATCACCAGGGAAGCCCCGAGAGGAGTGGAGTCAAGGTTTTGTCTTCCTGTCTAGTTGAAAAAAGGGAAGATTTATTCAAATCATTGCTAAATGAGCATGAACATTAAGAGTTTCAAAGTTTCTCATGGGAAATAAAGGTTTTAATAAATTCTCTTCTTCATTGGGGTAGATTGGAATCTCATCCTCAATGGTAAATGAAGCTTGTTTGAGGACGAAAGTTGGAAGAGAATTGTGTTTTTTTAGAGTTTAGTCAAGAAGCGTTAGGATAACAGTTATGAAAAATGGAATATGCTGACTCCAAGAAGATAAAATTGCCACTAGCAGGGCCTAGACTTTAGAGGTACTTTTTAAAGGAAGTATTCATGGGCTAGCAGACTTTCTCTTGGGTTGATCTTCTGATCAGGCAAACATTTATGTGTCCTGGTCAGTTGGCATTAGGGGCCTTCTGAAGTGATGGACAAGTCTTCCTCCTCTTTTCTAACCTATCACTAAGCCCATGACCTTGGCCTCATTATGTTCTGATCACAGATACCAGCTGGTCCAGATTTTCATATTGGGTGCACTAAGAAAAGCACTAAGAATAAGAAAATCAAAGTGAAAACATATCAGTTTTCTAGGGCTGCCGTAACTACAAACTGGGTTGCTTAAACAACAGAGATGAATTTTCTCACAGTTCTGGGGGCTGGAAGCCTGGGATCAAGGTGTCTTCAGGGTTGATTTCTTCTGATGCCTCTCTCCTTGGCTTTCAGATGGCCATGTTCTCCAGTGTCTTCACATGCTCCTCCCTCACGTGTGTCTGCACCTTAATCTCTTCCTTTAAGGAGATTGGCCACATTGGATTGGGGCCAATCTACCCCAAGGACCCCATTTTAACTTAATTACTTCTTTAAAAACTGTCTTCAAATACAGTCATATTTTTAGGTCCACAACATATGAATTTGGGTGGATACAACCCAACCCATAACAGACGAGAAAGCTGGGATAGATACGTGTCTGTGTTAGTTATTCAGTCATGTCTGACTCTATGCAACCCCACGGACTGTAGCCCACCAGACTCTTTTGTCCATGGGATTCTCCAGGCAAGAATACTCGTGTGGGTTTCCATTTCCTTCTCTAGGGGATCTTCCCGACCCAGGAACTGAACCCAGGTCTCCTGCATTGCAGGTGGATTCATTTCTGTCACCACCATCTGAGCCATCAGGGTAGACACACAGTCAAGGCAATAATACAGAACTAAAGGGTTTTTCCAGTGGTCAGAGTATGGATGCGAGAGTTGGACTGTGAAGAAACCTGAGTGCCGAAGAATTGATGCTTTTGAACCGTGGTGTTGGAGAAGACTCTTGAGAGTCCCTTGGACTGCAAGGAGATCCAACCAGTCCATCCTAAAGGAGATCAGTTCTGGGTGTTCATTGGAAGGACTGATGTTGAAGTTGAAACTCCAATACTTTGGCCACCTCATGAGAAGAGTTGACTCATTGGAAAAGACTCTGATGCTGGGAGGGACTAGGGGCAGGAGAAGGGGACGACCGAGGATTAGATGGCTGGATGACATCACCGACTCAATGGACGTGGGTCTGGGTGAACTCCAGGAGTTGGTGATGGACAGGGAGGCCTGGCGTGCTGTGGTTCATGGTGTCACAAAGAGTCAGACACAACTAAGCGAATGAACTGAACTGATGATATATAAAATAGATAAATAATAAGAACTTACTATATTGCACAGGGAACCTTACTCAATACTCTGTAATGACCTATATGGGAATAGAATCTAAAAGGAGTGCATATATATACAATTGATTTACTTAGCTGTACAGCAGAAACTAACAACATTGTAAATCAACTATACTTCAATAAAAATTAATTTAAAAAGTAGTGTACCATTTAAATTTCCCACTAGCAGTGTGTGAGAGGTCCAGTTGTTTCACATGATCACTGATACTTAAAATAATCAGTATTTTTAATTATAAAATTAAAAAGAATTTTATTGGAGTATGATTGATTTCTGGAGAAGGCAACGGCACCCCATTCCAGTACTCTTGCCTGGAAAATCCCATGGACAGAGGAGCCTAGTAGGCTGCAGTTCATGGGGTCGCTAAGAGTCGGACACGACTGAGTGACTTTGCTTTCAATTTTCACTTTCACTTTTCACTTTCACGCATTGGAGAAGGAAACGGCAACCCACTCCAGTGTTCTTGCCTGGAGAAACCCAGGAACGGGGGAGCCTGGTGGGCTTCCGTCTATGGGGTCGCACAGAGTCGGATACGACTGTAGTGACTTAGCAGCAGTAGCAACAGCATGATTGATTTCAAATTGCCAACATCCGTTGGATCATAGAAAAAAGCAAGAGAATTCCAGAAAAACATCTACTTCTGCTGTATTGAGTACACTAAAGATCACAACAAACTGGGACATTCTTAAAGAGATAAAAATGCCAGAACACCTTAGCTACCTCCTGAGAAACCTGTATGCAGGTCAAGAAGCAACAGTTAGAACCAGACATGGAACAATGGACTGGTTCCAAATTGGGAAAGGAGTACATCAAGGCTGTATATTGTCACTCTGCTCACTTAATTTATATCCAGAGTACATCATGTGAAATACCAGGCTGGGTGAAGCACAAACTGGAATCCAGATTTCCAGGAGAAATATCAACAACCTCAGATATACAGATGGATCACCCTGATGGCAGACAGCAAAGAGGAACTAAAGAACCTCTTGATGAAGGGGAAAGAGGAGAGTGAAGAATCTGGCTTAAAACTCAACATTCAAAAAATGAAGATCGTGGCATCCAGTGCCATCACTTCATGGCAAATATTGATGGGGAGACAAGGGAAACAGTGATAGAATTTATTTTGGGGGGCTTCAAAATCAGTGCAGATGGTGACAGAAGCCATGAAATTAGAAAACACTTGCTCCTTGGAAAAAAAGCTATGACCAACCTAGACAGCATATTAAAAAGCAGAGACATTACTTTGTTGACAAATGTCTGTCTAGTCAAAGCTATGATTTTTCCAGTAGTCATGTATGGATGTGAGAGCTGGACTGTAAAAAAAGCTGAGCACTGAAGAACTGATGCTTTTGAACTGTGGTGTTGGAGAAGACTTTTGAGAGTCCCCTGGACTGCAAGGAGATCAAACCAGTCAATCCTAAAGAAAATCAACCCTGAATATTCACTGGAGTGTGATGCTGAAACTGAAGCTCCAGTACTTTGGCCACCTGGTGTGAGGAGCTGGCTCATTAGAAAAACCCTGATACTGGGAAAGACTAAAGGCAGGAAGAGAAGGGGATGACAGAGGATGAGATGGTTGGATGGCATCACTGACTCAATGGACACGAGTTTGAGTAAGTTCTGGGAGTTGGTGGTAGACAGGGAAACCTGGCATGCTGCAGTCCATGGGGTCACAAAAGTTGGACACCACTGAGTGGCTGAACTGACTGCCTGATGGTTGATTTCAGTCTTTCTAATTTTAGCATTCTAGTGGATATATGGTGGTACCTTATTGGAGTTTCAATTCTCATTTTCCTAGTGAATAATGATGTGGAGCATCATGTCATATATTTTTTTGTGTGCCATTCACGTGTCTTCTTCGGTGAAGAACCACTTAACTCTTTCGCCTGTTAGACAAAAAACTGGATTGAGGTTCATCTTTTTAAAAGAGTAAAATAGAAATTAAACCACCTCTCCCACTCCCCCAGTTGCTAGCAAATCTATGTTTTTGAACCATGGGGCTGGTATGGTGTGCCTCCATGAGAATTCATAAGCACAAGCTGCCCCATCCAGATTTGCCTCTCACTCAAATTCATTCCAACTGATGCTGATTTCTCTCATTTACTTCAGGCTATTTAAAGTGGTTACAGGCCTGTTGTCCTCCTAGAAGCAAACCACCTAGGCAAATCCACCTTCTACCTGGGCCTCAAATAACACATACATATACATTTTGGAGAAATAAACACACATAGTAAAAGACATGAGAAAGTAATGCCAGCAGATAGAGAGAGGAGAATCAGCTCCCCGAAGACCTCAGTTGTTGAAATTAACATGAGGGATGCAAAATAAAAATACATGTTTAAAGAAAAAAATGAGTCAAAGAAAATGTGATGAACGAATAAGAGATTATTATGTCCAAGCAGATATGAAAGAAGTAGAACTTTAAAAATGAAAAGCAGAATGATTGCTATTAAAAAACTCAAGGGAAAGCAATTAGACACAGCTGATCAAAGTTAGTAAAACAAAAGGCAGATCTAAAAACTTTCCCACAGGGAAGCACAGAGAGATTAAGATATGGAACAGAAGACTGATAGAGAGATATGGAGGTTGGAATGAGAAGGTCCCGCACACGTCTGATTGGGGTTTCTGAACAGAGAAGAGAAACTGATGCAGAGGCAATATTTGGAGAGATGATGGCCAGTCATTTCCCACAAGTCATGAAAGATGCCAGTCCAGAGTTTGAGGAACACCAGTGAATCCCAAGCAAGATGAATAAAAGAAAGTTCTACATATAGACCTATTACAGTGTGAAACAGAGAAAATCTTTAAAAAAAATCCAGAATGAAATTACCTTCAAAAACATAATTCGTTTGACCACTGACTTCTTAATAGGAAGAACAAAAGCCCAAATATGGTGGAATCGTATTATCAGCATCTAAAGAAAAAATAACTATCAACCTAGAGTAATGTACCCAGTAAAATATCTTCCAGTAAAATATCTTCGGCGAGCTGAGGCCATGTTAAAGCGGGGCAGGCCCATCTCTGTGAGGGGCGTGAAAGCAGGGTCCTGGAAGAAAAGGATAAAAGAAAAGGTGAGAGGAGCTGTGTATCACAAGAGGCCCTGAAGGACTCACGTTAAAGGGATGAAACCGTCAGTTTCCCCGGGAACGGAGCAATCCCGGATGAATTCCTCCTTAGTTACCGTCGAAAGCGGCCTGAGCCGCCATATTGAAACTGGGCAAACTGAAGCAAGAGAGGCTGCCATGTTGGCTCTTTGCCAGTCTTGGTGCTGAAGGGGGATAGGCTTGGAGAACCTATGTATATGTTATGGACAAACGATGTCTGGCTGGTTGCCATGTCATTAATGGACATTGCTTTCCACTAGTTCTGTGGAAGAGGTTATTAGTGTGTGAGGGACTTCAGCTCGCTTGAGTTAGTATACTGTAGGCTGGGGTGCTGAAATCCTGCCCACTGGAGGGGGTCTAGCTGGTGTACAGGGATGTCAGGGCTCCTGTGCAGCTCTGCCCTGCCCTTCAGAGCTGTTCCAGAGAGCCCTGTGAGCCCAGATGGTGCGGTAGGCACGGGGGGCGGGGGGACGGGGGGTGGGGGGTGGGCAGGGGAAGGAGGGGGCTTTAAGAGCTGAGTACTTGGGACACAAAGGCTTGTCATCTTTTTCTTTTACAATACACTAGGAGGGGGTTTCAGAGAAGGCAATGGCACCCCACTCTAGTACTCTTGCCTGGAAAATCCCATGGACGGAGGAGCCTGGTAGGCTCCAGTCCATGGGGTCGCTGAGAGTCGGACATGACTGAGCGACTTCACTTTCACTTTTCACTTTCATGCATTGGAGAAGGAAATGGCAACCCACTCCAGTGTTCTTGCCTGGAGAATCCCAGGGACAGAGGAGCCTGGTTGGCTACCGTCTATGGGGTCACACAGAGTCGGACACGACTGAAGTGACTTAGCATAAAATATCTTCCAAGGAAACAGGGAGACTGCAGTCTCTTAGTAGAACTCCAAGTAAAGGAAATTCTAAAAGATGGGCTTTAGGCAGAAGGAAAATGGTCTAGATGAAAGTGCTGAGATGTAATGAACAACAAAGGGTGAAGAAAGCATCTGAAGCTTACCAAGCACAGACTGAAAAAAACAATATTAACAATTCCCCTGGGCTGAAAAAAGATAAATAAGAACCCTTACAAAATAGCACTAACGCCTGGAGGGGGTGATCAGAATTAGAGTTATTAAGTCTTGTATTGTTTGAGGGCAAAGTAAAGATAGTCATCAGTTGTATATTTTAGTACAATAAGTTAAGTGTGGATGTTACTATCTCTAGGGTAATGATTAAAATAAGAAAATAAGATTCATACTTTGTAAGCTAAGAGGGAAAAGGGGAGAGGCCAGGGATTAAAAGTTTAAAAACAAACAAAACTAAAACATATTTTGCTTAGGGATACAAACGCACAGCAGAATTATTGAAAGTGAGAATGGTAAACAGAGGACTCAGGATTGTGGTTACTTGGCAGGCGATGGGGGGGGATTTGAAGATCTGGGAGGGACATACATGGGCTGACTTCAATCACAAGTTGAAAAATTTTTTTCTTAAGCGGAGTGATGGGTACCTGGTTACTGAATTGCTGTTACTTACATCTTAAATGTATTATAATTCATAATTTTTTTTTGTATCTTTTCAAATTTGATGACAAAAAACAGATTTTCAAAAGTATAAAAATACTCCCAAACACTTTCCATTATTATAAACACTAATAACTCACAGGAGTTGAGAGATTTGTATAAATGTTCAAATTCCTCCCCTAAGCCCTTTGTGGGCAGATACCATCCCTCCAGCTCCATTGGTACCTCACTTAGCACATTGCACATAGGTGTTCAACACATGCTGTCGAGTCTGAGTTTATATAAGAGATATAACTATCAGTAGGATGACTGTACTTAGAAGTTTAAGGGACACTTTGTTCAAATTGTTTAAATAAACATTTTCTTAGCAAAGCTTAGTGCCTTTCATCTCTCTAGGGAGTGTCTTGATTTGGGCTCCCCTAGAAGCAGATACTAAGCTAAGGACTGAAGGGATAGATAGTTTATCTGAGAAGTATTCCCAGGAAATACTGACAGGGGCATGGTGAAGGAAGACGGAAAGGGAAGGAAGCCACAAAGGAGGGATTATGGAGCCGATCACTGGGGTGGGCTCAGTCCTTCTGTGTGTGCTGGGTTGCTCAGTCATGTCTGACTCTTTGAGACCCTTTGGACTGTAACCCATCAGGCTCTTTTGTCCATGGGATTTTTCAGGCAAGAATACTGGAGTGGGTTGTCATGTCCCTCCTCCAGGGGATCTTCCCGACCCAGGGATCAAACCCAGCTCTCCTGTATCTCCTGTGTTGCAGGTGGAATCTTTATGTGGCCTTATAGAAAGGGAGCAACATGCTTCAGAACGAACCCAACCATGGGACTTGGCAGCCAGGTAGTTCTTACCATTGTCCATGTCTCCAGGCAAAGCTGCTTCCCAAACATTCCCTCTTCCAAACACTGAAGCTAAAACCCTTGGCAGAGAGCCCCAGTGTTTGCAGGAAACCTTCTTTGGCATAGCACAGCACCAGGTTATTTACTTTTTTAGGACTTCCCTGGTGGCTTGGACGGTAAAGAATCCGCCTGTAGTGCAGGAGACTCGAGTTCGATTTCTGGGTCAGGCAGATTCCTTGGAGGAGGAAATGGCAACCCACTCCAGTATTCTTGCCTGGAAAATTCCATGGACAGAGGAGCTTGGTGGGCTACAGTCCATAGGATCGCAAAGAGTCAGACATGACTGAGCATAGCACAGAACCAGGTCCTTTGGCTTGTAGAGGTGAAGGGTGCGGAGGCATGGGCGGGGCACCCACAGCATCTGCGAGAGCACCAGAGGACTTTTGGGTAGAAAGCTGGGACACGAGAGCCCAGGTGTAGGAGTGGGAGAATTTACCTTTGAGAAACCAAGTTAGAGAAAAGCTTGGAGATAGTACAAGGGATCGGAAAAAGGAGGACAACTGCAATAAGTAAATGGTCTCAGTGGCAGGAAATGACTAGAGGTGCTTGGACGCAGCTTGGACAGTGAGGGCTCTGACAGTAATTGGGGCTTGTCTGAACACAGAGACAGAGAATTAGTGGTGTTACAAGCGTGGGCATTTCACATAATGGCCAGGGTAAAGCGATAAATAGTAAGTGCTGATATTGCCATGAAGAAAGGTGGACCTTTTCATGCAGGGCAGGTATGAGATGATGTAAGCCTGCCTATCTTTCCTAAGGGTGAATCAGTGGATGTGGCTTCATCTCCACAGGACGCACATAATGTATTGAGACATACTGTACAGGGTAGGCAAAGGTACAGCCAGCAGAATTTTGAAAAGCAGATTTTAGTATGCATATCAAAGAAGAATTCAAGGAAAAAGTCATTGAGCAAGGCAATAGTTAGGAGGGTATTGAATGGACGTTTCTAAGTTGTCTTTCCAGAACGTATTCCCCCCAGTATTATCCTGACTCCCTCCCCCTCTTGAGGAATTTATCAGTTTTCCATCATTAGCCATGCATCTTAAGGTGAGAATGACTCAGTTTCAGTCTGGAGATGAGCCCCCAAAGAAAATAGATGCTCCACAAAAGTAGAAGGAGGGAGAGAAATCGGATCTTGGTAGCTTGCTGAGAAGGGCCCTCCATCTAATGCACACAGGAGCGAGGGCTACGGCGCCTGCTTTTGCAGAAAGAAAGTGTTTTGTTGCCAGGTTGGGCAGCAAGGAGATGGGTGACCAGGTTCCAAATCTGTCTCTATATCCAGGGCTCAGGGTGAAATATAAGGAGTGAGAGGCAGAAGCTGACTGGCTAGCCTTAAATCAACCCTGAATATTCACTGAAAGGACTGATGCTGAAGCTGAAGCTTCAGTATTTTGGCCACCTGATGCAAAAAGCCAACTCAAATGGAAAACACCCTGATGCTGGGAAAAATTGAAGGCAAGAAAAGAAGAGGGTGAAAGAAGATGAGATTTTTGGATGGCATCACCAACTCAGTGGACAAGAGTTTGCGCAAACTCTGGGAGATAGTGAAAGACAGGGAAGCCTGGCATGCTGCAGTTCATGGGGTCGCAAAGAGTTGGATACAACTGAGCAACTGAACAACAAATCAGTCCGTATAAGTTACTCTGGGTGCGGGAAGCCAGCTTTTCCATATCGAATGACCTTGCTTGTAAAGGGCTCTGGCAGCAACATTTCTATTCTTTGAGTTCCCATCCTAAGGCATGGGATTCTGTCTCTGTTAAATAACTCAAAGTTTGATTAACCAACAACCTGTGTTAAGGGAGCAAATCCGGTTTAAGCTGGCCAATGTTTTATGTGCTGGTTTAGCATCATTGGGACTGCTAAATCAGGCCTCACTTCTTTGATTTGTTAGTAACAAGAACCAGTACATTCCATTCATTGTTTAAACAAGTTTGAGTTGGGTTTTCTATCAGTTACAATGTGAAGCGATTTTACTAACTCAAATAGTATACAAGATAAACTTGTCATAATCTTTATTGACTAAATAAAGTCTAATTATTGAACTGTATAAAGAAAACTCAAGAAATGCAGGAGAGATAAAATTGCAGTGAAGACTTTGAAAGTCCTCTTTAGGGGTGAACTAGGAAACAAAGATGAGCATGTTTAAATCTGAACACTATAATTAATAAGGCAGGTCTAATTGATGTATTGACTTCACCCAGGATACCTGTGCAGCTGCCAATGGTACCTTTACAGAGTTCTCACGAACTGCAACAAAATTTGATGTGTTTCCCCAAAGAAGAAAAAGTGCCACAGTCTCTGCTAAATATTCTGGGAGGTCATAACAAAAGTGGACAAAAAAACCTCCCAAGCCTCTAAACCAAACGAGTGTCCTCCTTTCTAACCCATTTTTTAAGTCAGAAAGGAAATAAAATGAATAACTATAGGATATCTGGGATATGACTACAATAAAAATGTAACTTTAAAACCTTTGAGATATAGCTGAAGTTGGACTCTAATGGCATTTTCCATTAAGTACTATCTTAAATTTAAAAAAAAAACCAAACATAACTCAAGTATCCAAGTAATAAAAAGAATCTGTGTTTTCTGCTCAGTTTTGCTGTGAATCTGAAAGTGCTCTAAAAAAATAAAACCTGTTAAATAAAGATTTCATAAATCTTAGGAAAATGGAAGTAAAAAATTGGGACAAAATTAAATATTGATAAATTATGAGATGGTATCACTAATAAATAAACCCAAGAGATAGTTCTTGAGAGGCGGCGATCAATGCATTGTATTAATCTACTAACTAGCTTAGGCAAGAACTAAAAGAGAAAGCCTAAATATACAAAACTAGGAATCACACAGGGAAATGAAGCATGGAGACTGATAAAATATGAAGGTTTTAAGATAGTACTTTGCTTAATTTGTGCTGATTCACTTAAATATAAGAATGAAATAAATGATTTTCAAGGAAAATACCTAAGTCCACAATCAATGGAAAGGTAACTAGAAAATCTAAATGGGCTGATAACCAAGGAAAGAGGAAGTAGTTTTAAGAAGTCTTGGCCTACAAAGGTTCCAAAGAGTTTCATGGGTGATTTATTTAGACTTTCAAAGAACAGATAATTTCTATGCTTTGTGAGCTCTTTCAGGTCATAGAAAAGCAAGAAAAACCTATAAAATCTGGTTAGAAAGCCAGAATTTGTAAACCAAAGCATGCAATAAACCAAAAGGCCTACTGACAGACAGCAGGACAAGTTTCCTCAACACCCAGGTGACAATCAGGATCCTCTATTGAAATACAGTCTGCTGCTTCTGCTCAGTCGGGTCTGACTCTTTGGGACCCCATGGACTGTAGCCCACCAGGCTGCGCTGTCCATGGAATTTTCCAGGCAAGAATACTGGAGTGGGAAACCATTCCTTTCTCCAGGGGATGTTCTGGACCCAGGGATCGAACCTGAGTCTCTTGCATCTCCTGCGTTGGCAGATGGATTTTTTTTTTTTACCACTAGTTCTATGGAATATTAAAGGAATTATGATCAAGAGGAGTTCTTTGTAGAAAAATAAAGATGGTTTAATATTATGAAATCCAATAATATATTCCACCATATATTAGCAATAGATACCAAAAATTCTTCTGATAAATTTTGATAGTTATCCCTTACTTTTAAAAGCCCATAGTAAAATAGAAATAAATGATTACTTCCTAGGTATAGGAGAAGGCAATGGCACCCCACTCCAGTACTCTTGCCTGGAAAATCCCATGGACCGAGGAGCCTGTTGGGCTGCAGTCCATGGGGTCGCTAAGAGTTGGACACAACTGAGCGACTTCACTTTCACTTTTCACTTTCATGCATTGGAGGAGGAAATGGCAACCCACTTCAGATATAACTTTATGTGTGTGTGTGTGGTATGTGCATTTCATAATGCAAGACAGTAGCCAATATCCTGCTTACTAATAGAATATGAGAAATAATGCCCATTAAACTCAATAAAAGATGAGTGCTAGTTCAGATCAGATCAGATCAGTCGCTCAGTCGTGTCCGACTCTTTGCGACCCCATGAACTGCAGCACGCCAGGCCTCCCTGTCCATCACCAACTCCCGGAGGTCACTCAGACAGACTCACATCCATAGAGTCAGTGATGCCATCCAGCCATCTCATCCTCTGTCGTCCCCTTCTCCTCCTGCCCTCAATCCCTCCCAGCGTCAGAGTCTTCTCCAATGAGTCAACTCTTCGCATGAGGTGGCCAAAATACTGGAGTTTCAGCTTTAGCATCATTCCTTCCAAAGAAATCCCAGGGCTGATCTCCTTCACAATGGACTGGTTGGATCTCCTTGCAGTCCAAGGGACTCTCAAGAGTCTTCTCCAACACCACAGTTCAAAAGCATCAATTCTTTGGCGCTCAGCCTTCTTCACAGTCCAGCTCTCACATCCATACATGACCACAGGAAAGACCATAGCCTTGACTAGGCGAACCTTTGTTGGCAAAGTGATGTCTCTGCTTTTGAATATGCTATCTAGGTTAGTCATAACTTTCCTTCCAAGGAGTAAGCGTCTTTTAATTTCATGGCTGCAGTCACCATCTGCAGTGATTTTGGAGCCCAGAAAAATAAAGTCTGACACTGTTTCCACTGTTTCTCCATCTATTTCCCATGTAGTGATGGGACCAGATGCCATGATCTTCGTTTTCTGACTGTTGAGCTTTAAGCCAACCTTTTCACTCTCCACTTTCACTTTCATCAAGAAGCTTTTTAGTTCCTCTTCACTTTCTGCCATAAGGGTGGTGTCATCTGCATATCAGAGGTTATTGATATTTCTCCTGGCAATCTTGATTCCAGCTTGTGTTTCTTCCAGTCCAGCGTTTCTCATGATGTACTCTGCATAGAAGTTAAATAAACAGGGTGACAATATACAGCCTTGATGTACTCCATTTCCTATTTGGAACCAGTCTGTTGTTCCATGACCAGTTCTAACTGTTGCTTCCTGACCTGCATACAGATTTCTCAAGAGGCAGATCAGGTGGTCTGGTATTCCCATCTCTTTCAGAATTTTCCACAGTTGATTGTGATCCACACAGTCAAAGGCTTTGGCATAGTCAATAAAGCAGAAATAGATGTTTTTCTGGAACTCTCTTGCTTTTTCCATGATCCAGTGGATGTTGGCAATTTGATCTCTGGTTCCTCTGCCTTTTCTAAAACCAGCTTGAACATCAGGAAGTTCATGGTTCACATATTGCTAAAGCCTGGCTTGGAGAATTTTGAGCATTACTTTACTAGCGTGTGAGATGACTGCAATTGTGTGGTAGTTTGAGCACTCTTTGGCATTGCCTTTCTTTGGGATTGGGATGAAAACTGACCTTTTCCAATCTTGTGGCCACTGCTGAGTTTTCCAGATTTGCTGGCATATTGAGTGCAGCACTTTCACAGCATCATCTTTCAGGATTTGGAATAGCTCCACTGGAATTCCATCACCTCCACTAGCTTTGTTCGTGGATTTATCACTAAATTTCCATGCAACAAGCTTTTGACAGTTTGTACTAACATCAACTGAACAAGAAAGTGCCTGTTAAACTACACTGTTTTCTACACTATGTGTTATCACTCTTTTAAATCTTTGTCAACTTGATGTAGATAATAATATTTTATAGTTTTAATGATGATTTCCTTCAGTGTCAGGAAGCTGAATTTTTACAAGTTTAAAAGCCATTTTTACTTTTGTGAATAACCTACTCAATTGTCTGTCTGATATTCTGTTTTATATTGTTACATATGCAAATTAACATTATTAACCCTTTGTCATAGAGCTTATAAATATCTTTCTCTGTCTTTAAACTTATTCATGTTTTTGACATGAAATTTAAGTGTTTTTATATAATAAAATATTCAATCATTTCTCCAAAGTTTTCTGTCCTTGGTGTTTTATATTGAGAAAGGATCTCTTCCAAGAGCATGAAAATATTCTCCATTGTTTTTTTCTAACAACTTTATAGTTATAGTTACAATTCTTCATTGAACCATTGGACTCAAAAATCAATAAGGATGTTGACTACAGCCATAAAATTAAAAGACACTTGCTCCTTGGAAGAAAAGCTATGACAAACCTAGACAGCATATTAAGAAGAAGACATATCACTTTGCCAACAAAGATCCATATGGTCAAAGCTACAGTTTTTCCAGTAGTAATGTACAGATGTGAGAGCTGGAACTTAAAGAAGGCTGAGCACTGAAGAATTGATGTTTTCGCATTGTTGAGCTGGAGAAGACTCTTGAGAATCCCTTGGACTGCAATGAGATCAAACCAGTCAATCCTAAAGGAAATCAGTCCTGAATATTCATTGGAAGGACTGATGCTGAAGCTGAAGCTTCAATACTTTGGCCACTTGATGTGAAGAGCCGACTCTTTGGAAAAGACTCTGATGCTGGGGAAGATTGAAGGCAGGAGGAGAAGGGGGAGGACAGAGGATAAGATGGTTGGATGGCATCCCCGACTCATTGGACATGAGTTTGAGCAGACTCAAGGAGCTGGTGACGGACAGGGAAGCCTGGTGTGCTGCAGTTCATGGGGTCTCAAAGAGTTGGACACAACTTAGTGCCTGAACAGCAACAACAATTTTACATTGGACCCTTTGAACCACCTGTAATTCATGTGGGCCTCCCTGGTAGATCAGTGATAAAGAATCCCCCTGACAAAGCAGGAGATGCAGGTTCAATCCCTGGGTCTGGAAGATCCCCTAGAGAAGGAAATGGCACCCCACTCCAGTATTCTTGCCTGGGAAACCCCTTGGACAGAGGACCCTGGTGGGTTACAGTCCCTGTGGTCACAGAAGAGTCGGACTCGCCTTAGTGACTAAACAACAACAAACAAGCAGAGTAAGGTTACAAATAGCTAGCAGATTTCCCCATCTCCACTTAGGAAGTAATTCATCCTTCACTCATTGATTCTGGGCATTGTCCTTAAACACCGTTTTCTTGTGTAACCTCAGGTTTGTTTGTGCACATTCCACTTGTCTGTTTATTGCTGTGTCAGTACATATTGTTTTAGAAACCAGCATTATTGACTCTAATACTTGCCAGAGCAAGTGCTCCAATATTCTTGTATTTCAGATTTTTCTTGTTATTCTCATAAGCTATTCTTTTAGATGAGCCCTAAAATGATTTTTTTCAAGTTCCAAAAAAAGTTCTGTTGGCATTATTACTGAGACTCTATTGAATTCTAGTTAGATTTAGAAAGAAGTACTGAGTATTTTTACCTAAGAGTAAAATATGTTTCTCTATGTTAAAAATCATTTTTATGTTCCTCAGTGGAGTTGTATATAGTTATTCATGTACATCTTATGCATTCTTCACTAACTTTATTCTTAGGTGTATTATATTTTTGAGACTAGTGTGGACTTTCCATTATATTTCTTTAAATCATGCTTTGAAAATGGTAATTGACTATATATTAAAATCCATCTGTATAATAATTTTAATTGGTAACCAACATGGTGTTATAAATAATATAATATTATAAAAATTGCTATATTTTCTAAAAACATTATAGTAAATAGAGTGGCATTGTTTTACATTTTTACAAATCTCTTTAATGTTTGGCTTAATGCAAGATGACTTATCTGCTTCTGCATTCAATCTACTGTATTATGACACAGGATGTAGCCTCTGGAAAACTCTGTACTACGTGCTAGGAAAAGAATGAGAGCGAAAGAAAGCAGATAATATCTTTATATTATTATAATATTCTCAGGGATCTCCAGAGGCCCCCAAACACACTCTGAGAACCACTGCTCATAACCACTATTATTAATATTGTTTCGCTGGCTGTAGAACATCATTTTGAGAAGAATTCCACTGTTTATTGAATGTCTACTCTGTGCCAGATCCTCTCTTGAAGTCTTCAGGACAGTCCTTCAGGGTAGCATTGTTACCTCCTCCCCCCAATTTAGAGATGAGCATACTAAGACACAGAGACTCAACCATTTTTCCAAAATCATACATGGGCTGATAATGGTACTAGAATTCAAACCCAAGTCTCCCTGACTTCAACGCTCAAACCCTGTGCATCTTCCCTGTCTCCCAACATTTTTCATTAAAAACACTGCTAAGGTGAATTAAATGAGAGCCCTTTCTCTGATCTCCTCCCTGAGTGCTCTGTTTAAATGCAACGTGGTATTACGGTCCTTGGTGTGGCCAGGACTCAAGCTGACCTACGTCCTTCCCTGGCCACCGTCTACGCAGGACAACCAAAGCTCCTCCATGCGCTTCGCTGCCGTTATTTCTGATGAATGGCCCAGAACACACGTTTAGCATATTGCATCACATGCTTTGGCGTTAAGGACGATTATTCTGTAATAAATGAAAGGATCACATCCTCTCATGAAGAATAGGCAGCAGTGGTAGATCAATTTCTTAAAAAGATTTTCTCTTTATGACTGTCAAGGGGTTAGATCTAGGATAGTGTAGCACACAGATAATAAAGGTGAAATACAGGATACTTTGCAGATAACTACTATCCACTTTCTTTTTTCTGACAGTTATGGAAGGAAAGGAAAACCACAGATGTTTGATAAGACCTAGAGACAGCCTTTCATTACGTGTCTTAAGAGACAGGAATAAGTGAGAGTAGACGAGAAAGAGACACAGGGGAAAATTAGGAGGATAAAGAAAAAAACGGAAACAGTCCTATATAATATGGGTGGTTTCTGATTCCTGCACATCTGCAAACAATATTTGAGATTTATTTCTTCTCTCTGGGGATTCCTTGCTGGGCTAAAGTTGATGTCTGGAGCTATGTATAGCTTCTGTGAAAGGATCCCTTGGCAAATTAAGTTCTACGATTTTGTCTTCATTCAAAATACATACTTTATACATCTCTGCAAATAACCATTGGAATTTAAACTAGAAGGCGACAAAATAGTCCTGGTGGTGGGTCTAAACGAAATTGGAACATTTGAGTATTCTGAAGTCATTCCTGATCATCTTTTTCTTTTAACTCTAGACTTATCTTTTTCCGTTGAAATGGTTCTTTCTCACTTTTAGAATGATCAACAGTGAAGAATGAAAACAAAAGATGCTATAGCACAATTTCTCAAAATAAGTCTCTAGCTAACATCATCCATATGAAAATAGGGAGAAAATCACCATAAAAGTTTAAAAGGAGAGGAAAGGAAAAAAGAAAAATACAAACTCATCTGTGCTTCCTGCCTGTACTGGCATGCCCTCGAGAACATAGTAAAAGTGCTTTACAAGTGACCACAAGTCACTGTGGTCAGATTCAACTTTTTCATGGCATTATGTCAAGACCTAAAGTTAAGGTTCTCATAAACGCAATTCCCAGTCTCAAAGAACTCCAAAGCTCTTCACCCCAATCAAGCAGGGTAGGTATGAGACTCCTCACAGTCAAGATGACTAAGACAGAAACATGCCACACTACAGTATTGGAGGTGGGGCTCACCACTGCTTATGACTGATGCACTGACCCAGTCTTTCAAGTCAGCTTGAGAACTGGGAATGTTCTAGATACACTTTGAAAGTGAAAGTGAAAGTCGCTCAGTCGTGTCCGACTCTTTGCGACCCCGTGGACTATTCAGTCCATGGAATTCTCCAGGCCAGAATACTGGACTGGGTAGCCGTTCCCTTCTCCAGGGGATCTTCCCAACCCATGGATTGAACCCAGGTCTCCCACATTTCAGATGGATTCTTTACCAGCTAAAAGTGAAAGCGAAGTCGCTCAGTCATGTCTGACTCTTTGTGACCACATGGACTGTAGCCTACCAGGCTCCTCCATCTATGGGATTTTCCAGGCAAGAGTACTGGAGTGGGTTGCCATTTCCTTTTCCAGGGGATCTTCCCAACCCAGGGATTGAACCCGGTCTCCCGCACCGCAGGCAGACATTTTACTGTCTGAGCCACCAGGGAAGCCTGTTTACCAGGCTTACCAGCTGAGCCACCAGGGAAATCCAGATACACTTTAAGTTCAGGTAAAACTTTGTTCTTTTCCCATATTTATTTGTAAGTGATCAGTTAACTGAAAGAGAAGAGCATAGTTTACAAAGAAATTCTGAAACAGAAAACATGAAAATAAATATATAAACATAAATGTAACAGTAAATAGAAAAAGGGAAAACAATTATCTACAATCTCACCATTCTAACACTATTATTTGTAGCACTTCAATTTTTTTCTCTTCTGGTCTTTTTTCCTATGTGCTTATGTATGTATACACTCTTTAAAAAATAGTCATATTCATATTATGATATAATTTGTATCTGTTTTTAAAAAAATTTAGTATCACTAGCATTCACAAGGTTTTACATAATTTTAATAATTCATTTAGTGGATGTACCATAATTGATTATTCCCTTATGACTATAAATGCATGTTGTGTTTAAATTTTGTGTGCGTATGCAAAATATCCTCATGCATAGTGATTTCCCCTTTTCTCTTTTCTGGTTTTTCATCTTTGTTTTCTTTTAATCTCTGATTCCCACTTGCCCATTTCTTACTTTCCTCACTAAGCACCAAGTTTACAGTCCGTCCACATTGCTATGGTATTGTTGCTGGCTGCAGCAAACATCCCTTTGTGCATGATCACCCCACTCTGTGTGAGCTGTCCACTCTCCGGGCTGGGACCCTGGGTTACCTTCAACTCCCCTCCACTACCTGTAAGCCTGTTCCTCACGTGTCCCTTTTGGGAACATACTTGTACATGTCCCCGTTTCAGAACTTCTTGTGAAGGTATAAACAGGATGGGATTGCTGGATAATAGGGGTTGTAATAGTAACACTGACTAAGAACAGCTGAGGTTGTTTTCAGAATGGTTGTAACTTTTTATGTTCTTACCAGTAGTCCATGGAAATTTCATATCTCCATATCTTTTCCAACACTTGACGTCATCTCACTTTCTAATTTTTGCCAACCTCGTAGATATAAAGTGATATCTCATTGCTGGCTTAACTGTCACTTCCTGATTTTTAGTAAATTTGAGTTTCTTTAAATTGTCCTGCTAGCCTTTTAGGATTCCTCTTCTGTGAATTGACTTTCCATGACTTTTCCCTATTTTTCTATAGGGGCTGTCCTTTTCTTTAGATTTGCTGGACATCCTTTGCTATACCAATTGGTTTCAGACACTGCAAATAAATTCCATGCTTTCATTTTACTTTAATCTTTATCTATAGTGTCTTTCATGGACCAGAAATCCTTACTTTTGATGTAATTAAATTCATACATCTTATGCTTTATGATTTGTGCTACTGAAGTTTCATTATGAAAGTCATTCCCTTCTCCTGGATCATAAATACACTGATCATAAAATACTTTATTGAATGGATTTTATGATTTCATATTTACAATTATGTTTGATTTGCCTGTAGTTTGCCTTTAAATATGATTTTTTTTTGGAATTTGATTTTTTTTTTCTCCTACCATTTACTTTGTGCTTAATTTGGTTTTCTTTTTTCCATATTATTAAAGGGGAAGCATAGATCATTAAGGTTAGACTTAATTAGACTTATTCCTTTCTAAAACAAGTATTTAAAGTTATAGATTTCTCTCTAACCACTACTTTAACTTCAACCCCAAAAGTTTGACATGTTGCCTTTTCATTATCATTCAGTTTAAAATTTTTCTAATTTTTCCTGTGATTGTTTCTTTGTCTCATAGGTTATTTAGAAGTGTACTGTTTAATTTCAAAATATTGAAGCATTTTATATTTGCAAACAGTGCAACTGACAAGAGCTTAATTTCCAAAATATACAAATAGCTCATATAACTCAATAAACCAAACAACCCAATTGAAAAATGGGCAGAAGACCTAAATTGACATTTCTCCAAAGAAAAAATACAAATGGCCAATAGGCACATGAAAAGATGCTCAGCATTGCTAATTATTAAAGAAACGAGGCAACCACCTCACACTAGTCAGAATAGCCATTATTAAAAATTCTACAAATAAATGCTGGAGAGGATGTGGAAAGAAGATAACCCTCCTACACTGTTGGTGGGAATGTAAGTTGGGAAACCCACTATGAAAAATGTATGTAAGTTCCTCAAAAAACTGAAAATAGAATCACCATATGTTCCAGCAACCCCACTCCTGAGTATATATCCAGAGAAAATCCTAATTCAAAAAGATGCGCGCACCCCCATGTTCATAGCAGCAACTATTCACAAAATCCAAGACACGGAGACAACCTAGATGTCCACCAACAGACGAATGGATGAAGAGGACGTGGTGAATGAGCAACATACACAGTGGAGTACTGGGACTGCCCAGGTGGCGCTAGTGGTAAAGAACCTGCCTGCCCCTGCAGGAGACGTAGGAGACAGGCTCAGTCCCTGGGTTGGGAAGATCCCCTTGGAGAAGGGCCTGGCAACACACCCCAGTATTCTTGCCTGGCGAATCCCATGGACAGAGGAGACTGGTGGGCTACAGTCCATGGGGTCACAGAGTCGGACATGACCTAGTGACTTAAACAACAAGCTTATAGATAATGCGATTCTCTTGGTGTCTGACTTTTTGTCTACTGGTCCATCAATTACTAAGGATGGAGTGTTAAAATCATCAGCTGCTACTTCTCCCTACAGTTATTTTTATGTGTTCTCATGCTCCGTGATTGGGTGACTACACATTTAACATTGTTAGCTCTTCCCAATTAGTGAACCTGTTTTCATTAAAAACCTCCTTCTCGATCTCTTGTAGTACTCTTCATCTTAATTTTATGTTAATAGAGCCACATCAGTTTCTCCATAATTTATAATATATAGTTAAGATTCTATATCTTTTTCTATCCTTTTACTTTTAACCTAATAATTCCTTAAGCTGCTGCTGCTGCTAAGTCGCTTCAGTCGTGTTCGACTCTGTGTGACCTCATAGACGGCAGCCCATCAGGGTCTGCTGTCCCTGGGATTCTCCAGGCAAGAACACTGGAGCGGGTTGCTATTTCCTTCTCCAATGCAGAAAGTGAAAAGGGAAAGTGAAGTTGCTCAGTCGTGTCCCACTCTTAGCGGCCCCATGGACTGCAGCCTACCAGGCTCCTCCGTCCATAGCCTTTATATTTAAGGTGAAACTCTTGTAAACATCAAATAGGTCTTCCTTTTTTTAACCCAATGGAATTAAACTAAATAAAGTGTCCTGAGAATAGAGAATACATTTTACCAAGATGTTATGGACATCAATTTGAGCAAATCCGGGAGGTAGTGGAAGACAGAGGAGCCTGATGCGTTGCATTCCATGGGGTTGCCAAGAGTTGTACATGATTTAGCAACTGAACAACAACAACAACCACACCAAGACGGGCCCAGGAAACTAGTGGAAAAGCAGGAATTGTTTTAGTAATCGGGAAAGTGCCTGGTTAATACAAAAGAAATAACATTTTAAATCCAATTATCTGGATGGCCAGACTTTACTAAGCTATTTCTTAACCTCTGGTTTTATGCTTTCTTGACAGTCCTGATCCTAGAATGTATTACAAGAGGGAGGAAGGCACTTAATTTCAACCTCTTACGGGAAAAAACAGCAAGCCAAAAAAATCAAGAAATTTTTGATTGTTCCTCTTTAGAACTCTGCCTGTTACTGGAGATGTGCTTGCTGGATAATTAAGTACTCTAGCGATAATCAGGGGAGTTAAAATGCTGGAGCAGAAAGACGAGATTTCATTATTTTCCAATAATCTGGAGTCTTTAGGCTGTGGTGCCCCTACAATCAATATTTTTATCTCTGTGAGGGCAGTGTACATTCATTTTGGTACACATCTAGCATTTCCAAAGAGGCCATTGTCTCACACAAATAGAGTCAGCTCAGTACTCTGTTATAATAATGAATTCTCCTCCAAGAGACATAAAGTGCTCAGAAAACTGCAAACTCCTGTTTTAACTAGCAAGATTTCCAGCAGTTTTAATGAATGTTTTTTTTAAAAGAAGAAAAAAAAAATCACCCTGATAACAAATGGTTGTGTTTATCATCTCTGCCACGAAATAGTAAGGATCTGACTGCTGTCCAGGTAATCAATTTCAATGAATTACTAATAATAGTTATAAGACCGAGTGAGTCTCCCAGGCTCAGCAACTCAACAGTTGTGTGTAAGCTATAATTTGTATTAAAAATAGTCATATCATGATACAAATCCTGGGACCATACTTACTGCTAACTTCTATGTAAAAGATATAGTTTTTTATTTATACAATGTGTGCTTGCTATAAGGCACCTAATCACACAATTAAGGCTTATTGCACTCCAGTACTCTTGCCTGGAAAATCCCATCGATGGAGGAGCCTGGTGGGCTGCAGTCCATGGGGTCGCTAAGAGTCGGACACGACTGAGCGACTTCACTTTCACTTTTTCGCTTTCATGCATTGGAGAAGGAAATGGCAACCCACTCCAGTTTTCTTGCCTGGAGAATCCCAGGGGCAGGAGAGCCTGGTGGGCTGATGTCTATGGGGTCATGCGGAGTCGGACACGACTGAAGTGACTTAGCAGCAGCAGCAGCAGAATTCTTAAATGTCAAACATTTTAATTTAACCTCCAAATTTAGTTTTTCAGCTCTCAACCTACCATGGAAATCATGTTTTTAAAATTTGCAATTGTAACATAGTACAGACTGACCTTTTTGCTAAATAATTAGAATGGTAATTTTAAATTCAGATTTCAAGAAACACATTGGATCCTAAACTGAAGTGCTGTTTACAAAATCCTCCCTGAATTGAAGTTCGCTTCATGAAATAGGTTCTAGGCCTGCTGCCTTTGAAATCTGAAAGAGGAAGACTTAGTTGCTTTTATTGTCTTCTGACTATATATTTGCATGCCTCTGACTTTGCTTCACTCTGCTCTCCGAATGTGAAAAATGAAAAGGCCATATCAATGTGACATTCGCTAGGACAGTGGCCGAGGTCCCTCTTGGCAGCTGAAAATCTAGATCGTGAATCTTGATGGAGAAAGATGTCACTCCATAAATATGTAAGATGTCCTTAAGCCCAAAGATCAATCATGCTGGCCTTGTTTGTCAGCTGCTGAGGAGCAAAGCTGTTCTCCTGAGATGCTGGGGTCCCAGCAGAAGCTCCCTTCAGAAAGAAGCTGGCCTGAGGATTGCTTTCTTTCTGGTTGTGCTTCTCAGAGAACGTCCACCAATGTGGAGAACAGAGAAGCATTATTCAAACTGCCAAGAGGAAACCCCAGTAATCAACATTATCCACAACTCTAATCTCTTATGGGTTAGGCTGAGAAATTTGGATGGAAGATCAATTTAGGTATGATTTCCGTTTAGTGTGAGCTGTTGCTTTATCTTGACAAGTGTAGAATTTCACCTTTCGCCGTTAGATATGAATACCCATCATACTATTTCTGGGGTTCTCAAGGCAAGAATACTGAAGTGGTTTGCCATTCCCTTCTCCAGCAGACCACGTTCTGTCCGAACTCTCCAATGTCAGACAGGGAAGCCTGGTGTGCTGTAGTCCATGGGGTTGCAAAGAGTCGGACACAACTAAGAGACTGAACTCAACTGAACTGAATGAATACATATCAGAGGTCAGGCCTGAAAATTTGGGCTTGAAATAATTCCCCTGTTAGTCCCATGTAATGCCTGCCTTCCAAATGTTTAAGCATTTTGAGATAACATACAAAATGTGCAGCATAAATTTTTAAAGCTCTCCTTCTATGAAAATGATAACACATAATACCAAATAAATACAATTTATGGTTCTCTGGGAAAACAGGAGGAATCGAATTATTCATGAAGTCGGATTTCACATGGTTATCAATGGGCTGTATGAAACCTACTGACAGGTAAAAAATACCTTCACCACCAAGAAGATAATGTGACCTTAAGTTCCTTTCTATCCTTTCTACTCTGTGCACTGCTGTATTTGAGCATGTTTTCTGAACTCTAAAATAGAAAGGCCACAAGGATATACAGTGCCAGTAACTCAGTTATATTTAGGGAAATGATACTTTTTGCTACCGTATGCATTTGTGAATGTGTAGGGGAATATTTATCAGGGAGGTGTGGGTGAGGTGAGGGGAGTCTTTTGGGAAATGAAATTGCACAAGTTAAAAAAAAAAAAAAAAAGACCAACCAGTCATCTGTATTCTAAAGAAAGGTTGTATATATCTTTGCTTTTTACTAATGAATGTTGGATGCAACAGTTGTAACTTAGACACAGTTACAGCAAATTTTTTTTGTCTGTTTTTATTTCAAAGTCTTAAAATGCTAATGCAGAGTGGGATGACTGAAACTGTGTAGGCCAGTTTTCCTCGAGGCAGGAATTTCTTAGAGAGCAAACATTCTGACAAATAGTTATCGAGAAGCCTTGGGAACCTTCTGTGAGTCCCGCTGTTGAGTCCTGCACTTCTCTCGCGGGGAGCAGCCTGCACAATCACTGCTGGGAGAACGCCCTCATCTGCGGTGGAGGGGTCCCTCTTGGTGACACGCATTCTTTCACATCCCCACATCCTTCTTACGATGGAGAGCAGCTCTTCACCCGAGCGCCCTTCAACCTTGGGAGAGGGGATTCTAGCACCTTCAAACCTCCCCTCCTCCAGGCTGAAGAGTGTTTCACAGTCTTTCCTTTAGAAAGCACAGGAAAGGAAGCAAAACCAGCTTTCTCCCATATTGAAGTCATTTTTCCCTTGGAAAATCAGGGGCAAGCTGGCTCTTTTTCTCTTCCTAAAATGAACAGATGCAGGCATTTGTCCTTAAACGTGGACGGAGACCTCACAGGTTGTCAGAGTGCAGGTTGAGAACCAATGGGTCTCGTGGAGTGTGTTCCAGGCATCGCAGAGAATGTCGGAGGGGTAAGAGGGGGTGACATGCTGAGGGAGTTCTGGGCAGGGGGAGGCATGGGGACGTTTGTTTTTATTTTGATTCTTTTCCAATGAAACCACTGACACCAGGGTGTTTTGTTTGAAAAACTGAATGCAGATGAATTCTGGTGCATTATGGGTGTGGACGGGCTTCCCAGGTGGCTCAGTGGGTAAAGAATTTGCCTGCAATGCAAGAGACATGGGTTCAGTCCCTGAGCTGGGAAGACTTCCCTGGAGGAAGGCATAGCAACCCACCCCAGTATTCTTGCCTGGAGAGTCCCATGGACAGAAGAGCATGGCAGGCCACAGTCCATAGGGTCGTAAAGAGTCAGACATGACTGAAGCAACTGAGCATGCTCACAAGGGTGTGGATATGTCAAGGATCTGATTATGAAGGCAGATGGGTGTTAGTGTCCTCTTTTCCTGGGGACCACTGGCTCAGCCAGCATCACACACTAACTTGGGGGGAGGCCTCAGTGACTGGGAGCCCCCTCCCTTCCCATCACCACCCTGTTAGATGGCCACTGGCCCTGGAAGAGCAGTCAGTCTCTCCTCAGTACAGCACCTTTTACTTTAGCATTAACTACAACGGTGCTGCAGCCTCAGAAAAATGAGTAAGAAACAGCTTCATTCTCCTTTTACAGACAGGGAAACCAAGCCCTCAAGAAGATAAATGACTCGCTCAGGGTCACAGGGGTGAATGTGTCCAGGACCCAGCTGGCCAGACTCCCCGTGACCCCACCCAGCTCTTTCATCTACATAAACCCAACTCCCATCTACTAGCTTAGTGAGCTGGACAACAATCTTAGTAAATAGGATGAGGGACTTCCCTGCGCGGTCCAGTGGTTAAGAATCCACCTTCCAGTGCAAGGGACTCAGGTTCCATCCCTGGTGGGGGAACTAAGATCCCCCATGCCTTGGGGCCACTGAGCCCACTGCTGCAACTACTGAGCCTGTGTGCCCTGGAGCCTCCACGTGACAGTGAAGATCCTGAGGGCCGTGACTAAGACCCAAGGAGCCAAATACATAAATAGCTAAAAAAAAATAGAATGAAAAGTGTCCCATCCTCGCCTTCCCAAGCCTTACTTGTCTCGGGCTGTGTCTTCACACAAGGGGGTTTGAATCTCCAGGAGTGAATCCTATTCTGCTGGTCCCGAGGACTCAGGGGAGACCAGAGGGGAGGAGCAATCTTTGCAAGGTGGGGGGACCTGTGGAAGGAGGTGAGCTGTCCCCTGCAAGGAGGGGACTCGATCAACTCTCAGCTTTAGGAGAAGAAAATCCCTGAGATTTTGTTCAGGGGCCAGACAACATCTGACAGTAAAAAAAAATCCTTAAGAAAGCACATCTTGCCTTGGCCCCATCCAAGAAGTGTGGAGGACGACAACCAGCCCCTGAGAGCTCCATACACACACACACACACACACACACACACTTGCACACGTGAGCAGATGCATTAGGGTGGCAGCCAGCTGTGTGTAGCTAATCTCTGCTTTTGGGTGTCTGATGCTAGTGTCTGTTTGACTCCAGCAATGCCTGCTCCATATTGATGCTCTTCACTTTCTTTTCTGACCTTGGAAATATTTTTCTCTGAACCACTGTTCTGAGCTTCAGAAGTAAAGCCCCATTCATGGCAAGGGGGGAGCACTGGTTGTTCAGACTTGGTGCTGGCGAGCTCTGTAGTAAATCAAGTCCCCTGCGTCCCCCCGATTTGAGACAGAATGGTTCTTAGGCTGACCAGAGAGCGAAAGTAAGTGCCCCTCTGTGTGTCTGTTTAGGCTCTCCAAACAGCTTGAGGACACACGACCAGGAGGCCCAGCAGGGCATGTGTGCCCGTCGAGCAGAAACCAAACCATCAGGTTCTGTTGCAGAGACTCTGAAGGGACCCTGTGTTTTGTTTGCTGTGGGCTTGCCCTGCCTCACCCCACACGATGCTGGATACTGTGGATGCTGAGGGTGGACTTCTACTAGAAAAGCTGATGGAAGTGGGTCGTAGGTGGGCTCCAGTGCAGGACCCCACTCACTGCCAGCATGTGGCCTGGGGCAAGTCTCATGGGAGGACTGCCCACTGTCTAGAAGTGCCAGCTCCTGGGCTGCTGTGCACCCTGCTTCCTCGCCCCAGGCTTCTGTGGGAGAAGAGAGCTGAGCCTTGGAGGACCAGATAGCTGATTCTATGGGTCACCTTGACTGGGCCACTGCATGCCCAGATGAGATATCATTGTGTAAGAGTGTTTCTGGGTGAGATTAGCACTTGCCTCGTGGACTCAGTAAAGCAGGTTGCCCTTCCCATGTGGGTGGGCATCTGCCGCTCCATTGAGGGCTTCCTGGCTCACCGACTGAACCAGGATATCCATGTTCTCCTGGTCTTGCACTGGAATTTCCACCATTGGCTCCTCTGGGTTTGGGGCTCAGACTAGAACTAAAGAAAGCTGAGCACCAAAGAATCGATGCTTTTGAACTGTGGTGTTGGAGAAGACTCTTGAGAGTCCCTTGGATGGCAAGGAGATCCAACCAGTCCATCCTAAAGGAAATCAGTCCTGGGTGTTCACTGGAAGGACTAATGTTGAAGCTGAACTCCAATATTCTGGTCACCTGATGCGAGGAGCTGACTCACTTGAAAAGACCCTGATGCTGGGAAAGATTGAGGGCGGGAGGAGAAGGGGACGACAGAGGATGAGATGGTTGGATGGCATCACTGACTCAATGAACATGAGTTTGGGTAAACTCCAGGAGTTGGCGATGGACAGGGAGGCCTGGTGTGTTGCAGTCCATGGGGTCGCAAAGAGTCGGACATGACTGAGCGACTGAACTGAACGGAACTGGAACTATATCACTGGTTTCCTTGGGTCTTCAGCTGCAGGCGGCAGATCATGTAATTTTTCTCAGCCTCCACAGACATATAACTCCTCATAGTAGATAGAAGATAGATAGACAGAGAGATAGATAGATAGATAATCTCCTGCTGGTCCTGTTTTCCTGGAGAACCTGAGTGACACAGAGGACCAGGGCCACAGGAGAGTCAGAGCTCAGACCTGAGTCTTCAAAACACAAAGCCAAGACTTCTCTGATGCTACTGTGGATAAGAATCTGCCTGCCAAAGCAGGGGACACGGGTTCAATCCCTGGCCTGGGAAGATTCCATATGCTGAGCAGCAACTAAGCCGGTGAGCCACAGCTAAGGAGCCCGAGTGCCGCAGCTGCTAAAACCTGTGCACCTAGAGCCTGTGCTCCGCAACAAGAGACGCCATCGCGAGAAGGCCTTGCATCACACCTAAGAGTAACCCCTGCCCCTGCAACTAGAGAAAGCCCATGCAGCAACCAAGACCCCGTGCAGTCAAAAATAAATTCATTAATGAAAAAACCCACAAAGCCAGCACTCTTCTGACTGGCCATACTGCCCCAGAACCGGCAAGATGGCAACATTCACGACAGGACGGCCTCCCCCGCCTGCTCACACAGCTCAAGATGACTGGAGAGGTGGTAGAGCCTGGCGTACAAAGCCCCTGAGATGGTTTTAGGTGGCACCAAGATGGGCAATAACTATCAATGGACTTACGCCAGTTATTCCCTTTGAGTCAATTTAGTTCCACCAGGAACAAAATCCCAGTTGGGTGTTAGTCTTTAAGGCCTTTCCAATGCCCCAGGCTTAGAGCCTTCTGCAGACAATAGCTTCAGGCCAGCTGTTAATAATATTATTGTGTATTCACTGCATTTGCTTTTATAGTTACTTTTCCCCATTTGTGACAAGTGATACTTATTTTTTATTTACAGGAGTGACACGACATTTAAAACTCAATGTATTATTTCACAAAAGGTAATCAGCTTAAGGGAAAATACTAATTAATTGAGAGGACAAATAGTGCACAAATTTCACCAAGATTTGGAAAACACTGGTACAAGACCTAGGGGACAGTCTTGGTTTTGAAGCCCAGCTCTGCCGTCCTCTAATCATGCAGCTTTGTGCAATCTTCTAATTATTGTTAAATAATGAGACAATGAAAATAGAGTTACCCTTGGAATATAAAATAATAATCAATTATCATTGTTATTGAATAGTTTTATTTAAGAGTATCACACCTCAGTAATGTTTGCAGTTGTCATTTGTTGCTACGACAACCATGGGTGGACAAAGAGTGTGCAGAGGGCGCCCAGATACTGTCAGATCTTGGATGGAGGCCTAAGGGCTGAGGCCTAGGGAGGGAGGGAAGAGGTTGTCAGTTCTGCTCAGTAGTAGGAACTGCAGAGCTATTTGTCAGAGAAAGGACTCCTGCTGGTGTCACAAGGGCAACAGGATGCTTGTCACCTGGGCCAGGGACACAAGCTCCTGCTCTTGTGGGGAATGAAAGAGTCTCTGCCAATGGGGGATCCAGAGAGGGGGCTTCAGGGGTACCCAGAGCTGGATGCCCGTTTCTCTGTTCCAGATGGGGGCACGTCAGCCAACAGCAGAGAGACCAGCCCCTCACTGAGGGGATCCTAGTGTCCTTCAGAGGTCACACTGAGATGCTTGGATCCACTTCTTCAGGTGCCTCTGGGCAAGGCTCCTGCATGGTTCCTGTTGGCCTCGTTTAGGGGGAAACTTGGAAGAAGAAGGATCATGGGATGTTGCATAGCTCCTCCTACAGTTTTGGGGCCATGAGTGATACTATTTTTCTCACTCATCTACTGCTTTGTTTTACTTAAAAAAACACCCAGCTTTTTGAGTTAACATTGACATATAATAAACTGTGCATGTTTAAAATGTATGATTCGATGGACTGGGGGGTATGTATACACCCATGAAACCAGCCCCAGAGTCAAGACAATGAACAGATCTGTGTCCTCCAAAGTTCCCATAGTTATCCATTCCCCCCATCCTCTCTGCACCCCCATCCCCAGACAGACTTTTCTGTCATTATAGATGAATGTGCATCTCATAGAATTTTATATAAACAGACTCACAGTATGCATTCTTTGTCTTCCTTGTTCGGCATGAAAAATCATCAATGCTGTTATAATAGTTCATTCCACTGTATTGCTTAGTCCAACACATATGGACTCTAAGTCCACCTGTTGATGGACATTTGTATTTTTTTCCAGCTTTTGACTATCACAAATAAAGCTGCTCTGAAGTTTTGAGTATGGTCTTTGTATGAGCATATGCTTTCATTTCTTTTGGGTAAACACTTAGGAAGGGAATGGCGAGTTCGTATGGTAGGTCTATGTTTAGCTTTCTAAGAAACTGCCAAAATGTTTTCAGAAGTAGCTGTATCATTTTATATTTCAATTAGCCATGTGTGAGGATTCATTCCAAATCCTCCCCAGCACTTGGTGTGGTCAGTCTTTTCCTGTTAGCCATTCTAATGGATATGTAATGATTTCACATAGTGTTTTTTTAAAAATTTTTTAATATAAATTTATTTATTTTAATTGGAGACCAATTACTTTACAATATTGTATTGGTTTTGCCATACATTGACATAAATCCACCATGGGTATACATGTGTTCCCCATCCTGAACCCCCCTCCCACCTCCCTCCCCATACCATCCCTCTGCGTCATCCCAGTGCACCAGCCCTGAGCATCCTGTATCATGCATCGAACCTGGACTGGCGATTCGTTTCACATATGATATTATACATGTTTCAATGCCATTCTCCCAAATCATCCCACCCTCGCCTTCTCCCACAGAGTCCAAAGGACTGTTCTATACATCTGTGTCTCTTTTGCTGTCTCACATACAGGGTTATTGTTACCATCTTTATAAATTCCATATATATGCGTTAGTATACTGTATTGGTGTTTTTCTTTCTGGCTTACTTCACTCTGTATAATAGGCTCCAGTTTCATCCACCTCTTTAGAACTAATTCAAATGTATTATTTTTAATGTCTGAGTAATACTCCATTGTGTATATGTACCACAGCTTTCTTATCCATTCATCTGCTGATGGACATCTAAGTTGCTTCGATGTCATGGCTATTATAAACAGTGCTGTGATGAACATTGGGGTACACGTGTCTCTTTCAATTCTGGTTTCCTCAGTATGTATGCCCAGAAGTGGGATTGCTGGGTTGTATGGCAGTTCTATTTCAAGTTTTTTAAGGAATCTCCACACAGTTCTCCATAGTGGCTGTACTAGTTTGCATTCCCACCAACAGTGTAAGAGGGTTCCCTTTTTTCCACACCCTCTCCAGCATTTATTGCTTGTAGACTTTTGGATAGCAGCCATTCTGACTGGTGTGAAATGTTACCTCATTGTGGTTTTGATTTGCATTTCTCTGATAATGAGTGATGTTGAACATCTTTTCATGTGTTTGTTAGCCATCTGTATGTCTTCTTTGGAGAAATGTTAGTTCTTTGGCCCATTTTTTTGATTGGGTCATTTATTTTTATGGAATTGAGCTACGGGAGTTGCTTGTATATTTTTGAGATTAATTCTTTGTCAGTTGCTTCATTTGCTATTATTTTCTCCCATTCTGAAGGCTGTCTTTTCACCTTGCTTATAGTTTCCTTTGTTGTGCAGAAGCTTTTAAGTTTAATTAGGTCCCATTTGTTTATCTTTGCTTTTATTTCCAATATTCTGGGAGGTGGGTCATAGAGGATCTTGATATGATTTATGTCGGAGAATGTTTTGCCTATGTTCTCCTCTAGGAGTTTTATGGTTTCTGGTCTTACGTTTAGATCTTTAATCCATTTTGAGTTTCTTTTTGTGTATGGTGTTAGAAAGTGTTCTAGTTTCATTATTTTACAAGTGGTTGACCAGTTTTCCCAGCACCACTTGTTAAAGAGATTATCTTTTCTCCACTGTATATTCTTGCCTCCTTTGTCAAAGATAAGGTGTCCATAGGTATGTGGATTTATCTCTGGGCTTTCTATTTTGTTCCATTGATCTATATTTCTGTTTTTGTGCCAGTACCATACTGTCTTGATGACTGTGGCTTTGTAGTAGAGCTTGAAGTCAGGCAGGTTGATTCCTCCAGTTCCATTCTTCTTTCTCAAGATTGCTTTGGCTATTCGAGGTTTTTTGTATTTTCATACAAATTGTGAAATTATTTGTTCTAGCTCTGTGAAAAATACCATTGGTAGCTTGATAGGGATTGCATTGAATCTATAGATTGCTTTGGGTAGTATACTCATTTTCACTATATTGATTCTTCCAATCCACGAGCATGGGGTATATTTCTCCATCTATTTGTGTCCTCTTTGATTTCTTTCACCAGTGTTTCATAGTTTTCTATATATAGGTCTTTTGTTTCTTTAGGTAAATATATTCCTAAGTATTTTATTCTTTTCATTGCAATGGAAAATGGAATTATTTCCTTAATTTCTCTTTCTATTTTCTCATTATTTGTATATAGGAATGTAAGGGATTTCTGTGTGTTGATTTTATATCCTGAAACTTTACTATATTCATTGATTAGCTCTAGTAATTTTCTGGTGGAGTCTTTAGGGTTTTCTATGTAGAGGATCATGTCATCTGCAAACAGTGAGAGTTTTACTTCTTCTTTTCCAATTTGGATTCCTTTTATTTCTTTTTCTGCTCTGATTGCTGTGGCCAAAACTTCCAAAACTATGTTGAATAGTAGTGGTGAGAGTGGGCACCCTTGTCTTGTTCCTGACTTTAGGGGAAATGCTTTCAATTTTTCACCATTGAGGATAATGTTTGCTGTGGGTTTGTCATATATAGCTTTTATTATGTTGAGGTATGTTCCTTCTATTCCTGCTTTCTGGAGGGTTTTTATCATAAATGGATGATGAATTTTGTCAAAGGCTTTCTCTGCATCTATTGCGATAATCACATGGCTTTTATTTTTCAATTTGTTAATGTAGTGTATTACATTGATTAATTTGCGGATATTGAAGAATCCTTGCATCCTTGGGATAAAGCCCACTTGGTCATGATGTATGATCTTTTTAATTTGTTGTTGGATTCTGTTTGCTAGAATTTTGTTAAGGATTTTTGCATCTATGTTCATCAGTGATATTGTCTACCAAAAATTTAGAGAAGAGCTAACACCTATCCTACTCAAACTCTTCCAGAAAATTACAGAGGAAGGTAAACTTCCAAACTCATTCTATGAGGCCACCATCACCCTAATATCAAAACCTGACAAAGATGCCACAAAAACAAAACAAAACCACATAGTGGTTTTAATCTGTATTTCCCTAATTGAGTACTGAGGCTAAGCACTTTTTCACATGCTTATTTGTCATCTACAGGTCTTTTTTCATAAAGTGTCCATTCAAATATTTTCCCATTTTAAAACTGGGTTGTCTTATCATTCTATTATAGAAGTTCTTTATGTATTTAGATACAAGTCCTGTGTCAAATAAATTTTTAGAAATATTTTCTCCCAGTTTATAGCTTGCCTTTTCATTTTCAAAACAAAGACTTCTGAAGGTTTAATTCTTGATAATTTTATTTCTTTATTTTGGCTGTGCTGGGTCTTCGTTGTTGTGAGGGCTTTTCTCTAGTTGTGGGAAGTGGGGGCTACTCTTGAGTTGTGGTGTGCAAGCCTCTCACTGTGGGGGCTTCCTCTTGATGTGGGGCACAGGGTCTAGGACACATGGGCTCTAGTTGATGTGGGCTTCAGTAGTTGTGGCTTGTGGGCTCAGTAGTTGCAGCTCTCAGCTCCAGAGCACAGGCTCAGCAGTTGGGGTGCACAGGCTTTGTTGCTCCAAGGCATGTGGGATCTTTCTGGATCAGGGATTGGACCCATGTCTCCTATATTGGCAGGAGAATTCTTTACCACTGAGCCACCAGGGAAGCCTTCAAGTTTTAATTTTAATGAAATCAATGTAATAGCTTTTTAAATTATATGGTTTGTTCTTTTTGTTTGTTTTTGTTATATTTTAGAAATCTTCGTCAAATCTACTTCAATGTTTTCTCTAGGAGTTTTATATATCTGAGCTCTTACATTTAGATATATGATTTGTTTCATGCTCATTCTTGTATATGGTGTGAGGTAAGGGTTGGGTGGGTTTTTTTTTTTTTTTTGCATGTAAATCCAATTACTCTTTCACCATTATCCTTTTCCTATTAAATTGCTCTGGCCTCTTCTTTGAAAAGCAATTGACTGTGTATATGTGAGTTGACTTCTGGACTCTATTCTGTTCCATTCATCTCTGTCTGTCTTATGGAAGTGCTACACTGTCTTGATGATTATAGCTTTTTAACAAGACTTGTAATCAAGTAGTGTACATTCTCCAATTTTGTTCTTTTTCAAAACTGTTTTGGATAAATTATGCCCTTTCCATTTCCATGTACGTTTAAGAGTCTGTTTTCCAGTTCTAATTTTCCTCCCTGCATGATGAGGGGTCTAGGCACATTCAGTTTACCTGAGCACCTAGGAAAGGTGGTGAGTGCAGCCCCTCTGGTGTATGAAACAATAGGCTAGGGAAAATGCCTGTGTGTGTCTCTCTCCCTGCACCCCTTTCCCTAACCTGTATACTTATTTAAGGAATACTTCTGGCAATTAAAATTCCTGTTATATCGTCATAGTCCATGTCCAGCATGTCTTCATGGTTGAGTCTCTTTCTCTCATCTGGATGCCAGCAATCAAGAATCAAAGTAGAGATAAAGACAGTGGAGCACTTATTTTAATAGGCTAGAAGGCTTCCTGGCATGTTTGGAGTAAATTGTGCTACAGTCATGCAGAACTGGATTAATGTCTGTTTTATAAATAAGACCCAAATGTTATCACTTTGTCTGCAAAGTGTAACAGCCAGTGTTACCCGGTTACATCTCCGTCTGCTGTGTTAGGAAGCACTCTCGTCCTTACTGTTTTATGTTTCTCTCTGAAGTACTAGGGAAGGACTTTATGTGACTCAGTCCAAGAGAGCTTCATACCATAGCCCAGCGCTGACAAACACAGAATCCGGCCCCTTTGGCCACAGGACACAGGGCTGGGTCCAGGGCAAAGATGTGAGGTGCCTAGAGCATCACAGGTACCAGCCATCAGGAGTCCTGAGAGTGAGTGATCCATGAGATCTGCACCCTGGGTGCCTCCTCCTCCCTCTAGCCCTGACCTTCCAGGACAGGTGGTGGGGGAATGTTCTGAAAACATGCAGTGGATCTTCGTCATCTAGGACTCTCATTTTCAGCCGAGTGTCATGCATTTTCTACATTCTTTTAAATAAAAAAAAAAAAAAAATCTTGGCCTCCTTATGCTACTCCCATCTTCCAAATCAAACCAAACCAAACCAAACCAAAAAAGACACAATATATTCCTTGAATTGAGTTGACACAGTAGGTTTTAACCAATTTAATTTTTTTTCATAAATCATACTTTTCTTTTGAGAGGTTTCTTCTTTGTGCCAGGCCCTGGGGTATGACAGGCAAGGCTAGGGTAGTCCGTGCCTTTCAGGAGAGCATGACCTCATGGGGACAGGAATAAACCTGCACTTCGTTAAAGGCAAAAAGGAGCTGGAAAATGCTGCAAAGAGGAGCAGGTGCCTTTTGTGGCTGCTCAGAGCAAGGAGGAAGCACTCCTACCTCCAGGGAGAGCCCTGGGTAGACAGACATTTGACCCGGGCCTGAAGGTTGGCACCTGTCAGTTTTTATCACCTTGTCAAAGGCAAGCAATGACAACCACACCACATCACAGGTAAGGAACACCTTATAGGAGCCGGGTAGCCGCTAGGTGCTTTTGGCATTTCCCCTTTAATCTCCCCCCAGATCTGGTATACTTATATATACATATATTATATTATATATAATGTATCATGTATGTATATTGCCCCTATTTCACAGATAAGAACACTAAGGCTTGGAGAGAGGCTAAGTCACTTAATTGAGGTTTATCATTATTAGCAGCTAATAAGCATAAAAGTCAAGACTTGAACTCAAGCAGTCTCATATCTTAGCCCAAACATTAGTGGAGAAAAATCTTTCTTTACATTAAATGGACTTGACTTTATGTTAAATGGAGTCTTGAGTGGAACTATTTCGGCCTTTTTTATTTGGACTGTTTCAATATTGAAGTGTGTTGAAAAGAATAGCTCAGTGAATCCTTTCCATCCTAAAGCATGTGTACTGACAGTCGTGAGGCTCCTGCTCGCAAGCAGGCATGCGGGGAGGACCGACCACACCACCCTGTGCCCTTACACGCATTCATGGAGCTAAATAAGACTTTACCAGCTACAGTAACACCCGTCAGTTATCTGTGCTGTAGTGTAAACAATGAAATTCTTATTATGTACTCAGAATCCACAAAGCCATTTCCATGGAAACTCTGTTTTCATGTCATATCTTTAATGAATAGGTAATGAAAGAAATGCTGCATTTACAACTTCATTACTAGTTTAAAAAAAAACAGAAAGCACACACACTCACACACACACAAACCCAGCCATAAATTTGAATTATGGTTGTTGTCATGTTTTAGAACATGGTGAACATCACAGAGGAATTTTCAAGGCTGTCATTTTGGATTGAATGGATGGAGGGAAGACAAAAAGGAAAAATATGTCGCCAAAACCCTATCCACCACACCAATAACCTCCAGCGTTAGTCTCACTCTATTTCATCATGGTTTTAATAATTTCGGTGCAGTGTGTCCCAAGCATGCTCAGGAGTGGAGAAAGGAAATGTCAAATGAAACCCTTGTTTCCTTCAGATATTCCCAGATGACCTGCCTCTTATTTGAGAAGATACGTTAAAAATGGCTGTCTTTTTCAAGACTCTCCCATCGTGAGAAGGTTGATGAGATGGGAAACTGATTTGCTCTTAAAGGACTGTTTTAATGGAACATAAAAGATCATTTAATCACTGAGGGGAATCAGTTCTGTGACATCAGTGCAAGTATCTATATGTAAAAAAAAAAAAAAAAAAAGTCTTTCGTAAGTGTTCTTAACAAAGAATGTGTAACCTCCTTTCTGATGGTCTGATCAAGACACATGAGCAGGTCTGAAGGGGCAGAGAGAGAACTGTGGGAAGACAGGTAAGAGGAAGAGGCCAGGACATTGACTCCATATGCACACCTGCCCACCACCTTCCAGACAAGCAGACTGGGGCCTCTCCACCACTGCCCAACCCCTCTCCAACCCATGCCATGGATAGAATGTGCAGACGGGATAAAACATCTCAGGGACAATTCAATTGGCACAGAAAATTATATGAAACCTATTCCCATTCCATCAAACCACCCTGTCTTCCCATCCTTGCCCAGGTCAAGTGTCTGATGGCTTAGGAAATGTCTCTTATTTCCCTGCAGGGTTATGTACCATCAGGAGACTAAGCAGTGATGCCCAGTAGTTCATGGAGCAGCAGGTCCTCATTCACTGGATCCTACCATTTGAAGTCTCTGATAATCTCAATGATAACTGGCTAAAGCCCATCTTTGTCCAGTACTAAGGGAGCATGCTAAGAAAATCCACAGGGAAAGAAAGATTCAGAAAAGATTTGTAGACTTCTTTCAAATGCCCTTGGGTGGGGGGTGCCCATTTGTCTAGAAAACATAATTTATCTATTCATTAAAGTTGCTTCCCTGAGAGCTTTGGACAGGTGATTTTTTTAGTGCAACTCTAAGTACTTGAAAATCATAAAGCTGCATTTCTTTAATAATACTCTACGGATGAGAGGCATCATGCTGTAATAAAGAAAAATATTGTTTGGGCTCGCTTCTAACTTGCTGTGTGGCCTTGGAAATTCGCTTCTCCAGATGGTTTCCTTATCTATACATTAAATGGGGAGGACAAGATGATCTCTGAACTTCTTTCAGCTTTAATGTTTTATGAATTCATGTGCTTTTTACCAAACCCCAGGCTGACCCACCTTTTCTAGGCTGAAGCACAGGAGTTGCCTGTGTGAGAAGCATCTGGAATGACACAAACACTGCCACTGGAAGGAGCTGCAGGGCTCCTGGCCTGATGGAGGTTCCCGCTCATTATCTCTGCCCATGGTCACTGCAATCTGAGTCCACACAAGCCCCCAGGCAGATGACAGCTTCGGCCTCCCTGGAGGATGTTGTCCTGTGTCTTTGTCTTTGAGGGGCCCTTGATGTGAATTCGTGAGGGCTCCACTGCCAGGATCTTACGTGAGCCTGCCTCTAACATGCCTTCCAAACCTGGGATGACCCATCCAGCCATTTTGGCTTGATGGACTGGAGCACTGACTCTGCACGGGGAGGGAGGAAGTCATGGCCCCGGGCTCGCAGTCAGACCTTTTGGGCTTGGGGTCCACCTCTGTGATCCTGGGCAAATCAGTCCACATTTCCCTCTGCAAAGGAGAACACCAAATCTCCCTCCAGGTGGCTCTGAGGACCACCCAAGAAAATGACAGAACTGAATGACAAACTGTAACGTGCAATACAAGGATTACAGAACATACGGAGCAGAAGCAGTCGCTTCCTTCTAAGACTCAACAGCCTCCCAGGTTCTGTCAGTCCTGCAACTGAACCCCTGCTGGCATCCACCGTGTTCAAGTTGCTGCTGCTGCTAAGTCGCTTCAGTCGTGTCCGACTCTGTGCGACCCCATAGACGGCAGCCCACCAGGCTTCTCCATCCATGGGATTCTCCAGGCAAGAACACTGGAGTGGGTTGCCATTTCCTTCTCTAATGCATGAAAGTGGAAAGTGAAAGTGAAGTCGCTCAGTCGTGTCTGACTCTTAGCGACCCCATGGACTGCAGCCTACCAGGCTCCTCCATCCATGGGATTTTCCAGGCAAGAGTACTGGAGTGGGGTGCCATTGCGTGTTCAAGTTAGTTCAGGTCAAAGCTATGTTCTGCCATGTTCCTTTGTAATGCCTTAAAAAAAAGAGAGATTAGCCATTTTCTTACCTTATTTCTACTTATAGTACCTTTCACAGTGTTGGGCTTCCTTCATAGCTCAGTCAGTAAAGTGTCTGCCTGTAATGCAGGAAAGTCAGGTTTCGATTCCTGGTTTGGGAAGATCCCTTGGAGAAGGAAATGGCAACCCGCTTCAGTATTCTGGCCTGGAAAATCCCACAGACAGAGGAGCCTGGCAGGCTACAGTTCATGGGGTCGCAAGAGTTGGACACGACTGAGTGACTAAGCCAAAACAGTGTTGGGCAGAAAGTCCTGCGTGATCATAATACTTTATATATGCTCAGGTCGTCTACACAAAATACGAAGTGACTTTTTCCCTGTAGATGTCATCTTCTAAAGGACAAAAGAGACTTTTGATGAACATTTCCATTTCTGGAATTCTACCCTAAGGATATAATCTGAAAAACATAAAAAGTTTAATATGTAAAGATGTTCATTGAAGACTTATTTATAATAGGGAAAACCCTTAATTTATATACCTTCCAAAAGAAGAAAAGGAGTCAATGCCTTGGAGTGTCTCAGCTATGTAGACTATAGTGCAGCCACTGGAAACAGTATCTGAAAAAGTGGAAGTCCATAAACACATCCAGGCAGGAAAAAAAAAAAAAAACAAAAAACAACAGTGCAGAACTATAGCCTCACCACTAATCCATTTACTCAGCAGGTGCCATGTATTGTTACAAAGCCATGCCCAAGACACAAGAGCTCCAGGCTCTAGTGGGGCAAACACACCAGCGGTAGCAGGGAAGGGGTGGGGAACTATGATAAGCCAGCAAGTAAGCAAACGAGAAATCCTGGATGAGACAGAAAGGACTGGGGCCATCAGGGAAAGCCTGTCTGTGGATGAGGTATTTGAGCCAAGGTCTGAATTCTAAGATAGAAACGCCCTTGAGGATGTCAATGGGATGAGCGCTGCAGCAATGGAGGAGTCAGTGCAAAGGTCCTGAGGCAGGAACAAGGGTGGCTCATTAGCAGAACAGACAGAGGGCACAGTGTGGCAGGGGGACAGCGTGAGAGAAGTTTGGAAAGGATGCAGAGCCAGGTTCTGAGGCCTGATAAGGAGGGGCATCAGCCAGGAGGCTGAGATGAAGAGAGAAGGAAGCCCAGGAGAGGGCGGTACGTGAGACCCCAAGAGAGAGATGGAATACTCAGCTGAGGACCATGCAGCAAGGCGTCAGAAAGGTGGGATTAGAGAAGGGCAGATTTCTACAACACAGAGATTGATGGGAACACCACTGAGAGACAGGTGTCTCCCTGACCCCAGACCAGAAGCCTGGTTGGAGCAGATCAAGGAAGTGGAGACAGATTGTAGTCAGGTCTTCCAAGGAGTTCTGATGAGATGGGAGTAGAAAAAGGGGTGAGAGCTAGATGTGCTGAGGTCCCCAAAAGTTACAGTCTGTGACATGGTTTATAGTAATGCACCAGTGACAGTTTCTTAATTTTGACAAAAGCAGCATGTTTATGTAAGATGTTGTCAATTTCTGGACTCTGGGTGAATGGTATCTAGAAACTCTCTATCTCTACAACTTGTCTTTAAATCTCAAAGCACTGGTGAAGCCTTTTTATGCTGTTGGGAGTGAGGAGGGAGATGCTAACAATCCAAAAGAGGAGAAGCAAGTCTCTGAGAAGGCGCTCAGGTAGGAGCAGGACCAGCCTGGATCCACATGGTGGGGGTGGGGGCAGGGATCTCGGGACTGGTGGTGCTGGTCACGGGAAGAGGAGCACGCGCCTCTCGCTGCTCCTACTTCCCCAACGAAGAACAGTTACCGGGTGAGACAGGAGCACTGTGAGTGTGTGTGGTGTGTCTGCGTGTGTCTGTGCGTGTGTATAATTTCAGAATTCCTGAAGCGGGAACGTGTTGGGTGCATGAGGGTTTGTGGCTGTGAATTTTACATACTGGTCAGAATGGCCATCATCAAAAAGTCTACAAACAATAAATTCTGGAGAGTATGTGGAAAAAGGGAAACCTTCCACACTATTGGTGGGCTTCCCAGATGGTGCTAGTGGTAAAGAACCTGTCTGCCAAAGCAAGAGACTTAAGAGATGTGGGTTTGATCCCTGGGTCGGGAAGATCTCCTGGAGGAGGGCCTGGCAACTCACTCCAGTATTCTTGCCTGGAGAATCCCATGGACAGAGGACCCACCATGTGGGTCCAGACTTGTCCTGCTCCTACCTGGGCACCTTCTCAGAGATTTGCTTCTCCTCTTTTGAATTGTTAGCATCTCCCTCCTCACTCCCAACCAACCCAGGCCACAGTCCATAGGGTTTCAAAGAGTCAGACACCACTTAGCGCAGTACTCAGCACTATGAAGATGGAGCACTATGGAGGTTCCTTAAAAAACTAAAAATAAAGTTGGCATATGACCTAGCAATCCCATTTATGGGCATATACCTGGAGAAAACCACACTTCAAAAAGATCCATGCATCCCAGTATTCACTGCAGCACTATTCACAATAGCCAAGACATGTAAACAAATGTCCATCAATAGATGACTGGATAAAGAAAATGTGGTACATATAGATAATGGAATATTACTCAGCCATAAAAAGAATGAAATAGTACCATTTGCAGTGACATGGTTGGTTGGACCTAGAGATTGTCATACTGTAAAGTAAGCCAGATAAAGACAAATATCATATGATATCGCTTAAATGTGGAATCTAAAAAATGATACAAATGAACTTATTTATAAACTGAAACAGATTAAGGGACCTAGAAAACAAACTTATGGCTACCAAAGGGGAAAGACTGGGGGAGGGATAAATTAGGAGCTTGGGATTAACATATACACACCACTATATATAAAATAGATGATCATAAGGGCCTATCATATAACACAAGGAATTCTATAATGACCGATATGGGAAAAGAAGCTGAAAAGAATAGGTGGATATATACACATAACTAAATCACTCTGCTACACACCTGAAACTAACACAACACTGTAAATCAAATATACTCCAATATCAAAGGAAGATTCACAGCTGTGAGTTGTAAAGTCTCATCCTCCACTACATGACTGAGTTTCTCTCAACAACATACACCTGCCCAGGTGGGTGTGTGACCAGGAGGTTTGCATACACCTAAAGCCCAAACCAAAAAGATGATGAGAGACAGAACAAAACACTAGTGGGGGAGTGCTTTTCAGTGTCAAGACCATGGTGAGATTTCTTTCCTTCTTTCAATTTTATGCATCTTCCAAATTCTCTATATGGAGTTTTAATAATAATAGAAAGACACTTTTTTTTTTTAAATATGGATGCAGAGATAAAGGTCACAACTTTGTCAGATTTTTTTTTTTATCTGCTAGGGTTGCTCAGTGACAGTCAGTGTAATATTCAAATCAGCTGGAAAGTATTTCCAATATACTTTTTAAAAGTCAACTTTTAACTTTGCGTAATTTGAGATTTAAAGACAAGTTGCAGAGATAGGCAGAGAGTTTCTATATACCACTCACCCAGATTCCATAAATTGACAACATCTTACATAAACATGCTGCATTTGTCAAAATTAAGAAACTGTCACTGGTACATTACTATAAACCAAGTCACTGACTGTAATTGAATTTTGCTGGTTTTCCCACTAACATCCTTTTTCTCTTCCAGGATCTAATCTGGGAAACCACATTGCATTTAGCCAATTAGCTCTAAAAGATTCCTTGGCCAATGTGCAAAAATTGTTAATTTTATCTACTCCGTAGTGTCATGGTGAGAATTAACTGAAAAAATCTGTAGGAAAAAGCTTTGTAAAATGAAAAGTGCGGCACTGTACTGAATATTGATGATGATACATGCTTCACGTGGGGGTTAACCCCGTGGGCTGAAACTGAAGGGGGAGATGAGAATAGAAACTTGGATTTGGGGACTTCCCTGGTGGTTTAGTGGTTAAGAATCCACCTTGCAATGCAGGAGGTGTGGGTTTGATCCTCGGCGGGGGAACTAAGATCCCACACACTGCAAGGCAGCTGAGCCCATGCACCCCAACTACCAAGCCTAAGCGCTGCGATGAAAACCCCGAACGCTGCAACCAAGACTCAATGCAGCCAAATAAATAAATAAAATGAAGGAAAAAAAGAAGCTTGCATTTGTAAACCATCTTTTACTTCTTTAAGTGCCTGGAATCCTCATCCGCTAATGACAAGCCAGCATATATTGTTCACTACATTTGTCAGGCACTGTGCTAAACATCTATTAACATCCGAAGGGTGCAGTAATGAAGTGCCACTCAGTGGGTGGCTTCAGACAGTGTCAGTTTGTTGTCTCACAGTTCTGGAGGCTGAAGTCCAAAATGAAGGTGTTAGTAGGGTTGGATCCTTTTCGATGTCTCTGAGGGGAGAATCTATACCATGTGTCTCTTCTAGCTTCCTGCAGTTCCCAGCAATCCCCTGCATTTTCTGTGTTGTAGAGACATCATTGCAATCTTTGCCTCTGTCAACCCAGGTACCTCCCCACCACCACCCTGACTCTATACCTCTGTATTCAAATTGCCCACTTCTTATAAGGGCACCAGGCATTAGAGTAGGGCCCACCCTTATACAGTGTGACTTCATCTTAAATCAATTACATCTGCAAAGACCTTATTTCCAAACCCATGTTCACAGGTTCTGAGTCGGCCTGAATTTTAGGGGGACATTTGTCAACCCAGTATAGAGCCCTAATTTATTAGCTCATCTCACATGACTCATCAACTTTGAGAGGCAGATACTCTTATTGCTCCCAATTTTCAGACAGAAAAACTGAGACTTAGGTTAAAAAGACTTGCCCAAAGCCCACCAGCGTTAAATGGTTATTTGCAAACCTGGTCTCTCAAGCTCCGTTTCTGTCACCACCATCCCAGGGTTTCTCAGCCTGTGGTTCAAGGTCATATTCTTGGGATTCTTCTAAGTGCCAATGATAACTAGAAATTTTTGTTCTTTTATTCTGACAATACTCTCCTAAAATCCATGTCAACAAAGAATGGAACCTTGCCATATAACCAAATGTTGCATCCAGCCTTGTAACTGTGGGTAGGATTGAGTTGGAGTCAGGTCAAGCACGAGCAGACAGAGGACAGTTCATGTTAAGAATGCCCCTCACCAGGTGAAGCCCGGGTGATGTCATGACATGCCAGGCAGGTGCAGGGTCCCCAGGAAGTGAACTGGGAAAAGTTACTGCAACAGAGGGAGGTAGGAGGCGTCAGAGGCAGACACTGGGGAGTTGAGACCCTGGAACACCTGACCCTGCCCACCCAGCAGTACCCCAAGGAGAGGATGAGAGGTGGTTTAATTCTAGCACAGCAACATCATCTGTCACATTAAACTCATGCTTTTAACTGGACTTTTACAACTTTATGCTTTCCTTTGTATGTAATCTTTAATTTGTTTCGGTTTTTATAGATGTAGAAGGGCTATAAAGAAATTCTACCTAATTTATGTTTGCACATATTTGAGTAATATTATAATAAAAAAGAATTGAGGTCAACCCAAGAAATTGACAAAGTTTTGCTCTAGTTGGAAAAAAATCAGCCTTGGCTCTCTCGTCTCCTGGCTCCACTCCCGCTGAAACCTACTAAGGATGAGGTGCCCTCAGCCTACTCTGGGCGAAGGAAACCTGGTCCCCATGAAGGCAAGTAAGTTCCTAATGAGAAATCCATGTCAGGCATGCGTGTATGCTTAGTCACTCAGTCAAGTCCAACTCCTGGCGACCCCATGGACTGTAGCTACCAGGCTCCTCTATCCATGGATTCTCCAGACAAGAATGCTGGAGTGGATTGCCATTCCCTTTTCCAGGGATCTTCTCAACCCAGGGATCAAACCCAGATCTGCATTGCAGGTGGATTCTTTATGGTCTGAGCCACCAAACAAATCCAACTTAAACTGAAAAGCTTTTGCACAGCAAAGGAAACCACTAACATAATGAAAAGACAACCTACTGAATGGGAGAAAATATTTGAAAATGATATGACCGATAAGGGGTTAAGAGCCAAAATATATAAACAGCTCATACAACTCAACATCAAAAAACCAAACAACCCAGATAAAAATTAGACAGAAGACCTGCATAGACATTTCTCCAAAGAAGACATACAGATGGCCAACAGGTACATGAAAATATGTTCAATCGCAAATTATTGGAGAAATGCAAATCAAAACCACAATGAGGTCTCACCTCACACCAGCCAGAATGGCCATCATTACAGAGTCTACAAATGATACAGAGGATGTGGAGAAAAGCAAACCCTCCTACACTGCTGATGGGATTGTAAATTTGTGCAGCCGTTATGAAAACTGTATTGAGGTTCCTCAAAAACCGAGCACAAAATCACCATATAATCCAGCAATTCCACTCCTGGGTACGTAGCTGAAGAAAATGAAAACACTGCTTTGAAAAAAAATACATGAGCGATGGATGTAAAAAATACCTGCGGTCTGAGGGATGAGAGCCCTTGAACCCTAGAGACTACCAGAGGCAAAGGTGTGGATCAGGGAGGATCCGCCTTTCTCCCTCCCAGCGAAGCTGCGCTCTCACTGCTACTGACTCTGGTTCAAGAGTCAAGGTGTAACACTGTCCCTTAGAGGGAAAAGCCTGAAAAGAATGTGTGTCTCTCAGCATGTGGTGGAAATCTGAGCATAAACCGGCAGTGGAGTAGCCAGAATTCCTGTTCTCTCTAAAACTCTGGTGGGACTCAGCTGTGCGTGGGGGGAATGAGGTGAATGGGAAAGGCCAAAACCAAACCAGAACAAACAGCAAAATCCTTGCCAGTGCACACTGTTCCTGCTTCTGCTCTGTGCATCTGTCTGCTCCTCCCAGCAACTTCTGAATCTGGGGGACTTTTACCAGGTGTGTGTGTGTGCACACGCGTGTGTCTGTAACTCCCTTGGCTGCCCAGGCAGTGTCTTTCCCTGCCTGGTATGATAACAACCCCTCCAGTGGGTGTTAAGCTGCGTGGGGTGATGGGCCAATGAAAAGTATTCCTTAGGACAGGGACAGAGAACACTATTCAACCTCATTCATCTGCAGAGTGGATGCTCTGTTTCAAACAGTTCCAGGTGATCAGAAATTCACCAAGGTGATTTAGATGCCCCAAACATTCTGTTAAAAATTTTGGTTTTTATAGATAGGGTTCTAATTCAAGACCATGTTGAAAATTTAATTAAAAACCGTGAAAAGGAAATGCAGGGAATAAATCAGTGAGGGAGCCATTCAGGCGAGAACATTTTTTTTTTTTTTTAAACGGCAGGTTTCTTTCTGATAGGCAATCTGAGGATCTGCAGCGTGAAGGGTGGAGAATCGTTTTTAAAAATGAAACTGCAAAAAAAGAATGTGTAGTGATGCCTTCTCAGAACTGTCTGGTTCATAACCAGGGTAAAAAAGGAATGGTATAAGTACTGATGCACATCAAAGGTTATGTAAAGAAGGTCTATCGTGTATGCATACTGCTGAAAATTGGGAAACAAGGTAACTTTCTAAAACAGGGAAACAGTTATTAATAAATCATGTTTTTCACAAGCTGGACTTCGATGTGGTTATTAGAATCATACTGGGGCCTGCCCTGGTGGTCCAGTGGTTAAGAATCTGCCTTCCAGATTCTTACCTCCTTAAAAGCTTTGTTTCCAATGCGGGGGGCACAGGCTCAGTCCCAGGTCTGGGAGAAGCCCCTGTGTCCCAGCACAAGATCCTGCGTGCTGCAACTAAGACCCAACGTAGCCAAAAATAAATTAATTGATTAAATTAAATTTAAAATACAAGGGAATAAAATGCAAAAGATTTTTTTTAAATCACATTTGAAAAATATTTAATGATGGGCAAACACCAATGACTCAATGCCCGGTTGAAAAAAGGAGGGTTCAAAGCATACAGGTCATACATACTGTATGATCCCAATTTTGTTTTAAAATATACAGAGAAAAGACTGGAAGGAAATCTCCCAATATGAAAACAATGGAAATGAAATGTACATCTTCATTGCTGGGTGGTGAGATTGGTTGCATTAGTCTACTTTCTTCTTCCTGTTTTCTTTACAAACGAATATCCATATACACCCACATGTGGACGTGAACTTGAGAAAACTTTGGGAGATGGTGAGGGACAGGGAGGCCTGGCGTGCTGCAGTCCATGGGATTGCAAAGAGTCGGACATGGCTTGGTGACTAAAAAACAACAACAAAAAAGTACATATCACATATATAATATGATGTAAATATTATTCATATGTCACATTTATAACCAGAAGGCAACTTTGAAGATACTCAGAATAATAGGAAATAGACATCGGGACTACAAGTATACACTGTCAGTAGATTAAGAACTTGAACAGTTATCTTGAGAATCCTCACTGAGCTGTGATTTGTGTTGTGCTGTGCTCAGTAGCTCAGTCATATCCAACTCTTCACAACCCCATGGACTGTAGCCCCCAGGCTCCTCTGTCCATGGGATTCTCCAGGCAAGAATATTGGAGCGGGTTGCCATACCCTTCTCCAGGGTATCTTCCCAATTCAGGGAATAATCTTGTGTCTCCTGCATCTCCTGCATTGCAGGTGGATTCTTTAGCTAAATCAAATCTTTCTGATTCTAAAAGAAATATCTCCCTTTGCCCCACCTCTCGGCTGATGGCTGCAGACTTCTGTCTTCCTTCTCCTTTCACAGCCTTGTTGAGCTTCCCTCGTGTGCCCCCTCTCTGACCTCTGATCCTCTGTCCTGATGATGATCGGACTTCTACTCCTCAGCTCCCGGGCAGTCTTCTCCTTTAGAACCCTGGCGACCTCCTGATGTTTGAACCCCCATTGACTTAGCTTGGGCTGCCATAACAGAACACCATGGCCTGGGGGCCTTCCATGGCAGATGCTGATTCCCACGCGGTGCTGGAGGCTGGATGCTCAAGATCAAGGTGCTGGCAGGTTTGGCTTCTGGTGGGACCTCTCTCCCTGGTTTGCAGATGGTCACCATCTACCTCCCTGTGTCCTCACACAGCCTTTCCTTTGTACATGTGCATTCTTCGTGTATCTTTCTCTTCTTTTTAAAGATATTGATTCACTTCTTTGGCTGCACCCGGTCCTGGTTTTGGTGCCTGGAATCTTTAGTTGTGGCATGTGGGATCTAGTTCCCTGCTCAGGGATCACACAGCGGCCCCCTGCATGGGGAGCCTGGAGTCTCAGCCACTGGACCACCAGGGAAGTCCTTCCTTCTCTTCTTAAAAGGGCACCAGTCCTACTGGCTTAGGGTCTCACCCTTACAACTGCATTTAACTTTACCTCCTTAAAAGCTTTGTTTACAAATGCAGTCACACTGGGAGTTAGGGCTTCAGCATCATTCAGTCCATGATACCATCCTGCCAACGCTGACAGCTCTGTGTTCACAACCTTCCACTTAGCTTTCAGGTACCATGCTCTTCTGCTTCTGTCGGCCTCTCTGGTATTTCTTCTCTGGCTTATTCTGCTTAAACTGTTACACCTTTTAAATTTGCTTCTCCAATGTTCAGGCACCTGAGGCCCTCCCTGGCCTCCCTGTTGTCTCATCCTGAGTGCTCTCATCAAGCTCCAGAGATGGTGTGTGGATGGAGTGCAGATTGCCACTTCCAACTCAGCTTCTCTCCCCACGTCCTGCCCCATCATTCACATCGTCTATACCAGAATTCTTTTTTTTTTTTTTAAATTCAAATTTTCTTTAATCTTTGTTGGAAGAGCTTATCCATGAATTCAGGTTTTTAAAAACTTTGTATTTGGCATTGGAGTATAGCCTATTAACAATGTTGTAAGTTTCAGGTGAACAGTGATGGGACTCAGTCTACACATACATGTATCCATTCTCCCCCAAACCCCCTCCCATCCAGGCTGGCACATGACGTTGAGTAGAACTCCATGTGCTATACAGTTCAGTTGGTTATTCATTTTGAATATAACAGTGTGCACATGATCTTCCTGGGGCTCCTCTGGCGGCTCAGTGGTACAGAATCCACCTGCAGGGCACGAGCTGCAGGAGGCCTGAGTTCAATCCCCGAGTTGGGAAGATTCCCCTAGAGGAGGGCGTGGCAACCCAATCCAGTATTCTTGTCTGGAGAATCCCGTGGACAGGGGAGCCTGGGGTGGGGGTGGCGGCTACAGTCCATGGGGTCACAAAGAGTCAGACATGACTGAGGTGACTTAGCACACATGCGCACACATGACCTTCCCATACTCCCTAACTATCTCTTCACCCCCAGCAACCATAAGTTTGTTTCCTAACTCTGTGAGTCTCTTTGTGTTTTATAAGTAAGTTCATTTGTATCATTTCTTCTTAGATTCCACACACAAGGGATATCATATGATATTTCTCCTTCTCTAATTCACTCAGTTTGACACTTTCTAGGTCCATCCATGTTGCTGCAAATGGCATTATTTCATTCTTTTGAATGGCTGAGTCATATTCTATTGTATATACGCTCCACATCTTCTTTACCCACTTCTCTGTTGATGGACATTTAGCTTGCTTCCTTGTCTTGGCTACTGTATCCAGTGCTGCAATGAACACTGGGGTGCATGTATCCTTATGGATCATGTTTTTCTCTGGATATATGCCTAGGAGGGATTGCAGGGTCATAGGGTAGGTCTATTTTTCGCTTTTTAGGGAACCTCCATACTCTTCTCCATAGTGGCTGTACCAAGTCACACTTCCACCAACCATATAGGAGGGTTCCCTTCTCTCCACACCCTTTCCAGCATTTATTGTTTTATACTAGTCATTCTTAAGTGAGAACTGTCCTGCCTCCCAGGGAGCACTTAGCCATGTTTGGAGATGTGTTGGGCCATCTCAGTGGGGTTGGGGGTGCTGCTGGCATCTAGTGGTTGCGGCTAAGCATCCTAACGATGCACAGGATGGAACAGTCCAGCCCCATAGTCAACGGGACTGAGGTTGAGAAACCCTGGCTATATCTTGGTGAAACTGTCCCCCTCTCCTTTGCTTTCCAAGCTGTGCCCCTCACACCTAGGTGGTCCAGATGAATCCCCGGCCCCACACCCTCCTCTCCTCAGCGGGGGGATCCTTGAGTCTCCCTGATACAGCAGGTGCTTTAGGCTCAAGACTCCCTCCTCTCTTCCTATTGTTTTTCTTCTTCTGGAAGATTTTTTTCTTTAATTTGAACACCCTGGGGAAAAAAAAATCATCACCACCTCACACTTGATCTGTGAAGTAGGAAGCCCTTTCCAGTCGCTCTAGTTCTCCCCTGAGAGATAACTGCTGATGATAGTTTGGCGTGCACCCTCCTAGCTATTTTCTTCTGAAAGGATATGAATACAGACAGAGACATTACTTTGCCAACAAAGGTTTATCTAGTCAAGGCTACGGTTTTTCCAGTGGTCATGTATGGATGACAGTTGGACTATGAAGAAGGCTGAGCACCAAAGAATTGATGCTTTTGAACTGTGGTGTTGGAGAAGACTCTTGAGAGTCCCTTGGACTGCAAGGGGATCCAACCAGTCCATTCTGGAGGAGATCAGCCCTGAGATTTCTTTGGAAGGAATGATGCTAAAGCTGAAACTCCAAACTCATGGCTACCTCACACAAAGAGTTGACTCATTGGAGAAGACTCTGATGCTGGGAGGGATTGAGGGCAAGAGGAGAAGGGGATGACAGAGGATGAGATGGCTAGATGGCATCACTGACTGGATGGACGTGGGTCTGGGTGAACTCCGGGAGTTGGTGATGGATAGGGAGGCCTGGTGTGCTGCGATTCATGGGGTTGCAAAGAGTCGGACACGACTGAGCGACTGAACTGAACTGAACAAACACTTAAAAAAAAAAAGTAAAATGGGATCATGCTATATGTATTGTTCTGCAAATTGCTTTTGTCTTTTAAAATTCTATCAATATCCAGGTCATTATATATAGCTTTTCCTCATTTTTTTTTAATGATATCTGGTGGTACTGGTCTGCCCTTGTAATACTACAAACTTTTGCAATATAAAACAACATGTTCATGGTTAGGGCTAATAAATTATTTTGAACGAATTATATCCCCAGTAAAGAGCTATGGGCCTAAACTATCGGCTAAGTCAGAAAACGTGTCAAAATAATGCCATTTGCAGCAACATGGATGGACCTAGAGAGGGTCATACTTTGTGAAGGTAAGTCAGACAGAGAAGGGGAAATATCGTGTGACATACTTTACATGTGGACTCTAAAAAGAAATGATACAAATGAATTTCTTACAAAATAGAAAGAGACTCACAGACTTAGAAAATGAACTTATATTTGTTGAGGGGAAGAGAGATAATCAGGGAGCTTAGGAAGGTCGTGTACACGCTGCACTCATTGTATAGCAAACACATGGAACTCTGCTCAGTGTTACGTGGCAGCCTGGATGGGAGAGCAGGTTTGTGGGGAAAGTGGATACAGGTACATGTATAGCTGAGTCCCTTGGTTGTTCATCTGAAACTATCACAACATTGCTAACTGGCTGTACCCCAAAACAAAATAAAAAGTTTTAAAAAAGAAAAGGTGTCAAAATGCATTATCACTTGCAAAAAATTGGCTTGAATTGAAAATTAAACCTTCCCCCCATCACCCGTCGGCCCTGAGCTTTTTTAAAGCTCATGTGCTACCTGTTGGAGATTACTGTGATATTTTTACATTTATCAACAAAGTTTACAAAACTTGGAATCAAAAACTCTCTCCCTTAGAGAGCCTGTTGAAGAGGAGGCAAGCCTCATGCACCTCAGTCCAGTCCACTCATTCCCAACCCCAAAACACAAGTGTAATTCTGCCTCCAGTCCACTACCAAATAAAGGTCACTTCAACTCATTTGAGAAAACCGGGTGGATGGCCTTCTGAATTGTTTTGGAATTTTTGAGTTTTGAGTCCCTGACATACACAAATACTACAAATAAATTATCAAACAAGCCCAGAGCACTCAGAACCATTTGCCTCCAGGTATATTTGTTTATAAACAGTGAGATTCAGCAGAACCATAGAAAGCTATTTTCATTCTGTTCTACTGGATGCAACAATGAAGTTTGGTGAAATAAAGAAGCCCTTACTCCATATAAAAAAATAACAGAAGCTCGATGTACCACAGTGATGTTTTTCTTAACAGAGTTCCTGGAATTTGTATTGTTAATGATGAGAACACACTACTCAGTTTATTTATAAAGTCAGCTAGCCAGTGGCCATGAGAAAAACAGTAGCCTAAAGAATTTCAAGACGGAATTTCTTTCAGAAGATATGTGGGGGTTACTGAATCTCAGAGACCCAAAGCAGCAGATTAACAGACCAAAGCTACCTAGCGTGTACAGCTGAAGCAACAAAATATCCTAGGAATTTGGATTATGCACTTGAACCTAAAGGATCTTTCAGGCTAATCGCCTCCTTTCACCTCAGTGGTCTTAATCCATGGGGGTAATTGAAGCAATCTGCATTTTGACTGTATGTGGGCTGAGAAATGAAGTGACTGCAACTGAGAAAAAAGGCCATGCAGGATCAGGTGGTCTTTAATACATCAGGTGATGAAATGAGATCTTTGTTGATCTTGAGGGCATGTTGTTCAGTTGCTAAGTCATGTCCAACTCATTTCGACCCTGTGGACTGCAGCACACCAGTCTCCTCTATCCTTCACTATCTCTCTGAGTTTACTCAAATTCATGTCCATTGAGTCGGTGATGCTTGAGGCCATACATGTTTATTTAGAGTTTCCATAGTGTTTACTTAGAACTGGAAGGGCTCTGGTGGGGGGGTCACCTTGTTCCGCTCCCAATGCCTGACGTTACAAATGGGGAACCTGAGGGCCAGAGTGTCAGCAAGTCACCCGGCTGCTCAGAGGTAGAAATGAGCTTGCTGTGTCCGCTGAGGCAGGTTCTGTATTCACAGGAGGGCAGAATATGAACTTGGCAGAGAAACTGGAAGTGTAGTGGCTGTGAGGGGGAAGGGTCCGAGCACAAACTGTGTCTAAATCCTCGGGTGAAGTTGCTGAACTTCAGATAGTGAAGGATAGAGGAGCCTGGCATGCTGCAGTCCATGGGGTCACAGTGAGTTGGACATGACTTAGCAACTGAACAACACAGCCTCGAGATCAAGAAAGATCTCATTTCATCACCTGATGTATGAATGTATGGCAAGAGTGTTTTCTGAACACTTGGAAAGTGAATACCACGGCTCTAGGAGCTGTTGCAGCTCACACACACTCATACACACAGGTGAGATGGCTGATTGAGCAGCCCATCTTGTTGATGGGGTGTGGGTGGCTAGGTCTGCAGTTGCATCTCTCCTGCCAGGTCCCCTCAGCCTCTCTGGTCCAAGCCCATGCTGAGATGCTGCTGCTGCTGCTAAGTCACTTCAGTCGTGTCCACCTCTGTGTGACCCTATAGACAGCAGCCCACCAGGCTCCCCCATCCCTGGGATTCTCCAGGCAAGAACACTGGAGTGGGTTGCCATTTCCTTCTCCAATGCATGAAAGTGAAAAGTGAAAGGGAAGTCGCTCAGTCGTGTCCGACCCTCAGCGACCCCTTGGACTGCAGCCTTCCAGGCTCCTCCATCCATGGGATTTTCCAGGCAAGAGTACTGGAGTGGGGTGCCATTACCTTCTCCAATGCTGAGGTGCAGAGGCAGCAAATGGACAGAAACCATCTAATGCTTTCCCATAATGACTCAAAGTCAAATCCCTTAGAAAAACTGCATATTCTCTCTCATTCTTAGTGGTTCTTATTGTTGTTTTAAAATCACACGCTGACTGATATAGCAGAATAAGAAAGCTGCGATGACTCTATTCATGTTAGACAAAATAAGTTTTAAGTCAAAGAGAATTATTAGAGACCAAGATGGATAATTCATAATGACAACAATGTTGTACAGCAGGAAGATACAACAATGGCACTTGTAATTACATACTAAATTCGGGTCCATGTAGTAGCAGTTACAAAATATATGAAGCAAAATGGACAGAACTAAAAAATGAAATAGATAATCCACAACTATAGTGGGAAATTTCTATGCTCTCATTTTAGTCTTGGTTTTAAAAAAAAAAAAAGTAGTAACGATGGAGGAGGCTTGTTAACAATATCAATCAGTCGGACCCGTTGACATTTATCTGTTCAGTAAGAGCAGAACACACATTTTTTTCCAAGGACATCTGGAACATTTACTAAGATAAACTGTAGAACAAGTCTCAATAAATTTAAAAAGTGTGAAAGCAGGACCCTAATCACAATAGAATTATGCTAGCAATAAAAAATGGGACTTCCCAGGTGGCACAGTGGTGAAGAATCCATGTGCCAATGCAGGAGATGCTGGAGTCTGGGGTTCAGTCTCTGGGTTAGGAAGATCCCCTGGAGTAGGAAATGGAAACTCATTCCAGTATTCTTGCCTAGAAAATTCCATGGGCAGTGGAGGCTTGTGGGCTATACAATCCATGAGATTGTGAAGAATTGGACACAACTGAGTGACTGGGCACACACATACACAGCAATCAAAAACAGAATGACCTCCAAAATATCCCCCGATATTTGGAAATTGTTGTTGCTGTTGTTCAGTCACTCAGTCGTGTTTGACTCTTTGTGACCCCATGGACTGCAGCATGCCAGGCTTCCTTGTCCTTCACCAGCTCCCAGAGCTTGCTCAAACTTATGTCCATTGAGTCAGTGATGCCATCTAACCATCCCATCCTCTGTCGTCCCCTTTTCCTCCCACCTTCAATCTTTCCCAGCATCAGGGGCTTTTCTAAGGAGTCAGCTCGTCATGTCAGGTGGCCAAAGTATCAAAGCTTCAGCTTCAACATCACTCCTTCTAATGAATATTCAGGATTAATTTCCTTTAGGATGGACTGGTTTGATCTCCTTGCAATCCAAGAGACTCTCAAGAGTCTTCAACACCACAGTTCAAAAGCATCAATTCTTTAGCATTCACCCTTCTTTATGGTGCAGCTCTCATATTCATACATGACTACTGGAAAAACCATAGCTTTGACTATACAGACCTTTGTCAGCAAAGCAATGCTTCTGTTTTTTTTGGAAATTAAACACTTCTAGATAACCCATGGATCATGGAAAAAATTTCAATATTTTAAGTTAAATGAAAATGAAAACATGATTTATCAAAATTAGTGAGGTACAGTAAAATCAGTGCATAAAGTAAAATGAATATCTTTTATCTTGTTAAAAGACTCTTTCGAATGTGGACCATTTTAAAGCCTGTATTGAATTTGTTACAATATTGCTTCTGTTTTATGTTTTGGGTTTTTGACCACAAGGCATGTGTCGCTCCTCAAGCAGTAATGGAACCCACATCCCCTGCATTGGAACGTGAGGTTTTAACCACTGACCACCAGTGAAGTCCCCAAATGAATGTCTTTAAATCCTTATGTTAAGTAGTAAGTTGGAGAAGGCAATGGCACCCCACTCCAGTACTCTTGTCTGGAAAACCCCATGGATGGAGGAGCCTGGTAGGCTCCAGTCCATGGGGTTGCTAAGTCAGACACGACTGAGCAACTTCACCTTCACTTTTCACTTTCATGCATTGGAGAAGGAAATGGCAACCCACTCCAGTGTTCTTGCCTGGAGAATCCCAGGGATGGGGGAGCCTGGTGGGCTGCAGTCCATGGGGTCGCACAGAGTTGGACACGACTGAAGTGACTTAGCAGCAGCAGCAGCAGTGAAAGTCACTCAGTTGTGTCCGACTCTTTGTGATCCCATGGACTATACAGTCCATGGAATTCTCTAGCCCAGAATACTGGAGTGGGTAGCTTTTCCCTTCTCCAGGGATTGAACCCAGGTCTCTCACATGGCAGGTGAATTCTTTACCAGCTGAGCCACAAGGGAAGCCCAAGAACACCGGGGCGGGTAGCCTATCCCTTCTCCAGCAGATCTTCCCAACCCAGGAATCAAACTGGGGTCTCCTGCATTGCAGGAGGATTCTTTACCAACTGAGCTATCAGGGAAACCTAGAAAACCAAAATGTTCTCAAGTCAGTAATCTAAACTCCCATTTTAAAAGGCTAGAACTAGATAAGCAAATTAAACCCAAAGTAAGTAGAAAGCATGAGATAATGAAGAGTGGAAATCAATAAAACAGAAAACAAAATACACAGAAAAAATAATTAAAACCAAAAGTTTGTTTTTTGAAAAATATCAATAAATTTAATAGACATTTACCTAGACTGATTAAGAAAGAAAAAAGACGAAATGTACGAATATCATGATGCATGAGAAAAAGAATTTTACAGGTATTTTTTAAAGGAATTATTATGAAGAACTTAATGCCGATGAATGAAGTAACTTAGATGAAATGACAAATCCCTTGAAAGATACAGATTATCAAAATGAACTCAAGAATAAATAAAACATTGAATAAAGAAATTGAGTTATCTATTAAAATCAATCTAGACATTCATGACTTTTGTGGTGAATTCTATCAATATTTAAGGCAGAAATAGTACCAATCCTATAGAAAGTCCTTTCAGAAAGCACAGACACTTATTTTATGAAGTCAGAATTACCCTGATACCAACATCAGAAAAAGACATCCGAAGAAAAAACTTTAGAAAATCAAATCTAAAGCAACAACAACAACAAAACCAATACCAGGAACGCAAGGTTGGTTTATCATTAACAAGTTAACCACCGTAAACCTTTATATTAACAGAATAGCAAGAAGACCATACAGTTATCTCAATAGAATCAGGAAAAGTATTTGGTAAAACATAACATCTGTTGCTGGAAACTCTCTGTAAACCAGCAATAGGATAAAACTTCCTCAAACTGATAAAGAGAATTTACATTTAAAAAAACCTATAGAAAAGACCATACTTAAAGATGAAATAATGAACACTTGCCTCCCTGAGATTGGGAATGGTCAAAGGATGCCCACTCTCACCACATCTGTTCAGCCTTACACGGGAAATCCTAGCAAGTGCAACAGAGTACACACACACACACACACACACACACACACACACACACCTCATTTATACACATTGAAAAGGAAGAAGTCAAACTATTTTTTATTCTCAGGACACATGCTTGTGTACATAGAAAATGATTCCCAAGGAATTTCCAAAAAGGAGAACTAATCCATGATTTTAGTAAGATCCTCAATATAAAGTTAGTTTAAAACTCAGTGACACCTTTATGTACCAGCAATGAACAATTGGAAAGTAAAATTTTTAAATATCATTCACAGTAGTATAAAATATGAATCATTTAGGAATGAATTTAATAAAATATGTGTAAGAGCTATGTACTTCAAAATATTGGTGGATAAAATGAAAAACAAAAAGAAAAGGTGAGATGTAATATGTGCATGAATTGGAAGATTGAATATTGTGAAGAGTTCCCCAAACTGTTGAACAGATTCGGCAGAATTCTAATCAAATTCTTAGAAGTTCTTTCTGTAGAAACTGATAATCTAAACTAAAATTTACATGGAAATTCAAAGGACCTAGAACAGCCAAAATAATTATTTAAGAAGAGCAAGTTTGGAGGATTCACACTACTTTATCTCAAGGTTTAATATAAAATCACAGTAAGGAAGGCCGTACAGTATTGGCATAAGAATAGACATGTAGGCTGAGACTCTGATTTATGTGGTCAATTGTTTTGCACAAGGTAATTCAATGTGAACTGGTCTTTTCAAAAGAACAATTGGATAGCCACAGGAAAACTGAACCCCAATCCTTATCTCTCACCATATTAAAAAATTAATGTAAAATGGATCATAGACATAACTGCAGGACTTTAAAACTATGAAGTCGCTGTAAGTCAATATCAGGAAAAACCTTTGTGACCATTGGTTTAAAAGATTTCTTAAAAAGCAAAGCAAAAACAAAATCGCAAACAAACAAAAAAACATTTTCCTATTCATCAAATTTAAGAAAGAAAAGGTAAGCCACAGCTCAACAGGACATGTTTGTAAAACAAATATGACAAGGGGCTGGTGTTAAGAATATAGAGAGTACTCTTACAACTCAATTAATAATTTAAAAAAGATGCTGCTGCTAAGTCGCTTCAGTCGGGTCCGACTCTGTGTGACTCCATAGACGGCAGCCCACCAGGCTCCCCTATCCCTGGGATTCTCCAGGCAAGAACACTGGAGTGCATTGCCATTTCCTATTCCAATGCATGAAAGTGAAAAATGAAAGTCAAGTCGCTCAGTCGTGTCTAACTCTTCATGACCCCATGGACTGCAGCCTACCAGGCTCCTCCACCCGTGGGATTTTCCAGGTAAGAGTGCTGGAGTGGGGTGCCATTGCCTTAAGATGAATGGCTCATTAAAAAAGAAAGAGCAAAAGATTTTAACAGAAATTTTATAAAAGGAGATCTACAAATGGCCAATAGGCAAATGAAAAGATGCTCACAGAAACAAACTTTACTCTACTGCTGACAACGATAAGAAAACCGTGCAGCCACGCTGAAAAACAACTGGACGGTTTTATCAAAGTTACACATGCTTGTCAACAACTCTATCAATACTACTTATAGATGTCTATCCAAAATGAAATACGTCTACATCAAGACTAGTACATGAATGTTTGCAGCAGCATTATTCAGGATAGCCCCAAACTAGAAACAACCCAGATGTCTTCAAATGGGTAAGCATATTGTTGTTTATCCACCAGTGAAATATTACTCAGCAGTGAAAAGGAACAAGCTGCTGATACAGTACAGATTTATCTAAGAAATATCATGCGAAATGAAAGAAGCCAAACAAGAAGACTGCTGCTGCTGCTAAGTCGCTTCAGTCGTGTCCGACTCTGTGCAACCCCATAGACAGCAGCCCACCAGGCTTCCCTGTCCCTAGGATTCTCCAGGCAAGAACACTGGAGTGCATTGCCATTTCCTACTCCAATGCATGAAAGTGAAAAATGAAAGTCAAGTCGCTCAGTCGTGTCTAACTCTTCATGACCCCATGGACTGCAGCCTACCAGGCTCCTCCACCCATGGGATTTTCCAGGTAAGAATACTGGAGTGGGTTGCCATTGCCTTAAGATGAATGGCTCATTAAAAAAAAAAAGAGCAAAAGATTTCAACTGAAATTTTATAAAAGGAGATCTACAAATGGCCAATAGGCAAATGAATAGATGCTCACAGAAACAAACTTTACTCTACTGCTGACAACAATAAGAAAACCGTGCAGCCACGCTGAAAAACAACTGAATGGTTTTATCAAAGTTACACATGCTTGTCAACAACTCTATCAATACTACTTATAGATGTCTATACAAAATGAAATACATCTACACAAAGACCAGTACATGAATGTTTGCAGCAGCATTATTCAGGATAGCCCCAAACTAGAAACAACCCAGATGTCTTCAAATGGGTAAGCATATTGTTGTTTATCCACCAGTGAAATATTACTCAGCAGTGAAAAGGAACAAGTTGCTGATACAATACAGATTTATCTAAAAAGTATCATGTGAAATGAAAGAAGCCAAACAAGAAGACTGCTGCTTCTGCTAAGTCCCGTCAGTCGTGTCCGACTCTGGGCAACCCCATAGATGGCAGCCCACCAGGCTCCCCTGTCCCTAGGATGCTCCAGGCAAGAACACTGGAGTGGGTTGCCATTTCCTTCTCCAACAAGAAGATGAGAGGCTGACAATTCAATTTATATAAAATTCTAGAAAAGATGAAGCTACAGTAACACCAGATAGGTTGTCATGGTTGGGGGAAGGGATCAACTGCAGCAGAGAACTCTGGAGTGATGAAACCACTCTATGTTGCGACTGTGGTGGAGGGTATGTGATAGTGTACATCTGCCCGAACTCATCCTACCATATGTAACGGGTGAATGTTACTGTATGTAAATTATGCTCCCCAAATGTGTCCCCACAAAAAAGCAAGAATAATTTCTGGACACATATGGACTTTAACTGGAAATTTGCAAAAAAAAAAAACCAATTACATGGTCTCCTCCCTTGTACATACATAGTCTATCCCTAAGGAAGCAGTAAGCTGATACTTGCTTAAGATTAAAAAGCACCAGGCAGAGTTTATGAGTCTCGTCATTACGGGGGAATATCAGAGGGCTTTTGCTGTGGATACTCCCCTGTGCAGTAAGTGTGGCTGTCTTTTCCCTTTCTCCTCCATTAGCTTCAAATCTCAGAGACCTTGACTCATAGTGAGTTGTATACCTGCAATCTTTTCCCCCTTGTCTAGCATACTCTCAGGCAGGACCAACCCAATGAGACTATTTTATTTTCACAATTTGCCAGTAGGGGTTTGAACTTCCCTGGTACCTGGCTTCACTGCCGATTCCTCCTTCTCTACTCCAAATCCTTAATGCCTCCGTTGTCTCTCATTCCCTTCCTTTTCTTCCCTGAAAATCGATGAAGCAAAGCTCATGACCATCTTCTGTAAAATAACCGTGCACATGCTTGAGGTGTGATCATCCACCCCCATGCCACCATTGCACACCGAGCTCTTCGTGTTTGCTCTTTTCCTATTTCCCCATTATTTATCCCCAGAGAAAGGCACCATGGGCCTCTGATTGAGAATGCACTGTGGGAAAAGTCATTGCTTCCCAGGAATTCAGGATCTTGTGTTCCAGGAAGTAGGGGAATGGGTTCTGATAGTTATTCACTGTACATCCTCGGGGCAGGTAGCCTCTCTGAAGCTCAGTCTCTTCATCTGATTACTGAGCATCATAATATTTATGAAGGGTGTTGCTGATGAGCAGATGTTCACTAACTTTCCTCCCCAACTCTTGTTCCCCAATCCAGAAACCTGCTAGCTCCCCTCATACCTTGAAAACTGTCCCTTGGCAAGTACTATGACTGAACTCCACTTATCTGGGTGATTAAGATATTGCTTAGACACTATATTTTTGAAAATTAATGAAGCAAGATAATAATACCTAGTATTGATATAGTCTTTGGTCTGTTATCTTAATTATGCTTTATGAAGCTACTATAAAAATGTTAAGTAAGATTACTGCAAGTTAATTAATATTTATTATACTCCTAGAAGCAAAGTAGAACCTTTATAAATCAGGTACAGTGAACTAAATAAATTTCTCCCTGAATTTGCAGGATCCAGTGCCATGGATGCTGTTGATTTGCAGCTAAATTAACCCTCAATTTTCAGCCAGCACTGCTGAAACCAGCAGGGACTCCCATATATGAGACCTGGTGTGAGCTAAGAACCAAGAAGAGAAAGAACTAAGAAGTCGCTGAGGACCTGTAGCCCATTTGAAAGTACAGGGCTTGAGATAATGCCTGCAAAATGATAATAACAGTCCTTTTTCCCCTTTTATCTCCTACTTTTCTTTGAGTCTTGTCACCAACTTCCCAATTTGTTGTCTTTCCATTAGAGTATACTTATGCTTTCAGGGGAAGGGGAAGGAGGGGGTGGCAGGAGTAGGGAGGGAATAAAAGATGTGAAAGCACGGAACTAAAAGTAGCTATTGACTTGTCAGTCAGACTTGGAATCTGTGCTGCATCCATGTCCCATTTACCTATCCACGCTTTATGCTACATGGCCTGGTGGTGTTTGTGATTTGATGACTCAGTCAGTAGTCATATTTGGTGTCCGCATGTGCTTTAATTTACATGGTCTTATTGATGCCTTTGGTTTCTCCAATAGTCATGTATGGATGTGAGAGCTGGACCATAAAGAGAGCTGAGTGACAAAGAATTGATGCTTTTGAACTATGGTGTTGGATAAGACTCTTGAGAGTCCGTTGGACAGCAAGGAGATCCAACCAGTCAATCCTAAAGGAAAACAGTCTTGAATATTCATTGGAAAGACTGATGCTGAAGCTAAAGCTTTAATACTTTGGCCACCTGATATGAAAAACTGACTCCTTAGAAGACCCTGATGTTGGGAAAGATTGAAGGCAGGAGGAGAAGGGGACGACAGAGGATGAGATGGTTGGATGGCATCACCAACTTGATGGTCATGAGTTTGAGCAAGCTCCAGGAGTTGGTGATGGACAGGGAGGCCTGGTGTGCTGCAGTCCATGGGGTTGCAGAGTCGGACACGATGGAGTAACTGAACTGAACTGAGAGATGCCTTTGATAAAGCTAAGCATGCTTTACAAATTAGCCTTTCTCATCCTTAGCATCACAAATTTGTTATTCATGTTTATTTCAGAATTGGTTTACATTTAAATATTTAATGGAATAGTGACCAATTTGAGGACAGAGGGGTTGATTACCTTGTATCTAAAAGCCTACCCTGTACTTCCTTGGTGGTCTAGTGGTAAAGAATCTGTCTGCTAATGCAGAGGACATGGGTTCGATCCCTGGTCTAAAAAGATTCCACATGCCCCAGTGCAACTAAGTCTGTGTGCTGCAACTGCTGAGCCCATTCTCCACAACAAGAGAAGCCACCGCAATGAGAAGCGTGCACACCATAACTAGAGAGTAGCCCTGCTTGCAGCAACTAGAGAAAGCTGGTATGCACAAATGAAGACCTAGGGCAGCCAAATTAATTAAGTAATTAAACAAAACCCTACCCTACACCCAGAATAGACAGGTGTGTATATGTATACTTATATACATAGGTAATTCATTTATAAATATTTACATGGCACCATATGTACAAACCATATTTTGAGCATTTGTTTAGATGCTGAGGTGTACCTGCAGTGTGATATCGGGGAAGGAGTGTGACATCTAGTAGAGCAGCCCTGGGAGCACGTCCTGCCTCTAACACTCACTCATAGTGTGGCGTTGGAAAGTCACTGCGTTCTCTTGCTGTCTAGTCTCCTCTTCTTTAAAATGAGGACTGCAACAATACAACAGCAATAATCCCACCCATCCCTCTGGTCTGATACCTTATTGTATTTTCCAGGCACAACACTCATGTGTTTGACAGCTGCAAAATTCTGCCCAAGCCTAGTTATTGCTTCCAGATTTTATGAAAACATGGATATCCAGACTCTCAGACTAGAACTGAGTTTCATTTGACCTGAACAAAACAAATTTCTCTAATGATTTTAAAAGACATAAATTCCATGCTTCTCTGAGATAAGTTTCTATTTCACATCTACTGCTGTTAGTCGCTAAATCTTGTCTGACTCTGCGACTCTAGGAACTGTAGCCCACCAGGCTCCTCTGTTCATGGGATTCTCCAGGCAAGAATAGTAGAGTGGGCTGCCATTTCCTTCTCCAGGGGATCTTCCTGACTCAGGGACTGAACCTGCCTGTCTTACATTACAGGCGGATTCTTTACTGCAGAGCCACCAGGGAAGCCCTTACATCTATTAGAGTGACTATTATAACAAAAATGTTTAAGCCCAGAAAACAAATTTTGGGAAAAAATTTGAGAAATTGGAACTCTTGTGCATTGCTGGTGGGAATATAAAATGATGCAGCTGCTGTGGAAAAGAGTATGGAAAAGAGTCTTAAAGAGTATTCTTTAAATGTAAAATTTAATGTAAAATTACCATATGATCCAGCAATTCCAATTCTGCATATATATCCAAAAGAACTGAAAGTAAGGACTTGAACAGATTCTTGCAAATCAATGATCATAAGAGCATTGTTCACACTAGCCAAAAGATGGAAATGAATACACAAAATGTGTTCTCTCCGTGTGATGAAATGTCATTCAGCCTGAAGTTCTGACACCAGCTACAACATGGGTGAGACTGGGGGACATTATCCAAAGTGAAAATAGGCAGATGTAAAAGGGCAAATATTCTGATTCCACTTTTGGAGTTACCTGGAATAGTAAAATTCCAAGAGACAGAAAGTAAAATAGAGGCTACGGGGAAGTAGAGAAAGAGGAGACTTTTGTGACGGGTACAGAGTCTCCGTTTGGGAGAATGAAAAGTTCTGGAGATGGATAATGGTGATGCTTGCACAATAGTGTGCAGATTTAATTCTACTTAACATTTTAAACTGCTCAAAATGTAAATTTTGTGTTATGTATACTTTAGCACAATAAAAAAAATTTCCCATGCTCCCCCCCCTCGCACCCCTCCCCGCAATCCAGCTACTCTGATTTAACCATCAGTTCTTTAAACACTAAATATCAAAGTTACCCAGTTTGGAAGGCCCAGTAGCAACCGGTTAACACCAGGAATTACTAGGGTGTGACCTTGGTTGTACAGCCTGATCCCCACCCCCAAGTTGTGAAATGCTTTCTCTCAGCTGTGGTAGCTCTTATTTTAAAGTATAGCCTTGGGGTCAAGTTTTCCATAGTACTCAGCTCAGTTCAGTCGCTCAGTCACGTCCAACTCTTTGCGACCCCATGAACTACAGCACGCCAGGCCTCCCTGTCCATCACCAACTCCCAGAGTCCACCCAAACCCATGTTCATTGAGTCAATGATGCCATCCAACCATCTCATCCTCTGTCATCCCCTTCTCCTTCTGCCCTCAATCTTTCCCAGCATCAGGGTCTTTTCAAACGAGTCAGCTATTTGCATCAGGTGGCCAAAGTATTGGAGTTTCAGCTTCAACATCAGTCCCTCCAATGAATACCCAGGACTGATCTCCTTTAAGATGGACCGGTTGGATCTCCTTGCAGTCCAAGGGACTCTCAAGAGTCTTCTCCAACACTACAGTTCAAAAGCATCATTTCTTTGGCGCTCAGGTTTCTTTATAGTCCAACTCTTACATCCATACATGAATACTAGAAAAACCATAGCCTTGACTAGATGGACCTTTGTTGGCAAAGTAATGTCTGGGCTTTTTAATATGCTGTCTAGGTTGGTCATTGGAGAAGGCCTTGGCATCCCACTCCAGTACTCTTGCCTGGAAAATCCCATGGACGGAGGAGCCTGATAGGCTGTAGTCCATGGGGTCGCTAGGAGTCGGCAACTGAGCAACTTCACTTTCACTTTTCACTTTCATGCATTGGAGAAGGAAATGGCAACCCACTCCAGTGTTCTTGCCTGGAGAATCGCAGGGATGGTGGAGCCTGATGGCTGCCGTCTCTGGGGTCGCACAGAGTCGGACGTGACTGAAGCGACTTAGCAGCAGCAGGTTGGTCATTACTCTCCTGCCAAGGAGTAAGTGTCTTGTAATTTCATGGCTGCAGTCACCATCTGCAGTACTATCTGTATCCTATTCCATACTTTTTTTTTTTTTTTTAAGAGAGTTCCTTTCATTTTTGTAAATAAACTGACTTATTTGTTTATGGCTGTGCTGGGTCTTTGTTGCCGCTCGGGCTTTTCTCTAGTTGTTGCAAGTGGGGACTGCTCATTGTTGCAGTGTGTGGCCTTCTCATTCTGGTAGCTTCTCTCATTGTGGAGCATGGACCCTGGAGCACGATGGGTTCAGTACTGGGCTCTCGAGCACAGGCTCAATAGTTACGGTGCACCAGCTTAGTCGCTCTGCAGCATGTGGGACTGTCCCACGTCTCCCACACTGGCAGGTGGATTCATCACCACTAAGCTACCAGTTCAGTTCAGTTGCTCAGTTGTGTCCGACTCTTTGCCACCCCATGGACTGCAGCATGCCAGGCCTCCCTGTCCATCACCAACTCCCGGAGTTTATCCAAACTCACGTCCATTGAGTCGGTGATGCCATCCAACCATCTCGTCCTCTGTCATTCCCTTCTCCTCCTGCCCTCAATCTTTCCCAGCATCAGGGTCTTTTCAAGTGAGTCAGCTCTCCACATCAGGTGGCCAAAATTTTGGAGTTTCAGCCACCAGGGAAGTCCTCATTTTATTTTGCTGTTGGATTTGGTATTGTTGGGTGGTGGTGGCTTTTGTTTTCTGTTTTCTTCCTCCTTTTGCTTTCTTTCACAGCAAAGCACTTTGCACTATATGGTCACACCTTCATTTCCATCACTGTCCTTTCTCAACTTCAGGCGTGTCCGACTCTTTGCGACCCCATGGACTGTAGCCCCCAGGCTCCTCTGTCCATGGGATTCTCCAGGCAAGAAGACTGGTGTGGGTTGTCATTCCCTTCTCCAGGGGATCTTCCCGACCCAGGGATCGAACCCGGGTCTCCCACATTACAGGCAGATTCTTTGCCGTCTGAGCCACCAGGGAAGCCCTTCTCACCCTCAGTTGGGCTAATTTATCATGCACTACTTACAACGTAACCCTCCTCCTGCCTCATACTTTCAGACAATCCCACATCTGCCCGGTTTCCATCCAAGGAACCTGTAACTCACCAGCCACCCCACATCTGTGCTGCGTTAGCTCTCCTCCTACCGGGAGGCTCTGTCTCCCCCCACCCCAGACATGTTCCACGATAGGTCCCCATTCACCTCCGGGAACGAAGCACTTACTCATTCCTCCGTACATTTTCTTCCGTTTCTGCCTCTGCCCTGGAAGAGTGCTTTCCCAACGCTGTTCACTCAGGTGAAATGCATCACAACCTGCGTGTGTATCAGGCGCCTTTTCTCTCCTCCTGCCAAGAAGTTCTTGCATCTGGCCTCTTCTCCAGTTCATTTTCATTTCCCTTTGCTGGTGCTAACTCTTTACATAATGTTTCTAAATAGGAATTGGAAATTTAAGAATGTTTTCCATGTTCTTTTTTTTTCCTCAAATGGTATCGTAGCATGAGAAACATCTGATTCCCAAGAAAACATCCGAGTTTCATGATGGCTCTTCTCCACCGTTGGTCTAATTTCAGTGTCTTTTCATCACCTTGGCATTAAGTCACGTCAGCCTTATTGTTCCATGAGATGATTTCAATCTCTGCCCTGCCTTTTAATTGGCTCTGGTCTCCAGTAGCCTTCATGGGATGGTGGACTTGAACGTGGTGGTCTCCTGTGCCCCAGGCAAGGAGGCAGCTCAGCACGGCAGTTCAAAATGTGGCTCTGAGCCAGACACACAGGTCTGGACCCTCCATCCACCGTTGCTGCACCTTGGTCAGCTTTGTGAAGTTGGTGGGTAACTCCACCTCTGTAAGCCTCTGCTTCCTCATCGGTAACATGGAGGGGTGTCACAGCATCTTCCTCCTTGTGGGAATGGATGAGCTGATACACACACAGTCTGGGCCACATGGTGACAATCACCCAGCATCTAGACTGCTTGCTCCCAGGGCAGGACCTTACTTCCCCATCTTGTCCCTGGGCCCCACACCTGGCCTGGCTAGTACAGAATCTCATGTGAATGGAAGCAGGTGGAGGACTGAGACAGGCAATGCTCTCATGGTGCCACTCCTGCCCAATTTCCAGGCCCCGCTGGCTGGCACCTCATGCATGAGCCCACACTAGATACACACATACTCTTCTCCTGCAGCCTCTTCCCTTTGGTTCTGGCATGCTCTTCATATCAGGCTTCACATTTCTTCTCAATTTGGACAGCCTCATGTTTTTCTGTTGTCTCATCCCAACAAAACTTGCCCCATCCTACCTGATTCCCACCCCAGTCCCCAATTCTGGCTCACCCAGTCCCCTAAGAAGAAGTGCTTACCTCTTCTCTCAGTTCAGTTCAGTAGCTCAGTTGTTTCCGACTCTTTGCAACCCTATGGACTGCAGCACGCAAGACCTCCCTGGCCATCACCAACTCCCAGAGCCTAATCAAACTCATGTCCATTGAGTTGGTGATGAAATTCAACCATCTCATCCTCTGTCACCCCCTTCTCCTCCCAGCCTCAATTCCTTCCAGCATCACCGTCTTTTCAAATGAGTCAGCTCTTCGCATCAGATGGCCAGAGTATTGGAGTTTCAGCTTCAGCATCAGTCCTTCCAATGAATATTCAGGACTGATTTCCTCTAGGATGGACTGGTTGGATCTCCTTGCAGTCCAAGGGACTCTCAAGAGTCTTCTCCAACATCACAGTTCAAAAGCATCAATTCTTCGGTGCTCAGCTTTCTTTATAGTCCAGCTCTCACATCCATACCTGACTACCTCTTCTCTCACCTCCTTCATAAGAGATCTGTGCTCAGCTTGGCTCAGATTATTTGCAGACCATGTCAGCCTTTATAATGAAAAGCCTATGCACTATTATAATCTGATTTTTAAGAATATGAGGGTTTCCAGTCTTGGAGGGAAGGCTTTTCCCATTTTAAGATGTGCCTCAGCCACTGCCCTTCCTGTTAAGGTCACACCAGAGCAGGCTCTGGCACCGGAAGCCTGAGTTTGAATCCAACTCTTTAGCTGTGTAACCCTGTGCAAGTGACTGAGGCTCTCTGTGTGTTATCTGTACAATGAAGATAACAGCTTTTATATCTCACAGGGTTGTCATGGGGATTAAATGAGATAACACCGATAGGAGGCTTAGTGTTTAGAAGGTAGTAAGGTTCCCAGTGACTATTTCTGTGAGATGCCTACCACCAGGAGCATGTCTTCCCATGCTTTCTAATTTCTGGTTTTTGCTTGGTTGAGCCACCTGGAATTGTAAGGAGACGCTCACGTCCAGTTCCTGCCCTGGTCTGCACTCACACTCCTCCTCCCATCCTGCCGTGCCCACCGGGGCATTCCCACGGAGCAGGCAGCACTTTGTCAGGAGTCAGAGATGCTTCCTCCTGGCATCTCAGTGTCTCCAGCAATGGCCACACTTGGTTCCTCGATGGTCATTTTGAGTCAGCCCAGGGCCAGTGGCATGGAGGGACTCTGAACCAGTAACATGTGGTGATGATAGATACATACATGAAAACTCCGAAATCGACACATAAGCTCAGCGAGAGGGAGGAGTGGGCCCTGGGGGAGGTCGCGACCGGCCTGGGGTAGGAGGCGGGGTGAGTGGAGCCACAGAGGGCCCCCCGGGAGGGAGTGATGCCGAGGGGGGCCTTGAGGCCGAGGAGGGTGGGCTGGGGGCCGGGTGGGCGTTCCAGGCAGGGGGAAGGATCCGAGGGATGCCCAGACCAAGGTGCCGCTGAGTGTTGCTGGATGTGAGGGACAGAACGCTGTGACTCCAGCAAAATCCCAGTTTAATGGCTGAAAAAAGTCTCCTGGAGAACACAGCTTGATCCTTGGGTGCAGGCAGGCTCCCCAATAAGGAAGACCCCCCCAACTTACCTTCCCGAATTGCTGGCTTCCTGCCTAGGGTAGAACCCGCCCAGTGTCATACCACATGGGATGAGACGGGTCCGGAGGGGCCATGCCTTGTGAGGGTCTCCCTTCCCCGCCATCCTGTGGGCACCGACCTGACCCACCATCGCCCGCTTTGCTCCATGCTGCCCTCCCTTACTGCCTACGGAGCCCAGGGTGCTCCCTCTGCAGAAGCTCTGTCTACACTGGGAATTCTTGCCTGTCCTGCCAACCCTGGGCACCAGAATCCTGACTGCGGGGCCCACTGCTGTGTATCAGGAGCAGACACGTATGTGTGTGTAGGTGTGTGTGTAACGCTACTTGCACTAATTTCATCAGAACTTTATATAAAGAAAACCAAAGGATGCGTTGAAATATCATGTAGGCATCTCGAAGTCACAGTCTTTCTCTGTAAACAGGTCCTCTTCCAGGGCCGCCTGTTTCCATAAACTGTTGCAGCAGCCAAGCCCGTCAGAGCTGATCTTACCAGGGCCTCTCCCGTCCACTACCAAGCCCTGCCCACCCTACCTCCCAGGTGTCCACTCCATCCAGGCGGATCTCTTTCTCTCCCTCCAAACCCTCAGTCTGAGCTACCGCCACAACCTTCCTGGACTCCTAAAAAGCCTTCTGACTGGGCCACCCTCATGCCATCTGGAACATCCCCAACCTATTCTCCAGCCAAATCCAGGGTGACTACTTTCAAGTCAGAAATCTGGTCGTGTCTTCACCATCCACTCCCTTCTCCGCCTCCCTCTGCTCCCAGGATGGAGATCCTAGCTTCCTTCTTCCACTTGTTCCCATACAGCTTCCCCTCTCCCTTCTCCTCCCTCATCTCCTGAGATGCTGCTCACCTTTGACCTGGGAGCTTATTCACGCTCACTTCCACTCCCATGCACCCTTGCACATTCAGTCCATGAGGAACTCCCTCTGGGACACCACCGGTGACCTTGGGTGCCTGGTCGCCTGTCCTGGGAGCCCCGGTCCTGTCCAGCCCTCACCAGGGTTTTGTCTCTACAATCAGCAGCATCATTGTTTCTGTCTTTCCCACCAGCTTGCAGGCTCTCTGAGGAGGGTTTTTGTTCCCCTCAGTCTCCCCAGAGCCTGGGACAGGAGTAGAAATGCAATATAAATTAATGAATTCCTCATTACTAATTTAGAGGCCATCAAGCAGGGTCCTACCAGTGGGCTCCTTAAGTGTGGAATTTAATGCCAAATCCCCATGTAATTTTAAACATTTCTTTCACTAAAATTTGGGGAGAAATGTCATAATGAGAGCCACATGGGGAGGGTACCTCTTGCATGTATTTGCAGAAGTGGAGATGTGTGTAAAATGACTTTCTCAGGAAAAATTCTCAGACTGTTAATATTAACCCAAGGTTAAAATGAAAAGTTATTTCCCTGGTGGGTTGCACTGAGCAGGAGAGAAACACGTGAGGGAAGAGCATCATCTCACAGACCTCTGAGCTCTTGATGACTTTGGAGGAAGGAAAAGAAACTTCTCAGAGCAGGCAGGAGTGAGACAGGAGCTGTGTCTGCACTGACTGCTCTAACAGATTCATTTGCGGTTATAAGGTGGTGCAACACAGACACAGAATTCAACATATCGATCATTAGGGAGCTAATGAGAAAACATCATACACGTATCACCTGAAAGCTGCAATGGAAAGAATCGCTGTATCACTGGAAGGAGCTAGAAATGGGACAATCAACATCAACAAAATCTATTGTTCCCAGGTTGCAAAACTGAGGGATTATTTCTACTGCAAGTCAGAATGAAACCTGTTTACATTTGTCAGCAAAATGATCACATTTTACACCATTAACATTTGGCAAGATGGAGCACCCTCCATTAGCTAATCTGCAGATGTCCCAGCCACGGATTCGGGAAAACAAAGAGCCTGGCAGTGCTGACTGGTCCCCATCGAGCCGAAAGGATGAGCGAGGGCTGCCTCTGGGTCACGGCTCAGGTAAGGCAGCAGCCGTGTGGGCAAAATGGAATGGTTCATTGAAACAATTCAGGATCTTGTGGCTGTTGGGAAAAATGTCACCAGGATGCATTAAATGTCAGATGGTACCCAGGCGGCGACCGCTGGCACATTAAGATATGCATGGGGTGGCCATAAAAGGCTTGGCACATAGCAGTAAATAACTTATGTTGCAAGGATGGAGGGTGGGTTCCATGTATTTGGCTCTAAACATGGCTGCTGAGGGCTTCCTGGGTGGTTCAGCAGTAAAGAATCCGCCTGCCATGCAGAAGATACAGGAGACACCATGGGTTTGATCCTTGGGAAGATCCCCTGGAGGAGAGCATGGCAGCCCACTCCAGTATTCTTGCCTTGGAGAAGCCCATGGATAGAGGAGCCTGGTGGGCTAGAGTCCCTAGTGTCGCACAGAGTTGGACATGACTGAAGCGACTGAGCACGCACGCGTGGCTGCTTCAGTTGCCAGGGCGAAGGGCTTAGCTGGGACCCCTCCCCATCCTCCGCCCTGGCTTGATGCGGTCACTTGACAGTGTCCTCTGGTTTCAGTTCTTCCTGGTGGAATCTAGCTAATGACTTTTCCTAGCTTCACCTGTCCTCCACTCCCAGCTGTCCTTTTTGACTCAAAACTCATTGGCCACCTAGGAAATAAGGCTCATAGGGGCCACCCACCTAATGGCCAGTGGGCATTCTCCCCAGGGAGAGAAGCCCTCACAAGATGCTCCAAGCCAAACCTGCCTGGTGTGGGGACAGATGCGGCTGAATGGGGAGCAGTGCACCCAACACAGGAGATGCGCCTACTGATCTGCTGGAAATTCTCCAAAGATCCATCAACAGTGCTGAGACTGAAAACCAACAGTTGGTCCCCAAATTTTCCTTGATAAATCGATTTGTGGAGTTGTATACAAGTGGATCTAAGAAAATATTTTGAAATAGAAACACTGCAAGATTTATGAAGAGAGAATCATAGCTCAGAATTTGTGCTGATACACAGGTATTTATGGAACAAATGAATGAATGAATGAGTGATCCTCATTCCAAGGACAGATGTGTTACCATGGAGTAAGGTAAAGCATTCCTGCTTATTCCTCAGACTGTCCTTCTAAGCAGAAATATGATAACCAATCCACACAAAGCAAATAAATATAAGGCTCTGGGAGCAGGGCCGCACAGGTATCTTTTTATGCAAAAAGATGAGCAACTGTGGAAATGAAGAGCCATCAAAGAAAACAACCTTTATTCAGCCAACAGAGCCATTTAATATGCACTAGCGGAGCAGCTTACAATTGTTATGGTTGCACTAGAATCCAAACTGGAATCTTCTAGCCCAGAAGACTCCACTAATGGATTTTCCAGTGTAACCCCTGCTACCATGATAATACAGCAGATTGATCTGAAATTCAGACAATGGTATCACTATTTTGCATTTACATGGTGCTTTGAAAAAGTACTTCTATCCATTATTTCACATGCACACACAGTATCTCTGGAGGAGAGTGAGGCGGATATTTTTCTCTGCAAGGAAAACCGACACTCTGGGAAGCTCCTCTTGCCCTCAGTTGCCCAGGGGTCAAGGGTGAGCCAGACAGAAGCCCCACCAACCCCACCCCACCCCTCTTCTCAGTTCAGACTGAGTTACAGCATGTGGGTAGCTAGATATGAATAGAGAAAGGAGAGCATGGGCCAAATGGCAGGAAACCATGCATCTTATAAACAGCAAGTGTCCATGGGCAGACAAAGGAGAGCAGGGACCTCCAGACTGACAGGAAACCATATATTTTGGGGTGATGAGTGTCCTGGAGGCAGACAAAGAAAGGTAGGAAAAAGCATTCATCTCTAGCGTCTGAAAGTAGCCTGTTGCTCATTATGCTTTCATTACAACAGTTAGCCTTGCAGATAAGAAGTACCTATCATACATCAAGGCTGTAACACTTCTGATCAAAGCTAAATAAGGACTGAACGCTCCCTTCCCTAGAACCTCATGCGTGCGTGCTCAGTCGTGTCTGTCCCTTTGAGACCCCATGGACTGTAGCCCACCAGGTTCCTCTGTCCACGGGATTTCCCAAGCAAGAAGACTGGAATGAGCTGCCGTTTCCTACTCTAGGGGAGCTCCCCAACCCAGGGATCAAACCTGCATCTCCTGCTTTGGCAGGTGAGGTCCTTACCACTAGCGCAACCTGGGAAGCCTTCTCTAGAACACTTGTCAGTGTCTACTCAGCCGCTGAGGTCAGGGAAGAGGACAGCACTCACATGGGAGGCGGAGCCAGGGATGACCTTGGATGGGCCCTGCAGGGATGTGGTGACCATCGCATAACTTCTTTGCTCTGCTCTTGCTTCTGCCTCACAAAGCCCTGGAGGGCCACCAGGAAGGGAAGGGTGTTAACTGGGGACATGATGTGGAGGGATGAGGCTTCCAAATGTCGCCGGATTCCTGGCACTGAAGAGGAGCTCTGCTGTGGGAGAGCGGCTGTCGGGGGTTACTTTGCTGTGCCCAGGGCTGAGGGTGCTCTGGAGCACGAAGAGGCTCTCCTCCACTCTGCAGGATAATTACTTCAATTTCCTTCACTCACATGGATGTTTAATTTTATAACATTGTTATTGGACCCAGGGAGAAAAATCCCGTCGGAGCCCATTATTAACATCCTGAAAATGGCAAGCATCATCTCAGAACAAATAGCTAAAATAATGTTTTGCCAGGGTTTTATTTTTGCGTTGTGAAGGGGACATGCTGAGCCGCCTTTTGGAGTTTGGTGTGTTAGAACCAAGTGCTTCAGAAACAAAGGAAACTGAACAGAACGGGATGGGAGATGGGGGGAACTTCATTCCTCCCCACAACCTTGGAGTACAGTCATCACACCCCTGCAGAGAGAGGGGCAGAGTGGACTGGGGCCGAGGAGAGACTGCCCCCATGAGGAGGCCCCGGCCTCCCGCACTGTGCCTGGTGCTCCTGTGTGATGGTTTGGACCCTGGGCTGTTCCTCACCCACTCTGCCTCTTGCATCTGCAAGCTCAGAATTTGGCATCTCTCAGTTACAGACGCAGGAGATGTGGGTTCATTCCCTGGGTCGAGAAGATTCCCCGGAGGAAGCAATGACAACTTGCTCCAGTGCGCTTGCTGGGAAATCCCGTGGACAGAGGCGTCAGGTGGGCTACAGATGGAGGCGTCATCTGTGTTTACAGCTGTTCCCCATCGTTGTGTCTTCTTTACTGACAGGCTGATTCTTCACCACTAGCACCACCTGGGAATGCCCTGGGTTTCCTGCTCCTTGGGCTGGAGAGATCCCCTGGAGAAGGCAATCACAACCCACTCCAGTATTCTTGCCTGGAAAGTTCCATGGACAGAGGAGGAGCCTGGTAGGCTACAGTCCCTAGGGTCATGAAGAGTCAGACATGACTGAGCGACTAAGCATTTGCATTACTGCCTAAGCACCTCCTCTTGTTAGATCAGTGGTGGCATTAGGTTCTCATAGGAGCTCAAACCCCACTGAGAACTGTGTGTGAGGGATCCAGGTATCGTGCTCCTTATGAGAATCCAGTGCCTGATAATCTCAGGTGGAGCTGATGCAGTAATGCTGGTGAGCGGCTGCAAATGCAAATTATCATTAGCAAAGAGTTTGACTGCACAGAGACGGTAATACAGCAACTGCTTGCAGACTCACATCAAAATCCGATCAGTGAATGGCAAGTGACAATTGTATAATTATTTCATTATATATGACACTGTAATAATAATAGAAATAAGAAAGAAAGAAAGTCGCTCAGTAGGGACTGTTGCCTACCAGGCTCCTCCGTCCATGGGATTTTCCAGGCAAGAGTATTGGAGTGGGTTGCCATTTCTTTCTCCAGGGGATCTTCCCGACCCAGGAATCGAACCTGGGTCTCCCAAATTGTAAGCAGACGATTTACCGTCTGAGCCACCAGGGAAGTGACACAATAGAAGGAAAGTGCACAATAAATGTAGCGCACTTGAAACATCCCGAAACCATCCCTCCCACCCCTGTCTTCCACAAAAACGGATCCCTGGTGCCAAAAAGGTTGGGGACTGCTGGTGGGATGCATGGCACTCTCAGTTACAGCTGGGCTGAGCATCTACCCACATTGGCCTACCAGCTGGCTATTGGTTTGGGATTCTTTTCTCGATGCCCAGACTGAGAGTTTGGATCAGGCTTATCCCAGGGCCAGTGACGACTTGATTCACAAACCATCCTGAAATCAGACACAGTGACAGTGGCTTTCTTCCTGCCCTGGTTCCCTGACTTCCATGCACTCAGGGCTTCGATCATTACCTGTCACCAATCACTGAGGATTTGTCATGGGGCTTCCGGGGCCTACCTTTGCCCCAGCACCTGTGAGTACTGGGTGTCTGGTCCTACAGCCTGAGCCCCGCAGGGCAGCACACTTGACTGACCTGGCATCACCTTGAGGAAAGGCATTTAATAATTTACTGGTACAGGAAGCACTCACTCTGAGACCTATTCAGAAACATGTTTTAAGGCTATAATCCAGAAATGTAATGTAAACTTGAAATATACACTGCTGCTGCTGCTGCTAAGTCGCTTCAGTCGTGTCTGACTCTGTGTGACCCCATTGACAGCAGCCCACCAAGCTCCCCCATCCCTGGGATTCTCCAAGCAAGAATACTGGAGTGTGTTGCCATTTCCTTCTCCAATGCATGAAAGTGAAAAGTGAAGGTGAAATCGCTCATTCGTGTCCAACTCTTAGCGACCCCATGGACTGCCGCCTACCAGGCTCTTTCACCCATGGGATTTTCCAGGCAAGAGTACTGGAGTGGGGTGCCATTGCCTTCTCCTGAAATATACACTAAACAGTGAAATTTGAACAAGGCTGCAATGTGTTGAATTTAGGAATCAGTGCTGACATGGATCTTAGAATTCCAGTCCCCACTATGGCTCAGATGATAAAGAATCTGCCTGCAATGCAACAGACCTGGATTTAATCCATGGGTTGGAAAGATCCCCTGAAGAAGGGAATGGCTACCCACTCAGGTATTCTTGCCTGGAAAATCCCATGGACAGAGGAGCCTGGCGGGCTACAATCCATAGGGTTGAAAAGAGTTGGACATGACAGAGAGACTAACACAGTCACCCCCAAAATGCCTGAGTTGTGGGTTGGACGAACTGGAGATTGTGCTGGAACCTCCTACGGATGCAGAAAGCTGGGTCTAGAAGACCCTCTTGCAAGCAGAGGCTGAGAGAAAAGGACTGGGCTGACCTGCAGCAGGAACATGCATGCTAATGCAGATGCTGATTTTAATTATACCTTCTGTGTTAGGTACTAATACATTAGATCCTGAGCTAAAGAGTCCCCTCCGGAGAAACTCCCCTCCCTCCTCGCCAGCCTCCTCCCCGCCTCCCACTCTCCCATCCCCAAAGCCTCTTCCACACATGCTTCAAGCTTTATTTCATCCACTTAATGCACTCTGCTCTGTGCTCAGGTACTTAAAATCTCCCATTACTATCACTCTGCCTCTTTTACGGCTTTTTTTATTTGCTCTATCATTTCACAGTCCAGTTGCTCTTTTCGGTCAGGTGGACTATAAAATACTCCGATAACAAGTTCACACCAGGAGCCCATGGCGGGCTCAATCCATAATGACCGCAGACTCTTCTATTATTTGCGTGTCCCAGATCAACACTTTGCGAAGGCTGCACATTCTCCTCCTACCCAGAGAGCTGACTTCCTCACTCCTCTGTCGGCTGCTCTGAGGGCATCTCCTTTCATACGAACAATTTTTCTTTTAAATAATCCAGCCTTACTCCTTAATTAGCTCTCTCCTCTAAAGGTCTTTTTTATCTATTGCTATACATTTAATATTATTTCTCACTACACTGGCGTTGATAACTATGAAATAAAATCGATGATGTAGCTCATCTCTGTGGAATGTCTTCATTGGCATGCTAGCCCTGCCTGTACCGTCAGAACACGCTTTTGTAGGCTCAGTGCCCACCTGGGAAGGGACAAGGCTAACAGAACACACCCCTACCCCGCAAGGGTCAAACCTCACTCTTCTTGTTCTGTGTCTTTGAGCCTCTCTGAGTCTTATTTGTGAGACGGAAATAGGAATAGTTCCTTAGGGGTTGTCCTGAGGACAGAAGGAGGTGCCCCCCTGTCCTTCAGGAGGCAAACACCTGGTATCAGTTCAGTCACTCAGTCGTGTCCAACTCTTTGCGACCCCATGAATCGCAGCATGCCAGGCTTCCCTGTCCAACACCAACTCCCAGAGTTCACCCAAACTCATGTCCTTTGAGTCAGTGATGCCATCCAGCCATCTCATCCTCTGTCATCCCCTTCTCCTCCTGCCCCCAATCCCTCCCAGCATCAGGGTCTTTTCCAATGAGTCAACTCTTCACATGAGGTGGCCAAAGTTCTGGAGTTTCAGCTTCAACGTCAGTCCTTCCAAAGAACACCCAGGACTGATCTCCTTTAGAATGCACTGGTTGGATCTCCTTGCAGTCCAAGGGACTCTCAAGAGTCTTCTCCTACACCACAGTTGAACAGCATCAATTCTTCCGTGCTCAGCCTTCTTCACAGTCCAACTCTCACATCCGTACATGACCATAGGAAAAACCATAGCCTTGACTAGATGGACCTTTGTTGGCAAAGTAATGTCTCTGCTTTTGAATACGCTATCTAGGTTGGTCATAACTTTCCTTCCAAGGAGTAAGCATCTTTTAATTTCATGGCTGCAGTCACCATCTGCAGTGATTTTGGAGCCCCCCAAAATAAACTCTGACACTGTTTCCACTGTTTCCCCATTTATTTGCCATGAAGTGGTGGGACTGGATGCCATGATCTTCGTTTTCTGAATGCTGAGCTTTAAGCCAACTTTTTCACTCTCCACTCTCACTTTCATCAAGAGGCTTTTTAGTTCCTCTTCACTTTCTGCCATAAGTGTGGTGTCATCTGCATATCTGAGGTTATTGATATTTCTCCCGGCCATCTTGATTCCAGCTTGTGTTTCTTCCAGTCCAGTGTTTCCCATGATGTACTCTGCATAGAAGTTCAATAAGCAGGGTGACAATATACAGCCTTGACGTCCTCCTTTTCCTATTTGGAACCAGTCTGTTGTTCCATGTCCAGTTCTAACAGTTGCTTCCTGACCTGCATATAGGTTTCTTAAGAGGCAGATCAGGTGGTCTGGTGTTCCCATCTCTTTCAGAATTTTCCACAGTTTATTGTGATCCACACAGTCAAAGGCTTTGGCATAGTCAATAAAGCAGAAATAGATGTTTTTCTGAAACTCTCTTGCTTTTTCGATGATCCAGCGGATGTTGGCAATTTGATCTCTGGTTCCTCTGCCTTTTCTAAAACCAGCTTGAACATCAGGAAGTTCATGGTTCACGTATTGCTGAAGCCTGGCTTGGAGAATTTTGAGCATTACTTTACTAGCGTGTGAGATGAGTGTACCTGGTGTACACAGGTCTTATTACCAGGGGTTACATGGAGTTTTTCCCTACCCTGGGGGAACACCTCATAGTAGACAGTCCTTGGTGATTCCCTTCTTGCCACAGTCTCACCCAAGAATGGCCCAGCCAAAATTCAAAACCTACCATCCCTGCTGCCTGGGTCAAGGCCAAAACTGCATCAGCCAAATGCATCTGGTCCTGAGTGATTACCCCGTGCACAAGGACATGGGGTACTACCCATGTTCATTCACTACTTCAGATCCAAGATGACTAGGGCTTCCACCATCTTGTTTCCTTAATTCAAATTTGCTTTAAAGTGTATTTTCTAAAGACATCTTTAGGAACTTCCCTGGTGGTCCAGTGGCTAAGACTCTGTGCTCCCGATGCAAGGGTCCTGGGTTCAGTCCCTGGTTAGAGAAATAGATCCTACACGCCTCAACTGAAGATGCCATGTGCTGCAACAAAGGTCCTGAGTGCCTCCTAAAACCCAGGGCAGGCAACTAAATATCTTTAAAAAAACCCCAAGACATCTCCATAGCTTCTAATATGAGTAGAAATCTGCTATCAACCAGGGCAAATTCGGGAGTATTGTTATCACTATCTTTCTTCAAAAGAATGTTTTTATTAATATTAACTGTATACCAGAGTAAGGATGAGGAGCTCAGCAAGGATCTTAACTCCACCTTTGAGGTGGATGTTATTTTCACCCATTTTACAGATAGGGAACTGGAGGCTGAGAGAAGATTTAGACTCTTCAGTCTTTCTCAGCAAGGTCATGCCCCTGGAACGTGAGTGGCAGACAGGACACAAGCTTAAGCTGGCTTGGTCCCTGCTCTTGGACCTTCCCTCCCAAGCCCACCCTCTAGGAGAATACATCTCTTGGGCCCCACCTGGTACCATACAGGCTGGCCCCTCATTGCCCACAGCTACCTGGAGTCCCGATCTCATGGGTCAGAAAGTGCCAGTGGATCCAAGCATTGGCAGGCCCAAATATCAGCTCTGGGTATGAAGGATGGAGTATTTATCACCTGCAATCACTCTTCACATCGAACCCCTGCCATACTGATTGCTGGCTGGCAGGTGTCACGGCTTCACCCAATGATAGCAGTACATTCTCATTGTGCATAAAATCTGCATACTTTTTCCTATCAGTTCATCCAACTAAAAATAATAATCTACAATTGAGATTCTTCTGTCTTCCATCTTATTTTTCTCCCAGGCATTTTATCTTTTTCTGAATAGAAAGCACCTTGAAAATAAGATGGATGGATCAATTTATCAGTAGGACATGAAATCTACTTATTATCCCAGATAATTCTATTTACAATGTATCCCATCCATTTCTAAAAATTATTTGAGCTGACTTATGGTAACAAATATACAGATGCCAAGGTCATTAAGACAAATCTAAGAAATTAAATAGTGTAGAGATGAAGAGGAATATATGGTATGTGGCCAAGTGAGAGTCTCATGAAACTGTTATGTTCAGTGGAGATTAATTATAACACTATCCGTCATTACATCTGTCGTTTGTTAGCACATCCTCTTTTATATTTGCTTTATATACACTATTTCATTAGAGCCACCCAACCAGTCTCTTGTCAGGAATTATTGTCCCTGGTTTCAAGACAGAGTGACAGTAGTTACAGTAATTTGCCTAATGCTCCAACTTCCACAGGCCCTAGGAATGCTTTGATTGCCTTCCTGGCCTGGTCTGGTCAAAGAAGTTGGCATTGCCTCCTTTGGCCACAGGGGAGCTCAGTCCACCCACCACACCCCATCTCTGAGCAGCGTTCCCTCCCAGCACTCAAACCAAGCTCCCAATGCACTGAGCAGGCCTTGGTTTAGTCCTTAGCCCACTTCCCAGCCACAGCCTGATGTTATGGACCGAGTGTGTCCCCCACCCCGGATTCATAAGTTGAAATAAAAAACCTCTAGGGGAATTCTTGGGCAGTCCAATGGTCAGGACTCCATGCTTTTACTGCCCATGAGTTCAATGTGGCACTAGTGGTAAATAACCTGTCCGCAGTGCAAGAGACATAAGAGATTTGGGTTTGATCCCTGGGTAGGGAAGATCCCCTGAAGAAGGGCCTGACAACCCGCTCCAGTATTCTTGCCTGGAGAATCTCACAGACAGGGGAGCCTGGTAGACTACAGTCAGTGGGGTCTCAAAGAGTTGGACATCACTGAAGTGACACAGCTTTCACGCATGCAGGGGAACTAAGATCCTAAGTTGTGGAGTGTGGCCAAAATAAAAGAAAAAGAAATACAAGTCTCTCATGTGAGGAGAGGCTTTTGGGAGTGATTAGTTCATACGGATGGTGCCTGTAGGAATGAGATTAGTGTCCTTATAAAAGAGACCCCAGAAAGCTCCCTTGTCCCTTCCTCCACATAAGGATATGTGAAAACGGCTATCTGCAACCCAGAAGAGGACCCTAGCCTGACTATGCCGGCACCCTGAGCAGGTATTACAGCCTCAAGAACTGAAAGAAATAAGTTTGTTGTGTATCAGTAACCCAGTCTGCATCATCTTGTAACAGCAGCCCAAACTGACTAAACATGTACCAACTCATTCTCCTTTCCATTGGGCCACCAGGTGTCCACAGTTGCCCCAGGTAAATGGTGTATTGGGAGGACCCAGTGAACATGTATTGGATAACTGAATGAATCACTTCAGTTGAGTTCAGTCCCTCAGTCGTGTCCGACTCTTTGAGACCCCATGGACTACAGCATGCCAGGCCTCCCTGTCTATAACCAACTCCCAGAGCCTACTCAAACTCATGTCCATCGCTTTGGTGATACCAACCATCTCATCCTGTGTCATCCCCTTCTCCTCCTGCCTTCAATCTTTCCCAGCATCAGGGTCTTTTCCAATGAGTCAGTTCTTCACATCAGGTGGCCAGAGTACTGGAGTTTCAGCTTCAGCATCAGTCCTTCCAATGAATACCCAGGACTGATTTCCTTTAGGATGGACTGGTTGGATCTCCTTGCTGTCCAAGGGACTCTCAAGAGTCTTCTCCAATACCACAGTTCAAAAACATCAATTCTTCGGTGCTCAGCTTTCTTTATAGTCCAGCTCTCACATCCATACATGACCCCTGGAATGAATCACTAAGTGAGGGAAAGACGAGTGGACGACTGGCAGAAGCCATATGGTCACACCCCTGGATCCAGACCCACGTACGCCAGAGCCTCTAAGCTTCAGGCTTTTTCCTCTGTACCCTGGCCTCCTTGGCATGCCTGACCTCTTGAGCTTTACACAAATCTGCCAGAGCTCTGAGTGCATCGCACAGCCTCAGGCCACTGTCCTGTCCCGATTCCCTGGGACGTGTCTCCTGGAGCTACACAACGCCACAGCCCTGCCCGCCCTTGTCCACCACCTCCACATTGTGCAGAGGCTCCCCAGCAGCAGAAAAGTCTAGACTCTGCAATTCCAGAGTGCCCTGCTGCCCTGATACCTACAGCAAAGTCATGGATCTTGCTAAGGCACTGCCAAAGGAAGACTATGGGGCTTAGAGCGGGACCAAACTTGACTTTCTCAGAGGTTTCAGCCGCTGTCTTTGCCTTGGGAAGTAACAATGGAATATTCCATGAGAGTTACACTTAGCTTCCTTATAATGGCCATTCAACACATTGTTTTGATGGAAACATCACAAATCCATTTTGTGAAAAGCCAACGATATTTGCACCCAAGAATTCAATAAAAGAGGACATGAAACTCTGGGAAAGAAATAATCAAATTGTCCACCCAGAGTGGAGTTAAAATTATCGTAAACATTGATCCTTCATTGCAGGGAACAGAAATAATAAACAGTTGCTGAAATTGCATAGCTGCAGAGACTTCATTCTCTAATTGTCAAAAGGCATTAAACATCAACTATTTATTCTGCAGCCGAAGAAGCGAAAACAGACTCCAGTGCCTCCCTTCACCAGAGGTTGTCCCTGATTGTCATGCAGAGATTGCAACAGAGGTTACTGAGAAAAATTGTTTGCATTTATTAATCAAAAGGAGTCAAAGGCATATAAGATATCATCAAGGCTCCCTTGTGCTGGGGGTATGCTGACAACTAACATTCCTGATGGAGTGTTTGCAGAGTGTTTGCAATCTGTTCAGAGCCTTTTTTCTTTGCAGGTGCAAATCTTTCTATCTCAGGCATCAAAGAAACAATTGAAAATTAAACATAGTAAACATCGTGATACAGGTTTCAATCTTCCATTTTTTAAGACAACGGAAGAGGTATCACTAATTTCAAAGCAATGTTTGTGTTCTTATTTGTATGCATTAGTATTTCATTAGTTGGATATTAAGCCCTGTGGCTCCATTCCCTCCTTTCTTTTGCCTCTTTTGTTTTTTAAAAAATTAGAAAGTTGAACTGCTCCCGAGATGTCTTTTACACGGAAGCATCCATGCATAGATAATCATCTTGCTCAGCCTGTTTGATCAGTAGAATAAGTCACAATTGTTTGGGTAAAGTCAAGCAGCAGACGATAGATTAAGGGAGAAAGCATTCTTTCTGGTAAGAACTTCAGAAGCAAATACAGCCTCACTAACTTGCTGCTGAATAATGTATTTACTGCACTCTTGGTAGGTGCCTTTTAATATGTTGATTTTCTTAAATTGCTTCTCCCCACTCTCACTCCATTTGGTTTTAAACTCATCCCCACGTAAGATAAACTAAATGAAAATACAATCAGCATGTATTATCCTGTTTGATATCTAAATATTAGAAGTGATTTTTAAAATATTTTGTATTTAACCAATATCTGGCTTTGGGACATTACATTTAACTTGTGATATTTCTTGCACCATATGAGTTAGATACTAATAAGCTTCTTCCTCAGGGACTTTCCAGGTTGCTCAGTAGAGAAAGAATTAACCTGCAATGCAGGAGACCCAGGTTTGATCCCTGGGTCGGGAAGATCCCCTGGAGAAGGAAATGGCAGCCCACTCCAATATTCTTTCTTGGAGAAACCCATGGACAGAGGAGCCTGGTGGGCTACAGTCTATGCGGTCGCACAGAGGCAGACATGACTGAGTGACTCGGCAGGCACACATGTACACACAACCTTCTTCCTTAAGGTCTACTAAATTTATACACTCTGGACAGGAAATTGACTTTCTTAAACAAATGCAAGGTCACTCGCGTTAATAAAAATATAACCCTTTACTGTGCTCCATAAAGGAGAAGGAAATGGCAATCCACTCCAGTGTTCTTGCCTGGAGAATCCCAGGGATGGGGGAGCCTGGTGGGCTGCTGTCTATGGGGTCACACAGAGTCGGACACGACTGAAGTGACTTATTAGTGCTCCATAAAATGGTACAAGTTAACATGAATTCTGTGGTTACTTTTTTAGTAAACAAGAATAATGCTTAAGGCTTTGGTTGAACGTATTTATGGAGATAATGTGTTATTTAGTTACTGTTCCTTATTCAAGTATAATACATAACTATTTATTTGCCTTAAAAATCTTTAATTTGTAAAGCTCCAGTGGGTGGGGAGAATATTTGCTAACCCTAGTGGGCTGCCTCAACCCCCACCTCCTGGGTGAGCTGTGTGATGCTTGTTCTATATATGACAGGTGCAACAGGACAGGTTGTGACCCATGGTCTATCTCATCAGTGCCAATTGCACAAGCATTTAGCGAACAGCTACTGTGTCCAGCATCAACCTTGTAATAAGCTAGGATACCATGGGATTCCACAGCATTGAAATGTGCTCATTAATATCATGCCCATCTGCTGTAGCACCCCTTTCCAAAACTAAGACTGAACAAATAAAAATTTGTTTCTAAATTGCCCTTGACCATCACAGAGTGTTTTAGAAGCATTGTAACCAGACATTCATAAATATTTTATTTGGGTGACTTCAAAGTAGTGATATAGAATGACATGTCCCCCTGTCCAGCATTGAAAATGACTGGGGGAACTGGTATTGCAAAATTCAGAGTGTTATCAAACTAAGAGCCATCAAAATCATCCACTGATTGCCTAGACAAATGGTCACAGCCTTGGAGACACAGTTGCACGTATGCAGTTCCTTGACCTCAGCTCTCAGATTTGGGGATGTGGGATTGTCTCGCCACTTGTGCCCTTCTCCTGGGTCAAGATCCAGAGACCCTAGCAACCACCATTCATTAGATGGTTAATTAGCTAGCCACTGGCACATCTGTAGTTAACCTCAGACCCTAAGGAAGAGAGAAGCAAGGCTCAATTAGTGACTAGTCCACCTTGTCTTTGAGTCTGGGTGGTTCCTTTGGGTTAAGAATGCTAACTAAGTCTGAATGGGAATAAGCCAAGGCGTTCTGGTCATTAAACCAGGATGAGAAGTTCCTGACTTCTTCACGCTTTGCAGTTTTTTAAGAGTTTTCTTTTAAAAAACTGAAAGTAAGGTTTGAGTCTTCCCAAGAGTGGCATGAAATACCCTCCCTTCTTCTGGAGCCTCTGCTCTCCTCTAAGATTTTAAACATTAAGCCCACGACGTTCAAGTAGCAGGAGGAGAAAGTAAAAGAAATCAGGATGGAATAAAGAGGATCACGTTTGTGAAAGCTCATCTGATCACTTTAGGAAAACTTCTGACTAGGAGCAATATTAACTTCTCAGATGAGGAAAAGCCAGGGTTCTGTAGAATCACAGAAAAACCTGAAAGAAACATGTTCCAAAGAGCGATTTTCCGTGCCAGCGGGGCTCCCTCAGGTGTGGGTGTCAGCCCGTGTCCCCGGCGGGGCGGCCTGGGTGCTCCTCGGACTTGAGGCTGCTTACATCTTCATGGAAACATCTGATGAGGTCACTTGGAAATGCACCCGTTTAAAACTGTCAGCCTCTCTTGAGCAAGTAGTTGTTAAAGAACATACCCAAGCTCCCCAGTAATTTACTTGTTCAAGATGTCTCAGAGGCTGCATTTTGATGCTGGAGACAGTGGGCAGAGATTAACAGCTGAAGGCCTGCTCTCTGGAGGACTCACAGCTGGAAGGGCATGTACATCCTGTGCGCCTTCCCAGACAATAGGGTATGCAGGTTTTATGCACCCAGTGATGAAGGTTAAGTCTAGGGTAGCTCTGTTTATTTGCTAGGTCAGTAATTTCAATGACTTCTTTTCAAAGACTTCCTTTAGAGAGGAGAGGAGTAGTTCCGCTCAGATGTAGAGTTAAAGCGTCTTCAGTGAGAGATGCCGTGTTTTTCTTTTGAGAGCCTAAGGCCCCATACTGATCAAGAAATACAAATTCCATTTTACATGGAGCACGGTGATTTGAACTGTGATGAAAACTCAAAGCAGTGAGCTTCCAAAAGTTTCGTATGCCTGCTGAGACTTGAAAACGATGAAATTTTGGAGAGATTAAAAATTTCTATTCGAGTCAAGTAAAAGAACACAGGATTATTTTACTCCCTTTTTATGGTTCTAAAATGACTTATTGGGTGATCAAAGGGGAAAGTGTTCCCTCACTCATTTTATAGGAAATAGAGAGTACCTACTATATGACCACTTTTGGGCTAATTTCTGGACATAGAGATGAAAATACATGGAATGCTTAGGGGCAGGCATCTGAGTGGGGAGGTGAGCATGCAGTCAAGAAGACATTCATCTACACCAGGCAGCGACTGAGTGTCAGGCAGTGTCCCCACCATGTTGGGCATCAGGGGACTGGGCTGGACACGACAGACCACCTCTGTCTTCATGGGGCATGTGAAAGTGTCCTGCATGAGACACAAACATGAAACAAATGACTCCATGCTTCTGAACCGCTGAGTGTGGCTGGTGCTCTGAGCCCGTGGGATGGGGAGACAGCCCCCTTGCAAGGATCCGGGGGCAGTGGGGGTCACAAAGAGTTGGACACGACTTAGCAATTGAACAACAGTTTGGATATTAGCAAGCTCATCCTGGGGACAGTAAGGAAGAGAATGGGAGGTGGATAGAGCTGGACTGCTCCATTAGTTCTGTTGAGAGACCATTTCAGTTGATAACCAGGGCAGTGGCCATGGAGCTGCCTTTTAAATTTCACCATCACAAACATTTCTCATGGGTGGAAGGGGTGCGGCAGATTTTAACAATTAGGACTACAGCCTGGTTACAAAGTGGGGACAAATCACCTTCAGTAATGTGTCCCCCTTCCCTGGCCCTCTCTTGCTAACCTTTTGAGAGGAGCAGAACATGTCAAGTTCCCTATGGGGTAAGTCATATTGTTTTTACTTAAGAAAGTGAAGCTCAGCCCTGTGATGGGAAGACTGAAGTTTCCACTGAAATACAAGCAGCGTTTCCAACTGGTCATGACAACGCTGCATAATAAGGTTTCTATCCATGGCTGTACTTCAGCCCCCAAGACTTCTGCTTGGTGATTCTGGGGGATTGCTGCTCTCTTGCTACTGACAGTCCCCACCCCACTTTAGTCCTTCCCTGCTGAACAAAGATGGGCGGGGTACTAGCTGCTGACTGCCCCATATCTTGACAGTGAATGCCTGAAGCTGGCTCCCCTTCTGTAATCCATCTTTACAGTCCCCCAGCATAAGCTCATCTTTCCCTGTTGAGAGGTCCCCCGAACTTCAGAGGCATGAACATCCTCCCTTGCTGCATCAGGATAAGTAGACCCAGACCTGACTTTGTTGATGACAGATGTGCCCCTGGTCGTCCAGGGCTCTTGGCCCCCAGGCACTCAGGGGTGGATGCTGAAGAAGCAGGCAGCACACAGAGTTTGGGACTCTGCCAGACTGGGTTCACTTCGGTCACTCACTACCTGGGGAGCTTTTAGTGGGTTATTTGGCCTCTCTAAATTTCAGCCCTGTGTGTGTGTGTGTGTGTGTGTGTATGCACACGCGCGCGCTCAGTCGCTCAGTCATGTCTGACTCTTTTCAGCCTCTGTGTGTGTGTGTGTGTGCGTGTGTGCACACGCACACTCAGTTGCTCAGTCATGTCTGACTCTTTGAGGTCCATAGCCATTCCCTTCTCCAAGGGAATCTTCCTGACAGGGACCGAACCTGGGTCTCCTGCATTACAGGCAGATTCTTTACCATTTGAGCCACCAGGGAAGCCCAAATCTCAACCTCATCTTCCTTAAATGGGGAGGATGCCTTCCACTCAGAGAGGTTAACGAGGGTAACATGCTAGAACTCATAAGAAGAATTCAGCACGTGGCTCACAGCAAGGAAGCTCTGCTCAATAAGCGGCGGTTATGTGGATGTGACGCTGGAAGTTCCTTCAGACCTCCCGTGACTCTGAAATAAGGGCACACACAATAAATAATGTTGGCAACTTTCCCAAGTGATAGTTTGAAGTCTGCATGAATGGAAGTTTCTGGGCATCTAGACACCTTTCACCCAAAGTGACTTATTCTTTCCGACTGAAACACAAAAGAGAAGCACCTCACAGGCAGAATGAAGAGGATTCTTGTCAAGCGTGAGAGACAAGAGCTAAACATTAAAGCCATGTCTTTATTTTTTTTTTTAAATAGTTGAATTCCAGAGTGATCAATTACTACTGCCTGGAAAAACCCTTCCAGATGGTATTATGTGCCTTCGAATAAGTGGCTGTAATAATAAAAAGTTACATCCACTTAAATGGATGTGGCGTGGAACAACTTCTGAGCGCTCAGCACATGCTGACACAGGCTCAAATTGTTCCCCAATACCGGAAGTGAAAAGAGGTTTGGACCACCTGGGGATCTGAGGTTGCCAGGAATCTACGGGGTAGATTCTGTTAGGCTCCCTGGAGTTGGTAAGTTTCCTTAGCCTATAAAAAAGCTGAGAGGCTGGACTTCCCTGGTGGTCCAGTGGTTAAGAATCCGCCTGCCAATGCAGGGGGCACAGGTTCAATCCCTGGTCCAGGAAGAGTCCACATGTCGCAGGGCAGCTAGGCCCTTGTGCCACAATTGTCGAGCCTGCTCATCTAGAGCCCGTGCTCTGCAACAGAAGAAGCCACCGCAGTGAGAAGCCTGCACACCTCAGTGAACACTAGACCCTACTGGCCGCAACTGGAGAAAGCCTGCACCTAGCAACAGACCCAGAGCAGCCTAAAATCAACCAACCAAGTTTTTAAAAGGGCTCATAGCTCAAGAAGGATCCCAGGTCCTGCTGTTTCACATGTGACTGCCTCGGTGCTTCTTCGAAGAAAGTCCCCATATGCACTGAATGTTTCTGTGTTGAAACCTAATTCCCAGCAAGATGGTATTAGGAGAAGGGGTATTTGGGAGGTGATTAGGCTACTTAATCATTAATGGAATTAGTGCCCTGGTAAAAGGGACCCATAAGAGGTCCCTCCATTCCTCTGTCACGTGAAGACACGGCAAGAAGATACCAGCTATGAAGCAGAAAGCAAATTCTTATCAGACACCAAAGCTGCCAGTGCCTTGATCTTGGTCTTCAAAATGGGGAGACATAAATGTCTGTTGTTTATAAGCCATCTAGTTTATGGACTCTAACAGCCTGAAGAGAGACCCAACAGAATACAGACCCAACAGAAGTAGTTTTAAAAACAGGACAGACCCCTATCCCCGTTTCATCTCATTTTAGGCCATGTTTAAAATATGCAGTGGCATTATCCACTGAAACTCCTGAACATTAGACATCACCTACTTTAATGGCATTGGAGAAGACTCTTGGGAGTCCCTGGGACTGCAAGGAGATCCAACCAGTCCATCCCAAAGGAAATCAGTCCTGGGTGTTCATTGGAAGGACTGATGCTGAAACTCCACTACTCTGGCCACCTGATGCGAAGAACTGACTCATTGGAAAAGACTCTCATGCTGGGAGGGATTGGGGGCAGGAGGAGAAGGGGAACGACAGAGGATTAGATGGCTGGATGGCATCACTGACTCGATGGATGTGAGTCTGAGTGACCTCCGCGAGCTGGTGATGGACAGGGAGGCCTGGCGTGCTGCGATTCATGGGGTGGCAAAGAGTCAGACACGACTGAGCGACTGATCTGAACTTCAATGGCCAACTAAATTCTGCTAGATTTGTCACTAGGTGTTCTATGTTGGGGTGGACATGTTTGGAGCTACAAAATATTGGAATCTCAAGTGTCAAATACTATTTTAGCCAAGTTCTAAAGCATATGAAGCAAGACTTTTTGAATTGAAATCCTAGGTACAAAAAGACAAGATATACCCACAAGCAATGGGGGTAGAGAAAATGCTGGAAAAGTTTGATTTGCCAAATTCCATGGACGCTTTTGCAAAAGATGTCCTTACTTCCAGATTCTCACTGGTTCCTTAAGGATATATTTTTAGAATAAAATTATTGAAGATTTGAAATATACAGCAAAATACCAAAAAAAGGGAAAAACACATATATAATCTCAGTTTTGTGGGATTTTCCCCACTCCATTTCTGGTATACAATTTTTTCCCCCTCCATAATTTAGATTTCATTGTGTATGCAAGTTTGCATTTTCAATGAACAACACAAGATATACTCTTACTATTGTTATTATACATCTTTTGTAGATATCATTTTATACATTTCCAAAAATTCCTGTAGGGGGTGTTCCATAGTTTACACGGCCATTCCCGTTCCTCTAGACATGCTGTCTGCTATTTTTTTCCTATTATAACTTGCATGGCAACTTAACTTGTGCAGTAAGGGGTTTTAAATATGCGCTTTAAATTATTCACTTGATTCAAGTATGAGATACAGGGTTATTGGGTTTAAAGAATTCAGGGCTCTTGAGACCTACAGTGCATTTAGGTGATGCTTATCTCATAAGTCACTAACCATATGCAGTGGAGGCAGCCTGAGCACTTAATCATATCAACTATCTGATTGGGTCCAAGATTTGCTGGGTCTTTACATGAAGTGCCCTGTGCTAAACTTTGTGGGAGGAAAAGAATTGATGACATCATTCTCAGCTTCAAACAGCACATCTTCTATTAGCTGGGGGTTGTCACTAGGATATTTGTGCATCATCCATCATGTTCCTCCTGCCCATTCTCTCTTCCTGGGCTAATTCTTTCCTTAACCCTCTCCCCAACCTCCTGCTCTGTGATCTGACCTCTGGGGAACACAAACTTGGTGTCCTTGCCTTCTGATTTCCACCTGGGTCAATGGACAGGATGTTCAAGAGACTAGAGAGAGCTAAAGGGTAGGAGAGGTCTTGCTCCATCCCTGCCTCATCACAGTTCTGGTGGCATCTGTGGTTGCAGCTGCCATGGGACATCCCTGTTCCAAGCTCTTGCCGGACCTGATGGCACCAATCCTCCATCTGTCCCAACAGCTACAGAGGTAGGAATGGTTTTTGACTGGAGCTGGTCTCACCCCTTGTGGTTCTGACCATCCCGTCTCTGCAAATAGTACATTCATTATACTTGCCTCCAGCTGAATTCTTTGAGCTTCATCTGTTTGCTCTCCAGAGCAGATACACCTCCCACACAGTTTAAGTTCCACTTGCTCCCTGCCTCACTTCCACATCTTCTCACCTGCCTGGCCAATCAGAAACTCCAATGACGCTCAGCTATGTGCTCACCCCAGGCCAACACTCAACTGCTGAAATGTGCTCTTGGGTTGAGTTCCACCCTCAAAATCAGCACTCCCTGACGATCCTCCTAAGCTTCTTGGGCATTTCACCTTTCCTCATTTCCAAAACAACCATCTCATGCTACTCTTTCTTTACTCAACTCCCTCAGCACTCTTCCCTGTTCACTATGTCAACTCTTCACTGTCCGTTATCTGCTACCCTCCACATCTTTGACCTCACCTACTAATACTCTCCCACCTCCTGACAGTTGCCTGGCTATACTGGTTTTTCTTCTGATCCTTAAATGCATTAAACTCCTAACTGCCTCCTGCTTCCCTGAGAAGGCACACCCTCCCGTCCCCAGCAGTTCCCTGCCCAGGGACCGACTCTGACCTCCTCTCTTCCACTGTGAGAGAAGTGCCCTTGTTTCTCCAAAAAGCTACTCTCCTCCCCATGTTCTGCCTCCCTGCCCCTCTTGCCTCATCATGCAATTCCACTCCCTCAGCCCTGTAAGACCACTTTCTCTATCTGATCATCTCCATGAGCACTTAGGCATGTTTGATGAATATCTCCCACGGTAAACACCACCTCCTAGAGCCCTCTGCTGACTCCCCAGACTCCTCACTCTGCTCCGATCACATTCAAGCTTCTTAGATGTGTCAACGCATGTGTCTACCTCCTCCCATCCCATCCTCTCCCTGGCCATCTCTCCAGCTGTGTTTGTGCCCCAGTGGCCCCCTAAGGTTACTCTTGTCAGGGCCACCAAAGACCTTCCAAACTGTCCAACACAATGATCTTTTCTGTCCTCATTTCGCCTAACCTGTTGTTATTGTTCAGTCACTAAGTCAACTCATTGCAATCCCGTGGACTACAGCACGCCAGGCTTCCCTGTTCTTCACTATTTCCCGCAGTTTGCTCAAACTCATGCCCACTGAGTCAATGATACCATCCAACCATCTCATCCTCTGTCACCCTCTTCTCCTCCTGCTCCCAATCTTTTCTAGGATCAGAGTCTTTTCCAGTAAGTTGGCTCTTTGCATCAAGTGGCCTAAGTATTGGACCTGTTAGCGGCATCTAAGAGTTAACCACTCTCTCCTGGAAAGCATCTTTCCTCTTCTTGTGGCTTCTGGGTCACCTCATTCATTGATGGCTTCTTCCCAGTCTCCTTGGCTGGATCTCCCTCCTCCACCAGAAATCCCAGTCTCAGCACACTGTCTTCTTTACCTACCTACCCCTTGCTAATGTCATTTAGTTTTATGGCTTTCTGTGCCACCTGGGGGCTGATGAGATACTGGGCTTATATGTTTGGCCTGACCTCTCCCCTTGTGCTCATGCACTGGGCTTGGCATCTCCAGGCATCTCAGACTTACTATGGCCACACAGAACTCTTGAATCTGCATCACCCTTCCCCAACTCATACACCCAGCATCATATGAAGGAAGAAACTCATGTAGTTCTTCTCCTGCTTTTACCACTTGGAGAATCGCTCCACCCTCTGCCACCTGCTCAAGCTAAACCCAGCTCACTCTTTCTCTCCTCATCTTTCACCTGCCTCTCCCGCACAAATGGCTGCACCTCCTAACTACATTCTCAATCCACGCATCTCTTTCCATCTTGCTGCTCCCAGCTGGTCCCAGCTGCCTTTATTTCTTACCCAGATTGGGGAAATAGCTTCCTAACTAGTCCTCCCATGTCCACAGTTGCCTCTTGCAGCACTCCACAACACACTGGCTAGTGTTGTCTTTTAAAAATCTTTCTACACCACTTCCTTGCTTTAAACCCTACAGTAGGTGCCAGTGTACTGGGAATAAAACCCAACCCTTTAGTCTGACCTACAAGACCCTACAAGAACTGCCAGCCTTCCCTGTCTCTACAGCACCCATGTCTATGATCTCAGCTACCAACACTCTCTGCCAGCTGACCATATCTTAGCCCGCATGCTGTTTTTCTTCTCTTCCTGGTGTTCATTGAGCTCTTTGATGTCTCAGGGCTTCTGCACCTGTGGTCCCCTCTGCTGGGAATACAGCACTGGGAGCATCTCAAGGCTGGCTCCTCCCTCCTGTTCACAGGACAGCTCAGACATCACCTCCTCCCTGAGGCGTCCAACCAGCTCACCTGCTCCTGCCTCTGTTCCACTGTCTTGAGGTGTCTTCTTTACAGCACTGATCTCAAGTTGTTTTGTTTGCTTGTTTGTTGTTTGTCTTGCCTGCCCTCCCCCGCCCCATTGGTGCATACGCTGCAGAGAGCGGAGCTCTGCTTTGTTTATTCACAGTACTGGGTCCCCCACCCAGAACAGCGCCTGGCACATAGTATGTGCTCATAAACTATGTGTCTAATAGCAAATGAATTCAGCAGAAACCAAAATAACTGTAACAACTATAACTTAAATAACTGCAACAGGCAGACGGGAAAACACATGCTCTGTGCCCTGAAAAGGAACTCAAATGTATTTCAGCTCTGAGCCAGCTGTATTATATAAGGCTCTCAGTGACTCTGAGGAGTAGGGATTGTTCCCTGCCTTTTAAAAATGAGGAAACTGAGGCACACAGTGATTGAGTGGCTTGCCCAGGGTCACACAGGGCAGCTGAGCTGGTTGGTTATGGCCTGAGTCCACTTCTGACTTTAGGATGCCAGTGACATCACCACTATCGGATGTTTGACTATCACCCCACAGCAGTTAATTTCATGTGGCAAGTTGGCTGTGCCACAGTGCCCAGATAATTGGTCAAATATTATTCTGGATATTTCTGTGAATGTGATTTTTGGACGAAACTGACATTTAACTTGGTAGACATTGAATAAAGCAGATTGCCCTCTGTAATGTGGAGAGCCTCATCTAATCAGTTGAAGGCTTGACTAGAACAATGACTAATGTCCCCCAAGCAAGAGGGAATTCTGCCAGTGGTCTGCCTTTGGACTTGACCTGCAACTCTTCCCTGAGTCTCCAGCTTGTTGGTTTACCCCATTTGAAGGGAAATAGGATTTGAGTCTGGCTTCAGATTGTATTCTTTCCACTAGGCTATGGTGCTTCCCAGAAAATACAAAAGGAAATGGGCACATGAGCAAGAGAGACACAAAGATGCGTGTGCTGTGGGCTGTGCTTAGCTGCTCCGTCGGGTCCAACTCTGTAACCCTATGGACTGCAGTCCGCCAGACTCCTCCGTCCGTGGGATTCTCCAGGCAGGAATACTGGAGTGGACTGCCATAGCCTTCTCCAGGAGACCAAAGATGTGTAGAGGTGCAAACAAGGAGTGACTCTTGCCATAGCGGCAGTGACTGGGGACCAGGTTGAGCCCTTCTGAGCCCGATACGCTGCTCAGGTTCCTGACAAGAGAATTTCTGATCCCACTGAGGCTGATGATTTCTGGTAAGGGTACAAGAGGGCTAAAAAAATTCTTGCTAAAACCTGAATGTTTTCAAACTCCAAATTATAAGCTGATGGAATCTAACATCACAATACCATACAATTTCCCAGCACACCCCATGAAGCCTCTGCCTTAGGACTCTAACTTTCAGATAAGCCTTTATCCCAAGACAGGCAAAGGGGGTTTGATGAGGTTCTTGTCACTCAAATTGCTGCATTATTTCTGTGAAGATATGGCCAAGAGGCACTTGGTTGAGGAATACAGAGTACTTAATCCAATTAGTAACTCAAGCTCTTAATGTGCTATTACATCCAAAAACGCTTTTAAATTGCCATGTTTTAAAATAGAAAGATGAAAACAGAGATATTTTATTAAATATTTATCTCATTAATAAACACAAGATAATCATTGCTTTTTATTTTGAATTAACTTTTCCATTTGGGTTCAATGCACATTTCATAGTTCTTTTCTCCTGATGGGAGGGAACTTAATTACAAAAGCACAATGGGTCTTCTACTTTGTATGAAAATGAAGCAAATGAAATTGCTTTCCCCCCACCAAAGGTTGTTGCAATGAAGAAACACAATTGAATATGACAGTTCTATGCTACCCAGGAATTGTTTTGGGATGAAGTTCGAGGATTATATGCAATTATACTACCGTAAATTTTCCATGACCATTCATGTTCAAGGACTCATTTTAAAAATAAAAGGAAAGCCTAAGTACAGAATTTAAGCAGAGTCATGATAGGAATAAACAGGTCCATGATAAAAAGTGCCCTTTATACCTCTGTTATATCAGGATAACAGTGTTCGACTTGTGAATCAGAAATCAGCGTAATGAAAAATGGGTGGCAGAAAGCGAATTGAGCCTGTGGGAAAATCACGCCAGTAAGGCACGGCGTCTGTGTACCTCCTTTTTCATGTCCCCAGTATTCTTGTTACAAAGTTCTTCCTCCCTCACTTTGGGGCCAGATAAGACAAAGTGAAAGATAAGTGAATGCGGTGTCTGGCTGCTTGGCGCTGCCTGTCGCCTGTGGATGGAGGCAGAGTGCTGGTTCCTGGCTTGTGCCCCCCTTTGCCAGCAATTGGTCTGCAGATGGCTTCTCCCAGCAGGTACCGTGGCCCAGGAGCACTGCCTAAAGCCTGCAAGGCGGCAGGGGTTGGTCTGGGGAGAGGTGGACACAATTCACCCGGACTGCAGTGAGGAGGACATGGCCTCAGAGTTGTGCGATGCAGTGGCGCACCCCACGCTCCAAGCCAACCCCCCTCAAAGGAGAGCCAGCCCCTCTCTGGCTGGCCTCTGTGGGCCGGCCTTTGCAGGTGGTCTCTGGAGGCTGTCATGAGGCTTCTTATCCCCATTGATACCAGCTGTATGAAGGGGCTTCATGGCCACCAGCCCCAGAGTCCTTTGACCCTGAGTAGAACTCTGGGTCCACACAGCTTCTGAGCCACAGCACCTCTTCCCTCCTCACTGTGAATAGGCTACTGACTCAGTTTCCCTACTAGGTGACAGCCAGTTTCCCTGCTCCACAGCCCAGTTCCTCACTCTAGGGTGGCACTTTGGCACTCTAGCCTCATCTATCTCTTGCTGACCTCCCTTCCATGGGGCCTGCATCTTGCCCTAATCCTACCCTGGAGTTCATGGTCAGATCTTCTGGACAAGGACCACTGTCTTTCAAGTTTTGACTGGAACCCATCCTCCTGGCTGGATACCCAAAACTCCCAAATCTGCGGTGAGCAGGCATGGTTGCCCCCCAGACACACTGGGGTTGCTTGGCTGTTCTCTTTATGCACCCTCCCCCAAATCTCCTCCCCCCAGTGGTGACTGAGTTCTCTGACCTGCCTTCCATCTCTTTCTGGGAAGTGAGCAAGTCCCATCCAATCCAGTATGCTGCTCCATCTCTGAAAAGTGGCCCTTGAGAATTTCAGGAAAGAATTTTATCTGATCACTACAGGCAATGATCAAAGAAAACTAATTCCACTGTTTGTTACAACATCAGTGAAAGAAGTCAAGAATATAGTCTCAGAAGGAGCATAAAGTATGCAATAAAGACTAATACATAATTAATGAATATCATGTCTCTAACATGGCGCTCTTCAAAACCAAGCAGTGTGTAATTATTCCTCACGTCATCATAAAGTCGGGAGTGGGCAGATGCTAGTTGCCTCTTATAAATAAGGAAACAGGAGAAAAGCCAAATAATTTTTCCAAAGGAAACCACCACTATAAAGTAGAATGAAACCCAATAATCTTGAAACCCAGTTGTGATGCATTTAAAATGTGTGTATCTCCATTTCATATTTCCACTAATGTAAGACAAGCACCGGGGAAGGCAATGGCACCCCACCCCAGTACTTTTGCCTGGAAAATCCCATGGACGGAAGATCCTGGTAGGCTCCAGTCCATGGGGTCGCTAAGAGTCGGACACGACTGAGCAACTTCACTTTCACTTTTCCCTTTCATGCATTGGAGAAGGAAATGGCAACCCACTCCAGTGTTCTTGCCTGGAGAATCCCAGGGACAGGGGAACCTGGTGAGCTTCCGTCTATGGGGTCGCACAGAGTCGGACACGACTGAAGCGACTTAGCAGCAGCAGCAGCAAGACAAGCACTTGGCATATCTGTTTTACGGCGTCTGCTGGTGAGAACCCAGTGCTGCCACGAGGCTGAACCAGTCTACGAGTCACACAGGAAAATCAGTCTAATTACTTACAAATAATTACAGTCTTATCGTGGGTAAGAGCGTACAGTCCGTATCATGTTGCTTCTGTTTTAATCCCAGTTCTGCTGCTCGCTCACATAGCTCTTTCATAAAGATTAATTAAAATTAATATTTAGGCATATAAACTGATGTTTTGATTAATATATATGTTTAGTATATAGTGAACATTATATAATTAGAAGATTTTATGATCACATTATATTCATGTTTCATTTTGACCCCTAAATGGAATTAATTATCATCTTGATCATGCTTGTTATTCGCCACAACTGATTAGAAAGATCTCTGGTTTTAAAAAAGATCAAAGAGAATTCCCTGGTGGTTCATGGTTAGGACTCAGGGCTTTCACTTCTGGGGCATGGGTTCGATCCCTGGTTAGGGAACTAAGATTCTGCAAGCAGTGCAGCCAAAAAAAAAAAAAAAAAAAAAACCCTCTGGATGAAGAACAAACTGAAATCAAGATTGCAGGGGGAAATATCAATAAGTACCTCAGGTATGCAGATGACACCACCGTTATGGCAGAGAGTGAAGAGGAACTAAAGAGCCTCTGGTTGAAAGTGAAAGAGGAGAGTGAAAGGGCTGACTTAAAACTCAACATTCAGTAAACTAAGATCATGGCATTCGGTCACATTACTTCATGGCAAATAGATGGGGAAAAAATGGAAACAGTGACAGACTTTATTTTCTTGGGGCTCCAAATCACTGCAGATGGTGACTGCAGCCATGAAGTTAAAAGACACTTGCTCCTTGGAAGAAAAGCTATGACCAATCTAGACAGCATATTAAAAAGCAGAGTCATTTCTTTGCTGACAAAGGTCCATCTAGTCAAAGCTATGTTTTTTTCAGTAGTCATGATGGATGTGAGAGTTGGACTATAAAGAAAGCTGGAGCACCGAAGAATTTTGAACGGTGGTGCTGGAGAAGACTCTTGAGAGATCCTTGGACTGCAAGGAGATCAAACCAGTCCATCCTAAAGGAAATCAGTCTTGAATATTCACTGAAAGGACTGATGCTGAAGCTGAAGCTCCAACACTTTGGCCACTTGATGCGAAGAACTGACTCACTGGAAAAGACCCTGATGCTGGGAAAGATTAAAAGCAGGAGGAGAAGGGGACAACAGAGGATGAGATGGTTGGATGGCATCACCGATGCGATGGACGTGAGTTTGAGCAAGCTCTAGAAGTTGGTGATGGACAGGGAGGCCTGGAGTGCTATAGTCCATGGGGTTGCAAAGAGTCAGACACGACTGAGTGACTGAACTGAATGGACTGAAGATAAGCTGAATATATTCAACAGAATGATTCTACAAGTTCTAAAGGGAATGGAGGCAACTTAAGAATATTTTTAAGGGGCCACAGATTCAAATGTCTCCAGGCAGCTTGGATGAAATTGAGAAGTAACTTGGTAAGGGCAATAGGAAAACTTTTCAAAGTAACACCCGTGAAAGAAAGCATGCCTTCAGGCGATGTTGAGTGAGTGCTGGTTCATGATGATTGTTCTATTTATTTGCACCTTTTTGGTGTCTTGTCTCTCACACTCATAGAAGAAAGTTTTAAATAAAAGTACATATTAAATTATATCCCATGTGCAGGCCTTCTTTTATCTTTATATTTTAAAAGAACCTATAGTGGATTCTAGGTTGGAGGTGAGTTTACAGAGCCAATCCTTGTTTGTTTCCATTATTCTGATTATCCTAGCAGCCCCTCAGACTGTAACTGCTACAATATATTTGTGCCTATTTATGTAAATCTAATTTGTGTTCTTGGGGATTTGGGTTTTTGTTTGTTCTCTTTTCTCCATTAGAGTGGAAATTCCTCAAGTATAAGATCTATATTTCTACTCAGCCTAATAATCAAACATATCTATTAAGCATCTAATGGTATTCAGTGCTGAGCTAGGCAGACAGTAAGAGATTTCAGAGCACTAGCTTGCGTCTTGTTCTTGTATCCTCAGTGCTTGGTGAAATGCTCTGCAGAACCATGACTATCTCTCTGAGATATTTACCAGGGGTTTGATTGTGCCCGATCTCTTCTAAGTGCCTCCTACCTATTATTTCATGAAATCCCACAACCCTATAATGCCATTCCTATTATTACCCCCATTTTACAGACCAGGAAACTGAGCTTGTTGTTTAAAATACCTTGCTAAGGTGGCCCGGCTGGTGAATGCAGACCTAGGCTAAGAACCATAATCTAACCCCAGTGTGGGGGCTTCCCATAGGTGGCCCAGCAGTAAAGAATCTGCCTGCCAATGCAGGAGATGCGGGTTCAATTCCTGGTCCAGGAAGATCCCGCATGCTGCTGAGCAACTAAGCCCACAACTATGGAGCCTGGGCTCTGGAGCCCAGAAACCACAACTGCTGAAGCCCTTATGCCAAAGAGCCCGTGCTCCACAATTAGAGGAGCCACCACAATGAAAAGCCAGTGCATCGCAACTAGGGACGACCTCCCGCTTGTGACAACTGGAAAAAAGCAACAAAGGCCCAGTATAGCCAAAAATAAAGAAAGAAACTATTAAAAGAAAACCCCCAACTCAGCCTGCCTTCTGCACATCACGTGTGTGCACAGAGGACCTGCAATGCCTCTTCTGGAATTCTTGTGCAGACTCCTCCCTTCCCCTTCCCAAACACAGGCCCTTGCTATAGTAAGAGTTTTGGATACATATAATGCTAAGAGAAGGGACGTTTCATTGGGTATAGCTATCTATTTTTTGTTTAGCCCCCAAGCCCTAGACATGGTAGGTAAAATAATTTTTAAAATATTAACTCTATAACACTGAAAAGAAAAAGCAATGATAGTGATTTCCTGGATACGAGGAAGCAGATGAGATAGGATATATGGAAAAATGAGAGTAGACATTTCTCAGAAATTTATAGATCCAGTTGACAAAAGTGAGCCCAAGGGTTGTTAGAATAGAACAACTTATAAGCTTGACTCAGTAGGTATACAGAATTTACTGAGCAAAGGTAGAGAATTGTCATTCTCTTCAAACATTAAAAAAGCGTTCATAAAATTAAACATTAATCATGCTAAAAAAATAACATCTCGAATTGCAAAAAGCGTAAGTCTCAGAGGCCACCTTTGCTGCCTGCATGGCATTAAAATCCAAAACTGGCAATAAAAGAAAACACTGGAAATGAGGGTTAAATATAACTTTTTAATTTTTTCTTATTATTCATTGTTATTATTTAGAAATGAATGGCATATGCCAGTAATTAAGTAGTAGCAAAGACATAGTGAGGGCAGTTTTACTAGGGTAGTGGATAAAGACGGTAAGAACAGGATGGATGGAGAAGTTCTTTAGAAGCAGAATCTGGAAACACATTTGACTGGTCCCGCTCGACCTCTGCTGACCCGCCTTTTGGGCCCACAGCCTTACTTTGTCAGAGTAAGACTTTGACAGCTTGTTCATCACTGGATCCCAGGGACTAGTACAGACCCAGACCTGAGCCCAGTGATTTTTGGTGAAAATCTTTTTCAGGCCTGTCCACTCAGCATGGAATTCCACCCAGTGAGGCCACTCACATTTAGTTACAACCTTTTCCTATCTCCAGCAAATACCATGCCTAGCTGAAGCTTTGAGAGAGAAAGACCATCTCACCTTCACAAATACTCTGAGACTGATGAAACTCTTCAGTGTAAATTATCTTGTTTTGATCCTTAAAACAAGATTATTCTCACTTTTCAGATGCTGAAACTGAGATCCACCTTATCCAAAGTCACAGCTGGCAAGCAGCAGAGCCAATATTTGCTACTCTAAAGGAAAATGGAATAATCTATGAAAATAAGTAAATAAGCTAACATTTATTGATTTGTCTTTTCATACTGTTCATGGGGTTCTCAAGGCAAGAATACTGAAGGGGTTTGCCATTTCCTTCTCCAGCTATGGTTTTTCCAGTAGTCACGTATGGATGTGAACATTGAACTATAAAGAAAGCTGAGTGCAAAGAATTGATGCTTTTGAACTGTGATGTTGGAGAAGACTCTTGAGAGTCCCTTGGACTGCAAGGACATCCAACCAGTCCATCCTAAAGGAAATTGTCCCGAATATTCATTGGAAGGACTGATGCTGAAGCTGAAACTCCAATATTTTGGCCACTTAATGCGAAGAACTGACTACATCAGGGAAAAGGCCCTGATGCTGGGAAAGATTGAAGGCAGGAGGAGAAGGGGATGAGAGAAGATGAAATGATTCAATGGCATCACTGACCAGTGAACATTAAGGAAGCTCTGGGAGTTGGTGAAGGACTTGGAAGCCTGGCAGCTGCAGTTCATGGGGTTGCAAAGGAGTTGGACACAACTGAGCAACTGAACTGAACTGAACCGTTTGATTTCTTGGGTACCTACTCTGTACTCTGTACTAGGCTTCCCAGGTGGCTCAGTGTTAAAGAATTTGCCTGCCAATGCAGGAGACCTGGGTTCGATTCCTGGGTCCGAAAGATCCCCTGGAGAAGGAAATAGCTGCCCACTCCAGTATTCTTGCCTGGAGAATTCCATGATCAGAGGAGCCTGGCAGTCTACAGTCTATGGGGTCACAAACAGTCAGGCACAACTGAACACACATTCTTTCAAGACATTCATTTGGGCTCCCCTCACACCTCAGTCCGTAAAGAATCTGCCTGAAATGCAGGAAACCTAGGTTCGATTCTGGGTCAGGAAGATCCCCTGGAGAAGGAAATGGCAACCCATTCCAGTATTCTTGCCTGCAGAATCCCATGCACAGAAGAGACTGGTGGGCTACGGTGTATGGGGTCACAAGAGTCGGACACAACTTAACGACTAAGCCACCACCACTCTATACTAAGCACCATGCTAATTTTTTATCTTCTTCTTTTAAAGAACTTTGCAAGGTATTTATGATATATATCCATTTCTAAACTAATGAGGAAACCAGATGGAGATCTGTCTAAGGTAACAAGTAGAGGAGCCACTTTGAACCCAGGTCATGAGTTCAAGGCTCATGCTCTTTCGCAAAGGCATACTGCCTCTCAACAGAACCTGTGGATTCAACTTCACCACTGTCAGGTCAGTGACGAGTAAAAGTTTCAATGTAATTTAATTATGATCTGGATCTTTTCTCAAGGAGGATGCTGTTTTTGTAATATAAAAAAGTGATGCTTTATGAAACTAAGCTAAGAGACCATTTGAGAAATTGAAATCCTATTGATTGCTTAATAGCTGCTACATAAATAAGCTTAGGCTCAAATCATCTATTACTCTTTAAAGAGCAGAAGCCCAATATCTGGAAGAAGCTGGACAAAGAATACACATGTATATTAAAATCCAGTAGAAAAGACCCACAATAAAGGTGGTTTATAAATATTTCACAGGCTCAATAGCTACTTGTCCTAGAGTTCTAGTTTGTATAACCATCATAATCAGTTATTTTTAAGAGAATACCTGGAATAGAACCTTAAATCCTGACAGGTAACTAAAGCAATATTCAGTTCAGTTCAGTTGCTCAGTTGTGTCCGACTCTTTGCGACCCCATGAATTGCAGCACGCCAGGCCTCCCTGTCCATCACTAACTCCCGGAGTTCACTTAGACTCATGTCCATCGAGTCAGTGATGCCATCCAGCCATCTCATCCTCTGTCATCCCCTTCTCCTCCTGCCCCCAATCCCTCCCAGCACCAGAGTCTTTTCCAATGACTCAACTCTTCACACGAGGTGGCCAAAGCACTGGAGTTTCAGCTTTAGCATCATTCCTTCCAAAGAAATCACAGGGCTGATTTCCTTCAGTATGGACTGGTTGGATCTCCTTGCAGTCCAAGGGACTCTCAAGAGTCTTCTCCTACACCACAGTTCAAAAGCATCAATTCTTGGTGCTCAGCTTTCTTCGCAATCCAACTCTCACATCCATAAATGACCACTGGAAAAACCATAGCCTTGACTAGATGGACCTTTGTTGGCAAAGTAATGTCTTTGCTTTTGAATATGCTATCTAGGTTGGTCATAACTTTTCTTCAAAGGAGCAAGCGTCTTTTAATTTCATGGCTGCAGTCACCATCTGCAGTGATTTTGGAATCCAAAAAAATAAAGTCTGATACTGTTTCCCCTGTTTCCCCAGCTATTTCCCATGAAGTGATGGGACCAGATGCCATGATCTTCATTTTCTGAATGTTGAGCTTTAAGCCAGCTTTTTCACTCTCCACTTTCACTTTCATCAAGAGGCTTTTTAGTTCCTCTTCACTTTCTGCCATAAGGGGGTGTCATCTGCATATCTGAGGTTATTGATATTTCTCCCGGACATCTTGATTCCAGCTTGTGTTTCTTCCAGTCCAGCATTTCTCATGATGTACTCTGCATAGAAGTTAAATAAGCAGGGTGACAATATACAGCCTTGATGTACTCCTTTTCCTATTTGGAACTAGTCTGTTGTTCCATGTCCAGTTCTAACTGTTGCTTCCTGACCTGCATATAGGTTTCTCAAGAGGCAGGTCAGGTGGTCTGGCATTCCCATCTCTTTCAGAATTTTCCACAGTTTATTGTGATCCACACAGTCAAAGGCTTTGGCATAGTCAATAAAGCAGAAATAGATGTTTTTCTGGAACTCTCTTGCTTTTTCGATGATCCGGCGGATGTTGGCAATTTGATCTCTGGTTCCTCTGCCTTTTCTAAAACCAGCTGAACATCTGGAAGTTCACAGTTCACGTATTGCTGAAGCCTGGCTTGGAGAATTTTGAGCATTACTTTACTAGCGTGTGAGATGAGTACAACTGTGTGGTACTTTGAGCATTCTTTGGCATTGCCTTTCTTTGGAATTGGAATGAAAACTGACCTTTTACAATTCTGTGGCCACTGCTGAGTTTTCCAAATTTGCTGGTGTGTTGAGTGCAGCACTTTCACAGCATCATCTTTCAGGATTTGAAATAGCTCAACTGGAATGCCATCACTTCCACTAGCTTTGTTTGTAGTGATGCTTTCTAAGGCCCACTTGACTTCACATTCCAGGAGTGATCACACCATCATGATTATCTTGGTCTTGAAGATCTTTTTTGTATTATAAAAGCACAAATCATCTGGATTAATTTTATGTGAACTGTAGTCTAAAAGATATCAATTTATTGATTTAAGAAATAGGGTTGGAGGCAGAAGCAATTCTTGGATACCTTCATATGCGAAAATGAATAGCTCTAATCACTGAGTGTGACACTCATTTTGTGTTTGGTTCGAATTTGAGAGCCATAAACTGTAAAGCTACTTTGTGTCTCATATCTTAAGTGTGCTGAAATCGGAATCAATGTCCAGCTACACATGAAAATTGTCCTGAAAGAATAAACTGTTGTTCCCATTTTTTCAGCAGGAATTGAAAATACTGAGGCATTCATGTTAGGATAAACAACAGGTTGGTAACTGGGCTCATGTACTCATTCTTTGACTCATTCACAGTGTAAGGAGCATTTGAGGGACAGTCACTAATTGTTGTTGTTGTTTTAGTCACTAAGTCATGTCTGTCTGACTCTTGCCTCCCCATGGACCGTAGCCCTCCAGGCTCCTCTGTCCATAGAATTTTCCAGAAGAATATTAGAGCGGGTTGCCATTTCCTTCTCCAGGGGATCTTCCCAATCCAGAAATTGAACCCATGTCTCCTGCATTAGCAGGCAGATTCTTTACCACTGACCTACCAGGGAAGCCAAGAAACTTTCGGTTAATTGTTGCGGTGAAGGACAAAGGTGTAGGTAAGCTAGAGGCAGAATATGTCATTGATTATTATTAAAAAAAAGTTTGAGATATTATTGACATACAATAAACATGTTTAAGGAGTACAATTTGATATTTTGACATTTATATACGATTGTGACATCATTATCACAATTAAGATAATGAACATATCCATTACCCTAAAGTGTTCCTTGGGTCCATTTGCAATCTTTCTCTCCCACCTCTCTTCACCAGCTCACCAGCTCAGTACCCCAGGCAATCACTGATCTACTTGTGTCTCTGCAGATTAGTGTGCATTTTGTATAATTTCATATAATTGGAATCACACAGTATGTACTCTCTTTTAGTTTGGTCTGGCTTCTTTAACATTCATCCATGTTGTTACACATATCAGTAGTTTATTCCTTTTATTTCTGAGTTGTTGCTGTTGTTCAGTGCCTAAGTTGTGTCAGACTCTTTGTGACCCCATGAACTGCAGCACACCAGTCTTCCCTGTCCTTCACTATCTCCCAGAGTTTGCTCAAATTCATGTGCACTGAGTCAATGATGCCATCCAACCATCTCATCCTCTGTTGCTCCCTTCTCCCCCTGCCCTCAATCTTTCCCAGCATCAGGGTCTTTTCCAATGAGTCAGCTCTTTGCATCAGTGTAAACAGCACAAATGTCTATCAACAAGTGAATGGAAGGAAAAGCTGCATATATTCACCATAATCCGTTTACCTGTTGGTAGACAACTGTGTTGTTTCCAGTTTTGTCCACTATAAATAGTGCCTGTGAATATTTGTGTACAAGGCTTTGTGCAGATTTAAGTTTTCATTTCTCTTAGATAAATATATAGCAGTGTAATGACTGATTCATATGGTAGATATAATTTTAACTTTGTAAGAAATGACTGAACTGTTTTCCAAACTGGTTGTACCATGTTACATTCCATGTGAGGATGTGAGAGTTCCAGTTGTTTCTTATCCTGTCCAATACTTGTTATGGTCAGTCTTTTTCATTTTAGCCATATGTGATTTGCAAATATTTTTTCCAAGTCCATAATTTATTTTTTCATTCTCTTATCAGTATCTTCTGAAGAGCAGAAAGACATATATAGTTGGATCTTGTTTCTTTTATTTTTGTATTTGCTTTTAATCCCATCAGATAATCTCTGTCTTTTGATTAGGATGTTTAAACCATTCATATTTAATGTAATTACTATGTGGTTTAATTTATAGCTCCCATTTTGCTATTTGCTTCCTATATCTCATAGCCTTTTTGTTCCCCTGTTTCTTCTTTACTGCATTCTTTTGTATGTGACCCCATAGACTATAGCCTGCCAGGCTCCTCTGTCCATGGGATTTTCCAGGCAATAATACTGGAGTGGGTTGCCAGTTTCTTCTCCAGGGGATCTCCCTACGCAGGTATCAAACCTGGGTCTTCTGCACTGCAGGCAGATTCTTTACCAACTGAGCTACCAGGGAATAATCACGTATTTCCTAGTATACCATATTAGTTCCTTTGCTTGTTTTAAACCGTTTTTGAATTATTTTCTTAGTGATTGCTCTGAGGATTACAAGGCACATTTTAATTTATTATAATATACTTCAGATTAATATCAACTTAATTTCATGAAAATAGAAAAATTTTTCTGCAATATAGCTCCATTCATTTCTCCTTTCTTTGATCGTCAGTATATAATTTCATCTATATCTGTTACAGATTCAACAATATAGTTTTGCAAGTATTGCTTTTTATAATCTTTTAAAGAAGTTAACAGAAGAATAAAAATGTATGCATGAACTCTTCTATATTAACCTGTATACTTATCATGTAGTTATTCTTCATTTCTTCATATGGATTGGAATTACCATTTGGAGTCATTTCCATGTTCCAATATCCTCCATTTCCTATCCCCTCCATTGTGCTTTTATTGTCACATGTCACATAGCTATATGTTGTAAGCTCAATAACATAGTATCATAATTGCTGTTTGTGTCTTTTTAATAAGTTAATAAGAGAAAAATATATTTATACTTTTATAATTACCTTTACTAGTTTTCTTTATTCTTTTGTGTGGATTTGAGTTTCAGTTATTATTTCCTTTCAGCCTGGAGAATTTCCTTCAGTATTTCTTGAGCATAGGTTTTGCTGCATTTTGTTTGAAATAAAGCCAGCCTCTCTGCCACATCCTGGTAGAACTACCACACGGTGGAACTGGGTGGAAAGAGGAGAAAGGCAGTGGCCCTGGGCTAAAATTCCACAGACTCCCACTGTTCCTTTCAAGGTTCAGCAGTTTTATTGAATAACTTCTCAATCTGTTGTCTGCCTTTGGTCAGTTCCTAGAGACCTGAAATGATTATTTGTGATGATTTTTCTAGTTTTATTTCGCTTTTAGGGGGAGAGGATTTGCTGAGACCCTCATTCAAACATGTAGGGGTCTAAAGCTACCATCTAGCTGTATTTATTTTGTTGTTGTTCTATCAGTTTTTGGTTCTATTTTCCTCTTTATATGCCATCTTTTGGATTAAATAGTTGTTTTTTAAAATTCCATTTTATCTGCTTTGTTGGTTTACTAGTTATAGCTCTTTATTGCGTTGTTTTAGCATTTGCTTTAGGGTTTTGTGTACATATTTGACTTTTCACAGTCCATCTTTAAATGGTATTATACTGCACCCCATTTGCCATATGAAGTTGACAAGAATATGCTTCTATTTCTCTCCTTCTGGCCTTTTGCTATTGTCATATATTTCACATCTGCATGTATTATCAACACATCATACTTTGCTATTTTTACTATAAGTAGTAGATTATCTTTTTAAAAAAATTAAAATGATATTTAAAAAAACTTAATGTTTATACTTGTAGTTACCATTTCTGGTACTCTTCATTTCCTTGTGTATTTCCATTTTGTATCATTTCCCTTCTGCCCAAAGGACTTCATTAACATTTCTTGCTATTCAAATCTGCTGGTGATGAACTGATCCAGCTTTTGTATATAGGTGTATGTATTGCCTTTATTTTAAAAGACATTTTCGCTGGGTAGAGATTCTGGATTGAGGCTTTTTTCCCTTTCTTTCCCAGTATATTAAAGATGTTGCTTCATTGTCTTATTTCCACCAAGAAACCTGCTGTCATTCTATCTTTGTTCCTCTATGTGATATGCCTTTTCCTGTTTCTTATTTTAAGATTTCTTCTTATCACTTGTGTTAAGTGATTTGGTTATGATGTGCAGTTGTATAGTTTTATGCTTCTTGAGCTTGGGTTTGTTGAGCTTCTTCTATCTATGGGTTTATGCTGCTGCTGCTGCTAAGTCGCTTCAGTCGTGTCCGACTCTGTGCGACCCCACAGACGGAAGCTCACCAGGCTCCCCCGTCCCTGGGATTCTCCAGGCAAGAGTACTGGAGTGGGTTGCCATTTCCTTCTCCAATGCATGAAAGTGAAAAGTGAAAGTGAAGTTGCTCAGTCGTGTCCGACTCTTAGCGACCCCATGGACTGGAGCCTACCAGGATCCTCCGTCCATGGGATTTTCCAGGCAAAAGTACTGGGGTGGGGTGCCATTGCCTTCCCCGATGGGTTTATAGTTTTTATCAAATTTGAGAAGATTCTAATTTCTGTTGTTTCAAATACTTATCCTTCTCTGCTCTTTCCTCTTCTTTCAAAGTGAAAGTGTTAGTCACTCAGTCATGTCCAACTCTTTGTAACCCCATGGACTGTAGCCCTCCGGGCTCCTGTGTCCATGGAATTCTCCAGGCAAGAACACTGGAGTGGATAGCCATTCCTTTCTCCAGGGGATCTTTCCAACCCAGGGACTGAACTGGAGTCTCTTGCACTGCAGGCAGATTCTTTACCATCTGCGACATCAGGGAAGCCTTCTCCTTTAGAGACTCCAATGATAGGAAACTTAAGTTAGTTGAGGTTGTATTTTTACCTTTGATGTTATCGTTTTCAACCCTAGAAGTTTAACTTGTATTCATTTTTTATGCCTTCCGTGTTTCTATTAAACATGTTGTCTTTTTCTATCTTCTTTATATAGAATATGGTAACAGTTTTTTTAACATCCTTGTCTACTAATTCTATCACTGATGTCATTTCTCCATCAGTTTCAATGGATTAAACTGTACTTTTCAGCTTCTTTGTATACTTGGCAATTTTTAAATTATTTATTCATTTATTCCTAAAAGTATTCCTGTGCTTTGATCTGGGACCCAGTTAAATTATTTGGAGACAGTTTGATATTTTTGGCTCTTGCTTTTAAGCTGTGCTAGGTGGAAAAAGAAATGTGCTTAGTTCAGGATTGATAACCCCACTTCTGAGGCAAGACCCTTCATAGTGCTCTATTACTCCATGAATTATGAAGTTTTCCACTGTAACTGTTGGGAACATGCACTATTTTCTGCCCTCCATGAACTTTAGGCACTATTCTCTCTAACCCTCTCTGGTGACTCCTTCCCTTGCCTTGAGTGGTTTCCTCATATGGATACACTCATTGATCAGTTCTTGTTTGGATATTCAAGTGGGACCTTCTGAAGAGCTCCAGAGCTCTCTTTTTGTGCAGCTGTCTCCTCTGCAACACTCCTGATTGTCTCTTAGTTACCTTGGCAAGTCAAGACTCTGCCTGTCTCCTAAAATCAGGGAGTCCACTGTCCTCTGCAGATTCCCTGTTCTGTGCTGTGGCCTGGAAACTTTCTCCAAGCAGAAATCTGGGGGCAATTATAGAACTCATCTCAGGGGAGGAGATAGAGAGGGTGGGACAAATGGAGAGAGTATCATGGAAACATATACATTCAGTTCAGTTCAGTCGCTCAGTTGTGTCCTACTCTTTGCGACCCCATGAATCACAGCACGCCAGGCCTCTCTGTCCATCACCAACTCCCAGAGTTCACTCAGATTCACGTCCATCGAGTTGGTGATGCCATCCAGCCATCTCATCCTCTGTCATCCCCTTCTCCTCCTGCCCTCAATCCCTCCCAGCATCAGAGTCTTTTCCAATGAGTCAACTCTTCACATGAGGTGGCCAAAGTACTGGAGTTTCAGCTTTAGCATCATTCCCTCCAAAGAAATCCCAGGGCTGATCTCCTTCAGAATGGACTGGTTGGATCTCCTTGCAGTCCAAGGGACTCTCAAGAGTCTTCTCCAACACCACAGTTCAAAAGCATCAGTTCCTCGGTGCTCAGCTTTCTTCAGAGTCCAACTCTCACATCCATACACGACCACAGGAAAAACCATAGCCTTGACTAGATGGACCTTGGTTGGCAAAGGAATGTCTCTGCTTTTGAATATGCTATCTAGGTTGGTCATAACTTTCCTTCCAAGGAGTAAGCGTCTTTTAATTTCATGGCTGAAGCCACCATCTGCAGTGATTTTGGAGCCCTCCAAAATAAAGTCTGACACTGTTTCCACTGTTTCCCCATCTATTTCCCATGAAGTGATGGGACCAGATGCCATGATCTTCGTTTCCTGAATGTTGAGCTTTAAGCCAGCTTTTTCACTCTCCACTTTCACTTTCATCAAGAGGCTTTTTAGTTCCCCTTCACTTTCTGCCATAAGGGTGGTGTCATCTGCATTACTTTGTGCAAAATGGATACCCACTGGGAATTTACTGTATGACTCAGGAAACTCAAACCAGGGCTCTGTGACAACCCAGAGGGGTGGGATGGGGTGGGAGAGAGGCTCAAGAGGAAAGGGACCTATGTATACCTATAGCTGATTCATGGTGATGTATGGTGGAAACCAATACAATGTTGTAAAGCAATTATCCTTCAATTAAAAATAAATAAAAATTTTTAAAGTTTATTGAGAAAAATTAAACTGAAATATCACTTGGAAATAAATACCCAACTAATACAGAATGGCCTTTTTTTATTATTAATAAATCATCTCATTAGTTCTTTATCTCTCAGGAATCTATTTTCTTTTTTTTATAAAAAATTTTTTTTTACATTTTTAAACTTTTTATTTTGTATTGGGGTATAGCCTTAACAATATTGTGATAGTTTCAGGTGAACAGTGAAGAGACTTAGCCATACATACACATCTATCCATTCTTCAAACTCCTGTCCCATCTGGCTACCAGATAACATTGAGCCGAGTTCCATGTGCTATACAGTAGGTCCTGTTGGTTATCCATTTTAAATATAGCAGTTGTACATGTCTATCCCAAATTCCTAACCCTCCCACCTCATCCTTCTCCCCAGTAATTAACTGTAAGTACTTTCTCTAAGTCTGTGAGTTTCTTTCTGTTTTGTAAGTAAGCTCATTTGTATTGTTTATATTTTAGGAATCTCTTTTCTTAACGATTCAATGTACAATGTCTTAAAAGTCATTGCTTCTAATAGCTTGTCTTGCTTTTTAGCTGTTTTGGTGGAAAAGTAAATCTGTTGCTTCATCTTGGTCAGAAGCAGAAGTCTGATTAATATTCTTTTTGAAAGGACTCATTACAACACTTTATTCAACATCCACTATGCACCAGGAACTCTGCCTACTATGTTTATGATCCCATGAGGTTTTTATTGATTTATTTTTTTGGAGGAGGGCAAGAGGGATGAAATGGGGGGCAGGTAGAATGCAAAAGCAATAAGACATGATCACCCCCTCTCCCCCCAGCAAAGGAACTCACAGTCTAGACATGATACATTCACAGTTCAGCATTAAGACAACTAATACTACAAAGGAGAAGATAAGGACCCAGAAACATGTATTCAACAAATACACATTGAGGGTCTATTCCAGGTGCTATGAAGCTGACTGGTGAACCAGACAGATAAAACCTTTCCCTTCATGAGGCTTACTTTTTAGTGGAAGATTAAAAAGTATAAAGGGATAGAAAATGATTGGTTTGCTATTTTAAAAGGGATAGTCTTTCTTAAGCAGGACCATTGGAGTAGAGACCTGAATTCAATGAAGTAAGTAGTAAGAATAAGTGATCTATAAATTAATTTCAAAGGAAGATGTTCTTCTTTTAACTGGGGTGATCAAGGAAAGCTCATGAAGGTTACATCTGAGTTTTCACAGGATTTTCATGAAGAATGACTCATTGCTGGTGGGGGGTAATGATAAGAAAGCGAAAGCCATTTTTGTAGGACTGAGAATAAAGATGCTTGCCTGAAACTAAGTGTTCCAGGACTGCAGGTAAATGAAACATGGAGGAGAAAAGCAGTCTTAGGGCCCCAATTCAGAAGGCTTGCATGGGCAAGCTAGAGGGATTTTGGTCTTTGTTTTTCTGATATTTGCAACAAGTGAGGCAATCGAAGTTTTAGGATGACCACTGGGGCCTAAAATACAGCATACATTAAGGATGGAACAACAGGCGGGAGCGAGCCCAGCAGTGGCTGTGTGGGAAGATGCAATGGACCTGGAGGGGGAAGATGGCATCACAGTTCAGAGGAAGAAATAGCAATTCCTGGACACTCAGTGGGATGCTGGGCAGCCAGGGGTGCAGGGTCCACGAGGCCACCAGTGTCCAAACTCACTTTAAATTACAAGCATAAACTCAGGGACCACAGAGGTAGGTGGTGACAGAGCCTTTCTGCAAAGACCCAACTTGAAACTATCAGACTGTTGGTTTTAGTTTTTTGCTGTGCCTTTTCTTAAGCCACAGAAAGGACAGTAATGCCAACGGGTCCTGCGCTGTAACAGACTTGATTTTCAAGTGAACAGCTCTAACCCAGCATCTTTGAAACTCCTAAGTGTCCCACTTTCCCTGCTAACTAAAGGCATTGCATTAAAAAACAACAACAACAACACCATTTTGAGAAAGTCTTTTTAGTTTTCCCATCAGGACAAAGATTTCTGAAAAGACAGAGGCTAGTTCCTTCAGACATCACCGAAAGCAAATGACGCTCGAGGGATCGTCGCAAATGAACTAAGGGAAGCTGCAGCCAAACGAAATGCGACAAACAACTGTCATATTCCAAATGGTCAATCAAAAGCTGGAACAACTTGAATGTAACAGAAGTCTATTATGATGAAAATAATGATCTCGGGACAAGGGATACTTAATGACTTGGAAATTTAAGTACAAAATAAATATTCATCCATTTCCAATGGTAACTTTCAAGCTCTAACTGTTTCATATGGCTAACAGTGTTACCTGAAATGGTGGGGGCACTTTTAAAGTGAAAGGGGAAACAAATAATTCATCTTCATTTTAATTTTAACACAATTGCAGAAAGCACTGCTAAGCTAGAAATGAGAATGATACACTGAGGGGTATCTTTTTTACATTCCAGAGTATCTCACTGTTTGGGCAGAATGGTTCTCTTACTGGAATTGTTCACAAAGCAACCTATTATATGGTGAGAGGTACCCTCCGGGCACCATTGAAATTAATATGAAAGGAACAATCAAGAATGCCAAGTGCAGTGCATAAAACGCAGGTAGGTGGTGGAAGACAGATAAGCAGCCTAGGAGGTTTAAGTTGCGGAATCCGAAGCTGCAGAGAGATGTGTTATACAATTTATATTACAACCAGTCACGATTTTAGAATGGGCAATGAAAAGCTCATATAGTTAAGTCCATAAAACACACACACACACACAAAAAGCTTCATAACACAAGGGAACTAAATGATGGGTAAATAGACAAAGAAGATAATCAGAGAGCAGGGGGAGAAAGCTGGACTCGCTTTCACAAAATTCCTCTGGTTTTGGCAACTTAGCCCCCACATCACAGGTAGCACTGTCTCTACAGTGGGATTATTTTAAAAGAGGCTTTCTCAGCCTTGGAACTGGTGACATTTGGGGCCAGATAATTCTCTGTTGTGTGGGCTGTGCTATGCATCACGGGATGTTTAGCAGTGTCCCTGGCCTTTGTCCATTAGTTGTTGATAGCACCTGCTTCCTCAGTTATGACAACCAAAAATGTCTCCAGACACTGCCAAAGTCCCCCGGGGGAGAACTGCCCCCATTTGAGAACCACTATCTTAGAGAAAACAACAGTATGAACTACTCTAGTGAACTGTTTCCTCCATAATCATATACACTTCATCCTTTAAAGAGCATTATTTATAAACAAATGCCAACTTTGGCCAAAAAGCCCTACTACACACCAAATTAATCTGGAGGGTAAACCTAACAGTAGTTTAAAATAACCAAGTTCCATGCAATCTAATAAGTCTCTTTGCTGCTTTCTCCCTCAATCTATCTAAAACAAACAAACAACTGGGAAAGTGCTTAGTTTCCTATCCATTTGTGCAGTGAGCAATATTTTCTGGTCACAAAATTAAACCACAAACAGCACCCTCCTAGGATATAGCAGCTAAATAGTAGTTCAACACTCTTTCCACTTGATGAGATATGAAGAGAAATCCAGGTATAATCTGTCAATGAGAGACTGAGGGAGAGAGGTTTGCATTTACCTTGAGACACTGAAGCAGCAGCAACGGTTTCACGGTCATCAGGCTATTAGAGATAGGAAGGAGTCATTCTGATTTTTCCTTAAAGGTTACTTTTTAAAAACTGCGTGCTGCCTGCATGGTTAATCCTGTAAGTTAAGCTAGTTTCTGCTGGATCTTTTCCTAACCTAGAAATAGGGCTAGATTTCAACTCTATAAGGGTGGGGACCATGTCTAGCGTGCCTTGCTCACCACTGCATCCATAACACCTAGCTGAGGGCCTGGCCCACAGCAAGGATACAAGACATGTTTCCTGAATGAATGAATGAATGGGGACAGAAATGCCAAATCTCAAGCTAATAGATTAGGATGCCAGCTCCTTATAGGGGTCGTTTCTTATTTCTGTACCACAGTTCTGTGGTGGTGGGTGCACAGTAGGTGGTCAAGGCACAGTTCTGTGGTGGTGGGTGCACAGTAGGTGGTCAAGGAATGTTTGTGGAACTTATCTGGATGTCAGGTGCCTGCCTGGATCTTTAGGGCAGCAAAGCCCATCAGGGCAGCGCAGAATCGAGGCAGGTGGGCTACCTGAATCTGGTGACCATGCTCATGCATTAGGTTCTGTTCAAGTACAATACAAAGACATATTCCACCACAAAGAAACAAATCAAGACATCTGTATGGAAAGATTTCCATGCGTGCCTTGCAAATTGACCTTGTCACCCCTTTGAGAGACGAGGCAGATCTGGTCTCTCAGTATAATGGTCACCCCACTGGAGAATTTTCTCGAGGCCCACAACAGCCACCCATACGGGATGGGCCATTGTCACAGTGCTGCGTCTAGGCAGAGGCTGGGAACATATTGTGCAAATTATATCATGACAGGCATCAGGGAGTTTATCCTCATCTTAAAAGGCATTATCTCTCATGTTGAAACTTAAACAACTCATCTAGAATAAAAACATTTAAAGTGTGCCAAAAGGCAGAGCTGCTGGAGGTGTAAGATGTGGCTTGCGGGGAAGGCATGAGATTCTAAGCACAGAGGGCCGGGTGAGTAGCACTGGGTACCTGAGAGGCTGCTGGAATGCAGTGTCTGGAAGTTACTATGAAAGGTAATGACAGGCAATAAAATATCCCCTTAAAAATCCAGCAAAAGAGAAAGACAGTAGATTATAGCAACACTTCAAAACCCAAGCGTGAGTAGATTATCACAGACACTGCGCAACACACACACACAAAATTATCCGATTTTACCAAATACTTGCAGGGAAACTACGCCAAGCTAACAATCGAAATCAAATAGAAGCAAGGTGTGTTTCTGTAATTCAGAAGCTCAAAAAAAATTGAGAAATGCATTGCAAAGATTTTTCAAGAAAAAAATGAATGAAACCTTCATTCAGACGATGAAAGAAGAACACAGTGCTTCTCTTTCTCGCCCCAACCAGTGTAACTAGGGGATGTCATATCTTGTGTGAGAATTCCAGGGCACAAGCATCAAACACAACACACGTTTCTACAATTTGAGTTAAGCGTGGTTATACAACACATGTGGCAGACCTCTTGAATCAATTGCATCAAATGTTTTCAGTTATAGAAAGAAGATCCATGACTCACAGAGACCATAAATGAAATACAGCGTAGGTAGTAATTACGTGAATTGCATTCTTGAGTCTTTAAAGATAAATTAACCAACAATGAGAATTTGATAGCTAATGTTGCGATTAGTTACAGGTATAACGCGGTGACCTATATAACTTACTATTTTTAAAAAGTCTAAAATTTACACAGGTTAATAGCATAAACGATTCTTCACAGTGACTCATGGCAGCAACACAGTTCTATAAATGCACTAGTGTAGTCTTACAGTAATTGCTGAACTCCTCCAATGGAAGGAGAAATACTCACGGAACCCCCTGACTAGGAAAGCCACAGAGCAAGCTAACATCCACGGAGCATCGGTGTGTTCTAGGCACTTGGACAAAGAATATCTCATTCTATCTTCCCACTGCTCCTATGTGTTATGTCACCAGCAAAGCCCATTAACAATTCCTAGAAAATAAAACTAGAATCTGGGTAATAAAGTAACTTTTCTTCTTCCTTGTGCTCAGTCTGCTATCACTTGCTCACAGCGGGCCACGTGCAGAGGCCTCAAACTCTGCGCTTCAGACCAGAGCTCCTGGTGAGAAACGGGCTGCACTGACACCTCAGCCCTCAGGCTGTGGGCAGAAGGCTGCGCTGGACGCCTCAGAAGGCTGCACACGACCCTCAATTCAAGATGGTGGTGGCGGACGGCCGTGTGCAGAGAGGCTGCCCCTCGCGCTGGATCCAGTGAGCTGAGCACCTGTCCTGTGCCCCGCCCCCTGGAGAGCCCCGCCCCGTCCCTTCCCGCTGATGAAGCCCCTGAACAGTGGTCCTGTCTGGTAGAGCCTGTCCTCTAGAGAGAGCTCATCCCTCCCCATTATGAGATCAGCAACAGAGCTTTCCTTTTGCTCCTGAACCAAAGTCGGCCTGGTTCTAATGGCACCAGCAGTACCAGGCAGAAGGACCCTTGTTGGGGACCGACTGGGGAGGGTCGGTAAGAGTTAGAGACACTTCCATCCCAAAGCTGCGGGGGTGGGAGGGTAGGGGTAGTGGAGATGCAGCCTCCCCAGGCCATGTGTAGCTGCCCTTCAAGCCCTCTTGTCATTGGGCTGGAGTTGGGTTGTCCCTCCTCCTGGGAAACCAGCTATCCCTCAGTCCCTAATAATCTTCCTGGTCTATGGGGTTTGAGAGTAACTGACGGCTAATCTTAGTCCACGAAGTCACACTGGACCCAGGCAGGGTGAGGTCGGGTCGACTGGAGACTCTCTTCTTCTGGGTTCTCAAGGGGTCGAAGCTGCAGCAGCCTCATTGCTTTAAGATGAGTCTGCCTGAGAAACGATCAGCACAGGGAGAGGATGGAGAGAGAAACATCAACAACATTTTAATTGTACCCTGAAGGCAACTCCATCTAAATAAAAAATTGTTGTTGTTAACGAAATTCTCTTCTCTATCACAATTTCATTAATTTTCCTCTACTACCCCTTGTTTGTCTTAGGATCCATCCAAGATAGGACATTATAGTTAGCCAGCAGGTCTTGGAGCTCTCTGGGCTGTGACAGCTTCCCAGACTTCCCTTGTTTTTTGTTGGCTTTGACAGTGTTGAGGAGGACTGATCGGACATTTTGTAGCATGTCTCTCAATATGGGTTTGTCTGATTCTTTTCTCCTGCTTAGTCTGGGGTTGTGAGGTTTGGGCAGGAAGACTGCAGACTCGTCACATTATCAAGGGCATGTGACTGTCAGTGATGATGCTGTGAATGTCGTTTGGTCAACAGCCACCAAGAACACTGCTGCACTGAAATTGGTTAGGTTGTCACTCCCTGCACCAAGAGCACACATGTCGAGGGAGTTGTGGGTGTCTTAGTAGAGGGTATTAGAAAGAACCTTTGGTTCTTTGAGCTTTGATGGTGGTTTAGGGCTGACTGAAGAAAATAAGGGCTTCCCAGGTAGTGCAGTAGTAAAGAATCTGTTTGCCAATGCAGGAGATGCAGGAGGCGCAGGAGATGCAGGTTCAATCCTTGGGTCAGAAAGATCCCCTGGAGTAGGAAATGGCAACCCACTCCAGTATTTTTGCCTGGGAAATCCCGTGGACAGAGGAGCCTGGCAGGCTACAGTCCATGAGGTTGCAAAAAGTCAGACATGACTGAACACACGTGGAAGTAAGGAAATGAAGGTTTCCTCTGCACTGTAAGCTCTCGCTGGTCAGACAGCAGAGCAGTTCTATGACTGGTATCTATAGGAAAGGAATCTTGCACAACATTTGGCCTCCCCATAATTAATACTTGTTGAAAAGCTGACACCAAAATAGAAGATCAGTGCTATATACAAGATAAAATTGCACTATCTGGTTAGATTAACTAGAATTACTGAACTGCTGCATCTCTCTGTGACAGAATGCAGTCAGGAACGTGTGTGGATGGCCAGTGTTGCTTTCTTCTAAGTGAACATCCTTCCTTGAGCCTGGCTTTTCCTACTGTTGGATACACAACACTGCTGAACATCCTGTACAAAGAACTGCTGTCTCAACACTACTGGAAGCCATGTTCATCTTGTAGCAGCCTGGACATTATATATCTATAAAATCAGAATTTGGATTTTAAACTACCTATGTCTTTTTATGCTTTTCCTTTTCCTCTTCCAAAGATGGATATACTAAAGGAAAGTGAAAGTTGCTGAGTCGTGTCCAACTCATTGCAACCCCATGGTCTGTAGCCTGCTGGGCTCCTCTGTTCATGGGATTCTCCAGGCAAGAATACTGAAGCGGGATTCTCTTCTCCAGGGGATCCTGTGACCCAGGGATTGAAGCAGGGTCTCCTGGATTGCAGTTGGATTCTTTATCACCTGAGCTACTAGGGAAGATCTTTAGCCAAAGGCTACTGATCCTTCTCTGTATTTGTCTACCTACACAGATACCACTGTATCTAAATCTTATCTATGGGAGGCCAGGTTGCACATTGAAAAACTGTCATGGTGAAGAGGGGCAGTCACTCCTTCTGGCTCAGAAAGGGGGTGTGTGGGATTTTGTGGGTGACATAGTGACCTCATTTTTGCCTGGGCTTAGATAAAAGTATAGAGTGGCCTTGTTTTGTCTCATTTAATCATGGTCTCAGAATAAGTGAGTTTGGTTCCTGAGAGATGGGGACTCATTGGAGAAGAGCAAGGCTAACTGTGAGCACCAGATCAACTTCTGAACCTTCGGGGCATTTTCTCTGTCAGTGCTAACCTCCATCAACTCTGTTTGCCGAGTTCCTCTGCTGCATCATTACTTCCCACCCCACCTCCATGCTGTGTGTTTTGGAAGGAAATCACAAAGGTAGAGCTTCTCTGGTGGCTCAGTCAGTAAAGAATCTGCCTGCGATGCAGGAGACCTGGGTTCAATCCCTGGGTCAAGAAGATTCCCTGAAGTTCTTCAGTTGGCAACCCACTCCAGTATTCTTGCCTGAAAATTCCCATGGACAGAGGAACCTGGCAGGCTACAATCCATGGGATTGCAAAGAGTAGACTTCAGCATCCACAAAGCTACAGTCCATGGAGTTGCAAAAAGTAGACTTAAGCACGTACAAAGAGTAGCCGGCATTTAAGGGGTGGGAGTTACACTCCCCTCCTTGGGAGGGAGATATCCTTGAACTTCGAAATCTTTTTCACTTAAGCTGGTTGGGGAACTCTGAACAGCGCTGATGAGTGTTCTCAGGTCTCTGAGTTCTCATTATTAGGGCTGTTGTGATTATTTCAGGCCTTCTTCTTCGTGAAAACTTCACAGTGAAGTCACCCAGGAGATTTCTTTGAAAACAGATTAAGGAAGATGATATGTCTCGACCAGCAGATTGGATTCTAGGTTTTTCCAGGTTTCCTGTTGGCGGGGCCCCTGCATAAACTATGAACCAACTGTGCTTCTGTGAGGCTGGGGGTCCACCATGCTCAGAAAGAGACTTACTTCGAAAATTCAACTTGAACAGAAAAGCAAGTGCTACTCAAAGCATCTGTCTAGAAACAACAGAATACCATACTAAAGGAAGAAGAGTTTCTCACAAATGAATGGAATAGCATTCTGGCCCTGAGCTGGGATGATCTCAGAATAGGTTGCTTTTTTTTTTGCAAGGCACTTTTGTTCTGCACTAGAAAAGATAGGGTTCTTTCACTTCAGCAGTCAGTTTTTATTCACCACAAGCGTTCTCCTGTGTAGGAAAATCAATAAAGACAATAAATAAATGGCAATCCCATTGAGGGCTGCTTACTAAATGATTAAATGTTTCAAACCCCAAATACTTGCATGCTTCAGGGATACAAATCTGAATGAACATATGTAAATGGAATTAATGCTCAAATAATTTTCTAGTTACTTAGCACAAATGTGCAATTATTAATACTGCCATAATTTATGTTTGAATATTTATCCCCATTTTCCTAAGCATAAAACCTTTAATCTACTTTTCTGACATAATTTGAAAATAGACGTGGGAATCTTTTTAATCATCTTATACTTTTCAATGGAGAGAGAAAAGAGACCAAAAAAGAGAAGCCTTCCAGGAAAGTTCTTTCTGAGAGGGAATCATTTCTGATGTCTCTACTCCCTCTACCCGAAAGGGAAGCAGTCTTCCCAAACCCAGAATGAATTTGGTACTGGGATATCAGTTTATACTTCACTCTTCGTTGCAAGTGAGTGAGTGAGGGATTGTCACTCAGTTGTGTCCAACTCTTTGACACCCCATGGACTGTAGCCTGCCAGGCTCCTCTGACCATGGGATTTTCCAGGTAAAAATACTGTGATTGGGTTGCCATTTCCTCCTTCAGGGGATCTTCCCCACCCATGGATCGAACCTATATCTTTCTTCTGCATTCCAGGCAGATCTTTTACCACCGAGCCACAGGGGAAGGAAGCCCCCTTTGCTGCACAGACCATACAAGTGAGGGTTTTTACAAGTTATTTTCAAAGGTTCTTTGAGTTACAATGAGGGGCCTGTAGGAGGGATCCAGTATGAAGATGGCATGTTTGAGTCTTCTAACATATTAACATCGAGAGGAGGGCTTACACCTGAGCTGGGAAGGTGTTTTCTGTCTGCCCTCACCCCTCCCCTCCACCTCCGCTCCTCCTTCATAAGCATGAAACCAAGTGGGACCCTGTGGGGCTCCTGGGAATGGAAGCTTTTCCGTGTCCCGGATTCCTTATTTGTTGGGGACGGACTTCAGCCTCCACAATCTTCCCTGAGTTCCAAAGGACAGATCTGAACAGTTGCTACACAGGAAAGGGAGAGGATACAGAGAGGGGAGAGGATACAGGGAGAGGATACAGGGAGGGGCAGCCAAGAAACAATAGTACAGCCTTGGAGCAGGGTCCTGGCTCGGCCTCAAGGGATACACACAGCAGTATCTGTGAGCTCCTTATGGAGCTTAGTGTAGTGTTATTCACTCAGTTGCTTCTGACTCTTTGTGACCCCATAGACTGTAGCCCACCAGGCTCCTCTGTCCATGGCATTCTCCAGGCAAGAGTACTAAAGTGGGTTGCCATTTGCTTCTCCAGGGGATCTTCCTGACCCAGGGATCAAACCTGGGTCTCCTGTGTTGCAAGTGGATTCTTTAGCATCTGAGCCACCAGGGAAGCCCTTATAGAACTAAAGCCCCCCAACAAATGGAAGACATCAGCATTCTTAATTCCACAGAGGATCACCTGAGACCAGATTAAAGAAGTGTAGGCCCTGCACACACTCTAATCTTATCAGCAACCCTGCCCTTGAACCTCTGGTATAAAAACTCCTCACCAAATCCTCCCTAGTGGGGAAGGCCATTTTCAAGGGCAGGAGCCCACTGTGTCCTCCTTTGCCTGGCAAAGCAATAAAGCTATTCTTCTCTACTTGACCCAAAACTCCATGTCCAAGATTCAACTTGGCACCAGTGCAAAGGGGTTGAATGTTCAGCATCAAGTGCAGCTGTACCTTGACCTTCTCAGTTTGCACCATGATTCACTCCAGCAGGAGTTTGTGTTCTGCTTGTCACTCCCAGCCTGTAGTCACATTGCCATGGCTTGAAAACTATGGTCCTCCAGGTGCTACCCAAGCGTTTTTTAGACTTTGATGGACGACAAAGAAGCCTCTGCACTCAAGCTTCTCAGCTGCCTTTCCTTTCTGCCACCCACAGTGGGAAGGAAATAAAGCAGACACTGAGAAAAGTCGAGAAGATGGGGGCAATGGTCTCTTACATCTGCACTGTTTTTCCAAAAGAAGACTTGTGTCTGATTTCTAGTTCTGCCACTCACTTGCTGGATGATGTTGGAGAAAGTTCTTTTTTGAACCTCTGTTTCATCATTTCTTAATGAAGGAAGGAGGGAGGAAAGGGAGAGGGAGAAGATGGAAGGACAAAAGAGGGAAGCAGGGTGGCGGGGTGGCAGGGGAGGAGAAAAGAGGAATAACATGAATAGTCTCTAAAGCTTCTTCCCAATGAGAGTCTGTGGTCCTGAAATTTCCAGATGCTTCAGTTCTTGTTTGCTACACCTTCTATATTTCTCACGTGTCCTGCCAGCCTCATCTCTCCCACCTGCTGGCTGCATGGTGACCATACTCTTTAGAAAGGTCTAACAAATTGAGATTAGTATGCAGAATTATCACTGTCTACAAGTCCGCAAAGACCCAGGCACCTAAGGATTGGAGGAAGTGAACTGGGTTTGAATGTCAATGAGATAAATGTAGTTCTAGTTAATGAAAGTTAAACTATACAGGATTAGGAAGTATTGTTGACATTGACTTTAATAACAGGAAATGGAGAATTGAGTAAGAAGAGAAAATCTACATACAAAGTTGGCTTGGCTGTAGAAAGTAAATAGTATTGTCATTTATGGAAACTCTTCATATCTTCATTATTGAGGACTGGAATGCAAAAGTAGGAAGTCAAGAAACACCTGGAATAACAGGCAAATTTGGCCTTGGAGTACTAAATGAAGCAGGGCAAAGGCTAATACACTTTTTCCAAGAGAATGCACTGGTTATAGCAAATACCCTCTTCCAGCAACACAAGAGAAGACTCTACACATGGACACCACCAGATGGTCAACACTGAAATCAGATTGATTATATTCTTTGCAGCCAAAGATGGAGAAGCTCTATACAGTCAGCAAAATCAAGATTGAGAGCTGACTGTGGCTCAGATCATGAACTCCTTATTGCCAAATTCAGACTTAAATTGAAGAAAGTGGGAAAACCACTAGACCATTCAGGTATGACCTAAATCAAATCCCTTATGATTATACAGTGCAAATGAGAAATAGATTTAAGGGACTAGATCTGATAGAGTGCCTGATGCACTATGGACAGAGGTTCATGATATTGTACAGGAGACAGGGATCAAGACCATCCCCATGAAAAAGAAATGCAAAAAAGCAAAATGGCTGTCTGAGGAGGCCTTACAAATAGCTGTGAAAAGAAGAGAAGTGAAAAGCAAAGGAGAAAAGGAAAGATATAAGCATCTAAATGCAGAGTTCCAAAGAATAGCAAGAAGAGATAAGAAAGCCTTCTTCAGCGATCAATGCAAAGAAATAGAGGAAAACAATAGAATGGGAAAGACTAGGCATCTCTTCAAGAAAATTAGAGATACCAAGGGAACATTTCATGCAAAGATGGGCTCGATAAAGAAGAGAAATGGTATGGACCTAACAGAAGCAGAAGATATTAAGAAGAGGTGGCAAGAATACACAGAAGTACTGTACAAAAAAGATCTTCATGACCCAGATAATCACAATGGTGTGATCACTCACCTAGAGCCAGACATCCTGGAATGTGAAGTCAAGTGGGCCTTAGAAAGCATCACTACGAACAAAGCTAGTGGAGGTGATGGAATTCCAGTTGAGCTATTCCAAATCCTGAAAGATGATGCTGTGAAAGTGCTGCACTCATATGCCACAAATGGAAAACTCAGCAGTGGCCACAGGACTGGAAAAGGTCAGTTTTCATTGCAATCCCAAAGAAAGGCAATGCCAAAGAATGCTCAAACTACCGCACAATTGCACTGATCTCACGCTAGCAAAGTAATGCTCAAAATTCTCCAAGCCAGGCTTCAGCAATACATGAACCATGAACTTCCAGATGTTCAAGCTGGTTTTAGAAAAGGCAGAGGAAACAGAGATCAAATTGCCAACATCCACTGGATCATGGAAAAAGCAAGAGAGTTCCAGAAAAACATCTATTTCTGCCTCATTGACTATGCCAAAGCCTTTGACTGTGTGGATCACAATAAACTGTGGAAAATTCTGAAAGAGATGGGAATACCAGACAACCTGACCTGCCTCTTGAGAAATTTGTATGCAGGTCAGGAAGCAACAGTTAGAACTGGACATGGAACAACATGTCCTATTTCCTGGTTCCAAATAGGAAAAGGAGTACGTCAAGGCTGTATATTGTCACCCTGCTTATTTAACTTCTATGCAGAGTACATCATGAGGGACGCTTGGCTGGAAGAAGCACAAGCTGGAATCAAGATTGCCAGGAGAAATATAAATAGCCTTATATATGCAGATGACACCACCCTTATGGCAGAAAGTGAAGAGGAACTAAAAAGCCGCTTGATGAAAGTGAAAGAGAGTGAAAAAGTTGGCTTAAAGCTCAACATTCAGAAAATGAAGATCATGGCATCTGGTCCCATCACTTCATGGGAAATAGATGGGGAAACAGTGGAAACAGTGTCAGACTTTATTTTTTTGGGCCTCCAAAATCACTGCAGATGGTGACTGCAGCCATGAAATTAAAAGATGCTTACTCCTTGGAAGGAAAGTTATGACCAGCCTAGATAGCATATTCAAAAGCAGAGACATTACTTTGCCAACAAAGGTCTGTCTAGTCAAGGCTATGGGTTTTCCAGTGGTCATGTATGGATGTGAGAGTTGGACTGTGAAGAAAGCTGAGCACTGAAGAATTGATGCTTTTGAACTGTGGTGTTGGAGAAGACTCTTGAGAGTCCCTTGGATTGCAAGGAGATCCAACTAGTCCATCCATAAAGGAGGTCAGTCCTGGGTGTTCATTGGAAGGACTGATGCTGAAGCTGAAACTCCAATACTTTGGCCACCTTATGTGGAGATTTGACTCATTGGAAAAGACCCTGATGCTGGGAGAGACTGGGGGCAAGAGGAGAAGGGGAAGACAGAGGATGAGATGGTTGGATGGCAACACCGACTTGATGGACATGAGTTTGGGTAAACTTCGGGAGTTGGTGATGGACAGGCAGGCCTGGCCTGCTGCAACTCGTGGGGTCACAAAGAGTCGGACACGACTAAACAACTGAACTGAACTGAACTGAACTTCGTATCTCATTACAACACAGAATCTTGTTATCCTAAGTATATGTTAAGTTGTTTAAATTTTTAAAAATATGTATTATTTATCTTGAATTAGGCATTTCATTCACTTTGTTCAGAGTATCAAAGCTTCAGAGTGGTTATAGTAAGAAGTCTTCTGATGCTCTCCCTCAGGAATGCAATTACTCTTTCCAGGGGCAAACAAATCTTTGTTTATAAATGCAAATATATAGATTAAATAGGGTATTCTTCCTCTCTTTTCACACAAATTATTACACTTCATAACTTGTGTACATTTTATTCTTTGAAGTTTTTTTTTTTATTTCTTTGTTTCCAGTTTTTATTAATCTTCTTTCTTTTATTATTTATTTAGTTAGTTCAGTTTTGACTGCACTGGTTCCCTGAGCAGGGACTGAACCTGAGCTGCTTGCAATGGAAGCTCTGAGTCTTAACCACTGGGCCACCAGGGAAGACCCTGTGTACGTTTTATACCATTAAAAATATCAGCAGGTTACCTGGGCTCAGCCATCATACTTGCCTGCTCATTAACTTAAGAAAACCTGGCATATTTCCATTGGAATTGACTCTACTTATATGTATATAATAAATGCATATACAGAGTTTACAACATGCCAAGCATTGTTCTCAGCTATTTAAAGTATTAACTCATTTGATGGTCCTCTATGCTGTGATCTATTAAAGGTTTCATGAAGGAGGGCTCAGTTTCTTTTAATCAGTAGTTCTTGAGGGAGTTGCACCACCCCCTAGGGGTATTTTAGAAATCTGCAGTGGTGATTTTTGGTCATTACAGTGCTTGTTTGGTACCATGGGCAGGTATTTGGCTAAGACCTCTTAACCAAATGGTCGGGATGGTCCTGCTTAACAAAACTATCCTTGATACAACCACTAAATGTCTCATTCAGGCAGGTAAATACCCCACTCATCCTGCCACCTAGCCCAATGTTCAATGCATAAGCACAAAATACTTTTTGCATGGTTTCTGTATAACAATGCAATGTCCAGGAATGCAACAATGATGAAAACTGAGGGAAGACTATTTTATTTCATTGTTCACTTTATCATGTTCCCCCTTATTTTAGAAAAATCATATCACTGACAGTAATTTCTTATGAGATCTGAGTCCTCAGTGTGGCACACTTGTATCAGATCAGACCATGTCCTTGCTAGTCAGCCTACATCATCAACTGGCTTGGGCTCACTTTTCTAACCATGATTTGGAATCAAGATACCTAGACATAAGTGTCAGAATATGCTTTCAAGTACCTGTCAAAACTATTTTAAGTCAACGGACCGTGACAATACCAAAACCAAGAGTCACCAAAGAATTGCCGACTGAACATGGCTGTTATCTTAGGACTCATTGCATTGTTCCTGAGGGCCAGCCTCACCTCTGCACAAGTGGGAGCCTGGGACCTGGAGCAGGCAGATATAAAAGCCAGGGTATGGGAGGCTGTAGGAGTACTTAAGTTTATCTCCTTGGCAAGAGCTGGCCCAGGAAGAAATGATGGACCCAAACATTCACAGTGGATGGACTGGGAAAAAGGAAGAGAAACCGTTGAATCAGGAAGCAGAGCTGAAGAGACTCTGGGAGAAAGCAAGGGGGATAACCCGAGGGGGAGCCGGGGAACAGGAAGGAGTCGCAAGGACCCTGGGGTGGATCCCCTTCTCCAACCAGCCTGGTATCAGCCAACCATAAGGATGAACATGGCCGCTCGCTGAAACTAGCAAGGTTAAAGACTTCACAGCTTGTTTTTGCAGAGGGCTAGTGCCGAGGTCCAGCCCCAGCTGATCCAGGGAGTTCGAGGTGTAGACGGTGTCAGTGAGGATCAGGATACAATAGTTATAATTAGAGATATAAAGAATAATAGAATGAGGATAGCTCAGTAGGAAAATTCAGTGGAGAAAAGAGGCTGAGTAGCTTGGTTACGCAGGAGACCAATAAAACTTCAAGACAAGAAGTTTGCACCGCTTACCTAGGCTGCAGGCGTCTTTCCGTTCTCCCGAAGGAGAGGAGACACTGAGGCCTCCCTGGTCGGATCTTAGAAGCCCAGGCATAATTAGTAAGCATGGTGGGTTCCGCGCTGCAGATGGAGACTCAACCAGAATTTGAGAGAGAGAGCGACATGGGGAGACCAGTCTTTTGAGGAACTGATCCCAATTCTTTATTTTCCATGGTCTACTTTTATACACTGAGATGTTATACAAAAGTCACGCAGGGTCAGCAGTCCTGACTTTTATCAAAGTCAGGTGCTTCATACAAATGTATACAGAGGTCTTAGGGGTGTTACATCATCTTCTGGCCAGGGGGCCTGCTGACAATTTATGACCCTCTCCTTGTGACAGCAGTCAATCCAGGACATTTATTTCTCCAGGGGTGATTATTCTTAAAACAGACTCCACCGTTCCTAATGTTGATCATTCCTGATATAGGAACGTAGATAAATTTACGTTCCTATAGGGTGAGGGTGGGTTTTAATTAAAGAAAGAACTTACTTAGCCTAAGGTCTAACATGATTAATATCAAAGGTTAATACCTATTTCTTCTATATATTCATCAATGTGTGTAAGGGTAGGCGATGTGGAGACTTAGCAGCAAACATTGGCTCAACAAATGAAAAATCCTTCATCAATACAATTTCTAATCAGCCCACTAGTAGTTTTCTAACTTCTCTAAAGAATCTGTTTTTAGAAGCACATGTGGCCAGACAAGCCTGTCAGGTGGGCTAGAGAACTTTCAGAGGAGTTTGTAGCTTAAAACACTACTGTCACGCCCAGGAATTTTATTAACTGGAGCTCTAAGTTAACTCTTTTTTCAGAGAGAGGTAGTGGGGGACAGCCCCCCGTAAAGTCAGAGGTGTAGGTGAGAGCACAAGTAGTAAAGTAGGCAGGCTCTGGTTATGGGGGTAGATGCTCAAGGATTTCCAGGGGGACTCCTGAGGCTCGACCCTGCCTTTGCATATATCGAGCCTCCTTCCTCATGACCTTTGCCATGGGCGGAGGTCCTCTCGCCGGCTCCCGGCAGGCTAGGTCGTAGGATGAGATAGCTATGAGTGGGGTGTTTACTCAGTGGGGTGGTTTAATTATCATCCACTACATGGACACTCCTGCTGCTTGAATTTGACAAAACACTGGAGACAAAGGAAACAAACATTTAACATATAAAGAATGAGACAATTTTTAATTGACCCTTTAGGGATTTAAATGTAGGATGAGCTACTGAGCCAAGAGTGAGTATATGGATTTAAATGTAGGATGAGCTATTTAGCCAAGAGTGAATATATATTTCTGGTAAACTTAACCTAAAACAGGTTGGACGATTTGCCTTGAATGTGAGATTGAAGACAAGGTTAGCATCCCTACTGCTTCCATCTCATTCTCACTTTCCTCTCCAATCCATCCCCAATGCTCAATAAGAGCAAATTTATAAAAATGTGCATCAGATCGTGTCTTTTGCTTAACATCATTCGGTGGTTTCCTATTGAATTTAAAACCAAGACAAAACACAATTCCTTAGCAGGATCTGTAAGTCCTTGTACAATCTGTCCCCTGCTTCCCTCTCAAAGCTCAAATTATACTGCTCTTTCACTCACCATTTTCCAGTTATGTAAGCAGCCATCACCTCTATTCATATGCTTCACAAATGTTCCAAGCTTTCTTCCACCTTGTGCCTCCCCATGATTTGCCATCTACAAGCTGGAGAACCAAGACAGCTGGTGGTATAATGTAGTTCAAAGGCCTGAGAATCAAGTGTGTTGGTGTTCAAGGGCAGGCGAAGGTGGATGTCTAGTTCAAGCAAAGAACGAGTTTTGCCCTTTGTCCATCTTTTTGTCCAATTCAGGAATTCAACGGATTGAACGACACCTTTTGGCACTGGTGAGGGTGGTCTTACCTACTCAGTCTGATTCAGATGCTAACCTCCTTTAGAGAGACCCTCACAGACACATCTAGAAATGCTTTACCAGTTGTCTGGGCACCCTTAACCCAGACAAGTTGCTATGTAAGATTAATCATCATTTGTTGTCATCCAATTGCCAAGTCGTGCCCGACTTTTCACAGCCCCATGGACTGCAGCACACCAGGCTTCCCTGTCCCTCACCATCTCCCAGAGTTTGCCCAAGTTCATGTCTTTGCATAGGCAATGCCGTCCATCCATCTCATCCTCTGTCGCCCTCCTCTCCTTCTAACTTCGATCTTTCCCAGCATCAGGGTCTTTTCCAATGAGTCAGCTATTCACATTAGGTGACCAAAGTATCAGGACTGATGTTTCAGCCTCAGCATCAGTCCTTCCAAAGAGTATTCAGGGTTGATTTCCTTTGACTGGTTTGATCTATCTCCTTGCTTTTCAAGGGACTCTCACTGTCCATCAAATCAGCTTACAAAATATAATGAGAAAACAATGATCAACATTAGGAAGACATATCGGGGGAGTTTATCAAACTTTAGAAATAAAGAACATTCCACACAGAGAGAAAGACAGGACAAGTCTCTTTGAATGTGAAAAGCTAAGCTGGTCTCAAAAGCTCTGGGACTTCCCTGACGGTTCAGATGGTAAAGAACCTGCCTGCAATGAAGGAGACATGGGTTTGATCCCTGGGTTGAAAAGATCCTCTGGAGAAGAGAATGGCAACTCAGGGGTTGAACCCTCATCTCCTGCATCTCCTGCATTGGCAGGCGGATCCTTTACCATTGAGCCACCAGGGAAGCCCAATGTTATTAAATACAGAATGTAAATTTATATACAAAACTTTCAAAATTTTTACTGAAAAAATTATACAAAAATTGTTGTTACAAAAAGGATGTAAATGTTCTGTGCAAATATAAAAACATGATAATACACTGAGATTTTAAAATATATACCAGTTAAATATATTAGAATGTACTAATTAAAATTAGGAAGAAAAGAAGTGAAGCAAGCAAAAGAAATGTAAGGGTACTAATTTCACTGTAATATTTCATTTTCTAAATTGAAGTAAAGAAAGATTTTAAAATATTGTTTAAAATTATAAAGATAACCATTTGCTGGAAATTGAAACAGATTGTGTGTCTTCTATATGATTCCCAGGGCAAGAAATAATAAAAAACAAGCCAAAATATATAGCGAAAGAAAGAACACAAAGGAAAAAAACACAAGGAAACAAAAAAGGCATAAAATATTAAATAGAATTAAAAAATGGAAATGATGCATAGTTATTATAAAAATCAATGCAAATGGAATAAAAAACTAAAGGCAGCTGTATCTTAGTGACAAATTTTGAAAGCAAAAGAATGGCCAGAGATACACCAGGCAGCCACAAAGAAAATAAAGGAAAGAGGGGTTTGCAGTGTTAATATTAAGTTGAATTCAAGGAGAACAGTATTATATTGTTGAGGTACAAAATTCAAAATGAAAATACATGTTTTATTCATTTTGTATACCAGAAAATACAGTATCAAAATAGATAAAGTAAAAATTGTAGGAAATAAAAGTATAAACTAATTGAAACAAGATAGTAAGGGGAGACTTTAATATACTTTTCTTCATCACTAGTGACTTCCACTGACTAATAAAAGTAAACACACACACACACATTGGATCTGGCTAATATAATTGATAGCAATTTCTACTTAAGTATCTATATAGTTTTCAAAAATTTGGTAGCAGATAAAACCTCAGAAAATTCTAAGAAAAATAAAAGGTACAGACTTTCTGATCATAATTCAATAAAGCTAAAATTAAACAGCAAAGGAGAACAATAAAAATAAAAAACTCTTTGCTATTAGTAAATGTACAGTTATCTCCTAAACTACTCCTAAGCCACAGGAGAGATCAAAACCATACATGCAGAGTAGTTAAAAATGATGACAACAGCAACAGTGAAAAATGAATCCCAAAGCTGTTCCCAGATGATAATATCCTTTTCAAATCCTCTCACTACCAATTGTCAAACATCGAAGCAAACGAATTCGGCTTCCAAATCAGGCATTTAGGAAAATAACAACAAAATGTACACAAACAGCAAAAGCAAGGAATTAATAAAGATAAATGCAGATATAAGTGAATTAGCAAACAGAACGGGAAGAACTGATACTATAAAATCAAGAGCCGGTTCTTTAAGAAGAACGCTCCAGAGTAAAATAAACAAACAACTTGGTAGACTAACCGACCAAAAAAAAAGTGAGAAAGCATAAAAACACAAAATCAGAAAAAAAGAATAGAAAAATAGCCATAGCTATACAGGGAGTTAAAAGAATTCAAAACAATAGCTTGTACAACTCTGGCTAATACATTTGAAAACCTTGAACAAAAGCCAATATTTCTGTCCTCCCAGGTCCCCAGTCTCCCTCACCAAAGGGGCACCTGCTGGGGGCTTTTGGGAGAGCATCTGCATTACAGATAAAAGACAAACATGAACGTTGTGGCTCTTCTATATGTTTAATGTTGTCTATACTTTATATTAGCATTTCTATTTATATTAATATTTACGTATTAATGTGTTAATGCTGTGTTTAAAACACAGACGTGCTCCAGAGCTGCCACATGACTCAGACACCGCACAGGGTTGAGCCACCAAATAAACTGACACCTTCTGCCTCCAGCCTTCCTGCTGTACGTTCGTCATTATGCTAGAAGTTTTAGCCAATGTAATTAGACGAGTAAATCAAATAAGAAACATAGACAAGAAACAGGAGAAGGACAATTCTCATTATTTTTAGATGCTATGATTGACAGAGTACACACGTGAAATAAAAACTACTGTAAAAACATAAGTTAATATGGTAGCTGGCTATGACCTTAATACACAAAACTAGACTTCCCTAGTGGCTCAGACAGTAAAGCATCTGTCTACAATGTGGGAGACCCGGGTTCAATCCCTGGTTTGGGAAGATCCCCTGGGGAAGGCAATGGCACCCCACTCCAGTACTATTGCCTGGAAAATCCCATGGACAGAGGAGCCTGGTAGGCTATAGTCCATGGGGTCACAAAGAGTTGGACACGACTGAGCGACTTCACTTTCATTTTCAAATGGTTTTTATCACCTAAATATAATCACTAATTAGCAAATATAATGAAAGAAAATATCCCATTTATAAAGCAACAAGTTGATAAAATAACTAAGAACACATTTGCAAAAACAGGACTTACAACTGCAAAACTTTACTTGATATATGCAGAAGCATGTGCCCAACAAAATGGAAAACAGTCATTCTACTCAAAACCATTTCAAATGTTCAAGTATTATATCAAAGATAATCTCATTTCTTAAAGGTAGAAACCGTAAAAAAAATACCACTCTTTGACTATAATCCAATTAAACTAGAAATTGACTAAACTAGAAAATTCTAAAACCTTGGACATTAAATTTTCTCTTCTAGATAACACAATTTAAAAAGAAAATAAGCATAAAATTATAGAACAGTTAGCTCAGTTGGTAAAGAATCCACCTGCAAAGCAGAAGACCCCAACTCAATTCCTGGGTTGGGAAGATCCGCTGGAGAAAGGATAGGCTACCCATTCCAGTATTCTTGGGTTTTCCTTGTGGCTCAGCTGGTAAAGAATCTGCCTGAATGCAAGAGACCTGGGTTGGATCGCTGGGTTGAGAAGATCCCCTGGAGAAGGGAAAGACTACCCACTCCAGTATTCTGGCCTAGAGAATTCCATGAACTCTATAGAACAGTTAGAAACTGATAAAAATCAAGACACTTCAAATTAAAGTTATGGAGATGTGGCCAACAATACTATTAAAAAGAAACTATATTGACTTAGATACATTTATTAGAAAACAGTGAAGACTAAAAAGAAAAGAAATGATTAAGTTTTCAACTCAAGTAGTTTGAAAAAGAACAGTAACATAAAATAAGGAACGACTTTTTTATTTATAACTCATCTCCAGAATAAAATTAGAAATTATTGAAATAGAGAGCAAAGGGGCAAACTTGATCAACATAATCAATAGTTGTTTCCTCCAAATAGCTGATAAAAGAAATCTCTGGCAGTTATAACTGTAAAAATTATAGAAAACATACATAAAAATATTAGGAAAGAAATATATGTTTGCATGCTCAGCTAAGTCCGACTCTTTGCTATCCCATGGACTGTAGCCCACCAGGCTCCTCTGTCCATGGAATTTTCCAGGCAAGAATACTGAAGTGGCTTACCATGCCATCCTCCAGGGCATCTTCCAGACTTAGGGATCAAACTTGTGTCTCTTATGTCTTCTACATTGGCAGGCAGATTCTTTACCACTGCACCACCTGGCAAGTCCTAGAAAAGAAACCCAAGACATAATCAAAGTCATGGAAAAATCTTAATAAGGAATAGTTGCCTACTTACTCTTTTGTAAGAAAATGTTTTAAGAAATCTTAAAAATTATATTAAGAGAAACGCACCAACTGCCAGGCAGAGGAGTGTATTGTGGCAGTTATCACTGCCCGTGCTCAGCAGAACTTGGCTTTGCTTAGAAGCTCTCTTTACTCCACCTTCACCTCAATAAAGTTACTTACACTGGCAAAAGCGTGAGCTGAATTTTTAACTTAAATTTAGATCCTTTGGTGTTCCATAAAATGTCTTCAAGACTGATCCCACTATCATGAAACACTGAAGGGAGTGGGGTTGTTTGTTGAGAGCGAGCTCTTAAGTCTAAGCCTAATGACCTCCAGGTCACTGCAAGACTTGGAAGAGACATCTTGGCAGCCAGAGAAAGGACCTTGTCTTCATTTGTCTCCTGCTGCTGCTGCTGCTGCTGCTGCTGCTAAGTCGCTTCAGTCGTGTCCGACTCTGTGCGACCCCATAGACGGCAGCCCACCAGGCTCTTCTGTCCACGGGATTTTCCAGGCAAGAGTACTGGAGTGGGGTGCCATTGCCTTCTCCGTCATTTGTCTCCTAAGAGAGTCCAATAAACTGGAAAGATCTAGCTATGAAAATAACATAGTTGACATAACTATAGGCAGGTATCTAGTTAAAAGAAAACTAAAAAGAAACAACATCCCAGTAGCAATAAGCATGCCAAGTGCCCAGATCTTGTTTACTGATACCCTATTTCACAGAGATCTCTCCAAGAAAATTGGAGATATCCAGGGAACATTTCATGCAAGGATGGGCATGATAAAGGACAGAAATGGTATGGATCCAACAGAAGCTGAAGAGATTAAGAAGAGGTGGCAAGAATATACAGAAGAACTATACGAAAAAGGTCTTAATGACCCAGATAAATACAATGGTGTGATCAGTCTCCTAGAGCCAGACATCCTGGAGTGTGAAGCCAAGTGGGCCATAGGAAGTGTCACTAGGAACAAGGGTGGTGGAGGTGACACAATTTCAACTGAGCTATTTCAAATCCTAAAAGATTATGCCATGAAAGTGCTGCATTCAGTAGGTAGCAAATTTGGAAAACTCAGTTTTCATTCCACCCCCAAAGAAGGACAATGCCAAAGAATATTCAAACTACTGTACAATTGGGCTCATGTCACAGCTAGCTAGGTTATGCTCAAAACAGCTTCAACAATACATGAACTGAGAACTTCCAGATATACAAGCTGGGTTTCGAAGAGGCAGAGGAACCAGAGTTCAGATTGCCAACATTCGTTGGGTTATAGAGAAAGGGAGTCCCAGAAAAAAAAAATATACTTGTGCTTCACTGAGTACACTAAAGCCTTTGAATGAGCAGATGACAGCAAATTGTGGGAAATTTTTAAAGAGATGGGAATACTGAACCACTTTACCTGGCTTCCCTGGTGGCTCAGCTGGTAAAGAATCCGCCTGCAGTGCGGGAGTCCTGGGTTAGATCCCTGGGTTGGGAAGATCCCCTGGAGAAGGGAAAGGCTACGCACTCCAGGATTCTGGCCTGGAGAATTCCATGAAGTATACAGTCCATGGGGTCGCAAAGAGTCAGACATAAATGAGCAACTTTCACTTTCAATCTCCTGACTCCTGAAAGGCACACTCCAAGATGCAGTCAAGAAGCAACAGTTAGAACTGGACATGGAACAATAGACTGGTTACAAATTGGGAAAGGAGTACAACAAGACTGTCTATGGTCACCCTGCTTATTTAACTTATATATAGGGTACATCATGCAAAATGCTGGTCTGGATGAATCATAAGGTGGAATCAAGATTGCTGGGAGAAATATCAGCAACCTCAGATATGCAGATGAGACCATTCTAATGACAGAAGTGAAGAGGAACTAAAGAACCTCTTGATGAAGGTGAAAGAGGAGAGTGACAGTGTTAAGCTGGCTTAAAACTCAACATTCAAGAAAACTAAGATCATGGCATCTGGTCCCATCACTTCACGGCAAACAGAAGGGGAAATAGTGGAAACAGTGGCTGACTTTATTTTTCTGGGCTCCAAAATCACTGCAGATGGTGACTGCAGCCATGAAATTAAAAGATGCTTACTCCTTGGAAGGAAAGTTATGACCAACCTAGTCAGCATATTAAAAGGTAGAGACATTACTTTGTAAACAAAAGTCCATATAATCAAAGCTATGGCTTTTCCAGTAGTCATGTATGGATGTAAGAATTGGGCCATAAAGAAGGCTGATCACCGAAGAACTGATACTTTCGAATTGTGGTGCTCGAGAAGACTCTTGAGAATCCCTTGGACTGTACAGAAATTAAACTAGTCAATCCTAAAGGAAATCAACCCTGAATATTCATTGGAAGGACTGATGCTGAAGCTCCAATACTTTGGCCACCTGATGCAAAGAGCCGACTCATTGGAAAAGACCCTGATACTGGCAAAGGTTGAAGGCAAAAGGAGAAAGGGGTGACTGTGGTTAGATAGCATCATCGACTCAATGGACATGCATTTAAGCAAACTTCGGGAGACAGTGGAGGACAGAGGAGCCTGGTGTGCTGCAGTCCATGGGGCTGCAAAGAGTCGGGCACGACTTACAATGACTAACAACAGCAACTCCATTGAAAGGAATCAGGGCTCTTTGGAGAAAGTGATGATTCTAGCACTAGGGCAGGAAATATACAAGATAAGCTTGGAACATCTTGGAGGGCTAGAAAGTATGCTAGTGCTTAAAAAAGTAACAAATAGAAAACAAACAGAAAAGCCTCTCTAAAATAGGGATATATCCAAGAGACATAGGAGCCAGCTGAGAGAACTTCCAAAGGCTGAAGATGGAGCAATTAAAGCCACAAAATAAAGTTGTATGAGATTATAATTCACAGAGAAGGCAATGGTGCCCCACTCCAGTACTCTTGCCTGGAAAATCCCATGGACTGAGGAGCCTGGTGGGCTGCAGTCCGTGGGGTTGCTAAGAGTTGGACATGACTGAGCGACTTCACTTTCACTTTTCACTTGCATGCTTTGGAGAAGAAAATGGCAACCCACTCCAGTGTTCTTGCCTGGAGAATCCCAGGGACGGGGACGCCTGGTGGGTTGCTGACTCTGGCATCGCACAGAGTTGGACACGACTGAAGCGACTCAGCAGCAGCAGCAGCAGCGGATTATAATTCAAAGTATAAAATAACTATCCATGGGTCCATGCTGATAAAAATCAATGACTAAATAGATTACAAATGGGGGCAAACAGACAAATCTTCTTGCAGAAGAATTCTAATAATTTATGTGGATACTCAACCCTCAAAAAGGTAGAGCATAACTCCCTATTCCTTAACTGGTTTCCTTCCAAAATGGAACTGTGGCAAAGAAGAGTAGCTTCAAGTGGAGACCCATTCCAAGCACTGCCTCAGTCACGTGGTCAACAGCAACATTCATGATCAAAAACCGCACAAAGAAGATGTACCCTTGACATGATGAGATGAACATGGCACTTGATCTCTCTCATCTTCCTCCCACAACCACTCCAGTCTTATCATGAAAAAACTTCACACAAATTTCCATAGAGGATGTCCAACCCACACTCCTCAAAACTGCAGAGGACAGGACTTCCCTGGTGGTCCAGTGGTAAAGAATCCACCCTGCAGTGGAGGGGACATGGGTTCAATCCCTGGTCAGGGAACTAAGATCCCACAGGCCACAGGGCAACTAAGACCACAGTGAAGCCCCAGCACAGCCAAAATACAAAACTTGTAGAGAGCATCACAAACAAGGGAAGTCTGAGAAACCACCACAGTCAAGAGGAGCCCAAGGAAACACAATGACTACATGTCATGTGATGTCCTAGATGGGATCCTGGAATAGAAGAAGAACATTAGGAAAAAACTAAAGGACTCTGAATAAACTAGGATCTTTAATAAGAAGGTATCCATAGGGACTTCCAGGGTGGTACGGTGGTACAGTGTCTTCCAATGCAGGAGGTGTGGGTTCTATCCCTCGTTGGGGAGCAAAGATCCCACGTGCCTCTCAGTCAAAAACCATAAAATAGAAACAATATTGTAATAAATTCAATAGAGACTTTAAAAAACCTTATAAAAAAGTTCTTTAATTGTTACAAGCGTGCCATACTACATTAAGGATAGGGGAACCTGGGTGCCAGGTATAAGGGAAATTTCAATCTTTCTGCAAACTTAACTGTAATAAAAAGCGAAGTCTATTTCAAAAGAACTGGTAATTGATGGAGTTAGACTCCATTGCTCATACTATTAACAGAAAATTACTTCCTAGAAAAATAAAAATTATCGCCATTTTCTTAATAAAGGCAATAAAAAACCCTAAACAGAACACTAAGGCCAGATAAATGTAACAGGCTGTCCAAATTGTCTATCTTCATGTTCTTCCTCCACTTCAAAAAGGACAACAGGCCCAAAAGGTTTAATAAACAAGTTTTTCCAAAGGAACCAATGACTCCTGTGGCATTTAGTTTGTTCCAAGGAATTAACAAAAAAGACTTGAGGGTTTCTCAACTCATTCAATAGAGCCAGTATAATCCTCACACCAAACATGACAAAAATAACACATACACACAAAATAAACCAATGTTATTTGTGAACACATGTGCAACATTTGATGTAATAATAGATTTTATGCTGGGAAAGAGCAGAAGCCGTCCAGGATGAGTTAGTAGAGAGACCTGGAGGCTACTGCTGTTCGCCAACTAGTATGGACCTGGCAGCTTCCCAAGAGGCGCTAGAGGCAAAGAACCTGCCTGCCAATGCAGGAGACACAAGAGACGCAGGTTCGATCCCTGGGTCAGGAAGATCTCCTGGAGGACGGCGTGGCAAGCCACTCCTGGAGAATCCCACGGACAGAGGAGCCTGGCGGGTTAGTTCCTGGGGTTGCAAAACAGTCAGACACGATTAAGAGACTGAGTATATGGAACTAGTTAAATATTTGATAACTTTCCTTATAGTGTGGCTGACCATCAGCCCTGGTGTCAGCCCTTTGTTGCTGTGTACCTGAGTTACCTGTCTTTTCAAGTCTGTAAATACATATGTAAATACATAGATCAGGGTCTTGAAGGACACAGACCAAACTGCTAACGGGGGTGAGAGGGCTGAGACCAGAGCCATGGCTGGCAAGAAAGGAAACTTTTCCTTTAACTTAGTAATCTTCTGATATTTGGGGAGTACAAAATTAGCTCTAACAGATATTAAAGTATATTATGAAACTCAGTATTTTAAGAAGTGTCATACTGACTCAGGAATTGGTAGAGATGTCAACAGATCAGAATACAGCACCAAGAATATACTTGAGCATCTACAAAAATTCAGTGTATGATAAAAGTGGCATTTCAAATCAATGAGGAGATGATGGATAACTCAGATGTTCAGCCATTTGGAAAACATAAAGTTAAATCTTTATTACATTGTTTACATTGAAATAGATTAGATGCTTCAAAGGCTTAAATGTAGAAATCTAAAACCATTAAAGTACTAAGAGAAATCATGAATGACTTGTATAACATTGGCATGGGGAAAGTTTTTTTTTTTTGATATGGCAAGGAAAATCAAAACCACAGACAGTGAGGCTCCCTAAAAATTAAACACATTTGCACAATAAAGAATACTGTAAACAAAATCAAAGATCAAAGCTGAGAAATGTGCTTGCCACACATGTAGGATAAAAATGTATATCCATTGCTGCTGCTGTTGTCCAGTAGCAAGCTGTGTCTGACTCTTTGCGACCCCATGGACGTGTCAGGCTTCCCTGTCTTTCACCTTCTCCTGGAGTTGGCTCAAACTCACGTCCATTGAGTTGATATCCAAAACAAGAAAAAGTGAAAAATCCCAAGACAAATTGGAAAAAGGAAGTGGTGCAAGGAAAAACAGGCAAAATCCTGCTGGAGAGCCATTTAGTGATTCTTTCTCACATATAAAATGTACATGTTCTTTGGTTCTTAGGCATCCCACTTCTAGGAATTAATTCTCTAGACACACTCACAGAAGTTGAAGCATTACTTGAAAAAAGAAAAATACGTAGAAAAATCCAATGTACACTAATGGGGTATTGATTAAAGAAACTGTGGTATATCAATACAATGAAATACACTGTAGCCATCAAAAATAAAGGGTCAATCTGTGTGTAATGACATGAAAAGTCTCCAAGATAATTACTTAAGTGAAAAAAGTTGCATAGCAAAGTGGCCACATTTTTATAAAGTAATTACAATGCGTATATTTGCATAATTATAAAAAAAGCTCTCGGAGGAATATATACCAACCTGATGGGGTTTCCCTGGTGGCTCAGATGGGAGAGAATCCGCCTAGAATGCAGGAGACCCAGGTTCAACACCTGGGTCAAGAAGATCCCCTGAAGAAGGAAATGGCAACCCACTCCAGTATTCCTGCCTAGAGAATCCCACGGACAGAGGAGCCTGGTAGGCTCCAGTCCATGGGGTCGCAAAGAGTCAGACACAACTAACACTTTTGCATTTTTTCACATACCAATCTGATACAAGGATGATTTCTACGAAGTGAGAAAAAAGTGGAGCAGGGACATCTGAACTCGGTTTCTTACACTTACACATAGTTTGACTATTTTTACAGTTTGCATTATACAATGAAGGAAAATGGCAATTAACATTGTGAAATATTAACAATTAAAAAATTGTTAGAGTTCTTTTCTCACTTCCATCATCTGCATGATTAGCAAAATAAAAATTTCTAGAACAACAAAAAAGGCAATCAACCTCACTGATCAGCCAGCTTAAAGAGTTGAGCGTCACAGGCAATTTCAAATTTTCAGCCAGAGTGCCAGTTCATTCATAAAGAATGCTAAGAAATGAGAGTAGGAGAAGAGTCCCAGGGAAAACCATCACAATCTCCCCTACAAAGTGGTCCCGAATTCTCCATCCTCCAAACAGATGGATGGTGGCATTGGCCAGGGACAATGAGTGGAGAGTAAACAGCTCTGGGCAGGAAGTTGCCATTCCAATGGGAAAGTTGGCAGGAGATCTGAACAAATGGAAGCTTTGTGAAGTGGAGAAAGAGCCCCAGCTGTGGAACTCTGCTGACAACTGTGGGGCATGAAAAAACCCTGGACTTGAGAGTCACATTTGGGCTCAGGATCTCATGGATGCTTGAGTTAGAAAATTAGATAGTCTCTTTGAGCCTTTTTTCTTCATCTGACAAGTGGGATTAATACCCATCTCACAGGCTGCAGTGAAAGATTAAATTTAAATATGTGTACGGGACACTTTGGGAATGGGAAGGCAGGGTGCGTGTGAAAACTGTTTCTTTTCTAGGTGGGGAATGTGCAAGCCAGTAGAAGGCAGCGGTGGGACCATAGCTCTCATGAAGCTGATGCATCACAGAAAAGCTAGGCTTGCTGGATAAAATACAGGCTGGCCAGTTAAGTTGGACTTTCAGATAAACAAGACTTTTTTCTTAAGGTAAGTGTGTCTAATGCTAACTAAGCCCAAGTTAACATTTAGTTTTAACTGCTTTCTAGGCTCTCTCCTCACTTCAAATAAATTAGATGCATCTCCCCAAGCATGTGTTAAGCTCTATGGGAATACAGAGCACACCATATAAACACTGTCACGCACGTAACTGGTGTGAAATAAATGACGATAAGAGCCAGGGTTTGTTGTGGGTGTCACTAGTTCCACTAATGCCTGCAGGGTTTGAATACATATGCTAATATCCTCAGGGCCCCCCTGCTCATATGGCTGCCCCCAAAACCTGTGAATCAGTGAGTGCTCGAGGGCTCAAGTATTGGCCCATTTCTGAGTTGAGGAAAGAAGGTCTCAGAAACTTTGACTGTTGTTCTCTCACCGGTTGTGTCCAACTCCTGGCAACCCTGTGGACTGCAGCACTCCGGGCCTCCTCGTCTCAGAACCTGAGCATGGCAGAAATGGCAGTGAGCCCCTTCTCACCTGCTTCCATATGACAGAGGATGAGATGGCTGGATGGCATCACCGACTCAACGGACATGGGTTTCAGTGGACTCCGAGAGCTGGTGATGTCAGGGAGGCCTGGCGTGCTGCGGCTCATGGGGTCGCAAAGTGACTGAGCAACTGAACTGAAGTGAACCGATACCATTGCCTAACGTGGGTGTGAGCTGAGTTATGCACACTTGCCCTAAAACCTCAAATTCCTCCTATACTTTGTTTTCGTGTTTCCACATGGTCATACTTCACTAAGAGATAAATAGAAACTTTAAGACTCTATTTGATTTGTTGAAAAAGAAGAAAGATAATTTATACTTTTAAACATGGAGACTATATCATTTGGCTGGTTTTTAGGCTACCAGATTTGGAAAAGAAGACAGTTTTCCTAAATACTGGTCCCTGTTACTGTCTTACTTGGCTCTTCCTTGCTAAGCTTTTCAATGAGGTTTTGGAGCTGCCACCAAGGTCCCTGGGTTAAAAGAACATATTAAACCAGTGTTTGGTTAGAAGGAGTGTGAAAAACCAAAGAATCTAAGAGTTACTCTATCCACAGACAAGATGATCATCTGGATGCACTCTGCATAACCCACGGTGGTTTCTTTGTTTTTGGGGGGTTTTGCTGGTTGTTATTTTTTGTTTTTGAGAGAAGATACAGAACTTTCTCTGGAATTCTTTGATGAAATATACACTTGAATCACACGAAAAGAAAATGTGACAGGGAAATACTTGGCATACTGAGTCGTGGCCATGATTATGTAGGAGTATGCACCATTCCCAATTAAACAAAGACACAGGCAGCAGAAAACACTTTTTGAAAACCAGAGAGTCTCTTTGAAAGAACAGTGGAATTTGCGCTCTACCTTATTCATTAAAGTTAGAAGCTGCCATCCCTTTAATGAGCAGCCTGAGGGTGGAGAAAGTGTCTTGAATAGCTATATTCCAAGGAGTACTTGGCATCATCACTGAAACATAATGTGGGATTGCAATTGTATGGGGGTTTTTCCCAGTGAATAGGAAGTGATCAAAGATAACACTGCCTGAGAAAGAATTAAAATAGTGTAACATTGCATCAAGTTATAGCCAATGCCAATCATTATATGGATGAATGAACAAGATCCTTTAAATAAAGGTATAGACATGCTGTGGCATTCAAAATATAATGACCAACTTCAGTGGGGTTTAAATAAAAATGCAAAAGCATGTGCCCACTCATCTGGTTAGAACCATGAAGGATAAGCACGTCTCTTTAAATAGATCTGTAAGCCACATCCTTCATTTACATCATCTATAAAACACTGGACGACAGGAAGTAAATTAATTCCAAAAAACTGCCTTAGGAATTTTATCTTAGCAAAGGGAAGTGCTATCTACTAGGAGACTGGAAAAAACTAGGGGCACAATCAGAAAAAAATCAAGTAAAAAGGACTTCTATAATTACAGTGTGATCACCTTTCCCTCTGCAAAAGGACAGGAAAGGAAAGCTGAATTCATCATTGTGTGGATGAGAGTTCCTGGCACACAATGCCACGCAGAGCTATTTACTGGAAAAAGTGTTGGTTTATTTACATGCTAAACAGCACCACCTTCCAGCTTCCACCGGCTGACAAACGACAGCACAGCAAGGAAGAGAAAGAAAAGGCCATCGTTCTTATACAGAGAGAATCAGAACAGGACAGGCAGGGGCTGCCACAGATTCAAACATCTTGACCCAGCATTATCAAATGGAATGCCAAGCTTCTCCAGACATCTCCAAAGACATAATCTTTCCTTTTTCAGTAACAAGAATCATAGCAAGGAAACTTGACTCTGCATCCAAGGAGAGGGATGAGAGAGCAGGGGGAAAAAATCAATACTCACCTAATCTAGTAAATCTCCACAGCACAACTCTTTCAAAAGATGGGGAAAATAAAATTTAATCTTTGTCAGAGGACTCATAAATAAGGCCAGATGCACTCTTGGGCACTTGACTATAACAAAGGTGCACAATATGTGATTTGATGAACAAAGACTGCCCGATGAATGCAGTGAATTGTTTTAATACAGTAAACAGGAGATCTGAATAAAGAGATCAAAGGAGGCCAGAGAGAGCAATGCACCCACAATTGCAATTGCTCCCCAGGGAGTGACAAGAATAAAATTGGAAGATTTTGCTCAGAGAGATACTGCCACTGATTCTAATCTAGTTGTCTACGCTAATCAAGGCACAGCCTTTGAGCTTCCTCTAAAAGTTTCCACTCTTTTGATTTAGAAAATAATGCTTGAACTTGCAGTTGTTATATATAAATTCTGACAGATATCAAGAGGGGAAATGAGGGCACTACGCAGAAAAACAAAACATTCAGGACATTGTTCTAGTCTTGCTATTTCTCGCTATGCAAGTTTTGACAAATGATTTTCTCTCTGGACAGCCATTTCTAAATTTTATGTGTTCCTGTTATCCTAAATATTTGTATTTAGCAATAAAACACACTATCCAAAACAGAGCTCATTCTTTCCCCATCCAAAACAAGATTAGGTAGAAGGAAAATTCACATGAACTGTATTGACACAACATCCACATTTCTTTGCTCATTTGAGATTTAGTTTACGGAGCGGGATAAGGTCTACAAAGAGATTATCTGGGTACCATTTACTTATATTATTTTAAAATTTGTTAACAAGGCTATAGTTAATTGGACAGATTAAAAAATTAATGATCGCACAATGATTTGGATTTCAGTTTAAGCAGCGCAGGAAGTGACAATAAGTTCACAGTGAAGCAGCGCATGGGGAGGAAATGATGAGATGACGGGTGAAAAGGGGGATGGTAGCCGTTACCTTCTTAGAAATTGGTAATGCATCCTTCACAGATTATAAAGTGTTTAGTGCGTTCAGTTAGGGGCCTCCTGGACCATGAGTGCTTACCAAGGATAGTGCACCATGAGGAAATAAAGCCCACGTGGTCATCTTACCGCTGATATGGGCTGGGCCAGGCCAGGTGCCAAGCCAAAGCCCAGCATCCATGACCCAGTAGCCATTGCTCACTCGCTATTGCCCGGTATCCATTACCCAGCAGTCTTTACCCAGCTACCATTGGGCAGCAGCCATTACCCAGCAGGCTTTGTCCGCCTGCCATTGGACAGCAGCCATTACCCAGCAGGCTTTGTCCGCCTGCCATTGGACAGCAGCCATTACCCAGCAGGCTTTGCCTGGCAGTCGTCACAAGGCAGCCTTCAACCACCACTGTTACCGGCCCTTGTGAGCCGAAGGCCTGTGCCCGCTGCTACTGTCCAGCAGCCATTCCTGTTGGTCTCCAGTGACCCAATATGAAACCACTGCCACGCATGCCATGGCTGCCCTCTTGCAAGAGGAGTTGATTGTGGAGTCTCCCTTCCTGACCCAGGAATTCTTTAGAGCTATAAGGCCACCCTGAGGACCCGGGCCAGTATTCCCTGGGGATTCCTGGCAGTCAGGCCCCGCCAGGACGTTTGCAGGAGGGTTCCCAGGCCTTGGGGGGATGATATCCTTGGGAGGGAGAGAAAGTGACTTCTCACATTGAGCAGAGACTGAGGCTGAGTGATGCCTGACCATTTAGGTAGATGTCCAAGGAGCCAGCCTGTAAGGGTAGTCTGGAATCCATCTGGAATTCTAAAGAGATTCATAAATTGTTTTATTACCACAATGTAGCTCACTTCTGGGGTTGGACGATCTCTTTCAGATGTTGATTTGGGTAAAATTGACCATCTAAAAGGATGGGTTAACTGTGAACTTCTGACCTGCCCAAATGGATGTGGCCTCAGCCTGCCAATCCACATCATCTTTGGTTGGCCCATCTCTTCATTTGCTCCCTCCACCCCTTAACCTCTACAGTACTGTCTCATCTAGAAGTAAATGCAGCACCAAACAATTACAGGATTGTGCTCCTATAATTGTGGAGAAAGAGGACGTGGGGGTTAGCAGGAGTATGTCATTTACATTGTACCCCAGCCCAGAGCCTTGTCACTTTGCTGTGGTGGGACAAAGCCCAGGTCACCTTGAAATCAAGAGGTTCTACCTAAGAGAGCTTAGAGCAGAGCAGGGCCCCAGAGCAGCAGGAGACCTTATTCACAGCAGCTGGAAGAGAAGGGAGGAGTATGGTGAATAGCTCAAGGGTTTTCCCAACTCCCTGGAGGTAGAATGAGAGCAATCTGTTTTGTGACTGTCATTGTGACTCTTTTCTGCCCAGGCTGGGTGGCCTGGGAAACATGGAGAACTAAAGCTACTGTGGGACCTCAGAACTTGGAAGATTGACAGACAAATGCTGGCAGAGAGACTGATGGCTTTGGGAGTCATTTTGTAAACAGGCTCCTGTTTGTGCAAGTGTTTGTGAAAGGTCTTAACATTTAGCCTCCTGTGCAGAATGCATGACATAGATTTCAGAAACCTGGACCAGTCCAAGGCACCACACACTCCCAGACTGCTACAAATGACCTCAGTGGACAATTTGAAGCAGTAGAAAGGCTCTATGAAGAAATCAACCAGAAAATGGATTTGTTTTTATTAATGAAATTTCAAAATCTGTGCCACATCCAAATACAAATCATGGACTAGAACTGTATCCTAGAATGGCATAAAAAGAAAAAAAGGTTTTGAATAAAAATATGGCACTTCCATCAGGGAAACAGAATTTCATCTTGGAAGCTTCAAGTTCCAAGCTTCAAATATTAAAGTTACAAGCTTATCACAACATTTCCAGCATTGACTGATCATGCAAGTAAAGTGGTGAATTAGTCATTTCATTTTTAAAAGAAATTATTTTACATCATTTATATCCCTTGGGTAAGGTCAACTTGGGGGCTTTGGTTTTTTTTTTTTTTTTTTAGGAGAAGGCATTTCTGATGAAAATAAGATTCACAAGGACAACTCCATAAGCTCTAGCTGCAAGAGGATTAGCCTGTGGGCTGCAACTATAAAAGAGCATGCCTGACAAGATTACTTCAGGTTTGTGTACATCATATTCTTAACACTGTATTCTCTCAAATTAGGGATCTTCAAACAGCAAGAGTGAGATGGAAAAAGTGGACAGCATGTTGAAATTTCTATGGACTTGATGATGTGCTAAAGAATGAATATTCTTTAATTGTAATGTACAATATCGGAGAAGGCAATGGCACCCCACTCTAGTACTCTTGCCTGGAAAATCAATCCCATGGATGAAGGAGCCTAGAGGGCTGCAGTCCATGGGGTCGCTGAGGGTTGGACACGACTGAGTGCCTTCATTTTCATGCATTGGAGAAGGAAATGGCAACCCACTCCAGTGTTCTTGCCTGGAGAATCCCAGGGACGGGGGAGCCTGGTGGGCTGCCGTCTGTGGGGTCGCACAGAGTCGGACACGACTGAAGTGACTTAGCATAGCATAGCATAATGTACAATATACAAATTACGGAAGTTAAAGCTTGACAAATCTTTCTAGCCCATGGGGGATATGCAACGGTTAAAGAGGAAAAGTTGATTTAAAAAGATTGAAAAATTATCTTAATATTAAGCTGGACTGTAGAGCTTATCAACTAAGGAGAAATTTAGGTAGAGAAAATAACTATATGAAAGCATAAAATGTGGTATAAATTGATAGAAACTTCTTGATATCAGAATTAAAAGTCAGCATTGTCAGAAAACTTCAGTTCTGGATGGTAAATGATAGACCGTTGATTTCCAAATCTAAGAGACTAAGATGATGAAATTCACTTTTCATCCCTATTTTTAGACTAAAATAAACTTAGATTTAAACTTGAAAGCGACAAGTATTCAGGTCCCTAATACTGTGATTACATTCTGAATAATTGCCTTTTATTTTCAATGCCTATTGTGTCTTTACTGTACCTCATGTCACAATTTAATCTCTTTTTAAACTTAATTTAATGCCCAATTTAATCTCAATATGACAGCTAATAATTAAGAGAACTCATGTTGTGTAGCTTAATGTTTGGTTGTGTTGGTCATGTATATGTGTCATGTACGACATTGTTTCATACCATGCAATTTAATGAACAGCATCACTTGATATGTTTATTTCTGAAGAACAAAAAACCAAGCTACCATCTTTTGAGAACCAAAACATAGGTTTTCATGGTGATGTTGTGAGCAGCAAGAGGTTTTATACATTACACTACTTTTAGTGTTTGTATGTTATATGTAAGAATGTACAAACCTCTAGGTTATGTGTATGTTACATGTACAAATCTAAGCATTATACACACAAATATGAAATAACCATTTTGTAATTATAGTAATTACTTGGATTAATACTTTGTATCTGTGGTTTTCAACCTTCTCCCTCTTTTTATTCAGTGAAATCTTTCAAAGGAATTCTTTCTTGGAAGCCCAATTTGCAAAACAGACAAAGGTGACTGTGCTCGGGTGTCTGTGGGGGCTGAGAGGCAGCCTTTTACTCTCAATGGCACCCAAGCCCTTTCACGGGAGTCTCTGGTTCTGGAGCACTGGAAACCATTGTTGGTATGTAGCGCCCTGCATTTGCAGCAGGCTTGTATATATGTTCCAGCATTTCATCTCCATAATGCTGTTCAATGTCTCTGCATTTTGCAGATGAGAAAATGAGGCCTCGGATCCATTTATTTTCCCACTGTCCCATAACTACTGAGCGACTTGATCTCAACCCCTGACTCCCGTGGTATTGCGGTGATCCCATACTGTCTACAACCAGAGAAAGCACACTCAGAGTCTCATCCCAAGTAGGCTGAGATAGAATTCAGGTAAAGCGTGTTTCTTGTTGTTGTCCCTCTTTAGCAGATATGACTAGCAGTGGCCACATGGGTCTCACCCCTGTGGTTTACCCAGTTTACTGATTGCAGAGGTTATGACGTGTGTGTAATTCCCAGCCCGTAAACCTGGCCCCTTTGCTCCCACTTGAGCAAGTGTCTTGGATTATGGGGCACGAGGGTGAGGTTATTATCTGGATCTATTTTTATTTATGAACGAGGTGAACAGTTCATAAGTTTCAGTGTTTTAATAGTGGCAGCACTTGCTTTTCATCATCCTAGTTGAGAGACAGTATATCTAAAGAAGTAGAATTAGTGCTCAGCATCTTGAGAAACTATTAGAATATAATAATAGAATCAAAAATTACCTTTGTGGGAGAAGAGACTCAATAGGAGCCAAAGAAAAAAGGAAAATTAAGAAAGAAAAGCAAACTACTTGGGTATAAGATGAGGGGGGTTTAGTATAACTGGAATTAATGTAGCAATCAGAATTATAATATTTAATGCTAGTGATGAAACACTTAATTTTGCATATGGCAAATATATTTAATATTAGTCAGATGTTCACCAAATAAGCTTTCCAATTTTACTTCTGAGGATCTAAAATATCATGAAATAGAGTAAGAAGGAGTTACAACTTTCAGGGAAATGCAAAACAAAACCACAAGATATTACTTCTCACTTGTTAGAATGGCAATTATCAAAAAGACAAATAAGTATTGGCAAGGAAGTGGACAAAAGGGAACTCTTGTGCATTGTCAGTGGGAATTAATCTGGTGCAGCCACTGTGCAAAATCGTATGGAGGTTCCTCAAACAAATTAAAAAGAACTACCATATGATCCAGGAGTTCTACTTCTGGACATTCATCTGAAGGAAATGAAAAAACTAGCTTGAAAAGTTATATGCACCTCCATAATCATTGCAGCATAATGGAAGAAACCTAAGTGTCCACTGATGGATGAACAGATATAGAAAAAGTGATATTTGTGTATATATCATGGAGTATTATTCAGTCATAAGAAAAGAAGGAAATCTTGCCATTATTTACATGTATGAACTTTGAGGGCATTATGGTAAGTGATATAATAAGTCAGATACATAATAAGTCAAAGACAAATAGTCTATGATCTCACATATGAAGGCTTAAGAAAAGAAACTAAACCTATAGATACAAAGAACAGATTGATGGTTGGAAAGGAAAAATGGGTGAATAGGGTCAAAAGGTACAAACTTCCAATTCAGGTCATGGGGATGTAATACATAGCACAGTGACAATAATTTATAATGTTGTATATTGAAAGTTGCTAACAGTAGATTTAAGTTTTTATCACACTACACACAAATTTGTAACTGTGTAGTGATGGATGTTAACTAGACTTACTATGGTGATCATTTTGCAGTATATACACATCTTGAATCACAATGTCTTATGCCTGAAACCAATGTCATATGTCAATTATAGCTCAAGAACAATGACAAAAAGGAGGCACAACTTAAAATCTTTGAGAAAAAACAGAATGATTTGAATCTGGAGAAGAGAAAACTAAGGTTTCAACTGAATCAGTTTGAGGAGAGAAACATAAAAAGTATGGAGCTATTTTACCTCAGTCTTTTAAAGAGCAAGAAATAGGTAAGATAACTGCCACGCTGATGGTGTTAGAATAAGATAGGAGAACAAGTGAAGTTTAGAAGCTCATTAAATACAGGGAAAGTTCTCACTTAGCTAAACAATTGAAGTTTGTTCTTAAAGACAAAGTCATGGACCAAGGAGTCCCCCTGGGTCTCTCATATATGGTCTTTTGGCTCCAGTGGCTAGTGGGGCTTCCACAGCGGATCAGCAGTAAAGAATCTGCGTGCAATGCAGGAGACGCGAATTCAATCCCTGGGTAGGGAAGGTTCCCTAGAGGAGGGCATGACAACCCACTCCAGTAGTCTTGCCTGGAGAATCCCAGGGACAGAGGAGCCTAGTGGGCTACTGTCCATAGGGTCACAAAGAGTCGGACATGACTGAAGTGACTGAGCACACATGCACCCATGGCCAACAGAATGCAAGAGAATTTTTAGCAGAGGAATTAGACATGTGGCAACAGTCGTGTCTCATGCTGTATTAACAGATCCTATGGGAAAATTGGTTCTGGCTCACATCATTTTAGGGAGTACTAGGAACTTTTCTAGGTTTAGAAAAGGAACACAGATGTGTACAGGGCAAGACTTCTCAGAACCCCTGATAGATTCATGTACATTGTAAAGCTCTCAGCACAAGAGAACCAGAAGTATTTTACTGTCTTAACCTTTTTCCTAACCCTTTTTACCTCACAGAGCACGAGAGTGCTGGGGAACACAGTGTGAGAAATGCTGATGTACAGCATTATCCTTGAGCAAGGACGCACAGTCTAGAAAGCTGGCAGATTCCTCCTAATTAATAAGAAAATTCAGTATGTCTGGGATCAAACTTAGGAATTTCACACTCGCTTTCCCTCCTGTGAATGACACAGGAGTAGGGTTCTTCGGAACACCAGAGAGGAAGAAACTGGAGGGTCTTGTCCTCAGGAAGTTTGCAGATCAGCACACAGCCGCTGGCCTGAAGCCTCACCGGTGTTTCCTCTGTGAATGTGTTTATACCTCTCATATAACTCTTACCATATTTTGCTTTGTACAAGAGTTATTTTAAATTTTGTATTAATTGAGTGCCCGCTACACGCCAGGCGCTGTGCTTAGGGCCACAGAGGACAAAGAAATGAGTCTTGTCTTCTGAGCAGTTAGCATTCAGGTAAAGGGCAAAACTGAAGCAGAAGCTCCAATACTTCGGCCACCTGATGCAAAGAACTGACTCACTGGAAAAGACCTTGATGCTGGGAAAGATTGAATGCAGGAGAAGAAGGGGATGACAGAGGAGGAGATGGTTGGATGGCATCACCTACTCGACGGACATGAGTTTGAGAAAGCTCTCGGAGTTGGTGATGGACAGGGAAGCCTGGCATGCTGCAGTCCATGGGGTTGCAAATAGTTGGACACAATTGCCAACTGAATTGAACTGAACTGAAAGGGCAAAATGTTAGAAAGGTACTGATTTTTTTTTTTCTATTTTGACAAATTCACAAGTAATGGACAAATGAAATTGTATATAAGGAATGATGCTAAAGCTGAAACTCCGGTACTTTGGCCACCTCATGAGAAGAGTTGACTCATTGGAGAAGACTCTGATGCTGGGAGGGATTGGGGGCCAGAGGAGAAGGGGACGACAGAGGATGAGATGACTGGATGGCATCACTGACTCAATGGACGTGAGTATGGGTGAACTCTGGGAGCTGGTAATGGACAGGGAGGCCTGGCGTGCTGCGATTCATGGGGTCACAAAGAGTCGGACACGACTGAGCAACTGATCTGATCTGATCTGAAAGTGTACAACATGACAATATGTGTACATTTTGAAATGGTCACCGTAATCAAGTTAATTAATACATCTATCATACCACATGGTTACCTCTTAAAAAAATAAATAAGAGGAGGAGCTAAGATGGCGGACGAGTAGGACGGGGAGAATACTCTCTCCTCCACAAATCCATTAAGAGAACATTTGAATGCTGAATAAATTCTACAAAACAACTTCTGAATGCCGGCAGAGGACATTAGGCACTTAGAAAGACAATTCATTGTCTTCAAAAGGAGAAAACAAGCCCTGCGGTAACTCCTTTTGCGGAGAAGTGGTGCAGACACCAGCATTGGTATTAGCAAGCAGAGGCTGGGCTAGGAGAAGCGGCATGGCCTGCGTCACTTTGAGAAAGGATTTGGCTATCTCGAGCACTATCTGAGCAAAATAACCAGACTGTCGGTTATCTACTACATCAAAAGCCAGCCCTAACTTAAGACACCACCAGGACTACGTATAGAACAAAGGAATGCACAGAGATAGCCAGCTGCAGGCTGTCCCACTCTGGTGACAGGCAGCCAGGGCCGGAGGCGGGCAATCACAGCCTTAGAGAGACAATCTCTACAGAACTGTAAGTAGGGTTGTGTGCTGACTCGCGCTTCTTGGGGCTCTGGATGGTCAACATCTGCCTGAGAAAGTGCGCCGGTTGTATACCCAGAAAACTGAGCGGCGGGGAGGCGATAAGTTGCAGCAGCTGTGCTCGCTGAACACTTCATCACCTACGCTACTCGGATCTGGGAAGGGCATAAAACGCAGACTCAACCAAGTCTGTGCTTCTGAGGATTATCCGAGTGCCTGAACCTGGCCGGCTTAGATTTGGGTGTTCATCTCCGCCCCCTCTGTAACAGGGCAGAGATCAGATATTGAAAAGACCTGTAAACCGCCTCAATAAAGAGAATTCAACAAACTACCAGAATATAGTAAGGACACTCTAAACTTGGCAATTTTAACAAAATGAAGAGACAAAAGAATACCCAGCAGCTAAAGGAACAGGATAGATGCCCACCAAACCAAACCAAAGAGGAAGAGATAGGGAATCTACCTGATAAAGAATTCCAAATAATGATAGTGAAATTAATCCAAAATCTCGAAATCAAAATGGAATCACAGTTAAAGAGTCTGGAGACAAGGATTGAGAAGATGCAAGAAAGGTTTAACAAGGACCTAGAAGAAATAAAAAAGAGTCAACACATAATGAATAATGCAATAAATGAGATCCAAAACACCCTGGAGGCAACAAATAGTAGAATAACAGAGGCAGAAGATAGGATTAGTGAATTAGAAGATAGAATCCTAGAAATAAATGAATCAGAGGAGAAAAAAGAAAAACGAATCAAAAGAAATGAGGACAATCTCAGAGCCCTCCAGGATAACATTAAATGCTACAACATTCGAATCATAGGAGTTCCAGAAGAAGATAAAAAGAAAGACCATGAGGAAATACTTGAGGAGATAATAGTTGAAAACTTCCCTAAAATGGAGAAGGAAATTACCACTCAAGTTCAAGAAATCCAGAGAGTCCCTAATAGGATAAACCCAAGGCGAAACACCCCAAGACACATATTAATCAAATTAACAAAGATTAAATATAAAGAACAAATATTAAAAGCAGCAAGGGAAAAACATCAACTAACTCACAAGGGAATTCCCATAAGGATAACAGCTGATCTTTCAATAGAAACTCTCCAAGCCAGGAGGGAATGGCAAGACATAATTAAAGTGATGAAAGAAAATAACTTACAGCCTAGATTATTGTATCCAGCAAGGATCTCATTCAAATATGAAGGAGAAATCAAAAGCTTCACAGATAAGCAAAAGTTGAGAGAATTTTGCACCACTAAACCATTTCTCCAACAAAAACTAAAGGACATTCTCTAGACAGGAATCACTAAAAGGGTGTATAAATTCGAACCCAAAACAATAAAGTAAATGCTATTTATAAATAATTGCTTTAAACGTTAATGGGCTGAATGCCCTAATCAATAGACAAAGACTGGCCGAATCGATACAAAAACAAGACCCCTACATACCTTGTCTACAAGAGACAACCAAAAGACTAAAATGGGTCAAATGGATACAAAAACTAGACCCCTATATATGTTGTCTACAAGAGAACCACCTTAAAATAGGGGATATATACTGACTGAAAATGAAGGGCTGGAAAAACATTTTCTATGCAAATATGGACCAAAAGAAAACAGGAGTAGCAATACTCATATCAGATAAAATTGACTTTAAAGATCCTGAAAAGGAGACAATCAAGGTTATACATAATGACTTAAAGGAACAATCCAAAAAGAAGTTATAACAATTATAAATATATATGCACCCAACATTGGAGCATTGATATAGCTAAGACAAACATTAATTAATATGATAGAAGAAATATGCAGCAATACAATAATAGTGGGAGACTTTAATACCCCACTCATACTTATACTATCTGGCTGTAATAGACAAAGTAAAGAGGAAAACATATTCACTTATAAGCCTCAAAAAATTCAGTTCACTCAGGAGAGTTTAAAAAAAATAGACTTATTTGTTCACTCTGTAAAGGTTTATTGACTATTTTATGGGTCTGGTACCACTTTGGGTAGTAGGGAGGAAGAAGTGACAAATGTGATCCTGTCCTAAATAATATATTGTGGTAAAGATAGACCTACCAATACAAAAATACCAAGATGTGCCTAAGATGAGGACACCCAAACTGGACTTTAGGTTTCCTGAACTTTTCATTTCCAGATCAAACCTCCTAATATAGGATGAATTCAACATGATTTTTTTAAAGTGTTCTTTGTGATTAAAAACAGAAAGCCATTAGTTAAGAAATTACATATACTCCTCCCCACCATCACTCCCCTTTTTTCTTCCCATTTCCCTCCCCCAAAATAAATAGAATGTAAATTTGCATGTCATTCTTACAAAGGGGCCATACTAATTTTTGTATCATTCCAATTTTAGTGTATGTGCTGCTGAAGCCAACACTAGTCACTGATTGTTAATACAAGTCTTAGATCTCCTGACATATGTAAAAAAGTTCCATTAGTTTTAGACATGTGAGTATACAGATGCACTTTCATGGCTGTTATTTTCCTTTGCCACACATCCAACCTCTAGTTCCATATAGGAAATGAAAAGCTCTTTCCTAATACAGCTTCAAATTCATGCTTTGTACATGACCTTAGTCTGTGTCTAAGGTTCCCTGAACCTATTTTTTAAATTGATTTGAAGGAGAGGTAGAAAATTTAATATTAATGTTGCCCGATATTACATTATTTTTACTTTACAATCTTTGGGACTTACCCTTTATTTCTTAATTATTTTCTTCTATATTTTTTCCACTTAAAGCTAAATAATACAAAATGAAGTGAAAGTGGAAAAGTTTTTAAAAATAATTATCAGTATTACCCTTTAAAATTTTGCTTTATGAAAAAAATTTTAAAGCTATTACTCATGTGGAAGGTTTAGTATTCATTAATACATGCATTTTGTGCAAAATCAGCAAACTCTACATTCCCGGTTTGGCTGTTATATACACAAATTAATGAATGTACTTTAATGAATTTGATTAATATGCAGCAGTTTAAGATCCATTTTGTATTATTAGCACAGAAATGTTCCTCACTGAATGCTGCTGAATCAGAAGGCTGTGTTTGCCTGGGAAGGCTGTCATATACACACACACACACTTTACAAATAATGTAAAGCTAAGATTTCTATAATTATCATAATTCACTCATTAAGATATTAGCAAACTGTCTCATCCACAAAAGATTCTCTGTGCGTGGAATTTTCCATCTTTGCCTGCACTAAAGATATACAAGCAGTGCCAGTGCCAGCGAGTGTAAATGGAAACCCTACTTCTGCATTTTATTAGCAAATTTTGCAAACTACAAACAGCTTGAGTGTTGTATAAATTTATAGTTGTATTTGCACATTTGTGATGGTAGTTTTCGGCATGCAAGTTTTATCTGAGAGCTTTTACTTGGAACTGCACAGAGCAATTCCAAAACCTCAAAACTAAAGGAAAATAAAATTGAAGTGCCTTTACAATTGAGTGATTTATACATTAAAGTATTTATTTTAAAACAAGATTAAAAATACTGCCCTGCTAGAAACATTCTGTCCTGGTAGAAGCCACTCAGATGGAAAATTTCATCTATTTCAAACTGATTTTGTGCCTGAATGACTCTCACATATTTTCCTAAAACCTAGTCATGTCAGATGATTTATTCTACTTTTAACAATACTGTGCAAGTAGCCAGGAAGATTCAAGTGTTGAAGTAGTAGAAGGCAGTTGTCCAATTAGGTCCTCAACTTTATTTTGATTCTTTATGCTTACACACACTTATTCTTTTCTTGCCTTCTGATCCCCTACTCAGCAGCTTCTTCTAGATGACAATATCTGCATATTTCTGTCCTAGGAATATTTGGCCCAATTTGAATTATAGAATACATTTTAGATCAAAATTCCAACTAAGGATAAGGTGGGAAATCCATTTTCCAACAGTTTAAGAACAGAGAGAGCTCAGGTACAGTGTACACACTCACTCACTAAGTCACTTGAGTCGTGTCGGACTCTGTGTGACCCCATAGACGGCAGCCCACCAGGCTCCCCCATCCCTGGGATGCTCCAGGCAAGAACACTGGAGTGGGTTGCCATTTCCTTCTCCAATGCATGAAAGTGAAAAGTGAAAGTGTACACAAGGTGTACATATTTTCAACATCCTTTCCCTGACACCCCCTCCCCCTTCCTGGTGCAGGGCCAGCTCTACTACCACAGCCCCAGTGGCAGGGATGCTCTGTGTCTTATCCAAGATAATTGGTCTGGACTAAGCTACCTGGTTACAATACACAAGACCGTTCTTCAGTTAGATAATTGACGCTTATTTTCAGACCTTAGCCTCTCAATTAAAAAATGATTTTTTGTTTCACACTAGGCTCTGGTTCCGTCTTCTGAACTACAGAATTAAGACACGATAAATTTGTGTTGGTCTAAGCCACTAAGATTATGTCAGTTTGCTATAGCTGCGATAAGAAACTAATACACCTGACGTTTGAGACTGGGGGTCTACTTTTCTGAGTGTTGCTTTCTTTGTCAAAAGCTTTGACATTTTAGCTTGCAGGTTCATCGTGAGCGGGTACTTCTGCCTCTCTATGGACTACCCCTACCCTGTCCACCTGTTTGTGGACACTGGGAAGCACCCTGGGACCCCAGGGCTTGCCCTAGTAATTCAGTGTCCATTCCTGCAGTGATAGCGGTGTCGTCCCAGAGCCAGTCACCAGACCCGGGGACAGCTTGGCCCGAGTGCCGCCAGGGCTGCTGTCTCTGCCTCCTTCCACCACTGCCACAGCCAGCGACAGTAATTAGGCCTTTTTCTGGCTCCTTCCACATGTTGAAAACCTAACCCAGACCTTAGTTGTGTGCAGAAAGCCCCCCCGTGCGTGTGTGTATGTATGTGCTCAGTCACTCAGTCGTGTCCGACTCTTTGCAACCACATGAACTATAGCCTGCCAGGCTCCTCTGTCCATGGGATTTTCCAGGCAAGAATACTGGAGCAGGTTGCCATTTCCTTCTCCAGGGAATCGTCCCCACCCAGAGGTCGAACCTGCGTTTCTGGTGTTGGCAGACAGATTTTTTAGCACTGAGCCACCAGGGAATCCCAAGCTCACCATTAGTCCTCGACTATATGTTACTGTCCAGGTCACAGGAGTCAACTCTTTATCACTCTGTCTGCTTCAGCGCTCAAAGCCCCATAGACTTCTGGCTCATGACACTTTCCATTTTGTAGTTCTGTTTCTGGTCTATTAAGATGTTTAGCTCACTCTTTTAGCATAGCCATGTTTTTATATTTATAATATATATTTAATATTTGATTTAATTTATAAAATCCATATGAAATACCGGCTGGATATTTTGTTGTTGCTGTAAGCACTATTTCCACTGTGAGACCATCATATGCCACACCCACGATTAACATTTCACAGAGCATGTCCCAGTTTGCACCGTGTTTCAGCTGAAGAGGAAATATAGCGAGTGGTTAGAGATTTCCATTGCTCTCAGTGATTTGCTTTTTGTATTCTCAGGGATGTCACTTTCTCCAACAAATAATACCCTCTTGGCAAAAGCTTGGCTGGTTGAAAATTATAAGAGAAAGTTTCATTGTATTGCACCTTGAGGTGGCTGTTCCAGAAATTCATCTTAAAACTTGCTATTTCAGGAAGCTGGCTCGGCTCCTCTGCTTTTTCTGCAGTCCATCAATTCCATAAATTGGCCAGGCGTTCCTGGAGGATGACTGTTAGGGTCAGGAGAGGGGAGGAACAGACCACCAGGTGTTACTTTAAAAAAGGTGGCAGAAGTCCCTGGTTTCGTCATGTGCTTTAAGAGTGTGGAAAATAGCAGTTCACAGTTAACACTAGAAGTACTCATTAAACTGATCTTCTTTGGGGAATGATTTCCCCCCAGATGTCTCAGGCTATCAAGTAGCTAAAATTCTATCAGGATTATGATACCCACCAAGTTACAAGTTATACGAAATGATACTTGAAATAAAGGCTTTGCAGGCAAATTAAAATAGTAATAATTTCAGTTAATGGTATCTTTTTTTTAAGCCCCTTAATATCATTCAGCCAAAATTACATATTTGGGGGAAAAATGAGCTACTTATGAAGATTTCCTAATTGTATGTAATAAGCCTGAAGGCATATTGGAGATGTAATTCAGAAGCCTGGACACAGAGGAAGATGGCTCTGAGAGTGATATTGTGCAATAGAACTACATTTTAGTCACAAGCAGTCATAATGTAAAATTATTTCCCAGAAAAAAGGAAGCTGGGGATATGTTACAGCTTCCACCGCAAACTCTGTATCTTGGCTCGACTCTGGAGATCACAGAACTACGTGTGCCGGCTTCTCTGCTGCTGCTGCTGCTAAGTCACTTCAGTCGTGTCCGACTCTGTGTGACCCCATGGATGGCAGCCCACCAGGCTCCCCTGTCCCTGGGATTCTCCAGGCAAGAACACTGGAGTGGGTTACCATTTCCTTCTCCAATTCATGAAAGTAAAAAGTGAAAGTGAAGTCGCTCAGTCATGTCTGACTCTCAGCAATCCCATGGACTGCAGCCTACCAGGCTCCTCCATCCATGGGATTTTCCAGGCAAGAGTATTGGAGTGGGGTGCCATCGCCTTCGCCGGCCGGCTTCTCTGTAAGCCCCCAAACCTTGCAGATCAAATGTTGCCCTCTAACAACTCAGTATTTTGCAAGCGATAGAGCTTATTTTCCTCAAATTCCATGAAGCCTCTTGCCTTCTTTGTTTAGTTTATGCCAACGTGGTATTCGGCTCATTTTGACTCATTCCTACTCCAACTACAGTGAGCAAAACTCCAAAATCATTTCTTGAGGTAAAAGGAGAATTAGTTAAACTGAACACGAATCCCTTTACCTATAAATAGGATAACTATTTTTATAAAACTAAAAAAAAATCTTTCATCTTGTTCCGTTACAACATGTTGTCTTTCAATCCATCAATGAGTGTGTCTACGTTTACTAGAGTTCAAATGTCTCTTGCATAGAATCTGGAAAAGATACATATGTGATCTTGACAAATGACTCAAAAGCAATACTTCAGGACATTGATCTAACTCAGGTGAGTACATTTGAAATTTTTTGTTAAAGCTCAGGCAGATTTCATAGAGCAGACTGGCAAAGGCTCCTATAAAAATAAGTCTCGCAGTGGTAAAACCCCTTCCTTCCTGAAGTTTTATGGTTTCTTTTCTTGCCTTTGTTAGCTCAGGAGTCAGATACCATCATCCCTGTCATGTTGATTTTAGAATTCCCAGGATAAAGGCTCAAAACCCGTCTGGGCCGCACTGCCGTGAGCTCCGCTTTCTCATCAGAATTGGAGCTCATCATGGTGCCTCCTTCAACCAGGCTGATTCCCTTCCCACCCTTCTGTCTCTGGGCTAAGTGCATCCACAGGGGTGGCTGGGACGATGGAGGAGTCCAGGGTAGCCTGAGCTTCCAAGCAGACTTCTGGGCCGATGAGTTGGGGCTCTTGGTTCAGTCTCCCTGTTTATGTGGTCTGTTTATGCCTGTTTCCATAACCCCTCCCGGCCAGCTTCATCACTGCTTCTCAGTTGGGTCTCAGCACCAGCAAAGCATAGCTGAGAACCCACAGGTTCTAGCCTGAGATTTGGCTGGGGTTGTCTCTGGCTTGGGTTTAATACACACAAGCGGGAGACTGGAAATGGGAGAACGAAAAGGAATAAACGGTTGTTTGTCTGGCCTTGTTCAAAAGTCTCCCCAACTGTTTTCAGACACTTGGAAAAGCACTCAGTGTTCAGGATCAGCTCAGGATGTGTCCTTCCAGAAAACAAAGGAGGATGGAGGCCTTTTCCTAAATTCAGGCTGGACTTTGTAAGGAGGCGTGGCCACCTGATGTGAACAGCGGACTCACTGGAAAAGACCCTGATGCTGGGAACGATTGAGGGTGAGAGGAGAAGTGGGAGACAGAGGATGGGATAGTTGGATGGCATCACCGGCTCAATGGACATGAGTTTGAGCAAAGTCCGGGAGATAGTGGAGGATAGAGAAGCCTGGCGTGCTGCAGTCCATGGGGTTGCAGAAAGTCAGACACAACTTAGCAACTGAACAACAAAAACAACCCATCTCACTGCCAAGGCTGAGTGAGGGGCCTTCAAACAGAAAAGGCCCCCCTTTTGCTTGTTTCCTAGAAGAGCCAAGGAATCGTCCTAGCTAAGAGGAGACAGCTGTGCTAGTAGGCATAACCTACATGGTTCCTCAGATGACAATGTAACACAGACCAAGACCAAGAGTTAGGCTGAGCTGGGGGAGGGGGCAGCGGGGCACAGAGCGCCCTCTGACCTCTCCCCACTCCACGAGCCCAGAGATCTGCCTTCCTGCCTTTACCATCCGTGTGAATAAAGATGACAGATATAATCCTGTTTTCCCTCACAAGAGGAAGGGTCTGTGCAGGTATCTATATGATCAGTGTTACTTCTCATTTGTGAAGTGTGGAGCCTTCCCTGTGCTCAGTGGGGAAGACAGGGAGAGACACTTAGTGTCGTGGAAGAGTCCTGCTCTGAAGAGCTGGGACTGAATTTGGCTCTCATGAGCCACTGCTCCCCACTTCCTGTTTTATTCCTCTGCAAAGACAAGAAAACGGCTCTGTTGGCTCTCTGTTTGTCCGGAGGAGCATGTTGGAAAATGGATGTGTAAGCTCTCAGAAATGATGACAAACATGTTTAAGAAATATCTAGTGAGCAGCACTGTTCCAGGGCCTGGAGATGAGGAATGAAGAAGACACTGACCCCGCCTCGGAGACCAACGCTTTCAGCCATTAAGAGGTAAAGTCACTGCCCCCTCAAAACACGACATCGTTAGTATTAATCTCGGCTAGTGACTTCAATTCTGCGTCCACATTGCTACAGGGTTACTTTTTTTCGAGTCATGATCCATATGGGTTTTTCCCCGCTCCACTCCTGCCTAATTCTTTCCCTGTATCTTCCTCTTCTTGCGAAACTGAAGGTAGTGTTTGGGATAAATAAGCAACAGTTGCTTCTGGGAGATACATCAGGGACCAGGGAAGGCTTCAGGCAGAAGGGACATCTTAGTTGAGATCTGAAGGAGGAGCTGGATTTGATCAGGCCAAAGAGGGTTGGAAGTGACAGAGGAGGAAGTCCAGGCTGAGAGGGAACATTGGACATTCGGAGAAATGTCAGTGACTAGGGGTGATTGTAATCAAGAGTCCAAAGGGTGGAGGAAAAAGAGGTGAAAATGATGAACATGTTCAAATATCTGGCTGAAAGACACATGGGAGAGAGATTGGCAGCTGGCTCAGCTATGGGGGCAGAACTGGAATCAGAGGTTGGAAATCCAGTGCAAAGGACGCTGACTAAAATTTAAATTATTAAAAATGGCTTTCACTTAGTCCTTACAATGTGCTAGACACTGCCTCGTTGGATCCTCAGAACAACCCTACATGCTTACTGCCATGAGGAAGCAGAGGTTAAAGGACCTAGCCCGAGGTCACACAGGGAGGATGGGGTGGGGCTGGAGTTCCTACATTGGTGCTCCTAGTCACCACCCTCCAACTGCTTCCTTGTGAGAGCTGTATAGTCACAGAGCAAATGTGTGACCTTGAGAGTCCCTGTCACTGCAGAGTTCAACTATGTGGCCGGGACATTGCAGAGAATCCAAGCATCAAGTTGAACCAGTAACATCCTGAGGGTCTTCCTGCTGTGAGATTCAGGGATTCAGTGATGTGTAAATAGCCCCCAAAGACAACTATCTTCTGTGTTTGGGGCAGCTTCATCGCGGTGTATAGTGGGCTCTCCTGAGCTACCTTTAAATGGGTGTGTGTTACTAATCTCTGCCATTGCAGAAGAGAGGATATAGTGAGCCCTAACAGGGAGGCAGAGTGAAATGGACCGAATTAGGGCAGCTCAAACGTCCAATAAAGACATGCATCTTTCACAAACATCTGCTTTAGCTAATGCTGGCCTTGGGCAGTATTAAATTATGTATTCAGCTCTTAAACTATCACAGATTCACGTTTTAAGAGCATAACCGTGAGAAAATATTGCACCAGTAGCAGAAACAAAACAGTTTCGCTCATTTTGCATTAAAATTTTTTGGTGGATCTCTATAATAATTCTTCATTTTCTTTCAAATTAAAGGGCTTTGTGAGAGACCAAATAGGTTAGAATGCATAGGATTTTTTTGCACTGGCTTATTGAATTTCAAAAACGAAAAATAAAAAATAAAGGCTTCTTTTGCTCACTCAAACAAGAAACAACGATAAATTATACGATGAATTTGGGAATCTTAGAGGTAGAGGGATTTTAGAAAGCATTTCAACGTACTTACTAAAACATGAGCACTGCCTTTTATTTATAATGAAGTGCTCCTCTAAGGTCCCAAATCATTAACCATGTGCCCTGGGTAGCCTGACTCCTTCCCGGTCCCAGCATTTTCTTAAAACAGAGTCACAGACTCTCACAGTATGAGGACTTTGAAATTGAAAAGTTGCTCAGTCATGTCCGACTCTGTGACCCCAGAACTGTAGCCGGCCAGGCTCCTCTGTCCATGGAATTCTCCAGGCCAGAATACTAGGTGGGTAACCCTTCCCTCGGGGAAGGCAATGGCACCCCACCCCAGTACTTTTGCCTGGAAAATCCCATGGACGGAGGATCCTGGTAGGCTCCAGTCCATGGGGTCGCTAAGAGTCGGACACGACTGAGCGACTTCACTTTCACTTTTCACTTTCATGCATTGGAGAAGGAGATGGCATCCCACTCTCGTATTCTTGCCTGGAGAATCCCAGGGACGGGGGAGCCTGGTGAGCTTCCGTCTATGGGGTCGCACAGAGTCGGACACGACTGAAGCGACTTAGCAGCAGCAGCAGCAGCAACCCTTCCCTTCTCTAGGTGATCCTCCCAACCCAGAGATAACACTCAGGTCTCTCCCATTGCAGGTGGATTCTTTACCAGCTGAGCCACCAGGGATGAGAAATTTACCTCTGAATTTTAAAGAGGTGCAGGTGGAAGACTCTCTTTTATCCTCAACTCTGACACATTTAGTGGTTAGTAGTATTCCCTAGTGGAGAAGGCAATGGTACCCCACGCAGTACTCTTGCCTGGAAGATCCCAGGGATGGAGGAGCCTGGAAGGCTGCAGTCCATGGGGTCGCTGAGGGTTGGACGCGACTGAATGACTTCACTTTCACTTTTTGCTTTCATGCATTGAGAAGGAGATGGCAACCCACTCCAGTGTTCTTGCCTGGAGAATCCCAGGGATGGGGGAGCCTGGTGGGCTGCCGTCAATGGGGTCGCACAGAGTCAGACACGACTGAAGCGACTTAGCAGCAGCAGCAGCAGTCTTCCCTAGTAGTGCAGACAGTAAAGAATCCGTCTGCAACGCAGGAGACTGGGGTTCGATTCCTGGGTTGTGAAGATCCCCTGGAGAAGGGAATGCAGCCCACTCCACTATTCTTGCCTAGTGAATTCCGTGGACAGATGGACAGATGGACAGAAACAGAACAGTCTCGCTCATTTTGACCGTGGACAGTCTGACTCACAAAGAGTTGGACACCACTGAGCACTAAACAGCAACAGTCAGAAAATAACACTAAGAGTTTACAAAAATGTGTGCTTTTCAGAAATCCCAGTAAAATAAGACATTGAGTCATTGACAAAAGTTCCTTTGTTATGGCAACCCCAGGTCCTTGCATGCTAATGGACGCTGTTTTCCATAGCGATGAGGTGCACAGGTGTCATCTCAAGCAAAACTCAGAGTCGATTCTCCTTTTAGCTGAGCAAGATATTTTCATTCCCTCTCCCTTTCTTCTCCCTCCAACACATAATAGGTTTCACATTCCTTAAGTACTTGCTTAATTAAAATTCTGCCTTCTGAACTCTTGGGCTTCCCATGTGGCGTAGTGGTATAGAATCTATCTGCCTGCCACTTCAGCAGATGCAGGTGACACAGGTCGATCCCTGGGTTGGGAAGATCCTCTGGAGAAGGGAATGGTGACCCACTCCAGTATTCTTGCCTGGGAAATCCCATGGACAGACAAATCTGGCAGGCTAGTCCATGGGGTTGTAAAAAAGTCGGACATGACTTAGCGACCAAACAACAACAATAACTACTATAGCTTCTGAACTCTTTCCGGTTCTTTATTTTCTTTCATGAAGGAAAAACCTCATCTCTTATATATGTATCAACAATATATGCAGCATATACTCTTTTAAAAGTTGGGATAAACCAAATTTTTTAAAATAGCATTCAAAGTCATCACTTTCGCAGCAATCGTTTCCTACTTTACTCCTTCTGTAAATATTTAAATGAATGTTTAGATCATAGTTTTCTAAAGATATGCCAGTAGCCTTATAGAAGAGAATTCTTCTGGCAGCTTGAAAATGTACCAGTAGTAATTTATAACAAATGGATAGTAAAGATTTTAGAATAAGGGCCCTGTAACAAAATATCTCAGCTGCCAACGAACGGGCAGGTGGGCAGGTGATTCTTAAACAGAATTCAACCCACAATGCCAGCCATGGTCCAAATGAGGGGCCCGCTGTGGGTCGGGGCAGGGAAGACAGAGTTATACAGAGACAGTTACAGCTGCGGCGAACTGAAAACCCGTCTGCTTATTTCCTCTCTGGTCCAAAGCACGCTGGAGAAGCATTGACCTTTGCCAGCCAGCCCTAAACACAGTCTATAAGAGGAAGATGAATTAAGCTCAGCAGCACTGCGCTTGCTCCCATGGCTGCTCAAGAGGCTGGGAGGATTTTGGTGTGGGCAACAGCAAGACAGATGGTGTCTGAGGTGGGCAGGTGGGGCGATGCTGGACGGTGCTCAGAGGCCAGCAGAGGCTGGGACTCCCGGGCCTGTCCTTGTGCCCAGCAGCAGCTTCTCAGCATGGCGGTCACCATGGGCAGGACTTCTGAACACTCTGATGCCTCTGTGCCAGCGATTAAGTGGCTGGAAGAGGTGTAGAAAACAATCAAGGTTCCTTTTGACAACAACATTTCTGAGGCCTTCCACTGGTTTAAATGATTGACCACCACTGAATAGTATCAGTCATGTCAAGCAGTCCAAACTCACAAGACAGTCTTCATTGAGCACTTTATTCCTCCAAGCCAACACAAAATTTGGGGTCTGTAGGAAATTCTGCCACTGTTTTTTGTTTCCTTTTTATCCTTCCCTTGTAGCTCAGCTGGTAAAGAATCTGCCTGCAATGTGAGAGACCTGGGTTTAATCCCTGGGTTGGGAAGATCCCCTGGAGAAGGGAAAGGCTACCCACTCCAGTATTCTGGCCTGGAGAATTCCATGGATTGTATAGTCCATGGGGTGGCAAAGAGTCCGACGTGACTGAGCAACTTTCACTTTATCCTCTAAAGCCATTTTTTCAGGTTGCATATTTGTGTATGCATGTTAAAACTAAAGATGTCCATCAAGCATGTTTCATTTGAAATGGTTTTTGTGCTTATGTCTTCGTGGATAGGGACCTGTTTTATTTTCCTTTACTGTTGTCTTTCTTCATCTGGCAAAGCCATCCATCCACCCTTAATGATTTAGAACATAGAGGAAATGAATATCAGGCCTTTGTTTAACAGCCGCGCTACAGCTGCCATTAGACAACTTTTACTTCCTCTCTGAGTAGCAGAGAAACTGTCTTTCCTCAACCAAAATGTCAAATGAACACAGTCCTTAAATAAGAACACGGATTTGACCTTTACCGGATGTCTTTATTCTTTAACATTCTTCGAAGATACACACTTGAAAAAGTTTAAGACTTCCTAATACCCAGCCTAGATCCTATATCATCTGCTGTTTCCAGAGGGCCTCATATGTGAACAAAGTGATTATCTCTATCATAATGGAGCATGATTATTTATTCACCTAGCAGAGCAGAGGAAATCATTTTTAAACTGAAAACACAAAATGGGTTGTTTCTACCACAAACTTCCTACAAAGGCAGGAATCTTACTTCATAAATAGAACCAGACCCTCACTCCATTCTCTGCCCAGCAGAAAAATTACATGGCTTTTAGCTTTAATGGCCTTTTAGGCTTGTCGCCAAAAGAAGTTCCAAAAAAACTTTCTGGTCCCAATTTGCCCTCTCAGCCTGGTTCTTTTGTAAGCACGGAGGGGAGATGCTGGAGACCATCCAGAACCAGGCTCTGTGAAACTAAGCCCGAGGCCAAAGAACCACTCCACACGATCGAGAGGAGAGAAAAGGAGGCCCCTGATCGCAGTGAGTCAGACTGTGACCCGGCACGCTTTGGGGTAGTGGGCATATCTTAACTGATGGAGTGACCGCATGGTATGTGTGTTATTGACGTTGTAGAGGCTGGTACGTGGCTGCCCAGGTGTGGCTGGGGGAGCATGTGGGCCAAGCGTGGCTGGAGGTGTGGCTGATGGTCTCGTTTGGCCTCATTGCTCTGTGTTCTCATCTGCCTCTGTCTTCTTCCTTTTTTTCTTGAAAGCTTTGAGTTTTTACTTCAACATTTCACATCCCAGGCCTGAGCTGTTCCTGACAATGAAGCCAAGACCACGACATCTCTGATTCTTCACAGGCGTCTCCAAGCTACAGAATTTCAGAAGAACCTAAGTGTATTGGAGCCAAGGCCACAGGGGTAAATTTGAGCACAATGTCCCTCCATGCCTGGTTAGACCTTATCCTCTCCATTAGCTCGGCTTCCTCATTCTTAAGACAACTGTACCTGGGACTTCTCTGGAGTCCAGTGGGTTGAGACTTGGCCTTCCAATGCAGGGGGTGTGGGCTTGATCCCTGGTCAGGGACTAAGACCCCACGTGCCACAGGGTGCAGCCAAAAATTAAAAAATACTACATTATAAATCAACATTAAAAATGAAAAAAAAAAAAAAAAAAAGACAACTGTAACCAACTGTTAAAGCTGTAGCCTCTGTGATACCTGCATATCGCATATAGGCTTTACCCTCTGAAACTTCATTCTGTCTGATTCTCTCCTTTCCTTTATTCATACAATACCTGTTTTTGTGTTACTGAGGGATGGTGAGAAACTCAAGGCTGAATCCCATTGAGTGCCTGCCTTTGAATAACTTAGTGTTACCTACCCACGGAGATCAGAAGATGGCACAGAGGGCAGGAGTGACGATTTGCTCAAAGCGGGAGCCGTTAGGAAGGCACCAGAAAACAGCGACTCTTCGAAGGAGGGCGGGTTTGCTTCTGCTGTGGTGATCCAACATGGCTCCCAGGAGGAGCCTGCACCTGAGGAGTCCTCGAAGGAGCCCTGGGCTGAGATCTGCAGAGGCTGAGGGCGGCCATTCCCATCTGAGCCGAGGAAGCCTGGAGCACCATAGTCTTTCACTTCCTCCAGCCAGGTCAGCTCCTGAGGGAACTGGGAGACGCTTCAGCGATGCTGGTGGGTGCGCCGGGCACTCGATTTCCCCACCACAGCTAGGTTAAAAAAAAAAAAAAATTGAAAGCTGACACAGATAGACAAAAATAAAACAAAAAATGACCTGGATTTGAGGAGCTTTAAATGGGAAATAGATGGGGAAACAGTGGAAACAGTGTCAGACTTCGTTTTTCTGGGCTCCAAAATCACTGCAGATGGTGACTACAGCCATGAAATTAAAAGACGCTTACTCCTTGGAAGGAAAGTTATGACCAACCTAGATAGCATATTCAAAAGCAGAGACATTACTTTACCAACAAAGGTTCACCTAGTCAAGGCTATGGTCTTTCCTGTGGTCATGTATGGATGTGAGAGCTGGACTGTGAAGAAGGCTGAGCGCCGAAGAATTGATGCTTTTGAACTGTGGTGTTGGAGAAGACTCTTGAGAGTCCCTTGGACTGCAAGGAGATCCAACCAGTCCATTCTGAAGGAGATCAATCCTGGAATTTCTTTGGAAGGAATGATGCTCAAGCTGAAACTCCAGTATTTTGGCCACCTCATGCAAAGAGTTGACTCATTGGAGAAGACTCTGATGCTGGGAGGGATTGAGGGCAGGAGGAGAAGGGGACAACAGAGGATGAGATGGCTGGATGGCATCACTGACTTGATGGGTGTGAGTCTGGGTGACCTCCGGGAGCTGGTGATGGACAGGGAGGCCTGGCGTGCTGCGGTTCATGGGGTTGCAAAGAGTCGGACACGACTGAGCGACTGATCTGATCTGAAAAAAAAAAAAAAAGATCTCTGAAACAAAAAAGGAGGTGCCGTATAGTATCTGTGCCTCATTTGGCTGGGCTCTAAACCATGCCTGGGTGCCCCTGAGCCCTGGCTTTGAGTTGCTGGAATGCTCCTTACGTCTGAGAGATTCTCAGAAACAGCGGGAAGGCGAGAGCCCTGCCCTGGAAGCCTCTGGAGAGGGAGCGTGTGCGACTGTTTCCAAAACAAAAGATGATTCCTGAGCATCAGAGAGCCGCGAATGCTGTGACAAACTCACACCTCGGGTTCCGTAGGAACAAATCTGAACCTGCGACTGGCATGTTCTCACAGTTATTTAAGTTCCCCGAGTGTGTCGCATTTTCCTCCTCACCATATCATTATCGTTGAAATGTTAAGAAAAAGAAAGCTGAGTAACGCCGTCTTCTGAGTAAGTGTCAGAGAGCCAAAAATGTAACAGTCCGTCGCAGGCATTTCCAAACCTTTCAAATATAAGACAACACTGTTATATCATTTTTATTGAAGGCGTAAAATAAAAATTAGTATAAAATAGTAAATGTTTATGAGCACAGACTCTGCTTTTACCAGTTTCTAATTTAGACAGGATGATATTAGCAATTAAATTATCTCATAATTAAGCTCCTTGATACATTATAAGTTCACTAAGTTTCACCTTCAGTCATTTCATGGCAAAAGACAATGATGTTTTTAGTCTTATTTAAAATACTAGATCTATAGTCAAGAAAAGCCTTTTTCTTCTCAGTTCACTAGTCTCTCAACGGTGCACAGTGAGACAGCGGGAAGGTTCAAACCCCTAGGGTAGGAGGTGGCAGCAGGCAGGAGGTGCCATTCCACTGCACGGCAAGTGTGGCAGGTGTACACCCTGGAATTTCTGTCTTCAGCCCAGCTAATGAAAGAGTGGATTGGGGCAAGGCGGCATTTGTGGTGGTGAGGGCCGTGAAGATTGCAAAGGCCTTTTGTGCAGGCTCCCAGGGCACAGGAGCAGCTGCCTGCTCACACTTATGTTACACCCATAGCAGGGTGACAACTTGCATTCTGGGAGGCCACATGGAGTGCGCTGTCTCCCCCAGGCCATATTAGAAGGCTCCATCACTCCCTCACCTTTCTGGGACAATGCAGTCCCCACAATGTTTCCTTAGGTTACAGCATCTAACTAAGGCTGTGTGAACTGGTAACGAAGTTAATCAAAGTCCAGTGCAGAGAAACTGGTCAGTGGGCTTGAGCAAAAAGGCATCTGTGGGTGGCAGGGGGAGCTACAGTGTCCCAGAGCAGGGCTTTGCATTTGCACCTGACTGGCATGAGGGGGGCATCTGTACTTCCAGGAATGGAGCTGCTCAGTACAGATGTCGGGATGGGGAAAAGGGGGCATCTTCATGGAGGGGAGGGGGTGGAGATGGCCTGATGAAGAGTGTCAGAGTGTGTGAGTGAAGATGGCATTCACTTCAGAGTCTGATGAATTAAATACTAAGAATAATAGGAACTAGGTTTCTCATTGTCTGAGAAGGGAGTTACAATTATGGGAAAGAAGAAAGTTAAAATCTTCATGTGTTGATGTGAACACATGGTTTTCAATAAATATAGATGCATATAGTGGAGAAGGAAATGGAAACCCACTCCAGTGTTCTTGCCTGGAGAATCCCAGGGATGAGGGAGTCTGGTGGGCTGCTGTCTATGGGGTCACACAGAGTCAGACACAACTGAAGCGACTTAGCAGCAGCAGCAGATGTATATAGAAAAAAACAGTGTAAATATGTATATGACATATTTCCTAATTCTGTCCAGCAGAAAGACCCAGAAGCAGGGACATCTCAATAGCATTGAGCACACCTACCACTCAGATATTGGTTTCTAAATACCATTTTTTTACTAAAAGAAACTGAGGCACCTTGGAGACATGACTGATTTCATGGCTGATACAGACAAATAACAAAACAAGCTTGGAGTTTCTTTTTGTGCCCAGAAGTAAGAAAGTATTTAAAGAACGATGAGGACAAGTCAAAAGGACAGGAGCCAGACTGAAGGAGCTCTCATTGGCCAAATCTGGTATAATTTGAGGATCAAACTAAATAATTTTAGCAATGAATTATAACCCATCTAATAGAATACGAAAGTGAGTTCCCAGTGATGTAAATAAATGAATGAGTAAATTAAAATTTTGATGATGAATTGGATGTCTACATAGTTTCAAAATACCTCCCCACAAAATACTTGTTAATTACAAGTAGAAAAAGAGAACTTCTACAGAGGAGAAGCCTGGCAGACTCCACTTTAATCAAAGGATCAAACTAAGCATCAGTAATGGGTCAAATTGAGATTGTCTGCCACCTCGTAGGATGCAGCAGAAGGACACAGCATCATGTCTGTGGTATTCTTGTCACAGATATGTACTGTGAATCTAATCATGAGGAAATAGGAAACCCAAGTGGAGGGAAATTCCACAAAATAACTGGTCTGTAATCTTACAAAAGTCAGTTCAGCTCAGTTCAGTTTACTCGCTCAGTCATGTCCGACTCTTTGCGGCCCCATGGACTGCAGCAGGCCTCCCTGTCCATCACCAACTCCCGGAGTTCACTCAAACTCTGTCCACTGAGTTGGTGATGCCATCCAGCCATCTCATCCTCTGTCGTCCCCTTCTCCTCCCACCTTCAATCTTTCCCAGCATCAGGGGCTTTTCCAATGAGTCAGTTCTTTGCATCAGGTGGCCAAAGGATTGGAGTTTCAGCTTTAGCATCAGTCCTTTCAATGAATATTCAGGACAGATCTCCTTTAGGATGGACTGGTTGGAACTCCTTGCAGTCCAAGGGACTCTCAAGAGTCTTCTCCAACAGCACAGTTCAAAAGCATTAATTCTTCAGCACTCAGCTTTCTTTATAGTCCAACTCTCACATCCATATGTGACTACTGAAAAAAACAAAGCTTTGACTAGGCTGACTTTTGTTGGCAAAGTAATGTCTCTGCTTTTTAATATGCTGTCTAGGTTGGTTGCAACTTTTCTTCCAAGGAACAAGCGTCTTTTAATTTCATGGCTGCAGTCACCATCTGCAGTGATTTTGGAGCCTCTCAAAATAGTCTGTCACTGTTTCCCCATCTATTTGCCATGAAGTGATGGGTGACAACCAAGCTCAACCTGTGATTCTAAACTGGATTCTTTATCTATAAAAACATTATTGGGATGATTTGGAAGCCTTGAATACTGTCTGAGGGTCAGATAATAGTATTATATCAATGTTAATTTCCTGATTGTTTAGTTGAAATATATTTATGTTGGAGAATATCTTTTTTTGTAGGAATACACAATATATACTAAATATTTGGAGCATCATGTAGGTAACTTTCTCTGAAATGGTTCATAAAAAAAGTTATCTGTACCATACTTGTAATTTGTCTGTAAGTTTGAGATTTTTAAAAGCAGTTAATTAATTACTTCTGTCTTCAGTGAATATTGACTCTCCTTGTGAAATAGGTCATGGTACCCCTCATCAGGATTTGCACAATCCTCTATTCTCAAATATACATGTTAATGAGAAGATGAAGTTTGGAAACTTTAGGAACAGTTGACTGTACAAACAATTCAATTTCTTTCCTTACAACTATAAATAGATAACAATTTTCTTTGTTTAGCCTATGTCTCTTGGTTTATTAGGGATTGCTAAATTGCAGGAGTTTTTCAAGGTAGATTATGTCTGAATGCATGCAACACATTACATCAAATGTAATTCTTCAGTAGATGCATTAATGGGGCTTCCCTGGTGATTCAGGTGGTAAAGAATCTGCCTGCAATGCAGAAGACCTGGGTTCAATCCCTGGGTTAGGAAGATGCCTTGGAGAAGGAATTTGTAGTTGGCTTAAAGCTCAACATTCAGAAAACTAAGATCATGGCATCCGGTCCCATCACTTCATGGCAAATAGATGTGGAAACCATGGCTGACTTTATTTTTCTGGGCTCCAAAATCACTGCGGATGGTGATTGTAGCCATGAAATTAAAAGACACTTGCTCCTTGGAAGGAAAGTTATGACCAACCCAGACAGCATATTAAAAAGCAGAGACATTACTTTGCCAACAAAGGTCCGTCCAGTCAAGGCTATGGTTTTTCCAGTAGTCATGGATGTGAGAGTTGGACTATAAAGAAAGCTGAGCACCGAAGAATTGATGCTTTTGAACTGTGGTGTTGGAGAAGACTCTTGAGAGTCCCTTGGACTGCAAGGAGATCCAACCAGTCCATCCTAAAGGAGATCAGTCCTGGGTGTTCATTGGAAGGACTGATGTTGAAGCTGAAACTCCAATCCTTTGGCCACCTGATGTGAAGAGCTGACTCATTGGAAAAGACCCTGATTCTGGGAAAGATTGAGGGCAGGAGGAGAAGGGGACGACAGAGAATGAGATGGTTGGGTGGCATCACTGACACAAGGGACATGGGTTTGGGTGGGCTCTGGGAGCTGGTGATGGACAGGGAGGCCTGATGTACTGCGGTTCATGGGGTCGCAAAGAGTCGGACACAACTGAGCAACTGAACGGAACTGAACTGAACCACTCCAGTATTCTTGCCTGGAGAATTCCAGACAGAGGAGCCTTGTGGGCTACAGTCCGTGGGGTCACAAAGAGTTGGACGTGAGTGAGTGACTAACACTTTCACTTTCAGATGCATTGATAGATCTTTTTTGAAAAATTATATACTAATGATGCTAATTATTTAATTCATAGTTACCGTTACTAATTTCTTACCATCTTTATTTATGGAACTTTGTATAACCCTCATTTACGGAACTTATGTGTATGCGCCTATGAATCTGATATTCCCACATAAGTAAAAACTTTTTAGCAAGCAAATTAGTTAGCCATTTGCCACCTTCTTCTTGATCTAAACTATCATTTGTCTTAAAACCACATTAGAGCAAGTTATCGCCTCAAGAAAATCTTTGGGATACCACCCTCTCAGAATTTTCCCACACTTCTATTGTGGTATATAACCATTTTGTTACTCAATAAGAAAAGTAAGCATTGTATCTGTATGAATAATTAATGAAGTAACATCTTGCTCTAGTGAGACCATTTTATTTCTTTGGTTTGTTTGCATTATTTCTCAGTACATTGCAGGTACTCATGTTATTAGCATAGGTTTTAATAAAAATAATTTCAAAGATTTAAAGGTTTAAAATATGCAAAGGATATATTATATAAATATTTCTTTTTAAAAACTTTTTTATTTTGTATTGGAGTAAAGCCGATTAATAATGCTGTGATGGTTTTAGGTGGACAGCAAAGGGACTCAGCCACACATACACATGTATCCATTCTCCCCCAAGCTCCCCTCCCACCCAGGCTGCCAGATAACACTGAGCAGAGTTCCCTGTGCTATACAGTAGGATCTTGTTGGCTATTCATTTTAAATACAGCAATGTGTACATATCCATTCCAAACTCCTAACTATTCCTTTTCCCCATTCCTCCCCCTGGTAATATAAGTTGGTTCTTTAAGTCTGAATACACATACTTTTGAGCCTTGCCTTTTGAATTTGACAGAATCTCACACAAATCCCTCCAAAACAACTTGTATAACTTTACTTCATTTTATAATTAATTGTCACATTATATTTCATAACGTGGTTGTGCCGTGATTTATTCCACCATTCTCCTCCTGACAGGGTTTAATTTAATTTCCCCCTTTTATTTTTTTGCTAAATAATGCACAAATAAATATCCTCTTATGCATGTCCTTATGTCTTTCTATTTTTATTTCTGTGGATTAGACTCCCACGAATGGGATAAACATTTCCAGACAGCATCTTAAAAAAGGGTTGTGACAATTTCTAATGTGGGCATAGCCTTCAGCACTCATCCCTGCTGCTGCTAAGTCACTTCAGTCGTGTCCGACTCTGTGTGACCCCATAGACGGCAGCCCACCAGGCTCCCCCGTCCCTGGGATTCTCCAGGCAAGAACACCAGAGTGGGTTGCCATTTCCTTCTCCAATGCATGAAAGTAAAAAGTGAAAGTGAAGCCGCTAAGCCGTGTCCGACTCCCAGCGACCCCATGGACTGCAGCCTACCAGGCTCCTCCATCCCTGGGATCTTCCAGGCAAGAGTACTGGGGTGGGGTGCCATTGCCTTCCCCCGCACTCATCCCTAGCAATATTAATAATAAAATTTGAGTTATTTATTTATTTTAGTTTTGGCTGTCCTGGGTTTTCATTGCTGCGTGGACTATTCTCTTAGTGCAGAGAACAGGGACTTGTCACTAGTTGGGGTACACGGGCTTCTCATCCCAGTGGCTTCTGTTGCTGTGGAGCTTGGCCTCTAGAGCACAGGCTCAGTAGTTGAGACACCCGGGCTTAGCTGCTCCGAGGTACATGGAATCTTCCCAGACCAGGGATTGAACCCGTGTCTCCTGCACTGGCAGGCAGATTGCTTTACCACCGAGCCACCAGGGAAGCCCCAGTTTTGAGTTACTTAAAATTTTTCTAGTCCACTGGCTGGCAAGTCATTCACTCACTCATTCAACAAACACTTACTGAACATCTGCTATGTACCAGGCACTGCTGTTGCCAACTGTATACAATTCTGAACAAAGCAGGTCAAATCCCTCTGCTCACAGAGCTTCCATTCTAGAGGGACAGTTGGACAACCAACGTGTAAATGCATGGGAGTCAGAGGGGACGGGGAGAGAAGGGAATGGGAGTGACAGAGGCAGTGCAGGAGGCAGCGCTACTTTAGACGGGGCTCAGGCAGGACATCGCAGAGCTGGCACGTGAGCAGAGATTTGGGAAAAGCGTGGACATCAGTGAAGACTCTGGGGCTGGTCCTTGTTCCTCCTTCCCTGGCTGAACAGCATGGGACCGGTGAGACTGGCATGGATCTCCATCACTAGAGACACCTCTGAACTCCTGGAAGCCCCCTGAAGACGTGGTGCTACTAAAACTCACAGGGGGTGTCCCCACTGGGGGTCGTGCACACTAGCGGCCGCTGCATACAGCAGGAGCAGTCTGAGAATACACCGGAACAGGAAGAAAGACCCGTATGTGCCCCAGTTTTCCTCCAGAGTCTCTAAGGGCAATGCTATGCTATGCTAAGTCACTTCAGTCGTGTCTGACCCTGTGTGACCCCATAGACGGCAGCCCACCAGGCTCCCCCGTCCCTGGGATTCTCCAGGCAAGAACACTGGAGTGGGTTGCCATTTCCTTCTCCAATGCATGAAAGGGAAAAGAGAAAGTGAAGTCGCTCAGTCATGTCCGACTCTTAGCGACCCCATGGACTGCAGCCCACCAGGCTCCTCCGTCCGAGGGATCTTCCAGGCAAGAGTACTGGAGTGGGGTGCCATTGCCTTCTAAGGGCAAACTGACACCTAAATACATTACAAACACATTACAAAATGACCATTTGTCTGTTGGGCTTCTCAGGTGGCTCAGTGGTAAAGAATCTGCTCACCAATGCAGGAGACGCAGGAGATGCCAGTTCGATCCCTGGGTAGGGAAGATCTCTGAAGGACGAAATGGCAACCCATACCAGTATTCTTGCTGAAATAATCCCATGGACAAAGGAGCCTGGTAAGCTACAGTCTATGGAGTCACAAAGACTTGGACACGACTGATCACACACACTGAGCACACACACACACACACACACACCCTGTTGACTGTGTTCTGAGCCCAGTTTGTCTTCCTAGGATTTAAAGACATATATATATATATACGTGTGTGTACGTGTATAAATTTAAAATCTATGACTTGTAGGTTTCCAGTGGTGATTAAGAAGGCCTTTTCAGTCCCTAGATGGTATGCATACAAATTCTATATTTTCTTGAAATTTATAGTTTCTTTTTTTTTTCTCTCTCTCTGGGTTTCTTTTTTTTTTTTTTCCTGTTTCTTTTTTTATTTTTTTGCAGGGGAAAATGGACAAAGGAAAGGATCAATGAGGGTGGGAGGGATATAGGAAGAAAGAAGGGGAGTGATGGTGGGGAGGAGTATATGTAATTTCTTAACTAATGGCTTTCTGTTTTTAGTCACAAAGAACACTTAAAAAAATCATGTTGAATTCACCCTATATTAGGAGGTTTGATCTGGAAATGAAAAGTTCAGGAAACTAAAAGTCCAGTTTGGGTGTCCTCATCTTAAGCACATCTTGGTATTTTGTATTGGTAGGTCTATCTTTATCACAATATATTATTTAGGACAGGATCACATTTGTCACTTCTTCCTCCCTACTACCCAAAGTGGTACCAGACCCATAAAATAGTCAATAAACCTTTACAGAGTGAACAAATAAGTCTATTTTTTTTTAACTCTCCTGAGTGAACTGAATTTTTTGAGGCTCATAAGTGAATATGTTTTCCTCTTTACTTTGTCTATTACAGCCAGATTGTATGAGTGGGGTATTAAAGTCTCCCACTATTATTGTATTGCTGCATATTTCTTCTATCATATTAATTAATGTTTGTCTTAGCTATATCAATGCTCCAATGTTGGGTGCATATATATTTATAATTGTTATAACTTCTTTTTGGATTGTTCCTTTAAGTCATTATGTATAACCTTGATTGTCTCCTTTTCAGGATCTTTAAAGTCAATTTTATCTGATATGAGTATTGCTACTCCTGTTTTCTTTTGGTCCATATTTGCATAGAAAATGTTTTTCCAGCCCTTCATTTTCAGTCAGTATATATCCCCTATTTTAAGGTGGTTCTCTTGTAGACAACATATATAGGGGTCTAGTTTTTGTATCCATTTGACCCATTTTAGTCTTTTGGTTGTCTCTTGTAGACAAGGTATGTAGGGGTCTTGTTTTTGTATCGATTCGGCCAGTCTTTGTCTGTTGATTAGGGCATTCAGCCCATTAACGTTTAAAGCAATTATTTATAAATAGCATTTACTTTATTGTTTTGGGTTCGAATTTATACACCCTTTTAGTGATTCCTGTCTAGAGAATGTCCTTTAGTTTTTGTTGGAGAAATGGTTTAGTGGTGCAAAATTCTCTCAACTTTTGCTTATCTGTGAAGCTTTTGATTTCTCCTTCATATTTGAATGAGATCCTTGCTGGATACAATAATCTAGGCTGTAAGTTATTTTCTTTCATCACTTTAATTATGTCTTGCCATTCCCTCCTGGCTTGGAGAGTTTCTATTGAAAGATCAGCTGTTATCCTTATGGGAATTCCCTTGTGAGTTAGTTGATGTTTTTCCCTTGCTGCTTTTAATATTTGTTCTTTATATTTAATCTTTGTTAATTTGATTAATATGTGTCTTGGGGTGTTTCGCCTTGGGTTTATCCTGTTAGGGACTCTCTGGATTTCTTGAACTTGAGTGGTAATTTCCTTCTCCATTTTAGGGAAGTTTTCAACTATTATCTCCTCAAGTATTTCCTCATGGTCTTTCTTTTTATCTTCTTCTTCTGGAACTCCTATGATTCGAATGTTGTAGCATTTAATGTTATCCTGGAGGGCTCTGAGATTGTCCTCATTTCTTTTGATTCGTTTTTCTTTTTTCTCCTCTGATTCATTTATTTCTAGGATTCTATCTTCTAATTCACTAATCCTATCTTCTGCCTCTGTTATTCTACTATTTGTTGCCTCCAGGGTGTTTTGGATCTCATTTATTGCATTATTCATTATGTGTTGACTCTTTTTTATTTCTTCTAGGTCCTTGTTAAACCTTTCTTGCATCTTCTCAATCCTTGTCTCCAGACTCTTTAACTGTGATTCCATTTTGATTTCGAGATTTTGGATTAATTTCACTATCATTATTTGGAATTCTTTATCAGGTAGATTCCCTATCTCTTCCTCTTTGGTTTGGTTTGGTGGGCATCTATCCTGTTCCTTTAGCTGCTGGGTATTCTTTTGTCTCTTCATTTTGTTAAAATTGCCAAGTTTAGAGTGCCTTTACTATATTCTGGTAGTTTGTTGAATTCTCTTTATTGAGGCAGTTTACTGGTCTTTTCAATATCTGATCTCTGCCCTGTTACAGAGGGGGCGGAGATGAACACCCAAATCTAAGCCGGCCAGGTTCAGGCACTCGGATAATCCTCAGAAGCACAGACTTGGTTGAGTCTGCGTTTTATGCCCTTCCCAGATCCGAGTAGCGTAGGTGATGAAGTGTTTAGCAAGCGCAGCTGCTGCGACTTATCGCCTCCCCGCCGCTCAGTTTTCTGGGTATACAACCGGCGCACTTTCTCAGGCAGATGTTGACCATCCAGAGCTCCAAGAAGCGTGAGTCAGCACAGAAACCTACTTACAGTTCTGTAGACAGTGTCTCTCTAGGGCTGTGATTGCCCGCCTCTGGCCCTGGCTGCCTGTCACCGGAGTGGGACGGCCTGCAGCCGGCCATCTCTGTGCAGTCCTTTGTTCCGTACATAGTCCTGGTGGTGTCCTAAGTTAGGGCTGGCTTTTGATGTAGTAGATAACCGACAGTCTGGTTATTTCGCTCAGATAGTGCTCGAGATAGCCAAATCCTTTCTCAAAGCGATGCAGGCCACGCCACTTCTCCTAGCCCAGCCTCCGCTTGCTAATAGCAAATGCTGGTGTCTGTGCCACTTCTCTGCAAAAGGAGTTACCGCAGGGCTCGTTTTCTCCTTTTGAAGACAATGAATTGTCTTTCTAAGTGCCTAATGTCCTCTGCCGGCATTCAGAAGTTGTTTTGTAGAATTTATTCAGCATTCAAATGTTCTTTTAATGGATTTGTGGAGGAGAAAGTATTATCCCTGTCCTAGTCGTCCGCCATCTTAGCTCCTGCCCTGTTTTGTTTTGCTTACAAATCTTCAGTCCATCTAGATTATGCTTTTTAATGTGATAGAAAAATGGATCCAATGATACCTTCCTTCAGACATCCATTATACTGACACTATTTATTAAATAATCCATCTTTTTTCCACTGAAATGAAACCTTGTAGTCTATTATATTTTTGTACTTGCTGAGATCTAAGTTTTGTTTCTCTCTTTGGTTCCCCTGATCTCTCTGTCTCTTTCTGAAGCCACACTGACTTGATTGCAGAGCGTAGATCACGACCCATTATTTTGTGAGGAAGTGTACTTACTGTTCTTTTCCATAACTTTCTTAGCTATTCTGGGGGCACTTACTCTTCCATTTAAGCTTTAATATCATTCCATCCAATTTGGAAACAACTCATTGAGATTTTAATTGCAATTAGATTACTTTTATATATTAATTTAGGAGAATTGACTTTTTACGGCAGTAAGTCTTCTAATCCAAAAAGAATATTTGTTCAACTCTTGTCTTCTATCATCCAATTTGTGCCTTTGGTCTCCTCCTTTTAGAGACTGCACATTTTTTGTGAAATACTATTTGTGGATTTTGTTACCATTGTGAACGAAATACATTTTCCAGTTTCCACTTCTGTGTGCTTGTGGCAGTGATCTGGGCAGAAGCACATGGAATATGGAGCAGCGTACTGAAAATATTTGACAAGAAAGTACAAATATCATATACTAATGCAAGTACGAAGAATCTAGACAAATGGTACAGATGAATCTGTTTTCATAGATTCAGAGAGACTCAGACATAGGGAGCAGATATGTGGACAAAGCAGGAGAAAGGAAGGGTGGGATGAATTGGGAGATCAGGACTGATGGATATACACTACTGTGTGCGTCTCTGACGTCTCCTGCATTGCCGGTGGGTTCTTTACCACTAGTGCCACCTGGGAAGCCCTGTAAAATAGCTGCTGCTGCTGCTAAGTCGCTTCAGTCGTGTCCAACTCTGTGTGACCCCATAGACGGCAGCCCACCAGGCTCCCCCATCCCTGGGATTCTCCAGGCAAGAACACTGGAGTGGGTTGCCATTGCCTTCTCCAATGCATGAAAGTGAAAAGTGAAAATGAAGTCTCTCAGTCGTGTCCGACTCCTAGTGACCCCATGGACTGCAGCCTACCAGGCTCCTCCATCCATGGAATTTTCCAGGCAAGAGTGCTGGAGTGGGTTGGCATTGCCTTCTCGGTAAAATAGCTAGCTCGTGGGAACTTGCTATAAAGCACAGGACGCTCAGCTCCATGCTCTGTGATGAAATTATATTCCAATAAAAATATTTAGAATAGAGAAAAGAAAGTATACATAAAGGTATGGGTATAAGTAAGGGAAGCCACTGAGTGAGTGGAGAAACACGCCAGGGTGAGCAAAGAAGGCAGGAGGGCTGCAAGGGAGCTGCTTACAGAGCCTGGAGGGAAAGCTGCAGCTTCAGGACCGGCTAGCTGGAGAGGAGCCTTTGGTAGAGGAGCAGCCATCGCCCATCCACAGATGGCAGAAAGAAAGACACCCTATCTCTCCCTCCTGCTGTCCTCTGGCCTCCTACCAGTGGTTCCCACGGGCTGAACCCAGCTGGAATCCGGAGGACAAGGAAGTCCACGCACATGAGCAGAGCCAGGCAGGGGGCGAGGGCAGCGGATCTGGAGGGCGGCTGGAGGGAATCCAGACAATGCTCACACTAAGAGAGGAAAGCTACTGCGCATGGTGCCTTCATCTTGTATGAGGACACCTTACATATTATTATTCTAGTAACAAAAAAAAAAAAATCTTTTGGGGTTTTCTGGGTGTAAGGTTGTAACATTATTAAAAACAGGTAGTTGTCTCTTCTTTTCCAATGCTTATATCCATTATTTAATTTTCATGCTTCATTACTTTGCTAGGGTTGCCAGAGCAAAGGATTATAGAGTGGCTTAAAAACAGAATGCATTGTTTCACAGTTCTGAGAGCAAGGTGGATTCAGGGCTGGGTCCTTCTGAGTTGGGAGGCAGAATCGTTTTCGTGCCTCTCCCCAAGCTTCTGGTGACTGGCTGGCAATCCTGGGTGTTCCTTCTCTTGTAGAAGCATCACCCCAATCTCTGCCTTTCTGTTCTATGGCATTCTTCCTGAGTGCATGTTGTTCAGTCACTAAGTTGTGTTTGGCTCTTTGTGACCCCATGGACTGTAGCACATCAGGTTCCTCTCTCCCCTGCTATCTCCTGGAGCTTGCTCAAATTCATATCCATTGAGTTGGTGATGCCATCCAACCATCTCATCCTCTGTCATCCCCTTCTCCTCCTGCCCTCAATCTTTTCCAGCATCAGAGACTTTTCCAATGAGTTGGCTTTTCACATCAGCTGGCCAAATTACTGCAACTTCAGCTTCAGCTTCAGTCTTTCCAATGAATATTTAGGGTTGATTTTCCTTAGGATTGACTGGTTTGATCTCTTTGCAGTCCAAGGGACTCTCAAGAGTCTTCTCCAGCACCACAGTTCAAAAGCATCAATTCTTGAGCTCTCAGCCTTCTTTATGATCCAACTCTCATATCCATACATGACTACTAGAAAAACCATAGCTTTGACTACATGGACTTTTGTTGGCAAAGTGATGTCTCTGCACTGTCTATGTTTGTAATAGCTTTCTTTCCAAGAAGCAAGTGTTTTTGAATTTCATGGCTGCAGTCACCATCCGCAGTGATTTAGAGACTCCCCCAACACCGCCCCCCTCCCGACACACACAATCTGTCCTGAGTACATGTGTGTGTCCAAATTTCTCCTTCTTATAAGGACATTGGTAGTAGTGGATTAGGGCCCAGTCCTAACGACCTCCTTTTAACTTGATCATCTGCAAAGATCCTATTTCCAAATAAGATGGGACTCACAGGAACTTCAGGTTAGGGCTTAAGTATTTTTTCAGTGGAAACACAATTCAACCCATAATACTTGTATTGCTTCTGCTAAAACTTTAAGGACAATAATTAATAATAACAGCAATGGCAGGCATCACTGTCTAATTTCTAATTTAACTTATATTATTTAATGTATTTCTCTTATAGAATATATTTGCCATTGATTTTTATTAAATGGTCTTTTAATTTAGTAAATAATCATTTAGTAAACAAGTAAGTAATGTAGTTATTAAGTTATTTACTTCTCTATCCATTTTACTTAAAAATTTTATTAGGGATAAAGTTACCACTGTATTTTATCAATTGCCTTTCTAGCATCTGTTGATTTGATCAAATGATTTTACTCCTTTAATTTACTAATGTAATGGATTGTGTTGATAATTGTAGAGCTGCTGAACCTGTTTTGCCTTTTTACAAAAAGTTTTTTAATAAAAATATCAAAATATTCTTTTGCTACATTGATGGATTCTAAAAAAATTCTATTCAGACTTTTTACATTGATTTTCATAAGTTAAATCAGACTATTATTGTTCTTTTTGATAATTTTTTGGTCAGATTTTGGTATTAAAGGCATGCAAACTACATAAATTTAATTGGGAAGATTTCTTTATTTCTGGCCAAGAATATTTTACATAATATTGGATTTATTTATCTGATCTTTAAAAATTAGATAGAGTTCAGCTGTGAAATTATCTTGCTTTGTATGTTTCTTAATATACCTTTAAGTAGCTTTGCAATTTCTTCTGTGGTAACTGGTCTATTCAGAGTTTCTACTTTTTTATTAGACCAATTTAGGTAATTTATACTTAAATTTTCACTCTCCATTTTCAAAGTATTTGCCATAGTATTACATATTTCCTCATTTTTTTATAAGTTCTCTTTTACCTGTGGTTCAATTTGTATTCTCATTTTTATTGTGTATATTTTCCTTAATCACACTCTTTTTAGTGTTCTTTCGAAAGAAACAGCTTTTGGATTAATTTATCCTTCTACTATCTTGGTTGCTATGGTTTTCTATTTCATTAACTTTGACTTTTAAATTAATAAATTTCCACTTTCTTTCCTTTCATTTATTTTATAGTTCCCTTTCTACTTTTTGGCTTCTTTCTATTATTCTTTTCTTATTTTTCATCTTTGATAACTAAACACTTAAATCTATAGATTTTTTAAAGCATTTCAATGTGTATTATAGATTTTTAGAATAAAGTGTTTCTTCATTGTTTTCTAAGTGGTTTGCTATTTCCCTTTAATTTTCTGTTTGACCTAAAGGTTAGCTGGGACTGTGGTTCTTAATTTGCAAGCTTTTTGGTTAGTGTTTAATTATTTATATATTTTTTGAATTTAATATAATAATATAATCTTTAAATATCTACATTTTGATCCATCTGTGTCTGTGCTTACTTTTGATTTTTAATTATTGTTTTGTCTTTTTCCTTTAAGAAATTTTCTTGTTTAGCCAAGTAGCTATTTGGTTCTTTTTTCCCTAGCTAACATGGAATTTTAACTAAAGATTTCTATTCAATTAATGGTTATTGGATTTTCCCAAGAACTCTTAAACAGAAACATATTTCTAAATTATTATTTTAATCAACATACTAAGTACTTTCCCCACCAGGATGCAGTAGCTAGATGTTCCACATTGTGTAGAATAATACTTAGAGAAGGTATTCTTGTTTTATTCCTAATTTTGGTCCAAATATCCTTATTTAGATATTAATTTTATATTCTATTATGTATTCTATTTCATTTTAAAAGTTTTATTTTATAGCTATTTTCTAAGAGTTTTTCCTTTTCATTTAAATCTAGAATAAATCTGAAATTTTGTAGGCTGTCTTGATGTCGCCTAAGATGATAACTAGATTTTTTTCTTAATCTTTCAATGTAATAGTTTACGTTACTACATTTCTCAATGCTGAAGGGTCTTTGCATCTTGAATCTGTTTTACACCCTGTTGTAATTGATTTGCTAAAATTTTCTTTTGGATTGTTGCATTTGCATTTAAAAGCAAATGACACATAGTTTTTCTATCTTGATCTACCCTGTCTGATTTTGATATCAGGGACACATTAGTCATTTGTAAAGTGTTTGAAAGATATTTCAAATGTGTTTTTGCCAAAAAAAAAGAACTATATCTTAATTCTATTGAAAAGTGTCAGTCATGTTAGTAAAGTCTTGAAAAGGAAGGATTCCGTTGTCCATAAAGTCTGGTAGGTGTTCAGTTCAGTTGAGTTGCTCACTTGGGCCCAACTCTTTTCGACCCCATGGACTGCAGCATGCCAGGCTTCCTTGTCCATCACCAGCTTCCAGAGCTTGCTCAAACTCATGTCCATCAAGTCCGTGATGCCATCCAACCATCTCACGCTCTGTTATCCCCTTCTCTTCCTGCCTTCAATCTTTCCCAGCATCAGGGTCTTGTCCAGTGAGTGAGTTCTTCACATCAGGTGGCCAAAGGATTGGAGCTTCAGCTTCAGCATTGGTCCATCCAGTGAATATTCAAGACTGATTTCCTTTAGGATTGACCGCTTTGATCTCCTTGCAGTCCAAGGGACTCTCAAGAGTCTTCTCCAACACCATAGTTCAAAAACATCAGTTCTTTGGTGCTCAGATTTGTTGTACTTCAACTCTCACATCCATACATGACAACTGGAAAAACCATAGCTTTGACTAGATGGACCTTTGTTGGCAAAGTAATGTCTCTGCTTTTTAATATGCTGTCTAGGTTGGTCATAGCTTTTCTTCCAAGGAGCAAGTGTCTTTTTTTTTTTTTTTTTTTTTTCATCATTTATTTATTTATTTTTTTACTTTACAATATTGTATTGGTTTTACCATACACTGATAAGTGTCTTTTAATTTCATGGGAAGTGTACCCCTCTGTTGGAGATTCACAATACACCAAGTACAAAGGCTCTGAACATTCCTACACAGAAGATGCTTATTTTTTCAACCCAGGCTTTAACAAACTAATTTGAGGACAGGACACTTTATCTATTAAAACATCTTACAGGATATCTTTGAAGAGATATCAGCTTTAGAAATGCTATTTTAGGCATGAAAATGTTTCTTATAAATTATATACAACAGAAAAGATTAGGAAACAACCTAAACGTTTAAATAGTGGAATGTGCAGCTAAATTATAATGGAACAGAACATATGCAGTCACAGACTGCTGTGTACAGAGTGTTTATAAAGGCATTCATTTTCATGTTAAATGAAAAATCAGGATTAAAAATAAACTATGTGTTCAAATATACACTAAAAAAAATTAAAAACAGAAAATGATTGGGAATAAGTTCACCAAGATTCAAATAGTCATTTTGAATGGTGGTTGTTTTGTTCATTTGTTTTTCTTTTCTTCTTTCTGTTTTTATAAGCATGTATCACTTCCATATTTGGAGGAGAATGGTAACACCAAAGGGGCTTCCCAGATGGAAGTGGAAAAGAAAGGGCCTGCAAACGCAGGAGATGCAGGTTTGATTCCTGGGTCGAGAAGATCCCTTAGAGAATGGCATCGCAACCCACTCTAGTATTCTTGCCTGGAAAGTCCAATGGACAGAGGAGCCTGACAGCCTATAGTCCATAGAGTCGCACAGAGTTGGACATGACTGAAGTGGCTTAGTATGCACAAATGCACAGTAATACCAAAATAATAGAAGCCTCCAATTTTTACCTGAAGGGAGAGGGAAGGTCAGATTTGTTGGCAGAGGAAGGAATGTCAGAGAAGGTGCTGGGTGCCCTGGTGCTCTTTCTCACCTTCTGCCTGTGAGAGGGCTTCCTAGGGCTGGCCATGTCCCTGATGCGGATTTAAGTGTGAGTAGCCTCTCCTATATGGCAACGCCAGGCTCTAACTTAGCAAACAGGTTGCTGAGCACGTGTTCCACCCCCATCCTCACTCTCTTTCCATCCCATTTTTGTACTGACTGTATGAGACTCTCTTTCCCATTTGACCACAGCCTCCCCAAGGCTAAGGACAGTGTCTGATGGACCTCTGAGTTCTTCTGGCAATTAGCACAGGGCTTTATGAAGGACATACATGGGCACTTGTTTGTTCATATTCTAAAATAAGTGGTGTCATTCTTCTCAGACTCCATACCCCCAAGTCAATCCTGTTCGACAGAGTCAAGAAGGAAGCAGAAGGATTCTATGGCTCCAGGAGGAACAAGTATTAGAGGCACCAGCAGCTCCATGGGGTCACTGAGGCCATTGCAGACTCTCTCCCTCCAAATCCAGCTTTTCTATTCTTGGACCCTTGAAGTAGACACTTTCTAATCTATATCATGGGCTTCCCTTGTGGCTCAGTCAGTAAAGAATCCTCCTGCAATGGGGAAGACCTGGTTTGATTCAGGGTTAGGAAGTCACAGAGTTAGGAAGCTCCAGGGTTGGGAAGATCCCCTGGAGGAGGGCATGGCAACCCACTCTAGTATTCTTGCCTGGAGAATCCCCAGGAACAGAGAAGCCTGGTGGGCTACAGTCCCATGGGGTCACAGAGAGTCAGACATGACTGAGCGACTAAGCATACATTCTAAATTATGGAATTTTAATTGATTACCCAGTCTCAGAGTAACAGTGAAAGTTTGTATACTGGGCAATCACCCAATAATGGACTTTTTTTCATTACAGAAAGAATGGGAGTATCTAGTAACAGCTCCAACTCTTGATATGTTTATTAATGGGATTCTGATCCTGACTAATTCCATGAAGGTTTACATAATTCTTGACCTCTTCCAACACAGAATGTTTCACTATGTGATTTTTGAAGGCTAAAGATACAGAATCTCCTATAAGGCCTGAGTTCACACAAAGATGGAGAGATAATTTTTCAAGGAGCAATTTCTTTCTTGTTTTTAAAATTCACATGTGCAATCCAGAACCAATTCAAGCACTGCCTCACTCTGTATTTTTTTTTAATTTTATTTATTTTTGGCTGTGCTGGATCTTTGTTGCTGTGTAGGCTTTTTACCTAGTTTCAGCAAATGGAGACTGCTCTCCAGTTGCAGTGGGAGGGCTTCTCACTGCGGTGGCTTTTCTTGCTGCAGAGCAGGGCTTTAGGGCACATGGGCTCCAGCATCGTGGCACGTGGGCTCAGTAATTGCGGTTCCTGGGCTCTAGAGCACAGGGTCAATAGTTGTGGTGCAGGGGCTTAATTGCATATGAGATCTTCCCGGATCAGGGATCGAACCCATGTCTCCTGCATTGGCAGGTGGATTCTTTACCACTGAGCCAGCAGGGAAACCCTCTGTATTATTTTTACGTTCTGTGTCAGATTAAGACAAAACCTAGTTTTCCTAAGATTTTAACATAGTTTTGACAAACGACAACTTAATCCTAAGAACAGCGTGACTTTCACAGACTGAGCTCTTCCTTGGGGACACACACCGGGTGAGCGCTCCCTCCTTTCATCCTCAGAACCCCAGGTGGTGGGTTCTGCTATTTCAGGTGAGCAGACCGAGGCTCAGGGGGGTTAAGTTATTACATGATATGGCACAGCTCGTAAGTATGCACTAGATCAGAGGTTTTCAGGCACCTGCCCGACTTCCTCCAAAACCAGACCATTTTGTTGTAACTGTTTCATGGGAAAAGTGGAATTAGCATATGAAATAGATCATACTTTTACAGTGTGGTAGTAAGAGGAGGAAAACTTTAACTGTGTACACCCTAAGTAGCACCAGGCACCGTTCTAAACATCTAAGTCAGAGATGAATTCATTATGTTTGCAAAAAGAAACCCCGTGGGGGCAGGGGTGGGGACCATGAATGTCTCTGGCTTAGAGGTGAAGCAGTGAGAAGTTAGACAACTTGCCCAAAGCCATGCCTCTAGCAGGAGCCGGGCAGGGCTGGGGTCCCGGGAGTCTGGCTCCAGATCTGGAGAAGAAACGCTCCTTTCCTCTGTGTGAGAGCAACAGAAGCCCTGGGATTCTCTTCTTAGCTGTTGGTCATCTTCATTAAAGCTGATTAATCCAACTTGCTCTGCCATGCTCAGCTTGAAGAAATTTTTGGATTACTGTTGGAAATTGGCAAGACATATCTGTTCTGGCCTCCTTTCCATTGAACGTCTATCTTCAAGCACCCTTGGGGGTAAGAAGCAGTGGGATGGATCTGGCTCTTAACTCAGAATTTGTCAAATCTGCATGTCATTTTGGTATAAATGGGGCTTTGGGCTGACTTCTTGATTTAATCAGACATCTATATCAGTGTGTGTGTGTCTGTGTGTACAAAGACTTCTCTTCAGATTTCTTTGAATCCAGGAAATAATAAGATGCTAGGGAGGGAAAGGAAAGTTCTGTACTTCAGAACTTCACATTCTGGGGCACCAGCTGTCTTAGAACCACAGTAGTGACTCTTGTGAAGTGCTATTTTCCCAAGAGACCACTATCATCAGAAGAGCACCTCAAGTTAACATTTTCCGAGAGCATCCCATCCTCTTCGTATTTATTATTTGGCTTCAAATTACCTCAGTCAATAACATTACCATTGTTGGTTCACACCTTTCAGAAAATTTGTGTGCATTAAACACTTTGGCAATATTTATTTATTCTGCCATCTGTCTCACTATCTACACATTCTCAACAGTCTGGCCTAGAAAGCGCCCAAAATCACCTGAGCATCATAAAATTAGTGCATGGCTGTCAGAGCAACGCGTGGAGAACACAGCTGCTGTCCTGCTGCCTGATTTAATGAGGTTCCGAAAGTATGTGGACAAGGATGCTTTCCCTTGGTTACCATGGAAACAGGACGGGCGCTTGGAGCAAGTGTCAGCAGCATCGAAATCAAGATGAATCAGCTGATGGCTCGTCATCTGGGGGAGGCGGTGACCACACCGGGGTGGCTCCAGTGTGCACATAATCTCGCCCTCCTGTTCCTTCCTTCAGACAAACTCCGAGGCAGAGACCCAAACTCCACCCCAACGTTTTCCTGAGCATACCGTGTTGCCATATAAGCTTTGTGAGTCTGAAGGGACTTACACTTTAGAATTACAAAATTAGAAATGCCTAGAGTACTTCTGTTCTTTCAGATCCTAATTAATTGGCGATCTGTTGTTTTATCTGAGATGAAATAAACAATTCACCCCCACACTTCCTTTCCTCCAGCATGGGTTTGCTTTATTCAAAGTCAAACTCACCTCAGGAGGAAACTTTTTATTTTAATGAAGAGACTAGGATAGCCAGAGCTTCTAGCTAAATCATCATTCCTAGGGTCTAAGCCTTTTCACATAAAGTCGATTTTCATCCTAAATTATGTTGTCACTGGGCAAGCGGCAGAATTTATAAATTTTAGTATTAGCTCCATGAGTCACTAAAGTTTCTAAAGTATTCTTAAATGACTTGTAAAGAAGAGAAAATTGAATATAAATAATTCTCTACAATTCATTCTATATTTATGGAATAGTTTTCAGGTGAGAATGTATGGTTGAAGAACACAGATGAGCTGAAACATTGCTGGAGAACTAAGAAAAGGCTTGAACACCATTCTTCAGAAAGTTCCAATTTGGCACCAGAAACTTGAAGCAGAATAACGTTTGGTAAATATAGATCTCTGCCGACTTTTGCAAAGAGGAGGAATCTTTAACTTCTTGGCTTCATCTTCTTAAGATTTTTCTTCCTCTTTGTACAGGGTCAAATAGAATTCATTAGCCAATTAGCTCAGCGAAAATAAGGCTGCGTATATGCTATTTCATGTAGAAAAAGAGCAAAGTGTTCAATTTTTCTGCTTTTCGGCTGAACTGACAGATATTCTTTGTTCTGTAGGAATGTGATGATTTAGGGTAAAATTCTGGTTCCTGAATAATTCAGATAATTGCCTCAACCCCACAGTTTGCTGGAGTTGGAGAGACTTGACTTCAAAAGGCAGGTGATCAAATTAAAATCACGTTTTGATGAACCTTATTTTAAGCTGTTTTTGAAAGAAAAAGATAGATATTCACTGCTTAATTAAACATTTCTATGTATTTTGAAAACATAGATGAACCACACTGAATGTTATTAGTCTAATGTTAAGTGGTGAGCAGTAAAAATTTTCTTTTGAAAACGGTATGCTTGATATCTTAGACTTTGTTCCATAAGAGTCGTCTAATCAGACATTTTTTGTCAAGCAGATGTTACAGTTGAGATGTTCCAGGAGACAACGCTTTCATCCCGAGCCTTAGCAGTTGTATGCACAAAGTGATGCTTGTTACGTGACTCTGTGGCTGCCAGTCTGTGTCATGCCACCCTGCGCCTGAGTCCTGAAGAGTCTGAGGGCTGGTTAAAGCAAGCATTTTTGGATGTCACTGACATAAGAGCATCTAATGTGCGCATGAAAAGAAATTTAAAGGAGTTCATTTAAAGAAACGGTACTGCTGTCAAACTTGCCTCCTCTGGTACAATAAGAGCTTCATCTTGGTATCATGACACAATTGCTTACTTAATTTGTGGACATCTTCCCACGCCCTTGGGTAATGCTCCTAACTTAGACCGGTGATGTGAGCACAGAAGTCTTTTCCTGGCGGGTCCATGATTCAACCTGCATCATCCGCACGCCTCACCCCGAGTGAGCCAGGCTTGCTGCCTGGGGAGGGCATGTGCAGGTGCAGGACAGGTCGAAGCCCGAGAGGGTGGAAGAAAGGGACAGGTGTCTGTGGTGCCCACTGCACAGGCCCCACCTTGGACGGCCCCAACTCCGCACCAGCGCCCGGTTGGGCTGCTCACTGGTAATGTCACACCCTGAGCGAGTTGGAGCCTGGACCTGGTGCCACCAAACTCACCTGGGCTTCAGTGCTGACCTTTCGGGGGCAATGCTCAATTAAGACCACGTTGCATCTTAGCCCCCTCCTCAAATGTCTGCACGACTCTTCCAGGGTGGCCCCTTCTCTCTGCAGGTGAACTTTCCTGCCGGTTGGACAGAGAAAACAGAAGTCCTCAAACCAGCCTGACCTCGTCCATCCTCTCCTCGTTTTTGCCTGTTTCAATAATAATATCAACAACAGATAATGCATATGGGCTGCTTACCATGAAGTCTCTCCATGTGTTACTTTACTGAACCCTCACGATAACCTGATGATGAAGGCACCATACCACCCCCACATCACAGGCAAAGAGCCTGAGGGACACAGAGGGTGAGACCCTTGCCCAAGGCCAAGCACACAGTGTGCGGCAGAACCAGCACGTGACCACTGTCTAACCTCAAAGCTCAGATGCAGAGTTGGCTCTTCATCTCAGGCCCTGGATCCTTTCCCATCCCCTCTTCTGAAGGACTCACTCCAGGACTGTTTCTGCCTCCTTCTGGGTCATCGGTCTCTCTCTTCCTGTTGGCCACTTCCTTGAGTCTCACTCGAGTCTTCCACCCGTCAACTCATTGTTTAAAACTCCTGGATCCCTCCTCTGTCTATTGTCTTCTCTTCCCATCCTTCCCTTCCCTTCCCTCCCCTTCTCTCTCTCTCTCTCATTTTCTCCTCTTCCAAACCAGCCTTCGTACAAAAGTCACGAGCACTCATGGAGCCCATTTCCCCACCTCCACTGATTAAGCCCAAGGCAAACTGGCATGTGCTCCCTATAGAAATGGTAACCAACAAGCACCTACTACATGGTACAGGGAACTATACTCAGTATTTTGTAATTACTGTAAGGGGAAAATGAACTTCCCTGGTGGCTCGGTGGTAAAGAATCTGCCTGCAATGCATGAGACATAGGAGACAAGGGTTTGATTCCTGGGTCGGGAAGATCCCCTGGAGGAGGGCATAGCAACCCTCTCCAGTATTCTTGCCTGGGAAATCCCATGGGCAAAGGAGACTGGTGGGTCACAAAGTGTCAGACATGACTGAAGCGACTTAGCATTCATGCATAAGGGAAAATAATCTGAAAAAATAGATAATATATGTATGTATAACTGAATCACTTTGCTGTACACCTGAAACTAACACAACACTGTAAGTGAACTATACTTCAATTAAAAAAAAAATGTTCCTTAGGTTGCCAGTGACCTCCAATGGGTTGTTTCAGTCCTTTCCTTGACACATAATTGATATTAAGTAAATGTTTTATGGGCTTCCCAGGTGGTGCTAATGGTAACAGAATACACCTGCAATGCAGGAGACACAGAAGATGTGGATTCGATCCCTAGTTGGGAAGATCCCCGGGAGAAGGGTATGGTAACCCACTCTAGTCTTCTTGCCTAGAGAATCTGATGGACAGAGGAGCCTACAGTTCATAGGGTCTCAAAGAGTTGGACATGACCAAAGTGACTTAGCATGCACGCACAAATGTTTGTATAAAATAAATGAAGAAATGGACAAACAAGTGAATATATAAAGTCTTGTAAGAAAAACTCAGCTGACTTCTCCCTACTCTGTTCCCCATCATTCTAACCAGCTTACTTTTGGAGATCCCCTGAATCAGCACACACCCATGGCACAACTTCTCAACCTGAGGACCTGTGACCACCTGCTTGGGAATTTCGTGCCCATCCCTGTCCCCCAAGACCTGCTCAGATGCTCTGGGTGGGGTCGACGTGCATGCCATAAGCACATACTCGAGGTGGCATTTAGGCACAGGACAGCTGGAGGGCGGGTGATCCCTTGTCTGCCCTTCTGTCAATCTTCATGATTCAGTGCTCCCCTTAGAAACAGAAGATTTAAGACTATAAGAAGGAATTATGCCTTTGGAAACATTCACAGATACAAAGGAAAACTAAGCGCTATCTCTGGCATGCAATAGCGCTCGTGGAATTTCATCAGTCCTTGCCTTTTGCTTATGACACTTACCCTTTTCATCAAGGCTGTTATTAAAGGTTGCCGCAACAGAACAATAGCAGGAGCAATCAAGGCTCAGACGCTTGCTCCCATCAGCTTCCGCCTGGGAGCTGACATCTTGGAGACCAATGATCTATTTTCTCTGCTCCCACTTTTTGGAACAAGAAAGTCTTATTTAGAAGGCAGAATTGCTTCCCAGGCAAATGCAGATCAGGGCATACTTTCCCCTTATGTGAAAACGCTCAGTGTTTCGCCTTCTGTGTAATTAATCACTCTGCTCTTCCTGCTCGTATGTTAGTTTGCCATTTACGCCACACGCTGTGCGTACTTTAGCACATTTGACGACAATGCAGAGAAGTGGGCAGGGCCTTCGAGGCACTGTTCCTTCCACAGATGTCTGACAGGTGCCTGCTACGTGCCCAGCCCCAGTCTTGGAAACTCGGATGCTACTCTCAGATACCTTGCAGGCTAACGGAGGAAATAAGTCATGGATGCAGCATCTGGTACAACCAAAAGGTGCCAGGGGCTTTGAAACTAGCTTGTACTAAAAGCCCTGAATGCAAGAACTGGCTCCATCATTTGGATCTCGGTGCTGAGTACAGGGTCTGGCAGGAGACAACGCTCACTGAACAGGGTTAAATGAATAAGACAGATCAAGTACTTTGGAAATTCAGAGTTAGGTTGGGATAGGGGAGTGGATCACGTCCTACCTGGGGTGGGCCTCTGGATTAGGGTTTCTTGAAGAAGGGGACATGTGGGCCTAGCAGCTCTCACAATCCTAGGACTTCACTGGATCTCTTTGCTCAAACCTTTACAGATTAAGTGTAAATTTATAGTATCCTTGGAAAGACAAGTGTCTTTCTTCAAATGTCAACGTGTGTATCTTATAGCTTGTATTTGGGTGAAAGGCTTTCTCTACCCCAGGGCCCACCTGCACTCAGGAGTCTTTTGGTGTTGATTTCAAAGGCTCTTCTCCTTTTCTGTTTTTGTTTGTTTTTATTTATCTTCTCATAAGAAACTGGGAAAGTAATCTCACTATAAACAACTTGGAAAGTAGATAAACATTGGAAGAGTTTGAGAGAAATCATCCATAATCCTGCTAACCTAGAGGCAACTATGATTATTATTTTTGGCATATTTCTTTACAGCATTCATGTATGTATGTATTTTTAACATTGTTAAGCACTATTAAAAACAGCTTAGAGTCCTTTCCACCATCATTAAAAACTCTTAACTTTTTAAAATACTATGGAATGTGATAGTGTTTCATTATGCAATGACTTAAATTTTCTTCATGTTTGATATTTTGACTGTTAGATTTTATATTAATATAAATAGAGCTGAAATGAAATATTTATAAAGCACTGTCCACATTTTTAGTTATTTGCTTGGAGTAGATCCCTGTGTCTACTGGAATGGTGAAATTTAATGGAACCAACAGAAACAAATAAAGATCCTAATTAGGGGACTTCCTTGGTGGCCCAGTGGCTAAGACTCCAGCACGCCACAACTAAAGATCCTGCATGCTGCAGGGAAGATCAAAGATTCTGCATGCCACAACTAAGACCCAGCACAGCCTCTCTCTCTCTCTCTTTAAATATATATATATAACATATATAAATATATACACATATCTTAATTAGGTACATATTGCCAAATTGCTTTCTGGAAAGTTTTCCCTAGTGTTTCCTGCTCCCATAGGGCTTGAGAGTGCTTTCAACACTCTGGTTCACTTCAGGTTTTCCCTTTATATACTACTCCAGAACAAACTATTCTAAAAGTAAGCAACTTAAAGTTACAGCCATTTTATTCTCTGACAATTGTGTGGGTCAAGAATCCAGGCAGGGCTCAGCCAGTTGGTTCTTCTGCTCCTCATGGTCCCCACTGGATCACCATTTCTGAGAGGCTCTTGGAAATTCTTATGTCTAAGTGATTGTATTAGAACAGCAATAAAAAGTATGTAATCTCAAAAGATAAATAAAATATTCTTAACATGGGGAAAATAAGTCTAGTTTTTTGGACTGGCGTTTCTTGGAGGTGTTAAGCTGGCATTTGGTCTTGTCTGGAGGGTCCAAGAAGGCTTCCCGACATGGTGTGTACCCTGGCAGGGGTGGCTGGAAGGCTGGGCTTTGTCAGATCCTTCACTGTCCTCATGTGGTCTCAGGGCCTCCTCCCCAGGTCTCTCCAGCAGAGCAGTCAGACCTCTTATAGGGCGGCTCAGGGCGCCACAGGTGAGCCAGGGTTCTCAGAGACAGGGAGTGGAAGCCGCCAGTGTCCTAAAGCACAGCATCACTTCTGTCACAGTCTGCTGTCAAAGCTGTCATAGAGCCCATCCAGGTTCAAGGAGAGGGCCCTGAGACATCATTTCTCAATAGGAGGAATGTCAAAAAATTTGTGGTCACCTCTAATTCAATGAGTTGGACATGACTGAAGCAACTTAGCATGCATGTGCTAATTCACTATATCATCCCTGAGTATTATTATAAGAAATATTTATTTGCTTACTGATTTGAAAGATCAGATATGGTAAACCAGTGTTGCTTTCATTTTAATTTATTCCAATCTTTAATTTTCCATATGTTTACTGCCGTGTGAATTTTCCTACCTGTGAACTGTTTGGTCTTGCCCTTGGGTCTCTCCTAGCTTTACTACTTAACAACTTAGAGATGTTGGGTGGGTTGCTTAAATTCTGTGAGCCTCCACTTCTTCTCCATCTGTAGAATGGGGAGTAATAAGATTATCTACCTGAAAATCTGCAAGAGCTGCTGTGAAGCTTAAATGAGAGAATCTCAAGTGTCTAACCCATGTCTGACTCATCGCACGCACTCAGTACTCACTGGTGACTACTGCTTGTTCAGAATCTTGTCGTAATACTCAGGGGCCAGCTTGGGGAAGTGCACATGGAGAGAATTCAGGGGCTTTGGGTTGCAGGGGGAACCTCAGGCAAAGGAAAAGCCAAGCATCCTCTGTGTGCTGCTTGATGCCAGTTCACAGCCTCAGTTCCCTGGCACCTCTGCCCGAGGGCAGGGAGCTGACGGCTTGTGAGTGGGCATAGTGCCATCCTACGAGATGGGAATGAGAACAGGCAGCCAGGGGAACATGTAAGTGTCCTGCCGTGTTTGTTAAACAAACCATTCCCAGCTGGGGAGCTCTAAAACAGCTGTCAATCCTGGTCTTACAAACCCTGGTAACAGGAGACGTGCAATCATTAATCCAGTTCTGGGAAGGATTACCTTTCAAACTTTTTTTTTTTTTTTTAAAGAAATAGCATAGTACACCCAGCAAATACAGAGAAGTTGATTTATGCCTCATCCATCAAAGGGAAATAAATGTTATTCCATGGGAACGAGACCAACACTTTGAGTCTGGAGGTAGTAAATTCATTTGCTGAGCCGCAACGGAGGGGTACTCTCATTTGTCACTCGCCCCTCATGTCTGAAGGTGACACTTTGCACCCCGCCACCAGCAGCACAAGTTCTTTTAGTGGGTTTTCCTCCCTGTGAGTGAGAATGGGCCAGGCACACACTCCCTTCCTGATTTGAACCTGATGGTGCCTGGCCACAGCTGGTAGCCCTGTGAGTGACGTTTTGGACCACAAGCAGACTAAATATCAGCCTTGCAAGCCTTTGCCACCTCGGGATGTTTTGAGGGGAGCAGGTGATGGGCCTGGGTAGGGCAGACTGGTGCTGGATGCAATACAGAGGGAGAAGCAGGTGATAAGGACTCAAAGGCCAGGGCTCTTCTACCACCTATCAGCCGTGGAACGTGGACTTCCAGAGCCTCAGTTTCTACACCTGCTAATGGAAACATAATGCCTGCCCTCTACTTCACAAGATGTGAAACCAGGACTTCTTGGTTTCAAATCACCTGCCGATGCAGGGGACTGGGTTTAATCCCTGGTCCAGGAAGATTCCACATGCTGCGGAGCAACTAAGCGAGTCACAACTCCTGAGCCCTCACTCTAAAGCCCTTGAGCTTCACCCACCGCAACCCATGCACCTAGGGCCCACGCTCCGCAATAGGAGAAGCCACAGCAACGAGAAGCCCGCACACTGCAACCAAGGTCCAGCACAGCCAAAGATAAAAATAAATAAATGTTTTTTTAAAAAAGAGTGTGAAACTCCACAAAATAGACCTTATTACTGTGTAAGACATAATCATAACTGATGCAAACATTATGTATTCTTTCTGTGGTGTTCTTTTAAAAGGACTTTTACATCTAGTAAATATCTTATTCTTTAACAGCTTTGGAGGGGCTTAATAAATGCTTTTTTTCCACTTCACAAAGTGGAAAGCTGAGGTTTGCTGAGTCTGACTCCCCTGGGTCATAGAGTGGAGCCCAAGTCTCCTGGTCCTCAGCAATTGCCCCTGGAACACACTGTCTCCAAATGGCACGAGGATACACCGGGATCTGGACATCCTTCCAAGGCCCTGTTTTTAGGCTCCCAGAGGTCGGTTCCAGCCAGGCCTCAGAGAGCTGGCGCTCAACTTGTATGGCTGCATGTTTCCCACCTGGAGAAGCTCCTAGGAGCCCAACCCTCATCTTTCTCAGTCCACAGAACTCTGCATGCAGACGACTGGCTGGTTTGGAGAGACCCAGACTGGCAGTATGGCAGGAGGCTTGGACAGGCCAGTGCTCTGCTATAAAGAGGTCAGATTTGCCAAGCAGGTAGAACTGGGCTTTAGTAACGCAACTCACGGTTGGTAAGTTGCTCAACCTCTCTGAGACTCGGTTTCCTCAAACCTGGGGAGGGCAGATCACGAGCATGTGGTTGTTGGAGGACTAAGAACACTCAGTGTGAAGTGTCAGCCCTGGCGTCTGGCTCAGAGCAGGGGGGCATTGTTTTCTTTCTTCTTTTCTCCTCCTCTCGCCTTCTTCCTTTCCTTTCTTTCATTTTTTTCTTCCTTTGGTAGGGGTTTTGAAAATATCTCAAATATGAACCAGACATGATGTGAACTTGGAGATTTCTAAGATTTTTGGTTTCAACGTGGACCTTTTTTTTTTTTTTTAAGTCTTTATTGAATTACAAAATTGCTTCTGTTTTATACTTTGGCTTTTTATGGCTGCAAAAATCTTAGCTCCTCGACCAGAGATTAAATCTCCATCTCCTGCATTGGAAGGTGAAGTCTTAACCCCTGGACTGCCAGGCAAGTCCCAACTTGAGGATTTCTTGAGCAGATGTGTTTATGTTCAATGTACACGATGCGCAAAGGCAACACTTGTGGTCAAGCAGATAAAATGGTAAGAGTCCATTCCACAGCCTCAGAAGGGACTAGGCTAGCCTCAGAGGACAGAGACAAAGCAAAAGCGAGCTGGCTGTTCATGCAATCCAACTCATTTCATTCATTTCTTAATTGGCCCATGGCTCCTCACATGCTGGATAGCAAAATAACCTCAGAAGCCCTGGAAGTGGCTCCAACTTTTCCAAGATGACCATGTGTAACCTGAGTAAATCCTGAGGCCCCATGTGGTCCAGGCTCAGATAGTGTCACATTAGAGCCCATCAAGCAACAATGAACAATTACAAATAACTCCAACCTCCTTTGGAAGAATATCGAAGGACACCCAAATTATAGTATCTAGAAACACTCCTAAAAACTCTTTTTTTCCTTCTTTCCTTTTTTCTCCAGCTCTTATACAACCTCTTCAGGGGTTCTCAGACTATAAATACTTCACTCTCAAAATTCTGCTTCTGAGTGTCCCAGATCCTTAATCCACGTGGCTTTCAAGTCTCTTCCTTCTACTGAATCCCTCTTCCCTCTCCCCACTCCAGCCTGGGTCTCTCTATCCAGTTTTAGAGGTCTGGGATGTGTGTGTGGAAAGACAGAACTCTCTCTGGAGGACAGAGGAGAAAGAGAGGAGCAAGAGATGTTGGGGGGACGTGAAGAGGGTGGTTGTGGCAAGTGACAGTGTGGGAGCACCACACAGGGTGCTTACACTGCATGTTCCCAAGGACCAGCAGAGCTCCCCAGCACGAGCAGAGACAAGACACGATGATCTGGTGTCCCCAGACTTTCTCCAGCATGGCTGGTGCGGAAATGGCACACAAGGGCCCTGTGTGTGTATAAAGGGGCTACAGTGAGGTATACAGTCCCCAGGACTGTATAGACAGATCGGAATTCTTCTCTTTTTGAATAGAGGCACTGTGCAATTTTTAAACTACCTGTGTAACCAGGAGTTAGTTTTGTCGATTTCACTAAGACTTAGATACTGGATTTCCTGGTGGCTCAAATGGTAAAGAATCTACCTGCAATGCAGGAGACCAGGGTTGATCCCTGTGTAGGGAAGATCCTCTAGAGAAGGGAATGGCAATCCACTCCAGTACTCTTGCCTGGAGAATTTCATGGACAGAGAAGCCTGGTGGGGCTACAATCCGTGGGGTTAGAAAGAGATGGACACGACTGAGCGGCTAACACACACAACCCGACCAAAGACATTTTCATATCTCCCCAAATATAACAAAGTTCAATCAAATTTTATCAAATTCTGGCTGTAAAGAAGTCTTCCCTCTGCTGGGTGACTAGTACCTTCGCCTGTTCTAGGCCAGGTGCTCACCACTCACGACCACCCCTCACTGCTGCGTTCAGCTTGATTTTGCCACCTTGAACTGGAGCATTCACGCTGCTGAGCTTAGATTCAAGAACACTTGCTCATGAATTCCCCTGCCCTTTCACTGGCCTTAATGGTGAATATCCCTAGGTAGAAGCAATCCTATTTGAAAGGCTGGAGGATATTATGGGTACCACTGGATATTTTTTGAAGGAGGATTTGGGGGGAGAAGAGAGATACAGCCTTTTTGATACTAAATATCCCACATAAGTATTTCTGCTTTATTGACTATGCCAAAGCCTTTGACTGTGTGGATCACAATAAACTGTGGAAAATTCTGAAAGAGATGGGAATACCAGACTACCTGATCTGCCTCTTGAGAAATCTGTATGCAGGTCAGGAAGCAACAGTTAGAACTGGACATGGAACAACAGACTGGTTCCAAATAGGAAAAGGAGTATGTCAAGGCTGTGTATTGTCACCCTGCTTATTTAACTTATATGCAGAGTACATCATGAGAAATGCTGCACTGGAAGAAACACAAGTTGGAATCAAGATTGCCGGGAGAAGTATCAATAACCTCAGATATGCAGATGACACCACCCTTATGGCAGAAAGTGAAGAGGAACTAAAAAGCCTCTTGATGAAAGTGAAAGTGGAGAGTGAAAAAGTTGGCTTAAAGCTCAACATTCAGAAAACGAAGATCACGGCATCTGGTCCCATCACTTCATGGGAAATAGATGGGGAAAAGTGGAAACAGTGTCAGACTTTATTTTTCTGGGCTCCAAAATCATTGCAGATGGTGACTGCAGCCATGAAATTAAAAGATGACACTTACTCCTTGGAAGGAAAGTTATGACCAACCTAGATAGCATATTCAAAAGCAGAGACATTACTTTGCCAACAAAAGTTCGTCTAGTCAAGGCTATGGTTTTTCCTGTGGTCATGTATGGATGTGAGAGCTGGACTGTGAAGAAGGCTGAGCGCCGAAGAATTGCTTTTGAACTGTGGTGTTGGAGAAGACTCCTGAGAGTCCCTTGGACTGCAAGGAGATTCAACGGGTCCATTCTGAAGGAGATCAGCCCTGGGATTTCTTTGGAAGCACTGATGCTAAAGCTGAAACTCCAGTACTTTAGCCACCTCATGCAAAGAGTTGACTCATTGGAGAAGACTCTGATGCTGGGAGGGATTGGGGGCAAGAGGAGAAGGGGATGACAGAGAAAGAGATGGATGGATAGCATCACTGACTCGATGGACGTGAGTCTCAGTGAACTCCGGGAGTTGGTGATGGACAGGGAGGCCTGGAGTGCTGCAATTCATGGGGTCACAAAGAGTCGGACACGACTGAGCAACTGATCTGATCTGAAGTAACATAGTGTATTAAGAGTATTTAGTGGTATGCCTGGGAGAAGGCAATGGCACCCCCTTCCAGTACTCTTGCCTGGAAAATCCCATGGATGGAGGAGCCTGGTAGGCTGCAGTCCATGGGGTCTTGAAGAGTCAGACACGACTGAGTGACTTCACTTTCACTTTTCACTTTCCTGCATTGGAGAAGGAAATGGCAACCCACTCCGGTGTTCTTGCCTGGAGAAGCCCAGGGATGGGGGAGCCTGGTGGGCTTCTGTCTATAGGGTAGCACAGAGTCGGACACGACTGAAGCGACTTAGCAGCAGCAGCAGCAGCGGTATGCCTGTGTGTGGGGGATTTGTTAAGCTCACAAACTGCTGTATTACTATCACTGCAGTTACTACCATCACTCTCTTCCATGGCTAGGGCACTGTAAGTTTTTGACCTCCTCAGAAGCCCTCAGGGCTTTCTGCTGATATTCTCTTTTTTCAGAAAACTAAGATGTTTCAAGTGGTCAGGCTTTGGAGGAGGAAGGCAGTCCCCCATGGTCTAGGCAGACGTGCCCCCCACACTGTCAGGTCAGCTGCAGACTCCTCCTGCCCGAGGACAGTGTGAGCTCCGGCTCTGCCATCTACTGGCCAGGCTACTGGAGCGGCCCCACACAACTACCTGGTCCCACTGTCCACTTCCTCCTTGAGAAAGGAGGGCTTCAGACTGGATCCTGCAATGTTAGAGCCAGAAGCAAATTCAAAGCTCACTTAGCCTAAAGCCTGAGAGGTCACATGATTTGCCCAAGGTCAAACGGAGGACTGATGGCAGGGCTGGGACCAGACCCCTGCTCTCCTGGTCCTCACTGCCCTGGGCATCTTTAAGGTCTCAACACACAGTAGATGGCTTTTTGAAGCAGCTCATAATCACACCTCGGGAGATGCAAACAGTCACCCCAACTCTGCTCACTTCCGCATCTGGGATGTACTGCTTTCTAAAAATGCAGCGGTTTCATTTTCAGCTGACTCTGGAGTGTTTTTTATCCTCTCCTGCCCCCAAACTGCTGAACATTTTCTATCTTCCCACTTCGTCCCTCTCTAGTCTGTGACCCAGAGGCTCCTCGGGGATGTGTGCCGCCCCCTCTCCTGCCCCTGGGTTCAGAAGTGCCCACTGCTTGAGTTTCTTAGGACGGGGCCTTCATCTCACAGCCTGCTACCTCCCCGAGCACAGATCTGCTCCTCGCCCATCTTCACCCAGTCGTGGCCGGCTGGGTATCCCCAGGAAGCTTTCCCCTCACCCTCAGCCTACCCAGCCCCAGGTGGTCTGGGAGGGCAGCCTTTATTGGTTCCTCCTATAGAGGAGAATCCCAGGGACGAGGGAGCCTGGTGGGCTGCCATCTATGGGGTCGCACAGAGTCAGACATGACTGAAGCGACTTAGCAGCAGCAGCAGCATAGAGGGTCCGGGGCCAGGCAGGCAGATGCAAAGATGAATAAGACATGGCATTGCCTTCAGGGAGCAAAGATGTCGGGGAGATGGACGATGCTCCATTCCCCTGCTGGCCTTCACCCTGGCTGCTGGCCTGTCTCCCCACTGTGCACCCCTGAGTCCTGGGAGAGGATGTCACCTGCCTGAGTCCCCACACCAAGCACAGGCCCAGGTGTATACAGTCCTGGGCCTTCAGCAGAGGCAGTAACCGCTGAGTGAGTGAGCAAACAGACTCAGCTGTGGAGGTGTGTGCCAGTGTGTAAGATGCCACACTGCAGACTGACTGTCATGTTGGAGGCTGATAACCTGTGGGCATGTGTGCTGATGAAGAAATTCATACTCTGGAGTTCCTTGAGCAAACTCTGGCACAGAGACAGAGGGGTGTCCCTTCCCAAGAGATTCCTGCTGAAATTCTCACTTCCTGCAAATGTGCACTTTTCTTACAAATGAGAGTCATAAGTTAGGTCGCTCCAGGACAAGAACTCGTATGAGTGATTTATGAAAGGCTTGCTCTGGGGGACCCAGGTGGCAGTGGGACAATTTCAGGACCCATCCAGCCCCAGCCTGATCCCACGGGAGTTGTAGAGCATGCGTATGCCTGTGATGGCCTATTCTCTCTGTCCACTTGGCTGGGCTAAGGGGGCCTGGAGAGCTGGTAAAATACGATTTCTGGATGAGTCCATGAGGGTGTCCCCAGAATAGACTGATGTTTGAGTTGGCAGACTGAATAAAGAAGAGCACCCCTCACCAGTGCAGATGGGCATCGTCCAGTTTGTTTAGGGCCCAAATAAAACAAAAAGGCAGAAGTGAAGATGCTCAGTTGTGTGTGACTCTTTGTGATCCCATGGACTGTAGCCTACCAGGCTCCTCCATCCATGGGATTTTCTAGGCAAGAGTACTGGAGTGGGTTGCCATTTCCTTCTCCAGGGGATGTTCCCAACCCAGGGATTGAACCCAAATCTCCCACATTGCAGGCAGACACTTTACCCTCAGAGCCACCAGGGAAGCCCCCAAAAGGCAGAGGAAGGGCACATTCTCTCTCTGCAGCAGCTGGACATCCATCCTCTTCTGTCCTCAGGCCTTGATCCTTTGGTTCTTGAGTCTTCAGACTTGGACCAGAACTGACACAACCAGCTCCCTGGTTCTCAGGTCTTAGGACTCAGATGGAATTACACCACCAGCTTTCCTGGTTCTTCAGCTTGTAGACAGCAAATCACAGGACTTCTCAGCTTCCGTAATTGTTGGGGGGAACACTGAATGAAACCGCCCACCCTGGTCAGGCACCACAGTAATCATCTGCATAAGTTATTTTGTGACAGGAGGTCCTCCTGGTAAGGAACACGGAACTGACCAGCCACCACCGACTGGAAGAGTTCAGGAAAGGTTGAAAGGAGAGAGGAGACGGCAGCCCATGTGTCCTCACGACCTCCTGGAATCCCCCGTGCTGGAATCCATCTTGGCTGAGTGTGTGTGTCCCACCAGGGAGGACCAAGTCAGAGTGACTAGCCAGAGACAACCAGGAAATTAACCCCATCACCACAAAACCTGAGACTGCAATCCACGTGGCAGAGCAGTTCTCCTGGGTTACCTGCTGCTCTCTGCCTAGGTGCCCCATTCCAATAAAGTCTCTTGCCTTATCAGCCCACGAGTCTCCTGGACAATTCATTTAGTGAGTGTTAGACAAGAGCCCACTTTCAGACCCTGAAAAGGATCCTCCTTGCGGCAACATAATCACCTGAACAACTTCTGTAATATATCTCATATCTATATCTGTATCTACATCTACATATCTGTATCTCCACCTATACCTCTATCGCTACCTCTGCTGCTTCTGTATCTCTGGAGAACCTGACGAATGCATCGCTGAGCTGAGTCCAGGGGAACATGACCTCAAAGGCCCTTTCGACCCCAGTTCTGCAGACAGGCCTCTGAAGGAGACAGGCCAGGAGAGTCAACGGCCAGGAGGCTGGGCGTCTGGGAAGGACACCCACACCTTGTGGGGACAAGACTGTTTGAAAGCCCTGGGTGGGGCGACACCTCGTTTCTATTTTTATTTCAGTCTGTTTAACTGGCAAACATTGACAGCCACATTCAGCTTCCTACATGCTGAACACCCTGTACACCCTGCAACCTCACCGTCTGGCTGGATGGTGAAGGTCAATGCTGTGGGCATGGCTGAACCCAAACACAGGCTTCTGGTCCAGTTCTAAGAGGGACTCTACCTGTGCGCTCAGGTGCTCTGCTCAGGACTTTATCACCCTGTGTTGGAGTGGGCAGGGATGGCTCGATTAGTCCAAGAAGGTAGAGAAAGTTCTTCCTGAAGATCAAAGCAAGCCCCTGAGACACCTGCTGAACTGCTGGAGACTATGAACAGGCAGGTTGTCACGGAAGCCCCGATGGCTGGGCACGGAGACTTCGGCGCTCTCTTTCCTTCCTTGTGAGTTCATGTCTAGAAGACATTACTGTTTAAAAGATCATTAAAAGCTCTATTCACGGAATGCCGTGGCCAAAACATTTTAGTAGGCCATACCATTCGCCTTGCTCCCTGCTGTCTCTGGTTCTCAGGAGTGAAAGTGTTTTTCTCCAGAAAAAAATGAAGGCTAACGTAAGAAAGAAGTGCTCGGGGAATTATACCACTTAACTAACTTCATAAGTGTTTACAGCAAACACAGCCTCAGTGGAAACTTTGGAGGGGAAGAGGAAGCCTTTCAAAGCCTTCATAAAAGGTAGCGGAACCCCCGCTGACACCGGGTGGAAGGCGGGGATCACAAATAAAAGAGCATCTCAACATTCAAAAGCAGGAAGGATAGCTGGAGGGGGTGAGGGGAGGCCGAGAACACAAGAAAAAAGACATCGTTCCCACTTTGCTGATTACAGAGATCAACCAAATCCTCCCACGCCGGAAAGAACAAAGTACTCATTTCTAGCAACCCCAGAGCAGAAGAAGGGGATATTGGCAGAATCCCTTCTTATTAAGGAGCAATTAAGTTATTAGGCAATTTCAGAGAAGTTCCAAGGGAACAGAGCCATTTTGTACGTTACAAACTACCTCTGAGTCCTTCACAGAATCACAAGATACAGCACCGTTGCGTTACTCGCTATTTCTTGGCTGTTGCATTCACTCATTCACTCAACAAATATTTATCAAGTAGACTTCTAGGCTGGAGAAGGCAATGGCACCCCACTCCAGTACTCTTCCCTGGAGAATCCCATGGATAGAGGAGCCTGGAGGGCTGCAGTCCATGGAGTCGCTGAAGGTTGGACACGACTGAGCGACTTCACTTTCACTTTTCACTTTCATGCATTGGAGAAGGCAATGGCAACCCACTCCAGTGTTCTTGCCTGGAGAATCCCAGGGACGGGGGAGCCTGGTGCGCTGCTGTCTATGGGGTCACACAGAGTCGGACACGACTGAAGTGACTTAGCAGCAGCAGCAGACTTCTATGCACAAGCCATGGAAAACAATTTTAAGGACCCAACAAAATCCTAACAATCTGGAGTTAGAAAGCTACGTTCTAGCCCCCATTTTGCAGGGTGCATGCTTTTCCACAGGCATTTCAAATTCCAGGGCTTCAGATTTCTCACCTGTTAAACCATACTCTGATATGATAACATTTCACATTATAGAAATGGCTGCTGCTGCTGCTGCTAAGTTGCTTCAGTCGTGTCCGACTCTGTGCGACCCCAGAGACGGAAGCTCACCAGGCTCCCCTGTCCCTAGGATTCTCCAGGCAAGAACACTGGAGTGGGTTGCCATTTCCTTCTCCAATGCATGAAAGTGAAAGTGAAGTCGCTCGGTTGTGTCCGACTCTTCGTGACCCCATGGACTGCAGCCTACCAGGCTCCTCCGTCCATGGGATTTTCCAGGCAAGAGTACTGGAGTGGGGTGCCATTGCCTTCTCCAATAGAAATGGCTAGTAAACCATAAAGTCCTTTACAAAGGTTAGTTATTATTTTTGTAAAGTTCCCTGATGGGATGGGGTGACCACACTTCCTGATTTGCCCAGAAAAGTCTCAGGTCGCATCTGTTTTCCCAAGCCCTTTTCACTGTAACAGGTGTCCCAGTTTGGTGGATAAATTATAGGATCTCCTACTGGCAGGATCATCTGTGCAGGAGAACAGCATGAGCAGAGGACCAGAGTTCCAATGAGACTGTTCCATTGCAGAAAATTTCCATAACTCACTAGCTCTTCACCAAGGCTCCGCTCTGCCTGACAATACCTGCTCTTTTCGAAGTTGCAACCAACTCAGGTGTGAAAATTAAATGTGTTCACAGAAATGAGTGCTCTGCTGCACACTTGCAACAGAGGTTTCCAAAAAAGAAAAGAAGGGGGGATAAAGTGATTCATGGAACTCCCATTATGAATGCAGAATCTGGACATAAGGAAATGTGTCCCTTCACAAAGGCATTCTTGAGTTCATAAATGAAGATACTGTATTTTAAGGCATCGACAGCAAGCACAGAGTGCTGACTGAGTCTGGCAGCAGCTGAAACCCAGGAGATTTGGGGCTTATCGAGTGGAATTAGGCTGCTGAGTTCTGGTCGGTGGGGGACCCTGCTGAGGTTGGGTCTTGGATTTCAATTCCTGGCTCTCCTGCCCTTGGCTACGTTTCCCAACCCCACGGGCTTCTGTTCCTGACTTGGGGAGTGGGTACTAGAATCTACCTCCTAATGCTGTTGTGAGTGTTAGGAGTCCCTGTGCCTATAGAGGGCTGACACAGTCCCTGACACGTGGCAGACTGTCAAATGTAGAAAGGCTTGTGGTTCTCAGTTCTGCTGCTCCCAACAGAGTGATCTGTAGGGGTTTCATGAGTAATAAAATACGTGGCAGAAGGAAGGAGCCAGTCCCTGCTATACCCCTCTCCTTTGGCATTGATTAGAATTGACCAGAACAGAGCCTTTCAGATGTGGTCAGTGAGTTTGGATCTTAACTGCATCCGTTAGTCACTGTCCCAATAATGCTGCATAACAAACTATCCCAACCCTCACCAATATGTTGGTGATCTGGTGTCAACGAATCTGCTTCTGACTGCTCTGGTTGGGGGGATTTTGGTGGTAGCTCTGCAAGGACCTGTGTCTCTTTCTCCTGCTGCACTCAAGGCTGATCCATAGGATGCTCCTCGGATGACAATGACTGGGGCTGGAGGGCCCATGGAGGGCCCAAGGTCGAGGTTCAAACCAGTCACTGTCACTTCTGCCCATAATTATCATTGACCAGAGCAAGTCATGACATGTGTACATGCCAAGTTGCTTCAGTGGTGTCCAGCTCTTTGTGACCCTATGGATTACAGCCTACCAGGCTCCTCTATCCATGGGATTCTCCAGGCAACAATACTGGAGTGGGTTGCCATGCTCTCCTCCAGGGGATCTCCCAACCCAAGGATCAAACCTATGTCTCTTACATCTCCTACACTGGCAGGCAGATTCTTTACTACTAGCACCATCTGGGAAGCCTGCAAGTCATAGGGCCAAGCCCAAAGTCAACACTCCCCCGAAAGAGCCATGACAAGAATGTGGTGGGAGAGAGGAGCAAAGAACTGGGGTCAATTTGCAACATTTCATCTTTTGCAGAAAAGGATGGAGCAAATTCTGAACACTGCTTATAGGCTAGGACTTGTTTCAGCTTCAAGAAATCCTCTGAAGTAATTACTCTGTTTTATAGATGAAGAGACTGAGGGCTAGGACTGAATCAATTAGCTTTTGCCATATAACAAAGCACGCCCTAATTTAGTGTTTAAACATCACCGTTTATCCAGCTCACAACGCTGCCCGTCAGCAACTGGGGCTGGACTGGATGGACTCTTTTGAGCTGATCTCAGCTGAGACCCCTATGCATCCGTGGTCAGCTGGCAAGTTGACTGGAGATTGCTGGTCTCAAATGGTCTCAACCCACCCGTGTGGTGGTTGGCTGGTCATCAGCTGGACAGTAGAGATGGCTAGGCCATGTGTCAGAGAAGGCAATGGCAACCCACTCCAGTACTCTTGCCTGGAAAATCCCATGGATGGAGGAGCCTGGCAGGCTGCAGTCCATGGGGTCGCTAAGAGTTGGACATGACTGAGCGACTTCACTTTCACTTTTCACATTCCTGCATTGGAGAAGGAAATGGCAACCCACTCCAGTGTTCTTGCCTGGAGAATCCCAGGGACAGGGGAGCCTGGTGGGCTGCTGTCTCTGGGGTAGCACAGAGTCGGAGACGACTGAAGCGACTTAGCAGCAGCAGCAGCAGGCCACGTGTCTCCTCATCTAGCAGACTACGTGCGGTTTGTTTATACGTGGATATACTGGTTCCAAATGTAGCAAGAGAGCAATCCCAGGCACTCTCTCCACCTTCACTGGCTTATTTGCTTATGTCCCAGAAGCCAAAGCAAGACATGCAGCCAGCCAGAGCCAGCGTGGGAAGGGACAAGCCACGGGGGTAGACAGAGGAAGTAAATAACGGATGTCCATTTTGGTAATCTATACGAGTACCTTGCTCGGGGCACACAATGAATACACAGCAGGCTTCCTTCTCTGGTGCTCTGGGCTGACAAGCATGTGGTAAGCACAGTCCGCCAGTCGTCTGAGTCCCTGATGGGTTCCAGACATGCATCACCTCCCACGAGGCCGCATAAACTGCCTGATCCTCACTGGACTCATACACGGCCCAGGAGGCTTGTGCCGCAGGAGTTAAAATAAAAATTAACCAATATATGTATTTACATGGCTTTTGGAAAAACAATGTGAACATCTTAAAAGTAAATTTCACTTTCAGAAAAAGAAAACTTGCATATTTGATTCTAGATATATTCTCAAAAAGGCATTTTTATAAATGGAAGTAGGGGATTCTGCAGGTCTATGCCCTCACACCCCAACAGGGCACCCACTTGTCAGGCTATTACCGAGTCTGGTTTCTAAAGAACTGCCTAGAATTGGCTAACCATGCCCAGGTCTTAGCATCTGAGCTTTTACTATGTAAATATGTTCAAATGCACTCGCCCACTTTACATCATATATCTGGAAAAGGGCAAAATCATTCTCCAAATTGGAGGGGACACAGAGTAGGGGAAAATGTGTTCAGTGTTACTGCAATTAGTCATGCTTTGGAATATCCTGGGGAAAGTCTACTCTCGAGTTATTATTGACATAGTGAAGTGGAGGAGGTTAAAAAGAAGTCTGCAGGCACCCTTAATTAACCTCGCCATTATTTTTATTTCCCCGTGCATTTTCCTGACGGATGGGAGATCACGGGGTCAAACCCTGTTAGAACGGCCGGTATCCTGGCATTCCCTGAGCCCCAGCCTCCTGCTTTCCTAGATGGAAGGAGCTGTGGGCAGTCTGCACCATCAAAGTGGGCTGTCCGGTGGGCACAGGTCCCGGCCACCATATCTGTGAGGCGGTTCTTCCTCCAAACCCTACCCATCCTCCAAAGGCTGCTCATATGCTCTGTCTCCAGACAGCCTTCCTGGAATGGACTTATTCTTCCTCTGTAACTCTCAGCCCTTTCTTGGCACCTCCTAACAGTGAATAAGGGTATTCTGCCCAAGCATTTATGACCCCTGCTGCTCACAGAGGCAGGCCTCGCCAGCGATTGCCTTTGGCTGCAGAGAACGCACTGGCTCAAGGTCACGTGCCTCAAGGGAGCCTCAGCCCCTCACTGGCTGAGATCAAGTTCAGCCCATTTCCCTCAATTTGGGCACATTCTGGCTTCAGAGCTCCTGTCGGACGTCTGGGGCTGGGGCTGCCTCTGCACGGCAGGCCCTTCCCCTGTCCCATCCCTGCTTCCTGAGACCTCGCTTCCAGGGACACTGCTCCATGCAACCCTTCCTCTCAGAGTCTGTTTCCAGGGCATTTGACCCAGGAAACACCTCCATGGCTCCTGATGTTTGCCAACTGGGCGTGCTGGGTCTGAACTTAACACTGTTTTGTTATATAAATTAATATATATTATATATTCTTATATATTCTATTATATATTTATTATATATTTTATATAGTATATATTAATATATCATGTTATATATTATATATTTTACATATTACACATAAATTAATATATACATATATTATATATTATATTATGTGTTTGTTATAACATTAATATATTGCTATATATTATATATCTGTTATATATTTATATATATAAATTTATATAATGAAACAGTGTTAAGTTCAGCCCCCATGCAGCCAGTTAGCAAACAAACATATTATACATAAATAAATAATGTATTTATTTTTCTGAAACCTTGATGGCTAAAAATGAGAACTGCAATTTTAAAGTGGGCCACTGTTTCTTCCTTAGCTACAGGTGGGGTCTGACCTTGTACCTGAGAAAAGACTGGGTGTCTGGTCGTTTGGGGGTGGGAAGGACACGTCGGTATCCCCGTGGTCACACAGCATGGAGCCCCAAGCCTGCTCTGGGCTGGGGAGGCTGATACCCCAACATGATCAGATTCCATGAGCTGTTGTGCCAAGAGGTCTCTGCCAGGCAGGGAGCTGCATCTTGTCAGGGAAATCAATCGGGGCATGGGTTTCTTTCCTTCTCTGGGTGGAGAGGAAACACATAACCTTGAATCGAATCTTGTTAGAGGAAGATGACACAAGCCATCTCTCACTTCTGGGAGGAGCCGGCTGCCTCTGCCAAGCGTGGCCATCTGCAATGGACATGTAAGGAGAGAGAGAACCAAAGGGGCCCCTGCCAAGGGCATGGCCATAAAGTCTAAGAGATATTAGTTCTGGGGTCTATTTAAAATTTTCCTTCCTTTGCACTGTGGCCCTGAAGTTACCCGCAACCCTCCACAGCCATGTAGATACAAGGCAGGAGTGTGTATTGGGTGGAGAAGGAGTGCTCCAGCAGACTAGGCAATGAGAATGGCCAGGGGGTGGATGTGGCCAGCCAAGATGGCAAACTGTAATTCAGTCAGATCTGTAGGAGCAGGGGGCTGGATGAAAACAGGACTTGCTCACTGGGCACTGATGGGGAATTGGTTCTATGGACTCTGGCTGGTGAGCTGTGTCCTTACTCAAGGTCATAAGCTCCTTGAGAGCAGAACGCATGCCTCATTCCTTCCTTGGGTCATCCTCATTGCCTAGTAGGGTGTTTGCACATGCTAGGACCTTCAAAGACATTCGTATTTGGATTCTCAAGCAATCATCCCTTACAGAGAGCATAGTGATGCTGCCTATTCAGGGTCCCAGAGTGAGTGAGTGGCAGAGCCTGGGCGAAACCTGGATCTTCAGATCTCTGGGTCTGAGTTCTTTCCATCAGGCATCCATTATTGCTCGGGAACTATGAGTGCCCTGAGCAGAACTGGGTTCAGCTTCAGCCTCCTAGAACAAAATAGTGGGTACACCCAAACTAAGGGTGCATGGCTGAGCACTCAAGGGCCAGCAGTCCCAGCCCATGACCTGTGATGGGCAGAATGCTGAGATGACCCTTGCTCTCAGGTTCCCTTCCTGTGTATATGATATGTGTATGATGAGCTATAGCACCTACGATCATGGTATGTGATGTGGCAGAGGGATTTTGCAATTGTGATTAAGGTTGCTGATCAGTTGATCTTATGATGGGAGAGTATCCATTTGCACCTAAATATAATCTGAGACTTTTCTCTGGCTGGTGGCAGATAGCAAAATCAGAGAGATGCAAAGCACAAAAAAAGATTCAGTGCATCACTGTTGACTTTGAAGGTGGAGAGGGCCACATGCAAGGACTGGAGAGTAGCCTGTATGAGCTGAAAGTAACCCCAGCCAACAGTCAGCAAGGGGTTGGAGACCTCAGTCCTACAGCCACAAGGAACAGAATTCCTCAACAACCTGAACAGCAGATTCTTCTCTAGAGAAGAGCCCAGTCAACCAACACCTTGGTTTCTGTCTTGTGAAACCTTAAACCAAGCCCAGCTGAGCCCAGTGGACTTCTGCCTTTGAAACTGTGAGATAATGGGTGCTTTTCTAAGTCACTACATTTGTGGAGACTCATTACAGAGCAACTGAAGACTGAGAGGGTCTTCTTCGAAAGCTCTTTGCAGTAGGTTTTCAAGCATCATAGACGATGGATGAATTCTTGTTCTCAGCTGTAAAACCTCTGAACCTCAGGTTTCTCATCTCAGTGGTGGATGTAACACTGGCCTTTCTGGTGGCCCTGTTAACTGGAGTCTGCGGTGGGTGGCTGCTCTTTCAGTTCAGTTCAGTTTAGTGTCTCAATCATGTCCAACTCTTTGGGACCCCATGAATCGCAGCACACCAGGCCTCCCTGTCCATCACCAACTCCCCAAATTCACACAGACTCATGTCCATCAAGTCAGTGATACCATCCAGCTATCTCATCCTCTGTCGTCTCTTTCTACTCCTGCCCCAATCCCTCCCAGCATCAGAGTCTTTTCCAATGGGTCAACTCTTTGCATGAGGTAGCCAAAGTACTGGAGTTTCAGCTTTAGCATCATTCCTTCCAAAGAAATCCCAGGGCTGATCTCCTTTAGAATGGACTGGTTGGATTTCCTTGCAGTCCAAGGGACTCTCAAGAGTCTTCTCCTACACCACAGTTGAACAGCATCAATTCTTCAGCACTCAGCTTTCTTCAGAGTCCAACTCTCACATCCATACATGACCACTGGAAAAACCATAGCCTTGACTAGACGGACCTTTGTTGGCAAAGTAATGTCTCTGCTTTTGAATATGCTATCTAGGTTGGTCATAACTTTCCTTCCAAGGAATAAGCGTCTTTTAATTTCATGGCTGCAGTCACCATCTGCAGTGATTTTGGAGCCCCCCAAAATAAAGTCTGACACTGTTTCCACTGTTTCCCCATCTATTTCCCATGAAGTGATGGGACCAGATGCCATGATCTTCATTTTCTGAATGTTGAGCTTCAAGCTAACTTTTCACTCTCCACTTTCACTTTCATCAAGAGGCTTTTGAGTTCCTCTTCACTTTCTGCCATAAGGGGGGGTGTCATCTGCATATCTGAGGTTATTGTTATTTCTCCCGGCAATCTTGATTCCAGCTTGTGCTTCCTCCAGCCCAGAGTTTCTCATGATGTACTCTACATGTAAGTTAAATAAGCAGGGTGACAATATACAGCCTTGACATACTCCTTTTCCTATTTGGAACCAGTCTGTTGTTCCATGTCCAGTTCTAACTGTTGCTTCTTGACCTGCATACAAATTTCTCAAGAGGCAGGTCAGGTGGTTTGGTATTTCCATCTCTTTCAGAATTTTCCACAGTTTATTGTGATCCACACAGTCAAAGGCTTTGGCATAGTCAATAAAGCAGAAATAGATTTTTTTTTGGAACTCTCTTGCTTTTTTGATGATCCAGTGGATGTTGGAAATTTGATCTCTGGTTCCTCTGCCTTTTCTAAAACCAGCTTGAACATCTGGAAGTTCATGGTTCACGTATTGCTGAAGCCTGCTCTTTGGAGAGCCCTTAACCATTCAGCACCTCAGCTGTCTCCTGGTAAAATAGGGCCCCGTTAATACTGATCTTACCATTGCTCTAAAGATCATCTCATGAGACAATTGACAGGGGGCGCAACACCCAGGTTCTCTATTTATACCATCAGCCTGAGCACAAGCCAGACATCACACACCCAGCAATAGCCCATAAAGGACCATTTCTTGCTAGCATATTATCAAGCATCATCACTGTTGTGTAATTTTGTTGTTTAGTTGCTAAGTCCGGTCCAACTGTTGCAACCTGAGGGACTATAGCCTGCCAGGATCCTCTGTCCATGGGATTTTTCCAAGCAAGCATACTGGAGTGAGTTGCCATTTCCTTTTCCAGGGGATCTACCTGACCCAGGGGTTGAACCCATGTCTCCTGCATAAGCAGGAGGACTCTTTATTACTGAGCCACCAGGGAAGCCCCTTATATAGTTTGCTGCTAAGTTGCTTCAGTCGTGTCCGACTCTGTGCGACCCCATAGACGGAAGCTCACCAGGCTCCCCTGTCCCTGGGATTCTCCAGGCAAGAACACTGGAGTGGGTGGACCCTCTAATTAAGAAACTTATTGAAAGTTCAAGAAAAAATTCCTAAATATCATATAATCCTCTTCAGTAGGAAAATATCTCAATGCAATGTAATATTTCATTTGCATCAAAAAAAATTAGACATCAAGGAAGTTCAGAGGAGGTCTTGGGCTTTGAGCCTCTCTCAGCAGTGAGCACAGCTCGTTTTTTTTTTATCAGGAAAGCATCTTCTCCAAAGGAACTCCACCACCAAAGAGTTTTTGCTGTAAGAAGCCTTCAAATCCGAAACTATGTTGTCATTCATCTTTTCCTCAGATTCCATCGTCCCACAGGGAAAGCTCCTAACCAAGACGCGGGCAGGCAATAAATTAGGAGAAGCGGCGGACACGTCAGCATGAAGAAGCCACCCGACGGGCGCAATCAACTGCTCCGGGTGTAACTATCTCCCACTCGCCGCCGCCATGTCTGAGCGCCCGTGATTCATGGGTGCCCCGACCACGGGCCCCCTGTTATCTAATAGATTTCTGAAGTTTTCCACCAAGCATTTTATTTTAAATGACAGTTATTTCTATTAATGGGTGGGCCCTGTCAGTTTCCTGACCCCGGTCGGGAAGGATGTCTTTCTGTTCAAATGGCAGTCATCATTTCTGTGAAGTGATGCATGTAAAGGAGGCAGCCGGTGCAAGCACCTCACACGGGGCTGTCACTCAAGTTGACATCTCCATGTCGGAGCGCTTTCTCCAAGTTTTCTCCATGTGACCTGCAAGTTAAAGATCAGGGGCTCCCTTCATCCCAGCCATCCATGTGCCAATCATCCTTACCTAAAAATGAAAGTTACAAATAAGCCGGAGCTCCTATTTATACCCCTCTGCCTGGCCCATCTCTCCCCTGTCAATCTCCCACCTTCATTACAGATCCGTGGCGGCTCTTCCCCCATGCCAGATCACAGATCAGCTGCTCCCCTTCTTCCACTATTTGTTTTTCTTCACCTTCTGTGATGTTTTATAAAATAAGCATGTCCTCCTGGCCTGAACAGGAGAGGAGGAAAATTTTCTCTCCGTTTCTTCCTTCTCTTCTCTCCTCCCTCCCTCCCATCTTTCTTCCTACTCTCCTCTTTCTCTCTGCATTCCTTCCCTTCTCCCGTGTCCTCCTCTTACTCTTTCCTCCCCATTCCTTCCCACTTCTCTTTCTTTTTCTTTGTTCCTCCTTCTTCATATCCTCCCTGTCCTGAAGCCTTCATACCAGGATGTTCAGGAGGTATTTTTTAAATAATTTATTTTTCGGTTGCACTGGGTCTTCATTGCTGTGAACAGGCTTCCTCTAATTGTCGCGAGCTATTCTTCTTTGCATTGTGTGGGCTTCTCATCACAGTGGGCACAGGCCCAGTCCTTGCACTGGGTGACTCCAGGGAGCGCGGGCTTCAGTCGTGGTGGCACATCAGCTCAGTAGTTGTGGCACAGGGCTTAGGTGCTCTGTGGCAGGTGGAATCTTCCCGAACCAGGGACTGAACCCGTGTCCTCACATTGGCAGGCGGATTCCTAACCACTAAGCTACCAGGGAAGTCCCCAGAAGTCCGGGTTTGATTCCTCCCTGCCTAGCTCCGTTCTTTACACCTGCCCGCTGCCTCCCCCCTGCCCCTGACTCCGCCTCTCCTACCTGCCAGTCTGAACCCGGCTCATTTGACCTCCTCCTCTTGTTCCGACTGAACCGCCCACTGGTGACTGATTTGGGTCCTCCGTGAGGATCTGCCTCACACCTTGGACGAGCCTCACCTCTCTCACTCGGGGGCCTCTGCCTCCCTCCATGGCCACGCCGAGGGTCTTTCTCAACTCCTCCAGTAAAAATGGTCTTCTACTCATTTGTTAAACAAATTTCCATCAACCACCTTCTATGTGCCAGGCCAAAAGACACCAAGCCAGCATCTGCCAACCCGTGTTCATCACTTGATGACACAGACCCCAGAGGAAGGGTCTGCCTAGGTCCCACACGTGAGTGCCTGCTGGGTTAGGGCCACCATGGGTGCTTCTCCTGGAAAACCCCGTTCTGCTTTTAAGACTCTCCTGCCCTGGAGGACGGAAGGGGCCCATCCTCAAGGGTGGATGTGACTTTCCACTCCCCTCCGCACACCTTCAGGATGCTGAGCTGGATGCCAGAGACTGGGGTGGGTAAAAATCACCACCCTGGGGTCCTCTCCTCCTGAGGGTGCTCACCCCTGTCACTAGCCTCCTCTAACTGCTCTGTGGACTCAGCTGCATTCTCAGGTGCTCTGTGAACACGTCTCAGTTCCCCAGCCTTTTCGCTCCCTCCAACCATTGCCTCCCAGCATTTCCCATTTGCCTTTACTGGAGCAAAGTTGGACTATGAACCTGAAGACACAAGCATGAACTCTGAGCTGGGAGAGCCCCAGGTGCCTTGCTACTACAGAATTAAGAAAAAAAAAGTAAGAGACTTAAAAAGCCCAGAAAGAGGGAAGCATCTTAGGTCCCAGCTTCCTATTTGTGATGGTGGGGACAGATGGATGGATGGATGGTGCCCCCGAAGTGTCTATCCCCTTTCCCTGATACATGCAATTTCAAAGCCCCAGGTGAGAACCTGACCCCAATTTAGGGGGTGGAACGGTGGGTTCTGAAGGCGCCACTAGCTAGGAAATGTGCGCAAAGATCACCAGAGTAAGCGGGGTGCATACGCACACCTCACACCCCTTTCTATTCCTCCCTCCTCTTGGGTGACCACAGGGGAGGAGGTAGACTGAGGGACGTGCACTGGACCGACCGTGAGAACTGAGGTGTGTGCTTAGTGTACCAGCCTCGGGGTGTGCTATAAAGATACTGGCGACTGAGACACAAGACCACTTTATGAACTTTCCATGAGACACATCTCCTTTCAATTCAGAAATTCACATACGTGAAAAAACTGCATGGAGACCGACATTGCTGACCTCGCTGATCAGGTGTCACTGGGAAATCCAATGATTTACCTGGATTATAGACTTGAGGATATTCAGTTCAGTTCAGTCGCTCAGTCATGTCCAACTCTTTGTGACCCCATGGACTGCAGCACGCCAGGCCTCCCTGTCCATCGCCAACTCCCAAAGTTCACTCAAACTCATGTCCATTGAGTCAGTGATACCATCCAACCATCTCATCCTCTTTTGTCCCCTTCTCCTCCTGCCTTCAAACTTTTCCAGAGTCAGGGTCTTTTCCAATGAGTTGGCTCTTCACATCAGGTGGCCAAAATATTGGAGTTTCAGCATCAGCCCTTCCAATGAATATTCAGGGTTGATTTCCTGTAGGATTGACCAATTGGGTCTCCTTGCAGTCCAAGGGACTCTCAAGAGTCTTCTCCAACACCACAGTTCAAAAGCGTCAATTCTTCAGCACTCAGCTTTCTTTATAGTCCAACTCTCATAGCCATACAAAACAATTCTTAACTTTTAAACTAAAATAGCAACCCAAAGTCAGACAATTAAATGGGGAAACTATGCACAAATGTCATACACAGAGGCAGAGATCAAAGCAAATGGTGGGCTGTGATAAAGATCTAGAAGGACAATTCAGATTTTTATGGCATATGTGACAAATAGCTGAAGTGGAAAAAAAAAAAAAGATACCCAGTAACTTGATTTCTCAATATGCTGCAGAGATCAAAGGCTGGCCTCAGAAATGAAATACCACACCAAATGGCACAGCCTTTGTTTCTATTATTATTTGGGGGGACAATTTGTATTTCAGACTCATAACTCAAGGGCTAGAAATTCATGAGCCAGTGTCGAGAGGTCAGTCAGCTATCCAAACAGGGAGGAATATTGCTCTTAGAAATGCTTTCCATGCCTCTCATCTTACCCCCGCCCCAGTAAAGAAGTTGATGAGACTAATGTAAATTATATGGGATTCAAATTAAATCCTCCACGTCCCAGAATCCTGCTTTTTCTAAGTTCGACACTATGTGACTATGTGTGTACGTGTCAAATGAAAGTGGAAGTCACTCAGTCGTGTCCGACACTTTGTGACCCCATGGAGAATTCTCCAGACCAGAATACTGGAGCGGTAGCTCTTCCCTTCTCCAGGGACTCTTCCCAACCCAGGAATTGAACTGGAGTCTCCTGCATTACAGGCAGGTTCTTTACCAACTGAGCTACCAGGGAAGCCCATACATGTCAAATATCTCTTCACTATTACTTTCTGGCATTTTATCCTCTCATAATATATTCTTATTTCTTAAACTTGTTTCCCTGTGACTTTCTCTTCAACATCACCTTTATTATCTACTGAGTCAAGTCTTCTTTCAATTGCCCATGGTTACATCTGTGTCCGCATCACTCAAAATAACCCATCTCTCTGTGATCTGTCCAAATGTGCAAACATTTGGCAGCAGGTTTAAAAAAAAAATCCAGTTGTGCAATCACTTCCATTTTCATCTGGAACTTTGGCATAATGTAGAGATACCCCAGATAAAAGCTCTCCTAGCCTCTCAATCTTCCATATTTGGTTAACATTATATTGTTATTTATTGTTATTTTTATAGAATTCACCAGCTCACCAAGGTAGCATCAGTGGGCATAATAATGTGGTTAATATATTACACAAACAATTATCCTTCAAATGTAAGTTACTAAATGGATTACAAATGAATCCAAGAATATTCTGGCAAATATCCCCGGAAACTGAACTGGGACTAAAGCCATGGTAACAAAGCAACGTATTCAGGCTAGGGGATCAATGGCATGTTTGAAAAGCTTAATAAAACATCAAGATTGTTGATATTGCCAGTTCCAGGAAGGGAGGCAGAGACATTTAATCAGGTAGCAGGTAACATAGAGAATGTAAATAAAATAGATCAGAAATACATGTCCTAGGATCAGTATATTTACATCTCTCTCATAGAGAATTACACAGAGTTAGGGTGATGTACAGATTATTGTTGTGTGTCAGAGGAACCTGAGAAGTAAAAACGGGCTGCCTGCTGTTGCTGACTAGGTTCCTAACAGTTTGGTCCAGGGTCTGATGGGCAGAGCTGAACTCCCTTCTTTCTCTGTGTGGCTGAAAGTGACCCATGTGCAAACCAGTGTTTCAGTCCAGGCTCACATATCTTCACACCTCTTGGGTGTTTCAGAAATCCAGATTTCTCAATTACTTTTTTTTTACAGAGAATTCAAGCACTCTAAAATTGAGACAGTAGCATATTGAACTTCCGTGTACCTAATCACTAAGCTTCACCAATAAGCAAACTTTTACAACCTTAGAGATGATTTCTTTTCTTATTTGGTAAAAAGCTCATAAAATTTACCATCTTCACCATTTTAAAGTGCACAGCTCAGTAGGGTTAAGTATTTTCACATTGCTGTAAAAGAGACCTCCAGACTGTTTTCATCGAATGAATCTCTGTATCCAGTGAACAACTTCCCTTTTCTCCTGTCCTAGTCCTTGGAAACCACCGTTCTGCTTTCTGTTTCTATGAATTTTACTAGTTTAGATATCTCATATAAATGGAACCACGCCGTATTTGTCTTTCCATGACCAGCTTATTTCACCTGGCAGAATGTCCTCAAGGCTTATCCCCACACTGTAGTATGTGACAGGTTTTCCCTCCTTTTTAAGGCTGAATAATATTCCATCGTATGAATACATCCCGTTTTGTTTATTCATTCATCTGTAAATGGACACTTGGGCTGCTTTCATCTTTTCGATATTGTGAATAGTGCTGCTCTGAAATGGGCACCCAAATATCTCTTCAGACCCTGCTTTCAATTCTTTTGGGGACATACTCGGAAGTGAGATTGCTAGATCATTTGGGGGTTCACTTTTTTTTGAGGAGCCTCCATACTGTTTTCCATTTTACAATTTTACGCCATTTTACAATCACACCAACAGAGCACAAGGGTTCTAGTGTCTTTACATCCTTGCCAATACTTGTTATTTTCTGAGTTTTTATTGTAGCCATCATGATGGATGAGAGGTGATATCTCATTGTGGATTTGATTTGCATTTTCCTGATGATTAGTGATGTTGAGCATCTTTTAATATGTTTGTTAAATATTTGTATATTGTCTTCAGAAAAATGTCTAGTAAGGCCCTTTGCCCATTTTTAAGTTAGATTACTTGATTTTTTTCTTTTTAACTGTTGAGTTATGATTTCTTCATAAGAGGAGACATAAAATGGTTTCTGTTTTGTTTTTAACCAAAAAAAAATTGTAAGAGGAAAAAAAAATAGATTCCTGAAATGGAGATCCAGATAATGATTCAGAGGTGATTTCCAATATAAGCCAGAGAGAATTAGTAGTTGAATTTGAACTATCCATATGGCTAATGTGAATCATTAATGTGACTAGACAGACAAACGTCCATCCAGTCAAAGCTATGGTTTTTCCAGTAGACATGTATGGATATGAGAGTTGGACCATAAAGAAAGCTGAGCACTGAAGAATTGATGCTTTTGAACTGTGGTGTTGGAGAAGACTCTTGAGAGTCCCTTAGACTGCAAGGAGACCAAACCAGTCAATCCCAAAGGAAATCAGTCCTGGAAGGACTGATGCTGAAGCCGAAACTCCAATACTTTGGCACCTGAAGCGAAGAACTAACTCATTGGAAAAGACCCTGACACTAGGAAAGATTGAAGGCAGGAGGAGAAGGGGATGACAGAGGATGAGATGGTTGGATGGTATCACCAACTCAATGGACATGAGTTTGAGCAAGCTCTGGGAGATGGTGATGGACAGGGAAGCCTGACGTGCTGCAGTCTATGGGGTCACAAAGAGTCGGACACGACTGAGCGACTGAACTGAACTGAACTGAATGTGAATCATCATTCAGTCACCAAATATGTACCCTGCTGAGCCAACTCTCCTAAAGGCATTGGTACACAAGTGTGTTCAAAGAGCTTACAACAATTGAGAAGAAAAGCAGGTGTTTCTGATTTTTAAAAAAGCTTTACTGAGATGCACCTCCCATAACCATAAAATTTAAAGGATATAATTAAATGGGTTTTTGTATATTAAAATTAAAGATTATTATATATACATTAAAAAAGTTTTCATTTAAGCCATTTTGAGTGGACATCACAACACCAGATTTGGGGGTATGCAGTCCATAGGCTGGCTAGCAACATTCTCTGTGATTGGAGTTCTTCCTGCTACCTTGGGCTCAATGGTCAGGTTTTCTTCTTGAGTTGCTTGGGAGAGAAGGCAAATGCATTAGCCCTTGTTTCTGCCTTCATTGTTCCCTTTGGGCAAAGGACAAGTACCAGAGTACCTAAAGATGACACTCCTTTGTTTAGTCACGAGGCACCAATTACTTTGTATGAAGATCTTTAAATTAAAAAAATTATTTGGTTTTTTTGCCAAATTATTCATTCATATACTTCAAATGTTAAAAAAAAAAAATTCTTAAAAGATGCCAGTTCCTCATCGCTCCCAATAGAGGATAAGCATTATTAGATTTGCGATTTATTTTTATTTCTAAGTAATTAATTACTTCACTTGGCTGCACCAGGTCTTAGTTGTAGCATGTGGGATCTTCAGTTGCCGCAGGAGAACTCATGGTTGGAATGCAGGATGTAGTTCCCTTCCAGGCACCAGGCCCCCTACACTGACCCGGCCCCTACATTGGGAGTGGAGAGTCCTAGCTGCTGGACCATCAGGGAAGTCCCTGTTTTTGTTTCTTTTTCTTAGCAGAGATTTTAAAGCATTTACAATCCAATGCAAACATATATTATTTTCCTCCTACTTTTATTGTAAATGGTAGCATATTATGTACATTATTCTGCAACTTGCATCTTCCATGTAGCAATATACTTTGAGTGCTTTCATGATGAGTATTTGATCATCATTATAAATAGTAAGAAATCAAGACTTCTGGTGGGAATAATTTTTTTCAAAGTATTTAGTTATCACTGGATGAGTCATTTATTAATGGGTCATTTAGTAATGTATGAGTCATTTATAATCAGTGTCTATCAGAGCACACCAAAGTTCACAGCCTAAATTACCTGGATCATTTAGTTGGAAAGAGACCCCATTTCTACCTGAATTAACCAGGTAGTTGTGGTTGGTTAGAGTGGATCTAAAAATACATGGCCCTTTTCCCCTTTCCCTAACAGGGACATACTCCTTCATATTTTGATCCCAATTTATTTATAAAATCAGCATCACAGTGGCTTGAATGGCTTCACAAATGCTTCCAAAGTGAAACAGTAGCTCAGAAAGATGAGAAATGGGCGAATGGGGAGCATTTTGTATTCTCAAACATCAACAGGACTCTGAAGAGTAAATAAAGAGCACCCGAAATGTGAAAACCATTCACTACAATGTGAGCTCCTGCATTCCTCATCCTGAATCAGTAGATCAGCTCTTCCAAGCAAAATGGCATCATTAATCAAAAGGGAACGAAATCCCCTCACAAGAGTGATAGGCACTGTGGGAAAGAGAACTCAATTTGAAAATTTACTTCACTGCTGGTGGGCTGTTCCTGGGGAGAGCTTCTGATGAGTATAGCTGGAGAGCTCAGGACACACCAGGAAGGTGAGTGGGATTAATTGCATCAAAAGAAACAATGGGGTGCAGAGAAGGACTATTGAATAGGGAAAGGGACTAGATTTGATAGATTTCAACTGATGAAACTTGCCTCTTGACCTTATGTGGGGAAATAAAGAAACATAAGAAACTTGAAAGCTTAATTTTTGGCTAGAATATTCCATCTATGGACCTCCATGATAATACTCCCCATCACTCAATAAATTATCATCTCACTGTTAAATTATCATGTGAGCCAGATCGCCAGCTGTCTCACCCCACCCCCTTTCATTCATTCATTGCACCTCAGGTCCCAGTTGTTCTGAGACAGATACTTCCAAAATGACCCGTGTCCCTTTAGTTCTAATGAAATGAACAGGCTTCCTACAGGTATGCTTGTCCTAACCCAGCATGGACCTCAGTCCCAGGGTTCTGTTTCCATCTTGGATTGACGGAGTCTGCTGCCTTGTTCTGCAGTCTACATGCCGCTCCTTCCAGTCTTCCTCTTGCATACTCAGGAATTTGCGGAATTTTAATATTCATAGCTTCCCCCAGATGTCCCACAATTGTGCCAATCAATGCTTTAAAATTAATCTACATTTCTTTAATTCCATTAACAGATTTATGATTTAACCTTTCATCAAGAGCACGAACTTGTGAGTTTTTAACCACAGAAAGGAAATTTAATCACTCCCCATTTAGAAATTGTTGCAACATATTCCTAAACCTCTAGTCAGAGTTGCTGGCTGGAGGTGCCTGCCTGGGGATGAATCCATTTGTGCACCTGCCCTGGAGTCGTGGCACTGCTTGAGGAAGAGAACACAGGGGTTTGTGAGTGCATTGTTTTGGAGAAAGATAACGTGGCAGGAGGTGGTTATTTAATAACCAGTTGCCTTCTGAGCTGGAGAGTTAATCACTACCATTAAGTAGTGATCGCTCCAGGTGAGATGATGAGAGTTGTTTCACGTTCGAGAAAGTTCGGAGGATGAACAGCTAATGGGCTGATGCCATGGAAGCTTGACAAGAACGCTGTTTTCAGTTCCAATTGTGTTGGAGCTTCAGCGCCTTCCTTTTGGGTTGAGTTCTTTTATTTAAATGGAAATTAAAATAAAACAGCTTGATACTGGGGACTGCCCCCTTTCTGGGTTTTACCTGTCCATCATGTCTGAAAGTTTTTACCATCAGCCTGTATAATTTTTGTAATTAGAAAAAGCAACTGACATTCTTTAACACAAAGGAAAACAATTTGTTTTTGTTTTTTTTCATGCTTGCTTTATGTCTAGCTCAGTCTTCTGTGGACAGCAGTAGCAGCTCATGGTTCAAGGATGTTTATCCAATCATGGTAAACAACAGAAGATGTTTGCTTCTGCTTTTTCACTCCATGAGACAGCAAAATCAAAAACAACAAAAAAGATGAGATAAAATAGTCACAATTTCTATCTTGTTGCTGTTTGTCTTCAACTCCTTCAGTTCCCCAAAGCCATTCGAAGCATGCTGCCAGGAATCAGCTCTGACATTAAGAGCCAGAGAACTTAATATACAGGGATGGGAATGGTGTGGCTTATGGAAGGGTAATCTACTGACGCTGGATCAGAGACAAGGGACACCGGCCAGATGAGTCTATTGTGTGGCTGAAGGCAAGAAGCTTTTCTGTTCCCATCCCCACCTCCTGCTCTGATGAAAGCCCTTCTGTTTAGAGTGGCCCACAGACCACTGGCATCGGCAGCAACTGGGAGCACAATAGAAATGCAGACAGACCCTCAGGCCCCACCCCAGACCTTCGGAATCAGAACCTGTGTTAACAAGATTCCCAGATGTGACGTGTGCACGTTGCACTTTAAGAATCACTGACTGAGGCCTCAAAATCTCTTTCCTGAACGCATCACAGTCTCTTGGGGGGTCCTCTAGGTTTCTCTGTTCTCTGCCATTCCAAGGCAATCTCCATACTGTTGAAGGGGTTCACAATAAACCACTATCAATTTATTTGAGCTGAGGCATCTGAGTTCCTGAAATCCCTTATCTGCCTAAAAGCAGAGCCTCCCCAAAGAACTCAGTGGTCATAAATCCCCTCTCCTACAGCAGCTCTAATCTTCCCTTCTGTGACCCAAACAGACACTGTCACAAGACTATCATGTCTCCCATCTATTCTCCTAAGGGCCCATGTATCTTTCCAAAAAGTCATCTGCTTTTCTGAAAATGCCCTTCCCACCGCTTCTAAGAAGTCATTTGTTCTCCCAGAAGGGCCCCTCTGCCCCATCCCGTCCCCTGTATGCTGAGAGCTAAGTTGCCTCAGTTGTGTTTAACTCTTTGTGACCCTATAGACCATAGTCCATCAGGCTCCTCTGTCCATGGGATTCTCCAGGCAAAAGTACAGGAGTGGGTTGCCATGCCCTCCTCCATGGCTTCCCAACCCAGGGATCAAACCCCTATCATGTCTCCTGTATTGGCAGGCGGGTTCTTTACCACTAGCACCACCTGGGAGGCTGAGTAAGATAAGATGGTGTATAAGCCATGAATTCTAACCACCTCCTTGAGTCACATTTCTTTGTGAACTCTCCTGTACGTAGCTAGTTAAATCTGTTTTTTTCTTTTGCTAATCTGGATTTTGTGATTTTAATTTGCAGGACCCCAGGCATTTAACATAAGAGGGTAAAAGCCTTTCCTCCCCAACACTATGATTATGTGTTGCTGGTGTCTATAGGATAAGGTACATACTCCACCTGGCAACAAGGCCATTCAAAACAAGGCTCCAACTGTATACCTCTCTAGATTTATTGTGTATTCCTGGCTTCCTGGAACCCTGCCATCAAGCCATGTTGATACCTAGATATCAAAGCCCTTTCATGAATCCATACATCTGCACAGACTATTCACTCTGAATAGTTCTTTTTTTTTCTCCCTCTTCTCTTCCTGGAGATCTTCCACTCTCAAGAACATCTCCAAGTTACCCATCCATTCATCCTTCCCTATTTTCTTCCCCCCAAAGGGTTCTCGATGGCCCAGTCTGGGACTTCAGCACCCAGCACAGTACCTGGTGCACATGTGCACGCGCTAAGTCACTTCACTCGTGTCTGACTCTTTGCAGCCCTATGGGCCGTAGCCCTCCAGGCTCCTCTGTCCAGGCTCCTCCAGGGAATCTTCCCCACCCAGGGATCAAACCTGTGTCTCTTATGTCTCCTGCACTGGTGGGCAGATTCTTTACCACTAGCTCACTGGGAAGCCCAGCCGGTACACAGGAGGTTTCAAAGAGCAGTTTCTGTGGTTTTGTTTTTGTTTTGAGTAAATGAATAGAAGAAACGATGGATGGATTGATGGATGGAGAGGCTAAAAATCTTGTTTCCCAAATCTCTCCATCCATAAAAGTATTTAAGGGTCAGTGCCACCCTTAGTTTCAGGCCAGAGGGGCCTCTGTTCTGGGGCCTCTGAAATTCTGAAAGTGAAAGTGTTAGTCACTCAGTCGTGTCCAACTCTTTGTACCCCACAGACTGTAACATTCCAGGCTCCTCGATCCATGGACTTCTCCAAGCAAGAATACGGACGTGGATGGCCATTCCCTTCTCCAGGGGATCTTCCTGACCCAGGGATCGAATCCAGGTCTCCCACATTGCAGGCAGATTCTTTGCCTTCTGAGCTACCACGAAAGCCACAGTTCTGAGGGCTGTGCACATCACACACACACACACACACACACATGTTGTAAAGAACACGCGGTGCTGCTGTCATTGGAGCTCTGACAGTTGATGCTGGTATAGTGCCAGCTCAGGCCCTAGAGAAACACATCTATACATTTCTTGCTCTATGTCCATGAAACAAAAAGTATCAGAGCTCAAATGCCATGAGGTTTGGGGGTCTACCTGTAGATGTCAGAAATAGACATAGCTTCAGAAGAGGGGAGAATCTGAGCAGCAGAAATGCTTAGGTAAGATAAAATACTAGTTAATTACCTTGTCAAATGCTTTCTCCTGGACAGGACAAACACAGGAGGTTCTGGCATAATGAAGCATTCTTTGTGAGGCTGAGAGTCCATTTTCCTGTTTCTCTTTCAATTTGTGAACCAGATGCACTGAAAAACATTTTGCAATAGTGAAATAATTCATAATAGTCTTAAATATGCACATATATGGATCTAGATATAACAAGAAGAAGCATGGTATTAACTCCTGTGCTTACGACTGGATATTGAACGCTAGAATTGAACGTAATCCTGCATTTGTAATCTAATATCATTAGCTAAATTTGCAAAGTTAAATAAAAGTTCAACTTTAGAAATAGTTTCACTTTTTATAGTCATTAATGATATTTTCCATTTCCCCCTTGGATTTTAATAGAGATTTTTACTATTTTAAAAGAAAGTAACTGCAGCAACTTGCTGCTACTGCTAAGTCAGTTCAGTCGTGTCCGACTCTGTGTGACCCCATAGACGGGAGCCCACGAAAGTAACTTAGTAACGTGGAAAATGTTGATTTTTGTCACATTTGTTTTCATTTCATTTTTGATATAAATATATGTAAATTGTTTTTACTTTAAGTACAACTGCATTTTATTTTTAATCTTTGAAACATTGAGAATAAATATAAGGCAAGATCATGATAGGAACAAGAAAAAAAAAGAAAAAGTAGAGCTCAGAAAAAAACTGAAAAGAAAAAATAAATAGAATACCTTTGAATAAATGGTCCATCTAAAATTTTTTAAGCTAAAAATAATAATAATAAAATGAGAGTCCATGTGTGTATTTAGTCACTCAGTTGTGTCCAACTCTTTGCGACCCCATAGACTGTAGTCCATCAGGCTCCTCTGTCCATGGGGATTCTCCAAGCAAGGGTACTGGAGTGGGTAGCCTATCCCTTCTCCAGGGGATCTTCCCAACCCAGGAATCAAACCAGGGTCTCCTATATAGCAGGCAGATTCTTTATCAGCTGAGCTACCAGGGAAGCCTGTGACAGGTATAACCCATCCAAAATTTACTAGTTAGATATTATAAATTCTATATTTAATAAAGTTTTAATTACTGATCAAACAATAAAGATGAGCCAGAGAATTATTCAAATAAAATTCACAACTTCAAGAGCTTAGATGAAATCCTTGAAACCTCATATTCTTTACTACCTGAAGACTCAATCGCTGATCAAAGCAATAAGAATGAAAAAGAGGATTGTTCATAATGAATTCACAACTCAGAAGCAGCAGGTGCAACTCTGGTCTGTCCATTGCAAGATACAGAAAAATCCATTCATGACATCAGCAAATTGGATGAGAAAGATGAACTCTCTGGAGTGTCACTCATTTATCGTAGGATGATCCAAAAACTGGCATCAAACCCACTTTGACTACAAAAGAATATTTCTAGCAAAAGACAATCCAATTCAAATCAGCTAATTCAATTTTTCATTGGATGAGTATGGCAGCAAACTCAGTGTTTAATTTTATACCAAAGTTCTTTCAAATGGAAAAAGAACCTCTAAAAGCAGGTCTTCATAGTCCAAGGAGAAAGACAGAGCATGCTGTTACATAAAGTGTTATATAATTTACAACTGATTTTCAAGATCCCCTTTGGCCAAAGAAGTTATTTGTGACCAAAAGCATTTGGATTTTCAAAAGCTATATAAATGTCACTCATACACGTATGAAAAAAAGTACACACACAAGCACCAAAAATTTAAAAGTGGTCTGAATAATAGCAAACGACCAATGATGGTCAACAAGGACAAGTAAACACCCATTTAGAACTCTGTTGTGATGTTCTGAAAAAATATGCTTTTGTGTCCAAGAGTTATGATACTTTTTAAGGCAATAATAGCACAATATTTACAGAACACAATACGATTTTTCTAGGTTTACTAGAAATAATTCCAATTTTTACGTTAGAATGGCCAAAACTGTAAGACAGTTAAAAGTAATAAAACAAGCAATCACTATCTAGGATGGATAATTTTAAATTATTAATGTATCAGAAAACAAAGTGAGAGGATCATTCATATATATCATGAAAACATAAGCAAACATTACTCCGTGCAACTAGCTGCCACTGTAACCACTGACAAAAGTCATATTCAACAACAAACATCGGTTATGTGTATTGTTGAAGAAGAAAACAAGAACACATTGCATTGTTTTCACACCTAGAAGTACAGTTTTTTTTTTTTTTTTTTTTTAAGAAACTAGAAAAAGAACTTTCAATCTTAGGCATTGATTTGAAAGATTGTTGAGAGTAAGTTTATGAAATTGGCACAAACATAGTTGGTAAGGAAAAGGGTGTATGCGCCAGAATTCCGTAAAAAATTCAGAAGCATTCCACATGTAGCTCACAGTAGGGATTTGTTACTAGACACATGATCTCAAGTTGGTCCCTAGCGATGTGTCCTTCAGAATAATTAAGCAAGTATAAAAAGTATTTTCTGGATCTTCCCAAAATGGAAATAGCTTCATCAAACATATATCAAATTTGAATATATAAGGTTCCTCATGCATACAATGGGAATGCCAACTAATTGCTGTTCTAGCAACTAGATTTAATTTAAACAAAATATGAGAAGAGTTAAGCAAAACAACAGAAGCTCTACCAAAAGAAGCAAATGGGTGGAAAATGAAATAATCTTGAATTTGCATTATCCACTGTTGCTTGGTATATATTATTGCTTGCTCTCAACAATATGATCAAAAGGATCAAAAATAAAAGAATAGTGTGTGTAGCTACTTCATTTTTTAATTATTAATTTAAAAAATACTTGTGAAATATGTGGCATTTCATTAATTATAATGAAATTAGTACCAAAAAAAATAATGAGATAACTATGAATAGCTACATAAAAATGATTCCCAAGTTATTTTCTGTAGAGAATATTTTCTGGTCATTATGGAATAAGAAATAGTCTCAGTTGAGTAGAGATCTGAAAAAGTTGAGTCACTTAGTGACATTTTCAGTTTTCTTTAGAATACCCCAGCACTGAAAAAGTTGAAAAAAGGAATTAAGAAATATTGAATAAATTTAGACACTGCTTTAAGAGATGGGAAGGCAATGGCACCCCACCCCAGTACTTTTGCCTGGAAAATCCCATGGACGGAGGATCCTGGTAGGCTCCAGTCCATGGGGTCGCTAAGAGTCGGACACGACTGAGCGACTTCACTTTCACCTTTCACTTTCATGCATTGGGGAAGGAAATGGCAACCCACTCCAGTATTCTTGCCTAGAGAATCCCAGGGACGGGGGAGCCTGGTGGGCTTCCATCTATGGGGTCGCACAGAGTCAGACACAACTGAAGCGACTTAGCAGCTTAGCAGCAGCTTTAAGAGATGACTAAAATTGCTAACCCTGCTTAGTCGTTCAGTAGTGCCTGATTCTTTGCGACCCCAAGGACCATAGCCCTCCAGGCTTCTCTGCCCATGGAATTCTCCAGACAGGAATACTGGAGTGGGTTGTCATTTCCTTCTCCAGGCGATCTTCTGGACCCGGGGATGGAGCCAGTGTCTCCTCCATCTCCTGCACTGGCAGGCAGATTCTTTTTTTTTTAATCACTGAACCACCTTTTTATCATATTTGATTTCATCATAATATGTGAACATGATATATACAATTCACAATTCATTTTGGACTCAAACTATTGCTTGAAGTTTATTGATGACTCCAGGAGTTCCTATTAAATAACTCACAAAGTTTCTCCAATTTGAAAATAATAAAAAACTAAGAACTATGATTACTCAAGAGAGGTCTAATGTGGCATTATTCCATATAATAGGTAAGTTAGGTGAAAATCTTTACTATGACAATAGAATTAATAGTTTTGCTTAAATAAAAACAAGAAATGTAAACTTTATGCCATCCGTGTATAATTTATGAATTATGCATCTCTGCTCTATTACTTAGCATCCATGAGTAGTGACCCATCAGCTGTATGTGTATATATACACAAGAATAACATTTGGTCATCTCTGACGTTTTGCCAACTTCCTGTCATGTAAAAAGTACAGTCAAACAAATTTTAACATATGATATTTATTTAAATGTGTTAATGTTTAGCATATATCTAAAATTTTAGCAAATATTTAAATTGTTCTTATGAAGGTGCAGCTCTCAAGTGAGCAAGATGGGACATGTTCTGCCTAATAGCTTGTTAGATCGATGGCATTTTAAACCATCATCATCGACAGTGTGGCGTGGGGGCTTCCACTTGAGCTCTTGTTCCAGAAATAAACCTTTTCTGATTTAACGACAGAGACATTTACCCCCTGTTCATTCAGTTACATTCCTGGAACTCTGACAACCCTTTCCTTTTTCCTCTCCTTGACTGGTTTTTAACTCAGTGTCTGTGAGGCAGAAGTGGAGGTTGGGGGAGCACCCAGTAGTGGCCTGTCCACTGACCCCTGGGACTCAAGCTGCCCGGAGGGAGTACTCAGCACCCGCCCCTGGACCATTCAGCTGACCTGTCTGCTGACGGCTCCCATACAGCAGGGCCCCTCCACCCCAAGTGCCCTATTTCTGCAGGACATGGTGGGAAAGATGGTCTGCTTGTGGTGTTGCAGAGTGACTGACCCTTCTCATTAATCCCAGGACCCAGCATATACCCCTAGAACTAAAGCTTAGAGCACCATCACTGACAGCTGCCCCTGAATGTCACGGCTGCAGTGGGGAAGGAGGGGTTCCCCCAAGTGGGGTCTGCAGCCAGCTGGCTGTGCCTTGGTTCCTGACCAACACCAGACTCTCACATCCAGAACCATGCTCTCCCTTCTGTGGATGAGTTTCCTGCTGCTGCTGCAACAGGCAACCACAAACTTAGTGGCTTAACACCATATAACTTTAGGGATTTCTCTGGTGGTCCTGTAGTTAAGAATATCCCTTGCCTTGCAATGCATGGGATGCAGGTTCGATCCCTAGTCAGGGAACTAGGATCCCACAGGCCACAGGGTAGCTAAGCCCACACCACAGCTAGAGAGAAGCAAGTGTGCCACAGAGAAGGTCTCGCATGATACAACTAAGACCCAACTCAAATAAAGAAATTTGGTTTATTTATTTGATAAGTGCTTTTTAAAAACCCATGCACTCTGTATAACAGGCTCTAGATTTGTCCACCTCATTAGAACTGACTCAAATATGTTCCTTTTCATAGCTGAGTAATATTCCATTGTGTATGTACCACATCTTTGTCTGTTCATCTGTTGGTGGACATCTAGGTTGCTTCCATGTCCTAGCTATTGTAAATAGTGCAGCCTGAACACTAGGGGACATGTATCCTTTTCAATTATGGTTTCCTCAGGGTATATGCCCAGTAGTCTATTATACAGAGTGAAGTAAGTCAGGAAAAGAAAAACAAATATCATATATTAACGCATATAGATGGAATCTAGAAAGATGGTATTGATGATTCTATTTGCAGGGCAACAAATGAGACAGACATAAAGGACAGGCTTTTGGACACAGCAAGGGAAGAACAGGGAGGAACAAATTGAGAGAGTAACACTGAAACATACACTTTACCATATGTTTTAATAAAAGAGGCAGCCAGTGGGAATTTGCTGTGTGATACAGGGAACCCAAATCCAGTGCTCTGTGACAACCCAGAGGGGTGGCACGGGGTGGGAGGCGGGAGGGAGGCTCCGGAGGGAGGGGACATATATGTACATACAGCCGATTCATTTTGATGTATGGCGGAAGTCATTAAATTCATTAATATTGTAAAGTAATTATTCTCCAACTAAAAACAGAATTTTAAAAAAAACCCATACAAATTTATGAATTGAACTGATACAAATTTATTTGGAAGTCAGAGGTCTACAACGGTTCTCCTTAGGCTAAAGTCAAGGTATTGACAGGGCTTCCTTCTAGAGGCTTGAGTGAGCCCATTCTTTTGCCTTTTCAGGCTTTTGGAAGCTGACTGCACTCCTTGTTCTGTGACCCCTCCCATCTTGAAAGCCAGAAATGGCATCTTTCTTACACTGCCTCATCTGACCCTCTTTCCTGCCCTCCTCGTCTACTTACTAGGACCAAAGGAAGGACTTGGTGTGGTCTGGCTTGATTCTTATGCGGGTCTCCAAACTGGGGTTAGGGAACGGGGTGGCATTACTGCTCCATTTGAGTCATAGATGTGTCCATCCCTCCAATCAGAGAGGTGGGATGTACTAACGGGCAGCCCTCAGCGGGAGTACAGGATTGAAGCAAGGGAAGACGTTCTCTGAAAGGTCTCAAATGCTCTTTCTGATTTAATAAAACAATACGTATCTACTACAACTATTCATTACCTAAAGTCATGGGAAAATATTAAGAATTCAGACTAAAAATAATCCTGTCATCCCCAAACAACTGTGGTTAACATTATGGAATATTTCCTGCAAGTCTTTTTTTTTTTTTCCCCCAGGCACATGGGTGTGTTGAATATAGTCTTACCAGATTGTATAGGCAATTTTGCATCCTGCTCTTTTTACTTGAAATTATAACAGAAGGATTTTCTCATGTTATTTCCTTTGACTCTGTGCCCTGCACAATCACTTCCTTTCCCACTCAGCTCTTTGGCAGCAGAATTTGTAGACTGCGCAAATAACGGGAAGGAGTAGGGGCTTTTTTAATCTGGGGGAATTTGAGCTAAGAGAGGAGAAAGAGGGATTCAAAGGACAAGGCTCTGTGACCTCACAGAGCTGGTAAGATGAACAAGTGACATATTATATGTGAGAGTGCCTTGGAAATGGCTTATTTATCAGAGTTATAGTCATTAATCACCAAATACTCTTTTCTCCATTTAAAAAATAATTGTGGGGCTTCTATGGTGGCTCAGTGGTAAAGAATTTGCCTGCCAATGCAGGAGACACTGGTTCGACCCCTGGTCCAGAAAGACTGTACATGCCATGGAGCAACAAAGCCTGTGGGCCCCAACTACTGAGCCAGCGCTCTAGAGTCTGGGAGCTGAAACTACGGAGCCCATGGCCACAAGTACTGAAGCCACCTGCCCAAGAGCCTGTGCTCTGCAACAAGAGAAGACACCGCCGCAGTGAAGCCCGAGCACTGCAATCAAGAGTAGTCCCCACTCATCACAACTAGAGATAGCCTGCACAGCAATGAACACCCAGCACAACCAAAATAAAATTAATTAGTTACTTAATTTCAAAAATAATTGTGTCCATCATAGTCTTTAAGTGCAAACGGAAAGTTGTGTCCATCCACCTGCAGGATGGAAAAGGAAAGACTTCCCAGAAAAATCCATGGACTTGGTATGGCAGAGGTTGGGGGAAAGGGGGTGGTGATTTGGACTTCCCCAAATCACTTTCAGCTTCAGGTGAGGAGAGTATGGTATTCTGAGAGCTGCTGATAGTACATGCATCCAAACCCACAGGCTTTGAAGCTTGAAATTCACATCAAAACCTAATTCTGGTGTAGCTCAACTTGACTACTATGAATGATGAAAATAAGTCCTTGAGTCACACAAGGATAGTGATTGAGTAGAACTTGTTTGCTGGCAGAGAAACAACATTTCAACTGGCATTAGATTGTCTTCCTTGAACAAAACTAAGTTTTCTGTCATTCTCTGACTTGGATTTCCTTTTCTCCCAAGATAACACAGACAAGACCCAGGTACTGTCAGTGACAGAGAAGACGGTTCATATGTGCAACCAAATTTGGATGTAGGCTGACCCGGTATCCAGTGGTCGCTGCTTTCCTTAAAGAACAGAGCCAAGGGAAGGTGGGGTGCCCCAACCTCCGACCTTCCCATTCCTCACCCTGTTCACCCCACCCATCCACAAGTTCTGCCAGGTCTATCTCTGGTTTCTCTTCTGCTACCACTTGAAGCTCATTCTACCTGAACTCCTGCAGGTTGGCCTCACAAATGACCTTTCAAAACCCAAGACCCCAAACGCTATTCCCCAGCTCACAGCCCTCCAATAGCTTCCTGTTGCACTGAGATCAAAGTCCCCACTCTTTACCATGGCCCTGGCCTGCCGATGGAATCCCTTTGTAAGCCCCTTCCCGTCTCCCTACCCCGCACACGCTGCACTCCAGACACTCATGCTTCCGTTTTCATTTCTGAACAACCCAAACTAGCTCCTTCCTCTGGCCTAGGCACTTGCTCAAGCCCTGCCTGAATTGCTTCTCCCCCAACTCATCATCCAAGGACTCAGATTATTTAACTCTTGACACAAGGTCCAGGTTTCATCCTTAGTGAGGCTTCCTTCACACTGTCTATTTAATTGCATTTCTAGGACATTCATTCTTGTTTTTTCATTCATCCATGCTTATCTTCTGTCTCCCCACTCAAAGTTAGCTCCTTGAAAGCAGGAATGCTGTTGGCCTCTGCCAACACAATTTATTAAGAACCTATTGGATATTTACTAAATATTAGTTGAAGGAGAGAATGAATGAACATCCATTTCTGAGATTTTTTTTTTGTCAGACATGGAAAATGATATTTTGGAGAATCAGTTTCAGTTTCACACTGGTCAATGTGCCTTGGTTTTACCACTCGCTTTCTGCATATTGCACTTGTCTTTAAGCTATGAAAGGATCCCCTTAACATTAACTAAGGTCAGGCAAGTGAGTATTATTTCCAGTAAGGGAGAGCAAAAGCATGAATCTTACTAAAATGTCAATTGCCCTAAGGTGTGAAAAATATTTTAAAATTCTCCATTCACTCTTTTGTGGTAATATCATCTGTGAAAACCTTTACTCTGAATTTTGTTCATTCTTGATAAATGGAAGGAGAGATTTTCTCAAGAAACCATAAAACAGACCCAGGTAGATGGGGTTTATGAGTTTTAAGCACCTTCCTAATTTGCAGTCCTTGGTCAGTTGGAAGTAAAAGTGGAACAGAGGGAGAAAAGGGCTAATTTACTGTCCAGAAACCTTCTGAAAGGGGAGGGATCAAGGCCCCAAAATCTCCTTGTGCGTTCTCAGTTGCTCAGTTGTGTCTGACTCTGTGACCCCATGGACCATGGCCCACCAAGCTCCTCTGTCCATGGGATTCTCTAGGCAAGAATACTAGAGTGAGTTGTCATTTCCTACTCCAGGATATCTTCCCAACCCAGGGATCAAGCTTGCGTCTCCTGCATTGCAGACAGATTCTTTACCACTGCACTAGCTGGGAAGCACCCAAAATCAGAGTTCAAATTGCCTGAAGCCTGCCAGATGGGCTGCCTGATGTTTGCCAACATATAATGCGGAAAGTTAGCCTTGTCTAACTCAATAAAACTAAGCCATGCCATGTGGGGCCACCCAAGATGGACGAGTCATGGTGGCAAGGTCTGACAGAATGTGGTCCATTGGAGAAGGGAATGGCAAACCACTTCAGTATTCTTGCCTTGAGAACCCCATGAACAGTATGAAAAGGCAAAATGATAGGATACTGAAGGGGAAATTCCCCAGGTCGGTAGGTGCCCAATATACTACCAGAGATCAGTGGAGAAATAACTCCAGAAAGAAAGAAGGGATGGAGCCAAAGCAAAAACAATACCCAGTTGTGGATGTGACTGGTGATAGGAGCAAGGTCCAATGCTGTAAAGAGCAATATTGCATAGGAACCTGTAATGTTAGGTCCATGAATCAAGGCAAATTGGAAGTGGTCAAACAAGATGGCAAGAGTGAACGTCAACATTCTAGGAATCAGTGAACTAAAATGAACTGGAATGGGTGAATTTAACTCAGATTACCATTATATCTACTACTGTGGGCAAGAATCCCTTAGAAGAAATGGAGGAGCCATCATGGTCAACAAAAGAGTCCGAAATGTAGTATTTGGATGCAATCTCAGAAACGACAGAATGATCTCTGTTCATTTCCAAGGCAAATCATTCAATATCACGGTAATCCAAGCCTAAGCCCCAACCAGTAATGCTGAAGAAGCTGAAGTTGAATGGTTCTATGAAGACCTACAAGACCTTTTAGAACTAACACCCAAAAAAGATGTCCTTTTCATTATAGGGGACTGGAATGCAAAAGTAGGAAGTCAAGAAACACTTGAAGTAACAGGCATATTTGGCCTTGGAGTACTAAATGAAGCAGGGCAAAGACTAATAGAGGTTTTCCAAGAGAACGCACTGGTCATAGCGAACACCCTCTTCCAAAAACACAAGAGAAGACTCTACACATGGACATCACCTGATGGTCAACACTGAAATCAGATTGATTATATTCTTTGCAGCCAAAGATGGAGAAGCTCTATACAGTCAGCAAAAACAAGACTGGGAGCTAACTGTGGCTCAGATCATGAACTCCTTATTGCCAAATTCAGACTTAAATTGAAGAAAGTAGGGGAAAACACTAGACCATTCAGGTATCAGATCAGATCAGATCAGATCAGTCGCTCAGTCATGTCCAACTCTTTGCAACCCCATGAATCACAGCACGCCAGGCCTCCCTGTCCATCACCAACTCCCAGAGTTCACTCAGACTCATGTCCATCGAATCAGTGATGCCATCCAGTCATCTCATCCTCTGTCGTCCCCTTCTCCTCCTGCCCCCAATCCCTCCCAGCATCAGAGTCTTCTCCAATGAGTCAACTCTTCTCATGAGGTGGCCAAAGTCCTGGAGCTTCAGCTTTAGCATCATTCCTTCCAAAGAAATCCCAGGGCTGATCTCCTTCAGAATGGACTGGTTGGATATCCTTGCAGTCTAAGGGACTCTCAAGAGTCTTCTCCAACACCACAGTTCAAAAGCATCAATTCTTCGGTGCTCAGCCTTCTTTGCAGTCCAACTCTCACATCCATACATGACCACAGGAAAAACCATAGCCTTGATTAGACGAACGTTTGTTGGTATGGCCTAAATCAAATCCCTTATGATTATACAGTGGAAGTGAGAAATAGATTTAAGGGCCTAGATCTGATAGATAGAGTGCCTGATGAACTATGGAATGAGGTTTGTGACATTGTACAGGAGACAGGGATCAAGACCATCCCCATGGAAAAGAAATGCAAAAAAGCAAAATGGCTGTCTGAGGAGGCCTTACAAATAGCTGTGAAAAGAAGAGAAGCAAAAAGAAAAGGAGAAAAGGAAAGATATAAGCATCTGAATGCAGAGTTCCAAAGAATAGCAAAGAGAGATAAGAAAGCCTTCCTCAGAGATCAATGCAAAGAAATAGAGGAAAGCAACAAATTGGGAAAGACTAGAGATCGCTTCAAGAAAATTAGAGATACCAAGGGAACATTTCATGCACAGATGGGCTCGATAAAGGACAGAAATATTATGGACCTAACAGAAACAGAAGATAATAAGAAGAGGTGTCAAGAATACACACAAGAACTGTACAAAAAAGATTTTCACGACCCAGATAATCATGATGGTGTGATCACTCACCTAGAGCCAGACATCCTGGAATGTAAAGTCAAGTGGGCCTTAGAAAGCATCACTACGAACAAAGCTAGTGGAGGTGATGGAATTCCAGTGGAGCTATCTCAAATCCTGAAAGATGATGCTGTGAAAGTGCTGCACTCAATATGCCAGCAAATTTGGAAAACTGAGCAGTGGCCACAGGACTGGAAAAGGTCAGTTTTCATTCCAATCCCAAAGAAAGGCAATGTCAAAGAATGCTCAAACTACCGCACAATTGCACTCATCTCACATGCTAGTAAAGTAATGCTCAAAATTCTGCAAGCCAGGGTTCAGCAATATGGAACCGTGAACTTCCAGATGTTCAAGCTGGTTTTAGAAAAGGCAGAGGAACCAGAGATCATATTGCCAACATCTGCTGGATCATCAAAAAAGCAAGAGAGTTCCAGAAAAACATTTATTTCTGCTTTATTGACTATGCCAAAGCCTTTGACTGTGTGGAATCACAATAAACTATGGAAAATTCTGAAAGAGATGGGAATACCAGACCACCTGATCTGCCTCTTGAGAAACCTATATGCAGGTCAGGAAACAACAGTTAGAACTGCACATGGAACAACAGACTGGCTCCAAATGGGGAAGAGTACATCAAGGCTGTATATTGTCACCCTGCTTATTTAACTTCTATGCAGAATACATCATGAGAAATGCTGGGCTGGAAGAAGCACAAGCTGGAATCAAGGTTGCTGGGAGAAATATCAATAACCTCAGATTTGCAGATGACACCACCCTTATGGCAGAAAGTGAAGAGAAACTAAAAAGCCTCTTGATGAAAGTGAAAGAGGAGAATGAAAAAGTTGGCTTAAATCTCAAAATTCAGAAAACTAAGATCATGGCCTCTGGTCCCATCACTTCATGGGAAATAGATGGGGAAACAGTGGAAACAGTGTCAGACTTTATTTTTTTGGGCTCCAAAATCACTGCAGATGGTGATTGCAGCCATGAAATTAAAAGACGCTTACTCCTTGGAAGGAAAGTTATGACCAACCTAGACAGCATATTCAAAAGCAGAGACATTCCTTTGCCAACAAAGGTCCGTCTAGTCAAGGCTATGGTCTTTCCTGTGGTCATGTATGGATGTGAGAGCTGGACTGTGAAGAAAGCTGAGTGCCAAAGAATTGATGCTTTTGAACTGTGGTGTTGGAGAAGACACTTGAGAGTCCCTTGGACTGCAAGGAGATCCAACCAGTCCACCTTAAAGGAGAACAGTCTGGGTGTTCATTGGAAGGACTAATGCTGTAGCTGAAACTCCAGTACTTTGGCCACCTCTTGCAAAGAGTTACTCACTGGAAAAGACCCTGATGATGGGAGTGATTGGGGGCAGGAGGAGAAGGGGACGACAGAGGATAAGATGGCTCGATGGCATCACCAACTCGATGGCATGAGTTGAGTAAACTCCAGGAGTTGGTGATGGACATGGAGGCCTGGCGTGCTGCGATCCATGGGGTCCCAAAGAGTTGAACATGACTGAGTGACTGAACTGAACTGAACTGAATGTGGAAAGTGCCCCAGAGCTGCTTCTGGCCTCACAATTCCACTTCTGGGAACAGACTCCACCCCTCTGATGGTAAATGACCCATCCTGGATCAATTATAAACCCCCATCACCTGGACTGCCCAGGGATGGTCATATGATTCTACCAGATCAATCAGAGTCCTTCCCTGGGACTTTGCTGGAGTCAGAAGGAAAGAGTCCTCCCGGATGGATATCAGCCCAGAGGGGCTTGAGATCAAGTTCCCTGAAGAAAGCCCCCTTGCTGTCAGAAGGAGCAAAACAATCAGAGGCAGACAGACAAGACACAGAGAGTCTCTCAGGCATCTGGGCCCACAGCAGAAGGAGTTGTGCCTACTTGATAGCCCTGGCCCCATTCGGACTCTTCAGTAGCAGCAGCCAGGGACCAGCTTCCCACCTTGAGTCCTGCAGCTTTCTTCATCTCTACCACAGCTTTCTCCAGCAGGCACAACCCTAAAGTACAGGAAAGCTCAGGTTCCCAGGGGCAGCCCGCAGTCAGGAAGGGAAGAGAGTTGGTGGATAAGGGCCCATCCTCCCTAGCCTGCCCTGAAAGATTCTGGCTTCTCCAGGGTCCCTGCCAAGAGCCCAGTTGACCAAGAGAATAAGTTATCACTCACACATGTCCTAATGGGTATTCTTGCTCCCTTGTTTTACTTTGCCCTACATCCTCACAATTCTGGTGCTGGAGAAGACTCTTGAGAGTCTCTTGGACAGCAAGGAGATCAAACCAGTCAACCCTAAAGGAATTCAACCCTGAATATTCATTGGAATGACTGATGCTAAAGCTGATGTTCCAATACTTTGGCCACTTGATACAAGGAGCCAACTCATTGGAAAAGACCCTGATGCTGAGAAAGATTGAAGGCAGGAGGGAGAAAGGAGCAACAGAGGATTAGATGGTGGGATGGCATCACAGACTCAATGGACATGAGTTTGGGCAAACTCTGGGAGATAGTGAAGGACAGGGAAGTCTGGTGCACTGCAGTCCATAGGGTTACAAAGAGTAGTGCCTGCCAGGTCACTGCTGGGTCTGTAGCTTCCATCCTACATGCTAGTCATCCAGAGGAGGAGCCATGGCTTTCACCTCTGGGATGTCTAGCAATAAAGCATTTTCACCCCATTATCATTCTCTCTTCTCAACTTAGAGGCTAGAACAGACTTTAGGCACATTTCACACGGGAGGGCGCCAAGGCTCTGGGAGGTGAGGTGGCTGCCAGCACCCCATGGCCAGGTGCTTCCCTAAGAAGAGAAAAGAGAAGGACTAGAGCTTTAGCAAGTCCCTGAAGTGCAGATGAGTAACCTCCTAGCTGGCTTCCCCATGCTGCTGAGTGCGTACTTACAGACTGGAACTGGTGACCAAATGTACTACATTTTACTGTTTATTTGTGTGAACTTGATTATTTAATTAGCTGCTTAAAAATTGAGAGCGTGACTCAGCTGCAAATACACCTACAGGCACAAATCTACCATTTGTTCATTCAAACCATCCACAAATAAACCCTATGGAATTTGCTTAGATTAAGAGCCCCAAGTCTTCTTGAGATGTCATTTTTCAGTGCTTATTTCACTTTGGGTTGCTAGGAGATAAATTGGTTTTTTAAAAAGCAATTTGCATAAAGACCAGGAAAGCATTTTAATAATGTCAATATATAGCCAAATGGACTAAAGTGCTAAAGTGACTATTTTTCACTGGATAATTAAGCCTCCAAATTTAAATGTTATAAAAAGAGATATACTTGTATTCCATGGAGGTCTACCCACTTAGGTAGCTAATTATTTCTCAAGAACAACACTGAGTCATGTCAGACATCTTCTTGCTAATCTAATAATATTAAGCTACTGGGAGATGGTGCCTATCCCATCACATCATCGGGAATGGAAAGCGGGTAGGGTTTTAATTGCAGAACTGTGAGAAATTCATTTTTCTAGTCACTAGCACAAATCTGACAATCTGTCTGGCAGCCAGGAACTAAATTAAAGAAGTTTTCTTTCCCTGATACATATGCTGTAAATCTCACTAATTCAAACTGATGGAGAGGAACAGCCAATCTATTTTGGTAAAAAATATTCACCGTAGGACTTATTTAATACTTTTTAAAATTTCTTCTTTCAAGTTCAAACAGAATCTTGAGTCTGGTACAGAATGGTCAATACAAAAGTGTTAGCCATTGTTATGGTCTTCATATGGGTTCACAGGACTTCCCTGATGGCTCAGTGGTAAAAGAATCCGCCTGCCAAGCAGGAGATGCTGGTTTGATCTCTGGGTTGGGAAGATCCCCTGGAGAAGGAAATGGCACTCCATTCCAGTATTCTTGCCTGGAGAATCCCATGGACAGAGGAGCCTGGCAGTCTGTAGTCCATAGGGTCACAAAGAGTGGGACACAACTGAAGCAACTGAGCATGCATGCGTGCAAATGCTTTCTGAATGCTCACATAAGAGGTTTATGAGAATATGTCAGAGACAAATGCACTGTTCTGATGTTCAGTTCAGTTCAGTTGCTCAGCCCTGTCCAACTCTGTGGACTGCAGCACACCAGCCTTTTCCGTCCATCACCAACTCTTGGAGATTACTCAAACTCATGTCCATCAAGTCAGTGATGCCATCCAACCATCTCATCCTCTGTCATTCCCTTCTCCTCCCACCCTCAATCTTTCCCAGCATCAGGGTCTTTTCAAGTGAGTCAGTTATTTGCATCAGGTGGCCAAAGTACTGGAGTTTCAGTTTCACCATCAGATATTCAGGACTGATGTTAGCTACTATCAATGATATTGTCTGGTGAAGAAATATGATCCACATTATGCTGATCTTTTGAACCATGTGATTTATAGGAACACACTGTGACACCACTTAGAATCAATATATATGAGTACTGAGCAATCAGGGGGTACAAAAGTGCCAAAAGCTGTCCTATTGCACTCTTTCAATGTGTCTCTGCACTTTTGTCCCATTAGTAACCTTAATCAAATATGTTTTTCCCCTAAACATGACTGTGAGGTAAGGAGCCTCAATAACAGAATTAGCTTCAGCCTCAGTGCACTCGAGAGACGGTGCAGCCCAGCGATTTGGAGCTCAGATTCTAGGGCTGAGGTTGGGTGTGGGGCTGAGTCTTGTGTCTATCTGTAAACTGGGAATGATGACACTAGAAGTCACCTCATTTGGAACTGTGAGAACTTAACACTTTACTGAAGGTAATGAGTTTATAATAGTCCCTGGCCAATGGCATGTGCTCTATGAGAGTCTGATGTCACTCATATTCTTCCCATCACTGTACCCAATGTTCAACTATCAACAGGAAGAAAGATGCAGGGGTTTTGGGGTGGGTGGTGGACATTTGGGAAACTGCATATAACTGGTTTCCATCAGGGATCTCAATCCCCAGATCCCCAACAAGCTGGTCATCTAGTTCTACCTGGAGTAAATGGGAGGTGGCGGGGCCCAGATACAGAGGTGACAGACGCCAGGCTACATGGATTTGGTGGTGAGATCCCTCCCAAAAGGGGCAGTTGTCGGCTGGCTAGGTGCCTTCACTCTGTGTACAGAAGCACGCTGGGAACCTCATGGACAGAACCCGTGTCCCCACGGTTTTCCCTGCACTCTGACTTAAGACCACAGATTAGATCCCCATACCAAAGCAAATCTTAGTTGTTGCATTGATATAGTATGTAGGACTTCCCTGGTGGTCCAGTGGTAAAGAACCCACCTGCCAACGCAGGGGACACGGGCTCGATCCCTGGTCTGGGAAGATACCACATGCCACAGGGCAACTAAGCCCCCGTGCATCACATTTGCTGAAACCTGCATGTCTAGAGCCTGTGCTCCACAATAAGAAAGGCCACCACAATAAGAAGCCTGGGCACCGCAACGAAGAGTAGCCCCCACTCACCACAATGAGAGAAAGCCTGTGCACAGCAACGAAGGCCAGTGCAGCCAAAAAGAAAAAGAAAAAGAAAGAAAGTGCATGTACCAGGAGCTGCCACCCAAAAGTGAAAAACCCCTCAAACTCAGAGGATCGACCAGCAGATGCATTCACGGCAGTCTTCATTACTCTGCTGTTGTCAACTTTTCTCTGTTTAATCCGACCTCCCCCACCTTCACAAGAATCTTTAGTGCTTGATGAGGAAAGACGGACCTTTGCATTTCATATGTCAGCCCGCTTTCATTTCTGAGCAGGGTTTTCACAGAGTGACAGCTATAATCAAGTCCTAACAAATGACCGTCCTACACAATAGAAGTACAAATAAAACTCGAGATGATGAATATGTTTATTGTTCCTTCTTGTTTGCAAACATGTACCCAGTGAGATCTTGATTAGCTCAGAGTTTGGAAAAACAAAATTGTCTTCTAGCCTGTTTGTGCTCTGATTGCTTTTTCTGGCACCTGGAGAAATGCCCAGCTCTTTTGGAAGATCATCTCCCGTGTGTCCTAAGCCCTCCCCCAGGAAGAAAACCCTGGTGAAGACGGTGGGCTTGAAGGACACCACCGCATGAGGACAGACATGCACATGGCACTCCAGCCCCCGTCAGGCCCTCCACCAGAGGATTCTGACCCACATAATGAGTGCCCCTAACCACACACTCATAAATTCAGCATGACTCCTCCTTTGCTTGTACGAAATGGAGTTACTTGAAATTTTTATATTTAGATTCCAAAGGAAATAAATCATTCCCAATTTCTGAGAAGTTGCCAGATGCTAAAGAAGATAATAAAATCTGAAGATGCAGTCTTCTCATCTTGATTCGATCACTTACTGTGTGACTTTAGACAACACAATTAGCTTCTCTGGACTTCGGGCTCATTAAAGCAAGAAGGTCTGCTGTGCTTGCCTTAAATGGTTGTCATGTGACTCAAATAGGCTAATACCGTAGAAAACTCTTAAAAGGTGCAAAGTGAAGTCGCTCAGTCGTGTCCGACTCTTTGCGACTCGTGGACTGTAGCCCACCAAGCTCCTCCGTCCGTGGGATTCTCCAGGCAAGAAAACTGGAGTGGGTTGCCACTTCCTTCTCCAGGGGATCTTCCTGACCCAGGGATTGAACCCAGGTCTCCCACATTGCAGGCAGATGCTTTAACCTCTGCACCACCAGGGAAGCCCTTAAATATAAGAATACAGTCTCTCAGAAAACCTCCTATAGAGACACAGAACTTTAGATCCAAGTACTAACATCAAAGATTTCAAGGGAGGAAAGGAAGCCAGGTTGAAAGAAGGGGGAGGAGGAGGGGGACAGCGAAAGGGGTGGCCTTACAGACGTCTCCTGCCACCTACAGATACCCAGGCGTTATGGGACTTTTCCCTGGGCCTCCAGAGAAGGGAGGACTGCAACTCGGCCCTACCAGAAATCAAACCAGAACTCGAGTTCTCTGCCAAGAGGAGGTGATTAGTCTCCAATCCTCAGCTCAGACTAAGGGCCCCTCGACCAGATTCCTGTGTCCAGGACCGGGGGACTAGAAAAACGGGAAAGGATAGGAAGGGTTAAGGAGAGGAAGGAGAGAGAGAATGAGAGGTCAGTAAAGTCTCTTGTTCCTTACCAGTCGGGGCACTCTGGCCAGTTGTCCGCGTCAGGAGGAGACCAGGGACAAAAGGGTCCCAGTTGCGGTCGCCGGGTCTGGTCCATTGGCAGGCAAGCTGGCCCCTGAGTACCCTGGAGTGGTCAGGATGTCAGTCTCAGCAAAGAAGAGTCCCCACCAGAGTCGCCATTTGTTGCAGGAAGGTGGATCCCTTCCAGGGCCTGAAACTGGGCTCTTGTTTAACACTCAGAAATGAATTGTCTGAGGAGACACATGTGCTGACAAAGCAAGAGACTTTATTGGGAATGGGCACCCGGGTGGAGAGCAGTAGGGTAAGGGAACCCAAAAGAACTGCTCTGAAAAAAAAGATGCAAAGTATCATACAAATATAAGGTATTTTCTAATGGCCTCATGTGGGGTTGGCTCCTATGGAATGCTTTGATGATGAAACATAAAATTCAGAAAATAAGCAGATGCACAGAGGACAAGTATTGTGTGATTCCACCTGTACGAGGCACCTGGAATAGGCAAATGCACAAAGAAGCAGAACAGAGGTGACCTGGGGTGGGGGGTGGGCGGTGGAGAGTTTAATGGTGACAGAGTTTCTGTTTGAGATGATGAAAAAGTTCCGAAATGGACAGTGGTGGTTTTTACACAACATTGTGAATGTATTTAATGTCACTGAATGACACTTAAAAATGTTAAATTTAATGTTATATGTATTTTCCTGCAATGTAAATAAATAAACAGATGGCTTAGGAGACATCTGTAAACAGGACTATTTACAACAAGGAATTTAACTTACATGTAATCAGAAATGGTTGTATCCATGTTTGGCATGTTCTCTTTCTGTGGTCAAAGTCTATAAGAAGCCAAATCATTCTCAGAAGACATTTATTTTTTGCCTTTTAACCGGTACTACTCATGTTCAAGCTGAAACTCCAGTACTTTGGCCACCTCATGCGAAGAGTTGACTCATTGGAAAAGACTCTGATGCTGGGAGGGATTGGGAGCAGGAGGATAAGGGATGACAGAGGATGAGATGGCTGGATGGCATCACTGACTCGATGGATATGAGTCTGAGTGAACTCCGGGAGTTGGTGATGGACAGGGAGGCCTGGCGTGCTGCAATTCATGGGGTTGCAAAGAGTTGGACACGACTGAGCGACTGAACTGAACTGAACTGAACTCATGTTCACTGGGCTTCTTGCAGAATCTGCCTGCAGAGCGGAAAACCCAAGTTTGATCCCTGGGTCAGGAAGATCCCCTGGAAAAGGAAATGGCAACCCGTTCCAGTATTCTTGCCTGGGAAATTCCATGGACAGAGAAGCCTGGCCGGCTACAGTCCATGGGATTGCAAGAGTCAGACACAACTTAATGACTAAGCCACCAACCACTACCACCAGGAGGGGAGAGAGGGAGTGACTGGTTAATGATATGGGTTTTATTTGGGGTGATGAAAATATTTTGGAACTAGAAAGAGGTGGTTGTGGCACAATGCTGTGAATGTTACTAAATGCCACTGAATTGTTTGTTTTAAAATTATTAATTTCATGTTATTTGAATTTCACTGGAATTTTTTTTTAAGACATGATTTTCCCAGCAGAGCACGTGCAAAAGGAGGTATTGGCAGAGGAGCACAGGGGACAGGCAAGCGGGGCTGGACCAAGAGCTGAGGGTCCCCCACAACCAGACTTTCAAGAAGCAGAAGGCCCAGCTACCATCTGGGTTCTGATTCAGGGAGAGGGGCCCACCTCACTTTAGCCCACAAGAACTCACATGTTAAGCTTCTGGTTTCCAGCATGTAGTAGCCACCTCTCTTCTCAGATAAGTAGAGCAATAGACCATTTGCTGGATACACATTTAAATAAGAAAAGGTTGAATGCAAAGGTATGAAAAAATGATGTCCCAGCTAAATGAGCACAAAAAGAAAGCAGATGCAATAAATTAATTCCAGACAAAATTGAAAATCATTAAAGGGGGCAACAGGGATATTTTATATTGATGAAAAGTTTAAGCCTGAGCTTTTATACACAACATAGTTTCCAAATCTGTGAAGCACTTAGAAAGATCAGAAGAGATTGATAAGCCTGTCTTATAGTTTAGCACACCTCTCTCAGAAATTGATCATGAAGACTGCAAGTTTTCCCCCCAAAAGGACACCCAAACCCACATTCGAGAAATTTAACAACACACATCAGTATTGCACATCAAAGTCTGTGCGCTTAGCTAATGTTTTACAGAGAGGGAAAGTCAGCATTTTAAGTATATACATTAGAAAAAAGAAAGATTAAAAATGGATAAACTGGCTGAACAAGTGAGGACAAAACATCAGCATAATAACAGAGAAAGCAGAAGGAAATTATAAAGCCACCAAGCCATACACAGAATAAAAGAACAGAGTCCAAAAAACACAATACCTGTTTTTTAAGAGGTTAATTTAAATAGAAAAATATATGGCAAGTTCAGATGAAGAAGAGATAGAAGGAGATAAAGAGAATGTACAATACAAACAGGGGAGAGGATGACAGAGGATGAGATGGTTGGATGGCATCACCGACTCAATGGACATGAGTTTAAGCAAACTCCAGGAGACAGTGGAGGACAGTGAAGGCTGGCATGCTGCAGTCCATGGGGTCTCAAAGAGTTGGACACAGCATGACGGACAACAGCAAAACAGACAGTTAGGCATGAGTAGGGGGATATAATTACAGTCACAATTAAGTTTTTAAAAATCAGAAGAACACTGTGATGTAATATAAAATTTTTATACCACAGTTTGAAAACATAAGGAAAAATGAGTGATTCTGTAAATATATAACAAATAGTAAATTTAGAAAAGATAAAAATCAGAAGAGATTTATCAAATAGACTGAACCAGAGGCCAAACTCTTCTCACACAAAAGGCCTCTGATTCAGCATGTTGACAAGAGAGTTTTATCAAATCTTCAAATAGTGAGAAGATTACTTACTGTGGGCAGGAAACCCTTAGAAGAAATGGAGTAGCCATCATGGTCAACAAAAGAGTCCGAAATGCAGTATTTGGATGCAATCTCAAAAACGACAGAATGATCTTTGTTCGTTTCCAATAAAAACCATTCAATATCACGGTAATCCAAGCCTGTGCCCCAACCAGTAGTGCTGAAGAAGCTGAAGTTGAATGGATCTATGAAGACCTACAAGACCTTTTAGAACTAACACCCAAAAAAGATGTCCTTTTCATTATAGGGGACTGGAATGCAAAAGTAGGAAGTCAAGAAACACCTGGAGTAACAGGCAAATCTGGCCTTGGAGTACGGAATGAAGCAGGGCAAAGACTAATAGAGTTTTGCCAAGAGAACTCACTGGTCATAACAAACACATTCTTCCAACAACACCAGAGAAGATTCTACACATGGACATCACCAGATGGTCAACACAGAAATCAGATTGATTATATTCTTTGCAGCCAAGGATAGAGAAGCTCTACACAGTCAGCAAAAACAAGACCAGGAGCTGACTGTGGCTCAGACCATGAACTCCTTATTGCCAAATTCAGACTGAAATTGAAGGAAGTAGGGAAAACCACTAGGTCATTCAGATGTGACCTAAATCAAATCCCTTATGATTATACAGTGGAAGTGAGAAGTAGATTTAAGGGACTAGATCTGATAGACAGAGTGCCTGATGAACTATGGACGGAGGTTCGTGACACTGTACAGGAGACAGGGATCAAGAGCATCCCCATGGAAAAGAAATGCAAAAAAGCAAAATGGCTGTCTGAGGAGGCCTTACAAATAGCTGTGAAGAGAAGTGAAAAGCAAAGGAGAAAAGGAAAGACATAAGCATCTGAATGCAGAGTTCCAAAGAATAGCAAGGAGAGATAAGAAAGCCTTCCTCAGCAATCAGTGCAAAGAAATAGAGGAAAACAACAGAAGAGGAAAGACTAGAGATCTCTTCAAGAAAATTAGAGATACCAAGGGAACATTTCATGCACAGATGGGCTCGATAAAGGACAGAAATGGTATGGACCTAATGCAAGCAGAAGATATTAAGAAGAGGTGGCAAGAATACACACAAGAACTGTACAAAAAAGATTTTCACGAGCCAGATAATCATGATGGTGTGATCACTCACCTAGAGCCAGACATCCTGGAATGTGAAGTCAAGTGGGCCTTAGAAAGCATCACTAGGAACAAAGCTAGTGGAGGTGATGGAATTCCAGTGGAGCTATTTCAAATCCTGAAAGATGATGCTGTGAAAGTGCTGCACTCAATATGCCAGCAAATTTGGAAAACTCAGCAGTGGCTACAGGACTGGAAAAGGTCAGTTTTCATTCCAAGCCCAAAGAAAGGCAATGCCAAAGAATGCTCAAACTACCACACAATTGCATTCATCTCACATGCTAGGAAAGTAATGCTCAAAATTCTCCAAGCCAGGCTTCAGCAATACATGAACCATGAACTTCCAGATATTCAAGCTGGTTTTAGAAAAGGCAGAGGAACCAGAGATCATATTGCCAACATCTGCTGAATCATTGAAAAAGCAAGAGAGTTCCAGAAAAAAACATCTATTTCTGCTTTATTGACTATGCCAAAGCCTTTGACTGTGCGGATCACAATAAACTGTGGAAAATTCTGAAAAAAAAAAAAAAAAACAAACGGGAATACCAGACCACCTGACCTGCCTTTTGAGAAACCTATATGCAGGTCAGGAAGCAACAGTTAGAACTGAACATGGAACAACAGACTGGTTCCAAATAGGAAAAGGAGTATGTCAAGGCTGTATATTGTCACCCTGCTTATTGAACTTCTATGCAGAGTACATCATGAGAAATGCTGGGCTGGAGGAAGCACAAGCTGGAATCAAGATTGCTGGGAGAAATATCAATAACCTCAAATATGCTGATGACACCACCTTTATGGCAGAAAGTGAAGAGGAACTAAAGAGCCTCTTGATGAAAGTGAAAGTGGAGAGTGAAAAAGTTGGCCTGAAGCTCAACATTCAGAAAACTAAGATCATGGCATCTGGTCCCATCGCTTCACGGCAAATAGATGGGGAAACAGTGGAAATAGTGTCAGACTTTATTTTGGGGGGCTCCAAAATCATTGCAGATGGTGACTGCAGCCATGAAATTAAAAGATGCTTACTCCTTAGAAGGAAAGTTATGACCAACCTAGATAGCATATTCAAAAGCAGAGACATTACTTTGCCAACAAAGGTCCATCTAATCAAGGCTATGGTTTTTCCAGTGGTCATGTATGGATGTGAGAGTTGGACTGTGAAGAAAGCTGAGCACCAACGAATTGATGCTTTTGAATTGTGGTGTTGGAAAAGACTCTTGAGAGTCCCTTGGCCTGCAAGGAGATCCAACCAGTCCATTCTAAGGGAAATCAGTCTTGGGTGTTCATTGGAAGGACTGATGTTGAAGCTGAAACTCCAATACTTTGGCCACCTCATGTGAAGAGTTGACTCATTGGAAAAGACCTTGATGATGGGAGGGATTGGGGGCAGGAGGAAAAGGGGACAACAGAGGATGAGATGGCTGGATGGCATCACCGACTTGATGGACGTGAGTTTGGGTAAACTCTGAGAGTTGGTGATGGACAGGGAGGCCTGGTGTGCTGCAATTCATGAGATCGCAAAGAGTCAGACACGACTGAGTGACTGAACTGAAATGAACTGAACTATCTCTCATTTATATAAACTGTTCTCCTAACAGTAACTGGAGGAAGAAATGGCAAACCACTCTAGTATTCTTGCCTGGAAAATCCCATGGGCAAAGGAGCCTGGATGGCTACATTCCATGGGGTCACAAAGAGTTGGACACGACTGAGTGATTAACACACACTTCCCAACAGTAAATAAAGGAAATGTTCCTCCAACTCATTTTATAAAGCAACATCATGTTAATATCAAAATCCAGACAAGAACATTCAGAAAAGGGAGAGTATTGGTCAGTTTTACCCAGAAGTTTCCAGCCTAATACTCCTGCTAATCTTGTCCCCTTAGAGTTTATTCCACTTGCAGCCCAGTAGGATCTGAAGTGTATCAGAGTATGGTACCACCTGTGCACTCTGGTCCTGGTCACCTCTCGGGCCTGTCCTCTGTCTTGCTAAGGGTACTCCTGCCCGCAGGCCTTCGCACTGGAAGTCCTTCCGCCAGGACCACTCTTCTGCCCACACTGGCACGGCTCCCTCTCCACCTTCATTTAGCCTCTGCTCCAATGTCCTCTGACTGCTTTGCCTAAGATGGCAGTCACTCCCACCTCCCTCATCCAAGTGACTTTCTACATCGTCAGTAGCATTGCTGAGTGCTGTGGACACTGAACTGTGTCTCCTCCCGTTCCCCCCACAAATTCATACGAAACCCTAACCCTCCTGAATGGTATTTGGCATCACAAATACTTTGGAAGGTGATGAGATTTAGATGAAGTCATAAGGGTAGGTCCCCCATGAAGGCATTAGTGCCCTTATAAGAAGGACCTTAGAGATCATAAAAGCATCTTGACCAGATAGTGTTTATCTCAGGAATGCAAGAGTAATTCAACATGAGAAAATCTGATGTAACTGCTGTGAGCTGAATAATGCCCACCACCACCACCAAACATGTCCATGTCTTCACCCCTGGAACCTGTTACTTTCTGTGTCAAAAGAAATGCTGCAGGTGTGATTAAGTTAAAATGCGGAGCTTGGAATCTTATGCTGGATTATCTGGGGTGGGTGGTAGGAGGCTGATACAATCACAAGGATCCTTATGAGAAAAGACAGCAGGGTCAGAGTAGGAGATATGAGAACAGAAACAAAGATGAGAGAGAGAGAGGAAGAGTGGAGAGAGGGGATGTGGTTTGAAGATGCTAAACTGTTGGCTTTGAAGATGGAGGAAGGGGCCACAAGCCAAGGAATGGGTGCAGCCAGTAGAAGATGGAAAAGGAAAGAAAACAGCTTCTCCCCCAGAGCCCCCAGAAGGAATGCAGCTGGGCTGATACCTGAATTTTAAGGCTTTGACCTTCAGAATTGTAAGATAAAAAATGTGTTGTTTTAAGCTACTAAACTTGCAGCAATTAGGCTGAACAACAGTAGGGACCGAATACAGTAAGTTACATTAGCAAATTAAAGAAAGAAAACCATCTCCATAGATTCTGAGAGTGCAATCCACACCTGCCTATGACGTGGGCAGGACCGGCCTTCAGTGCTAGTGGCAAGACCATGGCCAGACATTTGTTACGGAGCACAGTTCGCTGTGCAACCGAGTGCAACGGGCAGCCTGGGACTCTTGATTCCGACATTTCCGGGCGGGAATCTTGGCTCACGATGCAGTATGTAAATTTGGACAAGTGACACCATTTCCTGCACCACTTTTTTCATGTGTAAAGAATAAATCTGTAGCAAAAGACAGCCTGGGGTTACATGAGGTGGCCCAAGCGGCCTGGAAGGGAGCCTGTACTCAATAAGTGCTCAGAGCAGGTTAGCTCCTGCCAGCTGCGTGTCTGGAATTCTGCCCTGAGGGTTTAGGGCAGTGACCACATCACACTGTTGGCTTCACTGTCCATCACCCAGAACCACCAAAGGCCACACTGCCCAGCTTCCTGTTCCATCCAGGGTGGGAGGGGTCTGGACCTCAGGCTTTGGCTGAACCTCCCTCCCTCTGCGTGTGAAGTCAGTTCTCTGTCCCACTGGATGAGGTCCCTCCAAGAGCCCAACCACCTCCTCAGGCTTCAGCTCACCTGCAAATGTGACTCCAGCCTCTTGTCTGGCATCAGCAGAACACATGGCTTTCCCCATCTCTCCCATGTATGACTGTTTCCACATTCTCCAGCCTGCCTTTGAAGAGCCTAATGCCAAAAACAATCTAACAACAGCAATAATAACATGCATGGGTTGGGGTCACAGCCCAGGGCAGGCCCTGCCCATCTGTTATTCATTAGCTCATGGCAACCCTGCGGTGGAGCCACAGTGGAAACCAGATCACATGGGCTGAGTTAGCCCCCGGGTCACCTGGGTGACCCCCAGGCCAGAGCTCTTTCTGCCTTCACCACCACACCCCCCGCCCCCCCCCCCCCTCCACCTCTGTCTGGGTTTGCACAGCTCAGCAGCAAGTTCACTTTGACCAGCAGCAAGTGGGACCTTAGGAAAGACTGTACTTGGGGCCTCGTGACAAGGCCAACTGCTCCCAAATGCCCAGAGCACCGCTGATGAATATCCACTGTTCAATGGGCCTAATTCTTGTGCTCAGAAAAATAAACCCAGAAAGTGCCTTCCTGCCATTCTCAACACATCTTTTAACTCCACTCTTCACTAATCAGTCGATTTTTATTGATTTTTCACTTTGAGGTTTTTAGAACACCCAGAAGATTGATTATAGGAAATCAAATCCACTCAGAGGAGCCGAGCCCCGTTTCATCACTGGCCAGGCTCATAATTGTTTCAACAATAACTGATTTTACCTGAATTAATTTGTACTTTTTCTGTAGGAAAAAAAAAAGAAGAGAGACTAACAGTGAATAGTCTTGAAATTTACATACCATTGTTGGAACCTTTATTCCAAATTATTTCTTTGGTCCCAATGACCAGCCTGTTATCAGTAATGTGGTGCTAAAGGTGAAGCTGACCATGTCAACCACGTGCTTCTGAGAGTGGAAACTCCTGTGGAGTCTTGACTCTCTAAACCATCACCTTGCTCCCCCTTCCCGTGTACTCTCTGTCACCTGAAAAGTCACTCACTTTATGGGTGCAAGGATGTACTCATTTTGGATTTTTCTTCTTAAAAAAAAAGCGGGGCGGACACTGTTTCATTATAAAAGGTAACCACAGTCAAGAAAATCTGGAAAATGGAAAAAAAAACAAAAAACACCCATAATCTGAACCATAATGTGAATGTCCATGTGGCAGTCTCTGCAGATGTCCAGCTGGGGGCCACCCGCGTGGTGACAGGCCACACCACTTCCAAGCAGGGAAGGCTTCCTATTTGGGGTGTGCACGTGTGTGTGTGTTTCCTCCTCTCTTCATTCTCGCTGTTGATGCTTCCTGCTATTCATTTTTCATTTTTTTTGGTCTTGTTCTTCTGCACTTCCTTCCGGGCAAGGTTCTTTAAGAGATGTTATCTGTTATTATACAAGCTCTCAGATTCCACACATACAGGAGGAAAAGACTAAAGAGCAAGTGGAAACTTCCCCTCTCCTTGAGGGAAGTTGGCTTCCGTGTGCACAGGGTTCACCCATGGGGACAACACACTTCCCCGTAGAGTCTCAGTGCTTTAAACAACTTGCTGAAAAATCCTGCAGTGAAGCCTCCCCTGAGTTTGTGCAAATACAGCATTGTAGCCCAAATTTCAGGGTGAGCACTGGTCAGAGGCCCTCAAACGTGAATTAGAACCCTGACTGCGATCTTTCACAGGTGACTCACTGCTCAGCTGCTAAGTCGTTTCAGTCGTGTCCGACTCTGCGCGACCCCATAGACGGCAGTCCACCAGGCCCCGCCGTCCCTGGGATTCTCCAGGCAAGAACACTGGAGTGGGTTGCCATTTCCTCCTCCAATGCCTGAAAGTGAAAAGTGAAAGTGAAGTCGCTCAGTCATGCCCAACTCTTAGCGACCCCATGGACTGCAGCCTACCAGGCTCCTCCATTCATGGGATTTTCCAGGCAAGAGTACTGGAGTGGGGTGCCATTGCCTTCTCCACTGCTCAGAGCCATGTGTAAATGTGCGTCCCCATCAGTAAATGTGAGACGTCTCTAAGGACCCCAGGGAGCTCCCAGCCACCGCAGTCCTCTCGTGGGGGCTGTGACAGACACCCACCCCAGCTGGGCCCTGTCCTGGACTCCAGGACCCATGCTCCCCCAAGGACAAATGAAGCTTCAGGGCCTCATTCTGGAATCTGCCACTTGTCCAATTCTGACATCCCTACCCCACTTTAGGAAACTAAAGTCTGATCTACTTAGGCAGCAAAAACAAATGAGCTTCTGCTCAGAGCTGGGCAGCATCAGGATGTGCCGAGCAGTGGTCCTTGTCCTCCCCAGAGCAGCCGGGGAGGCAGGCAGGACAGCATTGTCCTCATGCCTGCTCCTACCTGTGCCCTGGGCCCAGCCCGAGAGCGGATCTGCCTGCTTCCCTGGCCCCAGCCTGCACCTGTGACCTCCTAGTAGCCAACCCGCATTTCCACCTTTGCCGGTGCCCTTCTTCCTTTGAGACTTAGACTTCTGCTCTGAGCCTGGGTCTGGGAGCCTGAGACCAAGATTTCCAGGAAACTCACTCCTCCCAGCCTCCCTGAGTCGGAGTTGCTCTCTCCTGCTGAGACTCCACCACTCAAGGCTAGGCCTCCCGAGCACCCCACAGCCTGGGAGCATTCCCCCACCACAGGGCATCTGCTTGGACCCTCTCTTTCTGAGCTATTCCTTCCACCACAGGAGCAGTGCCCCCAGCAGCTGCCATACCCTGCCCCTCTGGCCATAACTGGGCAGCCTAAGGGACAACATGTGTCCTACATTAGGATTGCCAGAAAAACACTGGCTGCCCAGCTAATCTGAATTTCAGATAAACAATGAGTCATTTCTTGTATAAGTATGCTGCCATGCAATATTTGGGCTTCCCGGGTGGTGGTAGTGGTAAAGAACTCACCTGTCAATGCAGGAGACATAAGAGACTTGGGTTCGATCCCTGGGGAAGATCCCCTGGAGGAGGGCATGGCAATCCACTCAGTATTCTTGCCTGGAGAATCCCATGGACACAGCTGCCTGGTCGGCTACAGTCAAGGGGTCACAAGAGTGGGAAATGACGGGCGACTTAGCACACACGCACACATGCGATATTTAGGTATCCTTTATCTTTGTTGGCTAAATCTGGTCACTGCACCCAAGCTAGACCAATCAAATTCTCTCTGGCAGGATTCTGAACCTAGAGTTCAGCAAGGCTATAAGCTGATATCTCGGGGTGAGAGTGGGGGCAGTTAGACCCCACCAGGTAGGAAGAGAAGAGAGGAGTTAGGTCTGCAAAGAGAAGGAAGGAAGCTGAAGGAGCTAAGAGGCAGCCACCTTCTTCCGTGTCATGATGGAGACCTCTCCTGAGAACTGTCCCATTCCTGGCGTCAGTGCCCTAGGATGCCCTGGTATCCTTATAATGAATGCCTCTTCAGTGAAGGGTCTCGGGCAGCATGTTTTAGGCATAACCTGTCCCCTGGAACCTGGGCAGACTAGCCGGTGCGAAAGATGCTTTGTCTGCTGCTTTCTACCCCAAACACCAAGACGGTCCCCTCCGCATCCCAGGCATCGCTCTAGACTCCTCCCTCCCCTCACCGCACCCCTGCATCCAAGTCCCATCTACTCCATCTCCCAAGTCTATGTCAGCTCTGACTCCCCTCCATCCCAGTGCCTGCCAGCGCCCTGCTTCTGGCCGCCAGCACTTCTTACCTGGATTAATACAATGGCTTCCTATTTTTCTTTCCTCTGGCATTCTCTACCGTCCAGCCAAAGCAATTGTCCTAAGACATAAGTCTGACTTGCTCCACAAAAGCTCCACGTGAAACTCGTCAGTGGTTTGCCCTCCAAAGGCAGAGAAGTTTCTCAGTGACCTAACTTCTAATGAGTCATCCAAGGTCACCTCTTACCTTGATGACTCCATACCCTTTAATGGGCTCTGGCTACACTGACCAGCTCTCACATCCTCCTCCAGACTCTCCCTCACCTCAGGGCCTTTACAGCTGCTCCCCTTCCTACCCATCTTCACCTGGCTTCCTCCCACCTTTGGGAGACCAGCTCATCATTTGCCTTGACTCCCTCCGCCTACCTCCTGTGCATGCGTGCTAAGTTGCTTGAGTTGTGTCCATTGACTCTTGGCAACGCTATGGACTGCGGTCCGTCAGGCTCTTCTGTCCGTGAAATTCTCCAGGCAAGAATACTGGAGTGGATTGGCATTTCGTTTTCCAGGGGATCTTCTTGACCCAGGGATGGAACTCGCATCTCCTGCATTGGCAGGTGGGTCCTTCATCACTATCAACACCTGGGAAGCCCTCAACCACCCCTAGTAGGTGCAATAAGTACTTCCCTGGTCTTGTGCTTACTGCCTCCTATGGTCCCTGGACCACCAGCAACATGGGAGCCGCACCAGGGAACATGTTAGAAATGCAAATTCCCAAGAGTCCCCCTGCCTCAGACTTCCTGAAAAAGAAACTCAGGGCGGGACCCAGCAATCAGTGTTCCAACTAGTTCTCCAGGTGGATCTGATGCTCATCAACATTTGAGAACCACTGCTACACGATGACTGAATCTTTATGTGTCGGAAATAGTTTGAAAGCCTTGAGGGGGTTAGAAAAGCCATATCATCTTCACCAGCAGATACAGTAGCTGGCACATGATAGTCTTGGTAAATGTCTGTGGATGGAAGGAAAGGGAAGAAAGGGGGAAGCTAGAAGGAGGGGCGGGAGGAAAGCAGGCAGGCAGCCACACCTGCCAAGAGCACACTCGGTCTTCCTGACCCTCCAAGCGTTTCTAGACACAGCTGCCCCCATTTCCACACTTCCCTGGCTCTCCCCCATGTGCTCCAAGTCTGGCCATAGAGACCATGCAGGTCTTGGGCTCTGGGCACCTGTCACCACAAGTACAGAGGGGCCGCAGGACTCACTCAGCTACCAGTAGGCTCCACAGTTCTTGCATGCAGTCCGGTGCTTGAGGAGGCCCGAGGAGCCCTGGGTTCACACAGATGGCCAGAGATGGTGCTGCTTGTCAGCAGGAAGGGGCGATGGCTCTGTTGCTCCCACCCTCTAAGGGAGCATGAGACCATATCTTTTGGCCACACCTTCCATCTGAGACAGGATGAGGGGCTCTGAGGCGAGTCCCTTTTTGTTCTCAGTGGCACATGCTGACCATGGTCCCTGATGGTTCATGGAATCCTTGATGTCCTGTTTCTGGTCTCCACTCCCCAGGCCTGCTTCTGAGTCAACGAATCTCTAGTTGCCAGGCCTGAGCCGTCACCAGTGTGACCAAACAGAGTGGGCAGAGTTCAGCAGGAAAACCCAAGAAGTGAGTCATCCATGGGGGACGGGGGCAATGTCCTCTGTTGCAGAAGCTTCTGGAAGGGATCTCTGACTACCTGCTACCAGCACCCCTCTCACACGATGAGAAGGCAGTGAGGGGACAGGCTCAGACCTGTGTTCCCAAAGAGAGGAGCTGGGAGGACGTGGAGGACATTATCTGCTACCGAGTGTCAGCCAATAGGCCCTTCTGCAGAGGAAACTGCAGCCATCTTCAAACTGGCAGATAAGTCAGCCTGGTCCAGCCATAGCCACAGCCCTCCTCATGCCCCGAAAAGTGAGACCCTCACTGCCAAACTCCAGCTTGGGGACATGAGGGGAAGGGGAAGGAATCCTTCAAAACAAAGAGGCTCCCTCCCACTTTCCCCTGCGTTGTTCACAATAATCTCACACTTGAAAAGCTCTCCACCGATTTCAAAGCCTGTATCTCACCTAATCTTCACCAATATCCCAGGAAGACAGAAGCTTTCAATACATCCTGTAGTAGATGAGAAAACCTGGGCTCAGAGAGATGAGGGCACTGGATGAGGAAGGAAAGGAGCAGAGAAGGGAACTTCTCTTCAGACGCACAGGCCAAGTCTTATCCCCCTGCCCAAGTCCTTCACTCCATCTGACCAGGGCAACACTAACAAAGCAAACAATCAGAAAAGCCTGTATAGAGAAGGCACTGATGGAGCTGGTCCAAGTAGAGAGAAGGCTCCAGAGGCTTTCTTAAGCATCAAAAACCTCGGCACGTAGGAAAGAGGCAGGAAGGGTCTAGACGCAGGACTGGTCTTTGGGCATTTTCTGGGTGGTTTCATGCTGCCTGCCCACCCAAAGGTTTATGCAGGGAAATGCATTCTCCTCTCTTCCCCCAGTCCACCTCTTCCCAAAACCCAGGCAGGCCACTGATCTCAGGGGAGCCCCTCTACAGGCTGGTCAGTAACTCAGGATCTGTAGCCTTCATTTGATAAGGTGAGCTGAGCCAATGCAATTCCTTTCTCAAAGTCAGCATGAGAAAACTAAGAGATGGGGGCTGTTGGCTGTGGAGATGAATTGTGAGTTTGTATAGAGGGTTGCTGGGGAAGTTGTGATGGGTCATGTGTGGCTGGTGATGGAATGGAGACTGGGAACCCAGGGGAGGGAAGAGAGAGATCTGGGCAGATGCAAAAAGAGATGGAGGGGTGTCCTGGGAAAGGCCACATGACTGCCCCATCACTGTCCCCACTCTGGTGAGAACCACTCAGCCTGGAGACCCAGATTCCTCAGCCTTCCCTGCTGCAGTCCAACAGACCGTCCTTTACTAAGGCCGCTGCGGGTGAGTCTAATTCCTATTTGAATTATTTACAATCAAAGAAAAGGAAGCATTCACTGCTAAACCACCACTTTCAATCTCTATGAAAACCAAGAATCACGAGTAATCAAGAACTTGAACCCAGGCTGCCCGGTGACACCCCAGGACCCCAGTCACAATCTTCATGGTGATGGCCTTTGATTTGAAGAGCTCAAGAGGACAAGACACACACTTCCATCTTTAAACACAAACCAGTCTGTTTCTAAATACAACCCCATGGAAAAACCTGGAAACCTCCTGGCATCTCATTAGCATTTCAAGGAAGGATTACATGAAGCATTGTCTATGAAAAAATAAAAAGGCTTGATTTTATAAATGTGAGATGCTGAATATCCCCCAACCCTGGCCATTTCTATCTGAGTCTTTCTTGAAATGTGCAAATAACAAAAGCCTAGCTGATGACCTGAGCCCCTGGGAGCAACTGCTGAAGAACATAATATATTTGCCAAATCCAAAAGCAATTTTGTTTTAGCTTTCTTGCTTGGCCAGAGGAGTTGGCATGTGTAACTGTTGATTCAATTTGGCTCTCTTGTTAAAACACAAAACTTGGAAAAATTAAACATATTTGTGAAATCTAAGCATACTTTTATCTATTAATATCCATATCCTAATTTTTTAAATTTAATTTTCAGTTAAAAATAACAGCTGATGTTTATTATGTGCTTATATGTGCGAGGAACTTTTAGCAAATAATCATCTTTAGTCTGCATAGTAACCCTATGGGACAAGTATATTATTACAGATATGAGAATAATTATTACACGGGGACCTCGCAGGAACTTGCCCAGGACGCACAGCCAGGAAGTGGCAACGCCAGGCCTCCACCTCGGAGGCCCAGTCTCTCTCAACCTTTCAGCCATCTCACCCCAGGGGAGGTTAGCTAAGGAAACAGATGATTGCTTGTTTGTTTGAGGTACAGACAGGGAAGATAATTCAGGAATTTGTAATTGCTCATCCCTGCTGGGGGATATTAGCTAGACATTAGCCATGACATGTGAATCATGACACTTGTTTCCGGCTGAGTTATTACCTATGCACAATAGCGCTCACCAGCTTGCCCGCTTGCTTTAGAAAATACTGGAAAAAGCCGGGCCTCGCTGCTTCCAGCTGCTCCCCACTGTCGATGACTCAACCAGAAATCCAGGGATCGCCCTCCCCATCCTACACTGTTAGTGGGCGATCCCTGGCTTCAGTCCTACAACTGTAGGGTGAGTTGTGGCCCTGACACATTTTTTAGGGAGGCTGATGTATCACAGGCAACTATTCAGACACCTTCTGGGAAATCCTGACTGTGCATCCTTGGGGCAATAGCAGATGCTCAGCAATCCTTGACAGAATGCATCCTGAGGGTCTTTAGAGTCCTCTTGCCTTTGCTCTGGACAGGGACCCAGGGCAGGAACTGGCCTCTGGGAGCCTGCTTTGTCCCTACTCTGGATGCTCTGTGGGATGCCTAGGCCACGCATGCAGGGACTGCCCTGGCCACTCCACTCCCAAGAGGGAACTGGACAGATTCCTAGTGAGATCCAGCAGGAAAAGACCTGCCCACGTGCTGCCCTTCCTGCTGGGCCAGTCACTGCCTGTCTTCCGTGCTTCCGCTTCCTTATTTGTCCAAATGGGTGGCAGTGGCCTCAGGGAGGAGAGGAGGGTTCAGCTAAGATTCAGTGAGACAGAGACACTCACTCTTGGGATGGGGTCCAGGGGAAACCCAGGGCCCACCTCCTGACAGATCCTCCACCAATATTGCTATCTCATTTCTGGGGATATACAAAGCCTTCACTCTCATCAAACTTCCCTGACTGCTTAGCAGGTAAAGAATCTGCCTGCAATGCAGGAGACATGGGTTCAATCCCTTGGTCGGGAAGATCCCCTGGAGGAGGAAATGGCAATCCACTCCAGTATCCCTGTTTGCAATTTGGAGTGAAAATTGTCATTCTTGTGCTTTAAAATATAGGAGAGGAACCACTTTTCAACTACTTAAAAAAAAAAAAAAAAAATCTCAACTACCAATACATCCCTCCCCACTCTGTGTGCTACTCTGGACAGATTTCCTTACTCCTCAGATACCACCTGGCACTTTCCTGCCTTTTCTCATTCTGCGGCTTCCTGTCTGCCCTTTAGGAGTCAGCCTGAAACCCCTTGTGAAGCCCCCGCCTCTGGAAGTCTCTCTAGAATTCATGCACCCTCCTGTGTGCTCCCCGCGGGGTACTACATTACTCTGACTTGTATTGATATGTGACCCCCTCAGTCATTCATCGAACACACCCTGAAAGCTGACTTTTTGCCCACAAGATGCTCAACGGAGGACCAGAGAAGATATATGGCATCTCAGGTGGGTAGAGGGCACAGGTGAAAACCTAACTGAATAAGCTACCTGTATCCCCAAACTCTCTCCATCCAGTTTATATTCTTGTTTATATTTCTAAGTTATCGATGTATAGAACTGCATTCCTTTTAAAAGAAAACTAACACTGTTGCTCTTTCCATGGAATTCCTATCAAAATACACCACACGAATGTGGTACGAATGAGACTTTCGAGTGAAGTGTGATTGCTAAAGGGCATGCGGAGGATTCCTTCTCTCTGCATCTGTGCTTCCCGGGCCCATGCTCTCACCTGGCGCTCTGATACACACGAAAGGTATGAAGGACTCCCTTGGGCAGAAAGGGGACAGAAAGAGGTTGGGATAACTTCTCACGTGTGAGTGCTGCCTGGGGTAAGGCAGTAAAATAATTTGAATAAAAGTACCACCACTCCCCAGGCTTTCCAAGTTGCTCTCGTGGTAAGGAACCCTCCTGCCAATGCAGGAGCCATAAGAGACAGGGGTTCAGTCCCTGGGTTGAGAAGATCCTCTGTAGGAGGGCGTGGCAACCTACTCCAGTATTCTTGCCTACAGAATCCCATGGATAGTCCATAGGGTCACAAAGAGACACGACTGAAGTGACTGAGCATGTGTGTGCATGCACGCACGCACACACACACACACACACACATACACAAACACACACATTGTGTGGGTTAAAAAATAAAAAGATGGATTTAATTCATTTATCTGGCTTCACTGGTGGCTCAGTCAGTAAAAAATCCACCTGCAAGGCAGGAGACCGCCTATACAGGAGACCCAGGTTCAAAAACTGAGTCAGGAAGACACCCTGGAGAAGGAAATGACAACCTACTCCAATGTTCTTGCCTGGAAATCCCATGGGCAGAGGAGGTCATAAGATTCAGACACAACTTAGTGACTAAACCACCACCAGTTCATTCATCTACCAATGAATCGCCCACTGTATGAGTTCTGTACTGGGGAGTTTATTGGCCCTGAGGGGTCTTTGTATCTGAGGACATTCTTAGACTCTCCTGGTGCTCTAAAACTCAACTCCTAGAATCCCAACAGACACCTAACTAGGAGTAGGAAAAAGATACTCCTTCTAGCTGAGCACCTTTGTAGAATTTTTCCCCCTTACAATGAAATACATTCAAGAATGACAAGATATCAATAGATTCCTGTTTTCAGACATCTCTCCGAAAATCCAAACCCTGGTCCACATCTCTGTGTCTATCTAAACAGGTAATTATACTTTGTGTATTAAAGTCTTCTATCTCTGACCTACCCAGTGCACAAAAAACAGTTTAACCTTTAAACCAAGTCATGTACACCATTTTACTCCTCGAAAGATGAATTTATGTTATTCCGTCAAATCAGTATCAACCTGACCTTTAAACACATCAGTGTTTCTTGGAAAAATATTATGGCTGGGATGCCGACCGAGGTAAACAGTATTAGCTGCTCCTACCCAGCACCAAGCCATGCTGTGCAGAGGCCTATCAGAATAAGGGGGCGGAAGGCAGCGGGGCCCAGAGCTCTTCTGACAAACTCCACGGGATATGAAGAACAATGCAAATGCACCAGAGTTGGCAGATATATTTCTGTATTACTGTTCCAGAGACAGCAGCTAAGGTGAATCATTTCCCACCACCTACCACTCCAAATTATTTCAAATTCTGAAGGGACCCTATTTATTTCATTGGTAGCTAGCAATTTACTTAGCTGAAGATCATTATATTTATGTGTCTGTGAAATTCTCACAATAATTACACATTTGCGCTGTCTCCAATGTGCTATACGTAGTCTCATTAGTCATATCCTTGGAAGGATATTATCACATTTTGTAGCAGCCTTCGCAACGTACATCTAAAGCGCCCAACTGGATGTGAACTTTGATTCTCGTGGTTTTCTTACATATCTGATTTATCTAACAGCAGGACAGCCTGCATTTACAAGCAAATGCTTACAGGACGTGAGGAAATTGTCTTAATTTCTCTTTCTCTAGATCACTTCAGTGCGGCAGCCCTGGAAGATATTGTATTGGGCAGCAGGGAGAACAAAACTAGCTGAGACCTAAAATTACTTGAGGAGCTTACCAGAAAGTTCCATAATGGGAAATATTTATAATCCAGTAAGCTTCTTTCCTAACCATAAAGTCCTTGAAAGGTAAGGGGGAAGCAGTGGAAATTTCTGGTATTCTCAGGCAAGTGTCCCTGGGTTGAATTCTCAGGACAACCTTTGTGAGGCTTCTCAGTTTATCTAAAAGGTCTATTTTGTTGTTTTAAAGCCAGAGATTATTAGAGAACCGACCGCCTGGTGGTTTCGCCCATTTCTGCCTTCTGCACATTTATTTCAGAAGAATCCACTATTACTACAAACAGAATGATTCTCAGAACATCTCTAACCTTGATAGCAAATAACCATGATAGAAGAGCAATTCCCCTCCTGAGCAATGATTCTAAGAGAAGATGGCAATTCATGCCCCAGAGAACACTGTAGGACCACTGATGGGATGAGGAGGGGGTGGGTTCTAGGACACGTGCCATGATTTACCAGGGCACATGTGTGTGATCATCGCATTTACCATCTTGCCCCCTCCCCCCGAGTTGGTAAACCCCATGGGCGTAAAGGCTGTATCTACATATGCTCCCCTTCACATCCTCAACACCTAGGACAGTGCCTAACACACAGTAGGGGCTTGATAAATATTTATTAGAAATTAAGGCATGACTGAGGGCGTTAATCCGGACCAGCTATATATATGCCTTTCACCTTCTGATGGGTAGTATGACTACCTGATATTCAAACGGAATGAGGCTGAGAAGCCATATGACTTTCTCACACATGTCTGAAGCCAGAGTCTCCAGACCATCATGCTCTGTCACATTCCATTTATTAAACAGTGATTTAATGAGCACCAACTACCTGCTAGGAACTACGCTAGCAGTTCCTGCTAGGAACTACGCTAGGAACAAGTCACACAGAGCTTCGGGTCTAATGGGAAAACAGACCTTAGCCAGAGCTCCCAACAAAGGAGATTCCCAGAGTAGGAAAAACAGTCATCCAATGAGTACACAGTAAAGCCAGGAGAATGTGCTGCCTGCCATGGCTGCTGTGTGACAGTGTAGCTGGAGGTTGGTGGCCTCGGAGGTGACTTTGAGGGACAATTGCAATGCTTTATTTCTCGGTTGTGATGATGGTTTCATGACTATACGTTTTCATGACTATAAGTACATATCACCAAAGTGTACACCTAAAAGGAGTGAATTTTCCTTAATGAAAGTTGTTGTTGTCAGTCACTAAGTCATGTCTGATTCTTTGCAACCCCATGGGCTGCAGCAAGCTAGGCTTCCCTATCCTCCACTATCTCCTAGAGTTAGCTCAAACTCATGTCCATTGAGTCAGTGATGCCGTCCAACAATCTCATCCTCTGTTGTCCCCTTCTCCTCCTGCCTTCAATCTTTCCCAGCATCAGGGTCTTTTCCAATGAGTAGGCTCTTTACATCAGGTGGCCAAAGTATTGGAGCTTCAGCTTTAGCATTGGTCCTCTCAATGAATATTCAGGATTGATTTCCTTTAGGATTGACTAGCTTGATCTCCTTGCAGTCCAAGGGACTCCCAAGAGTCTTCTCCAGCACCACAGTTCAAAAGCATCAGTTCTTCAGCGCTCAGCCTTCTTTATTGGTCCAGCTCTCGCATCCATATGTGACTCCTGGAAAAACCACAGTTTTGACTATACGCACCTTTGCCAGCAAAATGATGTCTCTTCTTTTAATACACTGTCTATGTTTGTCATAGCTCTTCTTCTAAGGAGCAAATGTCTTTTAATTTCATGGGTGCAATCACTATTCATAGTGATTTTGGAGTTCAAGAAAATAAAATCTGCCACTGTTTCCATTTTTCCCCCCATCTATTTGCCATGAAGTGATGGGACTGGATGCCATGATCTGTTTTTTAAATGTTGAGTTTCCAGCCAGTCTTTTTACTCTCCTCTTTCACTTTCATCAAGAGGCTCTGTAGTTCCTCTTTGCTTTCTGCCAATAGAGTGATATCATCTGCATATCTGAGATTGTTGATATTTCTCCCAGCAATCTTGATTCTAGCTGGTGATTCATCCAGCCCAGCATTTCTCATGGTGTATTCCACATATAAGTTAAGGAAGCAGGGTGACAATATACAGCCTTGACATACTCCTTTACCAAATTTGAACCAATCCATTGTTCCATGTCTGGTTCTAAGTGTTGCTTCTTGATCTGCATATAGGTTTCTCAGAAGGCAGGTAAGGTGGTCTGGTATTCCCACCTCTTTAAGAATTTTCCACAGTTTTTTGTAATAATGTAAGCTATACCTGAATAACCAACTTTAAAAACTAAAGCAACTTTGGAGGCTGAAAACAACAGTCCTTGGTTATCCTCTTGGATGCTCTGGACTGGGAATCTGGGCTGACATAGCAGGCGTGCTTATCCTGGGGCCTTAGCTGGGAAGAGCCACAGGGCAGATGTGTCCAAACAGCTGAGGAGCCCCTGCTCTCACATGTCAGGTGCCTGGTCTCTGTTCTGGGGTGACTGGAAGAACGTCACCTGAAGCACCTCCATTCAGGCAGCGCGTGGACACTAAGAATACAGCAATTAACGTAATAGACAAATATCTTTGTCCTGGTGGAGTTAACAGGCGGAAGATAAACTGTAAGTAACTAACATTATAAACTGATGGTATGTTAGAGGTAACACATGCATGGAATGAAGAGATGGACAAGAGCATATTCGGTGTGAAAGGCACCTCCTCCAGGCCTGATATCTTGCTCTAACAGTGCTGTACGATGATGCAGCTTTAATTGCTTTTCCCTGGTTACTAGAGCACTGAGCAGCTCTTCAGATGTGTGGCAGACTGCTAGCTGGTCACCAACTGCAGTTCCTCTTTTTCCTGGGTCCAACTGGATTACACTTCCCAGCCTCTCATGCAGTTGGCTGCAACCTCAGCATTCTAACCAGTAAAAGGTGAGCAGTAGCGTCCTCACCAGTGGCTCAGTGGTAGAGAATCCGCCTGTCAAGCAGGAGACACAGGTTCCATCCCTGGGTCAGGAAGATCCCCTGGAGGAAGAAACAGCAACCCTCTCCAGTATTCTTGCCTGGGAAATCCCATGGACAGAGGAGCGTGGTGGGCTACAGTCCACGAGGTCACAAAAAAGATGGACACGACCGAGCAAATAAACAAGTGTCCTCACCATTTCCAAGATCTACCCATAAAAACCTCTTTTCTTCTTCCAGTTGCCCAGTTCCAAGAGCAGCTTTGCCAGTTCCACTGTGAAAACGGCAGGGCTTCCAGCAGCTGGGCTCCAGGCTGCTGTGAGGAGAGCGCCCCACCCTGCCCCCACCTACTGAGAACACGCGCCTTCTTAACAAGAGCAAGAAACAAACCTCCGTCGTGGGGCCTCGGAGTGACAGCACAAGCCCATCCCAACTGAGATGCTTAATGCTCCTAGGCTTTGTCTTCTGAGCATCGGCTGTTCAGACCCTCTGCCAGACTTAGGTGGGCTTATTTCTCCTTTCTTATTTATCTGTAGGAGTCCTTAATAGCCTTGCTACTCAAAAAGTGGTCTATGGACCAGCAGCATAAGCTTCACCTGGAACCTTAAATACGGGCTCTCCAGCCCCACCTGCACTGCTCAAACAAGCCACCTTTTCCAAAGATCCAGTGATTCCTGTGCACTGTCAACCTTCGTCACCAGCAAAGCCCCATTAACAATTCCCGGGAAGTAAAAACAGAACGTGGATAATAAATCTAACCTTTGTTTTTTTCCTTTGTGCTCAGTCCGCTGTTACTTGTTCACAGGGGGTCATAGACAGAAGCCTCACGCAGCAGGTCAGACCACAGTTCCTGGTGCAAAATGGCCACACGGACACCTCAGCCTCCGGGTTGAACCACAAGACTGCGCTCAAGATGCAAGATGGCAGCAGTCAGCCGCGTGTAGAGGCTGAGCCTGGCACTGGACCTAGAGCGTGAGCCGTGCATTTGCCCCGCCCCTTTAATAGCCCCGCCCCTTCCCCTTCCCCCAATTAGATCCCTGCACAGCAGCCACGCCCACTGGCTGGTGTGGAAGAGTATGTGCTCGCTTCTCTCCATCCTGTGATCAAAGAATGAGGCTTTCATTTGTTTCTGAAGCAAATTCACTCTCATTCTATTGGCTCAGATGATACAGAGGAGAAGGACCTTTGCTGGGGAGTGACTCAGAATGTTGGTAACAAGCTGAGCAGCACTACTTCACATATTCGGCAGTAACTGTTGTCATGTAGTTGCTGAGTCATGTCCAGGTCTTTGTGACCCCGGTAGAGTGTAGCCCACCAGGTTCCTCTGTCCATGAGATTTTCCAGGCAAGAATACTGGAGTGGGTTTCCATTTCCTTCTCCAGGGGATCGTTCCTACCCAAGAATTGAACTCACATATCCTGCATTGGCAGATGAATTCTTCACTACTGAGCCACCTGGGAGCTTCTGCAGTAATTCTACATCTTTTATATGCATTGAATTCATTTTCTTCCAGCCTGCTGCTATCTTTCCATTTTTTGACGCTATCCTCTCATGTATATATTTTTCTCTTTTTTTGATGTTTCACATTGTAGTATTTACTGAAATTTTAGTTTATGGCTTGTATGACCTCTTTGTCTTTTAAGAAATTCTTATCTGAAATTACACAGACATTATGCTATATTTTCTTCTAGAGGTTTTACAGTTTCTTTTCACATTTTGTCCTTCCACCTGAAATTTGTTGGTCTGTGGTGTGCCGTTAGGGTCTCCTTTTATTTTTTCATATGGATAATAATTACCTGAGAGCCATTCATTGACTCATCCATCTCTTCATGCTACCCAACCAGAGGTCACATATCAAGTTTCCATACATGAGGGGTTCATGCCTCTGGTCTTCCTGCTCAAATTCTTCTGTTTTGTAACCTGTTGCTTTCTTCAGTTCAGTTCAGTTCAGTTCAGTCACTCAGTCGTGTCCGACTCTTTGCAACCCCATGAATCGCAGCACGCCAGGCCTCCCTGTCCATCACCAACTCCCAAAGTTTACCCAAACTCACGTCCATTGAGTTGGTGATGCCATCCAGCCATCTCATCCTCTGTCATCCCCTTCTCCTCTTGCCCCCAATCCCTCCCAGCATCAGAGTCTTTTCCAATGAGTCAACTCTTCTCATGAGGTGGCCAAAGTACTGGAGTTTCAGCTTTAGCATCATTCCTTCCAAAGAAATCCCAGGGCTGATCTCCTTCAGAATGGACTTGTTGGATCTCCTTGCAGTCCAAGGGACTCTCAAGAGTCTTCTCCAACACCACAGTTCAAAAGCATCAATTCTTCGGCGCTCAGCCTTCTTCACAGTCCAACTCTCACATCCATACATGACCACAGGAAAGACCATAGCCTTCTTAGGTAACCATATATTGCAACATATTTTGTCCCCATAATTAGGTTTTTCAGTAACTGTCTAATAGTCTGCCATCCTTCATTTCATTAGGCTGTGAGATTTTTTTCAGTTTTGTTCTGTTGTAAATAATGCTGGAGTGAATATCCTTCACACCATCTTTGCTCAAACACATATTGATGTAAGATAAATTCTTTGAGCGAAATTAGCAAGTAGGCATAGTTTTAAAGCACTGGATAGATTTTGCCAAGTTGCCCTCCAGAAAAATTGTACCTATTTATACTTCCACCTGTTTCCTGCCACCTTCCTAACATTTTAATTCATCAGCATTTAAATCTCTGCCAATTTCATGGGCAAAAATCTATGAAGACATACCACTGTAATTCATGTGCCTTTTATGACGGATTGATGATGAACATTTTCATGCTTATTGGCCTTTGTATTTGTTTAACAGATATGTGTGAAACCATCCTGTTCTAAGCCTATCTGTGTGTAAGTACAAGGGTCTTTTTCTTATTTATGGATAAAGCTCTTTATATATGAAAAATGACAACTCTTGCTTATGTAGATTGCAAATTCCTTTGTAATTTACAATTTACTTTCAGTTGTGGTAGTTTCCTAATGTGCAGAAGCGTTAAATGTTAAGATGATCAAGTCTAGCAATCTTTTCCTTTAATATTATACTGACAGGGAAAAAAAAAGATACTACCCCAAACCATTCCTTGATGCATTCTTTTGGTTCTTTTAGATTTTGTTTTTCACATTTTATTATTTAATTCACTTGCTAGTTACGTTCAATCTGCATGTAGCAACTGTGTCTTTCCTGTTTTCTTTAGCTTGGGGAAATCTCCCTGTGTGTTGTGCTGTGCTTAGACTCTCAGTCATGGCTGACTCTTTGTGACCCCACAGACTGTAGCCTGCCAGCCTCTTCTGTCCTTATAATTCTCCAGGCAAGAACACTGGAGTTGGTTGCCATTTCCTTCTCCATGGGATCTTCCTGACCCAGGAATTGAACCCGTGTCTCTTGTATCTCCTGCGTTGCAGGCGGATTATTTACCCACTGAGTCCTAGGTACCTTCCCTCTTACCAGTTTCATGATGGTGATGTTTCATGGTACGTGATTCTTCCATGAATGTCATCTCCTACTGTAGCATGCAAGCCTGGTGAGGGCAGCATCTCTGTCTCTCCTCCACCTTTGTGTCCCCAGCCCCATCAAAACGTCAAGCTCCTGCTTCCACTCATGTGCTATCCCTCCAGCTTTGTTTAGAGCATATGATAATTTCCACTTATTCCTATCAGCCCTTATTTCTATTCAGCTTAACTAATATACATGTGTGTATATAGTTTTATACTTATAGAGTTGTATCCTATCCAGCCTTTTTATGAGTCTGCAGCCAGTTGCGGATCTGCCTTGGCTCATTTGACTGTGTCATTCTCTTCTCAGCTTAAAATTCAACATTCAGAAAACTAAGATCGTGTCATCCAGTCCAATCACTTCATGGCAAATAGATGGGGAAATAATGGAAACAGTGAGAGACTTTATTTTCTTGGGCTCCAAAATCAGTACAGATGGTGACTGTAGCCATGAAATTAAAAGACACTTGCTCCTTGGAAGAAAAGCTATGACCAACCTAGACAGCATGTTAAAAAGCAGAGACATTACTTTGCCAACAAAGGTCCATATAGTCAAAGCTATGGTTTTTCCAGTAGTCATGTATGGATGTGAGAGTTGGACTATAAAGAAAGTTGAGCACCAAAGAACTGATACTTTTGAACTGTGGTGTTGGAGAAGACTTCTGAGAGTCCCTTGGACTGCAAGGAGATCCAACCACTCAATCCTAAAGGAAATCAGTCCTGAATATTCATTAGAAGGACTGATCCTGAAGCTGAAACTTCAATACTTTGGCCACCTGATGTGAAGAACTGACTCATTTGAAAAGGTCCTGATGCTGGGAAAGATTGAAGGTGGGAGAAGGAGATGACAGATGAGATGGTTGGATGGCATCACCAACTCAATGGACATGAGTTTGAGGAAGCCCTGGGAGTTGGTGAAGGACAGGGAAGCCTGGTGTGCTGCAGTCCATGGGGTCACAAAGAGTTGGACACAACTGAGCAACTGAACTGTTCTCTTCTCAACAACAGTTCTCTAAGTAGTGCCCCTGGGCTTTATAAGCAAGCAAACACAATATCTAAAAATAATTTAGTTAGTCTTATGTCTACTAGTCATAATTCACATTTTTTATTTGTTTATCACATTGGCTAAAACTTCCAGAACATGTAGTTCTTTAATAAACAAGAAAGAAACTATACAAAACCAAAATAGAAGATGGTTATATTGTATTTAGATTGAAATTTCTTTCAACTATAAATTTCAAAAGATATCCAGATGGTCTCCTGATGTGCACACAAAGATAATTTTCGTCACTCTCATACTAAAAGTAGCCTCCATCCACCCCCACATCCCAGCAGCCTGCCCTGGTCTCCTTTTGCACCACTGCAGTGAGTCCAGTGTTCTGGTGGGAAGAAAGGGTCATGCCACTCCTCCAGCAGCAGGGGGCAGTGGACAGGCACACTGCCCAGGTGCCAAGAGAGCTAGGACCCAATCCCAGCTCTGGCCCTGAGATGGCATCCTGTCTGGGACAAGCCACTGCCCCTCTACAGGTCTCATTTCCCCACTTTCGAGTCAAGGCATCCACCTCCTAGCTCTGTGGCCTGGGACTCCAGGCTTGTGTTGGAATGGCCCTTCAAAGAGTGTGGGTCTTGCCACATTCTAGCCCCGATCTCTGGGCAACGTGATCCGTGCCAGTGCAAATGCAAGCCAAGTGATGCCTTAAATAAGCACTGACTTGAAGGCCTGCTGCAGCAAGGGTATTAAGGAGATAAACCTTGGAGAATATCTTGTGTTGGTTGAGCTGAGCCTATGCAGATCACAGACAGAATAAACCCTAAAGCACAGTCAACACACCGTAGGGGCAGTGTGCCAAGACGAGTGATCTTAGGGAAGGAGAGGCAGAGGAAGCACCACCAAGTCCAGTGGAAATAGACACAAAGGTTCCAATCCTTCGCTGCTACCCAAGCACCGCCCCTCTGCAGAGCCTTCCCGCATCCTGTCCGTCACCCTCACACCAAGACTCCTAGCACCATGGCAGAGCTCTCCCAACCGCATCACCACTGCTTGAGGACAGGGAACAACAGCCTTGCCGCTTTTGCCTTCACTGAGCCCTTTCAGATGCTCAGATGGTGACATAATATTTTCCTTTTTTCAAATCATATATTTTTATTATAAAAATATCAAATGCTTATTTTAGAATATGAGAGCTTCCCTGATAGCTCAGTTGGTAAAGAACCCACCTGCAATGCAGGAGACCCCAGATTCCTGGGTCAGGAAGATCCCCTGGAGAAGGGATAGGCTACCCACTCCAGTATTCTTGGGCTTCCCTGGTGGCTCTGCTGGTAAAGAATCCCCCTGCAATGCAGGAGACCTGGGTTGGGAAGATCCCCTGGTGAAAGGAAAGGCTACCCACTCCAGTATTCTGACCTGGAGAATGCCATGGACTGTATAGTTCATGGGGTCGCAAAGAGCTGGACATGACTGAGCGACTTTCACTTTCAGGAGCTAGAGAAAGGTATAGGAAAATCAATCACTCATCTCATCCAGAAATTAAACATTATATTTTCAAAATTTTTAACTGGAAGATAATTGCTTTTCAATATTGTGTTGGTTTCTGTCATACATCAGCATGAATCAGCCATGGATATACGTCCCCTCCCTCTTGAAACCCCCTCTCGGTTCCCACGCCTCTAGGTTGTCAGAGACCACCAGGTTTGAGCTCTCTGTGTCATTCAGCAAATTCCCACTGGTGGTCTGTTTTACGGATGGTAGTGTATATGTTTCGGTGTTACTGCTTCAATTTGTTCGTCCTTCTCCATCCCCACTGTGTCCATGAGTCTCTTCTCTGTGTATATGTCTCTATTTCCTCTCTGTTTTCAATTTTTTTAATATAAAACTTATCTTATTACATGCGTAATCTATATGTACATATAATTGTAAAAATTTCTTACATTATTATTTTTCTAGGATATGATTTTTAGTAGCTACATAATTTTTCATCTCTTACCTAAGCATTTTTCCATTTGCCAGATGTTTAGCTCTGGTCTTTGAACTGTTATAAATGACTCTGTAATAAGCATCTTTTCCCTTAAATCTTTGTCTAAGTATCTTATTGATTCCTGAGGATGTGTTCTTAGCTGGAGGATTATTGGGTCAAAAGATATGAATTTTTATTAGAGCTGTTCATATATACCACTGTGTTTCTTACAGAAATGTACCAATTCCATCCGAAGTTATCCATCTCAACAAATCCTTGCCAGCTTTAGGTATTTAAATTATAATAATAAAAATCTTTGCTCATTTTATAGTAAGAAATGGAAACTCATTGTTGCTTTAATGGGGTTTTCTTTGATTACTAGTGAAGCTGAAAATTTTCTCATTTGGTTACTGTCCATTTGTAATTTATCTTTTGTGGATTTTATATTCATTCCTTTTCCCCTTCCTCTCTCCTTCTCGACTTCTTTTCCTCAGACATTCAGTAAAACCGTGCTGAGCTTCTATTTGCCAGACCCTGTCCAGGGACCATGGTGGACATGGGGGAGCAAGATACAGCCAAGGACTCAACACACCTGGGTGATACACACTCCCGCAGGGCACTACTGGACCGTCAATTACTGTGAGGAGGCAACCACGTGTAACTTTTAAAAATTATGGTAAAATATATAGGATGCAATATATACCATCTTAACCATTTTAAGTGTACAGTTGAGTATTGCTAAGTGCATCCACACTGTTGTGCAACCAGTCTATATAACTTTCATCTGGCAAAACTGAAACTCTGTCCCCGTTAACCAACACCTCCTCATCTTCCCAGTCTCTGACTACAGCACTTCTGCTTTCTGTCTCTGGGATTCTGGCTCCTCAGGACCTCATATGAGTGGACTCATACAACATTTGTTCTTTTGAAACTGGCTTATTTCACTTAGTGTCATGTCCTTAAGGTTCATGCATGGTGTAGCGTACAAATACAGTGCATCAAGGCTGTCAGTCTTAAAGGAAATCAACCCTGAATATTCACTGGATGGAGTGATGCTGAAGCTGAAGCTCCAGTACTTTGGCCACCTGATGCAAGGAGATGACTAGTTGGAAAAGACCCTGATGCTAAAAAAGATTGAGGACAGGAGAAGGGGGTGACAGATGGCATCATCAACTCAATGGACGTGAGTTTGAGCAAAATACTGGGAGATAGCAGAGGACAGGGAAGCCTGGCAGGTGGCAGTCCATGGGGTCCCAAAGAGTCCAAAGACATGACTTAGTGACTGAACAACAAAGGCAGTGGTGTAGCCTGTGGTAAGATTTCCATCCTTTTCAAGGCTGATTAATATTCCATTGTATATACAATATATACATATTTCATATTTTCTTTATTCATTCATCCATTGATGGACATTTTGGTTTCCTCCACTTTTTGACTATTGTGAATAGGACTGCTATGAACTTCAGTGTACAAATGTCTCTTCAAGACTCTGTCTTCAATTCTTCAGGATGTATACCCAGAAATGAGATTGCTGGATCATAAGGTTATTCTATTTTTAACACTTTGCGGAATCCCCACACTATTTTCCAAAGCAGCTGCACCATTTTGCATTTGCCCTTAACAGTGCACAAGCCTTTCTATTTCTCTACATGCTCACCAACACATTTGCAATTTTGGGGGTAGTAGTTATCTTGATGGATATGAGGTAATGTGGCGGTTTTGATTTGCGCTTCCCTGGATGATTAGTGATGTTGAATGCCTTTTTAGGTGCTTGTTGGCGCTCATGATATATGTTGGTGATTTTTGGCATCGCATTTGCCATCATTATATGAAACATAACCAGAGATGTTGGGAGGAATTGTCTTTCTGCGTTAGCTCATTCTATTTTGGTAATGTCTTTAACATGACGCTGACTTGAAATCGCCTCTATGATTGGCCAGTTTCAAAATGAGAGAGAAGGCTTGTTAGAGTTCCTCCACAGGCTCTGAAACCTCAAGGTGTGAGGCTCTGAGGAGAGCTGATACGTAAGTTTGAAGTGACTCTATAGGTGTGAGAAAAGCACTTTAGGTACATTCCAGCTCTTCACAGACTCACGATGAATGTTACATCAGCAAATATGTACCCAGAGATTTAATGACACGCTAAAGAGAAGATTGGAGGTCAATTACTTTGGATGGCATTCCACACAGTTTGAATTTACAAATAATCAGTCCCCTCTTTGCTTTGGCTCTGGAGATGGGGTGCAGAGACACATTAACACCAAATGTCTCATCCTCGCCTCAGAGTGGATACACACGTGAGAATCGGCTGAGGGGAGCCTGCGTAGACAGGCTGAAGGCTTTCTAAAGCAATGATTATTTTCCCTCTTGGTGTCATCAATCCTCAAGTCTCAGCTTTCAGAATTATCTGCAGTGACTTTTTTATTCTCAGGTAGACAGACGCCATAGTCCTGCACCTCCTCTCCCAGCTGTGAACTGTGGCAGGCTCAAGAAGAGCCAATTAATTCCAGGGTTTATGGAAACAATACACACTCGGGCTGCTAAATCCCCTCATCTCGCAAGATGCCCTGTGGCCCAGTGTGACTCTAAGAACTTCCCAGATCATAAGGAAAGGATCTGGGACAATGCCTGATGCCCCCAGAGACTACTGGCAGGATGCTCCCTCCTCTGGAGCTGGGGCAGTGCTGGGGGCAAGTCAGGAGATGGCAACGACCAGACAACAAAGCAGCTTTAAGCAGCCTTAAAGCAGCTTGCCGAGTGTGTGTGTCCTGCGGTCTGGATGTTGCCTCAACCAAAAGATCTGGTTCTTAAAACTGTCCTGAGAAAAAGCATCAGTGGCTGGCAAAGAACCCTCCTGCCAATGCAGGAGGCGCAAGAGACTTGGGTTTGATCCCTGGGTTGGGATGGTCTCCTGAAGGAGGGAAAGGCTATCCACTCCAGTATTCTTGCCAGGATAATTCCGTGGACAGAGGAGCCTGGCGGTCTACAGTCCATAGAGTCGCAAAGAGACTTGACTGAGTGACTGAGTACAATCCTGAAGGAAGAGGTTGGTGGGTCTCTGCTGGTCGGGCTCAGTCTGAGGGTGCCCCTCAGGCCCTGAGGTCCCCCAGGCTCCCCTTCTCACCTTGGTTTTGTGGGCTGCTGCTGCTGCTAAGTCACTTCAGTTGTGTTCGACTCCGTGCAACCCCATAGATGGCAGCCCACCAGGCTCTCCCATCCTTGGGATTCTCCAGGCAAGAACACTGGAGTGGGTTGCCATTTCCTTCTCCAATGCATGTAAGTGAAAAGTGAAAGTGAAGTCGCTCAGTCATGTCCGACTCTTAGCAACCCCATGGACTGCAGCCTACCAGGCTCCTCCATCCATAGGATTTTCCAGGCAAGAGTACTGGAGTGGGGTGCCATTGCCTTCTCCAGGTATTGTGGGCTAATCTGTTTTTAATATTTATGTTTTTTGTTTGTTTGTTTACTGCACTGGGTCTTAGTTGCAGTACACATGATCTTCCTTGCAGCATATGGGATCTAGTTCCCTAACCAGGGATTGAACCTGGGCCCTCCACATTGGGAACATGGAGTCTTAGCCACGGACCCACCAGAGAAGTCCCTTGTGGGCTAATCTTAAGCAGAAGTTTAAGAGGAGTGAGATGCGGAAGGAACGTCCTGCAAGGTGAGAGGTACAATTCTGCAGTTATATATTAAAAAAAAAAGGCCAGAGAGCAGGAGCTGACTCCATATGAATTTAATGGAGTGGTCACCAGGGAACCTGGGGACCCTGCAGAGAGGGTTTTGTGAGAGGAGGCTTGAGTGCAAGGGAAGCCACTGACCCTCCAACAGCAAGCACGGGGATCTGAGAGCAAGCCACCTTTCTGCACAGAAAGATAAGAAAGGGCAGGCATACAAGGGCAAGAGTACAGACGCACAAAGGCTACGTAGGAGCCATCACCCTGGGGAGGCCAGGGTGACCTGGAGTTTGGAGAACAAACGTAGCAAGATGAGGTTTCCCGGAGACAAGCCAGACCATTTAGATCGCAATCTCTCCAAACTGGCAAGAGAGGACTTATTCCAGAAAGTCTATGCGGAGCCTTGTCTGCCTGCCCCCAACTCTAGCTCCACATACCCAGCTCAGCCACACGTAGCTGGCTCACGTGCAGGAACATTCCCATCAGACTGTGTGCCCCTCATGGGGCCAGGCCTCATTCTCTGCTCTCTCCAAGCCCAAAGACAGAGCAGTGGCTGGCACAGAGAAGAGTTACAATCAAAGTTTAAGAGGAAAAAAAAAAAAAAATAGTTGCAATCCCACCCCTCTCCAAAAAAAAAAAGTTTTTTAAGTTTCTTTTGAGGGAAATGGGAGGCGATTAAAGGGTCTGAGTAGAGAATGGAGAGATGTCCAAAGACAAAGTGAAATTCAGGTTTGTTCCAAAGATTAGTTTGACGTCCTGGCTCAGTTCATAGCTTAAAGTGTTTGTTTCTATCTAGGGGTTGGCAGGATTGTGCATCGTAAAAGCCCAATGATGTTTTTCTCTTTTAAAAGGAGAAACAGGAGGCAGACTGGAAGGTTGAGCATGATAGACTTTTTAAATAACTTGAGGAGCATCACCGCGATGTAGATTGCATGATGCACGTAGGAAAGTTGACAATGTCGTAAGTGTGCAGCTCCACATGACCCCACACCCAGAGCAAGAGATAGAATGCTCCAGCACTGCAGAGGCCCTGCCTTGGACTTTGGAGGGTCTTGGCACCTGGCCGAGTACAGAGCCACTGTGGCAGCAAAGACCTCGCCACATCCCATGTATACACAGGGCTGTGTTTTTCCACAGGCTGCCTCCCCTGAGGGTGGAGGATTCCCCAAGCCCAGCTTCTTCAGCTCCGTGTGTGCTCCCCGGTCCTGTGAGAAGCTGTCGTGATGGACTCTGGTGGGCTGCCAGGCACCCCCAGCCCTGCCCAGCACACACCTTTAGGGGATGGTCTGCCTGGCCCAAGCTCACGTCCCTTCCTCAGTGATCCATACCCAACGTCTGATCAGTGCAGGAGATAAAAGTCAGTCCATCCTGGCCCCAGTCAGGACAATGCCAAAGCGCCATCCTAGCTCGGGGCTCCCGGGGGACAGCCAAGGCTGTGACGGGGCCACCACCATCACAGCCCACCGTCCCTCTTAGCTGGTCCCACTTCCTGCCCCGCCTTCCCCAGGGTCTGGTCACAGGGGCCCTCCCTAGTGAACACCTCTCACGAATGCCGCCTCACCCTGTGCTTCCTGGGGGCCCAGGCCGCCACCGCAGGCTCCCTTCCAGCCTGTTTCCAAAGGTGCGGCCGAGTTCCTGCTCTGTCCTGGGAAGGCCCCGACCCTGGCAGGTGTAGAGACAATAATCACCGATGCACATGTGCGTCACACAGAGCTGTTGACAAAGCACTTCCACGCACACTGTCTCGTTTGACCACTGCTCATTCATTCCCTCATGTCTCCAGCCAGGGCAGTGCCGGCTCTGGCACCATGAGTCAAGATGTGAAGAAGAAAGCGACCCCTCCCTCATGCCAAGAGTCCACAGCCTAGAGCAGAAGGCTGATCCCCTAACCATGAGTTCTCCCCGCTCTGAAGGGACGCTAGGAGAGGCCATGATGAGGGGAGAAGGGCAGGGAGCAGAGAGCTGGGATCTCCCGGGGGAGGAGCCGCACGGCTGAGCCACGAGCTGCAGGGCAGCATCACCGAGACCAAACGCAACACCAAGACGCACAGTCAGGGTGGGTGGTCAGTCACAGAACGGGCCACCCTGCGGTCTCTCAGGCTTCACCCAGGATGGCCCAGTCCGTGAGTCCAGAGGCCTCTCCCTTCCACCCATATGCGGCCTCCCCCTCGGCACAGCTGGCTGGGGCCCCCGGCAGCTGGATGGGAAGAAAGGAGAGAGGAAGAAAAGGAAGGAGGGAGCTTCCGGGCAGTAGTGGGGGGCGGCGTGGGGTGTAGGATTCCAAGCAAAAGAATAACATGATCTTGGCAAGCTGCCCCAGGTCCCACTTCAAGCACCGGATTCACTTAAATCCGTCTTTGCTACTTTCCAGAGTCAACAGGATTTGTTGAATCTCCAGTAGGGGAAAAATCTTGAGGGAACAAGATTTTCTAAGTGCACGTAAGTGAGATGTTTTTTCTAATCTGAATTTGGGGCATATTGATGCTTAGGAAAATTTCCAGTGGCTGGACTGGGGGCTCCTACACTTCTTTAGAACATCTCTGTAGAGAAGGACTTTGAATGTCAGATTACGCTTTTAGATGTTGCAGAGATGAAAATACATCTTGGCTATTTATCAAATTAATCACCTTATAATCTAAAGACAAATGGGAATCCTAGGGCAGTATTCAGCCAGTAATTTAATACTTAAGTTTTCTGATCAATAAACCATTGGCCTGTTAGAATATTTAAGTCATGCTTAGAGTCATTCAGAAAAAAAAAAAAAATCTATTAACTTAAGTTCTTTGAAGGGATGTCTTTAATTTACAATGTCATGTTCTATTTAAGCATTGCATTTCACATTATTATAAAATGACACCAAACTTGATTTAAATAAAAATATTTTTAAAAATTTAATCAGAAATATGTTATAATTTATTAAACGTTTTATTCAACAAGTACTCAAGTGCTAATAGAGCTTACACACACACACACATTATGGACCACCTCACTGTACAACTCCAGGGGGCACCATTCATCTCTTGATCTCGGGAAATGGTCCAGGACTGTGCGAGGCTCTTGGGATACTGTTGTGGATGTTTGTGACCCCAAAATTCACATGTGAAACCTTAACTCCCAGTGTGATGGTATTTGGAGATGAGGCCCTTGGGAGGTCATGAGTGGAACCCACCTGATGGGGTTGTGTCTGTTCGTAGTTCAGTTGTGACCAACTCTTTTCGACCCCATGGACTGTAGCCCGCCAGGCTCCTATGTCCATGTGATTCTCCAGGCAAGAATACTGGAGTGCATAGCCAGTTCCTTGTCCAGGGGATCTTCCTGACCCAGGGATCGAACCTGGGTCTCACACATTGTAGGCAGATTCCTTACCATCTGAGCCACCAGGAAAACCCATGTCTAAACCTCATTTGAGGGGGTTAGTGCCCGTATAATAAGGCGCTCTCTCTCCCTCTCTCTGTGCTATGTGAGCAAGAAGACAGCTGTCTGCAAACCTGGAAGAGAGCTTTCCCTAGAACCCAACAGTGCTGATGTCCCAGCCTTCAAAACTCTGAGAAATAAGTGTTTGCTGTTTAAAACACACCAGTCTAGGACACTTAACTATGATTAACACTTAACTACGACGTAGTTCAGGACATCCTGAACTACGATGGATGCCATGGTGATAAGACATAGTCCCTGTGCTCGAGGAACACGCAGTGGAGTATGAGACCATCTGGGGAGGGGAGCCTCAGGGTACTGAGGAGCAGGACCGGAAAGAAATGAGCCCAGGGCACCCTGGACCCCAGAGAGGACACCAACCCCACCCACCGAGGGATCTGGGAAGTGCCAAGAGTGACTCCAGGAATGTTAAAGCCACGAAAGTCTCTCTAAAGACTCTCTAGCTGAGAAGTTAAAAGATTTATCCAGGCTAACCCAAGGAGCTTTAAAAGTAGAGTCACAATTTACTGCCTGTCCAAATGTAGCGTGTTTACACTCGCGGGTTAAAGGTTATGCGAGTTATTGGTGCTTAAAAAAAAAAAACTTCATAGTAAAATATATTTGAGACCATGTAATGATAAGGAACATTTGGCATGTTGAAGGGGGAAAAAGTGCAGCTGTTGTGGAATTCTCCCCTATAAAAACATCTGACTCTGTGAACTGGGCTGGGAGGAAGCGAAGTTTCAAAGAAGTCCATTTTGAGTCACACATAAACTGGGTCTGCTTAATGCAAAGAGCGCATGTTCCGTCATAAATGATTTCCACCTCGGCACCTTGGATGTGGAAACACAGCCAGCGTCCCTCTCCAGCTCATTTGTTATTGTGGCCTCTGATGTGGGTTTGGGGCAGTTGTGTGAAATCTTCCTAGAATTCCATTGCAGCAAATCTTCAGAGGGAAAAACAGCTTACGGGTGGCTTTGGAAGTCACTGCCGTTTGTAATAGACCAGTGTGTCTGTTCTCACCACTGATGACCAGGAAAATGAGATGCAAGCCTTCAGTGATCTGGAGTTTTTTCCAGTGATAATGTTGGATCTTCAGATGCAGCATGCAAGTGTGGAAAGGAACACCCGTTCTGGAAGCATCTTCTAGGAGAACATAGCGTGTATGTGTACGCAGCTGGTAATGGAGATGAAATACTTATTTAGCATCTTAGTTTTTAAAATCATGTTTTAAAATGTTTATAAGACTAAAGCAGGGCAGTAATCCTAGCTGATGTCTGCCGAGTGCTCCAGTGTCCCAGGTAATGTAGTAGCCAACCTGCACATTTGGTCACAGGAGAGGTGTAGCTGTGGGGAGGGGGGTAGAACAGACGCTATATGCCAGGCACAAGGTCAAGTGCTTTACATCCATTATTCCAGCCCATCCTCACAACATCCTTTTGAGAAAAACACAAATACGAGCTCCATTTTACAGATGTGAAAGCTGAGGTTCAGAGAGGCGCCTGAGTTGTTCAGGATGACTTCTACAGGCCAGTTCTCTGCTGCTGAGCTCCACGGCCTCTGCTCAGCAGCTCTGGGCCATGCCACGTGCTCAGTGGCTCAGTTGTGTCCAACTCTTTGCGACCCTTGGATTGTAGCCCATCAGGTTCCTCTGTCCATGGAATTTTCCAGGCAAGAATCCTGGAGTGGATTGCCACTTCCTGCTCTAAGGGATCTTTCCGACCAGGCAGGTTCTTTACCACTAGCGCCACCTGGGAAGTCCTAGCTGGTGCAGGGCAAATTGCAAGTGTGTGCTCAGTCACTCTGTAGTTTCTGACTCCTGTGCGACCCCATGGACTGTAGTCTGCCAGGCTCCTCTACCCATTGGATTTCCTAGGCAAGAATACTGGAGTGACTCGTCATTTCCTTCTCCAGAGGATCTTCCCCACCCAGGGATCAAACCCTGTCTCCTGCGTCTCCTGCATTGGTACTTGGATTCTTTACCACTGCGCCATCAGGGAAGCCCCAAAACTGCAAGGGAGTGACCCCTTAAAGCCTTGGAAGTTCCAATGCTGTCAGACCTATTGATGTTGTTGTTCAGTCGCTCAGCCGTGTCTGACTCTTTGCGACCCCATGGACTGTAGCACACCAGGCTTCCCTGTCCATCACCATCTCCTGGACATGTCACACCCATAAGTGCAATTAAGCCGTGTGCACTGACCAGCCACTGAAAAGTACCAAATGTGTTGTGTGTAAGAAGCTCTCCAGGAACAAGACTGCCTGAAGTTTGCAAGAAACATTTTGAGTAAAACAATTTGCAATCAGTAAAACCCCGGGGTCTGAGAAGCCTATTTCTTCATCTTTCTTGGAGAGGTTGAGACGACTTTAAATTACCCAACAAATTAGTTCATTTTAATGTCAGAATGTATTAGGGGGAGGGGGGTTCTGAGGTGAAAGAAAAATAAGTGTAATTGCTTCTTTTTTTCAAAATCACATATTACTTTGTTCATTATGAAATAATGAAGCATTATTTAATCCCATTATGAAATAAATGAGATTGAGTAAACAACACATCTGCATTCATGCAGTGATAGAAAGTCAGGAAATGTTTGTCCTGCTGACACTTGAAAGTATCGGCTCCATTTTTCTCAGTAATGAAACTGTAGGTGTTTTCATTACAAAAATATATTTTATAAGAAATACAAATATGGCTTTATTAAATGAACTGTTATGGGACCTTTCCTACTGAAGTCTTTCCTAGATGGTCGTGTTTTGAAATGTAGATTCATGTCTTCAAAATGAAGCCCATCTGTAGGCAGTGATCAATGTCTAACAAAATCATCAGTGAAATGAAAGAAAAAATAAAAAAGTCAATAGACTAAGGTTAAGTCCATGAAAGCCCTATTTCCATATGTACACCTGCCCTCTTGTGGCATTCATCTGTATGGTCGCCTACCATGCATTTTTAAGACTTTGAACATGGATTATTTTAACCAATATCCTATGTAGAAGTCTGTCAACACACCTAACTACAGAGCCTCATCCTGGAATAGTTATTCTTCCCCACAGGCATTTATCTGCGTGACCTTAAAGACTGCAGGGCATGCTCACATTTGGTGAACATAATGCTCAGGAAAAATTCTAATTAATTGGCATTTTGCTCCTTGGTCCAGCTGCTAAGGCTGCACTAAAAATTTACCTCAAAAATATAAACAACCATTCAGTGAATCAGGAACTCAGAAAGGGGATGGTCTCTAGGGCCTCGTGTGGAGACAAAGACCTAGAGCTGGGAACATCTGAAGGTGTCTCCACTCGGATCTGGGAGTGGAGACTGGCTGCAGGCTGGGGTCTCAGTTTCTTCCGCACTGGCCTCTTCATGAGGGCCAGTTTGGGCTTCTTCAGAGCATAGACATCAACCCCGAACATTCCTTGGAAGGACTGATGCTGAAGCTGGAGCTCCAGTACTTTGGCCACCTGATGAGAAGAGCTGACTCATTGGAAAAGACCTTGATGTTAGGAAAGATTGAAGGTGGAAGGAGAAGGGGACAACAGAGGATGAGATGGTTGAATGGCATCAGTGACACAATAGATGTGAGTTTGAGTGAACTCCGGGAGTTGGTGATGGACAGGGAGGCCTGGCGTGCTGCGGTTCATGGGGTCACAAAGAGTCAGACAGGACTGAGCGAGAGAGCAACAGCAAGCACAGAGCATCAGAGAGTGTCCTGAGGGAGGCAGAGAGAGAATGTCAGCAGAAGCTCATTCTTACAACCTAGCCTCAGAGGTCAGATATGGTCACGTCCACTCATTCTATCTGTCACCAGGAGCCAGCCCTGATTCAATATGAGAAGGGACGGCATACTGTCCCCTGAATGGGCATGAAAACAGTGATGCGTGGGTCTTTGGGGACCGTCTTGAAGACTGACTGCATACATTTCAACAACGAACCAGCACTGTATTTTATCTGTATGTGGGATGTGACTGCCTTTATCTGCTGCCCATGGTCCTAATGTGCTCTCCAGCCAGCTGTGGGTCAGCATTTAGGATTGAAGGCCCCTGTTCCTCCAGGAGAAGGACCGAGGGAGAAGTCCCAATCAGAGTAAGTCATCCCGGGGAAGAAGTGAAATCGTAGAGAATTTAGCTGTGGAAGGAAAAAAAGGGAGGGCAGGGGAGGAGCTCTAGCCCCGGTCCCAACTCCCTACCCTCACCTCCACCTGCTTAAGAGGATTTCATCAAGGACTCTGGGGGAAATGCAAATGACTAATACAGATGAAAACACACACACCTCAATTTCATTAGTAACCCCAGAAACACACTGAAGCAACAATCAGATACCCCAGAAGGACTTTTTCAGGCAGGAAAGGTGTGGTCAGCATGCTTTCTCAATGGGTATAACCTCATTTAATCTGAAATTTTACTATTATTTATAATTATCTAAGTATATCTCAAGTCTTAGTTCAGATTTTTTTTTAATTTTTAAGAATATAAGTATCTTTTGGTCTTTAAAAAAAAATTGTCTGTATTCAGAAATACCAGGGCTTCCCAGGTGGTGCTAGTGGTAAAGAATCCGTCTGCCAATGCAGGATACGCAAGAGACCAGGGTTCAATCCCTGGGTCCGATCCCTGCGGCGGGAAGATCCCCTGAAGGAGGAAATGGCAACTCGCTCCAGTATACGTGCCTGGAAAATTCCATGGACAGAGGAGCCTGGGGCCACAAAAAATCAGACACAACTGAGCGACTGAACAGGCCACAACTGTGAGATGGAGATTTCACTCCTGATCTCGAACACTCTGCTTTTTTTTTTATTTTTCAGAAAGGAGACACCCCAGGGGCAAGTCTGGGGAGTGTGGGGATCCCGAGAAGATGCCACTGGACTTGGGCCATGAACAACAGGTGAACAGGATTTTCCCCAGGACTCCTCTTTCTGATAGGGTGTGGGAAAGTGTTCGAGATAGAGCAGCGTGACCCAACATGGTGTCAATGAGCACCATGTGCTTGGGAAGTGATGGGCCCTCAACGCCCAAAGGTGACCAAGGAAGCGGGTGGTTAAAGCTGCACGTGGAGGTTGATGCTAAAGGCCATGGCAGGGAGGTGAACTTGATTCACTGATGGGAGCCTCCAGTGTTTTTTAAGCGAGGGCACCATGCAGTTGGGAATGTTTTAGGGTCATCACTCTGAGCATGGTGGCCATGGAGGAGCAAGCACATAGGACAACAGAGGACTACATGGGAAGGATTAACTGGGCAGTGGTGGTGAGAACGGAAAGAAGGGAATTATTAAAGAGATGATCCTAAGGTGAAATGGCAGGATGCTGGGGGTGAGAGGGAGGGCACAAGGCATCTAGCTTCAAGCTTTGGTGAATATGTAGACAGCGATGTCTTTAACCAAAATGTGGGCTACAAGTGGGAGGAGTGCTTGAGCTCACATTTGGACTTGCTGAGTTTCCGTGTTTATGGGACATATAAGGATACCGCCCAAACCCAGGCCTCCCTTGGGGAATATACATCTCATTAGAGTTAAATCACTTTTCCCTGTCTGCCTGTCTCCTCCCCACGAGAATGTAACCTCCCAGAGGGAAAGATTGAAGGCAAGAGGAGAAGGGGACGACAGAGGATGAGATGGCTGGATGGCATCACCAGCTCGATGGACAGGAGTTTGAGCACGCTCTGGGAGTTGGTGATGGACAGGGAGGCCTGGCGTGCTGCTGTCCATGGGGTCACAAAGAGTAGGACACGACTGAGCGACTGAACTGAGAGGGAAGCCACTCTCCTTTATCTTGCATCTCCTGTGCCCCTGGAGAGGGTACAGCCGGTTTTGCTGCATCAGTGGTTGTCTAGGTAAGTAATTGAGCAACAAAATGCATGCAAGGAAGAGGGAGAGGGAGGGAGAGGGCGAAGAGCAGGGCTCTGAGGACCACCAGAGAAATTAGTTGGGAAAAAGGGAAGCCAGGGAAGGTACTGGCAAGGAGCGAAAGAGAGGAGGCAAGAGATCCAGTCAGCAAATGCATCGATCCCAGTTCTTCCAAGTCAGCAGACAGAGCGGCCGCAGCAGCAATGAGTCCCTTGGACGCAGTCCCTGGATGGAAAGCCAGCACCGGCCTGCTCACCCAGACCGTGTGGGCTGCAACAAGTCAGGACTGGTTCTGTCCCCTTGTGCAGTCTGCTCCCTGTAAACAGCCCCTGTGTGCAATCCAGCTCCTATCGCCCGAGCTGTTTTCAAAACATTGGGAAATGACCAGAGAGAGGAATCATACACTCGGTTCCTTGCCACACCTTTCATATCGTACTGATGGAGAAAAAGTTTCCTAAGTATTATTAACGACCTGAAAGATTTCACTAAGTGGAGAGACCTGATGAGGGATTAATTTTTACTAATGGAGCTCCTTGGGACAGCTGTAAAAATCAACAGCCCTCCAGATGAGAGTGAGACCCTCGGTCCTCTGACACTTAGTTGAATTTCTTGGTTTTTAATGGATTTGCTTAACGTGGGAAGCCTCCTGTGATGGTCTTTGTTCTGGGGACTAGGAGCTGCTAGACAATTAACTGATTGTTTTACTGATGGATATCTAATTTTTTGCTGTTGTCATAAAACCAAAGTAGCAGCAGAAAATGTAGAAAACGGAAAAAAAAAAATTCCCCGAACCCTGCCCCCATCACAAACGTCTGATCACAATTGCACATTTCCAGTCCTCTGCCCTCAGCAGATAGTTTTGTAGTTGTAAACACTGAGGACATTGTGCCCTGCTTTTTTTCACTTAACATAATCTGATTCTCTTTTATGAGCAATGAAATTTGATACAAGGTGCTGCTCACACAGTTTTTTTTTTTTTTTTTTGAAAGACCATCATTGCAAGGATTGGTGAGTATTTTCTAAGCCCCATCGACTTCAGGGAATCAGGAAATTAAACTTTTTATTTATTGGTCTTTGACTTTCCCATAAATGGACACAGTTCTACCTTGTTTGACTGCGCTGTAAAAGCAGGCACGGGCTGAACGAAGGCCACGCCGATGAGTAATTAGGCAGCAGGCAGAGACCGGGCAGTGCTTTATGGGCCCATTAGTACTTGCCCAGCTGCTTTCAAGGTTCCAGTCTGCAACCTGGGCGTTAGGCACCTTTAGTTTCTTCAGTTTAAAAAAAAAAAAAATGACCTACTTGTTTTTTGTTGCTGTTGTTTTTGTCCAAATATTTAAAGACATGAACTGATCTCTGCAGTCCTTTAAAGGAAAGGAGAAATGGTATTTGTTACATATGTGATTTTTTTTTTTACTGTGCTGGGTCTGTGTTGCTGCTCGGCTTCCTCTAGCTGCAGTGACCAGGGGCTGCTCTCTAGTTGCAGTGCGTGGGCGTCTCACTGCAGGGCCTTCTCTTGTCGCGGTTGGAGCACGGACTCTGGGGCATGCAGGCTTCAGGAGTTGCGGGTGGTGGGCTCAATAATTGTGGTTCCCGGGCTCCAGAGTGCTGGCTCAATAGCTGTGTGGTTGATCGGAGGCATGTTGAATCTTTCCGGATCAGGGATGGAACCTGTGTTTCTTGCATTGGCTGGCAGATTATTTACCACTGAGCCACCAAGGAAGACCCTGTGGGTTTTTTTTTTTTAACCCATGTTCTGGTCCCTCTATGAAATCACCATGATGGCTAGGACCCCGTGCACGTGTCCTGACAGCTGGGGGGCCTGTGTGTTCCGGGCACCACCCAGCTTCCATTTCAGCCAAACCAGCTGCACCTCCAAATTGCTCCATAAATTTCCCACCAGCAAGATCCCAGCCTTTGAGGTGGATTCTGTATGTTGGAGGGCAATGTCGCTGCCTCCTATGTGAGCCCTGAGGACATCCTCCCAAGGCAGCAGTACAGCTGGGGCGGTGGGTGGGCTTGGCTGATGGTGGCTACACAGTGTCTGTGGCCGGGACCTGGCAGTCCCCCTACTGGGACATCATGCATCATGACAAGGAGACCACAGAGGAGGAGGAGGAGGGGGTGAGGTGGATTCTGGGGCTGCTGGACGCTCCCTTGAAGACTCGGACTCTTCTGGTGGGCGAATGTGTGACACCGGCTGACATCAGCATTGTCAGCAGCCTGTTGGGGCTTTATTCACAGGTTCTGGAGCCTTCTTTATGCCAGGCCTTCCCTAATACCAACTGCTGGTTCCTCACCCACATGAACCAGCCCCAGTTCCGGGCTGTCTTGAGGGAACTGAAGCTCTGTGAGAAAATAGCCCTGTTGGATCCTAAACGGTTTGCGGAGAGCCAGCCTAAAAAGCACACCCCATGGAAAGAGAAAGGTTCTCAAGAAGCCACGTAGGGGCCCTAGGCGAAGCACAAAGAGGAGAAGAAGATGGCTGCCCTGCTCCCGAGGAGGAGCTGGGTGAGCGTGAGCAGGTGCTGGCTGCTGAGCTGAAGGCCAAGGACCCCTTTCTGCTCACCTGCCCAAGAGTGTACCTTCTTGTTGGATGGATTTAAGCACGAGTACTCCCATGAGGACATGCTGTCTGTGGTGCTGCCATATTGGGGAGCACTTTGATCAGGGTGGGATTCCCTGGTAGCTCAGATGGTAAAGCGTCTGCCCACAATGCAGGAGACCTGGGTTAAATCCCTGGGTTTGGAAGATCCCCTGGAGGAGGAAATGGCAACCTACTCCAGCACTCTTGCCTAGAAAATCCCATGGATGGAGGAGCCTGGTGGGCTACAGTCCATGGGGTCGCAGAGTCGGACAGGACTGAGCGACTTCACTTCACCAGATAAGGGTGGCTGGTCCCTGTGGTTGTCCGAATACCGCTTCCCAAGCCTCCCTGAGCTGCAGCCTTGTCACTAGGCTGTTCCAAGCCATGGACAAACTGAGGAAGAATGCCTTTGCCAGTGTCTTTCTCTATGGAACCAACCACAGCAGCTTCACTTCCGGAATCTGGGTCTTCCAAGGCTGGCACTTGCCTTTCTGTGGAGCCCAGATCAGCCTGTGGACCACAAGTCACATGTATGGTGGAGACTGGATGCTAGCAGTGAGGAGACCCAGATGGTGATTGGAGAGTACTTTTCCCAGAAAGAGGCCTTCCAGCACGTGGGCAAAGCCTTCAATCAAGGCAAGGCCTTCAAGCGAACATCTCTTGCCATTGCCTAGCTGCTGTACCTGCCCTTCAAGGAGAATGGGGGTCATTAAAGAAAACTGAACAATGAAAAAAAATAAAAGCTGTGTTCTGAATCTGATTAATCTTGCGTACACTTGAGTGCTTGGGGACTTGCAGTATAGATGAAGTAATTCATTCCATAAAGTCTCCCCAGCTTTCTGGAGTGTCTCTTTCATGCTGAGCGGGGATGGTGGTCTGACCTCCACCATTTTCGTGACATCCCCGAGAGCCTATGTGGTTATGACACACTCCTCTGAGAGCCCACTGGGGTTGTTCATCTTAACCAGAGTCCTGGGGGAAAAGAGGTTTTTGCCTTGGGCACTTTTCCTCGTGAAATGTATCTCTTCATATATATTTAGTCCAGAGCAAAAATTGTTATCGTCTCTACCTGTGATCACAGCTATTAAATAAATAACTAAAGGGAATCTATCTTCAGAGGAGAAAAATTGAGGAGTTCTTTTCCACCAGCGTGACCTCAATAAAACATTGTCATCTTTGTAGACCCATCTTTACTTACCTGCTGCAGCTTTGTAAAGCAAAACTATCGTTGCCACTTCTAGGATGGAAGATGTCCATTTTATTAAAATTCAGAAGGTTAAAAAATGCCCAGATCTGCAAACACTGGTTTAGTGGTTGGTGTTTTGAAACACTTCCTTGTTTGTCAGCGCAATACAGCGTTGGTGAAGGACAGACAGAGAACTAAGTGTTGTGACAAGGTCAAGGTGAAAGGAATGGATGGGATCCTGTCCCCAAGGCCCTGCAGCCTGGGAGGAAGATGAAGCAGATACTCAACAGAGCAGTGGGCTCAAGGCTCAGAGGAGAAAAAAGAAGCGCTACCTTCAGCTTGGGGTCAGGGTGGAATGGCATGGTCTTCCCTTAGCAAGGCTGGGTGAGGGGTCAGGCCACATCAGACCCAGCACCCACCCAGTGTTCCTCAGTTCTCTAGGAACTAATGCAATCCACTGCTGGGGCAAGAGAATTGCAACTTGGAACCTGACTTTGTGAAGATACAATGGCAAAGAGTCTTGATCATAGTGGGCACAACCCACAGCTCCATGTATCCAGGAGAAAAGACCTAGAAGGCGTCACCCTGCCAGCCTCACTGACTGGCCACTGGAGCCTTCCAGGTGGCTAGCTAGAGTGCCTCTGTAAAGTACTCACCCTGCTCCTGACACTACGAAAAACATTTTGCATGTATCCTCTCATGAATAAGATGATTAGATAGCATCACCAACTTAATGGACACGAATTTGAGCAAACTTCGGGAGACAGTGCAAGACAGAGGAGCCTGGCATGCTGCAGTCCATAGGGTCACAAAGAGTTAGACATGACTTAGCAAATGAACAAGAAAGGATCCTCTCATATGATCCTTAATCCTAGGAGGTGAGTTCTATAAGTAGTCCCAACAAAAGAATGTGAAAACCATACTTAGGAGTAACTTGTCCAGTTCTACAAAGATAATAAATAACTGAGCTGGGTACCAAAACTGTGCTCACCCAGTAAACTAAGACCACCCTTCATAATTGCTCACTGCAAAGGCATTCTGGACACTCCTTTGAAAGTCCCTTCCGATAAGGCCTGTATGCTGGGCAGGTGTATCTTGGGGCCTGGGGGTACAGCAGAGAGGTGGAAGGGCACAGTCCCCAAATGCTGCCAGCATCCAGGCCTGAGAATCTGGCCATGTCCTGGTGCCATCTTCTGTCCCAGCACTCTGCCCACTTTCTCACATTTTCTCCTGTTTTCCCTGCCCACCAGCCAGCACTCCTTCTTTAAGGGACTAATGAGCTTCGGAGCTGGAGTTACATTGCATCTCAGACTGGCCCCCCGTTTCCAGGGCTCTTTCAACCTCTCACCTTGGCAATGAATTTCTAGGACACTCAAATATTTACTCCTCATGTTGGCTCAACTATTTTATAAAGGTGATTTGTTAAATGAATAGCCAACTTAGATCCAGTTTCGATATCTTTGTAAATGATCCAAATATGCTCACGAATGCACTTTCCTCAGTCCTGTGCTCCAATTCTGTAAACCTGCTCCATGCATCGAACCACCGTTGTACTACTGTGCATGCACATTCGAGCGCGCACGCGCGGGCACACAGACACACACCCCACACCTGCTCCTGTGCATGCTCAGGTGAGTTCCTCTCCTTTCCTCACCTCTTCAGCAGCATCCTCAGTCCACTTGTCACTTCTTCAAAAGCTCTGGTGTGCTGACAGTGCGTTTCATTGGGTCTCACCAGAAGATCTTAGCCCTGGAATCAACCAGGGCTGAGTGAGTGAACCGATCTGGGTGGGACCCAGGCTCTGGCACTGCTGAAGGCTCCCCAGGAGATGAGATGGACAACCGGCCTCAGGAGCCTTGGCTGGCCTCCTCATGACCCCTTCCTCACTCCTGCCTGCAGGAACAACTTCACTGTCATCGTTTTCTCCTGTCTCACGCCTGACCTGTTGAACCTGTTAGGAAACCCCAATGTAGGATCATGGATTATCTAAATTCAGACCATCTCCCAGCTCCAGGGCCTCCTCCAGCTGGGGCCTTGCCCACCTTCCCCAAGGTCCCACTTGAGTCGTCTGCTAGAGGAAGACCCACCGTCCACCTCTCTGTGAGGACGTGGTCATTGCAGGGGGACTCAAGTCCTCCCTCTCCACCTGAAGATTTCTCTCATCTCCTCACACCCCCTCACGCCACGTACCCCTCACCCAGAGGCTCGACCCCCTTCCAGGCGCACCCCCCACCAGACAAGCGCCAGCCTTGCCTGCTCCTCCTCCATCTTTGGGCTTCCTGGTCCGTCCATGTCCATTCTCTCCTTTGCCTTGGTCTGCAAGCACCACTTTTTCCTATACTAATACAAATCCTAAAAAGTAAAAAAGTTGAGGGGGGAGGTCAGGGGCTCGAGGGGGACTCTGAAGACAGAACCAGAGAGGTGGCCATATGGGAAGGACTCAGATCAGCATCACTGGCCTTGAGAATGGAGGAAGGGGCCATACACTAAGCTTCAGGAAACTGGAAAGAGAGAGGAAATGGATTTTCCCCTGGGGCTTCTGGAAGGTAGGGGAGCCCTGCCCATACCTTGAGTTTTGCCCACTGAGAGCCATTTTGGACTCTGACCTCCAAAACTGTGAAGATAATAAATCTGCGTTGTTTTAAGTAAAAAAAAAATATATATATATATATATATATATATATATATATATATACTTCCGCTGACCTTTCCTCCATCAAGCTATCATTCCATCTCTTCCCTGCACATCCAGCCTCACCTTGAGTTGACCCTCTCCACCCAGCTGTCTGCCAGGGGGCTTCTCCTGTCTCCCCCAGGTACCTAGAACAGAACCCAGCTGCAACCACACTTGTCACCTTTTCCCCCAACCCAGAGCCTTTGTTCTATCTTGAATAGCTCGATTTATCTGAACAAGGGCTCAATGCTGCCTAACTTTACCCAAGAGCAAACTGTGTAACTTCACACTCCCAATTATAAGGTGGGAAAACAGCAGACCTAATTCCATCTGCCGAATAAACCCTCACAATTACTCTATTAATTCTTAATTTCACCTATCATTATGCTTTCAGTAAGTCAATGAATAAAACCAAAATAACTGCTTATATCCATAAGTAATCAAAATGTATTTAGTACTTTAGCAGTTTGTTTTTCTAATTTTCCTTTAATTAGCTGAGAAAGAATTAAAGTCAATTCCTCATCCCGCAGATAAAAAATTAGACTCGGCTTTTACCCTTACACATATCCAACTTTTAATGTACACAGGATACACAAATTCATAATTGTTCTGTAATGTAACATGTATCCAATATTAAACACATTTCTATGACATTTATCTTATCTCCCTGATCACAGATAATATAGTTATAATTATGCCCTTTCAAAGTATTATTGCCTGATCCACACTTAATCGGCATTCTGAGCTTGAAATCTTGGCTATTGCATGCAGGGATTGGAGGATGTTTTTGTCCTCTGATAATCTAGATCATGTGCATTTTGAGCAAGTATGGGTCTGTTACTGCCCACCCTTGTAGCCCAATGCCCAAAGAACGGGCTTGAAAAATAGTCATTGAATGATGGGTAAACACATAGGATGTTTGGGAATGTCTTATGTATGTTCACATTGGTATCCGTGAGAACGTGGCCCACAGAGAGTGGGGCAATTGAGAGGGGTGGGGACAGAGTCACATTAGAAATGAGCTGGAAATCAGCACTGATTCTGTTGGCTGACATATCCGCCTTAACCATCACCAACTCCATGGACATGAGTCTGAGTAAACTCCAGGAAATGGTGAGATGGACAGGGAGGCCTGGTGTGCTGTGGTCCCTGGGGTCGCAAAGAGTCGGACACAGCTGAGCGACTGAACAACAACAGATCCTGATGGGAGAAACCGAAGTCTCAGACTGCTCTGTATCAGCAGAGCCAAATCCTTCCTTTAGAGCTCTAGAATGTCACAGGTATTAGGCACTGGTTTCGATACAAAATATGCTTTGGAGGAACAATATGATTTCTCTGGCGGGCTTATGTCGAGACTTTCCCATCCTCTTTCGGAACTGCGTGTGATGACATTTGTTGGAGAAGGATTGGCTACACCACTCATGGCTGGTAACAGTCACAGAAGCTTAGAGGAAGGTTGTAACAGCAGGAGAATATTTAAGACAGCTTCAGTGTTTCTCTTTCAGCCTTAAGGAATAGATAGCAATGTGTTCTTGGGCAGAAGAGACTGTGTTCTGCTATGGTCCCGGATAACCCTGTGAACAGCTATATGGCACCCAGGTAATGACTGAGTTGTTCTCTCCTCGGGGAACTAGGGCTATCTGCTACTGATGATACAGCCTGCCTGGGGCCCAGGCGGAGTAGAAACGATAGTCCTTGTATCTGAACGCTCTGCTCCTATTTGGTGGGAGGCAGGAGATGCTCCTGAGCCTATATCCCCCAATTCAGGAACTCGGGGATCTGTTTGATTTCGATGGAGAGAGAGAAGAATGCATTTGAAGTTCTCTTGGTTGCTGTGTGCAGAAATCATACACTCCACCTCACAAACTCACCGATTTCATAGCGCCGTCGTCAAGCAAGTGAGTTACAGTTTTCTTCATCCCACTGTTCATCCAGTGAGTCAGGCTCTGACAGGGGGTTGATTCGTTGTTTAATATTCGGGGGGATTATTTTGGTATAGCCGCAACGTGTTTACTCAAATACTGTGTGTTAAATGAGATGTTTTCATTTGTTTTGATAGGTACTTATAAAGGCAATATACCGCATTTCACACTTACACAGCCCTTCCGAGTTCACAGCGCGGCACCCAGATTCCCGCAAAACCTCCCCTGTGTGTTTGGGACGCACCAGCCTTGTTTCACCCAGAGAAGAGCAAGGTTTGTGCAGCATTGTCAAGCCCCAGAACCCAGAGCCAAGCTGAAGGGGTCTTCCCCAGTCACTGGGACCAAAGATAGTGGGTGGCAGCAAAGCGCTCAGAGGAGGAAATTTATTCTTCTTGCTTGTTTTATGGTTCTTAGGGTGTTACCATAACAGCATGAATTCCTCCCTGAACTCAGCAGAACATATGGGAAACCTATACTTAGCTTATCATTTCAAACCCTTCCTCCCCCACACCCTTCTCTCCCCCTCCAGGAGGCCTCAGTATGGTACCAATTCTGTAGGTAAAATAAAAAATGTTGAATTGAGTGAAGTGGTCGCTCTTCCAGACTCATGGGTGAGCAGTGATGTGTCCTGAGCTTTGACTGGAGGTACAATTGAGCGCTAACCTGCAAAGACAAAATTGTTCTCACAGGGGTTGTCGTATTACATACAGAAGGAGAAACACAGTCACCACATCAGACTCAAGTGTGGAGCCACCAGAACAGATATGACTGTGGCCAAAAATGGCCAGAAAATATGCAATACACAGAGAGGGCACAGAGCAATCCTTACAATTGGCCATAAATGTCAAAACAGACCACACGAGAATGTGCTTCTCTGCTGAAAACCAGACAGTGTTTATGAGTTGATCTCATACAGGAAATCATCACACAGCTCTTTTAAACCATCGAGTCTAAGGGTCTGTAGATCAGATTTTTACAAGTACCAATTAGGATGTCAGATAGTTATGCACATGCCTTCAACACACACAGTAAGTAACTGAAGCTTCCTGGTTTGGGTCTCGAATGGATACAAGGCAGCATCACTCCAAACATTATTGAATTCTAAGCCGTCAGCTGTTCTTTTAGTGTCTAAGTCATTTCTAGGATGGCACAAGTCCAAGTCTAATTCATTAAAACCGAAGAAATCTATAAACACCTGCATGTAATTGATTAGTAAGTTGGGGTTTCTTTAACTGGTTGTTTATTCCTCTGTTCAAAACAACACACTAAAGCAAAGAACCAGCCATGGCACGTCATTGACATTTTGCCAAGTTATTAGACTTATTTTTGTAAAGTGGGTTATTTTATTTGGGATGTCAGCTTCAGAGCCCCTAAAACCTACCCCTCTGTTTAAGTGCTGTATTCTTTTGATCTTGGTTCATTGGACTGAGAATTGTGAGGGCCTTGGACAGCGTTGCTTTTTACATAGAAATCAACTGAGTGAAAAAGGACTGGTTTTAAGGGCAAATTATCTAATTTGTGTTTATGGAGATGGTAAATACACTCTTCACAGCCAAAGAGTAGAGGCTGATCTTCCCCCATTCTGATGTCCCTGCTTCACAGAATTGCTGATTTGGCTCTATATGCTTGTTTGATAATTTTTAAATTTCATCACCAGTACATTGAATGTGGTGGTGGGGGGCGTCGTTTTAGTTCTTTTTAACTGGAATATAATCACTTTACCATGTCGTGTTAGTTTCTGTCATACAGCAGGGATATGTGTCCACGTATCCCCTCCCTCCCCGAGCCTCCAGCCTCTCTGGTTGTCACAGCGCCGGGCTGGGCGCACCGTGCCATGCAGCGGCTTCCCACAGCTCTCTGTATCACACACGGTAGTATATATACCTCAGTGCTACTCTCTCAACTCGTCCCCTGCCCTGAACTTGAGAGTCCGGGACAGTGCAATCTCTGAGAGGCTTGCAAGCAGTCGCTTATTTTGAATATCTGCATCCGGGACCCAAGAAACAGGACTCGACACCAGAAGCCGCTCAGGTGTCATCAAATCTGCCTGTAAATAGAATCTGGCATTAAACCAAACAAGAACAAGGCATCTCTTCGAAACTGGGGGCAAGAGAGATCGCCAACAGTTTCCTGCAAAAAAGGAACAGTAAGTGGGAATGCCCTAGTTTAAGATATATAAAATGTTCCTGGATGGCCTCTTTATTTTAGTGTGTCATTTAAAATTTTTTATTTTTTTTTTCTGTTTGGCCACTGGGCTTCCCAGGTGGCACTAGTGGTAAAGAACCCGCCTGTCGATGCAAGACACATGACAGATTTGGGTTCGATCCCTGGATCGGGAAGATTCCCTGGAGAAGGAAATAGCAACCCACTCCAGTGTTCTTGCCTGGAGAATCCCAGGGACGGGGGAACCCGGTGGGCTGCCGTCTATGGGGTCGCACAGAGTCGGACACGACTGAAGCGACTTAGCAGCAGCAGCAGGATTTTCCAGGCAAGAATACTGGAATGGGTTACTATTTCCTTCTCCAGGAGATCTTCCTGATGCCAGGAATCTTTTCAACCCAGATATTGAAACTGCGGCTCCTGCCACGGCTCCTGCATTGCAGGCCGGTTCTTTGCCTCTGAGCCACCAGCGAGGCCCTATCAGTGAATTCTACCAGAAGTGGGGCCAAGGTGAGCTCAAACCCTCTCTCTTGGATGGGGTGTCACTAACTTCAAAGTCAACACAAAGAGTCTGGAATATTTGATTTGTCAAACATTATGTCGTTTTCAGAGTAAAAAATTATTATTCACTCGATTGCCCAGACATGGAATTATATATTACAGAATGAAAGCCAATGTTTAAGGATTGAAAAATGTACTCCTTTGCACATTGTGATCAACATCCTCTGAGCCTGCCCTGCCCGTGTCCCCCACAGGCCACACGAACGTGGATGTGACACAGTAGAAACACCCTCAAGGGGAGGGATGTGACCGGTATGGACAGAAACTTAGTCTTTCAGCGTCAGAAGACAGCTTTGAGGACACCCGTTTCCATTGCTCTCCTGAAGCATAGGAGATACTTTAGGTGGTTGACTGCTGCAGCATTCAATAATATATTGGGATACATATTTTAAAAAGTTCTTTCTTTTTCTATTCCATTCTAAACCTTCTGTTTGAATTGGGGAGAAAGCCTTGGGTTTGATGATAGTGTGTCTAAATCTCTAATCTCTAACATCCCTTTTCAAAAATCCGTGGAGAGCCCTCAGACAAGAAGTCTTGAGGTGTTTGGGTGGAATTTAATCACTCTGGGTTAGTTTTCCCATTGCATTTACTTTTAGTTACTTTCTATTGATGACAAATGATCTTGATTTTCTAGGAGATGAAAGGGAGGAGTAAGGTGTGCACATCAGGGATGGTCCAAACATGGTAACAATTCCAGGGGTGCTAGCATGAAGGCAGTGGATTTTGGAAGCACCCAGGACAGGCTCCCCTGGTAACTCAGCTGGTAAAGAATCCACCTGCAATTCAGGAGACCCCAGTTCGATTCCTGGGTCAGGAAGATCTCCTGGAGAAGGGCTAGACTACCCACTCCAGGATTCTTGGCTTCCCTGGTGGTTCAGATGGTAAAGAATCTTCCTTCACTATGGGAAACCTGGGTTCGATCCCTAGGTTGGGAAGACTCCCTGGAGGAGGGCATGGAAACCCATTCCAATATTCTTACTTGGAGAATCCCCTGGACAGAGGAGCCTGGCGGGCTACAGTCCGTGGCATCGTGAAGAGCTGGACGTGACTGAGTAACTCAGCACACAGCACAGCACCCAGGACACTTGGTGGGGGTGTTTATGGGGATCATCTGCCAGAGTTGGTCCACATGACGTTCTTTGTACCAAGCAGTGAACCAGAGCTGAGTCTACACCAAAGCAAAAGTACTGAGAATACATGGTTACTTGGGCTGAGGGGGCAGGGCACTGCCCCAGGGAAATGGCAAGAGAGGAGCTAAGAACGCTTTTCCAAAAGCAGAGCAGGTGGCTACACCCCAGGCAGTACGTACTGTCTCTCAGCCACCCTCACACCAACAGTGTGAAAAGAACATGCGCACTGCTCACATAAAACTCAAAACCACTCAGTGTTTGCACCACGCTAGCAAGGCAAACAGACATTGCAGTACCCAAGGAAGCAAAATGCAGAAAAATAACATTAGAATGAATAAAATTATTATCAGACAGAATTAAACATTTCATTGATAAATGAGAGCCAAACAGAGACCCTAAAAATTAAAATGTTATTTAGTTATAGGACAATCTTAGTTAGTACAATGGCTAAATAGCAGAATGGGTTGCGGAAGAGACAATTTGCAACCTAGAATACAAAGTTTAGAGGCTATTCCAGAATCCAGTGCAAATAGATAAACAAATAGAAAACATAAAGGAATATTGGAGAGTCGAGGGAGATAGGTCCAGATGTTTCAATATCCAGCTAAGAAGCATTCTAGAAGAAAAGGGGGAAAATGGAAGAGAGAAAATAATTGAAGAAAATTTTCTATAACAAAAAAACCCCTCAAAATTATACAATTTAAAATAAAAACCCAAGGATTCTCAAATTGAAATAGCCCACTGAATTTACAAGTATGCATATTGTGTAAATGTTAGACTTGATTAACCAATTAACAAGGTAAGTATAAACTATATATAGTTTTGTAGCCAGAAAAAGAGGCTACACACATAGAACACACACACACTCACACGGGTAAAGCTAGGAAAATCTGAATAAGGTCTGTGGGTTGTACCAGCATAAATCCCCTGGTTGTGATATTTGTGGCAGGTAGCATTCTAAGGGGACTCTGTGGACCCTCATTTTTGTGTAATCTAATGGTCTTGAGTGGGCAGAACCTGTGAATATAAAGCAATGTCATTCCCATACTTAAGTTATATAGAAACGGGGATTTTCCACATGTAATTAAGGCCCCAAGTTCATTGATCTTAAGTCATGAAATTTGCATTTTTGCCACAATAAATTACAGAGAGCACAAGCCTTTATCAAACACAGAACCTGCCCCACCACGATCTTGGGTTTCCCAACCTCCAAAATTGTGAGAAATCAATGTTTATTTTTAATAAGCAAACAAGCAACAAAGATATGGAGATTATCCTGGGTGGGTTAGATCTAGTCATGCGATCCCTTGAAAGGGTCAGGACTCTTCTGGTGAGAGAGGTTCCAAATGTGAAAGGGATTTGAACTCCTTCCCTGGTTTTGGAGTGGAGGGGACCATGCAGCAAAGAAAGCAGTAACTTCTAGGAGCTAAGAATGCGAAGACCATGATGGAGCTACACAGTGGTATTTGAAAGAAACAACCTTACCCGCATTTACAAGAAAAAAAGAAAGGCTGCAAAGAATTGAGCTATGCTTTCACCTTGAGAAGCTAGGGAAAAAAATCAAAATAAGCTCAAGAACAAAATTAGTAAACATGAAAGCACAAATTATCAAGATGAAAGGCAAACAACAACAACAAACATGTAGATTTGGTGAAGAGAGCAAAGATACGTGAGCAACACTCAGCATGTCAAAGACAGGACATAACTTTAAAGCATGAAAGAGAATATATTAAAGCACCAAAAATTTTAAAATCCATGTGAAACAGATGACTTCCTCAAAAAATAAAAATGTCCAAAACTAGGGAAAAAAAGAAATAGAAGCACCACACAGACTGATCTCCATAAAACCTATTGAAAAGATGTTCAAAGATACACACCTGTAAACTACAACAGGTCCAAGAGATTGCATGGCAAGTTCTATAGACATTTGCAATTTATATAAGCAGTGTCAGAGCACAATAAAAATAGGTTTTAAGATCCTAAATAAAATATTTGCATATCAAATCCTGGATTTAGCAAAAGAATAATACATCATAACCAGCTTGAGTTTGTCCTCAGAATGCTAAAATGGATCCATGTAGGAAAATCCATGAATATACATTATTATATTAACAGATTAATATAGAAAATTTACATGATCATCTCAATGAATACCAAAGTTTCATTTGCTATAATGTCACCTCATACATAGAAAGAACTACAACAAAACTGTTTAAATCATTCAATAATCTCAAACAAAAGGAGTCTTGAGAAAGGCATTATTTTGGTCTCTCTGCCTCAACGCACACCCTTAACAAAAACCAATGGTTCCAGAAGCCATTAAACAAGAGATTCTTACATTTTACTACATTAATATACATGCAAGGCTAAAACACAGTATACGCCGCACTGGTGCAAGATATTAATCACAGAGGAAAGTCTCAGGAGTGGGAATATGGGGGAGAGAGGGTGTATGTTTGCATTTGATCTTTGTAAAACTGATCTGAGAAATGAAGTCTATTAACATAAAAGTAAATGTGTCTAAGTTCATATATCAACAAAGAGGAATAAAAACAACCAGCTACAGAAAACAGTTGCAACATGTTTTCTATCTGTCTATCTCATAATCTGTTAGTGAAGTGGTAAGTTGAAGCACGGCCTCTTTGAGAAGTTTGAATTAAAATTTAAAATCCACATACTCTTTAATTGAACAAGTTTATTTCAATGAGTTTAACATATAGAAATATCACAGCTGAATGCAAATGTTTATTAATGCGTTTATTTCTAATTGTTTATAGTAGGAAAAGACTGTAAACTATCTAAATGGTTATCAAAAGATTAAGGGAGTATGACATATCCATGTAATGAAATACCAACCAGTCATGTTTCCAAAAGAGAAATAGATTTGTAAGTACCAAGAGAGAATGCCGTATTCATAAGAGTGGTTGGTGGTGGTGTGGCAGAAAGCAGCAGTGGCAGGTGGAATCATTGGTGCTTGTTAAGAGTAGGTGTGTTTGAGAGACAGAGAAGGAAAGTCCATGCCATAGCTTACCAAGAGAAGGCTGCATATTAAAAGAAGGTCAACAAGCAGATGAATAAAGAAGATGTAGTACTACTCAGCCATAAAAAAGAATAAAATAATGCCATCTGAAGCAACATGGATGGACGTAGAGATTATCATACTAAGTCCGTCAGACAAAGACAAATACTACACGATATCACTAATAAATGGAATCTTAAAAAAATGTGACAAATGAACTTATTTACAAAAAGAAACATATTCACAGACACAGAGAAAAATTACGGTTATCGAATGAGAAAGTGAGGAAGGGATACGTTAGAAGTTTAGGGATTAGAAGCTGCAAACAACTATATATAAAAAGACAAAGAACACGCTCCTACTGTACAGCACAGGGAACTATATTCAATATCTTGTATAATAATAAACTGTAATGGAAAGAATATGAAAAAGAATATACATACATATTATACCTGTATATATATATATGTGTGTGTGTGTATATATATATATCTGAATCACTTTGTTGTACACCAGAAACTAACATGACACTGTAATAAACTATACTTCAATTTTTAAAAAGTAATAACTTTTTAAAAAGGCCACAGAGTTGGCGCTGGGAGAGAAAATGGAGACTGGGAGTCAGGAGTGTGAAAGAAAATACTTTTTACCATTTATTTTTATTTAATTTGAAACTTTTCCCATGTACATATACTTAAAGATATATATCTTAGGGGGAAAAACCCAGGAAAGAAAGAATACAAAAGAATATTCTTACCTAGGTAAAAGTTGCCTATCTCAAACCCACAATAGTCAGATGTCAGAGGGACCCATTAGAATCAGCCCCAATAAATTCAGACATAAGAAAGCGTATGCACTATCTGTGCTAATATTCAAATTGTACCTGATGCAAAGAGATGGAGGGGGCCTATAAATTCTAGAAATTATATAAATTATCACATTCACAAATGATATAATTATCCACATAGTAAATCCAAAAGAATCAACTGAAAAATTAATAAGATTTTATTTTTATTTTATTAGAATATTTTTTTATTTATTCTAAGAAGTTTATCCAGGTAAATACAAGATTCACATATAGAAATCAACAGCCTTTTTTATGCATCAGATAAAACTAACCAAAAAGTATAACTTAAACACACACACACACATACATTCAGAATAGCCACATTTCAAAGTACACAGGAATAAACGTAGAAAAGAAACATCTCGTGCTTTTCTGACAAAAATTATACAACTTTATTAAAGAAAATAAAATAATATTTGAACAAATGAGGAGATAAAACATGGTATAAAGATGTCAATTCTTCTATAAATTAATATCTCAATTCAGGGAAATTCCTATCAAATTGCCAGTGGATTTACTTGAAAGCTTATTCTAAAATTCACCTAGAAAAGATATTTAAATAGAAACAAGTTAATTTTGATACAGAATGAGGGAGACAGTGTTCCATTCAAAGGGCAATAGAAATGACCCCTGAGTGGGAAAAGATGGTCTGCTTCGCTAATAGAGGAATGCAAAATAAGATAACAAGATAGTTTTTATCCTTAGATATCTTTCAATATCTAAAAGATAATTTTGGGGGGGAGAGAAACAAAAACTCAGATACTGTTGGTGGAAGTTTAATTAGTCCAGTCTTTTTTTAAAGGTGATTTGGGAGATTAAAAGCTGTGCAAGTAATTCCCTGGTGGTCCAGAGGTTAAGACTCCATCCTTCCAGTGGAGGGGTTGTGAGTTCAATTCCTGGTCAGGGAACTAAGATCCCACATGCTGCACAGTGCAACCAAATGTTAAAAAAAAAAAAAAAAAAAAACCATGCATACCATCCAATCCAGCAGTAACAAAGGTAACTTTCAGAGCTGACTCCAGAGTGCATGTCAACACCCACCCAAAGAGCCTGATCAAGCATGCCTTGTAGCACCAAGTCTTTCCAGCCCCAAACTAGAAACAATTCAAGTGCTCATTAGGAAGACAGGCTTTTTTTTAAACATGGCACATCCAACTTAGGGGATACAGTGCAGTAGTTTAAAAAGCAAACCAACCTATTCCTACTGACATTGCAAGAACTTCAAGATCACTTACGTACTTCAAGAACACGTGTTCTATTAAACAGTTTATGTTCAAAATCTGTACATAGCTGTGCACATACATGTGATTGTAAATGTACAGAACAAAAACAAACAGTGAGCTTTTTTTCTGGGGACAAGGATTAGAGATGCAGTAAAATCAGAGGGGACTCCAGCTTCCTCTATTTTCCTTGAAATTTCAAGATGAAAATGTAAGCCTATATTAATCATGTAGTTTTAAAACTCTCCCTGAAGTTAATGTGACAATTTTTAAATTTAAGCACATTTTCCTTTCAAAAATATTCATTTAAAATGTGTATATCATCACATATCTTTATTTTTTAAGGGCCTGAATATTTTTTCAACCTTATTAAAACCATTAGGATATTTTCAAGGTGGGGGAGTGGTATGGTTATCTGTTGCCATTCTGGTTTCTCTATATAAGGACTTTAATCTCTACATTATCACTGCAAGAAAACATCATCTCAGCATTACAGCACATGCAATCTACATCCTCTAAATAATTCTAAACAAATCTGATATCGAACATCAGTGCTGCATCAGAAAACACATACTTGTAGAATGTCCAACAAAATACCAATATATTGCAAAACATCAAGGATCTTCTGGAAGGGTTAGTGGAGAACTGGTCTTTTTGTTAATCAGGAACCTTACTTTTGGATTCTTTTTCCAAAACTCTGTATAGGTTTGCTGGGGCATAAATTTAAAAGTGTTCCATATCTCATGATGATGTCTTGGAAAGCGTCTGAAAATTGGGACCACCACAGCTTCCTTATAAACATATGATATTTGGTTATTTGAAAAGCCATCGAGACAAGATGGAACATAGTCACATGCCCAAAGATTGAAATTTCTTGAAACGTGTTGCCTTTTTTCTGGGGAGATCTTCTTACGTCCCAAGCCCTGGAGAAGGATCACAAGCAGATTAGGAGGAAGATATTCAAGGCCACACAGTTTGGAGGTCTTTAATAAAACCACCTCCATGACATCTTGTGTTTAAATGACCACTCTTACGGACTGCAAGGAGATCCAACCAGTCCATTCTAAAGGAGATCAGCCCTGGGTGTTCTTTGGAAGGAATGATGCTAAAGCTGAAATTCCAATACTTCGGCCACCTCATGTGAAGAGTTGACTCATTGGGAAAGACTCTGATGCTGGGAGGGATTGGGGGCAGGAGGAGAAGGGGATGACAGAGGATGAGATGGCTGGATGGCATCACCGACTCAATGGATGTGAGTTTGAGTGAACTCCTGTAAATGGTGATGGACAGGGAGGCCTGGAGTGCTGCGATTCATGGGGTCGCAAAGAGTCGGACACGACTGAGCGACTGAACGAACAAACAAACAGGATGCATCCTTTATCAGCTTGTGGGAGGCTGTAAATTGACACAACCTCCTGATCTTCACAGCCTTTCACTCCCACCCAAGGGGCTGGGCTTCTAGAGACACGGAGGATTGAACCAGAGAGACCCCAGCCTGGACAGCCAGGAAGCCCGAGTAGGTTCTCTACACCCAGGCAGCTGTATCCACCTCAGGCTGCATCCCCAGCACTCAGTGGGAGGGCTCTTACTCAGGAGATCTGAGGATTCTCTCCCATCCCAGAGGATTCCCAGTGAAGGAAGCAGCACCTGGGTCTCTACCCACAGGCTTCCTCCTCATATCTTACTAATGTGGCCATTAGAAAATTTACAAATTACATATGCAGCTCGAATATGTATTTCCATTGCACAGTGCTGTGTTAACCACCACCAACCAGCGCCATCAGACTTGTTTTTTTTCAGTGATGGGCAAACACCATCTCCAGGAACAAGATAACTGCAGTTAGTAGGGACTCCTTTATATCATGAAAACTCCCGATCCATTCCTTTGACACCTCCTTATGGGCCCTGGCTCTGCCGTCCAGAGACACACATAGGCAATCCCTCCTTCTCATGACAGATCTTCACAAAAAAAGCTCACAAATTGGACGGTTTATGGGAAAGCACTTCGATAAGCATGAAATTCACACACACACACACACAAAAAAAAAAAAAACCTAAGCAGAAGGGAGGCTGGTGTGGATTTTGAAAGCCATGTGGGAATTTGAGAATTTATGCTTTTCTTCCCCCCTTGGTAACCTGTTATGAGGATTTAAATTTATTCCAATTTTGAGGCCAGTCCTCAATCTTCACCAGGTCTCAGAAAATCAAGAGCCCTGATCTGATGTCGCTGTTCATTTTTTAGCAATGTGGAGAGAAATACTCACAGAGTCAAGGTAGGACCCAGAGTCCTGAAAGCTGTGACGATTGTCATGAGCAGAGAAGGGGAAGTTGTTATTTACTGCTTGCTGGAAAAGAGCGAGGGGAGAGAGAAAAAGGCACACATCAGAACCACAGCAGGCTTCCAGAACCTGCCTACAGTGGCCTGGAAGGAAGACGGAGGAGGCAAGTTGATCTTTAAGTGAGAACTACACCCATCCACAGCGATGGAGCAAACAGCACAGGGGTGAGGGCTGAGGTGTGTACATCAGCTCAAGGCTTTCAAACTCCACTTCCTTGACAGCTTTCTTAAAATTATAACAAGTTCTCTTTAAAATACCTTATTGAGAGGCAAGTAAAGGAAAGTCAGTAGGCATGGAATTGAAGGCTAGAAAGGAATTCTGAAGCTATCTTCTTCATCTGGCCAATAAGGATCCTAGTAGACCAGAGCTCTCTGCTTCAGGGCTGCTAAGTGTGAAGTCAACCCTGCTTCTACCACCAGCCATTTGCAGCCCCTTAAGCTGCTCATGAACTGGCCAGGGAGGTAGAACATGTGTGTTAAGAGCTCTGTTCATAGAAGAGTAACTTTATCATCTGGACCAGGAGGTAGTTCCTTCTAGAGAGTATTTGAGGAGCCATGGTGATCAATCATGAAGTGAGGATGCTGCCAGAATGTCGGGATCCAGGGAGAGCTAGTGAGCAGTTCCCTCCAAGCAGTACCACCCACTTGGAGAGCCACGGGGGCTTGTGGCCAGCACCCTGGACTCACCTTCTCCCGCACTTTGTAGATTGGTGGAAGCTTCTCCTCCACTTGTCGAGATAAACGTGGACTGTGGGACTCTTTCAACATCGTACTTGTGATGGATTCTGGCGTCTTTTGTGTTAGTCCAATGTGAGGGAACTGGAAAAACAGCACACGCCTTGATTAAAACCAGACACATCTGAATCTCAAAGCCAAGTATCAAGGCTTCCTCTGTAAAAGGATTAAAATGCAATTTGGGTGCTTCTGGCATGCGATGGAAATGGCATAATTTTCATAATTTTCAAGTATCCTTTCCAAGACAAAAAATATTGTCATGGCCCAAGGCCACCACTGCCGGCCGTTTCAAGTTACAGGGGCCACCCTGCTGCTTGGAGCCTGGAAATTGTTTCGTGGCCTGGTAAGGGGGGCGGGGTGCGGTCCCATGAGAGGGAGCCAATAAGCTCCAAGGAGACAGTGTGTTATTTGAGATCTTCCTGGTGGTCAGGGAGTGCCCTATACTTGGGGCCAAGCATTCAGCCCATGTTTCCAGGGGTGAGCCAACCTCCTGCAGGTAGGGGGTGCACCTTAGGGCACGGGAAGGTGAGAAGGGTCACGTTGAGTCTCTACAGAAAATGTAGGATGGAAGGCAATGGCACCCCACCCCAGTACTTTTGCCTGGAAAATCCCATGGACGGAGGAGCCTGGTAGGCTCCAGTCCATGGTGTCGCTGAGAATCGGACACGACTGAGCGACTTCACTTTCACTTTTCACTTTCATGCATTGGAGAAGGAAATGGCAACCCACTCCAGTGTTCTTGCCTGGAGAATCCCAGGGACGGGGGAGCCTGGTGAGCTTCCGTCTATGGGGTCGCACAGAGTCGGACACGACTGAAGCAACTTAGCAGCAGCAGCAGAGGGTGGGAAGATTATTTGGATGCCAGGGGTGAGCTGGGAGTGGGCTTTCACATCTCTCTGTGAACAGGAGGGAAAGAAACAGGACTGGATCGAGGGAGGTGGTCCCAAAGAGGGTCTAGACCAACCCCATAGGGACCTCTAGACACGGAGTGGCTTCTCAGAGTCGGCCTGATGGAGTGAGAGGACTGGACCTTTGAGTGCTCTTGTCCATCAGTCACTGGGTAGGAGAGGACGGTGGAGGACCCAGGAAGCAACTGACCTTGAGGAAGCAGCTCTTTTCAGCCAAGGAGTCTCTAGGATTGGACCCCTCCCCTCACCAAGCCACACTCTCAGCAGCTAGGCCAGGAGTCCATTCCCAAAGAGGGATGTGGGCCCTGCTTGATGGCCACTGTAGCTCACCCCAATTTTACATAAACAGCACCTCTTAAAAGCCACTCCTACAAAGTGGCCTTTGAAGTGGCGATCTCTAGGAGAGAAATATGAATGGAAACTAAGATACAAACAGAAGGCAAGACCCCAACTCAGCAAAAATTCTTGCAAAGGGAGGTAACATAATGTGGGGGTGGGTCACAGACAATAGATTCAATGTCCTTGGGTCCAATCCCAGTTCTCTCTCCTAGAAGGCGAGCCTTCCTCAAGAGACTTAATTTTTTCCAGATCCCAGTTTCTTTATCTGTAAAATGGGAATAATAATAACCTACTTGATAGAGTGCATGCATGCTAAGTTGCTTCAGTCGTGTCCAACTCTTCCCAACCCCATGGACTGTAGCCCACCAGGCTCCCCGTCCATGGGATTCTCCAGGCAAGAATACTGGAGTGGGTTGTCATGCCCTCCTCCAGGGCATCCTCCCAACCCAGGGACTGAACCTGTGTCTCCTGTGGCTCCTGCATTGCAGGTGGATTGCTCACCATTGAGCTCCTGGGGAAGCTCCACCTGATTGAGTAGATGTGATTAAAAGAGAAAAATGCATGCACCCAGAGAGTGTTCACTAGCTGTTGACAGGTTCTATTCTTGCTCACAGCTGTCCCCTCCCTTATCGCCAAGCCCACTGTCACACCAAAGGCCAGTCCTTCCTTGTCTTCGGGATTACAATGACATTGGTTAACACTGTTGTTTTCTCCCATTCCTTCTCAAGTCATGATATAACTGTACATATAACAATGGCTTTTGTTTAATCTCTGCACAAGAGCGCATTCAGTATGCTACTATTTATGTCAAAAGGTGGAGAGATTATGTCATCTGTATGGTATACTCAGTGGGGCACTGTTGGCAGAGAAAATGAGAAGCAATGGTTTATACGACACATAGCAATATGGAAAAGAAGAAACAGAATGAGCTCTGTAACCCAACACTATTTACGGAAATAAATAATCCATGCACACATAACAACACTACATAATTTACAAGAATACATCTCAGTAACAGAGTTCCCATTAAACATGTGTGAGTGGCTGCCCATGGGGCGAGCAGAGCAGGAACAGGGATCAAGGGCAAGGAAGCGACCAAATGAACCAGTCAACGTCATATGGACCGGCCCTGCTATGGATGAATGACAAGGTCACTTTGGAGGAGGGCACCAGGGAAAAGGAAGGCTTCCTTGCCATCGTTTAAACATTTCTTAATTGAGTGCATCTGTTTCCAAGGCAAACCATTCAATGTCACAGTAATCCAAGTCTATGCCCCAACCAGTAACGCCGAAGAAGCTGAAGTTGAACGGTTCTATGAAGACCTACAAGACCTTTTAGAACTAACACCCAAAAAAGATGTCCTTTTCATTATAGGGGACTGGAATGCAAAAGTAGGAAGTCAAGAAACACCTGGAGTAACAGGCAAATTTGGCCTTGGAACACGGAATGAAGCAGGGCAAAGACTAACAGAGTTTTGCCAAGAAAATGCACTGGTCATAGCAAATACCCTCTTCCAACAACACAAGAGAAGACTCTATACATGGACATCACCAGATGGTCAACACCGAAATCAGATCGATTATATTCTTTGCAGCCAAAGATGGAGAAGCTCTATACAATCAGCAAAAACAAGACCAGGAGCTGACTGTGGCTCAGACCATGAACTCCTTATTGCCAAATTCAGACTGAAATTGAAGAAAGTAGGGAAAACTACTAGACCATTCAGGTATGACCTAAATCAAATCCCTTATGATTATACAGTGGAAGTGAGAAATAGATTTAAGGGCCTAGATCTGATAGATACAGTGCCTGATGAACTATGGAATGAAGTTCATGACATTGTACAGGAGACAGGGATCAAGACCATCCCCATGGAAAAGAAATGCAAAAAAGCAAAATGGCTGTCTGGGGAGGCCTTGCAAATAGCTGTGAAAAGAAGAGAAGCGAAAAGCAAAGGAGAAAAGGAAAGATATAAACATCTGAATGCAGAGTTCCAAAGAATAGCAAGAAGAGATAAGAAAGTCTTCTTCAGTGCTCAATGCAAAGAAATAGAGGAAAACAACAGAATGGGAAAGACTAGGGATCTCTTCAAGAAAATCAGAGATACCAAAGGAACATTTCATGCAAAGATGGGCACGATAAAGGACAGAAATGGTGTGGACCTAACAGAAGCAGAAGATATTAAGAAGAGGTGGCAAGAATACACAGAAGAACTGTACAAAAAAGAGCTTCACAACCCAGATAATCATGATGATGTGATCACTGACCTAGAGCCAGACATCCTGGAATGTGAAGTCAAATGGGCCTTAGAAAGCATCACTACGAACAAAGCTAGTGGAGGTGATGGAATTCCAGTGGAGCTATTCCAAATCCTGAAAGATGATGCTGTGAAAGTGCTGCACTCAATATGCCAGCAAATTTGGAAGACTCAGCAGTGGCCACAAGATTGGAAAAGGTCAGTTTTCATCCCAATCCCAAAGAAGGGCAATGCCAAAGAATGCTCAAACTACCGAACAATTGCACTCATCTCACACGCTAGTAAAGTAATGCTCAAAATTCTCCAAGCCAGGCTTCAGCAATATGTGAACCGTGAACTTCCTGATGTTCAAGCTGGTTTTAGAAAAGGCAGAGGAACCAGAGATCAAATTGCCAACATCCGCTGGATCATGGAAAAAGCAAGAGAGTTCCAGAAAAACATCTATTTCTGCTTTATTGATTATGCCAAAGCCTTTGACTGTGTAGATCACAATAAACTATGGAAAATTCTGAAAGAGATGGGAATGCCAGACCACCTGATTTGCCTCTTAAGAAATCTGTATGCAGGTCAGGAAGCAACAGTTAGAACTGGTCATGGAACAACAGACTGGTTCCAAATAGGAAAAGGAGTACATCAAGGCTGCATATTGTCACCATGTTTATTTAACTTATATGCAGAGTACATCATGAGAAATGCTGGACTGGAAGAAACACAAGTTGGAATCAAGATTGCTGGGAGAAATATCAATAACCTCAGATATGCAGATGACACCACCCTTATGGCAGAAAGTGAAGAGGGGCTGAAAAGCCTCTTGATGAAAGTGAAAGTGGAGAGTGAAAAGGTTGGCTTAAAGCTCAACATTCAGAAAACGAAGATCATGACATCTGGTCCCATCACTACATGGGAAATAGACGGGGAAACAGTGGAAACAGTGTCAGACTTTGTTTTTCTGGGCTCCAAAATCACTGCAGATGGTGACTGCAGCCATGAAATTAAAAGATGCTTACCCCTTGGAAGGAAAGTTATGACCAACCTAGATAGCATATTCAAAAGCAGAGACATTACTTTACCAACAAAGGTTCGCCTAGTCAAGGCTATGGTCTTTCCTATGGTCATGTATGGATGTGAGAGCTGGACTGTGAAGAAGGCTGAGCACTGAAGAATTGATGCTTTTGAACTGTGGTGTTGGAGAAGACTCTTGAGAGTCCCTTGGACTGCAAGAAGATCCAACCAGTCCATTCTGAAGGAGATCAATGCTGGAATTTCTTTGGAAGGAATGATGCTAAAGCTGAAACTCCAGTATTTTGGCCACCTCATGCGAAGAGTTGACTCATTGGAGAAGACTCTGATGCTGGGAGGGATTGAGGGCAGGAGAAGAAGGGGACGACAGAGGATGAGATGGCTGGATGGCATCACTGACTTGATGGGTGTGAGTCTGGGTGACCTCCAGGAGCTGGTGATGGACAGGGAGGCCTGGCGTGCTGCGGTTCATGGAGTCGCAAAGAGTCGGACATGACTGAGCAACTGATCTGATCTGATCTGATTACATTGTCTCATTTTCCACAACAGAAATAATCGTCTTTGGTTTTGATTAGAGTTATAATACTTGCTCATGGTTTTAAAAGTTCAGACAATAAAGAAAAACACAAGGAAGGAATCCCATGCAGATTGTATCAGACTTCCCAGGTGGTGCTAGTGGTAAAGGACCCGGCTGCCAATGCAAGAGATGTAGGAGACGTGGGTTCCATCCCGGGGTTGGGAAGATCCTCTGGAGGAGGCCATGCCCACCCACTCCAGTATTCTTGCCTGGAGAATACCAGGGACAGAGGAGCCTGGTGGGTTACAGTCCACGGGGCCACAAAGGGTCAGACATGACTGAAGCAATTTAGCACACACACAGGATTGCATTATAAATGTGATTTCAAAAAATTACAAATACCTTAAAAAATTTAACAGTTAACTTTTGGGAATTCCCTGGCAGCCAGTGGTTAAAAACACAAAAACAAACACAAACCCAGTAACTTTCGGTTACCCTCTCCTTCCTCTTCTTGTCATCCCAGATAAAAAAAAATAATACTAGCTCTCATATATTCCTTGACAAACACCTGTACCTACGAAGGGGATGTACACTGCTGTACAAAAATTGGACCATATAACTCATACTATTTTGTACCTCACTTTCCTTTTTTTCCATTTTTATTGGAGTATAATTGTTTTACAATATTCTGTTAGTTTCTGCTGTACAACAAAGTGAATCAGCTATGCTGCTGCTGCTGCTAAGTCACTTCAGTCATGTCCGACTCTGTGCGACCCCATAGACGGCAGCTCCCCCAGGCTCCCCAGTCCCTGGGATTTCCTTCTCCAGTGCAGGAAAGTGAAACTGAAGTCACTCAGTCGTGTCCGACCTAGCGACCCCATGGACTGCAGCCCACCAGGCTCCTCCATCCATGGGCTTTTCCGGGCAAGAGTGCTGGAGTGGGGTGCCATAAGCATACATATATCCCCTTCCTTTTGAGCCTCCCTCCCACCTCCCCACCCCACCCCTCTAAGTCATCGCAGCACCAAGCTGAGCACCCTGTACTCTACAGCAGAACTTGCTTTTCTTGCTTAACACTGTTTTTCTTGTAGTTCAGTTGCTCAGTTGTGTTCAGCTCTTTGCGACCCCGTGGATTGTAACACATCAGGCTTCCCTTCCTTCACTATCTCCTGGAGTTTGGTTAAATTCATCACTTAACAATATACCATATAAAACTTTCAGAGTCAACCTATCCATTTCTAATTCATTCTGTATTATATATACATTTTTTAATGTTTTTAAAGCAATTTTCAAGTAAGTATGAATAATACAAAGGGCCTCCAAACTCAGAGCCTTTTCCTTTTCTCTACCTCCAATCTGCTTTTCCAAGTTATGGAGAATCAGGCCATGGGTAGGGAGTGTTTCTACATCTAGAACGGTTCTTCTCACCAGCTGAATGACAACTGACTTGAGTTCATGTGTGTTCTGCAACACTATGGACTAAATCACTGTTAAAAAAAACAGCTCTAGCATTTTCATTTCGCTCTTTTAAAATATATATTTAATGGCTATAACATGATAGCTGTGAAATAAACCCTTCTGTTAGATATTGTAACCATGAAATATAGCTTTTTAACTAGTTGGCAGTGAAATTTTTGCTGCACTCAATCACTCAATGACTGAAATATTAAACAGGAAGGGGAACGTGTGTGCAGAGTGCCTTTTCTACTAGGCAACAGCCAGATCACCACCAGCAAGGTCAACTGTGAAATGACCGTCACCTCCAATGTGGCAATTACTGTCTCCCAAATGGGCTGCTGCTGACGCAAAACCAACAATTTCTTTAATTTTCCCAACTTGTCTACAAGTTCCTTAGGGAAACTGCATGTCAGCACTGTTCTTTTTACTCTCTTAGGTGCCGGCAGCAGAAAGGAGACCCACACCGTAGGCTCTGGTTAGACTTTGGGGAGATAAAGTCTTTCTTCTAAAAGTGGTTCCTGGTACATTCCTAGGATCCCCAGTTGGAGACACCACGCTCTTTCTCAATTTCTCCCTTATTATATAGAACACTGACTTTGGAGTAGCAACACGGCTGGTTTAAAAAATCCTTCCCGAGGACGTCCTTGGTGGCCCAGTAGTTAAGACTTCACACTTGCAGTGCTTCCACTGCAGGGGACGTGGGTTCAATCCCCGGTCAGGAAACTAAGATCACACTAAGATCGAGGCTTGGTCAAAAACATAAAACCCTCCTCCAACTCCCTTGCAGCTAAATTGGACATGTGACCCTTGAAATGAAAGCCAAAGTCTGTGGGTGGGGCTCCTGGGAAAGCGATTGCTTTCTCCAGGAAAAGGGGCGGATGCAACTGACAGGCGCCTTCTATCTTTTTGCAATTTGACTTTCTCCTCATTTACTTGCCTGAGCTGATACCACACTGAGCGTGATAGGAGAGGCTGAGAAGAACCTGGGCCTCCAAAGACATCCCAGGGCATCTGTACCAGCCCTGAATTGCCTCCTTCTGCCCTGGTTGTTGATTCCAGGCAGGGCCCTGGGGGCCTCCAGGCCCAAAGCCATTCTGTGTCCCCCCATTTCTTTGATGACAGGAAATAGGTTTTCTTCAGCCTCCAAGACTTCCCTGAGTTCTAATGGGCAGACTCAAGCAATTGTTAATTAGGGAAGGGAGGGGACGGGAGACCAGGGAGAAACAGTCAGGAGAAACGACAGTGTAGCCTTGGGGCAAGGTCCTGGTTCCCCACTGAGGGACGCACACCACAGCAGCTTTGAGCTCCTTTGCAAATACTGAAACCCCTCCGGAGGGAGAAGTCAGTGGTTTACAATGGTATGCAGCCCACAAGGGCATCGATCTCAGACTGGTTGGACCTGAAGGTCGATGATGCTGACGCGCACTTAGCTCACCACCAACCCATCAGAAGAACGTCCACAAGCCGATCACACCCTGTTTGATCCATTACTATAAAACTTCTCACTATCCTCTCCAAGCTGGGACATACGTTTTCAAGGCAGGAGTCCACTGTGTCCCCCTTTGCCTGGCAAAGTTATAAAGTTATCCTTTTTTACTTCACCCAAAATCCTGTGTCTGAGATTCGATTCAGCACTGGTGCACAGAGCAGCTGAGTTTTCAGCATCACTGTTACTCGAGGAACACAAACCCTTTTCTGGTGAAGGCGCTGTAGTCAGCTTTTTATAATAATATTCAGTCAAACATAATCCTGATACTGTAGATGATAAAAAGAGGCCAAGCTCTTTAGTCTGAGAAGCTTACGCCTGTTTCTTCCTGACCAGTTAGTGTATATCATTCACTCTACTTCCCCTCTCACTTTCGCTGCCAGGAAACTCAGTCAAATTTGTTTGACTCCAGATATCTATTGTTTAAGCCATATGGCCTGTTGTTACATATTGTATATATTTTCCATTTTCTATGTTTCTATGTTATATATTTTCCCAGTCTCAGCCTCTTAAAGTATATTTAAACTGGTTCTGAGGTTTTATTTTTATATACCTTATACTTTATTTTGAATATTTTCCATTCATTACTTTAAACCTTTGTGGAATGGAGCAGGCTATGCAACAGGAAAGAATATCAGTATAAATATATATCCTTTGGGGTCTGCAGGGGATTGGTTCTCCTCATCCCATCTTGTGGGTACCAAAACCCAGGGATGCTCAAGTTGCTCAGTTTCCCTTTGTACCTATGGCTTATGCATGGTGGACACACGTACTTATATCACATATATATATATATATATGTATGTATATAATGCATATAATAGTTAGCAAGGTGCTTCCATGCATTATGCTAAGCACTTTTGTATCAATTGTCCATTAATCCTCACCATGGCCTCTAACCTTGGTATATTATGCTTCTATTTAACAGATAAACAGACTGAGATTAAGGCTTCAGGCTCCAATTTTCCAAGATATTTTCCATTTTTTTTTTCCTTTTAAACAAATCTTTAAAAAGTTTTCTATGTATTACTGCCCTAAAAGAGGTTAGTACCACTGTTTTCTGTGAAACAACCAGTGGGGAAAAAAGACAAAGATACCAGGTCCATGGAATTTATATTCTAGGAGAGAGAGAAAAGTCACACATATAATAAATTAGTATGTCAGAAGATGCATGCATGCCTGCTAAGTCACTTAAGTCGTGAACAGCTTTGTGTGACCCTGTGGACTGCAGCCTGCCAGGCTCCTCTGTCCATGGGATTTTCCAGGCAGGAATACAGGAGTGGGTTGCCATGCCCTCCTGCAGGAGATCTTCCCAACCCAGGGATCAAACCTATATCAGCAGGTGAGTTCTTTACCACTAGCGCCACCTGGGAAGCCCATGTCAGAGGATAGACGTTATGAAAAATAGAAAAAGCAGAGAAACACAGCAATTACTACCTCCTGGACATTCATAAGATATCAGTCTGCTGAGTGGTTTATGCACAGACTAATTTCATTTGATCCTCCAAGAATCGGATATGAGATTGCCATTTCACAGGTGAAAAACTGACACGGGATGAAGGGATTTGTCAGACATCATACTATGGGAAGTAGCAGCAGTAGGATCTGAGCTCAGTTCTGTGCCTGACCACACCCCTGTGGCCTGAGAAAGGCGAGAGAAGGTATCACCCTTCTTACCCATCTTCCGTCCTTGTCTAGGGGTGGGTTGAAGCGTCTCCCTTTGACCATTTTGTGCAGAAAACTGAAGGGGGCTGAGACTGGCGCTCTTATCCCTCCGTGGCCTCCTGAGCTGTGCGCCTGGGAAGTCACTCCTCCTTGTTCCTGGCCTCTAATTCACAGGCTCTACCTGGAAGGGAAGTCCGGGAGTGGTCCCTGTTGTCATAGCATCAGAGCCCACCCATCACAATGGGGCAGGAGCGTGGGTCCTCCAGCCGCCCGCGGGCTCCTGCTGCTCCACTGAGTGTGAGCTCCCGGGCCCCAGATGAGGAACCCCACACAAAGGCCAAACAGGCGGGGCGCCAGACAGTCCTGAGACAGTGGCCCACTCCACACCCTCCAAATCCTCGAGCGGACGACTTCTGTGTTGAATGTCTTCATGGTCACCATCTGCCCCAGCCTCTTGGTTTTCAGGGAAGTGAGCTGACTCTGCCTTGTCTACAGCACGGCGTGACACCGGGTCAGGACCCAGGTCTCCGCACGGGCTCCCTTCGAGGCTGCTTCCCTGCCCAGTTGGGGCTCACTCACTGCGCGTCCACCATGCTGCATGCAACTAAGACCATGAGGAAGAGGCAGTCCTGAGTCATTGTTCGGTGCCAGGCGCTGTGCTGAGCACTTTTCACGGTTTTATGAACCGCTGGTGTCTACAGCTGAGGAAACAGGGCCTTGTACTCAGTGGAGGGGGCGCCAGGCCAGAGGACATCTCCAGAGCTCGTGAGCCTTTCCTGGGACCAACTGGCCTCCCCAGGCTGTGGCGGCAGCTCCCGAGGGCTAGCCTGCCTCCAGGGCCCGGACATGCGCGTGCAGCCTCACTTCTCAGGGAGGTGATTCCCGCTTCCCTTCCTTCCTACCTTCCTTCCTTCCTTTCTCTTTCTTTTTCATTCTCTCTTCCTTCCTTCCTTCTTTCTCCATTTCTTTCATTTCTTCCTCTCCTTTCCATTCTCCTTTTTTAATGCTCTGTCTTGACCATTCTCTCAGCTACTCCACGTAAAAATAAGAGTACGCATCCACAGGAGACTCTGCCCAGCTCTCTTGGTAGGAAATTGTGTCCTCTTCCCTCTCTTCTCCTAATCATGGCCAGGGTGTCCTCACAAGGGACACGGGACCTCTCCTCTGGCCAGCACTGAGGGCCCAGGGCCTGGTGGCTCCTGGGGGAGATGCCTGGGGTGGAACACGGACCAAGACCAGGCAGGTGTGTGTAACCAGCTCCACTTACAGACGGGGGAAAGTGAGTCTCAGAGAGGTGAAGGGACTCAGTCACATCACACCGCTAGTCCGTAGAAAAGTCCACATGAGAACCCAGATGTGTCGCGGCCAGATTCAATGCCAGCATCAAACAGGATTCATTTCACTGCACTTCCCTGACCCTATCTGAATTAATGTGCAGTGAATTTACTAGGATTGCTTTTCATTTCACTTTTTCTATCTGCATTGGCCTGAATACACGCCTGCCTGTCAGCCACGATTCCTCCCCACGGTGAGCCTGGCAGGCCGGGGGGTCATTGACCCCTGTCACGTGCTCCTCTGCTGGCCCCTCCTGCCCAGTGGACGCCCTGCCACGGAGCCCAGCACAGATGGGGAGGAGCGATGAGGGCCGAACGTGGCTTCCCCCACATCCCAAGACTGAGAGTAAAGCAATGAGGAAGGAGCTAGCCAGAGACAAAAAAATCTAAATCCAGTGCCATTTCCAACACAGTGTTCTACGGGCGTTCACTTTGTGTTCACCAACAGAGCAGAAAATCCTCTAGATCTGAAGTCTCATCTCTAAATATATTCTCGTCTCCTCTGTAATTTGGTCTTCTGCTCTACTAAGCAAGGTATATGATCATCGCTGGTTAAGGTGTTTTCCAATTTCCCCCTTTTGAATGATGGTTTAAAATTCTCAAAAATGTGTCCAAGAAAAATCAAAAGTGAATAAAGAAAACCCGGCCAGGAAAAATGAAACACAGTTTTTCTTCAGCTAGGATTTCCGAACGGCAGATTCGGGTGGGGTGGTTCGTTGTGGAGGTTATTCTTTTCAGAGGTTTGAATTACTGGGCTGAACTTGGAGACCCACCACGCTGGAAGCAAATCCTGTAAACACACAGGGCTCTCAGATCCCTGGGGCTGAGAATACCAGAGGGTTGAGCCCCGTCCTGCCTTGGGTCTTTGCACGTGCACAGCTCTGCTCAGAATGCAGTGAGGCAAAACCACCTGTTTAGGCGGCTGTGTAGGCAAGGACGAGCACATGGCTGTGTTCACTCGCTCGACAAGCACAGACTGAACACCCACTATGTGTCAGCTCTGCGTTCCAAGAGCACCAAGACGATCACTGAAACCAGTTTTTTTATAGATGGTAAATCACGGACGGTTTTTTAAAATGTCAGGAATATATGTTAGTATCCACTACTTTTAGGTCAATTGTAAGTCAGAAGGGGGGCCTTCCTGGTGGCTCAGAGGTAAAGAATCAGCCTGCCAATTCAGGAGATGCGGATTTGATCCCTAGGTTGGGAGGATCCCCTGGAGGAGAAAATGGAAACCCACTCCAGTGTTCTTGCCTGGAGAATCTCATAGACAGAGGAGTCTGGCAGCCTACAGTCCATGGGGGTCACAAAAGAGTTGGACACGACTGAGTCACTGAACAATCCACTGAACAAATGGTGGATTTGCCAATACATCAGATGACCAGGACCCTTAATTATTGATTAAACAAAAATTATTTTCAGTGACCATTCTGCCACATCGATGCCTAATTGTTCCATCCAATGTATTTTTTAACACAGCAGCTGTTTGCATACTTCGACTTTTAGATCTTACATCCAAAGTGTTAAAGACCTTATGAAAGGCAGCTGTGTCTGTCTCTTCCATGCGTGTTCAGTGCGATGTGCCATTCCTTGATTTAATTAAGGACTTGCCGTCTTTTGCAGGAAAGAGGTGGAACCATGAGTATGTTTTCACACATGCCTCTGCCACGTGCCCACATGTGCTGCCCCCAGAAACTCTCAGACCTGCACACACAGGCACACTGAAACTCATCACGCCACCAAAGGGAAGATTTTGCATCCTCATTCATATCTACACATCTCAGACAATTTAACTAGCATGTGGAGGGAAATCTGAGCCATCTTCACATTCATAAAATGTTGAGCTCTGAGAAATTCTCCAGCATCTGAATTATAAAACACATTTTCATTTCACTCTGCAAGGTAAACTATCTGGATTCTTTCTGCAAATAGCAAACAAATTGAGGTGACTCCATTGCATTTTTTTATTAGTTCATGATTCATGCAGAACTAATGGAAATTACAAAGTATGCACAACCTATTTGCACACCACCTTGAAAAGTACTCAGGCATCAGTAATGTGAAGCACTTTTTTTTTCCTTGTTTTACCCTATCTTGCAAATCATCTGGAAAATTAACTGCATCTCTCTCCCTTCCACTCAACAATTCCTGGATCAAGACAAGTAAGACGAATTGAAAGACAAGAAGAAGAACTTGACCACCTTGAAGTTTGTTCACTTGAGAGGTAGAAATAGCAACATTTATAAAAACCCTTGACTCCACCGATATGCACAAGTCAGTGAGGATGTGAGACATTGCCCAGGTAACGACAATTTTTGATAACCTTGCCGAAACATGAACTGTGATAAACTCTTCAAATCGTGTCTAGAGAAGATTTTGCTTGATTGATAACTTGGAGAATTGGTCACTCAAAAAATTGCTGCAATCTAGCAAATTGTACTGGACACAGTGAAGGTCATGGAAAAACTGTCACCATCCTCATGAACCTGACTCTCTGCTGGGGAGACAGACATTACACACAGAGAACTGGCTATAATTGAGAGAGGTTCCGGGGTGCTCAAGACCGTATGACAGGGACCTGCATGAATCTGAAGGGTGACTAGGCAGGTAATGAAGAAATGAAGCGAAGAATGACTTCAGTGAACCAAAGGGAGAAGGAAGCCCATGCCAGGTGAATGTAGAGCCTGGTAGAGGCCCTGATAGTGGGCAGAGCTTGACGCTCTCCGGAACCAGAAAGGAGGCCAGAGGATTGTGCAGGTTGGAGATAAGGTTGGAAAAAGCAGGAAGCAGGCCACTCAGGGCCTCCAGGCCGTCTGAGAGCTGGTGGACAGGCACTTTGCCCTCTGTGACCTTGATCAGCTGGCCAATGTCAGCAGCAGGCAGAAACTCAAGGAACAGGTGACAGCAACATACCAGTTGAGAGCTTTGGCTTTTTTAGAAAAAGCACCTTAGAAGTAAGACTCGCCATTAAGATTCAGTAGATGTGCCAAGTTTATGCTGTCTCCAAATTCTGAAAAAGATAGGCAGAAATACTTAGTGTGATTCCCGTTTCTCCCCGGGTTGGGTTGGTTACTCCTATTTTCTCTGTGTTTGTTGAGGGTTTATGTGAAGATGTGATGTTATTATATTCAACCCCTGGAAAGTCAGCTGCTTTTGTCCTCTCGCAGTGTGAATGGGACAGTCCTCCGAAGACACAGAATAAAAGACAGCAGTAATTACAAGTGCGGTTCAACACAGAGAACATTGGAATGGAAAATGCCAGCCTCCACCATCTTAACGCCAAACAGCCGAATAAATATATATTTTTCAACTGAAGAGAAAATGAACAGTGTCTTGGAAGGTGATTGAACATTCACCTCTATCCCACACCGGGAGAGGAGAGGGCAGACAGGTCTCCCAAGGAAGAAGAGACCTGTAGACCTTTTCAAATCTCCTCTCTCCTCTTATTGTATACCATAAAACATAATGGAGATTTCATCAACTTGGCAGCAAGTTGCAAAATAATAAAAGAGCCTTATTACAAAGATAAGAAGACAAAGTCATACACGACAGATGTGGCCTGAGTGCTGGTGTTAGGCACCACTTTCTCCAGCTCCACAGGAATCCAAGGTTCATCAATTCAGGTAATCGTGTGGATGACCACCAATTTGTCCTTTCTTTCTCTGCTCTTTCTCCACATTCCAGAGTATTTCTGTTCACAGGGAGTCCCTTGAAAAGGCAAGTAGGAAACCTACAGAGCATCAGGTCTTGCAATATTGCCTTCCACAATGGTCTCTTTCCCCCTCTACCTCCTTCAAAGCTGGCTGTGAGGTAAGGACCCTCCCCACCCCCGCCATGGCCTCCCTGCTCCCCGTGTGGTCCTTGGACCAGCAGCCCGGGCATCACTTGAAGTTAATTAGAAATGCAGCGTCTCTGGGCTTCCCTGGGTGGTGCAATGAATAAGAATCCACCTCCAAGACAGAGGACACGGGTTTCATCCCTGGTCCGGGAAGTTTCCACATGCCACAGAGCAACTAAGCCCATGCACCGCAAGTACTAAGCCTGAACTCTAGAGCCCACGCGCCGTAACAGTTGAAGCCCGTGCGCCCCTAGAACTCACGCTCCGCAGCAAGAGGAACCACCGCAACGAGAAGCCTGCACGCCGCAGCCAAGAGTAGCCCCCTGGTTGCTGCAGCTGGAGAAAAGTCCACGCAGCAGTGAAGACCCAGTACGACCAAAAAATTTTAAAAAAAAAATTTAAAGAAAGAAATGCAGAGTCTCAGGCCCCTGCCCAGACCTACCGAATCAGAATCTGCATCTTTAATAAGACTTTGGGTGATCTGTGTTCACCTAAAGTTTCAGAAGCACCACCCTAGAACATCACGAGGCCCTTGTCAAGGTCTGAGACTTTCTCAGTCCCTCTGTGAAAGGACTGGATTCAGGGCACCTGTGGCCCTTTTGACCTTGTACCTACAGATATGCACTTCAGCCTAATCCTTGGGCAAGGATCACTGCACTTTCAGACTTTTAAAGATTTGGAAACTGAAGTAGGAGGTTAAAAGGGTTTCTATCCAAGCTCAGCTTGATGCTCTATCATGACCTAGAGGGGTGAGATGGGGATGGGGAAGCTGAGGGAGGCTTGAGAGAGAGGGGATACATGTATACTTAGTGCTGATTCACGTTGTTGTAGAGTAGAAATTAACACGACACTTGTAAAGTAATTATCCTCCAAATTAAAATATTTAAAAGTCTGTGCAAAAAAGTATACACAGCTTGGGGTTTGTAAAGTACTTTTAATAAAATTTTTTATGGGATGTTCCTTCATTGCAAATGAAATGTGAAATGTCACCAAGAAAATAAAGATAAATAAGCCAAGAAAATAAAAAGGGATTATATCTTGTTTATCCAGGAGGTTTTCTCTCAGGTGCTTAAAACCTTTCTCATGGTACCACTCTAACCTCAGTGTTCCTTCTGATTGGAAGCAGGTAAGTGGGAGGTTCCCCTCACCCAGGACCCTGAGACACATGCTGTTTCTTTGCACAGTTATATGAACAGGGTGCAGTGTGGTCGTCTTTATGTTTCATTTCAATTCCTGCCCCATTGATTCAACAGCGGCTCAGGAGAGTGAGAGTAAACCAGATTCACGGTTCTGCCTTGCCACGGTCCAGTCGTTGTGACGGTGGGAGAATGACCACATCAGGACTGTGCGCCTAATTAAACACTTAGTCAATAACCCGCTCCCTCTGGAGCCAGCCATTTGCTTTCTCCATTGTGGGAACGAGATAACTGGGCAGTGAATGTGGGTAATTCATGCAGGAAGAGCTCATTTTAGGTGAGGGCAGATTGATTGGAATTAGTCATTTCAGGCTCGGTGCTGGAGAAGGTGGAGACAAAGTGCTGTTTTTCCTTGGGTGATTCCAATATTCCTTCACAAAGGTGAGGCAAGGACCACGTCCAGTTTGCCAGGGGCACACGAACGAGGACCGTCTAGAACCAGCATCCTAACACTCAGGTGTGTACCTGTCCGGGGTGGGCTCAGAGATTCGGGGACAGACCGTCATTGCTATGCACACAGCTCACGGCTGCAGGAGCCCTCTAATTGTTTTGCAGTGAGATGAGAACTCGGTTTTATCTGAAGTCTCAGGACAGCTTATTGACTGCACTGTCTGGCTGTACAGCACATAATAGCATTGTTAGGGGAAATGTCAGCAAAGGCACTGAAGGGTGGAAAACATGAAATCAAATTTCTCACATGACAATGGCTTGGATATTTGTTGGGCTTTTGCTCCCACCGAATGGGACCAAAGATTCTTTTCAGGCTGATTCGATCAGACACCGCATAGTGTTTGTCCAGCGAACCCACCCCGTGGTTAACACATTTTAACAAGTCATCTCTTCCTCCTCCTCCCAGAAAGAGGACTGGAACGGGCGGACACGTTACCAGTCTCTGCTCAGAGAAATCATTTTCATAACATCCCGAGCCTCCTAAGACATCATGTTGTATTCTTCCATCAGCCATCTGCTAGGGGAGACGCATCCATACGACATCTTCCTCCGCTGGCATAATTAAAAGAGATTCTCTGCGTTTGAACGCCGTGTTACATTTACATTCAAAGTTATTTTGCTCTCTCTTTGCCCTTGCCCTCAAGGAATTGTGGGAATTCAACTTAATAGGCTTTTAATGGTTCTGTGATAACTGTGATTATAAACTGTGAATCGGATCGTGGGAGCATCGAAGTTCAGCTGCATCTCATGCAAAGACATCACCGTTGCTTTTGATCCTCGGTTGATATTTGGTTTCCAGTGTTCAGACACCACCATCCTTAAAAAAATAATGAAATAAAAGGCACCTCATTTGCTTCACAATTGCTTTGATAACAGTTCTAAAGTCTTTACGCACACATTTTCCTTTTGATATATTAGAAGTATTTAGAAACACATCCTGTTGCTAAAAATTCAATTTCAAAGTCTACAATTGTATTTCCTGCTTCCTTTTAGAGGGAAGATGATGGGTTTATTTAAAACACATGCAACATGTTGGACACGTGCACACACACACACATGCACTCACACGTACTCACACACTGCCTTCGCGACCTTTCACTGCCAAATATTTAGAAATAAATTTTTACTGCGTTCTCTGAACATCTAATTACTGGCTTTGAGGCGAGTTAATGAAAATATACTTTTCTTTGAAACATGTTGGCTCTATTAAATGAGCCTCTCCTTGTGAGTCCACAGATGAATCGATGGTGAGCCTCCTTGAAAAAAAGAGGCTTTCTGATCATTGTTGCCAGATGTCTCAAGCAAGCCTGCCAAGCTGGGGCCAGAAACACAGCCTTAAAATAGTAGGCACAGAATTGCACCATCAGCCAATTAGGGCCCTTAGAGCAAATTAGCTCTCTTTTCCCATTGGCCAGAGCAGCTGCAATTTGTGCAGGGACAGCCTGGGGTCGGTCCAGCCAGCATCTCCTACTCTGGCCAGTTGTTGCTGGCATCCAAAAGGGCCACCAGGAACAGACAGCCCCCAGTTTTAAAAAACTGCCTTGCTGAAACCCCTCGGCTCAATTCCCAGGAAGATCCCCATGGCCATCTCTGGAGAGCAGGGCGTTGTCTAAGGCAGAATAATTCCAGCGGGTGGAATAGTTCTCAATGTCACAACCCTCCCAGAGTTGTCCTCTAGAGAGGAGGTCTCATTCTCAGGAAGGGAGCCCTTAGCTACAGGCCCTCCTTGAGGAGAAATCAATTCTTATGGGAAATCCACAAGAATGAAAGCTGAGAGCTTGAGCAACAGACAGCACAGTGCTGTGCTCTCCACTTGGAGGCTGCCTTCACCATTAATTTTAAAAGAAAGTCATAGGAAGCATCAAATCCTTAAAGACCATTTCATCTATAAGGAACAAAGGACCACTGGAGTAGAAAGTCTCATCTACAAAGGTCAGCTCTTGGCAACATATGCCCCGCTGGGCAGCCAGGAGCATTTTAGACACTGTCCAACGATGCTGCCAGCATTGGCATCAAGACCAAGAATTAAGAAATTACTATTGGCAGCAAAGAGTAATTTGGTTGCAATAGTTCCCCCAAAGCCTTAAAAATATCCATATTTATGATCTAGTAATTTTACTTCTGAGAATTTACCCCAAGAAAACACCCACACATTTGCACAAAGATGTGTCCCTAAGCATCCTCATTGCAGGATTTGCTAGAGAAAAAAGATTGAAACATAAAGTTGAACCAATGCAGTCGTGAAAGACATAGAAGAATGACGCAGAAAAACATTTATACTGCATTGTACAGTCAAAAGGAGAGGTAAACACTTCTATAGGATGATCTTTTATAAAAATATATATACATACTCATGGAAAGTGGAAGGTTACACCAACATTTTAGGATTAATTGAATTTCCTATTTTCTTCACTAGGCTTTCCAAATTTCCAGAGTGGTGGTTTTAGTCGCTAAGTTGTGTCCAACTCTTGTGACCCCGTGGACTGTAGCCCTCCAGGCTCCTCTGTTCATGGAATTTTCCAGGAGAGAATACTGGAGTGGGTTGCCATTTACTTCTCCAGGGGATCTTCCCAATCCAGGGGTTGAACCCGTGTCTCCTGCATTGGCAGCTGAATTCTTTTACTGACTGAGCTACCATAATGAGCTTGTATTGCTATTGTGGTCAGAGGCAAAAATTGAAAAAATTTTTATTTATTATTTGTTTGAACAAAATTGGCTCTGCTGGACCTTCGTTGCTGCATGGGCTTTTCTCTAGTAGCCACGAGTGGGGGCTACTCTTTAAATGCAGTGCGCGGGCTTCTCACCGCAGTGGTTTCTCTCGTTACAGAGCACAGGCTCTAGGGCTCGCGGGCTTCCGTAGTTGTGACTCCTGGGCTCCAGAGCGCAGGCTCTGTAACTGTGGGGCATGGGCTTTGTTGCTCCGCAGCATATGGGATCTCCCCAGATCGGAGATTGAACCCGCGTCCCCTGCATGAACAAGCAGATTCTTTACCACTGAGCCACCAGGGAAGCCCAAAAATTTTGAAAAAGAAGGTATAGCAAGACAAGTCATGTGTAAATCAATGTCTTGCAAGAGTTCAAGATCCAGACAAGGAGAAGGGCATGTAAATGAAGCTATAAATACAGAGTTAGCAATGTCTGCTGAGCGTGGAGAGTGCTAGATGGACTGTGTTCAAATCATGAATTTACATGTGTTCCAAGAAAGTGTACAGGCTATCCTCCACATTGCACCAGATGCTGACGGTACCACAGTCAGTTATCAGTGGTTCATACTCTAGAGGGCCCACGGCCTGAAAGAGGAATATTTCCACATTGCCAAAGAAGCATTGCATTCCACCCCGGTGGCAGGCAAAGCTCCCCACCCCCATCAGCGCCCATGGAATCCACTCTAATAAGCTTTGCATTATGGAACATAAAATCATATAAAGCTTAAAATCTGCAGAGGCATGACATCTGGCCTTAACCTAGACTTTTAAGAGTCAGATCTTGAAATCAAACAAGGAGGAATAATGAAGTTCCAAGTTCCAGCCGTAGCCCTGCAGAGATCTTCAAGCAGGAAGGCTGCTGCTGCTGCTGCTGCTAAGTCACTTCAGTCGTGTCCGACTCTGCGTGACCCCCATAGACGTCAGCCCTAGGATATACTAAAATGTCTTCAACATCTTCCGAATACAATCTGAAACTTTCAACACTTCCAACCTCAGGAATCAGACCCTAAAAATGTAGATCAGGTCAGTGTGGGGTAGCCCTTCTCTCCACTATTGAAAAGTTTTTGCCACGACTTCTTTGATAGCCAGAGTCAATTTTTGTAGTAAATAGACCACCTGGCAGACTTCCGCCCGACAAGGGGCTCAAGGCAGGCCCCAAGGGCACTGGCCAAGTGAGTAAGATCGAGTTTCAGTTCTCAGGACCAGAGTTGATAAATTCCATATTTAGTTTATTCCCTTATTAATCACCCTATCAATATCATTAACACAAAGTTACATATTTTTCTGTTTAAAAAATAGGCAATTTCATCCTGTATCTTTGTTGACCATGTTTTCTGGATTTTAGTGCGGACTCTTTAGTCTGAAAAAATTGCCAACTTCTATTCTAACCCAATCTGGAATAAAACAAGAGTTTTTAAAAAATTTTAAGAGCATCTAGAAGTGCACCACTTCCATTGTGGTCCAGGGGTTAAGACTTCACTTCCAATGTAGGGGCTGCTGGTTTGATCTCTGGACAGGAAGCTAACGTTTCCACGTATGTGGCCAAAAAAACAAACTATGAAACAGAAGCCATGTTGTAACAAATTCAATAAAGACACTTTTTAAAAAAAAATAGTGCACATTTTAAAGTATCTTTAAAAAGAAGTGTATCTAGAATTACCTGTTGTCTGGTCTCTAAGTCAAACTTTAAAGCAAAAGCCACTTGAATGCTAACACCTCAATATTTCCCTGTATTTCTCAATACTCTCAATATTTCTCTGCAAGACAAAAGTCCCATCACTTAGAAATACACTGTCGTTCAGTCACTAGGTCGTGTCTGACTCTGCGACTCCATGGACTGTAGCCCACCAGGCTTCTCTGTCTTTGGGATTTCCCAGGCAAGAATACTGGAGTGGGTGGCCGTTTCCTTCTCCAGGGGATCTTTCTGACCCAGGGATTGAACCCATATCTCCTGCACTGTCAGGTGGATGCTTTACCACTGAGCCACGAGGGAAGCCTGCCTGCCATGTAGTTAGGTGTAAATAAACGTTAGCTCTTTTGTGACCACATCTTACCTGTCCCCCAAAGTGCGTGAATTTTGTCAAGAGGCCCCTGGGACCTCAGTGGTGATGAGGGCTGAAGGAGGAGGGGCCTAGGAATTCAGAGGCAGCAGGACCAGAGCTAATGACCGGCTCTGAGACTCTGGAAATCTGTCCAGAGAGTAGGGGCTTTGAATGTAAAGGAGACTGTGGCGGAGGCAGGTGTTCTCTGGGCCAACCTGAAAAGCCCACCAGGAAGACATCCTAATTCCCAGGCTTCTCTGGGACTCCCCCAGGCCCTGACCTTGGATTCTGCCTACATCTCTTCCTCAGCTCAGACATCAGATCGGCAGCTGTGTTGGCATCTGTTCTTCTTGTGACTTGGAGGTGGTGGGCCTGTGAGGGGGCTGAGGAGTACTGAGCAGGAGGGACACCAAGCACCCCACTCGGAGCCTGGAAGCCTCAAAGGCAAGTACAGACTCTATACAGCTTTGCTAATGGAAAGCCTCGCTTCAGTCTGAATTGAGGTCTTCAGGAAAAATCACCAGTGATGACAGGCTCTTCAATACAGGATCCAGCCACAGGCCAGAGATCAAGCTTCACTGAACCAGAGTGAGGGGAAAAAATGACAGTCAAACATTTTCTTTTTCTGCACACAGACTATAATCAGCTCTCCACAATGTCATTCTGGAACTCCAAGGACGGTCTGGACCCCTCCTGGCTCTCCCCAGTAATGGACAGAGGCAATGGTGCAGATAATCCAGCCAAATGGTGGGTAATCCGAAAGCCATTTCCATTGGCCTCGGGAGAACTTTCCATGCTCAGGCTGAGTGTGGGTGTATGCGAAGCTCTCTGCCAGACCTGGGGTGCACGTGGGGTCTGGGTGCATCTCAGGATGAAGCTGCACTCGGGGACAGCATCTCCCAGCAGCAGCAATGTAGCTGAGGTCCCTGCAGAGCACAAGCGACGATGCGGGCCCTTCAGACGGGGCTCTGCACCTGCTCCTCTTCCCTGGCCCATTCTCCATTCCTGTCTGACCTGTCCAGAAGACCGACCCCGCCAACAGTACCTGAGCTCTTTTGCCCTCTGGTTTCCTTGCAGGTTTGAGCAAGAGGACTCGGGAGGAGAGAAAGAAGAGAAAACCCAGGATGTCGCTTCCCTGCTTCCTTCCTGCTCGGGCACAATTTCTTGGGCAACCTCTACTCCCCTCTACCTCCACCCCAGTTCTAGTTTTCACTGTGCTCTAGGACACCACGCCATCCCATGGACCTTCAGTCTCCCGCTGGTGGTGATGAAGCCTTCTTCTCCCATGTGGGCTCTCAGCCTGCCCACACCTCCATGAGTGGTGCCATCATAAAGCATTGCTGCTAAATTGTCTTGAGCAAGCTCTGCTTCCCATTGAAGCCTGGCTGATAGAGGGTGGAACAGGATGGGGCTGAAGTTGGAGCTGGAGCTGGGGTCCTCGGGGGCGGTTTAAACAGAGAGGCAGCTCAATACCCACTCAGAGCACAGCTCCTCATTAGATCCGATGGAAGCCCACTGCTCCTTTCTGAGTGGAAGCCACTTGGCTCTGCCTAGCCTGCCTCCAGACCAGTGGCATCAGGTACAACCCACCTGGACAATCCTGTGTTGGAGGCCAACCCATGTCTTCCTTGTGGTCATCTAGCACATTTCCAACTTCCCTTGGAAATGGAGTAATCACATTTAAAAGAGGCAACTTACCCAACATCCTTGAATTTTCCTTCTCCTGAGCCCCCTTGTCTAATGTTGTCCTCTTAAAACTGAGATCAGGATTGTATCAAGTTGATCACCCTTGACCATGACCCTGACCCTATTTTCTAAAATCACAACCCTTGTTCTTTCTCCTTAGTCTGCTTGACTTTCTGGCTTTCCTGTTGGTTGAAGTCACAGCTGCTCCAACTCTGCCTCTCTGACAGTCCATGTGCTTGTTCTTCTGTTGATGGACAATTCAGTTGTTTCCGATAGTTGTAACATCTAGTTATTTTGCAGAGTTTCTGGTGCCTGTGAAAGGACCACCATCCATTCATTTCCACACACTGGAGACTTGTTCCATTCTCTTCTCTGCTCCCCAGATCCAAGTCATCCCTGAGTCCCGGCATATCTCTCCAATCCATCCACCTCTCTCAACGTGTGCTTCCAACACCCTGATGTAACTGACACTATTTCACAACTGAGTGACTTCCTCCTTCCAGGAATCCCAGCATACACTCTGCCCTTCCCACCAAGCCATCCTGCATCCTGTGGGCTTTGAAAACCTGAATCAGACCATGCCAACTCTTAAAATCCCTCAGAGGCGTCCATTATGCTGAGAACAAAGACAGCCTTGACTGGGTCCAAAGGCTCCTGTGGCCCCTGCCTTTGCCTCTGGCGGCATCTCTCACCCTCTTTCCCTCCCTTTCTGCATTCCGTCCACACACCTCACTCTCTGTTCTCACTCGCCTTTGTGCAACTGCTCTTCCCCCCATCCACCTTGCCCCTTCATCTCCCTGACTCCTATTCATCTTCAGATCTTAAACATCACGTTCTCGACCAAGTCAGTTCGCCCAGGTAAGTGTAGAAACCTGAACCTTCCTTCAAAGCTCCTATTACAGCTGGTAATGGGCCACGGGCTAACGTGTCTCCTCTAGACTACCAGCTCTGTAAACCCAGGAATCATCTCTTGTCTTGCTCTGACCCCCACATACAGGTGCATGGCAGGTGCTTAATAATCTGAAATAAACAGTAGGTTTTTTTAATAAAAAATATGCTACAGAGAAATTTCTGGGTCAACATGGCCAATTTACCACATGCTTCTATTTCCTCTCCTTCTAGAATCCCACCAATAAAGAAACTTTTCAAAGGTGTAGGCCCATAAGGACAAAGAGAACTAAAGAAGAGACAATAAGGAAACAAAAGCTCAGCATATTTCTTGGAACATACAAAACAGATGGGGAAGCAGTAGCCGATGCAATGAGGTAGCAGCAGCTACATCACAGGTGCCAGTAAGAAGTCGAACTAGGTGACACCCACAGAACTGGGAACCCTAAGACCTGGAGCCACAAAAACTCTGAAAAGTGGGGGCAGGGCAAAACAGGGGCTGAAAGCAGACAATTGGCTGAAAAAATCTATAGATGGAAGGATTAAACCCTTGCCCCTTTCCCACTAGCCAAGCAACTACTCCCGTCTTCATTCTGACATCACCAGCAGGCAAGCAGAGGCTCATCCTTGACATGAGACATGAAGGTGAAGAAGCACAGGACTAACCATGCAGTTCAGGGTGAGGCTGATAATTCATAGTTAATGCAGAGAGACTAGGGATGCAGGGATCCTGCACAGGGATGCAGTTTCTGGCAGTTGCAAGTTGGCCAGAGCTCACTGAATGGTCTCAAGACACGGGCAGGGCCCCAACAGAGTCCGTGGACACACGTGATGGGACTGGGTCAGCAAAAGAAGCAAGGCACCTATGAACCATGACTTGATACCATTGGGGAATTCAAATGCAGACTCTGTATTGGATTTTGTTTTATCAGAGTTGAATATCTTGCTGTGAGAGTAGTGGTTTAGTCACTAAGTTGTTTCCTGCGCTTGCAATCCCATGGGCTGAAGCCCACCAGGCTGCTCTGTTCATGGGACTTACCAGGCAACAATACTGGAGTGGGTTGCCACTTTCCTTCTCCAGGAGATCTTCCCAACACAGGGACTGAACCCAGGTCTCCTGCATTGCAGGCAGATTCTTTACCGACCGAGTCACCAGGAACGCTATGCAAATACAGATGAATGTTGTTCATTCATCTGTTCTTGTTCTGAGAAGAACTGTGCTGAAGTATTTGGGATGGCAGCGTTGTGATATCTATACCTTTCAAATATCCAACAAAGAAATTATACTCATACAGATATATATATGTGAATATACACACAGAATGATAGAAATTTAGATGGATGGATGGACTGACTGACCAGGAGAAAGAAAGATGAATTCAGAGGAAGTTGATGTGGCAAATTGTTAACAATAATGAGGCCAGGTGTGGAGTATTCAGGTGTTTTGTTCTGTGCTTCAGGGTTTTTTTACAGTGGGCTTGAAATTTTTCAAGATGAAACAAGAATCCAAGTAGCATAAATATTTATCAGCAGCGGCACTGAAGCAAAAACCAATAACAAGGGTGCCCTATATGATACTAGGCGATTTTTCAATCCAGCTTTCTATTCCCAGCCAAACTGTCTACCCAAATAGGGAGGGTAAAACAAATATATATTTTTAATTTATTTATTTTAATTGGAGGCTAATTACTTTACAGTATTGTAGTGGTTTTTGCCATACGATGACATGAGTCAGCCACAGGTGTACATGTGTCCCCCATCCTGAACCCCCCTCCTACCTCCCTCCCATCCCATCCCTCTGGGTCATCCCAGTGCACCAGCCCTGAGCACCCTGTCTCATGCATTGAACCTGGACTGGTGATCTGTTTCACATATGATAATATACATGTTTCAATGCTATTCTCTCAGATCATCCCACCCTCGCCTTCTCCCACAGAGTCCAAAATACTGTTCTATACATCTGTGTCTCTTTTGCTGTCTCACATACAGGGTTATCATTACCATCTTTCTAAATTCCATATATATGCATTAGTATACTGTATTGGTGTTTTTCTTTCTGGCTTACTTCACTCTGTATAATAGGCTCCAGTTTCATCCATCTCATTAGAACTGATTCAAATGTGTTCTTTTTGATGGCTGAGTAATACTCCATTGTGTATATGTACCACAGCTTTCTTATCCATGCGTCTGCTGATTATTTTTAACACATGCAAGAACTCAACAGTGTTATAGCCCATGTGCCTTTTCTCAGGAAACCACTGAAAAATGTGCTTCAGACACACAGATGGGATGAGGGAAGCAGCAGAAGAAAGAAAGACAGCCACAGGATGCCGGGCTGCAAAGGAAAGCCCACTCTAGACTGGAGCAGGAGGATACTAGGCTTCAGCAGAGAGAAGAAAAACCAAACAAAAAGAACCGTGTCTGCCCCAGTGGAGCTTGTTATTGGCAAACGTGCAGCAGAGCATTAAAGATGCCGCAGCAGCAGCAGTGATGACGGCACACAGAAAACTGAGCAAATGTAAAGCTGACGTCACTGTTAACTCCAGAAAAAATGAGAGTGAGTGTTCCAGGAGGTAAACAAAGGACTAGAGCACATCTGGTTCAGCAGCTACAACATCTGTAAAGTTACAGCAGAGAAAGCACTGGCTTTTTATTTAACCAAAACTGTGTGGGGTAGGGATAGGGAGCATGTAGAAAGAGAGGGAGTTGGTTATAATTAAGTTCCCACCTGTCTGATTTACCATATCTGGAAATTAAAAGATAATGTAAAACACTGATAAATCAAGAAATAGCTGCACAAAGAATTGAGAGCAGAGGCTCTGATGGGTATTTGCAGCTGCCCAATGGCACCCCACTCCAGTGTTCTTGCCTGGAGAATCCCAGGGATGGGGGAGCCTGGTGGGCTGCCGTCTATGGGGTCACACAGAGTCGGACACGACTGAGAGACTTCACTTTCACTTTTCACTTTCATGCATTGGAGAAGGAAATGGCACCCCACTCCAGTGTTCTTGCCTGGAGAATCCCAGGGACGGGGGAGCCTGATGGGCTGCCATCTACTGGGTCTCACAGAGTCAGACACGACTGAAGCGACTTAGCAGCAGCAGCAAAGGTAGAAAAGAACCCAATGTCCACGAGAAGATAAATGGATAAACAAAATTTGGCATGGACACACAATGGAATATTATTCAGCCTTAAACAGGAAGACTGTTCTGACACATGGTGTAACACGGAGGAGTTTTGAAGAGCTTGTGCTCAGTGACATAAGCTGACTACAAAAGGACAAATATAATTCTACTTACATGAGATACCTAGAACAGGCAAATTCATAGAGACAGAAAAGAGAGGTTACAAGGGGCAGGGGGCAGGAGAGTGGAGAGCTATTGCTTAAGGAGCTGTGCACAGCTTCCCTCTGTGCTTTTTACCTTCCATTTGAGAAGATAAAAAATTCTGCAGCTGGATGGTGGTGATGGTCCCACAACACCGACAATGTGCTTAATGCCACTGAATTGCACACGTAAAAATAGATAAAAAGGATAAAAAGAAATACCTGTATAAGAATAATATTGGGGGACTTCCCTGGTGGTCCAGTGGGTAAGACTTTGCTTCCAATGCAGCGGGCCAGGTTTGATCCCTGCTCAGGGAACTAGCGGGGAAGGCAATGGCACCCCACCCCAGTACTTTTGCCTGGAAAATCCCATGGACGGAGGAGCCTGGTAGGCTCCAGTCCACGGGGTCGCTAAGAGTCGGACACGACTGAGCGACTTCACTTTCACTTTTCACTTTCATGCATTGGAGAAGGAAATGGCAACCCACTCCAGTGTTCTTGCCTGGAGAATCCCAGGGACAGGGGAGCCTGGTGAGCTTCCATCTATGGGGTCGCACAGAGTCGGACACGACTGAAGCGACTTAGCAGCAGCAGCAGGGAACTAGATCCCACACACCTCAACTAAGAGTTCACAAGCTGGAACTAAAGAGCCCACGTGCCACAGTTAAGACTTTTAATTTTAATCTAATTTTTTAAAGAATCCTATTTGAAGATCTGTCGGTAACCAGCAGGAGAAATAGCTGCTCGCCACTAGGAAGTGATACGTGGGGATGGGAGGGATGTGGCAAGAGACTGTTCCTTTGCATTACAGTTCTTTTTGCACTGTTTTACTGTAAAAAGTCTAGTGGTGACATTCCTGCAGTGCTGACTGTGCTCCAGGCCTGCTTCACATACTTTCTGTATATGCTCATTTAATCCTCGTATCACTGTTCCGCATTTCAGAGAAAAGGAAACGGAGCCAGGGAGGCGGGGAGGGGGCATCCAGCCCAGGCAGGCTGGCTCCAGAAGCACTGATCTGAATCATTTGACTTTGCTGCCTTTCGTGCATGTGTATTACTGTGACACAAGTGAAAAATTAATTTAAAAATATGCTTATATACATATCTTAGGTGTGAGAGTATCAGATTCCTGGGAGTGAAACACCCCTATTTCTATGAAAGCTGAAACACGGCATTCAGTTCATCGTGTGAGCATGAAAGCTACTCAAATAACACTGACATGCTCATCTCATTACAGAACTGAAGCACTGAAGCAAACAACTTGTCTTTGTGTTCTAATTTTTACCAGGTCTCCCTGGTTTTTGCAGGCCCCCCTGCCAATTTTCCCTCTCAGCTCCCCTCTCCCAGTATCACATAAAGGTACCTGCAGAATAAAACACAAGAAAAATGAACACCGAAAGAGTACATCAAGCTTCCTTTAGAAATAGAGGAAAATACGTTTACAGTTAGAAAACGCGTTGAACTATTACTTTTACAGTGAAAACAGTTACATCACAATTTTAAATTACATTTCCATTCGAAATGGAGTCGATTTGCACCACCTACTGGAATATACTGCTCTCTATAGTCAGAGGTTTCAAAATGATGAACTGCTTTTAAAATTTTAGCGTTAACATGTCTAGTTATCTTCAAGAGACCAGCCCCTTTGACATGCTGGAAATGCCAAATGCTAATTTGCTTTGGGAACCAGTTTCTAAAACAAACTTTCTTTAAAAGCCAAAATTTAATCATCTAGCTAAATTAAAAAATTGTACAACTGCTTATAAAAATAAAATGATTAAGCCAAATACATCTACCAAAGAGATAAAAATGTAAATTAGAAGCAAAGCTGAAATCAATACACATTATCAGTTGCTAACTCACCATTTAAAAAGAAAATTCAAGCAGACAAATGGAAAATGGCAGGAAGCATAAGCAAAAAGGATAATAAACAGAACATAACACAACATTAATTAAAAAAGAATTCACCCAATGAAAATTTGATAGTGTTTATATCCAAAGTAATAATCATTGTCGTGGCTTAATTACAGCTGAACATCAACATACAAAGTATTTGTATTTAGAGGTGGGTTTTTTTTTTTGACATTTTAAAGGAAACATCAACAAAAATTTTTCATTTTTCATGACAAACTACCCCAAGTAATAAATTTCTGAATATATAGTGGCAACATTTATTATTGTGTAATTGACAGAGATTCGGGAAAAAATTACATCTACAATATCTACTATTCTAGATGAGATTGCTTTAGAATAGAAGCCTAAATATATTACGTTTTAATTTCTTGAAACCTATTATCGCATTTCACTTATTTTATGGGTATTTTGTCTGAAAATTGATTTTATTTTTATATGTCAACTAAATTAGATGTCAACTAAATTAACTGGAGCATAAAATATGCCAGCAAGATATATTTACAAATACACACGGCAAAATGATGTGCAAGTAACAAGAATCTGATTTAAAGTCATAAGCACAGAAAGACTCTGTGCGACGACGCCCAAGCCATCCATAATCCTCTTTGTGTTGCAGGTCATTTGTGCACGACAAGCCTGTTCACAGTAACACATGTCATGAGCAAGGTGGCTGGAAGCTTTTTCTTTCTCATTATAGTTCACTGCTGGGGTGATTTCTTTCTTAAGGATCTCATCTGCATTGGAAAGCTTGGGTTGCTTAATTCCTACCAGGTGAGCAGTGTGTCCCCAGACATCACATTCACGGACCCTGACCCCAAGGTTAAGGTTGGCTCACCACCTCCATGGAGAGATGACTCCCACACCGAAGTCTGCAGCCTGATCCCTCTTTACAGCTAGAGCGGTGTACCCTGCAGCCTGCTGCGGGCCCTCCTGGATAGCCCAAAGGTACCTCAAACCTATACATATACATATATATATATATGTATATATATATATATATATATATACACATATACAGAGACAACTCATGACCTCCTCCAGCCTTCCCTTTTCTCAGTTATTCCAGCTCATCCCTCCCATTTATCCAACAGGTAACCCTGATACCTATTTCCTACTTGCTGCTGATCCAATGCCCTCAAAGTCCTGGCCACTGTACTTTCTACATCTCCCTGGAGCCTGTCTACCTTTCTCCATCTCCATCACCACCCCACTGTCCAAAGGACCATCATTTCCAGCCTGGACCAATTCAAGATGGTGTATCTTCATTTACCCTCACCAAAGCTCTTCACTGAGGATACTGAGAAATTTCTTAATAAGATCACAGTGCCCTCCCCTGGCCAGTGCTCACCTGCCTCCCTGGCCCCATCTCTGATCTTGAGCTCCTGGGGCTTCTGTCCCGGTCTCACCACCACTGTTCTGGGCTTCTCTCCACTGATACCTTTGCCTGGCCTTTTCCTGCTGCCTGGAATTCTCTTCCCCCCGCCTTGTTGCCAAGTTAACTTCTCTCTGACTTTCCCAACTGGGTCAATTCATAGTTGCAAATTCACTTTTAGAGGGGAACATGTTTGAAAGTTTCTGCATGCCCCCAGTAAACTGTCTTCGCTCACCTCCGTGTTCCCAGCACGCCACCTGTACATAACACCATGGAATGATTCACTCAACTCTGGGCCAGAGGAGTGCCCACTCTGGCTTCCCTCTGGCAGGGAGACAGGTCCATCTGGAGCTCCAGGGAGCCTGCCCTAATGGTTTCAAGCCTGCTTCAGGGCCCACACAGGCTGCTTCCCAGACCCGGCTCCCAGAGGACCTGCTGTTTTCACCCCTGTGCCCAAGGGGTGGCCAGAGGGCCTCTGTGCAAGGGTCAGATGACAGCATGTTTTAATAGATTCCAAGGGGTGGCTGTTCCAGGAAAAACATCTACTTCACTGACTATGCTAAAGCCTTTGACTATGTCAGGATCACAACAAACAGTGGAAAATTCTCCAAGAGATGGGAATATCAGACCAGCTTACCTGTCTCCTGAGATATCTGTACGCAGGTTAAGAAGCAACAGTTAGAACCAAACATGGAACAATGGACTGGTTCAAAATTGGGAAAGGAATACATCAAGCCTGTATATTGTCACCCTGTTTATTTAACTTTCATGCAGAGTACATCATGAAAAATGCCAGGCTGGATGAAGCACAAGCTGGAATCAAGGTTGCCGGGAAAAGTATCAATAACCTCAGGTATGCAGATGACACCACCCTTATGGCAGAAAGCAAAGATCCTCTTGATGAAAATGAAAGAGGAGAGTGAAAAGGCTGGCTTAAAATTCAACATTCAAAAAACTAGGATCACGGTATCCAGTCCCATCGCTTTGGGGCAAATAGATGGAGAAACAAAGGAAATAGCAAGAGACTATTTTCTTGGGCTCTAAAATCACTGCAAATGGTGACCGCATCCATGAAATTAACAAATGCTTCCTCCTTGGAAGAAGCTATGACAAACCTAGACAGCATATTAAAAAGCAGAGACATTACCTTGCCAACAAAGGTCCATACAGTCAAAGCTATGGCTTTTTCAGTAATCATGTATGGATGTAAGAGCTGGACCATAAAGAAGGTTGAGCGCCGAAGAATTGGTTCTTTTGAACTGTGGTGTTGGAGAAGACTCCTAAGAGTCCCTGGACTGACTGCAAGGAGATCAAACCAATCAATCCTAAAGGAAATCAGTCCTGAATATTCATTGGAAGGGCTGATGCTGAAGCTGAAGCTCCGACACTTTGGCTACATGCCAAGAGCTGACATTAGAAAAGACCCTGATGTTGGGAAAGATTGAAGACAGGAGGAAAGGGAATGACAGACGATGAGATGGTTGGATGGCATCACCAACTCTATGGAAATGAGTTTGAGCGAGCTCCAGGAGATGGTGGAGGACAGGGAAGCCTGGCATGCTGCAGTCCGTGGGGTTGCAAAGAGTCAGACACGACTGAGTGAACAACAATAAAAGGTGGCTGTCGAGAATCAAGGAAGGAAGACAGAATGGATTTCATTTAATAGTTTGTTGGCTTAGATGGGCTTCCCAGGTGGTCCTAGTGGTAAAGAATCCGCTTGCTAATATGAGAGATGTAAGAGAGAGATGCAGGTTCATCCCTGGGTCAGGAAGACCCCCTGGAGGAGGGCATGGCAACCCACTCCTGTATTCTTGCCTGGAGACTCCCATGGATGGAGGAGCCTGGTGGGCTACAGTCCGCAGGGTCGCAGAGTCGGACACGACTGAAGTGACTGAGCACGAATATACCTTAGATACTTCGCCATATTCTATGTAGGCCTCCATTTACAGTCCTCCCCAGGCCCTGTAAACAAAACAAACAAAAACCAAAAAATCCAAAAGCAAGCCTAGGGCTGGTTTCATGCACATCTGAGAATAAACTTTCCTCTCATTTAATATCAAGACAATCTCTTTTCTCATCTACAGTCAAGGTTCAGAGATGAACTGACTCTGAAAGTCAACAGAGACAGAAATACTAACCCCAAAACCTGAGAGCACAGTGAATGGTGGGGGGAGGGGGCCAGGGTGAATGATTCACGTCATTCAGGATTGAAAACATGTTCCAAAATCACGACATCAAAATATTAAAAATTATGTTCTTTGGGTAGTGGGACAATACATTTTCTTGCCTTTGTGTACTTTGCTATTGTTTGAATTTTTCAACATAAATGGTCCTACTTTTGTAATGAAAATTTTATTCTTTCAAAAATCAAGTTTCTTTTCTGTTTCATTTACAAAACATGAATATTTTGCCAAAATTCACCATCTCCTTTGCAATCCCTTCCATGGAAGCAATGCTTGGAATTTTTCTGTCCATGTATTTATTTCACTGGTGGAGACAAAAAAAAAACCAAAAACATATTTTCTCAGAACTCAGCAGAAAAAGACTGCAGTTATAATTGATGTAGTGGGGAATCACTATAAGCCTTATTTATAAGTTTTAAAAATGCATTGCCTGGTTAGTGGAAGCGGGCTCCGCTTTATTTCACGCAGCTCCCAGAGTTTTCTCATACCACTGCTGCTGCCTAACCTCTGTAAAGCCCACCTTGATTTCTTTTAATTTCCTAAGTGGTCTGGAGTTTGTTTTTCCTAGCCACGCTCTAAAAATCCAGTTTTGTAACTTCTCTGGTGGCCCAGTGGTTAAGACTCTGTGCTGTCAATGCTGGGGGAGTGGGTTCAATTCCTGCTCAGGGAACTAAGATTTCACATGCTGTGTAGTGTGGCCAAAATAAAATAATTTCAAAAAATAAATAAAAATCTAGTATTGGTTTCCCTTACTTAGAAGTGAGTATTATCTAGTTCCCAGGTGGCTCAGTGGTAAAGAATCCACCTGCCAATGCAGGGGATGTAGGTTAGATCCCTGGGTAAGAAGATCCCCTGAGAAGGAAATGGCAACCCACTCCAGTATTCTTGCCTGGGAAATCCCATGGACAGAGGAACCTGGCGGGCTCCATGGGGTTGCAAAAGAGACGGAGATGACTTTGCCACTTAACAACAACCTTTATTAACCTAGGAAGACCCAACTGCTCTCCTCCCCCACCCACCCTTCATTCCTGAATCCCTCCCACCAAGCCCCTTGCAGCTTGGGTTCCACCCAGCCGCAGGACACTCTTGTCCCCACATCCCCTTCAGAGATCCCCACCTCCACGTTTTGACAAGTGTTATTCCTTCACTGTCCCACCCCCCACCCAACCCTCCAAGTCCCTCCTCAACACCTCAGGCTCCACGGCCCTTCCTGATCTCCTGTAAACTCTTACCCGTTCCAGCTCAGGGTGTTCATCTCAACCTGGAATGTCCCCCACTTGTCTTTCCCCTTCCTCTGTGGTCACACTACTGGTCACACTCTGTAGGTCACCTCCTGTACTGAGTTCTTGCTACAGCCCTTGTTCTCTCCCTAGAACTAGATCAAAGGCCCTTGAGATGAGGAAACCTGTCCTGCTGAGATCCTTAACCCACTGTGGAGCATAGGACTACACATGTGTCTATTGGGTGGAGCTGAATTAAGCCTACATCTTTTGGTCAATCTCAACGTTTCTCCCAGAACAGCTTAGGACTCCCTGGAGCCATAGCCAACCCAGCAGACTGACTTAAGAGAGGTTGACAGAAGAAAATGCCCAGAAAATGCCACAGGGAACATTAAATGAAAAATGATTAAGGATGAGCTAATTTCAGCAATCATCTGAGGAAGAGGAGGGTCCCTGGAAGGAGACAGAATGGTATTGATACTTTTTCAAGAAGGACACTGGTGATGGGCACCTGGAGGTTTGTTTTGCTGTTCTCTCTGCTTAGGGAGGGCTTCCCTTGGGACTCAGCTGGTGAAGAATCCACCTGCAATGTGAGAGACCTGGGTTCAGTCGCTGGGTTGGGAAGATCCCCTGGAGAAGGCAAAGGCTACCCACTCCAGTGTTCTGGCCTGGAGAATTCCATGGACTGGTATAGTCCATAGGTCACAAAGAGTCGGACATGACTGAGTGACTTTCACGTTCACTTTCTGCCTAGGGATGGGCTTCCCAGGTGGTGCTAGTGGTAAAGAACCCACCTGCCAATGCAGGAAACATAGGAGACACAGGTTTGATCCCTGGGTCAGGAAGATCCCCTCGGGGAGGAAATGGCAACCCACTTCAGTATCTTTGCTTAGGGAATCCCATGGACAGAGGAGCCTAGCAGGCTATAGTTCACAGGCTTGCAAAGAGTCGGACACGACTGAAGCGATTTAGCATGCACGCATGCACTGCTTAGGTATGGACTTGAAATGTTTGTGATGAAAAGATATGAAGAAGGTGGCAAAGGAAGAGAAATGGCAGCTGATTTGCAGACTCACCCTGCGGGGAAGGCAATGGCACCCCACCCCAGTACTCTTGCCTGGAAAATCCCATGGATGGAGGAGCCTGGTGGGCTCCAGTCCATGGGGTTTCTGGGAGTCGGACACGACTGAGCGACTTCACTTTGACTTTTCACTTTCATGCATTGGAGAAGAAAATGGCAGCCCACTCCAGTATTCTTGCCTGGAGAATCCCAGGGACAAAGGAGCCTAGTGGGCTGCTGTCTGTGGGATCACACACAGTCGGACACGACTGAAGTGACTTAGCAGCAGTAGCAGCCGGGGACCCTGGGCCGAGGTATAAGAGAAGGGTCTGGGATATAGGTCTCTGTCTCTTTCAGAACCATCCCTCCTGGTGGCAGCATTCTTTCCCTCCAAGCACCTCTCTGCTTGTATCCATACACAGCCCCGACTACTTATTTACACACCCCCATACACAGACCTTTGATTCAAGTAACATCAACCCTCAGTTGGTGTAACACCACCAGGCTCAGTCTCTTGGCTAATGCTCCCTGTTCTAGAACATCCCCAGGTAGGCATAGGAGCCCCTCAGAGCCAGGCTCTACCTCAACTGCTACGGTTGGCATGTGTGATGTCACACATTGAGATCTTCTGGGGGAGAAAGTTCTTGATGTTTCATGTGTGTGTTAGTTGCTCAGTCATGTCTGACTCTGCAGTCCCTGGACTGTAGCCCGCCAGGCTCCCCTGTCCATGGGATTCTCCAGGCAAGAATACTGGAGTGGGTTGCCATTTCCTCGTCCAGGGCATCTTCCCGGTCCAGGGATCTAACGTGGGTCTTCCGCATTGCAGGCAGATTCTTAACCATCTGAGCCACCAGGGAAGCCCTTGATGTTTTTTAAATCACAGCAAACAGAGCCCCTAAAGAAAGGACCTGCCATGGGTCACAAGGGCCATCTTGTTGGTGGAAATTTCTCCACTCCAGAAGCCAGTGGAGAACTGACCCTCTGCCCAGAACGGCTCCACTCTAAATGACCCCTCAGAAGGTCTTCCCTAAGGCTGTGATTGTCCCATGAGTCACTGCAATCAGATAAGATACATTCATTGCAGCCAATATGCACAAAGCACTGAATTGATCTCATACTTAGGTCTTTCCAAAATAATTCACGACATCCACAGCAATTATGTCCAAACATAATAGGGGAGAAACCAGCCTGAGACCCTCCAACAGGAGAGCTCACTCTTATGTAGTCCCTCTGCTACTTCCAGACCATTAGAGATATTTGCAATGTAGATAAGGCCAGTCCTTTTGCACAAAGTTGACAGACAAGAGGAAGATTCCAGAGAGAAGTGCCACAGCAGCAAATGAATATAAATGATACTTTTCCTCTCTGTGCTTACAAAATGCCTTTTGTACCCGAATCTCAGAGCCCTCCAGGAAGCAAGGCTTGACCGGCACTTCCACTCAAGGTAACTGTGAATGGCCACAGCTTCTCAAGTCATTTGTGATAAGAAAGAACAAACGTCCAGATACTTTTAAAATGCAATTTTCTCACCTTCTGGGTAGTAAACAAAAGTGTGCAGATGGATAATGACATCTGTGGATTCTGGCTTCATTTCCCAGAGAGAAAATGTAAACATATATGTAAAAAGTTGTCATATGTAGATAACACCCATGGTCCATTCAGTAGTTAACATTCTGCCCAACATTCTCCTGCAATGGATTCCATTCCTAGGTACAGCTTTGTGACTGTATTACACTGAGAAGATAAAACAGACTTCTTCAATACCCACAGGCAGGCCAATATAGAAATGTTTAGTAAAAATGTCCAGTCAATGGGTTTAACCCAGAACATTTCTGCACTAAGTAATACCTTCCTTTCGTTCTCTCCACTGGACGCTTGCTTGGAAATGCGCAATGGCTAACTGATTCAACAGGGTCTGCAAAGGCCAAGCCCTTAACTGGAAAGGCAGGGGTCTGCCTGAGGGATTGATTTGAAGGTTCATCTAAGAATTCTCTTCTTACCCTCTATTTAAGGTGCTTCCCCGGGGAAGACAATGGCACCCCACCCCAGTACTTTTGCCTGGAAAATCCCATGGACAGAGGATCCTGGTAGGCTCCAGTCCATGGGGTCGCTGAGCGGCTTCACTTTCACTTTTCGCTTTCATGCACTGGAGAAGGAAATGGCAACCCACTCCAGTGTTCTTGCCTGGAGAATCCCAGGGATGGGGGAGCCTGGTGAGCTTCCGTCTATGGGGTCGCACAGAGTCGGACACGACTGAAGCGACTTAGCAGCAGCCGCAAGGTGCTTCCCAGGTGGCGCTAGTGGTAAAGAACCCGCCTGCCAATGCAGGAGACATATGAGATGCAGGTTTGATTCTCTGAATCAGGAAGATCCCCTGGAGGAGAGCATGGCAACCCACTCCAGTATTCTTGCCTGGAGAATGCCATGGACAGAGCAGCCTGGTGGGCTACAGTCCACAGGGTCGCAGAGTCGGACACAACTGAAGCGACTTAGCACGCACAAGGTGCACACACAGCATGAGTCACCACCGGTGCTCCGGCCACCAACGAGGGGCCTGGAGAGCAGTTGTTAGTAACTTTGGAACTGTTCCTATTCATTTAGGGTAATAATCATCTTCAGAGGACAAAACTCACCAAGACTCTGAGGACATTTCAGCTGGGAAAGTAACACCTAGCAGATACAAACTGGCTCTCTGATCCCTTGCACTGGATTCTGGAAGTCAAGGCTAATAGCTCGGGAATGAATTTGAGTGCACTGAGTATCTGGAAAAGGAACTCCTCCAAATGCAGTCGAAATGATTTCCAAATAGTTTCAAGAACATTATTAGTCTACAGAATAACCATTGAATAATTAATAAGAATACTGACATAAGGTATCCTGTAGTTGTAACCAAGAGTTAGCCTTGCTATTACACTGATCAATTGCACAACAGGGTTTGCATCACCTTCAGTTCGGTTCAGTCCAGTCGCTCAGTCGTGTCCAAGTCTAAAAATTTTCTACTCTGGTCAAATTAAAGTGTAAAGGAAAATACAGATCATTGCTTGATTGATAACTGTTCTTGAACTAAAGAGTAGCTAGTATGCAACTTTTGGTTCTAAAAGCAGTGGTCTACAAGCCTTTTTAAATGTAGATTTCCCTCTCACTTTCTTTTTTTGCCAAGCCAAGCAGTATGTGAGATCTTAGTTCCCTGACCAGGGGTTGACCCTACGCCCCTGTAGTGCAGGTCTGGAGTCCTAAACACTAGACCGTCAGGAAAGGCTCTAAATTTTCTTATCATACACTATATTAGTTGAAAAAAATTCTAAACATGTAGCCCCCATATATGTTTATAACTTTATTTGCAAATAATATACTAGCAGTGCGACTTCCCTTTCACTTTTCACTTTCATGCATTAGAGAAGGAAATGGCAACCCACTCCAGTGCACAGAGTCAGACACGACTGAAGCAACTTAGCAGCAGCAGCAGTAATATATTAGCATAAAACAAAATTAGAAAATGTTCAAAGTCTAAAAAAAAATAATAATTTTATTTAGTGACTGCAAACTTTAATAGTTCTGCTCTCCCTAATATTTTTTTAAAGAGAGTGAAGTGGTCAGATAGGTTTAGTTTTGTGACTCTTGGCTGAAAACTTTGTGACATAACAATTTGAAGTGTCCTAAAGTTCAGTTTATTTTGAAACTTGGCTTTAATGCCTGTCATCACTTGAAATATCTCAGGAGATAAGTAAACTAAGTAGGAAGAATCACATGTCTTAGCAAGACAAACTGCTCATTTCAGATGTATCCACAAGTTATGCAAAGGTTTTAACTGAAATCTGGCTAAATTTCCAGCTTCTCTGAAGTCTATCAATCTTCCTTGTAAAAGCCAATTAAATAATGTCAAGGAATAATTCAGATATACTTAGCTAGTTGTTTCACGCGCACTTCATTTACTTGTGCACAAGAAGAAAGGTCAATTGACTGTTGTCATGGAACACAATTAAAAACAGGAAGTACAAAAGAGAGGAGAGAGGGAAAACCCTGCTGGCAGCTGGGAAGAGTGAATCTTAACAGGCACATTTTGGGGTAAACAGATCAGTTGGAGACTGACAAGGAGATCAGTCTGCGTGTGGTGAGCAGGCCGACTAGCAGTATCAAAGAAAACAATTAAAACATGGAACCAAAAACTCTTCATTTGGGAGATTTTTTTAAAGACGTGAGAAATTTCAGTAAGTTTTGTGCAGGTATTAGTTTCTTTTTAATAAGCGACACATGTCATTTTCAGCAACAAGATCACAAACATTGGAAAGATTTGCAAACCTCTATTTTCAAAAATGCTCTCTCCATGAGATTCAGTTCTTTTGAAAACCAATGACTTTCTCACTCATTGTTAAAACATCACTGTTATCTTGAAGGAACAGGTTAAGTCTGTTTATTTTTGGGAAACTCTCCTACAGCACCTTCATGACAGCTACCAGTCATCACAGAAAAGATGAGGAAATGTGAAATATTTTTTGCCAAAAAACCATTGTCAGACTTGATTTTTGAGTATTTTGCCACAATAAATTCTGTGATCTCTGTGTGGTACATGAGATTTTTAAGGTCACCCCTCACCTTATCACAACACTCTGAAAAGCGTCTGCTAAAGGCCTTGTTTTGTCACCAAATTTTACCCTGTGGATGGCATCAAGGGGCCCATCCGAGGCACCATATGCCATGGTAGACTGCACAATGGTCCACGGACACCCAATGACCCACCTTAGTGGACCGTTACTCTTTACCTCCACCCAGATGCTAAGCTTGCCAAAATGTATCATTTGGGCCAAAAAAAGTGAGTGGCGGGGATGTTTGTGACTCCTGACAACTAGCTTTAGGAGCTAGTTGATGGTTCACCAATCTCTGTTTCTCTCCCACTCCCACTGGCAGAGCTCTGGGTCCAGGTTGCATCATTAGCCTGGGTCCTCGAGCAAAAACTACCTGGCCTAGAGGAAGCATGTCCCAAACGTCACATGGGACGCCTCTACTAAATATTTGGGCATTCTCACCCCATTTTTTCCCCACTGTTTATCTGAAATTTGTTTTATCTGGCATCCTGGGTTGTAAGTCACTGATGTTTGGGGATTGTTTGGTTTGGCTGCAAACCCAGTTTTACTGGACTGGTACAGCAGCTGACCACAGCCCAAGGAAGGCCAACTGTCTCAACTTGTATATTAAATATATTAATAGTAAGGCTTTGTTGTTGTTATCCAGTTGCTAAGTCGTATTCGACTCTTTTGTGACCCCATGGACGGTAGCCTGCCAGGCTCCTCTGTCCATGGGATTTCCCAGGCAAGAATACTGGAGTGGGGTGCCATTTCCTTCTCCAGGAGATCTTCCCCAGCCAGGGATCAAACCTTCATCTCCTGCACTGGCAAGTGGATTCTTTATCACTGAGCCACCAGGGAAGCCCATAATAGTAAGGTTTGTGAGTAAGTGATAGTCGCTATCATGTTCGACTCTTTGTGACTCCATGGACTGTAGCCTGCCAGGCTCATCTGTCCTCAGAATTGTTTGCCCTTACTTTTCAAATTAAAAAACAAACAAACGAAACAGAAGCCATAGTTTTTTCCTGCACCCCTGGGAATTATTTTAGGAGATTGCTGTTCTAAGGTGTGGTCTGCAGGGCAAAGTGGTCAGACGCTGCTGCTGCTGCTAAGTCGCTTCAGTCGTGTCCGACTCTGTGCGACCCCATAGACGGCAGCCCACCAGGCTCTGCGGTCCCTGGGATTCTCCAGGCAAGAACACTGGAGTGGGTTGCCATTGCCTTCTCCATTGTGTGAAAGTGAAAAGTGAAAGTGAAGTCGCTCAGTCACGTCCGACTTGTAGCGACCCCATGGACTGCAGCTCACCAGGCTGCTCCATCCATGGGATTTTCCAGGCAAGAGTACTGGAGTGGCTTGCCATTGCCTTCTCCGGGTCCGATGCTAGTAACTCACTAAAAACACAGATTGCTCAGCACTGCCCCAGTGATACCATCTTAGAATCTGGAGACGGTAGAGGATCTGCTCACTTAACAAGTTCCTCAGGTGATTCTAAAGCAAATTAACATTCCACTGGCTGGTGTTTGCAATTTAACTTTTTTAGAGGCTAACAGTACTAACTAGTACTCAAGAGTCCTGGGTGCTGGTCCTGCCTTTGCTATTTACACTAGCTTTGTATGATGTTCAGTGGGTCAATTCTATTCTCCTTTCTGGATGGCATTGCTCTCATCTAAAGAGGAATGAGACTGACTCAGACATCTCACATCCTCTTCCAGCTCAAAGTCCAGGAGTGGAAGTCAGAAAATCAGGGCCTTCCACGGTCCAGGAGGCAATGGACACCATGAGGTTGCGGGCGTGTAAGACACTAGGTCATGGAGGGGCCCTTGGCAAACAGAAGGGCCCAAGCCCGTCTCAGTGCTCCCTGGAATTTTCCTGTGTAGGTGCAGCTGTTCGGGAATCCCTAGGGCCACAGGCATACCTGCCTTACATATAACTGTAAAAACCTGGTGAAAGACTTCTAATTTTGCTTTGGTAAATACTGTGTCCCACAAGTAACTAAATGAGTTTATGATTGACTGACATGTCTCTGAAATCATCATACGGGCCAGGAGGATTTTTGTAAGCAGAGAAAATCTAATGTACCAATTATTCTAAAATGGAACAAACTGTGTGAATACTAACTTTAGTAATTAAGGACATTGACACTACAATATACTGGAGACACACATTCATTAACATTTTTAGCTTTTTTCTGCGAGATTATATATATCTTGGAGCCAACAAGGTTTTTATGTCTGAAACATTTTGATAAGCATTTTAAAAGCCTGTTGGCACCAGTCATTTGATCTGCATTAGCTTAAGGGCTAAAACACTTTTGTGGGCTGATGCTGCTCTGGTACTGGTAAAACAGAGATGATCAGACAGGACATTATCGAGGAGCTCAGTCAGCAAGGGAGGAAGATAAAAATAACTAATTTTTCTATAGGCTTCCCTAGTGGTTCAGTGGTATAGAATCTGTCTGCCCTGGGTTGGGAATATCCCCTGGAGGAGTAAATGGCAACCCACTCCAGTATTCTTGCCTGGAGAATTCCATGGACAGAGGAGCCTGGTGGGCTACAGTCCATGGGGTTGCAAAGAGTTGGACATGACCTAGTGACTAAAGAAATGACAAAAATAACAATTTTTCTGTAAAGGGGCAAGTGCCAGATAAAGCTGCATACAAGTTTCAGGAACAAACCCCATGAGACAAGGAGAGGGAGTAAGGTGTCAGGAGAGACTTATTAGGGATGACACATGCGATGGAGAGTCTTTAGGAATAAATTAGCCAGGTGAAGAAGGGAAAGGTATTCCAGGCGAAGGAAAATCACCAGCAGACACCGATTTATGGGACAACTCGCTGAAGCAGCAACGTCTCTTAAGTGGTGATGGCATCAGGCACTGGGGAGGCAGGTAAACAGGTTAGAGCGCTGACTGGCTACAAGGTTCAGGATGCAGCTCTTGCAGGGCAGAGTGGGACACAGAGGATGAAGCATACTTGGAGGAGCTGGCCGCTGTGGGCAGGGAAGGAGGGGAAGGCAGACACTGGGAAAACATAACAATGAATATACATGTCTCAAAATGTCAAGTTCTGGAAGTTATGGTCCAGGTTTTCCCACATTATATTTCAATCACACACATTAAAAATAATAATAACTTAAACCCAAAGCACATAAACATTTTTGAAGGGGAAAAGAAAATAATAAGCACTTATAACCAGCCATCAGGGATCCTCCTCCTTTAGTACCTAAACCTCTCTAGTCCTGCCCTGTTAAGAGACCCCAGAAACCTGGTCCCTCCTCAGGTTTCCCTCCACAAACAGTTGCTGGGCATCCTAAGTTCCCCCAGCCCGAAGCCAGCTCTCACGGTCCCCTCTGCTGCTTACTCTCTCTGTGCTGAGTTCCTGGGTCTGTTTGATTCTTTGCCTTTTCACAGGCTGTTTCGAGCACATTTGCTCCCTAGGGTTCAGGCACTTAGCTCTCAAGTACTTAGTCGCTCAGTCATGTTCAACTCTTTGCGACTCCATGGACTGAAGTCCGTTAAGCTCCTCTGTCCATGGGGATTCTCCAGGCAAGAATACTGGAGTGGGTAGCCTTTCCCTTTGGAGAAGGCAATGGCACCACACTCCAGTACTTTTGCCTGGAAAATCCCATGATGGAGGACCCTGGTAGGCTGCAGTTCATGGGGTCTAGAAGAGTCGGACACGACTGAGTGACTTCACTTTCTCTTTTCATTTTCATGCATTGGAGAAGGAAATGGCAACCCACTCCAATGTTCTTGCCTGGAGAATCCCAGGGATGGGGGAGCCTGGTGGGCTGCCATCTATGGGGTCACACAGAGTCGGACACGACTGAAGTGACTTAGCAGCAGCAGCAGCAGCCTTTCCCTTCTCCAGGGTAGTTTTCAAGAGGCATGCAATATATGTGAGTCTTAAAGAATTACAGTTACCTCAGGAAATCCCTTCTTACAAACACAGAACTATATAATAAACCAACAGAATTTAAGAATCATTAGATGATAAATTATGTATGTATAAAAGCTTAATGAAATGATGTTTTACTATAAAATAACACATAATAGGAAAGAAAAATAGGAAAATGAAGCTTTAAAGACTATTCAATCACTTCATTTTACCCCTCAGAGATACATTTTTATTGACATTGACACAGAAATAGACATGTTTGTAAAATCAAGATCTTATCCCAGGTGTGCTTTAGATTATTTTTCTCACTTAACATCATGCACAATTTATAGTACAGGCACCTTTAACAGAGCCTGTGGAGTTTACATGTTCTTGAAAAATAAGTGAATTGTTGCACAAGTTAATGATGTTATGTACCCAAAGTAGACTTAACCATTCTCCTAATGTTAAACATTTATAGTCAACTTACTACAATGTAAAATAACAATGCATTACCTGCAAAAACACAAAGCAGTGACTGCAAAATCCAAACAAAAAATTATAAATATCAAAACCAATACATGTTGATTTAAGGGTCTACAAAATGTACTATAAAATTCAGTTATATTTAATTCATAAAAATATTTTGTTATAGTGAAACAATTTGTAAATTGTTTGCTAACAGACACAAGGACTTCTAAATCTACAGATAATTAGTGCCTTATCAGCACCTGATGTAAATTACAAATTGAGACAAATAATTGCAAAGGCAAAACTAATTTTTTTAAAACCACTTCCAACATTTTACTGCAAAATACAACAGACATTTTAAGGAAGGCTGTAGCTCCATTTAACTACATTTGATAGGATAGATACTGTGTGTTCCCTCGTAGCTCAGTTGGTAAAGAATCTGCCCACAATGCAGGAGACCTGGGTTGGGATGATCCCCTGGAGGAGGAAACAGCAATCCACTCCAGTGTTCTTGCCTGGAGAATCCCATGGACACAGGAGCCTGGCAGGCTACAGTCCATGGGGTCGCAGAGTCAGACATGACTAAAGTGACTAAACCATCACCATATTGAGTGTTGGCTCAGAAGCTAAGAGGGCCCCTGCACCTTCAAACTTGGTTTTGCCGTTTCTCCACCTTTTTTGCAGTTCAAGGCACTGGCATTATCTCCTGGGGGTCTGTCTGGTAGAGATTCCAAATCTCAAGCTCCTTCCAAACCAACTGAATCAGGATCTGCATGCCAACTAAAACCCTAGGTGTCTCCTGGGCCTTTTCAGGCTGGAGAAGGCCCTGACCACTGCAATACCCTTTGCTAGATCCTTAGATCCTAAATGAAATCAGTCCTGAATATTCATTGGAAGGACTGATGGCTGAAACTCCCAATACTTTGGCCACCTGATAAGAACTGACTCATTGGAAAAGACCCTGATGCTGAGAAAGATTGAATGTGGGAGGAGAAGGGGACTACAGAGGATGAGATGGTTGGATGGCATCACCCACTGGATGGACATGAGTTTGAGTATGCTCCAGGAGAGGGCAATGGCAACCCACTCCAGTACTCTTGCCTGGAAAATCCCATGGACAGAGGAGACTGGTAGGCTGTAGTCCATGGGGTCGCTGAGTTGGACATGACTGAGCAACTTCACTTTCACTTTTCACTTTCATGCATTGGAGAAGGAAATGGCAACCCACACCAGTGTTCCTGCCTGGAGAATCCCAGGGATGGGGAAGCCTGATGAGCTGCCGTCTATGGGGTCACACAGAGTCAGACACGACTGAAGCGACTCAGCAGCAGCAGCAGCAGCAGCTCCCTGCTGCTGTGTGCCTGGTGTGCTGCAGTCCACGAGGTTGCAAAGAGTCACACATGACTGAGCAACTGAACAGAACTCAGAGAAATGCAAATCAAAACCACAATGAGGTACCATTTCACGCCAGTCACAATTGCTGCGATCCAAAAGTCTACAAGCAATAAATGCTGGAGAGGGTGTGGAGAAAAGGGAACCCTCTTACACTGTTGGTGGGAATGCAAACTAGTACAACCACTATGGAGAACAGTGTGGAGATTCCTTAAAAAACTGGAAATAGAACTGCCATACGACCCAGCAATCCCACTGCTGGGCATACACACTGAGGAAACCAGAATTGAAAGAGACATGTGTACCCCAGTGTTCATCGCAGCACTGTTTATAATAGCCAGGACATAGAAGCAACCTAGATGTCCATCAGCAGATGAATGGATAAGAAAGCTGTGGTACATATACACAATGGAGTATTACTCAGCCATTAAAAAGAATACATGTGAATCAGTTCTAATGAGGTGGATGAAACTGGAGCCTATTATACAGAGTGAAGTAAGCCAGAAATAAAAACACCAATACAGTATACTAACGCATATATATGGAATTTAGAAAGATGGTAACGATAACCCTGTATGTAAGACAGCAAAAGAGACACAGATGTATAGAACAGTCTTTTGGACTCTGTGTGGGGAGGGGGGATGATTTGGGAGCATGGCATTAAAACATGTATAATATAAGAAACGAATCACCAGTCCAGGTTTGATGCAGGATACAAGAAGCTTGGGGCTGGTGCACTGGGATGACCCAGAGGGATGGTATGGGGAGGGAGGTGGGAGGGGGGTTCAGGATGGGGAACACGTGTACACCCGTGGCGGATGCATGTTGATGTATAGCAAAACCAATATAATATTCTAAAGTAAAAAAATAAAATAAATAAAATAAAAGAACTGAGATCCCTGGGGCGCGATAAATAAGCGGGCTCTCCGTAAATGCTCCACTAAGTCACTAACCAGCAAACTGCACCTTGGCGGGGGTAGGGGTCGGAGGTGCCACCTCCTCTGAAATCCATCTCCTCCCCTCAGCAAAGGCAAGGGCCTCCTTTACGCCCCTCTCCCCGCACTCGGGCCCGCGAGGCCCATGCACGCATTCTGATGCGCGGACAGGACGCCAAGTCCAGGAGGACTTGACTCTGGACGGCCCCTCACCTGGGCACGTTTTTCCCTTCCTGGGCCTGCGAGCCCGCCGGGAAGCCGAGGGGTGGGGCGCACTGGAAGCTGGGGAGGGAAGAGGGCTACCACTACACTGCTTTACGTAACAGGAGCCGCTGGTTACACCTACGGCAGCTTTTCCAGACGCAGAGAGGGACGGGGAAGACCCCGACTCTACCCCGAGCCCAAGTCGCAAGGACTGTTTGCCAACAAAGAGGACCTGCGTGCAAGGGGTGGAGCCTGGGAGTCAGATTACCGCGAGACCTAGTTTCCGAAGAGCCTTTGACAGGCGCAGGCGCACTACAGTTCCCGCCCCCCGCCTCCGCCAAGGTGGCCGCCACCGGGAGAGGCGGGGCCGGGCCTCTGGCACAAAGCTCGCGAGATTTGAACGCGTCCGCTCCCGTTCTTCCTGTCAGAGGCCGGAAGTGCGGGGCCTCGCTAGCTCTAGCTCCGCTGTCTGCGGCGGCGCCGCTGGGCCCCAGGTATCCGTCTCGACTCCTCGGGTCTAGCTTCGCCTGGCCTCCCCCTGGAACGAGGTGATGGCGGACTCTAAGGAGGCCGGGGCCGAGGCTCCGCCGGCCGGGGCCGCTGCTCGGGGAGGGCTCAGCCTCCTGTCCCAAGGGGAGGCTGAGGAACCTTCTGCACAGGTGAGTCCTCCGTGGGGGCGGGACCTGCCGGGCTCCCGCGGGTGGCTGCGGGTCGGCTCGGCTCGGCCCGGGAGGGATGTCCTGGTGCCCGGTGGCTGGTGGAGCCTTCTCCACGCCTCCCAGACGGGCCCCCTGAGGAAAGAAAGTCCGTGTGCCTGTGGACAGGTACTCAGGTATTTACCATGCAAGTCATCCCGACGAGCCCCTTGAGGAAGCAAAGTCCGTGTGCCTGTCGACTCACGTATTTACCATGCAGGTCATGCGTGTCAAAAGCGACCCTGGCTTCCCAGTCCATGCTATCCCACAGGTGAGTTTGACACCGTCCCTTCTCTCGAGGAGCGCAGGTAGGAATCAGTTCAGTTCAGTCGCTCAGTCATGTCTGACTCTTTGCGACCCCATGGACTGCAGCAGGCCAGGCCTCCCTGTCCATCACCAACTCCCGGAGCTTGCTCAAACTCATGTCCATGGAGTTGGTGATGCCATCCAACCATCTCATCCTCTGTCGTCCCCTTCTCCTCCCACCTTCAGTCTTGCCCAGCATCAGGTCTTTTCCAATGAGTCAGTTCTTCGCATTAGGTGGCCAGAGTATTGGAGTTTCAGCTTCAGCATCAGTCCTTCCAATGAATATTCAGAACTGATTTCCTTTGGGATGGACTGGTTGGATCTCCTTGGAGTCCCAAGGGACTCTTGAGAGTTTTCCCCAACACCACAAGTGGCTCCAAAACTGACCCAGCCTTGCAGAGCCGGAGGCGGACAGAGTGTGCTCACTGAGATGGGACTGAGCTAGTATTTGAAGGGCGCAAACTGTTTGCCTGGCTGAAAAGGGACTGTGAGAGAGAAGGTTGGAAGAGTGAACTCAGACCCTGAGCCTTCTTGGAGGTATGCGGTGAAGTCTTCAGATCCCCCAGTGACTTGCCTTGATGTGAAGTTAGACATTCAGAGTATTTGTGTAATAGACTGACCAATGAATTACTACATACTTAAAAACGAAGAAGGCCCAGCTATTACCACAAACCACTCCCTAAATGATACATGCTATTGAAATTAGAATACATGTTTAATACTGAACAGAGGTGGTATTCCATTTTGGTTTAGTTACTGTGGTGCTGTTTACTCCCTGTTTCTGCGTCTGCCCTTGTGAATGTTTTAAAAGACAGTTTGAATGGCCTGTTTCCTAGCTAATAACCATAACACTCCTTGACTCATCTTTTTGAAATTATGTGAAAAAGAGCTAAGTAAATTGTACAAATTTATGCTCCCATTTATCAACTCCTGCTAGTAACATGTAGCATATTCTTGTAAGCCTGATGTGGTAGGGTTTTTTAATTATTAAGATGGGATTTTTTTTTTTTTTTATTCCTAGTAATGTACATTAAAGTTTCATTTAACATGTTCATCAGGGATCAGCTTTATTTCTCGGAGGCAATGAAGTGAAGAGCCGAGCTGTGGTGAAATACTCTTCTGCCCCTCCTCGGACAGCATTTGCACGCCTTGAAGAGAAAACAGACTTGAAACTCCCACCTGCCAACTGGTTACGAGAGAGTGCCAAGCTAGGACCGGCAGGAACTACCATTCTTGGCAATAGTAGGAAAAGCAAGCCATTTTCCAGGTAAATATTAATTAATGGCATTTTTACCTATTCCTCAACCCTCCACCTTAAAACTCTTAAGACTTGCTTTTCAGCATAATTTATAATGCTCATCAACATGCCAAGACTTCGCTTTAGAAAAATATTATATTTGACTTTCATTGTGCTTTTTCACAATAATAGGATTCTGTTAAAATACGAAGATATCAGTTGCATATGCTTCCTTCAAGTCTGCATCGTTATTAACAAAGATGAATTTTGACCACTAAAATTCAATTAACTAGTTTCATTTTAGCCATTTTCATACCTTTTGATTATGTGAATATGGAGTCTCCGGGGAAACCCTTAAAAATGCCTAACCTGCTCTGTGGAATTTTTCATTAAATGGTGGTGGATTGTCTGGTCTGAAACAACAGTGATGTAAAAACAGCATGTTTAGATATATACCCTTGACTTTGACACTTGCTGGAAATTCTGCTGGTGGTATTTAAGGTTGAGAAAGAGGCCTGGGTCTTAGAGAGAAGAATGTACTGATGTCCATATTCTTATTGACCTTTTAATGTGGGGGCTTCCCTTTTTCCCTCTCAATGATTGAACCTAAAGTATTCCCACATAACATACAGCAGGAGCCATAAATATATTAATACCTTACGTGCCAGTGATTTGGAAATTATCCTGATACCTCAGGAGGTAAAAGTTGTGTTTGCAAAATGTTACTTGTATGTAGCATTATTTATACTAGCAAAAAAACTGCAAATAGTTCGCATGTCTTCTTTTAGAAAAATGGCTTAATAAAGCAGAATTAAATGTTATAAAGTGATTTGGCTGATAATTATATTCACAGTGTTCAGACAGTTCTGAGTACTTTATGTGCTTATCTCATTTCATTCTGTCAACAACCTTTTGAATTTGGTGCTGTTAACTTTCCTTCAGAAAAGTGAGGCTTGGAAAGGTTAAGAGCTTGCCCAGCCCATGTGGTAAATCATCAGCATACTTTGAAGTGAGGCAGTCCTAAATGAGTGTTCTGACTCTGCCACCTCCTCACTGAAAAACGGTGACGGCAGCTGCTTTTCATACTTGCAGATTATAGATGTGCCTCACGTGGTACCTGGCACACGTTTGGTGCTCACTGAGCTATTTTTTCTCCTTCTGGTTGAATTGGTGTTGTGTGCATTTTTTTCTCATACATTTTTTAAAATGGTACTAGTGTATATCACTGGGAACATGATCCCAGAGACTAAAATCCTTACAAAATGTTTCTGCTGTTTTTCTTGTCTCCCCATCTAAAAAGAATAACTCAAACTGACTGTTTTCTATTGCATATTTTTTTAGATTTCATGACTACAAAAATAAAAATGATTGTGATTGTTTTTATTCTAAATATTTTCTATTATTACTTCTACTACTATTGTATTTCTGTCTTGTATCAAATTTAAGATGCCATTGATTTTAAGTTGTCCCATTATTTTTATTTTGTTTTAACAAAATTTTTAAAAATATGATTGGCTTATAATGTGTTGGTTTCTGGTGTACAGTAGTGATTCAGTTATATGTATATATACATATATATAAATTCTTTTTCATATTCTTTTCCATTATGGCTTATCATAGAGTATTGAATACAGTCCGTTGTGCTGTACAGTAGGACTTTGTTGTTTATCCATCCTGTATATAATAGTTTGTATCTGTTAATCCTAAACTTCAGTCTGTCCCTTCCCAACTGCACTCCGTCCTGGCAACCACAAGTCTTGTTTTCTATATCTGTTAAGTGACCCCATTATTTTATGTACCACTAAGAAGGAAAAACTAGCCAACTGTAATGGTGATAGGCATACTGTTTTCAGAGATGTCAGAGTGTGGAAAATGTGTATCCAAGCAGTGCTGAAATACAGTATTCTGTTACAACAACGCCTGCCCCACCACGAACATGACTTTTGTGGCCTTTGTTTTTTCCGTTAGTTTTGGGATGGCATACGACTTTATTGATTCAGTGGGAAACGATGTGGATGTTGTCTCTGACTCTGAAGTAAGTGTCCTCTTTGCGACTATAATTGGGATATTTGTGCTGGGGATTTATAGCCTGCTCTTTTCTGCAGCCTGGAAAAGTTACTGATGAAATAAGCTACAACTGTCTAATTATTGAACACCTTTTTTATTAAAGTAACACTGCATCATTCCTCAAAGAGGAGGGAACAACTCGCAAAATACTGGCAGTGGTATTGATGGCTGTATTGTAATGATAGCAGTTACAGTGGTGGCTTATGTAATGTTGCTGGTTGAAAATTAGATACGATACGTGTAGTGAAATCTGTTGATGCTTAGTTGGCCAGTTTTTTCAGAGATGCTAAAAGCTTAGGTCACTGCAACAGTGTGACCTGTGTATACTTTATGAAATTCCATCATGTAGAAGTAAATCTTTGTCATTTACATTAACACAGGGAGACTGGTACAGTGTGGGTGATTCTGGTTTTAAGCTCTGTCTTCCATGGGTCTGTAGGTAGTTCCTTAAGGTACAGTTTGTATGAACTTAAGGAAATAAGGTTTATTGTGCTTTAAAACTGAGTGAAGTTAAATTTGAAAGATTCCAGATCATACCGCAAAGGTGTTTCTAAACTGTTTTTCCTTTTGTATTTTTTAAGAACATAAAAAAGCTTCTGAAGATTCCCTACAGCAAATCACACGTGAGCATGGCCGTGCACCGCATAGGAAGGACTCTCTTGTTAGACGAGTTAGATATCCAGGAACTCTTTATGAGATCATCTCAGGTAATTCTTGAGAAATAACAAGAAAAGCACTGTTTTAACAACTTATGGGCACTAGAAATGTGATTTTGTTTCAAAGAAAGGACAAAGTGAAAACGTTGTTGAGTGCTTCAACCAAGAAATGAAAAGTTTAACTGAAGATTAAAAAGCTTTAATAAAGAAAAAGGTAGAAAAGAGAACAGTAGAAAAACTTATTTTATTGATACCAGTAGCCAGGATTCTTTTAAGTAAAAAGGTGAAGTGAAGAAAGTTATGAAAAATACGAAGTTTAAGGGACTGGTTAAATTTTTGAAAAATCCTTTCATGTCTGTATTAAAGAGATTGTCATGAAACATGGCTTCCAGGAAATGTGAAAAATGTTTAAAAAATTCTTTCTCTGAATATATGGTTATGTCAGAATTAATTGGTTCTCTTTAAGCAGAGCTTCTCAGATTGTGTGTGGTAAATGACTGTTGTCTTGCACCATTGTTTTGTGGTGGTGGTTTAGTTGCTCAATCGTGTCTGACTCTTGGACCCCATGGACTGTAGCCCACCAGGCTCCTCTGTCCATTGGATTCTCCAGGCAAGAATACTGGAGTGGGTTGCCATTTCCTTCTCCAGGGGATCTTCCCCACCCAGGAATTGAACCCAGGTCTCCTGAATCGCAGGTGGATTCTTTACTAACTGAACTACGAGGGAAGTCACCATTATTTTGTAAAATGTAATAATGCTGCAGCTTCTGAAAGCTGACTCTACATTTCTGTATTTACCTTGTTGTTACAAATAGTTCTTGATTGCGAATAGTTCATGGTCTTGCCACTCACTCCCATAGGCAACTCTTAAAGAATATTCTTGCAATGCTTTGATAAAGGAAAAGAAGTTACAGTGATTTAAACTGACATTTATAGTTAATGTTTTTCTATTTGTAAAGATCACAATTCAGTTCAGTCTGTATGTGTTAGCCACTGGGCAGGGTCTTAAGAATCACAGCCCTGCTTCCTTGCAGCTTATTTATAAACACACAGATAATTTTAATGCTTTGTGCATAGTGGGACTTATCCCAGGCACTAATTATCAATTTCTTATGTTACCAGACTGGTGATTGGACATGGTTAAAAGAGTTTTATCAAAGACTTATTGATCAGAAATGGCAGAGGAAGAAAAAAAGCAAAGAACACTGGTATCAGAAGGCTATTCTTTCAAAGTTTTTGTATTACAGGTACTTAGCTATTTGTTTATTTTTATTTGAAGAGAAAAAATGAAATTCTGATATAAAACTTAATTTGAAGCCAGTAAAGGTAATTTTTTGGCTACTGTTATTGTTGACATTTGTCCGGTATTCCTTTTTTTAATGAGATTTATGCTTGGTTATAGAATCTAGTTTTTTAAAACTGGTGGGCTGTTACATAAAGTTAGCTTAAGTAACAATGTGGGTTTTTTTGCTTCTGATTTGGCCAGTATCAATGGCGATGGAGCTGCTCAGCCTGTCCCGTCTGCCACAGAACAGCAGGAGTCGTCCAGCTCTGATCAGACCAGTGATCCAGATGGGGCTTCATGGCCCGCCCCCTTTGAAATGCCTTCTTCAGTCTCTGAAGACCCCAGTGCTTCCAGTCAGGTTAGACATTGCTCAGATGCTAATTCAGCAAAATCATTTAAGGAGACAAAGCCAATTATCCTATCAGTAAAAAATAGAGAAATAGGAATTAAAAACATTCTATCAATTTATGTCTTCACAGGTACAAAAAGTATTTTTTTTAGTTTTTCAGTTTGGAATTTACAAGGGTTATTATGGATGGCTAGATCAGATTTTTTTCAAGAAATAATTCAAAGATATTTTTTAAAGTTTTACCACATTTAAAATAGCTTATTAATATGTTTATCAATACTGATTTATCTCCTTGTAGTCATAAGGAGATATGGTGTATTTAAACTGTGGAAATATTAAGTGCCTTTCAGATATTGAGCCTCACAGGCCTGTTTGTAATTTAAGTACTAGCCTTCTACCTTAACTTTCAGTCGGATTTGTTAGTCCTGAAATAGCTCTGCACATTTTCTCAGTGGAGTTGCCAAGACTTAACCTACATTAACATTATAAAGCTTTTAGAAAGGAGAGAGAATGGACTATGACCTCTTTTATCTCTTATATTCTTGGTTTCTTCTTACTATTCATTTGTTTTTGTCCTTATTGTGTCTGTCAAGTAACTCCATAGATGTAAATGGTGCGTATTTATTTTTAGGAAAATTGACAAGCTTGAGGTACCTTGGTAAATTGCGTTTCTCCTCTGACTGTGTGCTCTCATACTCCGAACGTTCATTATTAGATTGTTTTTATCCTCACAAATTATAAGGTCATAGGAGACAAGATACCTTTACCCTGATTTTAGTTTAGTAGGTTTTCAGATAGAGATGCCTCACTGAACTGTGTAGTGAACTTAATTTTTTTCCAGAGGTAGGAAAACTGTAAGGAAGCGCAAGGGAGTAATGAGCATCCAAGTCCACATAGTGATAACCCAGGAGGTAGGGAAGTTATTAACATAGAAATGAGAAGGGACATGGGTGTTGGGTGCTGGCAGGGTTCTGTGTCATGACTTGGGTGGTGGTTACATGGATAATTTGTTTTCTAATTAGTCATTATACTATATTCTGTATACTGTATAATTTATGTACTTTTCTGTATTTGATTATATGGTTAGACAGCATCACCAACTCAATGGACATGAATTTAAGCAAACTCTGGGAGATAGTGGAGGACTGAGGAGTCTGGTGATCTATATAGTCCATGGGCTTGCAAAGAGTTAGACGTGACTTAACGACTGGCCAACAGCAAAATATGTGATTATACTTTACTGAAGGAGTTTTTAAAAAATTATTTAGTATTCCTTGACTTCAAACACACACACATTATAAAAAGACCACATAATGAAAATTCTAGTCTCCTGCTGCCCATCTCCCCTGTATCAGCCTTATCATTCTGTTCTTTAAAGGTTACTTTAAAACATTGGAGGCTTTTGAGAATCTATAGACTTCCCTATAGAAGAAGTGACCTGGAATTTATTTAATGCTTCTTATGCCACATACTTTATGCCATGTATGGTGTGTATATTTTTCATCCTTTTAGCTGCATATGTATTATGTTGATGGTATCATTTTACAAATAAGTAAATAAAGCTCATAAAAAGTAGATGTTTGTCTGTGGTCACACAGCTAGTGAAGTTCAAGCTAGGGTTTAAACCCTGGTCTTTCTGATCAGAGCCCTGTTCTCACAGCAGTACTCCAGTGTGTCTGTATATTCCACACATTTAGAAGGGCCCTATGAGCAGTCAAGTCTGGGCAATGGCATATCCCTAAGCAGAGCTACCCTGCCTACAAATAGTCTTTTACAGAATGCTTTCTGTGACATATATAAATTTCTAAACTTCACTTCATGAATTCTTGCTCCCAAGACTAAATCAGCAAGTTTGAGGCCCATGTTAAGCAATAATAGAGTTTAAATAGTTCTCTGGTCTGGCCTTGGAGGCAAACTTCTATTAAGAACATTATAACCTGCTGCTGCTAAGTCGCTTCAGTCGTGTCCGACTCTGTGCAACCCCATAGACGGCAGCCCATCAGGCTCCACCGTCCCTGGGATTCTCCAGGCAAGAACACTGGAGTGGGTTGCCATTTCCTTCTCCAATACATTATAACCTAGAAACCTATAAATCCCACTAAAGCAATACGTGGCAAATATAACTTTGGGAATTGATCCATAGGTTGATAACTTGTCTGTATAAGTAAACAATACAGTACATGTTTGAAATTCTTTAAGGACCTTTGCGAAGAAGACATGCAAAAGCACTGGAGATCTCCCACTGCTTACCTCATATCTACTTTCTTTGAAAACTGGTGCTAAGCTTGTTGCTAAGTCGCTTCAGTTGTGTCCGACTCTGTGCGACCCCATAGATGGCAGCCCACCAGGCTCCCCTGTCCCTGGGATTCTCCAGGCAAGAACACTGGAGTGGGTTGCCAGTCCCTTCTCCAATGCATGAAAGTGAAAAGTGAAGTGAAGTCGCTCACTTGTGTCCGACTCAGCGACCCCATGGACTGCAGCCTACCAGGCTCCTCCGTCTATGGGATTCTCCAGGCCAGAGTACTGGAATGGGGAGCCATTGCCTTCTCCGGGTGCTAAGCTTATTAGCACACAAATAGGAATAAGCAACACACAGACATGCTTACATGTACACACACATATGTTTGCTCGTCTTGGTTTAATGTTTCTTAATGGTTTTTAAGGGCAGCTGCCCTAATGGTTGGAAAATCAGTGGACTGTGTTTACTGCATCAAAGATTCCTCTTCCTATGTGTTTTCCAAAATATATTCCACAGATGATAATAAGAATAATTATAAGGATAATAAGAATAATCTGTAATAAGAATAAAAAGTGTTGCAAGATCAAATAAATTGGGGACTAATGGATTATATGAGGTCATGTAGGTTTTTCCAGTGCAGAACCTCTCAGGAGCCTTTTGTGGTAATAAGCTTTGTTACTCTCCAAAAGCAAATCCTTGTAAACAGTGTTTTTCAGATCTGACTCTGGGAATTTTTCACCAAGTACCCCAGAGACTAGACTTCTGTGAAAAACACATTAGAATGTGTGAAACTGAGGACTGTTCTGATGACCAGTGTCACAAAAATATGGCTGAGGTTTCTTAGGAAATTTTTAATCCAGTAGGGATGGAATAGGCTTTGAAAGAGCAGTCCTGTTCCAGTTCACCCCAAAAAAGAGGAAAAAAGCTTGGAAAGCTTAAAATAAATCTTTAGTCTTGATTTGAGTAAGATCTGAATGTGTTTAGCTTATTATAGTGACTGACAAGTAGGAACTGAAGTATGCACCCCGTGAGGAGAGGTAATGATTCATATCAGCTGTAATTTACAAGAGCAGGTTTGAGCTGTATGCCTTGATGTGTGGGTGATACTCTTTAACAGTAGGCCATCTGTAAGAAGTTACGACAGCAGAATCACTCCTGTCCTTGCACTTTTCACAGGGAAGTGAGCCTCTTGAACCCTCATACATAGTGGGGCATGTGGCCTCAGCGCCTAAAGAACAAAACCTGACTCCTTTATTCAATGACGGGGAGAACAGTCAGGTATGCTCTCTGTTGGGTCCAAGTGGAGACACCACATCCCCAGTCTACTTCGTCATCTAAGAGCTAGTCTTAAATTGGAATTCATAGGGAAAAAAAATCCACTTGACCCTAAAAATCTCTAAACATCTCTGTGGTCTTCTAGCTCCGTGGCTTCATTTACCTTTTCTTCTTTGTCTTTTCCTTCTTCTAGTCTTTTTGTGGCTCATGGGGGGAGATTACAGATCCCCTGTTTATTATATAATCTTTCTATTTTATTTCAAATCAAAGGGTCTTAAAAATGATTTTGTTCGGAATATTTTATGGACGTTTGAAGACATACACATGTTAGTTGGCTCCAACATGCCTATCTTTGGAGGCGGCCGATATCCAGCAGTCAGCTTACGTCTCAGGTAACTAGACTTATGTTCCTTTAGAATCGTGTTCCAGTTTCCTTTCACCTGCTTATTTTGGCATCCTTTCCTTTTTCTAGTTTTTTTTTTTGTTTGTTTCTTTCACTTCCCTCCTTCCTCCACCAGTTGAAATGGCCACAGTACGGAAGGAGTGTTTCAGCAAGTGCTGAAAACCCTGTGGCTGGCTTTTCACTCTAGTCCTCGGTAGTGGAGTCAGAGACCTGCTGTACCAACTGAGTCTTAGGTCTGAATCTACAGGTTGTGAGAATAGAGTACAGTTTATTTAACTAGTTAAGATTTACCAGCTTCCTGTTAACTGCTTATAAGCATCTTTTAATGTTCCCGTTGTATGTGTTCGTCGTCCATCCTGTGTGAGTTCTGCCTTGGGCGCTGTGATGTATGCTGGTCCGTCTTCACTGCAGGTTGTGTGAGGACCGTGCAGTAGGCTCCCAGCCGTTTGTGTCACAGTTCCTCCTTTTGCTCCTGAAAGCTCTTACGGACACCTGTTAGGAGTCCAAGCAAAGCTTATGGGAAGATGGAAAGCACAACATACCCCATGAGCTGCGTATGCATGTCTCATCAGAAGAGAAGCATAAATGGCATTCTCCAACTAGGGAGAACAGATTAAAATATTCTAATGAGGGAAGTAAGTCTCAGATGATTTGTAATGGAACATTTTCATTAATCAAATAACACCAGAATTGTGTTTTTAGGGATAACAACAAACCAATTAATGTGCTTACTGGAATTGACTATTGGTTGGACAACTTGATATGCAACGTGCCAGAGCTTGTCATGTGTTTTCATGTAAATGGAATTGTACAGGTAAGCCTAATACAGTGTGACTTTTGAAATAATCTCTCAACTACAGATTGGGGCAGAAAGTACCTCACTAGAGTTTTTAACACTCTTGAGTAAGGTGTATTTTGGCAAGGAAGATAACTACGGCTAAACTGAAATTAGAGTGCTAGTACAGTTGAGTCGGTGCTGTCAGAATTCTAGATGTTACAGGAGTTTAATTTATAGGTAATTTGTGAGCAGGTCATAAATATTCTAAAATCTACATTTTTAGCCGGAGAACAATAATTTTAAGGCAAGCACCCATAGTAATTACTTCAAAGTGTCTGAACGGTGAAGGTGTTTGTTCAGTATCGTGTCCTGTTATTCGGTGTACAGATATGAGCGCTTAATGCAGAACGCTGAGGAAAGGCCCCAGCAGTAACTGCATAAAGTGAGATAGCGAATCTGGATGACCGGAGAAGGGTGTGCTCGCTTCTGTTTTGACCTGGTCTGTTTTTCGATTGAATTGCAGTTTCTACTCTTACAGAGTACTTCAGAAAATATGCTCAGAGGCGTTTAGGGAAGTGCGAGCCAAAGACAAGCTAGAGAAAAAAAATGAGGAGGCACTTTAGAGATCGTGATGGTGATAGCCTTGCAGCCTTTCCTCCACACACACCCCACCCCTCCCCAGCCCCGTGCTCCGTTTCTTTAAAGGAATAGTCCAGAGCTCAAAGGAAAGCAGTGTGCACTGGAGATCCTGCCCAGGTGACTCTGGTGTCTGGGAAAAGAAAAAGCCAAAAATAACATATTTTGAGAAAGCTTACTAGGTGAAGTCTGCCTTGATTTATCACCTTCCCAGTTGAAAACCACGAGGGTAGAATGGAAGAAAGTGTACAGTGCAACTTATTCTGTGGTTGGGACAGAAATGAGATGTGCCTAAGTCTGTGGTTCAAAGTATGGTGATGACTCTCCCTTAAGAGTTATTCCTGTGGTAAACCACCACATTGCTGGCAAGGATGGGTCAGATTCCTTCAGAGTATCAGAGCAGAAAAAAGACCAAAAACCAGTGCCTTAAACTCTCATGCTGCGTAGGTCTCTAATTGCAGGATTTATATATATGGTCTCTTTTTAATAAGAGAAGTGTTGCTGTGCAGGTTTTCTCAAACTGTCTTTTCTCTGTTTTATAGAAGTATGAAATGATAAAGACAGAAGAAATTCCCAATTTGGAAAACTCTAATTTTTCTACTAAAGTCATAAAAGACATTGCACAAAATATTTTATCATTTTTGAAATCTAATTGTACCAAGGAAGGACATACCTATTGGCTATTTAAAGGTAAGCTAATGTTTCAATGCGTAATCATTGATTTGAGTGGCAACTGTTAAATGAGGTTTATTTGATTTTTTGTTTTGTTTTCTTCCCAGCAAGTGGCAGTGATATAGTGAAGCTCTATGATCTCACTACTCTTTGTGAAGAAACTGAAGACAAATACCAAAATCCATTCACAATGCCAGTGGCTATTCTTTTATATAAGTGAGTGCTTTAAGAAGTTAAGATGAAGAAGTAGCCTTATTTAAAAGTTTTAAGTATATGGCCTCACTATCTATGCCAAGGTTTTAAATACCTTTTAGATTTTCATAGTTTAGAAAATATGTATGTACATCTCTATGCTGTCGAAAGTAAATAGGCAGAGGGAAAAGAGCAGGGGTGTAAGACGCAGCGTGTAGTTGTTTCTGATGCCCTTACTCTGCTGGGAGGAAAGAAGAGCATGCCTAGACTTGAGTCTGGAGAAGATGATGAATGCGCAGTAAAGTTGATGTAAACTCCTTTTAGGGTTGCTTGCAACATGATGATGAAGAAGAATCAAAATAAGAAACACTACGGGACAGTTCGAACCCTGCTTCTGAATTGTGTTAAATTGCTGGACAAAAGCAGACATCCTCAAGTAAGATTAATATACGCCCTCTAAAAGAATTCTGGCATTCTGATAGAGAATGGTTGCCCAGACATTAAAGCCACCTAATGCATAGTCTGTTACTGCCTGATCTGGTTTACTAACCAGTTACCACATGTTGTGCCTAATCTGAACTGAGATGTGCTTTAAATGGAAAACACACACTGAATTTTGAAAAGTCTTTGTGTGTGCACATGTGTACACGTTACATATTGAAATATTTTGTGTTTACTGAATCAAATATATTAAAATTGATTTCACCAGATTTTGTTCTATAAATTTAGAACTCACATAATTTTAACAAAGTAGTGCCATTTTTCCTTTGAATTTTCATTGTTAGAAAGTGGAAAACTATTTTATAGTCTGTCTTGAAAGACCCATTTACATGAATAAGGTCCACATTCTATACCTCAGTATATAAAAGCATCTCTTAAAAAACCTCAGTCTAGCACCCCATGGTTTTACATCACCCTTATTACAAACCTCAGTGGTCTGAACTTGATAATTATATGTCTCAGTGTAAGGCTAGTTGTTGTATCCTGTTTAAGTCAGAAAAGATATGTAGTATTATGATTTATGATTTTTTTTTTTAAAGAATCAAGTTAATTTTAATTGTAGCCATATTCAATTTGGAGATAAATATTTTCCTGGAGACCAAACCAAGAGAAACTGCTTTCAGAGAAAGTGGCAGGACAGTGTTTGGCCTAACTGTCTAATTGCACATTAAGGTGGTGCTTAGTAAGTTAGAAAGTAGTGTTAAAGCTATTGCATGTCTGTGATAAAGAATTACTTAAATAATAGAGTACAATAACGCTGATATGTAAATGCTAATTTTAAGGGAAACCAGAAATTTCTGGACTTTTTGCTCATTAAGCTCATGGAGGTTTTTCCCCTAGAACTTTAAATTGTATGGTAAATTCCAGTTTCTTGGTTGATACAGAGTGATAGCTTGCTAATATTTTAGTTGTGACACTTTACATATGAAAACTTGTCTCCAGTGAAACACAGTTGCAATTTTTTCTTAAGAGAGAAGGCTGGGAATAGATAGTTTCAGGAAATAAACACGTCAACCCATGAGGATTTTACAGTGCATTGAGAACATTGGTACTTAGAATCAGGAACGTTTCTATGTGTATGCCTGTCTGAAGATCTCCTCAGATTTGTTAGTACGGTAATAAAGTTCATTTCATTTTAGAATGCTCAATTTTGGTGAGTCACTAATGTATTTTTTTCTTTTTGTAAGATTATTGCTTCAGCCAATTACATGCTTTCAGAACTTTTCCAATTGGATGAACCTAAAAAAGAAGAAAGTTCAGAATCTCCATTAAATGAAAATTCTGATGAAAGTTACAGTGAAGAGGAGGAGGAGATGCCAGACAGCGATGAAAACGGGTCCTACAGCACTAGCTCTGACCCGTCCGACGACAACAAAGCAGTAGCTATAATTAAGTCTGTTGGAGAGCTGTCTGTTCCAGAAAAATACAAATCCATTCATCAAATCAGGGTAAGCATGTTGACATTTGCATTCAAATTTCATCAGTGGAATTAATTGAGTACAGTTAGCTTCTCAAAAGATGCCGTTACTTCAACTAATCCTTCATGATATCAGATCAGATCAGATCAGTCGCTCAGTTGTGTCCAACTCTTTGCAACCCCATGAATCGCAGCATGCCAGGCCTCCCTGTCCATCACCAACTCCCGGAGGTCACTCAGACTCACATCCATCGACTCAGTGATGCCATCCAGCCATCTCATCCTCTGTCGTCCCCTTCTCCTCCTGCCCCCAATCCCTCCCAGCATCAGAGTCTTCTCCAATGAGTCAACTCTTTGCATGAGGTGGCCAAAATACTGGAGTTTCAGCGTTAGCATCATTCCTTCCAAAGAAATCCCAGGGTTGATCTCCTTCAGAATGGACCGGTTGGATCTCCTTGCAGTCCAAGGGACTCTCAAGAGTCTTCTCCAACACCACAGTTCAAAAGCATCAATTCTTCGGCGCTCAGCCTTCTTCACAGTCCAGCTCTCACATCCATACATGACCACAGGAAAGACCATAGCCTTGACTAGGCGAACCTTTGTTGGCAAAGTGATGTCTCTGCTTTTGAATATGCTATCTAGGTTGGTCATAACTTTCCTTCCAAGGAGTAAGTGTCTTTTAATTTCATGGCTGCATTCACCATCTGCAGTGATTTTGGAGCCCAGAAAAATAAAGTCTGACACTGTTTCCACTGTTTCTCCATCTTTTTCCCGTGTAGTGATGGGACCAGATGCCATGATCTTCGTTTTCTGAATGTTGAGCTTTAAGCCAACCTTTTCACTCTCCACTTTCACTTTCATCAAGAGGCTTTTTAGTTCCTCTTCACTTTCTGCCATAAGGGTGGTGTCATCCGCATATCTGAGGTTATTGATAGGATCTAATAATCATTAGCTCTGTGAAATCTGAAAATCAGTTTTATAATTGTCCCAGGGTCACTGATCCACATGTAAACTGACGGTGGCAGATGTGTAAATGACACATCAGTATGTTAATTTTCATGTGGGAGATTTTTCTTTCCAGTGACCAATGTGCAGCCCCCTCTCCTCACCAGGGTGCCCCCTCCCACGTTGCTGGGAGACAGTATTTGTGGCTTGGTAAACATAGGATCAGAGCACACGGGCGGCTTGTTGATCCCTGTGTGGAGAGACCTGGCACCTTGTCCCTGTGCCATAGGACGGTGCCTCTCAGTGACTGTGGGCCTGTCAGCTGGGTTGGACGTGTCCCTGACTGGTCACGGCCCAGTGGACCCTAACAGCTTCCTGCCCATTAGGTTTCTGTTGGTGTTGATCGTGTTGACTGTCATACCATCCATTTTTTTCTAGACAGTGTTTCATTTTTCCAAATTATTACTACTTTCCAGTCGTATTTATAGATAATCTCTTACTTTAAGCTCTGATGTTAACTTTCAGATGGAAATTTTATATTCAAATAGGTTTTTAGAGGATCTCTCTGTCATTCCAAAACATTGCCTGTCCTTCTGACCTCCTCTTCGTTTCTCCTCTCGTTTACCTCAGCCCCACTGCCTTCTTCTCTGTCTCTCATATTCAGAGTCATGCCCACCTGAGGGCCTGTGCATCTGTTGTCGTGTGTGCTTGGAACTTACCCTTTCCCCAGACCTTTTTGTGGCTGGCTTTTTCTAAGTTGATTGAAATGTCACCTCCTCTAGGAGACCTTCCCTGACTGCTCTAGATAAAACATGCTATGTTTTTTTCTCCTTCATGGGGCTGGTAATCTGTACCTGAAATTCCCATGTGTCTGTGTCCCATCACTGAAATATAGACTCCCTTGGAGGTATGGGCTCCCTGGAAATATAGGCTCTCCTGTATCTCCATGGCTACAACCCATAATGTGCACGTGTGCTCAGTCATGTCTGACTCTTTGCAACCCCGTGGACTGCGACCCCTCTGTCCGTGGGATTTTTCAGGCAAGAATATTGGAGTGGGTTGCCATTTCCTCCTCCAGAGGATCTTCCCGACCCAGGGATCAAACCTGCCTCTCCTGCATTGGCAGGCGGATTCTTCACCATCGCACCACCTAGGAAGCCCACAACACATTATTGGTGTTCAGCAAATATTTGACTAAATCACCACAGGAAAAAGTCATTAACTGTCCATCTGAATTTTAGTGCACTTGGCAGCTTGAGCAACTCCCAGTACAGTAAAAAAAAATGTTTCTTACTGTAAACAAAATCATTGGTTGTAAAAGGTACCTTATTTGGGAAACTGCTTCGTCAACAGAATGCAGTTACATTTGGTGAGTGGTGTGTTTACAGATTTTTTTTTTTTTTAGCAGAGTACTATCAATATCGAAAGCACTCAGAAATAGCATTCATATAAACATGTCTTTTGTGTTAGCTCTACTGTATCTCAGTACTTTCTGGAGTACAGACAGTGTGGCTCCAGGGCCCCGGACTCAGCACTCGCTCACTGCAAGCTTGAACACAGCACCTAACATCTGTGTTTACTTCTCTGTATAATGAGAGTGGTAATTCCAGCCTGTAAGATTCACCAAGTGGAATGCCTCGCAGAACTACTTACACATCATATCACTCAGTAGGCAGAGGTTATTAACTGGCTCTGCTCCTAATTAAGTGTATACATTATACATGAGACCGTGGGCAGTACTGGTTAACATAGCTGAACTGCTGATATTGTGAACTGTGTGTCAGCAAGCATTAGTGCTCGCTGAGGGTGAGCTGACCTATCGGATTAGGTGTATATTTATTTAAAACATTTCTTGCTTGCTTTTTTCGTTGTAATAGAACTATTTTTTTTAGTTTTAAGTACTTAAAGCAACATATACTGGAAGATCTTTTTAAATAAGATTTTTGTCGATGCTTATATGCGTTTACTCTACAATTAAAACAGGATTAGTGTGTAATTGAAACAGTTCATTAACCTTGAAACAGATACCTCATTAAGCTGAAAACACAGAGAAGTTCTAAATTTATTGATTTGCAGAATTTTAGTAATTCCTGGGAGGTGGAATTTGTTGTATTGGCAGCATGTTAATAATTTTTAATGTTCGTTTCTGAAGCCCAGTTGTGCGTTTCCCGTTTGTCATGACACAGAAGAGCGCTGTAGGCTTGTGCTGAGCTATGTTCTGGAGGTAAGTTTCAGTTTAGACTTCACTGTTTCAGTAAAGCTTGTACTTGATATGCAAATGGCACTTGTTTGCTGCTGCTAAGTCACTTTAGTCGTGTCCGGCTATGTGCGACCCCATAGATGGTAGCCCACCAGCCTCCGCCGTCCCTGGATTTTCCAGGCAAGAACACTGGAGTGGGTTGCCATTGCCTTCTCATTTGTTTATTGGTGTCTACATGTTAATCTTTCTTTTAAATAAATTTTTATTGGGAGTATAGTTGCTGTACAGCATTGTGCTAGTTTCTGCTGTACAGCAAAGTGAATCAGCTGAATGTTATTCTGAGTGATATTCTACTGTGATTTTTTTCCCCTTAAAGCATGAATTGAAAATTAGTTTTTCCTAACTTTCAGGCCAAATGTAGTTTCTAAAGTCTGTTTTCAAAATATAAATTCTCCTAAGTGATCCTGGTTTTCCAGATACTGCGTTATATTTCATTTCCAGTTATGTTCAGTGACATGCATAGTAAACATTTCTCCTTTTTTTAAAGGGTTTAAAGTCTGTGGACAGCAGCATCAAAAAAGAAAGTGACCTCCCTGCCGCTGACCCCAACACCCCAATCCCATTAAAATATGAGGATGAATCCACAAGAGGGGGTCCTGAGGGTCTAGAGAAGCAGATGGCCTTGTTTTTGGACAAAAGTAAGTTGAATTGAAGTGCAAATAAGTCCATTTCAATGGAAAAATGTACTGGGCCTTTATCAGTAGCAGATTTGGGTCAATTAAGGCCTTCATTGAAAGGAATTCAGATAAAGGGCATATGAAAGGAAAGTAGGGGAAGATATCGTTTCATTCAAAGTGTAAAATAAAGCAGGGTGATTTCGATCCTTGGTAGATATTTCTAATAAGCATGTAAGGAACTTGCCTCCTCCTGTCACCTGCTGTGGGGAACTAATGCCCTCAGCCCTTAGGCTTCTCCTGAGAAAGCCTGCTTCAGTAGGAGCAGTCTAGGGCTTAAACACGAGGACTTAGGAGCCAAACCGCACAGCTTCAGGTCTCAGCTTCACTGGGGCAGGTCGTTTGACTTTGCTGAGCCTTGTTTTCTCTCCCCAAGTAGAGACAAAAGCAGTGCCTCCTTTAAAGGGGTGCTGTATGGATTAAGTGAGTTAGTGCAGGTAACGTGCTCAGAGCGGTGCATGTGATGACCAGTGCTACCAGACAGTGGCAGCCTGTTCCCCTCACGGCACTGGAATAAGCTACACGTGTACTTAGAAAGCGTTGATCTGTTCAAGGATGTCACTTCACGAGGAACATGTGGGCTTCAAAGTAAAGGTGCTGAGTTTCTCATTTTAATCTAAGTTGTATTTCTTTTCCCAATCCTATCCCCCCTCCCTTTTTTGAAACCAATTTCCAGCTAGTTTTAAAAGTATTTTGAAAGCCTGTATATTTAAAAGAGCTTTCTGAAAGGTTTTCTCTTCATGAGCATGAGCAGGGCGTGGCAGGACTCACTTCCCCAGCATTTGTGTTGTGCCTCCTGTGTGCAGGTCTGAGCTTGTACACACCAACATTGAGACTCCGTTGTCTCTTCTGAAATGCCTTTTCCGTCTAGTCCTTCCTCCCCCTCTCAACTGTTGAATATCCTGCTCTTATTTAAGGCCTCTGTGTTCACCACCTCTGTCTGAGTCACAGTTCCTTGGTTCCCTCACCACTTTGTCCTGTAAGCACTTCCTGAAGCCTGCCTTAGTCATCCTCAGCTGTGCTTAATGATTTTATACACACACACAAATACACTTGTGAGCAGAACCTCATCTTTGATTCTCTGACAATGCCTCATACATTGAAAATGCGTACAGTAGCAGAGGAAAGAGAAATACAGGCATGAATAAAACCGTAAAAGAGCCTTAAATGCTTTTCATTTGTATTTTGAAAGACTCAAACATTAGAGCTGATCAAAAAATGAGAAGTCTTGAACCTAGGAGATGCTGAGCATGACATAATAAGTGGTGAGGAACCATTTTAATGTTTAGAACAGGAGTTGTACTGTGATTAAAGCTGTGCTTTAGGAAGGTGAATTTTGGGGCAGGTTCACTCATAGCCTAGAGAAAGGAAGCAGGAGTCAGTCATGAACCCAGCGATGTCAGTGACCCCCAGAGAGAGTGACAGAGTGGACAGCTGCGTGGAAGCAGGGCTTTGGAGATCTCAAGAGTATTGAAACACTGCTGTTCTATTAGTACTTCACTGCGTTTAAGTAGCATAGTATTTACCAGTTTTGTTAATTGTACCAAAGCCTGGTGTGTTTATATCAAGAAACAATTTTTTTTTGGTACAGTGAGACTTACATTCAAATAAAATGTGCATCTTTTCCCTCTCATGTCGTAGTGGGCTCCCTTCAGAAGGGTAATTATTCCAGTCAGTCTGGAATGATCCCTGGTTCTTGGCAACATAAAATGAAGCTCCAGCTGATTCTCAAGTCATCGAAGGCCTATTACGTCTTGTCTGATGCTGCCATGAGTCTTCAGAAATACGGAAGAGCATTACGATACATTAAATTAGCTTTGCAGAGCCATGGTACGTCACTGCGGATGAATATGTTTAATAGCTTTGGGAGGAGAGATCAGAGAAGGCGTCTGAATCACAGTGAAATTTTACTCAGTGAAATTTTCATGTAAAAACTTTTTTCTCACCTTGTACATTTCCTGGTATTTTCCACTCTGGTTTAACAGCCCTTCATTTTGAAATACATGAAAGATCTTCGTAAGTGTTACTGCGTCCCTTCAGTTTTAATGTGCTGTGTTTTTTCTCCTTCCTGCTCTTTCCACATAGATACTTACTGCTGCCTCTGCACCAATATGCTTTCTGAAGTGCTGCTGTTTCTTTCTCAGTATTTGACACTCTGCGGTGATATCCAGCTAATGCTGGCCCAGAACGCGAGCAACAGGGCGGCACACCTTGAGGAGTTCAATTACCAAACGAAGGAGGACCAGGAGATCCTGCACAGCCTCCACAGGGAGTCCAGCTGCCAGGGTAGGCGACGGGGGGGGGGCCTGCACTGGGCTCAGAGAAGTGCCAGAAATGTCACAGTTTCATCGTTTCTTAATGTTAATGTTGAACACAATCCTGTGTATTTGTGTCTAAAATGGTTTTGAAGTATTTTGTAATTACTAATTATACAACTGGAACTAACTAAAAATAATCTCTGGAGACGATCATATTGACCATTTTATACTTGTCTTTCTGAATAACCCTTTCATCAACTGACCAACCCATGATTTTCTTTTGAAAAGGAATTAGCAACGCCTAAAAATGAATGTGTTACCTTCTGAATGGTTCCTGGGGGCTAAGATACAGAGGTCATTATTTTTTGAACTTGGTTCACGACTGTGTTTTTGGAGTTGTCAGACTTTAAGCCTGGGAGATGGGAGAATTTAGTCCACAGCAGCAGTATTCCTCCTTTTAGCTCTAGCCAGTAGATATAAGCACCTGCGATTAGGGCAGTAAATGAGACGTAGGTGCTTTTGTAATGTATCATGAAATTGTTTATTATGTTCTTGAGTTGTTTATATCACTTGATACCCACATCCCACAAAGTTTTGGACTGTTAACATCTAGAGAGTACACGGAGGGAGGAAATGTATAGTTTTCCTTGGGGGTTTCTGGCCCTCTTTCTTCCCTTCCTCCCTGTCCGAATTTCTCAGATGACCGTTTTATTTTAATAGATGTGGTGAGAAACTCCATAGTTTGTTTTTGCAGCTCCCATCATGTTAGTTTCACTTAAGGTACCTCTTTGTAAGAGTGATGTGCTCCCTGAAAGTTAGCAGCAGGGCTACTGCCCGTTTTTTCTCTTGAGTTTTTGGGCCCAGCCCATGATTTTACTCCAGTCTCCACTAGGTGGCAGGTTTACGTCTTTAGAGCTTATCAGCTGCTTCTGCGACTTAAACTTGCTATTAATATAATGGGGCTTCCCTCCTAGCTAAATCAGTAAAGAATCTGCTTGCAATGCAGGAGGCCCAGGTTTGATCCCTGGGGTGAGAAGATCCTCTGGAGAAGGAAATGTACATAACTAGCCTCTGGTAGCAGTCAGAAATTTATTTCAATAATGGTTTTCAGTAATTAAAAAGAAAAAAATGGTTTACTTCGTATCAGTGGACAACTTTAGATCAGATCAGATCAGTCGCTCAGTCGCGTCGGACTCTTTGGGACCCCATGAATCGCAGCACGCCAGGCCTCCCTGTCCATCACCAACTCCCGGAGGTCACTCAGACTCAGGTCCATCGACTCAGTGATGCCATCCAGCCATCTCATCCTCTGTCATCCCCTTCTCCTCCTGCCCTCAATCCCTCCCAGCATCAGAGTCTTCTCCAATGAGTCAACTCTTTGCATGAGGTGGCCAAAATACTGGAGTTTCAGCTTTAGCATCATTCCTTCCAAAGAAATCCCAGGGCTGATCTTCTTCAGAATGGACTGGTTGGATCTCCTTGCAGTCCAAGGGACTCTCAAGAGTCTTCTCCAACACCACAGTTCAAAAGCATCAATTCTTCAGCGCTCAGCCTTCTTCACAGTCCAGCTCTCACATCCATACATGACCACAGGAAAAACCATAGCCTTGACTAGGCGAACCTTTGTTGGCAAAGTAATGTCTCTGCTTTTAAATATGCTATCTAGGTTGGTCATAACTTTTCTTCCAAGGAGTAAGCGTCTTTTATTTTCATGGCTGCAGTCACCATCTGCAGTGATTTTGGAGCCCAGAAAAATAAAGTCTGACACTCTTTCCACTGTTTCCCCATCTATTTCCCATGAAGTGATGGGACCAGATGCCATGATCTTCGTTTTCTGAATGTTGAGCTTTAAGCCAACCTTTTCACTCTCCACTTTCACTTTCATCAAGAGGCTTTTTAGTCTGTACCAATAAGCAGTGCATCTGGTAAAATCTGGGTCTTGGGAATTGTTTGGTATTTTTAGGCAGGAAAATACTTCTCTTAATCAGATGTTAATGTTTCAAGAAAATGCAGTTGTTTCAATAAATTCAGAGACCTTTACTTCTGAAATTTAAAAGTTTAGTGGTATTAATTGAATTTTAATATGTTTATACTTTATTGCATCTATTTGTTCTTTTGTCTTAAAAGTAGTAGATTACTTAGATCCTAAGGAAGAAGGGTTCGTATGACTCGTGGTAATGTTTCCTCTTTTTTCTTTTAAGGATTTGCATGGGCCACTGATTTGTCTACAGACTTAGAAAGTCAACTTTCAGTTAGTTGTAAATGTTATGAGGCTGCTAATGAAATCTTGCAGTTTAGTGACTTAAGAAGTCAAAATCCAGAACACCATGTACAAGTACTGAAGAGAATGGGTAACATTAGAAACGAAATCGGTGTCTTTTACATGAATCAGGCTGCTGCGTTACAGAGTGAGAGACTAGGTGAGTATCTTTCTGGAGTCCTCTCTATCACCTATTCTGGTAGTAAATCATGCTGATTTTTACATAGTTCGAGCCAAGAACTGTGGCATTTGGTTTAATGTCATAAAGGGATGCACTGTTTATCTTTTATTATTAAATCCTGAAGAAATAAAAGTAGGAAGAGACATTATTTTCCCTTGGGAGTTATCATTTCAGTGTCCTCTGTCCTCCACCTGATCAGTTCAGAAGTGAGTTGGACAGTCAGCCATGTGGTAGGCTTTGTGCTGGATATAAAATCAGCTAAGACTTAGTTCTCTGAGTTGGGAAGCCAGATATGAATACAGATCTCTGAAAAAGGCTGTCAGTACCAGTGCAGTACAGTAGAGGAGTGGGGAAAGGAGACGTTTCTTTGAGTTGCGTGTTTTTGGAAGGCTTGTGGGAAGAAGTTATAGTTTGGGCAGATTGCACATGACATGTAGGGCATCAGCAGGCAGACGTGGGAGAGGTGGGATGTCCTGACCAGAGTACGCAGGAGGAAAGAGCCAGAGATACCATGTCAGTAGGTGTTGGGAGCAGCAACGAGTGGTCTTTGGTGATTCAGGCAGAGGGTGTTGGATTCCTCTGGACCCATGTTGAGTGTGAGAGGCCAGTGGACATGTGAGTGAATGGTCTGGTTTAATAGTCAGAAATGTGTGGGTTAGCAAGAGCCCTTTGGGTTAGTGAGACTTAGGCTGGGAACCATTCACGTCAGGGTGATAGTTGAACCCATGAGAATGGGTGAAATTGTAGAGGCTATACACACAGCATGAGAAACAAAAAGGGCTGAGGGAGAGAACTGGGGACTGTGCATAAGCTGAATAAGTAAGTTACTGTATGCCTGTGCCCTGTGAGCGGTGCCTGGCGCCAGGGTACAAGAGGTCATCGCTGGTGGGAGGACCTTAGCTTTTTTGTTGTTATTTATACATATATAGTATATTTTTTTAAATTGAGGTATAAGAACATGTTCTTTTAAAGTGCCTCTGGAGGAGGAAGTCAGTAAAGGCATATGAAAAGTGGTAGTCAAAAAGGAGAATTCTAGAAGATGCAGATTGTGCCTCTTAAAATTCATGGGACCATGTCTCTAGAATCTTTATAAAATGGTGCTTTGCTCAGATGTTCTTATTTGCTTGCTTTAATACCAGCTTATTAATAAAGAAGAGGATTCAGAATATTGTTTTAGCCTGCTTGGCTGCCATAACAAAATAGCAGAGACTAACCCACTGTATCGGGGAAGGCAATGGCACCCCACCCCAGTACTTTTGCCTGGAAAATCCCATGGACGGAGGAGCCTGGTAGGCTCCAGTCCGTGGGGTCGCTAAGAGTCGGACGCGACTGAGCGACTTCACTTTGACTTTTCACTTTCATGCATTGGAGAAGGAAATGGCAACCCACTCCAGTGTTCTTGCCTGGAGAATCCCAGGGACAGGGGAGGCTGGTGAGCTTCCGTCTATGGGGTCGCACAGAGTCGGACACGACTGAAGCGACTTAGCAGCAGCAGCAGCAACCCACTGTATAGCATAGGGATATAGTAGGGAACTCTGTTCAGTGTGAGGTGGCAGCCTGGGTGGAAGGGGAGCCTGGGGGAGAATGGATACATGTGTATGTGTGGCTGCGTCCCTTTGCTGTCCACCTAAAGTCTCACAACGTTAATCAGCTGTACTCCAATACAAAATAAAAAGTTAAAAAAAAATTCAATGGACTAGTTGGTTTCACAACAGAAGTTGATGTCTCACAGTCTGGAGCTAAAAGTCCAAGGCTGGATTTCTCTGAGACTTCTCCCGCTGGCTTGCAGGTGGCCCCCTTCTTGCTGTTTTCTCACCTGGCCTTCTCTCTATGCACATTGCTGGCATCTGTCTCTCTTGTGAGAACAGTCATTTTGGATCAGAGTCCCACCTTATGGACCTCCCAGGTGGCTCGGTGCTAAAGAACCCACCTGCCAATGCAGGAGACACGAGCTCAGTCCCTGGGACGGGAAGATCCCCTGGAGGAGGAAATGGCAGCCCACTCCAGTATTCTTGCCTGAGAAATCCCATGGACAGAGCAGCCTGGAGGGCTACAGTCCACGGGGCCACAAAGAGGAGGGCACAACTTAGAAACTGGACAGATGGCCTTAAAGGAATTGCATTTGTGTTTAGGACCTCAGCATAAGTCTGGGGGGTGGGGAACACAGGTGTGAAGAGAATGTAACAGGTGTGAAGAGAATACAACAGCTGTGATGAGAACAGTGCGCTGCAGCTGACCCAGGTGGCTTGTGCTATCCTGGACATCCTGTCACTGCCACGCTCCTCTCATCGAGACACACTGGTGGGCTTACGCTGATACCTCCTTACACAATTGTTTTCTTTCTTTTTTTGGCAAAGTGAGCAAAACTGTGTCCACTGCAGAGCAACAGTTGTGGAAAAAAAGCTTTTCTTGTTTTGAAAAGGGAATTCACAACTTTGAGTCAATCGATGATGCCACAAATGCAGCCCTTTTATTATGTAACACGGGACGACTCATGCGGATTTGTGCACAGGCGCATTGTGGCGCAGGTGATGAATTTAAACGTGAATTTTCACCGGAAGAAGGCTTGTATTACAATAAGGTAACACACTTGCATATTGGGCTTCATCTGTTCACACTTGATTGTCATTTACACTTTGCTGTAGCTCCACTAAAAGGCTGTGAAACTAAAATAGTTAACTGTGGTGATGGCACAGGATGCGTCAGCAACTGGCCTAAGAATACTAGGGATTCAGTAGTGAAGACGGCAGATTGAATTGATAGGGAAAACACAGTCGTTCAGTAAATTGCGTTGGTGTAACCAGGTTAAAGCCACCCCAGTCTGCGTGGTGCAGTGGTAAAGAATCTGCCTGCCAGTGAGGAGACACAGGAGATATGGATTCGATGGATTCGATCCCTAGGTTGGGAGGATCCCCTGGAGAAGGAAAAGGCAACCCACTCCAGTATCCTTGCCTGGAGACTCCCATGGACAGAGGAACCTGGTTGACTACAGTCCATGGGGTCGCAAAGAGTTGGACATGACTTAGCGACTGAAACAACTACCACCAGAGTAAGTGTCAAATGGATGAAAGATCGACGTGGAGAAGAGAAACTGTAGAAATCTCAGAGGAAAACACAGGTAGGTATTTAATCTGATGAGATGGGACTGTGCATTCATAACACGATGAGCAAAAATCGCAAAGCAGAAATCCATCCAGAGATGGATGTTCAGATGCATAAAAATTGTTTTTTTAAATGCACAACAGAAAGCATGGTTGCAGAGTGGTCCACATCTCGGGAAAATAAAGCGCACACGACAGCTCGGGGGTTAATAAACCCTTAAGGTCAAAAGAACAACGAAGAATCATTGAAAATAAGCTGCCCCAGCAGCAGAAAGAACAAATAACCTTGAGCAAAAAAACTGGTTCATATGTAAGAACAATTTCAAAGTTTTATGAAATTTTTACACTGGGTTCCTTTTATCAAATTGTAAAATTTTTTGGCAAATGGTGATATCTAGTATTGGAGGAGGTATAAGAACTCAAGAACACGCATTTAGTCAAGAACTTTGAATCTGTTTGAATTATATTTAGTGATTAATGTTCATTGCATATTGAGCTTTAAAACAAAGTGATCTTATTTTTCTTAAGTTTACATATTCATAGAAAAAGTGGATAAGTACACACCAGAAATGTAGAAATTATTGGTGGGTGATGGAATTCAGTGAGATTTTGTTTGGCTGAATACAATGACCATGCATTTCAGCATTGTGACAGAGGTGGGAAGGGTTGCTGCTTTGTACAGTCAAACCCAGCAAGTTGTTCTATCTGTAGACTTGTCAAAAAATATGTTATCTAGTGTGCTAGTTATATAAGCTATAATTTTCATTTAGAAAGGAGAAAAAAAGATGAAGGAAGAAATGCATCCTTATGGTTCACACGAGTTGTAAGACAGCTTGGTTGATGACAGACTCGAGAGGAAAGGTGGGCGGCGTGCAGTCCACTTGAAATCACTCCCGTCATTGAAAAGTGTCATTGATTTGCGTTTTTCCCTTTCTTCATGACACTGTCCTGAAATTCTCTCAAGTGAAGTTGCTGTTGGGGTGTCTGTGAGGCATGTTTTAGTTTAAGTCATGTACTTAAGCTGAGTCACAGCGGCCCTCTTTGCTCCCTCACAGGCTGTTGATTACTACCTGAAAGCTCTAAGGTCCTTGGGAACACGGGACATACACCCAGCCGTCTGGGACTCGGTGAATTGGGAACTGTCCACTACTTATTTTACGATGGCAACTCTACAGCAAGATTATGCTCCATTATCTAGAAAAGCTCAAGAGCAGGTAATAATATTTGCTGGATTATATAGAAGTATTAACCTTATATATTCCTTTAACAGATACATAGCATCTGTTACGACGAGCAGTATTTGTTTTTAAAATTCATACATCAGATTATGAGATGGTCATTTTTTTCCCTTTCCCTTAAAAAAAAATACACAGATTGAAAAAGAAGTCAGCGAGGCGATGATGAAGTCGCTGAAATACTGCGACGTGGACTCGGTGTCTGCCCGACAGCCCCTCTGTCAGTACCGAGCCGCAACCATCCATCACAGGCTGGCGTCCATGTACCACAGCTGCCTGCGGAACCAGGTATTGCCATTCCCATTCTGGTCCAGTTGGAAGTGCTGCTTGTCTTACATTTCTGTATAGACTTTGAACACCATCTGTTCTTGTAGCCATTTCAGAAAACCTTGGAGGGTAGGTATTTCCCCTCCCCCCATGTTGTGTATTTTTTCATTACAATTGATTAGGCCTTAATTTGCAAAATTAGATATTTGCCTGAGTGTATTATTTTAGTCTCTTTTTTTTAATGTAATTTCTCTTTATAGAAATGGTTCTATGCCAATTTTAAAGTATCCATCACCCAGTTTTAAAAAAATTTTACTGTGACATAGAGCATGCGTATCGAAGGACACGGGATACATGTGAAGCATTTGTACAGTTTAAGGAATAACAAAGGAAAGCCCTGCGTACCTCACCTCGAGGTTAAGGAGCGGAAGGGTCCTTCGGGTGCACTCCGTGTGCCCCTCCCCCCGCTGAGTTTCCCTCAGTACCCGCCCAGATTAACTCCTGTCCTGGGCTTTCTATTATGTCCGTACCTTTTCTATGTTTTATCACTTAAGCAGTATGGTTACATTTTATCTGGTTTTGAACTTTATAGAACAAACCATACTGTATATATTCTTCTGTGACTTACTGCTGTTTAGTTAACATCACATTTTGGACATTATTCCAGGTGGATGCATAACTGTTCATTTACTTAGCTTAGTAGGATCCATTAAATGAGTATATCAGTTTATTTATCCATTCTGTGATAGCTGAACTTTGGGGTTATTCTCGTTTGAGGCTAACTAGAAACAATACTATGAACAGTCTTGTACATGAATCCTGGTGCTCAAACCCATGTATTTCTGAGAACAATCTGAGGCCTGAGGTCGAGGTGCCTTCCTTCAGAGAGGGTGACTTGCTTCTGCCAGGAGTCTTGTGCCTATATAGTTTCTCAGGGATTTTTTTTTAATGCTTTGTTGTTTTCCCTTCCTTAGCACCAAGGCAGCTTACCTTGCAGTCCCTTGGGTGTGGGTTTGCTTCTAGGTTGCCTTTATCCTGAAAATACTGTCCTTTGAGGCCCAGCTTAACCTGGAGAGGGTTTTTCTCTCCACTCTGAGCTGGCCCTAAACTCTTTCACTTGCCTCAGGGGGGCCCCAACCTAAACTTACATTTGTCCAGATGGCCTAATATCCTCACGGCAGATGCCAGCGCGAGAGGGTTCTGGGGCAGTTCCCTGGCGCTGGGACAGCTGGACACCTGCACACAGAAGGATGGAGCTGGCCTTCCTTCTCACGTGACACGAAGACCAGTGAAACAGAGATGCAGATGTGAGAGCTAGAGCCCTGGGACTGAACACAATGCTGAAAAGCATGTAATGATCCAGAGATTTGGTGACGTAGTTGCTGTGAAGCCCAAGCCTTAGGATTTATTTTATTTTTGGTTTTAGGTTGGTGATGAGCAGCTTAGGAAGCAGCACCGGGTGCTGGCAGACCTTCATTACAGCAAAGCTGGAAAGCTTTTTCAGCTTCTGAAGGACGCTCCGTGTGAACTCCTTAGAGTACAGTTAGAAAGAGTAGCCTTTGCGGAGTTTCAGATGACCAGTAAGTCTTCTTTATTCTCAAATTTGTGTGCATTGGCTTAGTGTTGGACTGTCTAAGAGTGAGGCCGACCTGTGGGTCACTCTCGGATGTAAGCAATGCTGTCTTCTTTCGAATTTGCCCATCGTTCATGTCTTTGGGTAGGGACTTTTTTTTGAAATGCTTTTTAAAACATAAATGTGTTAGATTATGTTTAATGACTAGAAACACTGGAATACAGCCCAGGGTTTCTTATTTGAAAAAAAAAAAAAAACTGTGACAAGCTACTTTAGACAAATATTTTAATCATCGTGAACAAGGTGGGAGTGGAGATGCGGTGGTGGAGGCATGGGGGCCTTGCTGAGTCCTCTGCACGGTGACCACAGAGCCTGACGGGGTGACGCGAGGCGGGAGCGCAGGGAGGGGTAAGGGGAGACCTTTTATTCTGTCATTTTCCTCAGCTTGGAGTGGGCTGACTCTCCACCACCAAGTGTTTTTTTCTAAACTCACTTAACCCTGGTGGGCTGACGTCTATGGGGTCATGCAGAGTCGGACACGACTGAAGTGACTTAGCAGCAGCTACCTTGTTCAGCTGTTCCCTTTCTGCAGAAGCATCTTGCGAGAAGTATCTCGTCTGGTAAAGAAACAAACATTTATTTGAAGTACAGCAATTCTACTAGTTTCAGTTATTTTCTTCTATAACATTAAAATGAATTTAATGTGTACCTGTTTACACAGTGTCTCTGGAAGGATGGACACGAGACTGACGGCACTGTCTCTTCTGGGGAGGCCGGCAGGGCAGCCCGCTTGAACGTTACACATTTTGAGAATGTATTACCTACTCAAAACAGTTTTTAGGAGTACCTTTTATTAGGGAGAATTCCCGGGCAGTCCAGTGGATAAGGCTTCGCCTTCCAGTGCCAGTGCAGAGGTGCAGATTCAGTCCCTGGTCGGGGAGCTAAGATTGCACATGCCTTACAGTCAAAGAAAGCAAAACATAAAACAGAAGCCATATTGTAACAAATTCAATAAAGACTTTAAAAATGGTCCACATCAAAAAGATCTTAAAAAAAAAGGGAAGAAATACCTTTTAGTAAAAGCATCTTTTTAAATGGCAGCATATGCATAGCTGAATGTCAGGTAGCTCTTTCTGGGGGTGATCTAGGGCAGTCTTCTTTTCTAGTTTGCATCTTTGAATTTTCCATGTTTGAATTCCTTAGAATGAGCAGGATTCATTTTTATTTTTTTAAAAAAGTAGATACTAGGAACAAATTTGCTATGATGATAAGTATGGTTAATTCCTTTTTGAAAAAATGTTTACTATTCTTGAGTATGAAACCAGATAGTGAGGCAAGAAAACAATGATTGTTTATTGCTTTCTCTAGCTCTACTGTTTTTCTCTAGGGATAATTACTAAACAGAAGTTGGATTTAGAAGATTTCTTAGGATTTTCATGAGCTACCTTCACAGTGTTTGAAAATCAGAACTTTAATTAATACATTGGATGAGTTTCTCTATGTTTAAAGGAATGATCATTTTGTGTTTGTCACTCTAGGTCAGAATAGCAATGTTGGGAAATTAAAAACGCTATCTGGGGCCCTTGATATAATGGTGAGAACTAAGCATGCATTCCAGCTTATCAGAAAGGAGCTTGTGGAGGAATTTGAACAGGTAAATGGATAAAAAGATTGATCAGTTTTTTATGTGTCTTAAAGTAAACGCTACATGGTGAGCGTGCACAGTGGGCACATGCGTGCATATGTGTGTATAGTGTGTATGTGTCAGTTCAGTTGCTCAGTTGTGTCCGACTCTTTGCGACGTCATGAACTGCAGCACGCCAGGCCTCCCTGTCCATCACCAACTCCCGGAGTCCACCCAAACCCATGTCCATGGAGTCGGTGATGCCATCCAACCATCCCATCCCCCGTTGTCCCCCTCTCCTCCTGCCCTCAATCCTTCCCAGCATCAGGGTCTCCCCAAATGAGCCAGCTCTTCACACCAGGTGGCCAAAGCACTGGAGCTTCAGCCCCAACATCAGTCCCTCCGGTGAACACCCAGGACCAATCTCCTGTAGGATGGACCAGTTGGATCTCCCTGCAGTCTAAGGGACCCCCAAGAGTCCTCTCCAACTCACAACTCAAAAGCATCAACCCTTCTGTGCTCAGCCCTCTCTACAGTCCAACTCTCCCATCCATACATGACCACTGGAAAAACCATAGCCCTGACTAGATGGACCCCTGCTGGCAAAGCAATGTCTCTGCTTTTCAATATGCTCTATAGGTTGGCCACAACTTTCCTTCCAAGGAGCAAGTATGTCCTAATTTCATGGTTGCAGTCACCATCCGCAGTGACCCTGGAGCCCATAAAAACAAAGTCAGCCACTGTGTCCACTGTTTCCCCATCCACCTGCCACAAAGCGATGGGACTGGATGCCCTGATCCCAGCTTTCTGAATGTTGAACTTCAAGCCAACTTTTCCACTCTCCTCTTTCACCTCCATCAAGAGGCTCCTCAGTTCTTCACTTTCTGCCATAAGGGTGGTGTCATCTGCATATCTGAGGTCATTGATATTTTTCCCGGCAATCTTGATTCCATCCTGTGCTTCCTCCAGCCCACTGCTTCTCATGATGTACGCTGCATATAAGTCAAATAAGCAGCGTGACAATATACAGCGTTGACATACTCTTTTCGTATTTGGAACCAGTCTGTTGTTCCATGTCCACTTCTAACTGTTGCTTCTTGACCTGCATACAGGTTTCTCAAGAGGCAGGCCAGGTGGTCTGGCATTCATATCTCTTTCAGAATTTTCCACATGTATACAAATACATAAATATATATGCTTTGCATGGGACTTCCCTGGTGGCTCAGATGGTAAAGAATCCACCTGCAATGCAGGAGACCCGGGTTTGATCTCTGGGTTGGGAAGATCCCCTAGAAAAGGGAATGGCAACCCACTCCAGTATTCTTGCCTGGGGAATTCCCAGGACAGAGGAGCCTGGCAGGATACAGTCCATGGGGTCACAAAGAGTTGGACACAATGGAGCGACTAACACTTGCGTAAGAACACATTAACAGTGATTTATTTTATTTTTTTGGTGGAATTATTAAGCATTTCTTTAACTTGCAAGTATATCTTTTATATTTTAAAACTATTTATTTAAATAACCACATCGCTAATTGCTAAGTCACTTCAGTTGTGTCCAACTCTGTACGACCCCATAGATGGCAGCCCACCAGGCTCCCCCGTCCCTGGGGTTCTCCAGGCAAGAACACTGGAGTGGGTTGCCATTTCCTTCTCCAATGCATGAAAGTGAGAAGTGAAAGTGAAGTCGCTCAGTCGTGTCCGTCTCTAGTGACCCCATGGACTGCAGCCTACCAGGCTCCTCTGCCCCTGGGATTTTCCAGGCAGAAGTACTGGAGTGGGTTGCCATTGCCTTCTCCAAAATAAACACATAGGCCTTGGTTAATAATAAGGCCCTGGGAATAAAGAGAGAAAAAGGTCTGTATCGATTTCCACTAAACTGCCTGCAGCTGAACGGTGAGTGAGCTTACACCGGCTCCTGGGAAGGCCTTTCAGTTTCCCCCGGCATCCGTGTGCTCATGCTGCCTTCTCTGTGGCTGAAAGCTTCCCTGAGTTCCCATGGCGCCTCCATCCTATGAACTTCCAGGTTCTGGTTCTCAAACCACACAGGGCCGGCTTCCATCTGTTCCTTGAGCATGTGGTGTTGGAGAGTCCGGAGGGCTTCGTTCAGGCCTACTCTTCTACATAAGTGCCGTTTAGGTTTGAGACAGTTTTTTCACATGGTTTGGTCTGAATATTCTCACAGGAGGGAGGCAGAGAAGTCCGAGACAAGGCGGCCAACAGGGCTATCCCTGGACAAAAATCCTCTCGATTTGCTCTTTGCTTTTGATTAAAACGTTTGCTGAATTATTTAGACTGTGGCTAAATACACAGTCTAAATAATATGAAGCAGTAACTGTGGGGTGACTGAGCTGAAATCACTTTTTGTTGTTTTTAGCCTAAGAGTGGAGAGACCCCTCCAGCTGCTGATTCTTCTCCTGGTCTTAACCGAGAAGAAGTGACGAAACTGCTCAGTATACTTGAATCCCGCTTGTCGTTCCTTCTCCTTCAGTCCATCAGGCTGCTATCTTCAACTAAGAAGAAAACAAGGTAAAGTGAATAACTCGTGGAAGTTTCTTTCCCTGCACCTTACCCAGATACTCGTATACCAGCCCAGCTTTCCCTCAGGAGAGTGTGGATTCCATGAAGGCTGGGAATCCGGGTCTGTTTTGTTGTTGACCAGGAACAGTTCCTGGACACTCAACTATTTATGAAAAGAATAATCATTGGCTTTAATTGATGTTTTGAAATAAGTGTTTAAAAACAGGCCCATGAACAGTCGATGTGGGAAAGCAGGTATGAAGTCGGCATTAATGGGACCCCTGCCTCCATGGAAAGTGACGACGGGGCTGTCGGTGTTTAGTTTTGGGTCTCTTGCTGTTCTTAGTGGGCATCACTATTTTCTTCATGTCTTGCTCTTTTTTTTTTTTTACCCAGTAGTATCCTTGATGAAGACTTAGTCCTTAAAACCAACAAGCAGGTTTACTCCCAGCTCCTGAGAGCCACTGCGAACAAAAACACCTCTCTCTTGGAAAGAGTCGACCTCCTCATCCATTTGCTGGACCAGCTGGCTCGCAGCGGAGGCAGCAGCGCCGTCGTCCAGTGACTCCCGCCTGGGGCTGCATCCACAGAGGTGCTGTCAGTGCCTTCTGCATTCGGGCACTAGCGTTTCCATTCGGTGCTCCGTATCATTAAATATGAGGGAAAGACCCGCTTAAAACAGGCACAGCGGTGGAAACACAGAGTTCTCATTTCCCAGTACAAACAATCGTGTGCAGAGTTCTCTGGCTTCTTCGTCGGAGGCGCCAACATCACGGGCAGAGCTCCCATGTTCGTTTCTTTGAGAAGTACGTGGTACCTCAGTATTAATAGACTTGCTGGGAGGCAGTTAACACTTTTAAATATTTTTGAAGTATGTTAAGCTACGTGGGTTTAAGAGATAGTTATCTTGGAGAAATGTTGCTTTGGTGAAGGGAACTTCTATCCAAATGATTGCAGTGGTTCAGGTGGGTTAAAGAAACTTCCGGTGCATCCATAGTGTTTCCTTCTCAGTCGCACAGAAAAGCCTACCCTTTCAAGCTAAAGTACGGGGTTTTTCCAAGACCAGCCATTGTGCAAGTCTTTCTTTAGTGCATGTTCTGAACAGATCTGCTTCTCTTTGACTTTGTGTGACAGTTGATCAAGGATAGGCACCTCCCCCTTCCCCCACCCCCTTTTTGTTTTTTCATTTTAAACTTGAAACTGTGAATAAGGTTAAGAAAACTATTTTGAATAAATAAATTATTTATTTAAAATGTCTTTGTAGTTTTCCATTTCACATTCTTCACACTGAGTTTTTATTTGAACTGGTTTACTTAATACATTTTACAAAGTGACGATTAAAACATTAATAATAAGTAAAATTTCTGCCACCCCCTGAATTCTCACTAGAATATTATACTCATTACTTGCTGCTACGTAGCTCTTGTCCAGTTGCTTACAACACACTCTGTTTTTTCCACTGCCTGGAGCATGCAAGGCTGTCCTTGTCATAGTTAACTGACCTCAGCTTCGACAGAGAGGACCTGATGCAGAAGTCAGGCATGTACTCCTTCCCGTGGGGCAGATGGTCTGCATTTATTTGCATGATGCCCCTGTAGACGAGAGCTTGCCTGGCCGTCTCTGCTGGCCTGGCCCGAGGGCAGGAGGAGGTGCTGCCCTCCCCCACCGCCCCGTTCAGCATCTTCCTGTGAGTCTCACCATGCCGCTCCCCTGCTCACCAGCCACACCTCTTTGAAGAAATCCGAACTGGGCTAGAAAATTGTCTGGAATAAACTTGTGTTCAGGGCTTCCCCGATAGCTCAGTTGGTAAAGAATCTGCCTGCAGTGCAGGAGACCCTGGATTGATTCCTGGGTCAGGAAGATCCACTGGAGAAGGGCAGATCGGCTTCAGTGGCTCAGCTGGTAAAAGAACCTGCCTGCAATGCAGGAGACCTGGGTTCGATCCCTGGGTAGGGAAGATCCCCTGGAGAAGGGAAAGGCTACCCACTCCAGTATTCTGGCTTGGAGAACCCCATGGACTGTACAGACCATGGGGTCGCAAAGTCAGAAATGACTGAGTGACTTTCAAGCTGAATTTTTATAGACTGCTTTTTCATACACTGAGATTTCCAGGTGTTTTCACTGGTGAGTTGACATCTGTCATAACTTGGTAGAATTATCACTTGCTGTTTTTCCACTTCCTTGTAATTATTGCAATTGTATTTATTTTTGGCCGTGCTGGGTCTTCGTTGCTGCAGAGCATTTTCTCTAGTTTCTGTACTCGGGCTTCTCTCGTTGCAGAGCACGGGCTCTAGGGCTCCTGGGCTCTAGAGCACAGACTCAATAGCTCTGGGGGCTTAGTTGGCCCGAGGCATGTGGACAATTCCCGGCAGGATTGAACCCATGTCTCCTGCTTGGGCAGGCAGATTCTTAGCCCCTGGGTTACCAGGGAAGCTCCCTTATAGTTATTTAGTTTGCATTGTCCTTGGGACAGATTTACACATCAGTTTTTCAAAAATGAATTATTGAAGCATTGAAAATTTGGCCTAAATGGTAAAGCAGTTGTACAAAATTTACAACGTCTCATATCAGGACAGCTGTCACTCTTGTCTCCCCTGGTGATAAGCACACACACGGAATAAGACTCCGTTACTTAACCCTGGACACATGCATTGATTATACCTAATTTGGGGGTTAATGAGTTCCCAGGTGGCACAGTGGTAAAGAATATACCTGCAGTGCAGGAGACTTAGGTTCAATCCTTGGGTCAAGAAGATCCCCTGGGGAAGAGAATGGCTACCCACTCCAGTATTGCCTGGGGAATCCCATGGACAGAGGAGGGTTGGGGGTCGCAAAGAGTTGGACACAACTGAGTAACGAGCATACCCATGCACACAGAATCATTTCCATGTCCTTGGGTTTCAGGGCGTGAGTGGCATCTCCCGTGATTGGACCCATGGCTATGGCTGCCTTCTGTCTCCCCATGAAATCAGGGCCTGTGTGGGTGGAGGGACAAGATGGTGAGTGTTGGGAATGTGGCTACAGAGCCCTAGACAAAGTGGAAGGCAGACGGTTTCCTCAGGATGCTTTTCTTTAACCTTTGGTAAAATGACATGTTGAATTATGTTTTCTACCTGAGAAACTGGATTTTCCAATCAAGTAATTTAACAGCTCATGTAATGCTTTTCGCATTGTGTTTTAAGGAGTCAGTTAGTAAAAATCTGGTTTGTTTTCTTTGTACAATAAATCAGACTCATTCTCCTAGAAACCCTCTGTCTCTCCATTTGCCTATTTTTCTCCTTACGAGTTCAGGTTGGAGGGGTCAACGTCACAAACGTCAAGCCACTGCTCTGAGACAGAAGCAAGCCATTTGAAGGGAGTCAGGAATCTGTTGTCTGTCCTCAACTTTTCAGTAAGTGTTGCTTTTGAGGAAGAAGACTGAGTGGTTAGTCTTGCAGGAGTAGTCCGCTGAATCTAGATGAATAGCATGGTTTTGTGGCTCTGTTCCTGGAGAAAACCTCAGCAATCCACTGGATAAGGATCAAGGACACGATTTCTATTCACATCAATGCAAACACCTGCAAAGCAAGTTAAGGCTGGCTTTTCTGGAAGTCATTGGTTTTTAGATTATAGCAGTGAGGTAAGCAAATCTGTGGCTGCACCAGATTTGGGGGCTTGAAGTTGTTAACAGTTTTCCGTATGATGGGATCATGTATATATAAATGTGCTCATTCACCAAGTCATGTCCGACTCTTTGTGACCCTATGGACTGGAGCCCACCAGACTCCCTATCCATGGGATTTCCTAGGCAAGAATACTGGAGTGGGTTGCCATTTCCTCCTGCAGGGAATCTTCCTGACCCAGGGATCAAACCTGTGTCTCTAAAGTCTCCTTCATGGCAGGCAGATTCTTTACCACTGCGCCACCCGGGAAGCTGGCCATATATATAGACCTGCAGTAATTGAGGAGAAGGCAATGGCACCCCACTCCAGTACTCTTGCCTGGAGAACCCCATGGATGGAGGAGCCTGGCAGGCTATAGTCCATGGGGTTGCTAAGAGTCAAGACACGACTGAGCAACTTCACTTTCGCTTTTCACTTTCATGCATTGGAGAAGGAAATGGCAACCCACTCCAGTGTTCTTGCCTGGAGAATCCCAGGGACGGGGGAGCCTGGTGGGCTGCCGTCTATGGGGTCACACAGAGTCGGACACGACTGAAGTGACTTAGCAGCAGCAGCAGCGGTAATTGAGGACAGCTGCTAACTGAGAGCTTGGTCATCTGACAAATTCCAGTCAAGGGCAACAGAAAACACCAGACTGGAAAGTCTTCTATTACAAAGAACTCTTTGAAGAGGTAATGAACTGCTTTCTTTGGTCATAAAAGGCAACGTCCAGGGATTTGGGATGCGAGGGAATCCTTCTGAAATCAATAATGAAGTAACTTCTCCCTCATTCATCTTCTGAGTGAGCCTGATCCTTAATCATTGTCCTGTATCTCCAGTGTTGGTTTTCTGAGAGCTGAACAGGTTTTAATGTTGTTTATTACTGTTAAGTGGCAGGAAACAACAGAGACAGCTTTCAGTATGGCTCCCAGCCAAACATGATGCTCTGTCATGATTCCAAGAGAAAGCAGGACTTGCAGCACCCGGCTGAGTGAAGCCTCCGCTCACATGAATGGTCCCATAAGTCTTGAATCACCTCTAGATTTGACCCCAGGAATCAATTGTATTGTATGTCCTTGCTGCACTTCGAGTGTGATTGGCTCCAAGCCCATGAGGGCTCATCAAAAGCAAAAACAACAAAAAGCATGCAGTCTTTTTCACATAAGCATCTTACTTTTCTTCTCCTTCCTTTGTAGTCTAAAGATTTTTCTTTTATATGTTAGGAGCCCATGGGTTGTCACGAATCATTTTCCTATCCTGATCAATATAACCTCTCTTTTTAAAGAAAAAAAAAAATCATGCTTATTATTGGATTCTTCTTTAATCCAGAGTTTTAGAATCACCTGGATCCACCACTAGCAGAGACATTACTTTGACAACAAAGGTCCATCTAGTCAAGGCTATGGTTTTTCCTGTGGTCACGTATGGATGTGAGAGTTGGACTGTGAAGAAGGCTGAGCGCCGAAGAATTGATGCTTTTGAACTGTGGTGTTGGAGAAGACTCTTGAGAGTCCCTTGGACTACAAGGAGATCCAGCCAGTCCATTCTGAAAGACATCAGTCCTGGGTGTTCTTCGGAAGAAATGATACTAAAGCTGAAACTCCAGTACTTTGGCCACCTCATGTGAAGAGCTGACTCATTGGAGAAGACTCTGATGCTGGGAGGGATTGGGGGCAAGAGGAGAAGGGGACGACAGAGGATGAGATGGCTGGATGGCATGACTGACTCGATGGACGTGAGTCTGAGTGAACTCCGGGACTTGGTGATGGACAGGGAGGCCTGGCGTGCTGCAATTCATGGGGTTGCAAAGAGTCGGATACGACTGAGCGACTGATCTGATCTGATCTGATTAATATATTAAATATATATATAGGGGCTTCCCTGGTGGCTCAATGGTAAAGAATCCATCTGCCAATGAAGGAGACATGAGTTCAATCCTTGATCTGAGAAGATCCCACATGCCATGGAGCACGTCAGCCCGCAGGCCACAACTACTGAGCCTGTGCCCTAGAGTCCAGGAGCCTCAGCTACTGGGCCCCAGTGCCCTGGAGCCGGTGCTCCACAACAAGAGAAGCCACTGCAGTGAGAAGCCTTCACACCACATCTGGACAGTAGGGCCTGCTTGCTGCAGCCAGAGAAAAGTCCACACAGCACAAAGACCCAGCACACCCGATAAGTAAATAAACAAAGTTCCTGCAAAATAAAGCAATGTGGTTCTATTACTAGGCTTCGGAACAAGAATGGGCCCACGACTTATATCTGGGTGTCCAGGGTAGGAAAAGCGGTGCCCACAAAATCGTGGTGGCAATTAGACTTTGGGCACTTGGTTTGCACAGGGAGCCTGCCTCTGCCCTGAGCATCGAGGCTTAGGAAGGCCCCCGCTGCCTTCTCTACGTCATTGCAGGCCCCACCTCCCTCCCTTCTGCCTCCCCACAAAAAAACACTGCTCCTCCCTACTTGGCAGCTGCAGCAGATCCTGCTCCGTGAAGCCCACCCCTCTGACCCTGGAGTTCCACAGGCCCCAGCTGACCTGCATTTCCAACCCACCTCACCTGGGATGAGGGCCTTGGCGTCCCTCCCGGGGCTCAGCTGTCTGGCAGTCAGGCCTCGTTCCCACCCAACCCTGAGGCCTTCCTTCTGATTCCTGAGTCCAAAACCTCAGCCAGACCCCCTCCCCACCTCCCCCTCACAGACCAACTGAAGAAAAAGAAAAGCATCTGACTATTACTGTGCCTTAAAACTTAGAGTTAACTATGGCTGCCGCTCGGTTGCTAAATCAAGTCTGACTCTTTGCAACCCTATGGACTGCAGCACGCCACACCATCTCCCAGAGCTTCCTCAGACTCATGTCGGACACATTGAGTCAGTGATGCCATCCAACCGTCTCATCCTCTGTCACCCCTCCTCCTCTTGCCCTCAATCTTTCCCAGCATCAGAGTCTTCTCCTATATAGTCGGCTCTTCGCATCAGGTGGCCAAAGTATGGGAGCTTCAGCATCAGTCCTTCCAATGAATATTCAGGGTTGATTTCTTTTACATCAACTGGTTGGATCTCCTTGAAGTCCAAGGGACTGTCAAGTGTCTTCCCCAGCGCCATAATTCAAACCCTTTATCATCATCACATTTACCCGGACAGTATTTACATGTTCAACTGTGGCCTCGTTCTTTATTAAATTTGAAATTAGCTTTTGCCTGGAAACTAAAAACTTTCTGTAAAACAAACAAAAAGTATGAAGATGAAAGGTGGAGTGAAGCTACATAAAGTGTCATGCACGCAGGCATCTTGTATTCACATACTTCCCACGTGACTGTGACAAGTGATGTTCACACGGAGACAGACGCCCAGGGAGACGGCCTTGGAGCTGTGCCCGAGGGGCCCACCCCACTCCCCTCCTGTCCCTTGGGCTTCTGCGAGGTGCCTCCTGTAGCTAAATGAACCCTCTCTTCTAGCGGAACTGGCTTGGCAGGCTCTCCGTACCTTGTGATCAGAGAAATGGGATCAGGAACAAAACCAAACTCTAGTGTCTTCTCACCGCACAGGACTTTGTTAATGTCAGCACACAGTTCTTAACTATACTATCTGTTGTATGCTCTCTGTACAACGTACATAACCATACATAAAACTCTGATGTGTGTGTCAATTATGTTTTATTTATATATGCTGCTGCTGCTGCTAAGTCACTTCAGTCGTGTCCAACTCTGTGCGACCCGATAGACGGCAGCCCACCAGGCTCCATCATCCCTGGGACTCTCGAGGCAAGAACACTGGAGTGGGTTGCCATTTCCCTCTCCGATGTATGAAAGTGAAAGTGAAGTCGCTCAGTCGTGTATAGCCATTTATAAAACTATGTATATAGTTACATATGTCAAGTATCTATGTCAGTTACATTTATCAACTGATTTAACTAGATCAATTTATGTCCGTGAACACAGATCTGAGTGGCTACACCATGTGTCCACCATGTGGCCAGAACTCTTCGGGTCTGAGGACACTGTTCACCTCCGTATGTGGTAGGTTGTCTTCCAGCTTTTTATTGAAATCTCAAACTATGTCTTGAACAGAAGATAAACCCTAAACGTTTTCTCTAGGGGAAACAACGTGCAAAGCTTCTGGACTTGGATCAAAATGACGAAAACTGTTATCCAGACATTCTGCATTTCCTGGGAGGTGAAAACAGACCTAAATCTGGGACAGAACTGAGAACTCTGTGGCCAGAAGCTGGAGTTCTGAGGGCTGATGTCACATAGCCCGATGGGTCTCAAAGCCCCAGAACATACCTGTCCCTCCCTTGAGCTCTGGCACAAGACGGCGCGTCTGGAAGTCAGGTATTCCTCACGGTAACAGTAAGATCCCTCCAAGAATCATCGAAGTGGGGGTAGGGAAATTCTTTTTTTTTTTTAATTAATTAATTTATTTATTTATTTTTGCAGGGGAAAATGGACAAAGGAAAGGATCAATGAGGGTGGGAGGGAAATGGGAAGAAAGAAGGGGAGTGATGATGGGGAGGAGTATATGTAATTTCTTAACTAATGGCTTTCTGTTTTTAATCACAAAGAACACTTCAAAAAAAATCATGTTGAATTCATCCTATGTTAGGAGGTTTGATCTGGAAATGAAAAGTTCAGGAAACTAAAAGTCCAGTTTGGGTGTCCTCATCTTAGGCACATCTTGGTATTTTTGTATTGGTAGGTCTATCTTTGGGGGAAGGCAATGGCACCCCACCCCAGTACTTTTGCCTGGAAAATCCCATGGACGGAGGATCCTGGTAGGCTCCAGTCCATGGGCTCGCTAAGAGTCGGACACGACTGAGCGACTTCACTTTCACTTTTCACTTTCACGCATTGGAGAAGGAGATGGCAACCCACTCCGGTATTCTTGCCTGGAGAATCCCAGGGACGGGGGAGCCTGGTGAGCTTCCGTCTATGGGGTCGCACAGAGTCGGACATGACTGAAGCGACTTAGCAGCAGCAGCAGGTGTATCTTTACCACAATATATTATTTAGGACAGGATCACATTTGTCACTTCTTCCTCCCTACTACCCAAAGTGGTACCAGTCCCATAAAATAGTCAATAAAGCTTTACAGAGTGAACAAATAAGTTGATTTTTTTTTTTTAACTCTCCAGAGTGAACTGAATTTTTTGAGGTTCATAAGTGAATATGTTTTCCTCTTTACTTTGTCTATTACAGCCAGATTGTATGAGTGGGGTATTAAAGTCTCCCACTATTATTGTATTGTTGCATATTTCTTCTATCATATTAATTAATGTTTGTCTTAGATATATCAATGCTCCAATGTTGGGTGCATATATATTTATAATTGTTATAACTTCTTTTTGGATTGTTCCTTTAAGTCATTATGTATAACCTTAATTGTCTCCTTTTCAGGATCTTTAAAGTCAATTTTATCTGATATGAGTATTGCTACTCCTGTTTTCTTTTGGTCCATAATTGCATAGAAAATCTTTTTCCAGCCCTTCATTTTCAGTCAGTATATATCCCCTATTTTAAGGTGGTTCTCTTGTAGACAACATATATAGGGGTCTAGTTTTTATATCCATTTGACGCATTTTAGTCTTTTGGTTATCTCTTGTAGACAAGGTATGTAGGAGTCTTGTTTTTGTATCGATTCGGCCAGTCTTTGTCTGTTGATTAGGGCATTCAGCCCATTAACGTTTACAGCAATTATTGATAAATAGGATTTACTTTATTGTTTTGGGTTTGAATTTATACACACTTTTAGTGATTCCTATCTAGAGAATGTCCTTTAGTTTATGTTGGAGAAATGGTTTAGTGGTGCTAAATTCTCTCAACTTTTGCTTATCTGTGAAGCTTTTGATTTCTCCTTCATATTTGAATGAGATCCTTGCTGGATACAATAATCTAGGCTGTAAGTTATTTTCTTTCATCACTTTAATTATGTCTTGCCATTCCCTCCTGGCTTGGAGAGTTTCTATTGAAAGATCAGCTGTTATCCTTATGGGAATTCCCTTGTGAGTTATTTGATGTTTTTCCCTTGCTGCTTTTAATATTTGTTCTTTATATTTAATCTTTGTTAATTTGATTAATATGTGTCTTGGGGTGTTTCGCCTTGGGTTTATCCTGTTAGGGACTCTCTGGATTTCTTGAACTTGAGTGGTAATTTCCTTCTCCAATTTAGGGAAGTTTTTAACTATTATCTCCTCAAGTATTTCCTCATGATCTTTCTTTTTATCTTCTTCTTCTGGAACTCCTATGATTAGAATGTTGTAGCGTTTAATGTTATCCTGGAGGTCTCTGAGATTGTCCTCATTTCTTTTGATGCGTTTTTCTTTTTTCTCCTCTGATTCATTTATTTCTAGGATTCTATCTTCTAATTCACTAATCCTATCTTCTGCCTCTGTTATTCTACTATTTGTTGCCTCCAGGGTGTTTTGGATCTCATTTATTGCATTATTCATTATGTGTTGACTCTTTTTTATTTCTTCTAGGTCCTTGTTAAACCTTTCTTGCATCTTCTCAATCCTTGTCTCCAGACTCTTTAACTGTGATTCTATTATGATTTCGAGATTTTGGATTAATTTCACTATCATTATTCCGAATTCTTTATCAGGTAGATTCCTTATCTCTTCCTCTTTGGTTTGGTTTGGTGGGCATCTATCCTGTTCCTTTAGCTGCTGGGTATTCTTTTGTCTCTTCATTTTGTTAAAATTGCCAAGTTTAAAGTGTCCTTACTATATTCTGGTAGTTTGTTGAATTCTCTTTCTTGAGGCGGTTTACTGGTCTTTTCAATATCTGATCTCTGCCCTGTTACAGAGGGGGTGGAGATGAACACCCAAATTTAAGCCGGCCAGGTTCAGGCACTCGGATAGTCCTCAGAAGCACAGACTCAGTTGAGTCTGCGTTTTATGCCCTTCCCAGATCCGAGTAGCACAGGTGATGAAATGTTCAGCGAGCACAGCTGCTGCGACTTATCGCCTCCCCGCCGCTCAGTTTTCTGGGTATACAACCGGCGCACTTTCTCAGGCAGATGTTGACCATCCAGAGCCCCAAGAAGCGTGAGTCAGCACAGAAACCTACCTACAGTTCTGTAGACAGTGTCTCTCTAGGGCTGTGATTGCCCGCCTCCGGCCCTGGCTGCCTGTCACTGGAGTGGGATGGCCTGCAGCCGGCTATCTCCGTGCAGTCCTTTGTTCTGTACGTAGTCCTGGTGGTGTCTTAAGTTAGGGCTGGCTTTTGATGTAGTAGATAACCGACAGTCTGGTTCTTTCGCTCAGATAGCGCTGGAGATAGCCAGGCCAAATCCTTTCTCAAAGCAATGCAGTCCCCACTTGCTAATAGCAAATGCTGGGGTCCGCGCCACTTCTCCGCAAAAGGAGTTACCGCAGGGCTTGTTTTCTCCTTTTAAAGACAATAAATTGTCTTTCTAAGTGCCTGATGACCTCTGCCGGCATTCAGAAGTTGTTTTGTAGAATTTATTCAGCATTCAAATGTTCTTTTAATGGATTTGTGGAGGAGAAAGTATTCTCCCCATCCTACTTGTCCGCCATCTTAGCTCCTCCTCCCGGGAAATTCATTACTGAAGCGTCTTGTTCCCCACGATTCATTTTGCTTTTATTTGGCTTCACGCAGCTCAGGACGCCTGGACTCAGGGAGGTGTTGCTACCATTCGAATCGTTGGCTTTTCTCCGGGAGTCACTTCTCTTCTCTCCAAGGATTACCAAGCCTTTGAAGGGACCCATTTCTCAAGGCTCAGAGTGTTTGATTAAATTGCTCATTCCAGGTAAACTGGATTTTGAGGAACTCGGTTGGATTTTGGAGGAAAGATAGCCAAGCAAGGCGTGTGGTCAACAATAAAGACAGAACAAGGAATGGGGGCTCCAGGTCCCTGGAGAGGCTGGCTCCTCTGTGCAGGACACTCCACCTCTGAGCCTGGAGAAGGGTCTGGAAGGGAGTTTCTAGAATCTCCTTAAATACTGAGGTGGCGTGACCCATTTGTCAGTGGGAAAAATTGACATTTTTCCCCCTAAAATACGTTATCGTTTACAAAATGGGTTTATGTATTCTCAGCAGTGTACGCATAACATTTTTTTTTTTTTTGGGGGGGGGGAAGACATTCCCTTAGTTATTCCCACAGGAGATTTGTAAGCCTGATTCTGAAAGTTCAATGTATTTCAGGGGCTTCCTAGGTAAAGAACCCGCCTGCCAATGCAGGAGACTTAAGAGACTCAGGTTCAGTCTGTTGGTTGAAAAGATCCTCCGGAGAAGGGAATGGCAAACCACTCCAGTATTCATGCCTGGAGAATCCCATGGACAGGGGAGCCTATAGTCCATAGGGTCACAGAGGGATGGACAAGACTGAAATGACTTAGGATGCACGCGGGATTTGGGAGCAAAGCCATGGGCCCGAGTATCGGCCTGTTGGTCATGTGCAGCTGCACGTCACTGCCTGTGAAAGAGAAAGAGATTCTTCCCACGTGGGTCCTTCCTTCTCTCTGGAGTAAACCTTCCACCCACCCTGGACCAGCTTAGGGAGATCCACCCGCGTTTTACACGCAGAAGGCTCTGTGGCTTGGGATAACTCTCCCTCCACTGAAGGAAGCCCATGGAGGTTGATTGCTAAGTGGCTGGGGGTGGGGGGAGGTGGGGTGGGGCAACATTCACTGCTTCCCAGGGTGGGGGGACATTCACATGCTTCCCGGGGTGGGGGGACGGACATTCACCTGCTTCCCGGGGTGGGGGGACATTTACCTGTTTCCTGGGGTGGGGGGACATTCACGTGCTTCCTGGCACTTTTCTGCCCAGGTGTGTGCTTGGCCACAATATGATACTTGAGAGGCTTGACTTCAAGATTATGATCACCGTTGCGGGCGGCCTCCTGATGGCCGCAAGCCTGCTGATGTGCTTTATCATCTGTCTTAGCTACAAAGTGACAAAGTCAATGAAGGGAGAGAAGACGGTAAGAGTGGCTAACACCCCCCTAACCCCCCAACCCTCAGATGGGATCCTGGGGCTCTGTACTTGAGTGGGGTCATCCCCGGTCCTGTGGCCGCACCCTGGGTGAGGTCAGGAACAGCGGGAGGGTTTGAGAGGACTGAGGCAGGGAGGGTAGAATCTGGTTTTCTACCCCTTCCGGTCTGGGGCTGTGAGCTCACAAGTGGAACATTCTCAGCCGCTGGGGCTGAGCTGCTGTGCTGTCACAGCCTCGCCAGGTTAACCCTCAGTGGGTTGATTCTACACTGGCTGGCCGGCCCCCACCCCGTCTGTCCGGGCCCTGCAGACTGGGGGCTGTCGGGGTGGCTGTGATGAGTTCTCTGCCTCTGCTCACTCGGAGGACGGACTGAGTTGATCTCCTCCTGCCTGAGTTGGCAAGCCCTGGGGGTGTCCGTGACCCTGGGGATGGTGAGATGGGCCTCCAGGACTCTGGGGGTGTTGAGCTCTGCGGAGATCCCGGCTGATCTGACCGTGGGCTGCAGGTCATTAGTCTGCAGCTCTTTGCGAAACGGTTTTCACTTTATCTGGAGTCGAGGAGCAGTTTTGCAGCAGGTAAAAGGAGTGTCTCCAGTTTGGGGAAGTTACCCCTGTGAGGAGGAGGGGATCCCGGAGCCCACGCTGGGTGTCTGCGTGGCGGTCCCTGTGCGTCATGCCTGCATCTCTTGCCTGGAGCCCATGCAGACACTGTTGGGTCAGACCCGTCAGATCGGTGCCACGTCCCTTCTCATGGATAAAATGCTGGAGGAGGACGGGGTTGGGTAAGGATTCGGGAGAGGAGTGGAGAGGTACGATGGAGGTCTGGGGTCACACGTCGCCACTGCCTAGCTGAGGACCTCTGACGAGTGCAAGAAATGGATTTTTTTTTTAAGTAATCTAATGTTTCTTATAAAATCTCTGAAGGAAAATGTAACGAGCAGTGACGCTGACAAAAAAGATAAGAAACCCGCTTTGGAAGCCAGTCAACCTGAGGTTCCGCCAACTCCAGCGTCAAAGCCCCGGTGACAGTCTCGGAGAGAGATGCCCTGGGGACCCGCAGTCCAGACAGGTGGGGCCCCGGCGTCTCCCGGCCACAGTGCTGCCTCGGGAAGCACAGTCAGCCGGCTGCCTCCCGACTCTGTCCCTTCAGTGTCCATGGTCCCTCGAGGGTAGGAGCCGCCTCTCACCCCCGGCATCCCCACACACAGCCCAGACTCCTTAGGTGTCAGGGGTAATAACCCCGTGTTGCCTTTGCACCAGATAAACCTCTCAGACACAGCAGTAAATCATGAATAGCATTAATTCTGCTGACTGGTAAGAGTATGTTACACCTTAGGATGTTTAGTAAAATAATTTCCTGCTAGTTTATTTTCTGAAAACCTATATATATGACAATGTCTTTATTTTACCACCCATTCGCATTTAACATAATTGCATCAGCATTTAATGTAATAGCTGGCATGGGGCTATTATTTTAACTCATCAAGTGAGTTACTATACGTAATGAATGAGTTAAAGCCCCTAAAATGTGGAATGGTGCCTGAGAACACATCCTGTAATTAGGAGCTCGGCTAAGAGATTCAAAGGAAACATCTTCAGCTCACTGCTGACCACCAGGGCCCGAGGCCCAGCCCTAGTTCAGCACACAGATTCCTGCCCAATGCTGTACTCTTCTCAAAGGTCTTTGTTCAGCAACACTCTGGGAGTGGGCTGGGGTGGGCACACGAGAGCACATGTCAGGGGGAACACAGTAGAGCAAACCCTCCCCAGCACCCCTGTTGAACGCCTCCTCCCTGCTCTCTCCTCTCCCACCCCATGTTCTGTCCCTTCTGATCCTTAGGAAGGACACGGGGAGCTTAAGAGGCGGGAACTCTATCAGGGTCCTGTGGGATGCTGGCCTCATGCCGGTTCCTGGCTGCCACTTTGGGCCTGTGAGGCACTCTGCACATCCCCAACCTCAACGCGGACCCTTTCCAGATGCGACCTGTGCCTGGCGAGCTCCTGTCCTGAGGCCGCCATTCCCTCTCTCCCAGCCGCCAGACCACAGACGATGACCCAGCTTAACTCTGGGTGTGGGTGCGGTCACCCTTAAGAGGAGTGCTCACTCCCTGGGCAAGGTGGAGTGGGGCCGCATGTGGCCTCTCTGGGTTTCACTGTCCTGAGTTGAAAGTTATTGGGCTTCTACTTCTGCCGCCCCCATTAACTGCGGAACCCGGGTCCCTTCCCCCTTTCACTTTATAAATTCACGTTTGCCTACTCAGCCCTCACCTTCTAAACTGTGAACAGGAGACTCACCCCAGCCCAGAAGCCAACGCACGGGTTCCCCACTCACAGCCCCGGCCGGGAACCCGCACCCTCGCTGCCTGGCTCCCGTGTGTCTGATGGACGAGGTCGGCTACAACCCTTCCTAACCCTGAACCCATCTCCATCTTTAACCCAACCTGTCCTGCCTCACCTTAAACCCTGGTCACCTCTTCTCCAGAAGGTCACATCAGGCTGCCATGTGGACAGAGTCCTTGTTCCCTGCCCCCACCCCCACTCTCACCCTCCCTGACCCTCCCCGCTCCATGGCCCCTCTTCAGCAGCGCCCCTGCCGCACTTTCTCGCCTTTGTCTCCCCACCTGCCTTCAGATGCCCGTCTCCTCTCCTCCTTGGACCCTCAGCGCCTGTCTCAGGCTCCCCCAGTTTCTAGGGTCTGCCAGGGACTGCACCCTGACCAGGTGCGATGGTTTTAGGACGTGCTTGCAGGTGTGACTCACCTGGAGGGCTTCTAAATCGCCTGTGACTTAGGCCTTCCCCTAGGAAACAATTAAATAGAAGTGCGCGGGGGTGGGGAGCAGCTCCCTTTTCAGAAGCACTGTGCATGGTTCTGACATGCAGCCACGGTTCCTGATTCAGGGTCTGATCTATTTCACTTTGACGTTATAGAGAAAAACGTGTGTATAAGGCAGTGTTCTCTAAATTATTTTACTCAGTCCTCAGGGACAAGTGTTCGGTCTGTGCAGCCAATGCCAGGATCAGTCTTAGGACATGTCCATCACCCTGTGAGTCCCCCCGGCCCGCACCCCAAGTCCCCCGGGTCTGCATCAAGTGCACATGGGCACGCCCCCGACCCCAGTCAGTTAAGCCAGCCCTCCTGGGGTGCTCTGGTCCCCACGAGGCCCCCATTACATTCTGAGGGGTCTGTACTCATCCCAACTGGGACCTCGAGCTCAGACCAGCAAAACTGCAGGCTTCCCCATTCACTGCCTATGGGGTTCACCGCCTTCGGCTGAAAAAGCCCCGGATTTCTGCCTGCCACGCGAACCGAGGGTGGCAAAGCTGCTGATCCCCGCAGGGGTGCACAGGGGCAAGGTGCATCTCCAGGCCTGAAACCATTCCTGCTGGTCTGACCCAAAGAGCAGGTTTTCAAGCATAAATTGCTTCTTGGGACTTCCCTGGTGGTCCAGTGGTTAAGAAACCGTCTTCCAATGCAAGGGATGTGGGTTTGATCCCAGGTTGGCAAACTAAAACCCCACATGCTGCAGAGCAATGAAGACCCAGCACAGCCAAAATAAAAATACTGAGAATAAAAATAATGAGAAATTAATGTTTTATTTTTTCATTTGAAAATAAATATTTTTTTAAAAATTTAAAGAAGGAATCTGGAGAAGGAAATGGCAACCCACTCCAGTGTTGTTGCCTGGAGAATCCCAGGGACGGGGGAGACTCGTGGGCTGCCGTCTATGGGGTCTCACAGAGTCAGACATGACTGAAGCAAAAAAAAAAAAAAAAAAATTTAAAGAAGGAATAAATGCTTCTCAATTGGTTGCCTGACTCAGGTCAGTTTCCAGAACCCTGAAGTGGTTGTTGGTAGCAGTTTTGTCTAATTCTATCCTGGTTTCTATGAAAAGGCAGCTACCACCCCCCAAGTACCCCCTCCCTTCCAAGCTCACTGTTCTGCACAAATTCACTTAGAAGTGAGCTGTGTACAGGGTTCCGCCCAGGTTACAACAGACTCCCTTCTGCCTCCTCCACTGTTCACACCTCTGGTCTGAGAGAGATTCTGAGGACCGTGGCAGTGGCTTCAATACTCGAGAATATACAAAGAGGAGAAAAAATTAAGGGAAGGAAAACTGTTCATTGCACTTAGTAAGGTACTAAAGCAGACTCCTGTGGTTCAGCAATATTAAAAGGAGGTATAATTTTCAACTCTGCTTATAAACCTAAGAGCTTGTGCTTGCAATCCTGCCTTAGCTAAAAGTACAGAATCATTAAGAGACTTCTATAGCAACTGGACCTTGCTCTGTCCCCCAAGCATGTGATCAGAGGACCGGCTGACCCAGTCCAGGTACTGTTGAGCCCACAGGACTGTCTTTTGTGGCACCGAAGCTGGGGCCTGGGACGTGGGACTCTTTCCTGCAGTGCTTGCACCTGGACAAATGTCTCCTTGAGCGACAAAATCCAAGAAACTATAAGGCTCTAAAAACAACTGCACGCATGCACAGTTGGGGCAAATTACCGACAAGATACAAGTGTCAGGAGAAGAATGGGGTACTGCATGTGCCCCCTGCCATGGACACCCCCACAGGGCCGGGCAGGCCACCTAAGCCCCCCTCTAGCCTGACCCCTGGACGAACCTCTACCCTCATCCCACATAAGCAACCAGCTTGTCCCCACCTCGGGGAGTGAGCAAGTGAAACTGTTGTTTTTGCTCCCTCCTGTAGCCACCAGAGCCCCAGTAAAGCCTTGCCTGAATGTCTTGACTAACCCTTGGTGGTGGTGGTTGAGTTGCTAAGTCACGTCTGACCCTTGCGACCCCATGGACTGTAGCCCGCCAGGCTCCTGTCCATGGGATTCTCCAGGCAAGGATACTGGAGTTGGTTTCCATTCCTACTCCATGGGATCTCCCCAACCCAGCGATGTAACCTACATCTCCTGCATCTCCTGTGGGATAGGAGGATTCTCTACCACTAGCGCCACCTGGGAAACCCAGAGGTTCTGTTTTACAAGATGAATAAAACTCCTTTATACACAGCAAACTTTATTCTTCATGCCAGGTTTGTCAGTTCTCAGCACGAGGGTGTTTCTGCTTCTTCCCCAAACACAGCAAGTGACAAGGACGCACAGTCAGCCCGAGTGGCCAGTGAGCTTTATTTGGCTTCCTTCCTGCCGCCGGAGGAGCTGTGTGCGCCAGGCAAGGGTCCGCGCTGGGCTCCCTCGGGGGACGCCAGGTGCCTGTGGGCCTGATGCTGGCTCCACGGCCTGTCCGGTCCCGGGTGCTGGGCAGGGGGCAGGGGGTGTTCTGCTGAGGCAGGAGGCAGGAGCATGAAGGCAGCGGCCTCCCGGGAGTCCCTGTCGATGCCTGGCTCCACTCGGAGGCAGCAGCCCAGCCCAGGGAGCGTGCCGGGGACTTGCACTCAGCACGCGTGGGGCTGGAGTGCCATCCTGATGCCTGCGGCCAGGGCATGTGGCGTGGGGCTCTCTGCGGTGCAGCTCACGGGTAGGCCCTGCGTGGCCAGGGCCTGGGCCGTGGTGGGGCCGATGGCCACGAACTGCAGGGAGAAGACAGAGGGGTCTCAGCGGAGCTGCAGGCCTCGGTGGGGGGTGGGAGGGGAAGCAGGGGGCGGTGGGTGCAGGGCCCGTCGGACATCCTGTTAGGACGACGTCTGGAATCGGTCAGGACCTCTGTGGTGGGAGCACAGAACGAAGCCTGGAAAGGGGCTTTCCGTGAGGCAGGGGCGGCAGCCGGGGCCCCCATGGAGGCAGAGCAGTCCAGACTGGGGCCCGGAGCCACGGGGTCAGGTTCAAACGGCAGCTCCACAGGATGGTGGCCTCAGGATGACCCACCCTCTCCGGGCCTCCGTCCCCACCTCCATGAAGCAGAAAGGTTAACAGCTTTGCTCATCCGGCTGCTCCAAGGATTAGATAAGCAACACGTGTAATCACTTGGCCTGTGCCTGGCACAGACCCACGCCTCGTGCCCGTCGGTGGTCACAGGACCGTCGTTATCCTAGGTTAGAAGCTTCAGTGGCAAGGGCCACGTTTTGCTGTGATTCTGGCCCCTGCCAGCTGTCACTGCAAGTCACTTAGCCTTTCTGATCCTCAGTTTTCTCATCTGTGAAAGGGGCTCAATCACCCTGCCTCTCGGTGCTAGCTCGGGGCGGGGGGAGGGGGGGTGAAATGGGAAGATTGATAGCTTTAGGCAGAGAGAAGGTGCTCATCCCACCTTCCTCTGCGCTCACACCACGAACAGGGATCTGCCCAGGAGTGGTCTGTGATGGTGAGCCCCCTGAAGATGACAGCCTCCACCTGGCATGCCCATCCGCCCCTCCCCAGGCAGGCTGGCAGGAGAGAGGACGAGATACCGCCTTCACACAGTCTTAGGAAGTGGTGGCCTGGTGCTTCTCCCCAGGGGTGTATGGGGGGCAAAGAAGGAGGCTGCTCACACAGAAGCTGGGGCTCCTAGAGCCCTGACTCTCTCACCCCTTCCACAAAGCAGCTACCCCTTAAGAGATTTCCCCAAGGCAAAAGAATGAAGCTGGTCCCCTACCTCACACCATGCACAAATATTAACTCAAAACGGATCAGAGACCTCAATGTCAGAGCTAAAACTGCAACAGAAAATACAGCAGTGAATCTTCATGACTGTGGATGAGGCACCGGTTTCTGAGACACACGATGAAAACCACAAGCAACAACATAGAACACTGGTTAAAAAAAACTTCTGTGCCTCAAAGAACACCATCAACACAGCAAAAACACAACTCATGGAACGGGAAGAAGTTTGTGCAAATCATAGATCTAATAAGGGACTTGCATCCAAAAAAAAAAAAAAAGGAACTCTTACAACTCAACACCAAAAAGACAAAATAACCTAGTTAAAAAGTGGCAAGGATGTGAACAGACGTTTCTCTTAAGAAGATACCAAAATGGTAAGACTCAGGGAACTCGGTGCTCTGTGATAACCTAGAGGGGTGGGAAGGGGAGGGAGGTGGGAGGGAGATTCAAGAGGGAAGGGAAAGGTGTATACCTAAGGTGAATTCATGTTGATGCATGACAGAAATCAAACCAATATTGTAAAGCAAAGATAAATAAATATTAAAATTTTTTTTTAAAAAGAAGGTATCAAAATGGTCATCATGCCCATGAAAAGATGCTCCGTGTCTTTAGTCTTAGGGAAATCCTAACCCAAACCACCAAGAAACTACTTCATACCCACTAAAATGGCTATAATCATAAAGACAAAAAAAAAAAAAAAAAAAAAAACTAGTGGGACTGCAAAATGGTACAGCCACTTTGGAATACCAGCAGCCCTTCCCCAGTCCCCCTTGGGTCCTTTAAGAGCATCCCCATTACAGGGCTGTGATTACTTGCCGACTCCTAAAAGAGTACGAATGGAAATCCTTTGAGTTAAAAACCACGAAAAGGAGAAAAGATTTTAGAATAGATAATTTCAAGACAGATGGGAAACAAGGGGAAGCATGGTCATAACTGAGCCAGGTCTTGAGCTAAGGGCTTGACTTAATTCTTTCAACGAACCTCTCAGGGAAGACCGTGCACATGTCTGCGAGGACCACAGAAGGATAACTGTCCTCACGCTGCTCAGGCTCACGGAGGCTAAGTAACTTGTGCAAGAGCACCAGCCAGGAAGCGGCACTGTGAGCTGTGCGCAGGGGCCTGGGAGTCCTGACGCCCGCGCTGCACAGCCCGAGGACTTCTGGACCAGGGGTGGAACTCCCTGCGGTGGAAGTGCAGAGGCCTGACCCCTGGACCGCAGGACAGTCCAGCCCTGCCTTTTCTCCAGAGCTGCCATCAGGGACTCTGCGAGGTCAGGAGTGCTTTGACTTTGCATGGAAATTCTAGGATAATTAGTAAAAGCTAAAACAAATAAACAAAAAGAATCTGAAAGAAAAAGATCAAAAGCCCACTGAATATCTTACCTTAATTTGGCCAATGCTGTCACCAGATAACTCTTGAATATGCTTGAGACTGTGTGTCAGGCCAGAGGGACTGAAAAATGTGATGCTGGCGGGAACACCCTGGAGAGGGGAGAAGAGAGTCAGTCCCCTGCCAGGGGCTGAGGAGAAAGATGATCCCCAGCCGATCACCATCACCCTTGGAGCCCAGGGTGCACCCCGGGGCAGCCTGGGGGCATTCACCAGCTGAGAGATGCTCCCCAGCTGGTCACCATCACCCCTGGAGCCCAGAGTGCATCCCAGGGCAGCCCGGGGGCATTCGCAGCAGGAGGGTCCTCAGTGAGAGATGCTCCCCAGCTGGTCACCATCACCCCTGGAGCCCAGAGTGCACCCTAGGGCAGCCCGGGGGCGTTCGCAGCAGGAGAGTCCTCAGTGAGAGATGCTCCCCAGCTGGTCACCATCACCCCTGGAGTCCAGGGTGCACCCTAGGGCAGCCCGGGGGCATTCGCAGCAGGAGGGTCCTCAGTGAGAGATGCCCCCCAGCTGGTCACCATCACCCCTGGAGTCCAGGGTGCACCCTGGGGGCATTCGCAGCAGGAGGGTCCTCAGTGAGATGCTCCCCAGCTGGTCACCATCAACCCTGGAGCCCAAGGTGCACCTTGGGGCAGCCCGGGGGCATTCGCAGCAAAAGGGTCCTCAGTGAGAGATGCTCCCCAGCTGGTCACCATCACCCCTGGAGCCCAGGGTGCACCCTGGGGGCATTCACAGCAGGAGGGTCCTCAGTGAGATGCTCCCCAGCTGGTCACCATCAACCCTGGAGCCCAGGGTGCACCTTGGGGCAGCCCGGGGGCATTCGCAGCAGAAGGGTCCTCAGTGAGAGATGCTCCCCAGCTGGTCACCATCACCCCTGGAGCCCAGGGTGCACCCTGGGGCAGCCTGGGGGCATTTGCAGCAGGAGGGTTCCCACTGAGAAATGCTCCCCAGCTGGTCACCATCACCCCTGGAGCCCAGGGTGCACCCAGGGGCAGCCCTGGGGCATTTGCAGGAGGGTCCTCACTGAGAGATGCTCCCCAGACGGTGACCATCACCCCTGGAGCCCAGGATGCACCCTGGGGGCATTCGCAGCAGAAGGGTCCTCACTGAGAGATGCTCCCCAGCTGGTCACCATCACCCCTGGAGCCCAGGGTGTACCCTGGGGCAGCCTGGGGGCATTCACAGCAGGAGGGTTCCCACTGAGAGATGCTCCCCAGCTGGTCACCATCACCCCTGGAGCCCAGGGTGCACCCCAGGGCAGCCCGGGGGCATTCGCAGCAGGAGGGTCCTCAGTGAGAGATGCTCCCCAGCTGGTCACCATCAACCCTAGAGCCCAGGGTGCACCGAGGGGCAGCCCTGGGGCATTCGCAGCAGGAGGGTTCCCACTAAGAGATGCTCCCCAGCTGGTCACCATCACCCCTGGAGCCCAGGGTGCACCCTGGGGGCATTCGCAGCAGGAGGGTCCTCACTGAGAGATGCTCCCCAGCTGGTCACCATCACTCCTGGAGCCCAGGGTGCACCCAGGGGCAGCCCCAGGGCATTTGCAGCAGGAGGGTTCCCACTGGTTTGGGTCCTGGGCTTCCTAGAGATGGAGCCCAGGTTGAGAACTGTTTAGAGAGGGTGGGGGAGGCTGGGTGCTGTTCCCTGGGCGCTCTGCCGCCCTCGGGTCTGCGTCTGCCCGGCCAGAGGACACAGGCACCAGGGACCCAGCACCCAGGGGAGTGGACAGCGCCTCCAGCTCCTGTGGCCAAAGCGCACCGATCAAGTCAGACAGCAGCGAGCCTGCTCCCTGGCCCTCTCCGTGCCTTCTGGAGATGGAGCAGACAGATAGGCCCATTGGGCCTCTCTGCTCTGGTTGGTGCTAACCGGGCCTCCCAGGCCAGCAAGGCATTCGGAAGCCTGTCCTGGGAGAGGAAGGGTAGGTGTCTTATTGGGTGCAGATATGGAAAGCTCCCATCAAACCCACAAGAGCCGAGCACTGTTCTGCCTGAAGCCTCCAAAGGTTCCCGCTGCCTCCCCAGGTCGACCCAGACCAGCCTTACCCCGTGGGCCCGCCTGGTGTGCACCTCACCCCCTCTCGGCCCCTGCCCTGCAGCTCTACCACTGCCCCACAGCGAGGAACTGTGTCAAGGCCACTGCTGACCCCGGGCTTTCTCAGTCTTGAATGCTACGCAGAAGACTTTGTGTAAATAATCTCCTTTACCAGATGGGTCTGTTCCTACTTCCCAGATACAGAGATGGAACCAAAAGACAGGACACTCCCCGCCCTCCACTGCGAGTCACGAGCTGCGATGGACAGCAGAACCAGCGTCGGGAGGCCGGCGCCCCCAACCCTGCCTGTGCCCCCTGGGGGCCCCGGCCCGAGCTCCCGGGACGTGGCACACACCTGCTGGGTGTAGTAGCTGGTGAGGTTCCCCTGGATCCCTGGGTGCGGAATAGTCTGGTAGACGGTTACACTCTCCAAGGGGATCCCTGGACACAATGGAGACCAGGAGACAGACTTTACTGTGCTGGGAACGGACCGTGGGGCACTGTTAGTAGAGGCCCCCCCAGGGCCACACAACCCTCCTCGAACAAGTGGCCAGGCACCAAGGGGCGGGGGCTGGGCCGGCCCTCCGCACCCCACCCGATGCTGCGGAGTGGTAACATGGTGCAGAAGGCGGAGTTGACAGGGAAGGAAGGGGTCCCGAAGCCTCAGCCCCCCTCAGGACCACGGATTCCTTTTGTTCCTGTGTCTTGCGTGAACTGTCCACAGGCCTGGCCCTGGCCACTCCTGCCATGGCTGCTGTCCGCGTGGACTCCTACCCTGTGGGCCAGGGCTGGAGGCAGATTGCGCGGGGGTCTGTAAGCCTGGGGTGTCAGCGGCCACGAGCTTTTGGGGCTCGGACAGCTCGGTCCCTGGCATCCTGGGATGGAGCCCAGGATTGGAGCAGAAGCAGGTCTAGGTTAGCTGAGCTGCAGGCCACCCCGTGCTTGATGAGATCGGCTCTCCCCGAAGACTGGCTTCCCCATGTGCCCACCCGGGGGTCCCGGCCACCCCATCGCCACCGCAGTCCTGGTGAGGGCTCCGGGCCCCCCGCCAGCCCCCAGCTGAGCTGAGCGTGTTGGTGGGGAGCGGATCTGAAGCAGGAAGGTGCCTGCACCCCGAACCTACCATGAGGGGCGCCCACCTCCCAGCCCACTGGTCCAGCCCAGCCTTGCCCTCCCTCGAGGGCTCTGGGGTGACACTTTGTCACTGTGCAGGTGGGCTCTAAGGACCCCGGACAGGCCGGGGCAGGCGTGGCCCAGAGGGCCAGTGCATTCGGTCACCTTTGTCCTTGAGCATTTTTGGCAGAATCTCTCTCTTGAGGGTTCCGCAGGGAAACAGAAGAGGCAGTGCCGATGACTCCCCTGCGAGTAAACAGGCAGACATTGTAGACAGGCCAGAGGTAATGTGTCGGGGGTGTGGGAGGCACAGCCCCAGGCCCTGCCCTGGGTCAGGTCGGTTCCAGGACCGAGTGGAGGAAGCTCTCGGGGTTATGGTGGGGTGGGGAACACTAACACCCACGCATGCCTGGGGCTGTGGTACCCCCAGCTTCTGAAGCCCTTCCCACCCTCGTGGCCCCGGGCAGTGGTAAGCGTGCAGAGCTGGGTCAGAGGTCAGGCCCAGTACTGGCCCCAGAGTAACAGTCTCTGCCTCCAGAGGGGACCAGCTGGGAAGGAAGTAGCTGGAACCTGGGCTCCATGGGCAGGCAGCAAATGGGAGCTGAGTGTGGACGGTGGACGTGCAGCCGCCCCAGCAAAGACCAGCTGCAGGGCCACTTCTGTTATGGTGGGGATGGCGGCTGCCAGGCCAGGTGCCCCAGGGGCTGAGGGACGCTGAGGGGAGCCCAGACTGCTCAGAACGGCCCTGCCTCCTTCCCCTGCATACATCTCCGCTCTGGGAGAATAAGCTGGAGGCTTCTATTTGTAGAATCGTGGAGACACCATGGAGACAGCACCTCCCAACAAAACCGATGGGCCGTCAGGTGTCAGAATCCTCCCCAAGAGTGGAGGCTTGATGGGAAACAGCCTCACAGCCTCTGGGGGATGGACGCCCACGGCCCATCTCATCACCATGGAAACTGAAGGCATCTCCCACCAGGGCACTGCTCGACCACACCACTCTTCCTCTTTGTCGTAAGATCGTTTATGGAAAACAATGAATGAACGAATTAAAAAACTTCCTTTCTGGGATGAGCTCAGTTGAACAGGCCAGTGTGAAAGCTGGTGGAGTATTCTGCAGAGCTGAGCGTGAGGTCTCCCTGGGACGACAGGGAGAGACCAGGGCCTGGCAGGAGTCTAACCCCATACAGGATGGTGAGCCTCGGGGCTTGGATGCTCTGCGCTCCTTTAACGGGAAGGGAGCCTGGCCTGCTGGGCAGAAGACGGCAGCTGCGCGGAAAGTCCTGAATGCACGCTATTTGGCCAGGGCGGGGGCTTCAGTCTCTGCAGGCGATGCGAGTGATGACGGGGGTGTGTAAATGTCATTTCGCTGGAGGAAACATGTGTCTGTGAAACTCTAACGGCCTCCAGGTCTGTGCCCTCTCAGGCCTGTTAGCGGTGGGCACTTAATGGTGGATAATCAGGATAATGAGGCTGGGTGGGGGTGGGCGCGCGAAGGAGAGCCCAGGAAGTGGGCAGGTCGGCAGGAATAAGTTGTCGGTCAGCTCAGCTGCAAGTCCAGGGGGACAGTTCAAATAACCTGAGTAACCAATCAACTATAATCCAGGGAGATTAAAAATCAATAAATAACCCATACAATGCCTGCCTCTGATGCCCTCCCCTCCTCTTTCAGGAGACGCTGTTACGAGTCATCTTCTGCCTCTGACTGCTTCACTCGTCCTTTCTTTTCCGCCAGCAGTGTCACCCGGGGAGGGAAGACCCGTCCATCAGAACAAGAAACTACCAGATTCATCGAGGAGATGGCTTTAAGTGCTTTAATAGTGCCCGTCATGGAGTAAAGAAGTGTTTCAGTCGAAGAAATAAGCAGTAACTACGAACTGGCCTTTCTACTCCAAGCACTGGAAGTGCATTCTTGCCTTTTAAGATCAAGCTTCAGACTTGACTTGCGAGAAAATCCTTAACATCTAAGAGAAACCAGGCCAAGTCCTTATCAGTCAGGATGGATTCTCATTTAGATGTGATTCTAGTTGGGAACTGAAGGTTCATTAGGACCCACAGGCGAACGCTGGTCGAGCCGTGCGGAGTCTGTCCTCCCGCTTGTCCCCTCGGAGCTCTGGGACCCTGGATGGTCACGAGCCCCCCGGAGCTTCGACAAGCCTGCCAACCAGCACGCTGGGCGACCCTGGGGCACCTGGGCCGTCCCCGCGGTGCCCTGAGCCGAGAGGGGTGGCTGAGCTGTGGCCTGTGCTCCGTGTGATGGGGGAAACACGTTTTTTGTCTTTTCATTTTGATTAATTTAAACGTAAACAGGCACATGTGGCTCCCACAGTGCAGCCTGCAGTGGATGGTGGTGGAGACCAAACGAGATGACACAGGAGAGGCGCCAGGGCCACGCTGACCACCCAGTAATGCCCAGCCCTTGATGCCAAGTGACCGTGACCCAGGGAAGAGGAAATAAGATCATTCACAGAAGAAAAGTTGGAAAAGGAGAGTGAATGGGAACCTGCAAAATCCACTGTCTGCTGCCTGAGCACCAGGAGGCCTGGCCCACGGGAAGGGGATGACCCAGGACTCTGCAGGAGTGGCTCCCGGGGTCAACAGAAACACACAAGCCCGAGCCCCTTCACCAACGGCACTGGCTCCTGACAGGAGGGCCCCCTAAGACTTCAGAAAGATCGAGACAGGCCAGCACCACCTTGAGAACGAATGTTCCAACACACCACGTCCCACACACAACAACCCCAGGAGCCGTCCAAGATCCCGGTTAAGGTGTTGCCCTCCCTGCCCACCCCGATGCCAACGCCAGGGACAGAGAAGACAAAACCCTCTCCTGGACAAATTCACAGCAACACCTTGGGCGTCAGCAACCAACCAGCCCTGTCTTCGAGCTCAGGGAAGTTCTAGAGACGGCCTGTACACCGCGGCCCCGAGTCAGAGCCCAGCACGTGGTTACGGCCGCTCTCACGTTATGACGGGCAGAGGATAGGCCCGCAGAGCTGCCTGCATCCAGTCCTCAACAGACAGTCCTACAGCCCGATCTTGAGGGGCACCGCCCCGATCCCCTCAGTGACAGAAGGTGAGACGTCATCCTTCACGTGGGTGTCTGATGTCACGCATCCGTCAGGGAGGGGTCAACGTGACAAGGACACACGCTTATGTGAGCATCCGTGTGCAGCTGGAGCAGGCACGGCGGGGGGCTGGGACACACAACTCGAGTGGGGGCTCCCCTATAGACACACTGAGCCTCTGTTCTCTCTCTTCGAGAGTTCTGTTCCAAAAAGCTTGACTCATGTCAGAAGCTGAGAATTCCGTAGCTAGTGCAAAGCCTAATCCCTACTGAAATACAAAGCTGCCTAGAACCTGTGCTGTTTTAAGTTTCGGCCCATGTGGTGCCCAACGATGGGCTTACGAGGGGGTAGGGGGTGCTCTTTCACGGAGTAGGCTCTGCGGGGGAGGGAACTCAGAGAAGGAAGCGGCTCCTACAAGGAAAGGCAGGCGGGAGAGCTGGCAGACAGACACACAGCGCCCGGTAGCTCTTGCTGCCTCCACCCACCCCTTAGGATCCCCAGAAAGTCCTGTTCCTGGTTTTGTCTCCAACCCTTTCATTCTGTGTCAAGTTCAAGTTGTCTCCAGTCCTTGGGTGGAGCATGTGGAGGGTAGTGGGCTGAACCTCAGACAAGCACAGACGGAAGCAGATACAAGGCACCTGATACAAGACAGCAGCAGATGCAAGGCGCCGTGAACGCAGAGGGGCGCACGCACTCAGATCAGCTGTGTTGTTACCAAGACAGCACCGAGGAGACGGCCCTTCCCCGAGGTGCTGGCTGGGAGATCCCCCAACAGCGGCACCGGGCTTCACCGGGGCCCTACTCTACTTACTGGAGCAAATGTATTCTGCAAGCTTTTCTGCATTTCCACAGGTTTCTCCTTCTGTATGCAGGCCAATTCTATTCACTGGAAAACAACAACAACATCTATTTGTTTACATGGTTATTAAAGTCCTTTGGTTCCAGGGTCGTTTTTTTAAAGGTGCAGAGACGAAGGCAGGTGCTTTACAAAGACACGGAGTGTCTCCCCTTGGAAGCTGGTATGGGAGGTGGGAGGAGGCATCATGTACCTGAGAGGGAGCTGGGTCCCAGCCCGCAGCCCCCCTACCTGTGACTTTGGGTGAAGCGGGGTCAAATTAGCAACGTACTCTCAAAAGGTTCAGGAAAAATTAAGTTCTTTGCCTTGTATTTATACCTTTCCTATAAGTTTCCTTCAAAATAAAGATGTATATATAAAAGAAGAAACTACATTACCATCACACAGATCTGTCATAATTTAAATTGAACTCTTCCCCTGTTCGTGGACACTTGGGGTTTTTCATTTTTTTTACATTATAAGTAACACTACGATATAGCTGTGTATCCCAACCCTCCCCCGCCAAGACTCTTGAAAGTCCCTTTGACAGCAAAGAGATCCAACCAGTCCATCCTAAAGGAAATCAGTCCTGAATATTCATGGGAAGGACTGATGCTGAAGCTGAAACTCTAATACTTTGGCCACCTGATGCGAAAAACTGACTCATTTGAAAAGGCCCTGATGCTGGGAAGGACTGAAGGTGGGAGGAGAGGGGACGACAGAGGATGAGATGGTTGGATGGCATCACCGACTTGATGGACATGAGTTTGAGCAAGCTCTGGGAGTTGGTGATGAACAGGGAAGCCTGGCGTGCTGCAGTCCATGGGGTCACAAAGAGTTGGGCACGACTGAGCGAATGAACTGATAAAAACATTTCTATTTGGGATTACTACTTTTGGATAGATTACCAGAGAAGGGAATAGTGGGCCAAAGGGTACAAATAATTTGGCAAAGCCTTTGAATACATGCTAACCAAGTATTTCTCAAAACATGGGAATCGATTTTCAATGCCATTTAGCCATATCTGAATTTATTTATTTTACCACAGCCTTATCGGGATCATTATGTGGTTGACTAATTACTTGCTATAAACTGAGTAAGGAAAAGAATCTGTTTTAAACTGAACCATGGGGCTTCATGAACTAAGTCAGGTCAGTGGGGAAGGACATCTCCTGTTCCCCTCTCTCCTCTGCTCTCCACCACACTCACACCTCTGCACGCTGGCTGCCCTGGGGGTGCATTTTCCACACCCAGCAGTTCTCTGGCTCTCAGCTGGGTGTCTGACAACCTAACTCATGTCTGACGCTCTCTCCAAGGAGGCAACGTTAGATCCCAAGGATCCGGGGCTCAGTTCCCGGATCACACCGCCCCCACTTCAGACCTAGGTCATCCATCACTTGTGCTTCTGACAGACCGGCTCCGAGTCGGAGGGTCTCTCGGCCCACTCCTTGAGTTGGATCACTTGCTCTTGAGAGCTCACAGAACTCAGGGAAAAGGCGTAATTTACTGTTGCTGGCTTCTTACGAAGGGTATTTCAAAGGGTGTCAATGAACAGCCAGATGGAGGAGCTGCATCGGGCAGGGATGGTTCGGGGGGCCTGGGCCTCCCAGCTCCTCTGTGAAACTGCTCTTTAGATTTTTATGGCGGCTTTGTTGCATGGGCACAATGGACTAAATCATTGGTCACTGGTCATTAATTCAACCTCTGGGCACCCCACCATCCTTCTCCCTGGACATGGGGGGCAGGGAGGGCAAGATCTGAAAGTTCCCACTGGAATCACGGGACTGGTTCCCATGGCAACTAGCCCCCAGTCTAAGGGCTTCCCAAACGTCACCTCAGTGAAGTCAACTCAGATGGAGTTTAAAGAGGTCTGTTATGAATAACAAAAGACACCTTTTTCTTTCTTATCACTTAGGAAATTCCAAGAGTTTTAGGAGGCCTGGGCCAGGAATAGGGATAAAGACCAAATATACATTTTTTATTATAATCATAATACCACAGTCATTCTTTGGTGTTTTATTTGGGCCTTGACTGCTTACCTAGAGAAGCAGTAGCATTTCCCACCACATACACCGACTTAGCATTCCATTTTTCTTTCAGAGACTTTTTCCAGACTGTAAAACACGAAATTCAATGTGAGTTGCAAATACCACGGTGGCCATTTGGACTGCTGCCTGTGGCTGTTTGTTCATCCTAAAAAACTTGTGAGCCAGGCAAACTATTAATGACCAGATAAAAAGAAACAGCATCTCAAACTAAAATCCATTTTTATATTCTATTCATAGTCTGCAGGCAAGTTTTTAAAAATCACTTTGGCCAAATGTGTCAGTATTAAGTCATTTCCACAGCTGGCACTAGAAGCATTTTTAATGAATACTAGTAAACAAACATAATGAAGAATTAATTTGCTTGTTGACATTAAAATATAAAAATCTACCCTTTTCCCCTTGGCCACACCATGAGACTTGTGGGATCTTGGCTCCCAGACCAGGGATTGAACCCACGGCCACAGCAGTGCAAGCACTGGGCCCTGACCACTGGACCGCCAGGGAATTCCCCCCAGATCTAGACTTGGAGAGAAAAAAGTTACTGCTCGTGAAAAAGAGGCAATTTAAATCTCTAATAAAGCAACTGCTGTTTACTCGCTGTCCTACTCTTTGCGACCCCCTGGACTGCAGCATGCCAGGCTCCTCTGTCCTTCACTCTCTCTTAGAATTTGCTCAAATTCATGTCCACTGAGTTGGTGATGTTATCTAACCACCCCACTCTCTGCCGTCTGATACAACTGATTTTATTTGGGACATAAACCAAAGCAGTCAACAAAGTGTCTTCTGAGATAGGAAGGCTCCTTTATCCACTAGGTCAAAGTAGAGATGACATATTTCGGGTTAGGAACAAACACAATTTTATAGAGGACATTATCATTTTATGACAAAAGTAAACATTTTAAAATATGGGTTAAAGAAATACTGGGAAAAAAAAGCATCATAAGGCCACTTGGCATTCAACACCCTTTTAGGAGATAAGGAAACACTAGTTTTTCCTTCCTAAGATCTGACACCCGTCTGGGTGTTTAGGAGGCAGCACGGTCCCGTTTCCTGGGGACTTGGCACCTCGAAGCGCTCACTCCCATCAGAAGGCTCCCGAGTGACGCTGTTCTGGGTGGGACACTAAGAAACAGCCTAGAAGAGGGAATCTCATCTCACCTTCCCTCCACAGGTAACACAGACCAAAGGAACTCAGTACCTAAATACTTGTTGAACTACAAGTCACGGCACTGTTTCAAATGTGAGGTGCAGCTCTTTCTAGACTGAGCATCACTGACAGGAGAAACCAGAGTGTCATCCAGAGGGATTCACAGCAGACCCCACCCTCACCTTCGGCTTTAGTGTCTTTCTGCAAACACCGCTCCACGGCTTCCACCGCTCTGGGGCTGGTGAAAATGAGTCCCCCGTAACCTTCAGGATGAGACAGCTGCACACCAAACAACGGCAGAGGAATTTCATATGATGGCCATGTTCAACGTTGCCCAAGATTCCACATCTTCACAAAAGTAGTAGGCAAACTAAATCCATCTATCCATCTATCTATCCATCCATCCATCCTTCCATCCACTCAAGACATGAGAGCTCACTATATGCCTGCAACTACTCCAGGTCTTTAAGGTCACACAGGTAAATTCATAGCATCTCCCTCAAACAGCTCACAGTCCTGGGGAGGGATGGGTCAGTGTGATGTGGGGTGGCAGGCACAAGGTAGCAGAGGGGATGTGACTCAGCCTGGGCGTGGCTGGGGTGTAGGCAGGACCGCAGACCGGACCTGCATCTGTAATAAACTGGAATATTCAAGGAGCGATATCCATGCTGAAGCCCCGGTTTTTGAGGATAAAAATGGGGACAAAATCTACTGACCATGTATTCTGAGCAAGGCGGTGGGCTGTCGTACATACATTCCTGCACCAAACGTTTGAAGGCACCCTGTGATGGGTGCAAAGACTTGATCGGATTAAGACACAGAGGCTTTGTCGAGGATGAGGAAGCAGCCCAGGTGAGGGCCGGAGCTGCGATCTGAGCTCGTGTCTCCACGGTGCCCAGGCCCAAGCACTCACTCTCCGTACCACCAGAGCTTCCGACGGAGCTGACACCCACTCAGGAAACAGACTAGCTGGGGGTAACGGAGAGGCTCCTGCTTCTAGCATTTTTCCAACCATCAGGGTCCTAGTAACGAGCTCAGATGATGAGCTCTGCTTCTGTTAAAGCTGCTTATGGGGGTCCCTTACATAGTCCTCACAGCACATAGTCAGGGCAGATGCCAACTGTTGAACAAATAATTCAACTTTCAGCTCAAACGGAAGGGAGAAAGCAAAGAGGTGCTCCGTAAGTGACGGGCAGACTCCAATATGCAGAGCGTGGGGGTGGGCTGGGGGAGGGGGAAGCCCAGTGGGCAGGGGTGGGCACACCCATTCTGTGAAGTCCCAGCTCTCGGCCCACATGTCTAGAACAGAGCCCCTGGGAAGGTTATCTGGTGGCAGGTGCACAGTGGTGGAGGCTGCTGGGCACTGAATCTTTAGCTGGAGCTGTTCCGATGGGGCTTCCCTGGGGCCGTCCCCGGCTGTAATCTATCACCCTAACCCTGGGGGCAGCAGTCCCAACCCTCCCTCTTATCTGCTGGGGGACCCGGCCAAGGTGCCCAGCCTGGGGAGAAACAACAGCTGTTGGGCTCTTTGCTGAGGTCGGGGGTGCGGCCTGCAGGAGAGGAGTTAGGGGAAGGGTCTGTGTGGCTGAGAGCAGGCAGGCGGGGCCTCGCCGCGGGCCGCCTCTGGGTCAGGCGGCTTTCTGGAGGGGCTGCTAGAGGCTCGGGCTGAGGATCCAACAGCAGCTGAGACCTGGGGCAGGTGAGTTCACGTCACCAGACAGTGAGACGAGTGCTCATAAACTGAGTGCTCATCAACGGGTCCTTCCCACTCGGGTTGGGAAGGATGCCACGGAAACCAAAGGTGTCTCACTGGAAAACGATGGTGCTCAGAGGCTGGTGAACCTTACCTTCTCCGAAAGACAGGGGAGAGACAGAAACTCAAACGATAAAACAGGGATCAAAGTAGCTTCGAGCCCATATAATCCCAGCTCCTGCAAATAAAAGGATACAGCTTTGAGTTGGCAGGGATTTTTTTGGAAAATAAGGAAAAGGAGTCTGTTTCACAATTTACACTGTGTCCACTCCTCAACTGTTAGCAGATCGCCCCACCCTTGATTGACTTCAACACAAGGAAGGGCCAGGCGTTCTGGGACTGGGTGTGCCAAGCACTTACCCTGACGTAGGGGTCCTGGCCACACTCGTCCTCCTTGGGGTCTTTCAGCAAAAGAACCTTCATTATGGCCTGGCAGTCCTTACAGGGTGCTACGGGGCAGGGAAAGGGGATGTTAACTCGATTTCCAAGGCTCTTCCTGAGCAGGGTCAGTGGGCCGGGCGGGCGTGGGGCGCAGATAATCAGCGGCAGCTTGTCTGGCCTCTCCCTCCCCCACAATGACTTGGCATTTATGGGCTTGTTCCTTCTGAAGACCCTGTCACCGATAAGGCCCGCGGACAGCAGGCTGGCACTTGATATCACTTTAGAGACTTACAGAAGAGAAGTGATGCAAATTCTAGGTTGAATCAATAATAAATAAGAGAAATGAGTATCTTCTAAGGAAATGAATAATTACTTCCATTTCTTGATAAATCTACTCAGTTGCTTATAAGCTCTTTAGGAAATGATTATATTGATTCTTCTCATATGTTTTACAATGTGGTCAAGTACCATGAGATAATCTTTCAAAAATTTTTGAGAAACCTGGAAAAAAGCCTGTTGATATATATCAAAAGGCATACATACTTCATACCCTTTCTTCCTATAGTTTCACTTTTAGAATAAATTCTAAGATGATACTCATAAATGTGTGCAAAGATTAACATAAAGGTGTTCATCCTGGTATTCTTTTTTTTTTTAATTGACAGAACACAGGGCAAGTTGAAGGTGTGCAGTGTGATCTAATACACTTACACGTTGTGACATAATTACCTCTGTAACACTGGCTAACATCTCTTCACTTCATAAAATTATCATTTCTCTTCTGCGGTAAGAGCAATTAAGATCTAGTCTCTTGGCAGCTTTGAAGTTGATAATACAAAATTGTTGATTATAACCACCACGTTATTCATTAGATCCTCAAAACTTAGCTGCAAGTTTGTATCCTGGTATGCTTTATAGTTGCAAATAATTAGAAACAATGTAAATGTCCAACAAGGAGAGAATGGCTAAATAAATCATGGTACAAGTCTACAAAAAAAATCACTAAAATATCCATAAACAATTTAATTACATGGGTTATTTAATCGCAAAATAATGTTAAGTTTAAAAAGGCGGGATACAGAATTGTACAACATGTGTGATCTTACAGATTCTATATACACATAGACATGAAAGAATATTCTTTGCTGCTAGGTTAGGGTAATATGTGAACCGTGAACTTCCTGATGTTCAAGCTGGTTTTAGAAAAGGCAGAGGAACCAGAGATCAAATTGCCAACATCGGCTGGATCATGGAAAAAGCAAGAGAGTTCCAGAAAAACATCTATTTCTGCTTTATTGACTATGCCAAAGCCTTTGACTGTGTAGATCACAATAAACTGTAGAAAATTCTGAAAGAGATGGGAATACCAGACCACCTGATCTGCCTCTTGAGAAATTTGTATGCAGGTCAGGAAGCAACAGTTAGAACTGGACATGGAACAACAGACTGGTTCCAAATAGGAAAAGGAGTACGTCAAGGCTGTATATTGTCACCCTTTAACTTATATGAAGAGTACATCGTGAGAAATGCTGGACTGGAAGAAATACAAGTTGGAATCAAGATTGCTGGGAGAAATATCAATAACCTCAGATATGCAGATGACACCACCCTTATGGCAGAAAGTGAAGAGGAACTAAAAAGCCTCTTGATGAAAGTGAAAGTGGAGAGTGAAAAGGTTGGCTTAAAGCTCAACATTCAGAAAACGAAGATCATGGCATCTGGTCCCATCACTTCATGGGAAATAGATGGAGAAACAGTGTCAGACTTTATTTTTCTGGGCTCCAAAATCACTGCAGATGGTGACTGCAGCCATGAAATTAAAAGACACTTACTCCTTGGAAGGAAAGTTATGACCAACCTAGATAGCATATTCAAAAGCAGAGACATTACTTGCCAACAAAGGTTCGTCTAGTCAAGGCTATGGTCTTTCCTGTGGTCATGTATGGATGTGAGAGCTGGACTGTGAAGAAGGCTGAGCGCTGAAGAATTGATGCTTTTGAACTGTGGTGTTGGAGAAGACTCTTGAGAGTCCCTTGGACTGCAAGGAGATCCAACCAGTCCATTATGAAGGAGATGAGCCCTGGGATTTCTTTGGAAGCAATGATGCTGAAGCTGAAACTCCAGTATTTTGGCCACCTCATGCAAAGAGTTGACTCCTTGGAGAAGACTCTGATGCTGGGAGGCATTGGGGGCAGGAGGAGAAGGGGACGATAGAGGATGAGATGGCTGGATGGCATCACTGACTTGATGGATGTGAGTCTGAGTGACCTCCGGGAGTTGGTGATGGACAGGGAGGCCTGGCGTGCTGCGATTCATGGGGTCGCAAAGAGTTGGACACGACTGAGCGACTGATCTGATCTGATCTAGGTTGATTATTTTTTCCTCTATCTCTTTCTGTATCATCCAATTTTATTTTTACAATAAACATTAAATTCCTCTTGTATCAAAGGAGGAAAAAGCACATTATAACCACCCAAAGGACTCAAAACAAAAGCTGCCAAAGTCCTGCAGAACAAACTCTGCTGGAAATGCAGATTACATCCCGCAAGTAGCATTAGACTAGCAATTACTTAATTAATATACAGTGGTTGATAATAGTCAAAGAAAGTATATTGTTTGGAGCAGAAATGTGTTAACGCTGGGAGCCATTACTAATAAATAATCACTGAACATATTTCTGGAAACTTATAACATCTATGGGACATCTTAGGAAACTCTGGCTCCAAATGAATTGCTTTGTATCTAAGCAACCAATCCTGGGTGAACTAATAATTATGAAGCCAAGTTCAATTACTGCTGCTTTCCAGCAGTTAGCTGGAGAGTGGGGGGACTTGGGGAGAGAAGCAGCAGCATCGTTTCTATCATTTCCTGAAATTATTCACCATGCGTCTAACACAGAAACCAGAAATCCCCCTTTCCGGGATGCTCACTCTTAGGTGCCAACTTGGCTAGGCTTGTTTTCCCCATTTATTCAGAAATGCTAACCTAGGTGTTGCTGGGCAAGTACTCTGGAGAGGTGATCCACTCACCATTCGTTGGCTTTTAGTAAAAGAGATGATCCTAGGTCATCAGGTAGGGCCTGCTTCAGTCAATAGGAAGGCCTAAAGAGCAGAACTGAGGTTTCCTCGAGGAAGAAGGTAACTCCACTGCGGCCGCAGCTGCAGGTAGTGCCCGAGCCCGGCCTGCCCTTCCCGTCGGCTTGCACCGTGGATTCCAGCCTTTCCTCACCAGCCCCTACAGCTGCGCAAGGCGATTCCTTGCACCAAGTCTCCTGATTATATCCCCTGCTGTTCTCTCTGTTGAACCCTGGCTGACACACCTCCCAATCTGGGGGTTCAGGGATGTTCGTCACTAGGCAGGATAAGTGAGTGACAGAAGATGAGATGGTTGGATGGCATCACCGACTCGATGGATATGAGTGTGAGCAAACTCCAGGAGAGTGAAGCACAGGGAAGCCTGGGGTGCTGCAGAGTTGCACATGACTTAGTGACTGAACAACAGAAAGGGGCCTGGGGCTTCCCCAGGGGAGAAGGGCAGGCGTGACTCAAGTGCAAGGACCAGGGAGACTCTGGTTCACTGAGAAAGGGGATCTACCGGATCCCCAAATACCCATTCCTCCCTCCTCCCTCACAGACAGGAGTCCTTCATAACCTTGGGCACATGGATGCCCGGGACAAATACGTGCAGATGGATAGGGTCAGGTGAGGAGGTGCTGGTCCAGAGGATGGAAGTGGAAGTGATGCACACACTTCCGGTCCCACCTGGACAGGAAGTGCCATTCCTGCCCTCCCCTTCCTGCCTCCCTGCCGGGTGGAAGATGGATGGGGTTGGCCAGTAAAAGCTGCAGGGTCCTACCCTGGGGGTGATGCAAGGAGCAAGACCTCTTTGCATGGCAGAGACACCACTCAGCCAGTGTTTACATCAGAGGAAAGAAATGTTTTCTCCTGTTTTAGCCAATGTTATCGGTTCTCTGTTAGAGCAGTGGGACCCACATCCTCACCCATGCAGAGCCCAGAATGCTTCCTGGAGGACCCGATGTTCCTGGAGGATCATGTTCAGACTGGAGGCTGCACAGGTTCAAGCCTGAGGGGTGGGGAGAGGCCTGGGGCGGCTGGAGTGTGCAGAGGAGAGTGGGGAGATGGCCTCGTCTGGCTCTGTTAGGGAGTCTGGACTTGGTAGCAATGGAGATGTCTTGTTGATGGATGTACTGTTCTGCTTGCTCTTTCTCTTCCCTTTTTTCTCTGGGGTAACATAAGGAGGGGAGTGCAGGGTCACCGAACAAGCACAGGACTAAGGGCCAAGGGAGTCGAGTTCTGGTCCCAGCTTGACTGGCCACGACGTGATCTTGTTTTCTCCCCTATTAAATGGGAATACCCTCTGCCCTCCCAAGGCACGGAGTGACTCAAAGGAGATAATGAATGACAGCTACCCAGCTGTTGCTATGTAGTCACTAAATCATGCTTGACTCTTCTGTGACCCCATGGACCGCCAGGCTCCTCTGTCCATGGCATTTCCCAAGCAAGAATACTGGAGTGGGCTGTCCTTTTCTTCTTCAGGGGATCTTCCCGGCCCAGGGATTGAACCTGAGTTTCCTGCATTAGCACGTGGATTCTGTATCACTGGGCTGCCTGGGAAGCCTTAGTTGGATAATAAAAACATGTGAGAGCAAACCAAATCTACTCACTGCAAATAAGGAAAATACTTCTTCTGGGTTCTACTCTGTGGTTCTCTCCGGTAATAAAACCAATGCCTTCTGAATAGTGACTGCTTAGAAATTCCATGAGATGGGCTGCGGGACTTGAAAAATAAAAATCAAATATTGCCCTTGGCCCTTCTCTGCCATTGCTCTATGCATCTCTAAGGCAGAACTAAGAGGAGCCACCGCTGAAGCTTCCCGGCCATGCCAGAACCTGTATCACCAAGTTCACTGAGAGACAAATCAACGGACATGTGCACTCAGTCATGCCAACACGCTGCTACTCTTCTTAGTAACTGAAGGTTTAAAGCTGAGACTGTGCAGAGAATCGATTCTCCTCCACATCTACCCTCTCACAGTTGATAGGTACCAGTCAAACTGTCAAACCAGTCAATTTGAATTACTGGGCAAATCCGGCCCAGGGCTAAATCCAAGGGCTCAGAGAAAGGTCCAGAGACCCCGTCTCAACATGGGAGGGGGTGGGACGTCCCTGCTGGGCCAGTGGTTAACAATCCATGAGAAGCCCATGCACCACAGCTAGAGGAAGCCTGTGCACAGCAATGAAGATCCAGAGCAGCCATCAATAAAGTTTAAAACAAAAAAAAATTTTTTTTTCAGTTGACACCTGTTACCTGCATTGCAGCAACAGGAGGAAGCCTGGAACAGGAAGGGGAGAATGGGGTCTTCTCAGGCTTTTATGCAAGGAGGTTTGTATGTGAGTCACTTTGGACTTTGGCAAGAGGCCTGGTGGTGTGGAAGAATCTTGTGCCAGAGGGGCTGAAGCCTGGGTTCTGGTCTATGCTGTTCTTCTCTTGGTCTCTGTTCTTGAATCTGCGAAACAGGTCTGGGCCTCTGAACAACGGCTTCCCTGGGGCACTTTCTTCCCCATAGTAGATGCTCAGCAAGTATTTGTTCACATTGTGGGAAAACAACGCTTTAGGTTTACTCAGCAATTTTTGGAGCCTGGGCAATGGCCACTTTTCCTTAAAGAGACAGGGAACTGACTTGATTAAGGCCTCTTTGTTGGTAAGAGAGCCACATCTCAAATCCATACATTTAACCCATGTTCTGCTGCTTTGAGTATTAGCAATAAAAGCAGCTGCCCTTTCATCTGGCACTTACATGTATAATTTATGGGGCTAAGCATTTTACAGGTAAGATCTTAATCCTCATTTAAACCAGAAAGGAAGGGAATATTATTCCTTTTTTACAGAAGAGGAAACTAAAGCTCTGAAGGTTTGAGTAATGTGCTCAGGCTGCACAACACAGTAGTTGGCAGAGGTAATAATAAAATGTAACCCAGGTCTGGAGCCCAGGCCCGGTCTCCCAAGCATATGCTACCAGCTCTCTGCTCCTTTAAGATAAACTCCAGGCTCCGTTATACAGAGTGGAGCATTAATAAGTCAGAAAGAGGAAAGCAAATATCAAATATTAACGCATGTATGTGGAATCCAGAGAAATGGTACAGATGAACCTATTTCCAAGACAGGAAGAGAGACACAGATGTAGAAAACAGATGTGGACACAGCGGGGAAGGGAGGGTGGGATGAACTGGGAGACTGCGATTCACATACATACATTACCATGTGTAGAACACGTAGCTAGTGGGAGGCTGCCGTACAGCCCAGGGAGCTGGGCTCGGAGCTCTGTGATGACCCAGAGGGGTGGGGTGGTGGTGGGGGGCTGTTCGAGGGAGGCTCAGAAGGGAGGGGATATATGTATGCATATAGCTGACTCTTGCTGTTCTACAGCAGAAACTAACACAATATTGTAAAGCAATTACATTCCAGTAAAAAAAAAAAAAAAGATAAATTCTGAGTTCAGTTAAAGGTGAGCCAGTGGGTTGGCAATCTAGTCCCTGACTGAGTGAAGTTCCCTGGGGTCAGTACTGGACTTTCTTGAAGGACAAAAACCATGGGTAGTCCATTTATTCACATTCACTGCTCCAACTCACACTCTGACCATGAGCTCAATACTGGGGACTAATCCCAAGCTACAAAGAAAGGCTTTTCCCCTCTCAGATGGGAATACCAGACCACCTGACCTGCCTCCCGAGAAACCTATATGCAGGTCAGGAAGCAACAGTTAGAACTGGACATGGAACAACAGACTGGTTCCAAATAGGAAAAGGAGTACGTCAAGGCTGTATATTGTCACCCTGTTTATTTAACTTATATGCAGAGTACATCATGAGAAACGCTGGGCTGGAAGAAGCATAAGCTGGAATCGAGATTGCTGGGAGAAATATCAATAACCTCAGATATGCAGATGACACCACCCTTATGGCAGAAAGTGAAGAGGAACTAAAAAGCCTCTTGATGAGAGTGAAAAAGGAGAGTGAAAAAGTTGGCTTAAAGCTCAACATTCAGAAGATGAAGATCATGGCATCTGGTCCCATCACTTCATGGGAAATAGATGGGGAAACAGTGGAAAGAGTGTCAGACTTTATTTTTCTGGGCTCCAAAATCACTGCAGATGGTGACTGCAGCCATGAAATTAAAAGACGCTTACTCCTTGGAAGCAAAGTTATGACCAACCTAGATAGCATATTGAAAAACAGAGACATTACTTTGCCAACAAAGGTCCATCTAGTCAAGGCTATGGTTTTTCCAGTGGTCATGTATGGATGCGAGAGTTGGACTGTGAAGAAAGCTGAGCACTGAGAATTGATGCTTTTGAACTGTGGTGTTGGAGAAGACTCTTGAGAGTCCCTTGGATTGCAAGGAGATCCAACCAGTCCATTCTAAAGGAGATCAACCCTGGGTGTTCTTTGGAAGGAATGATGCTAAAACTGAAACTCCAGTACTTTGGCCACCTCATGTGAAGAGTTGACTCACTGGAAAAGACTCTGATGCTGGAAGGGATTGGGGGCAGGAGGAAAAGGGGACCACAGAGATGAGATGGCTGGATGGCATCACCGACTTGATGGACGTTGAGTTTGAGTGAATTCCAGGAGATGGTGATGGACAGGGAGGCCTGGTGTGCTGCAATTCATGGGGTCGCAAAGGGTCGGATACGACTGAGCGACTGAACTAAACTGAACTGAACTTATTAAAGCACTACATGCTTATTGAGGAAAATTTACAAACTACAAAACAGTATATTCCTCAAGATATTAAAAATAGAATTCCTATGATCAACCTGTGGTGGAGAAGACTCTTGAGAGTTCTTGGACTACAAGATCAAACCAGTAAATCCTAAACGAAATCAACCCTGAATGTTCACTGGAAGGACTGATGCTGAAGCTGAAGCTCTATTACCTTGGCCACCTGATGCGCAGAGCCAACTCATTGGAAAAGACCTTGTTGCCGGGAAAGATCGAGGGGAAGAGGAGAAGGGGGCAACAGAGTCAGGGACAGCTCATTCATTTTTTGCAATCACACTTCCCACCTACTCTGCTCATTTTACAGAGAGAAAAAGGAAAGCTATAGACCTCGCTCTCAGAAAGCTGATGTCTTCTCTAGTGACTTTTTCCCCCAAATAACATTAACAGGCTGCAAATTGGCAGTCTGTGGGATAAATCTGACTGGTAGATGACTTTTATTTGGCACAAGTTTTACAAATCATGTTTTCTGGTAAAAGTCCAGAACTCTAGGTTTTCTTGCAAAGTGAGAACTGAGAACACTGGCCGACTTTTCCACTTGGCTACAACTTGCAGAGCTGCTGGGTACATGCTGTCTAGTTTACCACAGTCCTCTCCACTGTGTTTTCTCAAAATGGGCTCAGGTCTGTCCTTTAGATATCCCCACAGGCCCTGAAAGTGTTAATTGCTCAGTCATGTCCGGCTTTTTTAGACCCAGTGGATTATAGCCTGCTAGGCTCCTCTATCCATGGGATTTTTCAGGCAAGAATACTGGAGTGGATTGTTATTTCCTACTCCAGGGGATCTTGCCGACTCCAGGGATCAAATCCAGGTCTAGTGCATAGAAGGGAGATCCTTTACTGTCTGAGACCCCAGGAAAGCCCTAAGTAAAAGTGTCAGTCCCTCAGTCGTGTTTGACTCTTTGAGACCCCATGGGCCAGGATCCTCTGTCCATAGAATTCTCCAGGCAAGAATACCGTAATGGGTACTCCTTTCCTTCTCCAGGGGGACGTTCCCTACCCAGGGATCCAACCTGAGTCTCCTGCATTGCAAGCCTGGCTTGCTGCAGTTCATGGGGGTCCCCGAGTTGGACGCAACTTAGCGACTGAACGAACAACTTGCCCTAAAGCCTATGAGGTTGATGCGTGATTTTAAAGAAACCTTCAGAACGAGGAATGCGCTTAAGGACAGTGGGCTAAGGGCAGGTATCAGGATCGCATTCACTGATTACGGACAAGGCTGTGCCACCGACTGTGCTGGGCAAGGCCTGCCGGATTGGGGCATCTGCTCTGGTCCCGCGACCTTCTTTCCCTTCGGGGACCGCGCACCACGGCCCAGCACCCACCCAGGCCAGCAGCGACCTAAGGGGTGCTTCCGGCGGGTCCCCGTGCGTCCGCGGAAGTCTTGTGTCTTCGCCGGTACCGTGCACAAGCGACACCTACCTGGCCGGGCTGGCGAGGTGCTGGGCAAGCGCCCACGCCGGGGCGGACTCTCAGGGTTTCCGCCTGCAGGGTGCCGGGCAGCGGCGCTCAGCGCAGAGCCAGGAGGGCGGCCCCCTCACCACGTGGCCGAAGTTGCCATGACGACAGTCCAAGCTCCGCCCCAGTCACTGGTCACCTGTGCCCGCGGTGGGGGATCCAGGGGTCCGGGCCGAAGCTCGCGCATGCGCACTGACACCCAGGCCCAGCGACCTGAGATGGGTCAAACCACTGTGCAAAGCGGCGGGGGGGGGTGAGGAGAGCCTTGGAAAAACGAGTCGCTCAATGGAAGGAGGAAGAAAAGGCCAAGATAGGACTTGACTTTCCCCAAGTTGGACTTGACTTTCGGACTTCACGGCTGTGGGGCTGACGCCGGCTCCGCGCCGAGGGTCTTCGTGCCCTCCTACCCGCCCCACCTCGGCTTGAATGGGTGGATCCGGAAGGGCGGGCGCGCGGGGATTGCGCAGGCGCAGAGGCGCCGGTAACATGGCGTCCCGGCCGAAGCGGCGTGCTGTGAGCCGCGTGCCCCCGCCTCTGGGCGATGAGGAAGAGGAGGATGAAGTGGAGGAGCAGGACGAAGACGACAGTGACGAAGAAGAGGATGAAGAGGACGAGGTCGTCAATGAGGTGAGACGCCCGTGCGACCCCGGTTTACCTTCTGTTTGGGGAAAAAAACAAACTTTTTGACAACCAAAGCCGTGTGAATGGATGAGCTGCCTGAAGTGGCGGCTTCCCGCTACCTGAGGGTCTTGAAACAGAACCTCGAGGTGAGGAAAGGCCCTCACACAGGCACCACGTCGGTCTTTGACACAGCCACAAAGGTGTTTTCAAAAGGCCCACCCAGGCCGGGGCGGCGGAGGGCCCTGGGCCCTCCTATCGCCGCACCACCCTCCTGGTGACTGTGTTTAGTTCTCAGGCTGAAGCCACAAACCCTCCTGGGTCCTCAAGGCCCCGAGTCCATCCATTGCCCTCCCCGCAGCCTCCGCGCCGGGGGTCCCGGTACCCGCCTCCCTCCCGGCGGCCCAGTCGCCTTTCCCGGAGGCCCGCCTCCTCCTCTGCTCTTCGCGCCGCCTGTATTATTATTCCTGCAGTGATTTCCCTCCGTTGTTCAAGTCTCAGCTAAGTCGACGTATTTTCCCTTCAAACCAAGTCCTGGTGACACGTTCTCATAGAACTGGGTCCTACCTTAGAGCCTGGCGCTGGGAGTACTTAATGTTGTTCGTTAAAAAGCAGAGACGTTACTTTGCCAACAAAGCTCAGAAGGTAGAGAATCTGCCTGCAGTGCAGGCGACCTGGGTTCAGTCCCTGGGTCGGGAACATCCCCTGGAGAAGGAAATGGCAACCCGCTCCAGTATTCTTGCCTGGGGAATTCCATGGACAGAGGAGCCTGGTGGGCTGTAGTCCATGGGATGGCAAAGAGTCGAGCATTACTGAATGACTAACACTTTGTTTCAGAGACATTAGTTTGCCAACAAAGGTTCGTCTAAAAAGCTATGGTTTTTCCAGTAGTCATGTATGGATATGAGAGTTGGACCATAAAGAAAACTGAGCGTGGAAGAATTGATGCTTTTGAACTGTGGTGCTGGAGAAGACCCTTGAGAATCCCTTGGACTGCAAGGAGATTCAACTAGTCCATCCTAAAGGAGATCAGTCCTGGGTGTTCATTGGAAGGACTGATGCTGAAGCTCCTGTATGTTGACCACCTGATGTGAAGAACTGACTCATTGGAAAAGACCCTGATGCTGGGAAAGATTGAAGACAGGAGGAGAAGGGGACGACAGAGGATGAGATGGTTGGATGGCATCACTGACTCAATGGACATGAATTTGAGTGAGCTCCGGGAGTTGGCGATGGACAGGGAAGCCTGGCATGCTGCAGTCCTTGGGATCACAAAGAGTCAGACACGACTGAACTGAATGTTTGTTGAATGAGTAATTAAGACTGAATGGTCCTTAAGACCCTAGAATGCCTAATAGGTACCCCAAAGGTAATACTTCAAAGCCAAAGTGGTAATTTATGCTCCTAGACTTTGCCGTGTCTGTAAACGTTTTCCAAAAACTGGGGTCCCTTCTTGGTGGGTGTCGAGCCTGCAGACACAACCAAGCCCAAGATCGAAAGAAGGAACAATTTATTCTTGCAGCAAATAAGGAGAACACCGAGGATCTTTCCCAAAGCCGTATCTCTCCAAACAGCAAAACTGGGGTGGTTTTAAGTTGTCCTCGTTCAGTCACTAAGTCATGTCCAACTCTCTGCGACCCCGTGCACTGCAGCGTGATTCAGTGATGCCACCCGAGCGTCCTGTCAGGTTGGTTTATTTTTCTCCCTCAGTTCTTGTCTCATCGCCAACAAAAATTTGGAATGATAGACTAAAGGATTTAAAACAACAGACAAGTTACAGCTCAGTTACAGCTCAAGCAGACAGATCTTTTCTTGAATAGACACTCTCAAGACACGGGAGCAGGCCTACCCCAATGGAGTTACTGTAATGATCCCTTTTGGTTTCCCTCTTTTTTTACTTCCTGTCTCCTCCCTTTGGTTGTGCAGTGGGTGGAATAGGGCTTGAACCCACCACCAATCAAGAAATGGCGTGCAAATGGGCATACACTCAAGACCAGTTGACAGTTGCGTAACAACAGGTTCTATTGTGCATCTCTTCCCATAATTTAGTCTGTTGTAATCAGATATATATATGTGTAGAATACTTATGAACCCTTAATAGGCTCCTAGCTACCTAAGGTTATTTGAGGAAGCCCCTGTGGTTGGTTTGTATCCACACTGTCTAGGGTCCATCAGGAGTTGGAAAAGTCTCTGGTTATTTTGAATCATATCTGTGAGCTCCTCTAGGCACTTCTGGGATAGGGTTTAGAGATCAACAGATCCTTTTTGGCTGGGCCTCCCTTCGCTGCTCATGCCTAACTTCTACCTAACAATTTCATCCTCATCCTTCCTACCTAACAGTTTCGGTCTCCCCCTTCCCCTCTTGCCCTCTGTCTTTCCCTTGCATCAGGGTCTTTCCAGTGAGTTGGCTTTTCACATCAGGTGGCCAAGATATTGGAGCTTTAACTTCATCATCAGTTATTCAGTGAATATTCAGAGTTGATTTCCTTCAGGATTGAATGGTTTGATCTGCCTGCAGTCCAGGGGACTCTCAAGAGTCTCCTCCAATACCACAATTCAAAAGCATCAATTCTTCCGTGCTCAGCCTTCTTTATCGTTCAACTCTCACATCCATACATAACTGGTGGAAAAATTATGGGTAGCTTTGACTATACAGACCTTTGACAGCATAGTGATGTCTCTGCCTTTTAATATGCCATCTAGGTTTGTCATAGGTTTCCTTCCAAGGAAGCAAGCATCTTCCAATTTGGTGGCTGTGGTTACTGTCCGCAGTGATTTGGGGGACCAAGAAAATAAAAATCTGTCACTGTTTCCATTTTTTCCCCCTCTATTTGCCATGAAGTGATTGGACTGGATGTCATGATCTTAGTTTTTTTTAAGGTTGAGTTTAAGCCGGCTTTTTCACTCTCCTTTTTCACCCTCATCAAGAGGCTCTTCAATTTCTTTTCACATTTCTGCCATTTCTGCATATCTGAGGTTGTTGATATTCTGACAGTCTTGGTTCTAGCTTGTGAGTCATTCAACCTGGCCTTTTGCATGGCGTACTCTTCATAGAAGTTTAATAAGTAAGGTGACAGTATACAGCCTTGACAAACTCTTTCCCAAATTTTGAACCAGCCTGTTCCATGTCTGGTTCTAACTGTTGCTTCTTGACCAGCATACAGGTTTCTCAGAAGACAGGTAAAGTGGTCTGGTATTTCTGTCTCTTTAAAATTTTTCTACAGTTTGTTGTGATCCGTACAGTCAAAGGCTTTAACGTAGTCAGTGAAGCAGAAGTAGATTTTTTTTTTTGAGAATTCCCTTGCTTTCTCTATGCCATCAAACGTTGGCAATTTGATCTCTGGTTCCTCTTCTTTTTCTAAACCCAGGCTGTACATCTGGAAGTTCTCAGTTCACGTACTCCTGAAGCCTAGCTTGAAGGGTTTTGAACATAGTCTTGTTAGCATGTGAAATGAGTGCAATTGTGTGATAATTCGGACATTCTTTGACATTTCAATTGGAATGAACACTGACCTTTTCCAGTCCTGTGGCCTCTACAGAGTTTTCCAAATTTGCTGGCATATTGAGTGCAGCACTTTCACAGCATCGTCTTTCAGGATTTGAAACAGCTTAATTGGAATTCCATCACCTCCACTAGCTTTGTTCATAGTAACGCTCCTAAGGCCCACTTGACTTTGCATTCTAGGATGTCTGTCTCTAGGTGAGTGAGCACACCATTGTGGTTATCTGGGTCACGAAGAGCTTTTTTGTGTAATTCTGTGTATTCTTGCCACCTGTTCTTAGTCTCTTCTGCTTCTGTTAGGTCCATACCTTTTCTGTCCTTTTTCATGCGTGTCCTTGCATGAAACGTTCCTTTGATATCTCCAGTTTTCTTGATGAGATCTCTAGTTTTTCCTATTCTATTGTTTTCCTCTGTTTCTTCGTGGTGTTCACTTAAGAAGGCTTTTTTATTTGTCCTTGCTGGTCTCTGAAACTCTGCATTCAGTTGGGACATCTTCTTTTCTCCATTTCCTCTCACTTCTTTTCTCAGCTATTTATAAAGCCTCCTTAGACAGCCACTTTGGCTGCTAGCATTTCTTTTCTTTGGGTTGGTTTTGGTCGCTGCTTCCTGTACAGTGTTATGAACCTCCATCAATAGTTCTTCAGGCATTCTGTCTACCAGCTCTAATTCCTTGAATCTATTTGTCACCTCCACTGTATAATCATAAGGGACTTGATATAGTCATAGCTGAATGGCCTAGTGCTTTTCCTTTCTTTCTTCAATTTAAGCCTGAATTTTGCACTAAAGAGCCCATCATCTGAGCCACAGTCGATTCCAAGTTTTGTTTTTGCTGACTGTATAGAGCTTCTCCATCTTTGGCTGCAGATAATATAAACAATCTGATTTAGGTATTGACCATCTGGTGATGTCCATGTGTGGAGTCGTCTCTTGTGTTATTCGAAGAGGGTGTTTGCTATGACCAACATGTTCTCTTGACAAAACTATGTTAGCCTTTGCTCTACTTCATTTTGTACTCTGAGGTCAAACCTGCTAGTTATTGTCTCTTGACTTCTTCCTTTTGCATTTCAGTCCCCTATGATGATAAGAACATTTTTTAAGTTAAGGGTACATACATGTATATTCATGAATGGGCTTAAGCAGAGGAGAATTAAGCATAAAATTGAGGCAAAGGTTGATCGAGTCCCAGCTTTAGTTAATTGAAGTTGGAAGGGTCACCATCTTTATTCCATCCTCCACTTTGTGGGGACCTTCGTTCCTGCAGATCGCAGATATTACGATGTTTATCCTTTGAGGAGGAACTGGGACTTTTATCACTGCACTGTTTAATTACCTTTTCTCTGTTCCTCTGTATCCTTCAGATAATTAATTATTGAGACCTGTTTGAGGGCAAGCACTGTGGCCAGGCTTAGAATACAAAGTGGATGAGGCCAGAATGGCTTCTCTTATGTCAAGAAAGCCATTCCTCGTTCTTTTTCACCTGGCACCCCCTAACTTACCTGGTTTCATAAATGGTCCCCAAATTCACAAGCTGCTCAAGTTCAAAACCTGAAAGTTTAATTCCTCCCTTATCCTCAAAATCTTGTTGGCTTTACTGTCAGTAGCCAGACATGTCTCATCAGTAATTCTGTGCTGGTCACAGGCCACTCTTTCACTATCTCTTGCCTGGACTTCTGTAGTACGTTTTAACTGGCTACATTCTTGTAACCTCTAGTCTGTCCTCCATCCACAGCACAGAGATCTTTTAAAAATATAGGTCTGGGGACTTTGCTCACTGTCTCGGTTGAGACTCCACCCTTGCGCTGCGTGGGACCTGAGTTTGATCCCTGGTTGCAAAACTAAGATCTGCATGCTTCATGGCATGGCCAGAAAAAAAAAAATGTAGCTCTGTTCTCCCTTCCTTGCTCTGACTGCTCCGGTGGGTTCCCGTTTCATTTGTAAGAAAATCCAAAGTTCTAATGGTTATTGGACTGACAGACAGCTGGTACGGCAGGATCAGAATAAGGAAGAGAGTGATGGGGAGATGAACATGAGTGGGGGAAGTGTGGGTGCAGGGTGAGGACTGTGGTTATGGGGGGTATATAATAACTCATTACTGACTGGAGGATTTTTGTAGAAATTAATACCTGTGGCTGGCAGTTTATGAGAGTGAATATTGAAACGTCTTCAGTCAATGATGTTTAGGTAACAAAAGATGTATTAGTACATCTCTGGCCAGTAATGTGATAAAGGTCCATGGAGCAGAGCTTTCCCTACAAAACAGCTCTTGACTTTGGTCCCTTCCTTGAACGCGGTCTCGTTTTTTATTTAGCACTTTTAACTGGCTGTTTAGCTAACTTTGGGTTGTAGAAATCAGTGCTTGCGTTAACATGGATAATTAGACTACCAGTGATTGAAAATTTAGTGTAAGAAACTAGGCACTTGCATGTAGTGTTGGTGGGATTGGTGTGTGTGGGGGTGCAGTTTGACAAAATCAAAGCATAAAATATGTAAATCCTCTGATTCAGTGATACTGCATGTAATTTACCCTCCAGCAATAATAGTAATACTAATAAGGCATGATCAAAGGCTGATCTTATTTAGCACTTAAAAGCCTTTAAGGTTTTGTTTTTGGAGTGAAGTAATCCTTTTGTTTATTTATGGAATATTTCTGTGGCGTTGCTTCTTAGAGTCTGTTGTTTCACGGCCTAGCTGCACAGACCTTTTGGTTACTTATACTCAGCACTCAGTTTTCTCCTGCCTCAGGGCCTTAGTACGTGCTGTTCCCTGTGCCTGGAACTCTTGCTAGTCCTTAGTTCCCAGCTCAAGTGTCACTTCTCTAAGGGAAGCCTTTCCTGAATTTCTGACTCCTATTACTTAAGCTCTTATAGCCCCATTCACCTATTTGTAGCCTACAAAGGTGTAATCTTCTATTTATTTCCATGACTATTTCCTTAGTGAAGTCGCTCAGTTGTATCTGACTCTTTGTGGCGCTATGGACTGTAGCCTACCAGGTTCCTCCGTCCATGGGATTTTCCAGGCAAGGGTACTGGAGTGGGCTGCCATTTCCTTCTCCAGGGGATCTTCCCAACCCAGGGATCAAACCTGGGTCTCCCGCACTGTAGACAGACGCTTTACCGTCTGAGCCACCAAGGAAGCCTGTTTCCTTAATGTCTGTGTTCCCACCTAAACTGAAAGCTCCACGAGAGTGTGATCCTTCATATCTGCTTTTCATCTTGAGTGCCTGTCACGGTGCGTGGTGCAGAGTGGAACTCAGTGAACATGTGCCCAGTGAATGAAGCCTGGCCGTGTATCCGTCGGCTGAATCAAGCTCCAGGCAATGCCAGGGACTTGCGAAGTGTTTTTTCTTTGTTCACACTTAGTGCAGTCAGGTAAGAGTTTCTCCTTTGCTTTACTCCGAACAGACTTTCTCTGCGTTAAATCCAGGTCACTCTGAGTACTCTGTTATTCTCAGGCTTTGGTTTCAGATGAGACGGTGTGAAGGTGCTTTGTTGTCTGTGCAGATGGCAGTCTTGGCGATGTTCGCTTTTTATTTTGAAGCCTAGACAGTTGTAGTTCTTTTGGTAACATTTTCTTCTTTTCCTCCTTTCGCTGGCATGTTCTGTATATGGAGATAGAGCCAAAAAGAATGGGGGAGGTGGGGAAGATGGGTGGAGGGAAAAGAAAAATGGGCAAATGGAAAGTAATGCCTGAATTGTCTTAGTGAGTTATGTATGATGACTTACTTTGTGTGTCATTTACAGGAAGTGAATATTGAATTTGAAGCTTATTCTATCTCAGATAACGATTATGACGGAATTAAGAAGTTACTACAGCAGGTATGGTCTTTTATTCCTTGCACGTGAGTCTGCTCTTGTAAGAAATTCCAGGCCATTCAATATAAGTTCTGTCAGATTTCAGGTTTACTGTTTTAGAATTCCCATTCCTGCCTCCCTTCCTTGCCTGGAGGGAAGAATGCTTTTTTCCTTTTCCAGGGCTTGCTCCCCTGTTTTGAGCCTCTGCTCCCAGACCTCTTCCTCTGATGAGTGTATCTAAGTATTCTGTGTTCTCAAATGCCCTCCTGGTCATCTTTTAATTACTTTGCTGTTAACTCAGTTTTCCTCTAATTCATTTTTCAACTTCACGGGGTTGGAGGAATTCTCACGTAGTCCCCTGTTTCACTGCTCCACCCTCCGGTGTCACAAGCAGCAGAGGGCTCGGCTCTCCACCCGTCAGAGCCTCCAGGGTCTGTGGCCTCATGTCCCCCCTCCCTTCTCTTCTTCCTATCCTGACCCTCCCCAGCATCTCCTGAATTACCACTGACTGCCTCTTCTCACATCTCTGTGCCTTGACTTCTTTGATTCTCTTCGGCTTTTTCTTTCCTTTTGGGTTGCTTTTCTGGGTCATCTTCCTGGTCAACTCATTTGAAATTTCACTATTTTTATTTGCATATGGAAATGAGAAGGTTTATTAGAAACCATTCTTGTATTTTAATTTAAAATGATTTTTTTCTCTTTTAGCTTTTTCTAAAAGCCCCTGTGAACACTGCAGAACTCACAAATCTCTTGATTCAACAGAACCATATTGGGAGTGTGATTAAGGTGAGCAGGACAGTGGTGTTTATTCTGATTCAATTAGCTCTGTATCCTAAGTTCCTTCCTGATACATATCACACAGGCCAGAAACTCAGATTGGAAAGTATTACTGGCTAGCAGGCCATCTTGGCAATCCAGGGTTATTAAATGCAGTGATCCAGGCAGTGGCAGTGGGTGGTAGGGAGACAAGTAGGCTGATTCAGAAGAGACTGGGGAGGTGAAATGTGACCGGGCTTAGTGAGTGACCGGGTCTGGGAGAGGGGAAGGGAGTCGAAGAGGATTCCGCAGGGGCTGTCTGGAGAACCACAGTCCAAGCATGGAGGAGGATCAGGTCAGGAAGGGAACACGACTGGGTTTGTACGTCTTGGTTTGCTCTTGGTTTGATTTGCGTGTAATACATGCAAGTAAGCAGTGGGGCAGCAGCTGGAGTCTGGGGTGTTTTCAGCAGATAAACGGTCACTGACATCATGAGAGGGGTTGAGATTGCTCAGGGAGGGCAGGGACGGACTCTGGCCACACCAGCGGTAGCTGAGTGAGTGAACTGAGTGGCAGAGCCTGCAAGGAGGCTCGGGAATGACAGAAGTGGGAAGGGGGGAAGCGCTGAGTGCCGTCATGCAAAGCATGGGGTGGCGTTTGGAGGAGGAGGGGCAGGCCGGCCGAGTCCTGCCTCTGCTGCATCCTCCGCTGGCTCGTCACCTCTGCGGCCTGACAGGCTGCCCCGCAGCCTAGTGTCTGAGGACAAAACAGTTCTGCTTGGTTCGTGGAGCTGTACTTGGAACAGAGCTCTGTGAGGCCGCTTCTGACTGAAGCTCTGTTTGCTTCAGTCACAGTAGCTGGAGAGGCTCCAGCAGGGCTGGAGGATTTTCTTGCAAAGTGGCTCACTCCTTGACGCCACTGGGAGCCCAGCAGGGACTGTGGGCCTCCCTACCCAAGAGAGCCAGGCGGAAGTGCAGAGCACCATGGTACCGAGTCGTTTGCAGCATCTGCTTGAGGAGCAGATGTGAAGGTCTGTGCAGGTTCAAGGGTAGGGCACACAGACCCCCCTCAGTGGGAGGAGTGTCTAGGTCAGTGTCAGATGAGAATGTGGGATCGGAGAAGGGATGGGGACCACCTGTGGACAGCAGTCTGCCCGGTAACCTCACATACGTCTACGTGGCGCTCTATCCATGTGGGTGGTGCTGATGTTCCTTCAGAGCGGTGGGTCACAGGGTAAGGTGTGTACAGCCGGGTCTGGTACTGGCGTGGGCTCTGTGCTTGTAGCCGTCTGCATGAAGTCCTTTTTATATCCCCCGCATCTATCGTCTAGCTTACTATAAAAAAGCAAAATAGCTCCACCCCAGTCTAAGGCTCCACTCTAATGTCATCAGTGCCGGCCACCTCACTTTGTTTTCAAAGCCAAAATTCTTGAAAAAGATTCTGCGTTCAATTTCTACCTCCTCTCCTCCTGAACACCAAACACCTCCATCTGGCTTTTACCCCTGACTCTCCTGACGTCCTGAAATTGATGGGGTCACTAGTATTTTTGCACAGCAGACACTTTGCAGACCTGCGGCCAGCATGCAGAACCTCTGGCATGCAGAGTCGGGAGAAGGAGAGGCATGACGCCCTAGAGGCTTCCTCTCGCGGGCTCAGTGCAGAGAAGCAGGCCGCCTGCCCTGGCAGCAGGTAGACGTGAGCTCTCGCTGACGAGTGTTCTGAGACCCGAGGGACACCAGTGAGAAGCAGTCACTTTTATTTTTGAAAAAGTTTATTCTCTGGTTAGAGGATAAATCCTTTAATTGAAATTACACAAATAAACCTAAAGTACAATCATGGCTTCCTTGGCTCCCACAGAGACACCTGAGGTGTCCCAGGGACCAGACTTCTCCTTCTGAGGACAGGGGCTGCCAGAACTTCCTGCACCCTGTGGAAGTGGGGGATTTGGACTATTCGAGAGAAGGCATTTTCGAGGGTTGTGGAGGGGAAGGGGTGGGCTGTGCAGACCGCATGTGCTTGCTTAGCTGGAGACTCGGGGCCCAAGAGGCTCGGGAGAGGTAAGGGGTGGGCTGGGAAGAGGCCGGACTCGGGTCAGGCAGGGCGGCTCCTGGCGGGAGGTGGGTGGTGGTGGACGAGGCGGGGCTGTGGTGACCAGCAGGCCCCGTGCTGCTGCCTGGATGCTCGATGGCCTGTTGAGGAGGAGGGCTGAGCATGTTCCAGAGCGCTTGTTGATTTTCGAGGAAGCATTTGGCGGGCTTCGCCCTGAGGGAGCCTTTTTCACACTCCCTGCCGTCGGCCTGTGGGTACCAACAGGCTTCGTCACAGTGGCTGGGGGTCCACTGTCTGCTGTTGCTCTCAGGGGGCCTGGGCGGGTCGACACAGCACATTTCCCTCTGCTGCTTTCCCCTCTCCTCCGAGAGCAGGCGTGCCCTTGGGCCTCGCACCGGGACTGGTGGTCTCTCCTGAGCCGCCTTCTCGTTTTCTCCTTGGCACCTTCTTGTTCTGTCGCGCCTGAGGCCTCCCTCACCTCGGCACACCGTTCGTTTGGGTGCCCTAGGCCTTAGCGGCCATGCCTGAGCCACCCTGCTCTTCTGTGTCCAGTGATGTGTTTTGTTGTAGAGCCTGGTCGCCCCCTTGCCTGAGGTCCCCTCAGTGGCATGGTCAGCTCAGATCCGGGAGCCATGCCCCTCACCCTCCCCAGGTGCCAGGGCCCCCTGCAGCTCTGTCTGCTTTGACTTGGCCCCCGCAGGCAGTTCCACTCTGCTCTCTGTTCCTGCTGAGGCCCTGGCCACAGGAGGCACCCTGGCACCGCCACCTGCTCCTGTGCCTGGCTGAGTGGCGGTGCTGGGACCCCTTTGCGCAGAACAAGTTCAGGGACACTCGAGGCAAGCCTGGGTCCCTGCTGTCCTTCAGGGAAAGAGCAGCAGCCTCATTTAATTCATTCAGCATATCTTCCCCGAGGACTTAGTCTGTGCCAAACTCTGTGCTGGGGACTGGGGAAGCTGCGGGAGGAGTTTACAGCTTGGATGAGCAGACAAGCAGCAGGTGAAGCAAAGTGTTGTTGATGTGTTGAGCTGAAGCAGGAGGTCAAAACGCGAAAGGGTAGAGTGGCGCAGGAGTCATGTACTCCACTCTCGTGCTGCTTTTGCAGTTTCTCGTTTCCCCTCTCGCCCACTTCTCTCCTGCCCGTGCGCTGAGGCACTGTTCATCGTCACCTGTGGTCATGACTGGCCAGTGCTCTGAAGCATGGGTTTTAGGTGAGACAGTGTTGTGGATGCACAAACAAGCCTGGGCGGCCTCCAGCGTCACTTAGGAAACAGACAAAAATGGTTTCCTTAATGAGGACTTATCTGTTCTGGACTTACAGTACACTGAGCAGAATGTCTTAAGAGTCAAAAAAGGTATTGAGAGCAGAAAGAGATCACCCGGCCTGTAAGAAGAGGACAGAGTCAGGAGGTGAAGTGATGGGAACAAGGCTGCAAAGGTTTAGTCCATGAGGCTTTGCTAAGGCATGACAGTAAAACGGAGTTCTCATTTGAAATGTGAAAAGATACATGCCACTCAGATTCCAGGACTTTGCACTGCACTTCTTCTCAACCAAAGGTAAAACAAGTTTGTTGTTTTTTTTTTTGAAACAGCAAACGGATGTTTCAGAAGACAGTGATGACGAAGTGGATGAAGACGAGATTTTTGGTTTCATAAGTCTTTTAAATTTAACTGAAAGAAAGGTTGGTTTCATTGGGTGGCCATTAGAGTGGTTATTCCTTAGGCCAGAACCTACAAAGTTAGTTCTATTTAATCCTGGATGAAAGTGTGTTTTATATTAGACAAAGATACTAGATATAAGGACATGTGCTCTTGTGAAATCTTACTGTAATCCTTTTTGCAATATGAAAGTATTTTTGTTTCTCTTTGACTAATCTGTATCCAGTTAACATCATTTACTGCCTATGGTATAGAGAATTGTCCTCCGAGTTTTGAAGAATGAGTTTTCTGATGTCGGTGTGGACACAGCTGTTTTTGCTGTCTCTACAGCTGTTTTCTTTGATTCTGAGTCTTCATTGCTTCCTGAAATTGAGGACACTCACAATTATTTGTATTTTCATTAATTTTTATTGACTTATTGATGGATTCTAGTTTAAAAAAAACCAAGGGGTTTACCTTGCTTAGAATAAGATGCAGGCTACACTTCATCTTAATTTTTAAGTGAAGTATTCAGATACTTTCATCTTACGAGACGGACTAGAGTTTCTATGCCAGTATGTCTGAGTTAGTATAACCTTCTCTGACCACTGAGTATGGGCTAGTAAATAACCAGGTATAGTTACTTTTGAAAAATAATCAACACTGAAGACTTATAAAGTGAAAGTTGCTCAGTTGTGTCTGAGTTGTGTCTCTTTGTGACCCCATGGACTATACAGTCCATGGAATTCTCCAGGCCAGAATCCTGGAGTGGGTAGCCTTTCCCTTCTCCAGGGGATCTTCCCAACCCAGGGATCAGACCCAGGTCTCTCACATTGCAGGCAGATTCTTTACCAGCTGAGCTACAAGGGAAGCCCAAGAATACTGGAGTGGGTAGCCTATCCCTTCTCCAGAGGATCTTCCCGACCCAGGAATTGAATCGGGGTCTCCTGCACTGCAGGCATATTGTTTGCCAACTGAGCTATCAGGGAAACCCGAAGACTTATAAGGTTTTTTTAAAGGCTTTGGCAGGAAACCACACTTATCTGTAAGATACTAAAAAGTAATAGCTCTCACTTTTATGTTTTCTCCTGTGGGTGATGGCCTGTGATAAAGAGTCAGCCTTCTCTCTGCTTTCTAGGGTACCCCTTGCACTGAGCAAATTAAGGAGTTGATTCTGCGCCTCTGTGAGAAGAACTGTGAGAAGAGCACGGTTGAGCAGCTGGACAGGCTTTTCAGCGACCCTGCCAGGCCTGTGGGCTTTCTGCTGAGCGAGAGATTCATTAACGTTCCCCCACAGATCGCACTGCCCATGCACCAGCAGCTCCAGTAAGAGATTGGAGAACGCCTTTCCACAGGCTTTCCCCCAAGTAGATTCAGAAATGTGACTCCGATGGAATACACTGGTTTAAGCACGTGTGTGGGAAATGCCTGAGATGTATGCGTTACTAATAGTAGGCTTTTTAATAGTTTTACTTCCTTAGGACTGTTGTGACAATAGTCTTAATAATCGTAAAGATTTAAATGGTATAAAAATAAGAGTTTCATATATACTTTAATGCCCATTTGACGGAAGTTTTTCACCTGATTCATAGATAGGATTTCTGTTACATGAATGAAATGTAAATAATTACAATAACAAAACAGTAAAATTCCTGAATTCCATTGGGATATTCTGTGACGAATGCAACCATGGCCCTGATACTGCCTCTCGGGCTTCTCAGGGTTTGTTACTGTTTTGCTTTAATGCAGGAGCTTTAAGTTTACAAGAATCTTTTAAATGTACGGAGAGACAGGAATTGATATTGCCTGTGCTTTGACACAGAGGAGGATGAAATTACAGATGGACACCCAGGCTTTACAGAGTATTCTTTCTCAGAGGTCAGGGTACATCTTTGTGATTCCCCTGGAAATAGCTGGTGCGAATGTGACTGTGGTCTGGCCCTTTGGTCCCGTTTTCCCTTCATACAGTCGGTCTTCAGTTTGGCTTTGCCCCTGCCCCACCCCTGGGCTGCTGCTCACACTGTGCTTGCGGTGCCTGCCCGTTTGCTTTGACTTGATCCGCTGGAGCTCATGTTTGTTTGATTTCATAGGATCAGCTTTCTCCTGATCCTGGGAAAGAAAGCTGACGTGGGTTGTTTTGAGTTTCTTTACATTTTTGTTTAGCCAGACATATGGGGTTATGTATGATTTAAAGGAAGTAAGGAAAGAGTTAAGGTTTCATTGCTGTCTCATTGATGTGGTAGTTCAGGGCATCTGTCTGGCCGTTTCTGGCAGGCCAGAAACAAGTCCCAGGTGCCAGTGAATGGACACTGTAGAGGTCACCTGCTCTGATGGCATCGGTCATGGCCGTGTGCCCTTGTGTTTCAGTTAAATGTTTTAGAAAATCCAGATTCTTAGGTATTTTTAACAGAGCAGTGATGTGTGAACTTGAGACTCATCTGTTAAGTTGCTGTGTATCTACAGCTCAGAGTGTGAATCTGTGAGTCATCCTACCATTTATCATAAAAGGCGCTGCCATAATCAAGTGAAATGCATCTAGCTGCTTTAAAAGCGTCTAGATCTAACGTCTGTCCGTTATGCCTATGTCAACACAGAACTCCTTGAAGAGGTCTCCGTGGTTTTCTCTGCGCTGGTTTGTCCACGGGTCCTGTCTGACCCAGCAGGCAAACCCTGTGTCTGTACCTTGTAGGAAAGAACTAGCAGAAGCGGACAGAGCTAACAAGCCATGTGGGAAGTGTTGCTTCTACCTTCTGATCAGCAAGACGTTTGTGGAAGCAGGAAAAAGCAGTTCCAAAAAGAAACAGAGCAACCCAAAGAAAGACGAGTTAATGTTTGCAAATGCGGAAGAAGAATTTTTCTACGAGGTAAGACTGTCCTGTTCCCATCTCTGTTTAAATGTAAATGAGGATTTTTCTTAATAATAATCAGGATTTCTTGCTCTTTCACTTTATGCCAAAGTTCAAGTGTGGCCATTCTGTTTTTAAACCTCCGTACCTCCGTATGTATCTACAGCGCCTCGGAGCTAATAACAGAGCGGGGAGGGGGTGATTATCAAGCCAATCACGCTGGTGGTTGGGCATTTACAGTGTGCTTACTATGAGGTCTTTGTTCTCCCAGTGCTTTGGGAGGTGGGCGTTAGCCTGGTGCACAGGTGGGGCCGTGCAGCCGCTGCCTGGTGGGTGTGGGCCCTGCGCCCCTGATGCTGGCTCCCACGCCGTCCTGTGCCCTGGGACCTAGAGGCCATGCCCCTGGCGGGACTCTCCCTGTAAGCTTGTGCCTGTGACAGACAGATGCCAGACCGCATACTTCCTCATGCTGCCTGCCTCTCAAAAATGTCAAGTCTCTGAGGAGGACCCATTTTCCTGGATTGGATATCACTTATTTTAAAAGGTGCCCACTGAAGACAAAAACACTATAGATTCAGCTCTGTCCTTGTTTTTCAGGAAGTAAATAAGTGAAAATTGTTTAAAATGTGTACCTCAGCGCTTGAGGTGGACCGTGTCAGAGACAAATGTTCGGGTGTTTTAAGATGGGTTGGTCACACAGACTTACTGTCCTCACATGAAGCTTTATGCCAAGGAAGCAGCTGGGACATTAACTGTCAAATGTTATGAGTCTTAATTTCACTTGTGTATCCCAAGATTATTTTGAGAATCAAATGGGCTTGTGATATGAGTGACTTCAGAATCATAAAGGTGAAAGAAGGTGAAAGTGAGTCGCTCAGTCGTGTCCAACTCTGCAACCCCATGGTGTAGCCCTCCAGGCTCCTCTGTCCATGGGGTTTTCCAGGCAAGAATTCTGGAGTGGGTTGCCATTCCCTTCTCCAGAGGATCTTCCCAACCCAGGAACTGAACCCAAGTCTACACTGCAGGCAGATTCTTTACCCTCTGAGCCACGAGGGAAGCCAGGGTATTATCACTCAGCTGCTTGTCCACCTCTTAGAAGTAGGACGTGTCTACTTCCTCATGCAGGTTAGAAGTCTCCTTGGGGAGTGCTTTGTAACATCTGCCTGACTGTCCCATTTGAGCTTTAAGTGTCAGCCTTATTATATTTGCCACAGTATTGTATTTCTTGTTATTGATTAAATGAGTTTTGCCTTCAGCTTGCCTGAATTTTAAATTTACGGTTCTTTGGTTTAGAAGGCAATCCTGAAGTTCAACTACTCAGTGCAGGAGGAGAGCGACACGTGTCTGGGAGGCCGATGGTCCTTTGATGATGTACCGATGAAGCCCCTGCGAACTGTGATGTTAATTCCAGGCGACAAAATGAATGAAATCATGGAAAAACTGAAAGAACATCTGTCTGTCTAACCTGTCTCCCACGGACCATGGTGGGCTGGCTTCTGCACAGGTACCAGAAGACTTGTGGAGGCTTACTGAAAAACTCATGACTTTATTCAGATGAAGGTCCTCTACAAAAAGTAGGGTTCTGTCACCCGTGTCTGCGAACATTTACAAAATATCTTTGCTTTTTTAAAATTTTGGTCAAATTAAGAATGGTTGATTAAAAACTTTTCCAGTAAGAAGAAAAACATGGGGTAGTAATTTAAAGAACTCAATAAAAACTTCTATTTTTAGTTTTTAAATAACACATAGCGCGTTCTTCCTTTCAGGGCTCCGTGTGGGCTGTGGCACCTTGTCCGCGCTGCCCCGCTGGGCCGGCCGCCGCGCCGCCTCTGGGGCGCGTATTGCACATCAGGCTTCGTGGACGCTCCATAGCGTCACTGCACAATGCATCTCTGTTCAGTAGTTTCAGGGCACTTGTCACACATCTCCTTTTTCAATGTTGAAATAGGGGATAGGTGATCCATGACTTGCTGTAGAATATCCTTACTTTCACTGGGAGGCAGATTACTGAAATAGTATTGTGGTGCCAGTTGCATAAATCTGTTTAAACGAAAAAATTATTAGTGGGGAGAGATTACCAAACAAACAAGACTGGACCCTTCCCAGGCCCGGAGAGTCTGCCTCCAGAGTCTTGATTAGTCTGAACTCCTCAGTGGCTCAGTCTGCCTTTGTAGAAGGGGTACTTCGTGGTTCTCGTAGGACCGATCCAGCTGCCCTTCTAGGAGAAGCTGGGTTCTGTCACTCTAGCCACCGGGGAGACTAGTATTTCCCCCAAGGCCTTCCCAGTTCTGCAGCAGGTCAGATCAGGTGCTCGGGAGAACTCAGGGTGTGTGGGAGAGGGAGTGTATTTGCATCTCTTACTAACAGCACACTTTCCAGCTGCTAAAGCTGGACACACCTGTAGTTGCTCTGGCTCCTGCCTGGAAAGATCAGCTGCCCGAGTGTGAGTGGCGTCTTCCCAGTGGGCCTGCACCTGCGGCGGCTGTGAGACAGTCCATCCTCATCGCTCTCCCTACAGGCCGTTTACTGTGCAGCCAGCGATCTTCCCGAAAGAAGATGTTACTCTGGTTTAAAACCCTCCGACTGCCTTATACCGCACTTAGGATCAACTGCAAACTCTCTCTGTGGTCTGTAAGCCCTCCGCCTCTCGTACCTGCCTGCTCTCAGCCTCGCCTCCATCCTTCCCTTCCCCACTTGCTCCAGTCTCAGCGCTCACCTGTCGTGAGAGGTGGCCAGGCTCACCGCAAGGCCTGCAGCCGCTGGCTCTGTGCCTCTTCAGCTTTGCCCTGTGTGTCTAGACTTATTCTCTCTCTGCTGTAACCTGAGGCACGGGCCTTTCTCAGTCACCTACAGAGACCTGCCTTTAGGAGCTATGTTCCACACAGACTTAGGTTAGCAGTAGTGTAAGCAGCTTATGCTGAAAACGTAAGGAAACCCGTCTGCCACCTGCGCGTCAGGTAGGAATTTAAGAGAACCCTTCTGCTCCACTGCACTCACAGCTCAGGAGCGATCTCGGAGGCGGTCCTGATGTAGTTGTTGTTAGCGACGCTGAATTTGTGGAAGAGAACCCACTCGGGCAGCTTCCTGGCGACGGAGTAACAGGATAGCGGGTGCAGCTGCGCCACCTGCTTGTGCGTCAGCATCAGGTAGGTGCCCGCCCCGTCCACGTCCCGGGCGATCTGAGAGGCGCGTTTCAGGGGAGAGGTGCGTGAGTGTGGAGATGGCATGGCAAAAACAGTGCTTTAAAAATGCCAAGCTACTTCACAGAGAATAAACTACAGATTGGCTACACGTTTTCCATTTTCAGATACAGAAAGTAAGACATATACATGCTTTGCCCAAAACTTAAGAGCCGACGATGAGGCTGTTGTTGACTCATTTCATCAGTTTCAGGGCAGCATGCCAAAGCAGCACGGCTGCAAAGGTGAATGTTCTGGTCAAGAAATAAAGCTGTTCCAGCCACATCGTGGCCTGCACACAGACGTCCAGTGCTTAACACTTGACATTTGGCTCATGTAATTCCTCACCATAGCCCTGGGACATCTGTTTGCATACAGATGAGGAAATCCATGCTCAAACGCCAGTGTTTCTCACTATGATGTGAAGAATGTCTGCCTTTCTGTAACAGGCTTTATTAACAGTTCAGAGCAGCTGCCTTAGGCCGCCTTTGCTTCAGGAAAGAAAAGGACGGGATGCTGTCTACCTGTCGGGCGCCACATCACCAGTTAAGTGGGAACAGCCAGGTGCTGTGAAAACTGCAGCTGACGTTCAGCCAGGGTGCTGTAAGAGCTCCCTGTGTGATGAGAAAGATCTGTCCGTTCAGACCTTCTAGCTTAGCTCTTCACTCCCTTGAGGGGACGTGTCTTTAAATACTAAACATTCAGTAACACATGAGGGTTTTCACACCAATAAAATAATCACCTTAAGTGAGACTTCTGACAGGATGTCCTGAATATGTGAGATTTCTGTAAAGACACGCTGCAGCTGGCCTTACCCATTCTTACCTGCATAAAATAACCAGACAGAAGAGCTTTCTTTATGTTCAGAGTGTTCTCCTTTGAGCCGAAGGCAGGTTCTGTGTAGGGAAGCTCGATCCGCTTGATGATCTCTAAGAGTTCAGCTCGGATAACCTCTGCCGTCCTGAGTGCTGAGCAGTTGAGGAAGTAATCGTGACACCACTTTTCCACACAGTCTGGGAAGGAACCAACAAAAGGCCGCTGAGACGTGACCTGTCACAGCTGAGAGCCCAGGCTGGACACGCTCTTTATCTCTGCGTCGCCCCTCTCCTAAAAAGGTCGTCCCGTGAGCCGGTGGCGGGAGGCGGCAAGGACAGAGACCTCTGGTGGCTCTGCCAGGTGCAGAGAGAGTGCGGGACCTGCAGTGGCCGCAGGGACTCCAGGGTCCTGCCAGCTGTGTAAAGTGCAGAGTCCTAGCACTGACCCTTAATCTGGATCACGAGGGACAGGAAAGACAGTCTTAAAGATCAACATTTTGTCCAGTGTGTGTACAGCCAGGATGTACGTGGCCACAACACGTAATCAGGCTAGGAGGGAAAAGCTTACAGTATACATCTCTCTGCTCCATGAAAATATCTCACATGTCTTAATTTTAAGAAAAGGATCACTACTAGGCTGACCTGGGAATTAATGTTACAGTTAAGCTCGCCCACCCGAGTTGCAAGGTTTATTAATATATTGAAAGTCAGTCCCCGGCAGCAGTCTGAAGTCCTCTCCATCTGGGATGACAGAAGCTGGACCTGGTCGTGCCTTGGCCTGGGAGCGCACGAGGCCTGGCTCGGGGACTGCAGACCTTCGGCGCGGTCCTGTCCACGCCACTCAGGCCTGCCTGGAGCAGTGAAAGCACGCACTTGGTCACGTGATGACCAAGTCATCTGACCTGCTCTCCAAAGATGCTGCCAAATTCCCTGTGTACCTTGCTGACAACTTTTTCTTCTTAGCGTCAAAAAGCTAACTCCCTGCTCCGTGCCATTTTGCCATTCTGACTGCTGTCATATTTTTCACTTCACTTCAAGTACTTTTTCACACTCTCTGCTGGAGCAGAAGAGGCAAGAGAAGCACCGTGGAGAACAAAGGTGAGCCTGATAACCCTTCTTGCAGCCAGTCCTCTGGCCGCTTCCGCATCACTGCTCCGCCCTCTTGGCCCCTGAGATCCCCTTCCTGTCTTTCTTTAAGGTTGGAACAGGAGTTTCCCGTGGAGGAGTTTGCCATTCCCTTACCCCTGTAAATGGGAACATAAGCCACCGTGGTTCAGACACACCCCATCCTCTGCTGCAGCTTTTCCACTGGCTACTGTACTCCCCTGAACACCCCTTCTCTCTCCTCCCCTCCCTCGGCCAAGCTCCAGTCTCCCTCAGCTCACCCGCCGCTCCGTTACCACCACCTGGAGCTGGGGGTCTGTGTGTGTGTGGTTCTGAGTGGTCCACATTCTCTCCGTCTCCAAGCTCTAGTCTCCCTCAGCTCACCCACCGCTCCGTCACTACCGCCTGGAGCTGGGGGGTGTGTGTGTGTGGTTCTGAGTGGTCCACATTCTCTCCGTCTCCAAGCTCCAGTTTCCCTCAGCTCACCCGCCGCTCCGTCACTACGACCTGGAGCTGGGGGGTGTGTGTGTGTGGTTCTGAGTGGTCCACATTCTCTCCGTCTCCAAGCTGCAGTCTCCCTCAGCTCACCCGCCGCTCCGTCACTACCACCTGGAGCTGGGGGTCTGTGTGTGTGTGGTTCTGAGTGGTCCACGTTCTCTCCGTCTCCACGTTCTCTCCGTCTCCAAGCTCCAGTTTCCCTCAGCTCACCCGCCGCTCCGTCACTACGACCTGGAGCTGGGGGGTGTGTGTGTGTGGTTCTGAGTGGTCCACATTCTCTCCGTCTCCAAGCTGCAGTCTCCCTCAGCTCACCCGTCGCTCCGTCACTACCACCTGGAGCTGGGGGTCTGTGTGTGTGTGGTTCTGAGTGGTCCACATTCTCTCCATCTCCAAGCTGCAGTCTCCCTTAGCTCACCCGCCGCTCCGTCACTACCACCTGGAGCTGGGGGCGGTGTGTGTGTGTGTGTGTGGTTCTGAGTGGTCCACATTCTCTCTGTCTAGCAGTGAAGCTGCCATGTCAGAGACAGCACAGGGTGCAGCTCTGACTGCTGAGCGCCTGGAGGTGGCAGGTGTTTCCTTTCTCCCCGGGCCCGAGAGGCCAGGGCTGTGCTGGGCAAGTCCCTGTGGCCCCAGCAGGCTCCCTCTGGAGGCTGCGGGCTGAGTGCCGGGGTGTGTGGACGCAGGGCCCTGTCTGTGGGAGCAGGAGGGTGTCTCTACGGTTAAACCTGTGGGTGCACAAGGGGGGCCTGGAGCACCGTGCCGCTCAGGTGACCCAGGGGCTCGGGGGAGAGAGGACGTTTGCTGAATCATAATGCAGCTTTGTTGTGGGAAGGAGAGGACGACTAGGAGGTGATTTCTGAGAACGCTGAGCCTTCACTTACGCTCGCTGGTGGCGTTCAGAGTTGTGTCCTGGTAGGCCTTGTAGATGTTGATGAGGGTAAAGTGATCTCCGTCAGGATGTAAGAACGTCTTCCAGCAAGACAGGGCGGCCTCCTCAGCTCCGCGGGGCAGGTGCGAAAAGCAATTAGGAGCTTTAAGACACGAAAAGTCAGAAGGTTGGCGATAACGAGCCATTCCCTTCAGCACAGCAGGCGGAAGAGGGGTCACTGCTGCGGCAGCCCTGCCCCTATTTTCTGAGAATAATGTGTTTTCCTTGTTTACTTAGAAATCAGAGACGCTCAGGGTGAGCTGTCATCACACGCATGTTTCTGTTAGCTTTACTCCGCTGCTTGGCACAGCGGACACCCTGCCTGTACTATAGCGGGAGCCAGGGGACCTGGGGACTCAGAGGCCCAGGGACAGGACCGGAACCCAGGTTCTGATGCAGCAGAGCCTCTGGTTTGTTCTGCCAGTAGAGGAATCTGTTCAAGCCTGTAAACCAAGGTGAATGCGGCGGGAGGGAGACAGGACACACCCAGGATGGGCCGGGGTGGGGACACTTCCAGTGACGAGTGGTTCTTGATTGGTACCTGTTACTTCAGCAAAAGCAAGCTTGGTCACCTGTCTGATTTAAGAAAGTCACTGGGTTTTTCTTAGGTATTTTTCACATTAAGATAATTTTTATACTTTTCTACCTTTTCAATCTATTTGAATTCAAAGTATTTCATTCCCGTGTCAATGGATCTCATTTAAATCTATACCTGCTGCAGGACCAAAGAACCATCCTGAAGGAATACCTGTCACCATGGCAGCGATGGTTAGCATTTCATCGACACAGTCAAATTCGCAGGATGCTAAGATGGACTTGGAGAGTTGTGGATCGAGAGGGAACTCTGACATGATGATTCCGAATTCAGATAGATTTCCATCGTTGTCCAGTGCTGCCAGGTAATCTAAGTCTTCCAAAGCCTGCATCAGACTCTCTGGTGCTGGGGAAGACAAAATTAACAATTAGAAAGTCTCGTACCACCAAGATGGGGTAACAGGTACTGGATTTTCCCTCCCACACAGAACAACCTAATGATAAGCAAAATATGTGAAACAACAGTCTGAGAGACAGACCACCAGGCAGTGAATGTCAGTGATTCCTGAGAGGGGTCATCACGCAGGAAGCTTTACTGCCCTGAGTTTCCAGGCTGTGGTGGTAGGAGGGGAACTGGGGGAGTTGCCAGGTTCCCCGCATCATGGAGATGGTGCTGAGGGTCTCTGGAGACTCGGGTGGCCAGAGCTTGAAGGTCAGACTTCCTGAGAAGAGAGAGCTCTGCAGGAGGACTCAGATGGGTGAGGGCCCCTCTCTCAGTCAACAGGGCCCATAGGAGAAACCACTCCAGGCCAGGAGGGACAGAGGGTCTGTGCCTGGTGTACCCATGCAGTCTACGACAGGCCTGTTCCCACCAGCCAGGCTGCAAAGCCTCACAGTTCATGGGGCTCTAGGGAGGAAATAACTACGCTCCCCCACCACCCCCACCCCATAAGTGCAGTTCCAGTGCCACCTACATAATCCTGAAATCAACCCCGGAAAGGATCCTCCTGCAGCCCAGGGCAAGCTCGAGAATACTTCTAGGAATGTGAAATGTCCAATATCCAGCGCAGTGAGACAGACTGTGTCTGGCATCCAATAAAAACCACGAGGTAGGAAAATAGAATCCCACAATAAAGAGAAAAACGCACCAATCAACGCTGACCCAGAACTCACACAGATGACAGCAAAAGCAGACAAGGAAGAGGAAAGAGCTGTTTGCCATTTGTGCATTTAGAGACCCCGAGGCAAGGGTGAGGCCTTGAGAAGTCAGAGCCCCCCGGGAAGTAAAGATGGGCTCCTCAGAGCAGATCAGATCAGTCCCTCAGTCCTGTCCGACTCTGCAATCCCATGAACTGCAGCACGCCAGGCCTCCCTGTCCATCACCAACTCCCGGAGGTCACTGAGACTCACATCCATCGAGTCAGTGATGCCATCCAGCCATCTCATCCTCTGTTTTCCCCTTCTCCTTCTGCCCGCAATCCCTCCCAGCATCAGAGTCTTCTCCAATGAGTCAACTCTTCACATGAGGTGGCCAAAGTACTGGAGTTTCAGCTTTAGCATCATTCCTTCCAAAGAAATCCCAGGGCTCATCTCCTTCAGAATAGACCGGTTGGATCTCCTTGCAGTCCAAGGGACTCTCAAGAGTCTTCTCCAACACCACAGTTCAAAAGCATCAATTCTTCAGTGCTCAGCCTTCTTCACAGTCCAGCTCTCACATCCATACATGACCACAGGAAAGACCATAGCCTTGACTAGGCGAACCTTTGTTGGTAAAGTAATATCTCTGCTTTTGAATATGCTATCTAGGTTGGTCATAACTTTCCTTCCAAGGAGTAAGCGTCTTTTAATTTCATGGCTGCAGTCACCATCTGCAGTGATTTTGGAGCCCAGAAAAATAAAGTCTGACACTGTTTCCACTGTTTCCCCATCTATTTCCCATGAAGTGATGGGACCAGATGCCATGATCTTCATCTTCTGAATGTTGAGCTTTAAGCCAACTTTTTCACTCTCCACTTTCACTTTCATCAAGAGGCTCTTCAGTTCCTCTTCACTTTCTGCCCTAAGGGTGGTGTCATCTGCATATCTGAGGTTATTGATATTTCTCCCGGCAATCTTGATTCCAACTTGGGTTTCTTCCAGTCCAGCATTTCTCATGATGTACTCTGCATATAAGTTAAATAAACGGAGTGACAATATACAGCCTTGACGTACTCCTCTTCCTATTTGAAACCAGTCTGTTCTTCCATGTCCAGTTCTAACTGTTGCTTCCTGACCTGCATACAAATTTCTCAAGAGGCAGATCAGGTGGTCTGGTATTCCCATCTCTTTCAGAATTTTCCACAGTTTATTGTGATCCACATAGTCAAAGGCTTTGGCATAGTCAAGAAAGCAGAAATAGATGCTTTTCTGGAACTCTCTTGCTTTTTCCATGATCCAGCGGATGTTGGCAATTTGATCTCTGGTTCCTCTGCCTTTTCTAAAACCAGCTTGAACATCTGGAAGTTCACGGTTCACATATTGCTGAAGCCTGGCTTGGAGAATTTTGAGCATTACTTTACTAGCATGTGAGATGAGTGCGACTGCGGTAGTTTGAGCATTCTTTGGCATTGCCTTTCTTTGGGATTGGAATGAAAACTGACCTTTTCCAGTCCTTTGGCCACTGCTGAGTTTTCCAAATTTGCTGGCATATTGAATGCAGCACTTTCACAGCATCATCTTTCAGGATTTGGAATAGCTCAACTGGAATTCCATCACCTCCACTAGCTTTGTTCGTAGTGATGCTTTCTAAGGCCTACTTAACTTCACATTCCAGGATGTCTGGCTCTAGGTCAGTGATCACACCATCGTGATTATCTGGGTCGTGAAGCTCTTTTTTGTACAGTTCTGTGTATTCTTGCCACCTCTTCTTAATATCTTCTGCTTCTGTTAGGTCCATACCATTTCTGTCCTTTATCGAGCCCATCTTTGCATGAAATGTTCCTTTGGTATCTCTGATTTTCTTGAAGAGATCCCTAGTCTTTCCCATTCTGTTGTTTTCCTCTATTTCTTTGCATTGATCGCTGAAGAAGGCTTTCTATCTCTTCTTGCTGTTCTTTGGAACTCTGCATTCAGATGTTTGTATCTTTCCTTTTCTCCTTTGCTTTTCGCTTCTCTTCTTTTCACAGCTCTTTGTAAGGCCTCCCCAGACAGCCATTTTGCTTTTTTGCATTTCTTTTCCATGGGGATGGTCTTGGTCCCTGTCTCCTGTACAATGTCACGAACCTCATGGGCTCCTCAGGAAAAGCATTTAGTCCAAGGTGCCGTCAGCAAGCCTTGAAATCAGAAGGAACACCTGACCTGCGAGAAGGTGCAAGAGGCAGCAGCAGCAATGAGCATCTCCGATTAAATGGGGCAGGAGGGGCTGGGAGTGCAAACTTAATTACTGAAAGCTGTTTAGAAACCAGTTTCCGTAGGTCAGCAAAGCTTCTTCATCCAAAGTTACAGGATCTCTGGCAACTGTCCCTGTGAGGATCGGGCTGGACAGCCAGCCTCTGTCCCCAGAGGGCAGTGCTCCTCATTTTTATACCCTGAAGTTGAGTCGGCTGCACCCAGGGTGACTGGTGGAAATAACATTATGACTCTGCTCCCGGTCCTAACAGTGGAAGAAAAGAAGTTCTTGGGGGTTTTATTAGCTAGAAAGAACATGCAGATGATACAGGTGAAGGAGCACTCATCTAAGTAAATGCATAAAGTTTGCTAATACTACATTCTACGTTTTAAGCCAGCTCCCCAGTACGGCCCATAAAATGTAGGTAAAAGCAAAAGGGTTTAGGTGAGGCTTCTTTATGGCAGTGCTGTTTAAGTGTAATCCATGGTAGATAATGCTAACAGATGGAATGTAGGTGTTTTAGTGCCAGGCCTCCTCTTTACAGCACTGCAAAATCACGCTGCTTATTCCAAAGGCAATTTCAATATGAACAAAACATCATTTTTATTAAGCTCTACTGCCCACGGCCGCTGCACTCCCTGCAGGATAGCTCACTGCAAGGTCACACGCCTGCCCCACTGCCATCACTCAGAGTCACCTAGAGGGCTACTGACACCCACTTTCCTGCACCCTTTTCCCACGGAAGCCCAAATGCCAGGCTCCAACACGGAATCTGCGTTTTCATACCACAGCACCTGCAGAAAGGCTGCTCACAGACAGGCCATTTGTCTGGAATAAGGGCTGAGCCCACAGCTGGATGGAGGGCTCAGCACTGATCCAAAGCAGGAGCGCAGGTCCGATGGGTCTAGGGCTCTGCTGTGTCATTTCTAGAACCAACAGCCTCATTCCTATTGCCTTGAAAAGTCTGCCAAGATTTTCGATGTCAAATAGCAGGGTCTCCCCTTCCCTGTCATGGGGAACTCCACTCAGGTGCTCAGCAGGGGAGAGAAGAACGCAGAGATGGAGACAGGAAGCTGCATGCCTGTGCCGTTCAGCCTCTGCCCTCGGGGGCCCCGGAGGCGTGGCCTGGGGTCACAGGACACCCCACGTCCTTATCCCGACACCCTTGGGCTGATGCTAGTCTGAGTGGCATCACTGGCACCACCCGCAGCCAGAAGAATTGTGCTGTGTGGGCACCACGGCATCAGAAATCCTGTCACAAAGCAAGAGCGAATTGGAGCACCACTGCCCCGGGGGTGGGGGGGACAGCTGTGCTAACCCCGTGCAGGCCCTGTGTCGTGTAGGTGTGTGAATTACACACATACACACACATGCAGACGGACATGGAGAAAGACAGCTGGACAGGGCAGGAGGGCCTGGCAGGATTTAGGACTGGGGCCTGGGCATCGTGTGCACCCAAGTAGAGCGCCCATGGAGCAGAGAAACGGAAGAATCATGATGGTGGCTGGTTGGGGTGTAGACTCTCAAAAGTCCTGGGACCTTTAGGCAATGGGAGTAAGAGTTTGACTCTGGAGAGGAAGGGAAGGCCCGTCTCACTTAATTTCACAAGGACAGGCTCACAAGTCCTGGCATGTGCCAGCCTCCTACTGTTACACAGTGCACAGAGCACCTCTGCATAAATGATCTCATTTGCACCTCTTAATAACCCCATGACACAAGAGGGCAGACCCTCTGTCCTCATGTCGCAGATGGGGAAACGGTAAGCGACTTGCCAAAGCCACAGGGCTAACCAGCCTTCTCCTCAGCTGTGGAAGCAGCCTCTGGACCAGCCTTTCTGTTGGCAGCCGTGCGAACCTGTGTGCCATCAGCACAGCTGCCTCCAGTCTTATGTCTTTCGGTTCGAAAGCCCAGTTCGATTCTTGCCCATCTTGGCTCCTCCCAGGGAGCCCAGTGCGGCCTCCCAAGGCTTGGGGATCAGTACCTGTTTTTCACACTGTCAAAAGTGCCTCGGGAGGGTCTCCTGTAGCTTGGGGCCAGTGAGCCTTGTGTGTTGGAGTTTGGGTGGACGCCACGTGGGTGGTGAGAGCTGAGCATGTACTCCGCGCACACCATCGTTCTCGGGGACACAGAGAGGAACAAAGGCACTGGCCTCTGCGGAGACACCGCGCTGATGATGCTCGTGTTCGCATGAAGACGCCGAGGCGCCCAGTGGGCGACATGCTCGCCAAATGTCACGCAGCTGGTAACGAGGGCCGGGGTGCCGGGGTGCCTGCAATCCGGGCCGCCTCTGACCCGGTGTGCCGAGGACAGCCCCGTTTCCCTCTCTCCCCCAGCTCGAGGAAGGCTAGCGTTCTCGTTCAGCCTCCACCAGCCAGGCCCAAGTAACAGATCCTAGTTGCTGGACCCACAGGGCTGAATGGGTTCCGAGGGCTGAAGGCGCTTCCTTCTGTGTCTTCTAAGCTCTCCCTCAGATTTTCTTTTTGTTCTGAAAATGACCTCCTCTCGATCCTGAGCGCCTCACGACACTGGCTCGCACGGGTTTCAGCACCTTCATGCCTCTTCTCCGCCCTCCTCCCCGCGTCTAGGGACAGCGGTCGGCTCTGTGTGGCCTCAGACAGATGATGTGTGGCCTCTGTGAATTCAAAAACCGAGGTGGGGCCTGCTGGGGTCGAATCCTGGCTACCTGGGGGCGACCGGCAGCATGCTCCCTGCCGGGGATGGAGGGATCCACACCAGGCTCCCTCCCGTGGCCCGTTTCCCTCCGATCTCCTCTTTACACAGACTGTTAGGTTTTAGCTCCTTTGTAAACTCCAGAGCGGAATCTCGCATTTCCCGCGATGAAGGACCCACCACTTCTCGGGCGCACTCACCAACCAGGCTCCTCGGGTGGAAGAGAAAACTGCCGAGCGTCTTGGCTCCTTGACTCACAGGCTGAGAAGTCCCAGCCTCATCCCCACAGGTCAAGGGTCTGGACGCATCTTCGGGGCCCTGACCTGATCCTGCCCTTTCCGCCTTCCCGTCTCTGAGACAGCCCTGTCTCATCCCGAATGCCATGTTTGGCAAGTCTGCATTTGGGTCCACTCTTCACAGTCGTCTGGCCACCAGCAAAACAAGCTCTGAGGCCAGATACCAAGGTGCCGTCTGGCGTGGGCCTGGGCTCGGCGAGCTTGTCCCCGCCCGTGCTGACGGCGCTCCCCTGCCCTCCCAGAGGGAAGATGCCTAGGACCACCTCAAGTGGTCGGCTGGCCCTGCACTCCCTGACCCGGATCAACAGGGACTTTGTCCTCCACTCACCATGGAGGTCAGTCCTCAGCACCAGCGAAGAAAACGAGGGATTTTTTTAAAGAGAGCTGTGCTAAGGGACCCTGGAGGAGGGCATGGCAACCCACTCCAGTGTTCTTGCCTGGAGAATCCCCACGGACCGAGGAGCCTGGTGGGCTGCAGTCCATGGGGTTGCAGAGTCAGACATGACTGAGCAACTGAGCAGGCACACACAGGCCACTGGACGAACAGCCTAGTGACGCCAAATCCACCTCACACGGCCCGCGGGTCCTGTGGAGGGCGGCCGCTCTGCTGCATCTGCGTATTTCATTTACGAGCGGCGTTAAATGCAGCAGCTGCCACCATCATCTTTGTTCTTTCCCTTTCAAAACGATGAGTCAGAGTTAATCCACAGTTGTATTTCCCCAAAGCACAGCAGAAACAGTTATGTGGATACTGCCAGGACAAGAATAAATCGTTTCCCTCGCCCTTTTGTTCCCCGCTCTCTGCTCTAAGCCCCACGCACGGAGTGAGCAGCAGAGGGTGACCACGAGAAACACAGCAGTTCCTCTGCACTCTGGCTGTGCTGTGCCATCTGCTTTTTAAAATCTTGGATGTTACAAGGCCTGCTCTTCTTCTCTCGTCATGCTGGTCCACCAAGTAACTACTGGAATGAAAACAAGATGCCCAGGCAATCGACATGAAAGAAAAGAAAGTGAAGCCGCTCAGTCATGTCCGGCTCTTTGTGACCCCATGGACTGTAGCCCACCAGTGTCCTCAGTCCATGGAATTTTCCAGGCAAGAGTACTGGAGTGGGTTGCCATTTCCTCCTCCAGGGGATCTTCCCGACCCAGGGATCAAACCTGGGTCTCCCCTGGACTGCAGGCAGACACTTTCCATCTGAGCCACCAGGGAAGCCCAGCATAAGCAGTTTTCAAAAATAAAACCTGTTTCTTCAGGGGGTGGTGTCTGGAGTGATGACTGGCTGGCTGGCGACAGATGCCCTGGGGTCTCCGGGGAGAGACCGGAGAAATGGATGTGAGTGACCCATCCCCGCCTTCCATACTCCCTTTCCCTCAGGGACCAGAGCGAGACCCAAGGGCAGGGGGGCTTCACCATTTGCGAGGTAAGGGCTTATGGCTAAAGGAATCCTGGTTTCCCAGCCTTTCTGGACCTGATCACCCACCCCCCAGGGCCCCAGCCTGTCCCCTCCAACCACTGCTGTAGAAGAAAAACACATTCTGAGTTTGCTTGCTTACATTTGCTTACATATGTTTTACAACCTTCCCGTGACGGCTGCTTTCCTCCGAGCTACCATTGCAAGGCATGTTTATCACTAATGCATCTATCACTTCAGCTAGTAAGGAAGGGCCCAGGCCTAATGAACCTCTTCTCAGATGGGGAAGCTCTGTGCCAAACCAAGCTGGCTGATACCCTCAGGGTCAAGCCTCAGGCTTGGGACTGCATGGCTGTTACCCGGTGATGTGCTAATTTCCCCAAGAACCTGAATGCCAAGGCCTTCTTTACACGTGTTCCATGTAGGCCTCTCTCTCCTGCATGCCTGAGCTTCTGCTGGAGAACAGCGACCCTTTTCCTGTAAGAACAGACGGCTCCCAGGGAGGAGATGGCTACGGAGGAGGAAGGAGGTCTATCTTGGACGAGACGAGGAGCTCACCCGGTCCCTCTCCTGGGGATCCCACTTCTCCTCTAGGGAGGAGTCTGTTGAAAACCTTAGATTGCAAGGGTGCCCAAAGTAACTGGTCTTCCAAGTCTTTACCGGGACAGTTTCAATATTAAACCCCCTACGGTTCTAGGGGAGGTCTCAGCGCCACCCCGGCTTCCAGTGGTTTGGCCACCTGTCTCCCTGTGTCCCTGTGTCTGATGGCGACAACTTTCCAGCGTCAGGACGGGTATTTCCAAGAGGGTGCTTTTTTTAATTTTTTTACAAAATTTTTAGATAACTTCGGAGAATGTTTACCTCTAGTGGAGACAATGCTTCAGGAAAGCAAAACAAAGCCCCGGGCTGCTTGCTCTGCCAGGGGGCCACCCACTCTTAGGATGGGGGTGGGCAGGAGCTAAATGGTCAGGGCTGCAGCCAGGAGCCCTGCCAGCCCGCGCCCGCACCTACCGGGTCTGTTCATGAAGTCGCAGTGGCCCAGGCCCGCGATGTCCACTCTCTTCATGAAGAGCACCATGCTCGTGAGGTTGGCTTCCTGCATCTCTGCTGGCTTCAGCGGCCGCATGTCCCTGGAGGCAAATTCTTCAGAGTACAGACAGAAGAGTTTTCCTGGAAGAAACCGGGCAAAGACGGGGCTGACACGTCTGGGGCGCCAGCAGACGGGGACCGTCGTGCGTGGCACCGGGGCCCGCGGGGCTACCTGAGGGGGATGCGCCGAGGATCTGCTTGCGGGTCTCGGCCTGGCTCTGGCTGATGGGCTGTGTGACGAGCGAGTCTGCTCTGATCCTGGGGTTGTACACCTTTGAATGGAAGGACAGCGGCTTGAGCATCGGCTCACTCAAGACCCCGCGGGCTCGCTCGCCCTGAAGTGACTGCTGTTTGCACTTGACTTCATGAACTGCTCTGCTACTGACCCATTCCTTTTGTACGATATTTGCTATTGTTTCACTTGCCTTGAGATGGAAACTCCAAGAGCTTTGATAAATGGATTTAAGTAAGTGCTGTCTGCTTTCACTGTGGCTTCTATAAATATGAGGGCTCTGCATCGTCTGCTGAAACATGGATGCTGCTTCTCAAAGCGCCACGCAGCCCAATGGGGACAGATACTCACATGCCCCATGGGGACACATACTCACGTGCCCCATGGACAAAAGGAGGATCCTCTGACAGTGCCGCGTTTCCTCAAGCTTCTATTCAAACGAACTGTGACCCCCAGGGTCTCACCTCTATAACGCACGCTGGGCCTTCCCAGTCCGATAGGCTAATATAAAGCTACGGACGGCACTGCCAGTGATTCTTCTCAGGGCGAAGTTTAAAGGTAAGTGATAAGCCTGAGTTTTCTGAATGGTAGATTAATTCTGCAAGGTCAAGCCAAACTGGTTCCAAGGAAACCCTCCTAATGGCTGTATCAAGGACTTAGGAGACCCGTAGTCTCCTGGGGGGATAAAAGGGGCACAGCACCTCATAACAGTAAACGGAGCAATACTCAGGGCAGCTTCTTCTCAGTTTATAGGCTAGGACTTCCGAAATCCCACTGTCTTGGAGAGCTTGAGCCATCCCTATTTCCGTTTTTCCTAATTTTTAAGGACAGTGATTAAAAGCATACCGTTTAAAATTTAGGATGGAATTTTACCATGTCAACGATTAAGCCAAAATTTTCTAAAATAAAAGTCAGTGTACTTGAAACTACCCTCTAGTGAATTACCTGGGAGACGATGCTGATCACTGATAAAGAGGCCACCAGAAACACCTAGGACACGTATGGAAGCAAAGCTGAGTTTGGGAGCCGAGTAATGTGCTTTAGTAGTTGCGTTTCCTTAAGACTTTTTCCCTTAGCACCTCAGTCAATTTAATTTTCCAGACTACCGACCTGCTAACGAAAGGCAGTCACCTATGCTCAAGACTTTGGTTACTGCACGCAATAGTGCTTCTCTGCACACATGGCCAGATACAGAGGAGTCCCCAGATCACAAAGTGACAGGAACCCAAGACAATGGTCAGCAGTCTGATAACTGCCCTACTCGATTTAGGCCATTTACCTACTCAATAATAATTACCTTTCTTCTCTCCACACCCACATCAATAACAAACTTGACTGTGTTGCTACAGATCAAAGATTCTCCGGAGCTAGCCGTTAACACCACTCGTCTCTGATAAACTGGGCATCTTTTTTCTGTTTCGTCGTTTGGCTTGAACAGTGCACATTTCTCTTTTGGATACAAAGGAACAACTACCAGCTCTCCAAGGTCTGGGTTTAAGTTAGATCCTTCTTGGCAGACAATTTCATAGGCTTTTTCAATATCCTAAAGTAAAACAAGAACATCATCCATGAGAATAAAGTACATTATAAACAACTTTGTCCATATTACATAGAACATAGGCAAAACAAGGACCTACTGAACAGCACAGGGACCTCTGCTCAATGTTACGTGGCAGCCTGGATGGGAGGGCAGTTCAGGGGAGAATGGATACATGGATTTGTATGGCTAAGTCCCTTTTCTGTCCACCTGAAATCATCACAATTTTCTTAATCGGCCCTACTCCAATACAAAAGTTTAAAAAATAAAAAAATATTTTTAAAATTTGGCAAAAGCTGCATAACGTATTCATGGAAAGAAATATTTGTTGTCTATAGGTATCGTCAAATACAAAAAGAAGATATAACTGTGTAAGAACATTTCTTTGGGGAAGTTAAATATAATTTATAATTGATTTCATTGCTTTTAGTCCAAAATGGCTTTCCTTTTGTGAAATGTACAGTCTTTGCCTTCATGCATTTCTCTAGCTTAGGGCAGTTTCTCACCTCTGTTAACAATGACAGGGAAACAAAAGTTATTTTCAGATGGTGAGAAGGCACCACTGCGCTCTGACGGTGGCAGAACTAAGAACTGTAAAGCAATCTCTAGGTTTCCAATAGAAGCAAATATACATACACGTCCCATAATCAGGACTTTAATCTGGGTCATTCTGAAAATGATTACCCATTAGCACTTAGCATTTTAAAAATAGCAGAAATGCAATGAAGCAGGCAGGAAATAATCACTGTTATTTATATATTTGCAAGATTCAGGAATTTAGAAATACTCTTTAAAAATGTTTCATTATCAAATACATTGAAAAAGTGTAAATTATGTGCCCTAAAACTACAAACAAGTATATTACTGCAAAATGCTCAAAAAGCAAGACATTTTACACAGTACTTTTCTATTACATTTTTCTCAAATCACAACCATATTTCTACAACCTCATTTAAGAAAGATGTCACAATGTAATTCTTACACCTTTTAAATTTGTTTCTAAAATTTGTTTGTTTTTTTTTAAGGGTCTAACTACCAGATGGAGGAAGTCAGTCAGTTCAGTTGCTCAGTCGCCTGACTCTTTGTGAACCCGTGAATCGCAGCATGTCAAGCCTCCCTGTCCATAACCAACTCCTGGAGTTTACTCAAACTCATGTCCATTGAGTCAGTGATGCCATCCAGCCATCTCATCCTCTCTCGTCCCCTTCTCCTCCTGCCTTCAATCTTTCCTAGCATCAGGGTCTTTTCAAATAAGTCAGCTCTTCGCATCAGGTGACCAAAGTATTGGAGTTTCAGCTTCAACAGGAAGCCCCATTTCATTTTATTAGATTAGATTTCACTAAAAGTCTAAGTAAAACGATGCCTTCTGTGACTGTTATAAAGACTTGAGGCCCCTGTCCAGTGCTCCAGCTCATCTTTCCTTCCCTCCGCACCACCTGTTGGATGGGACTGAACTAACTCAAGGGCTTTGCAGGCGGACAGATGTGCCTGGAAAGTAGCAAGACCTGGGGTGACCTATTACCCCAGAGACTCCAGGGAAGCAGGGCAGAGGCTGTGGCCCACACCGCAGTCACGTGGGCACCTCCTCCTGCTCACACCTCCCTTTCCTGTGGAGCTGGTCTACTTGGGGCAGGTTTTTTTTTTTTTTTTTTTAAACCAAGCAAAGAGCAGGACCACTGACTAAAGAATGAAAGCTTGCCAGCTGGAATAATCAGAATAAAGCTATTTATTCCAATTTTTTTTTAATCATTCTAATCATGTCACATTTTCAGTGAGGCAAGCTTAGAGATTTGCAGAGAGGAGAGTAAGTCCTTGATCTGCGTCTTCCTGCACATGGCTGCTGCCCAGGCCTCACAGGGACCTGGTATGTTCCTCTTGGTGGGGAGGTGGCAACCTTGGCACACACAGCTACCCGAGCTCGAAGAGGAGGCTCCATGCCAGCAGCTCACTCACAAGTGTCCAATCAAAATAAACCTTCAAACTGCACTGCCACAGTTCCCTCACTCTCTGAGAATAGAGGCCTGTCATTTTTCATTTGCTTCCAGCTGCTAAAACTTCAGTTATAACAGGATTCTAATGTTGAATTTTGTTCCAAATGGGTAGGAAAAAGAATTTTTAAAAATCTTCAAAAAGAAATCAAAAGCAGAGCAAAACAGAAACATTACTGTATTTAGATTCCTCAAGCTCAGATGACAGAAAGCTTGGAGGTCATATCTTCCGAATTTTCAAAAAGTGCCTAAGATACTCACATGTTGCATCAAACTATTTACTCATTTCCTTCTTGTTCAAGGTGTTCAGAGCATTTACATCCGCAGGGCTTTCCCATGACACCTACAACAACTGTGGAAGACGCAGCCCCCTGACCTGAAGGAAGACATCCGGCCCCAGAGGAAAGGGCCGTGACCAGCTGGGATATTTTCAGGAAAACCTTCCACCTAAGAGCACCTTCCTGTGACAGCTTCAAGTTGCACGACCATCTGGCTAGACGGTCTCATTTGTCTTTATTTTTGTTTTCCAGTTAACCTACTTCACTTTTTCTTCAAGTTAAAAGATGGTGAAGCGGTTAGGAGCAACACCCTGTAAACATGCAAACCTCCGTGTCGAGATTGAGCCCAAGACACAGGCAGTGCCTGGCTCGCGGGTGTTAACTCACAGCACGCGAGGGCCTAGGCCAGCGGTTAGGGAAGACGGGGGCACCTGACGTTCACTGAAGCAAAACGTCTGAGGGAATCTCTGCACTTTAAAATGGATTTCTTAAGAGAAAAAAAAACAAGTAGTACACTTCTGTTAGCCTGCTTGGCTTTGTTTCCATACGACATTTGGTTTGCTGTGGCAGATTCTAAAGCTGTGTATCAAAATCAAGAAAGATTCAAAAGCAAGGGGAAAGAAAGATGGTCAGTAGCTGTTAACATGGATTTCAGGGCAAGACAAAATTTTCCAAAAGACAAATTGTGAGACCATAGCAGAGTATCTTATGCCAGTTAATCCTGACACAAGGAGTGAAAAAGAAAAAAGAAAAGTCCATCAGGATACCGAGCTGTGTTCAGCTTGTTAGGGAAGAGACGGAGAAAAGAAACCCAGGTAATAGCTGTGGGATTTGGGGCTGGGCTGCGAGGAAGATCGCTGGCTCCCAGAGAAGGCATGCTCTAGCTGCAGGACAGCTGTCCTGCCACCCATCGGCCGGCTGCTGGACGAGGAGGAGACCCCCAGAGACCCGTGTGCTCCACTCGGCACAGCAGCAGCCGCTGCCAGGACGAGTGAGTCCTCACGCTCAGAGGCTCAGATTGCAAACTCTGCCCCGAGCCTTCCCTGCACTACCACGTGTGTGACTTTAAGACTCTGCAAGACGGATGGTTTCTTAAGGAGATGTCTTTCTGATCTGACTTCCAGGAAGATTCTATACCCTTCTAAACCCTGTGGATTTTACAGCTTCTACTACTATCCTACGTAGAAATGCATCTTCTGAAGTCCGACAATTAAAAAGTCATTATGACATTACTTATAGCTTCTATTAAAGAATCAAATACTACCCCCAACTCTCTTGAGCTTTATTTTTTAAAAATCCATTTGAAAATTTTTGGTTACTCTGAAGATTACTCACGCTATCAGTCTTAATTATACTGCCCCCGTCCCCAGCACTGAGACCCATGCCTTCTCTTCACCTGGCAACTCTAACTTTCAAATATCTTAGACTCTTTAATTCCACTCTACCTCCCTTCCTGAGGCTTTACCCAGTTATTTCTGAAAACCTCTGTTCTCAGAAATCTTTCCCTGTCTCCTTAATCATTTTATTTCTTCCCTCAGGACTTTCTTGAATATCTTGAATCACGCAGGATTAGGGAATGATAATAGAATACATCACTGCAGCAGGCAGATTTACTACTCAAGAAACTGTATAAGCTATACATGAACAACATAAATACGCTGTAGTTTATCATATACTGGAGATTCTGAATTACTTTCTTTATAGAAACAGATAAAATTTACATTGTGAGAAAACTGTCTAAAGGTCTCAAAGCTAAAGGCTCAGTCATCCTTCATGCTGACTACAAAGCAGAATAAACACTCCTGAAGGCATTTCAGAAAGCATGTGCACACTGAAGGCTCTGATGGGGAGACGAGGCGCTTGTCTTTGTTCAGCTGGCGGCTCAGCCAGGAGCAAGCAGCTTCCTTCTGGTTTTTGTTTAATCACTGGAATCGTCATGGTCTAAAAGGTAGGGCTTTCACTCGAGGTGAAATGATGGGCAGGGAGGAAAAGGCCAGGCAGTCAGTCTCTAAGAAGCAAGTCTAACTGTTAAGATTCCGGAGGTTTTTAAATTTGGCCCTCAGAGCAGTGGGACAGAGAGAAGCAGGGTCAGGGTCACTGCGTTTAGACAAATGCAACCCCAAGTGGACCCTGACCGTCTGAAAGCAGTAACAGACACTCAGGTGTACATTTCCAGTTGTGCTTCTGGAAAGACAGTTTCAAGTGAAGTGTTTTCTCATTCATCTTTTTAAGAAAAGTGTAGGGAGACAGCCCTCTGGGTGTGCCGTAAACTCTAGTGCTCTGCCTAATTCTCCACTGACTGTTGTAGGAACACTTTTTTTGCTTCCTGATTCTCTGCCAATCGCTTAGGATATGTTCTGCATCTCCAGCACCTGTTCCTGCCATGAGGGGGGGCAGCTGTACCAGTGTGTCCCCTCTGCTAAGAGGGTTCACGGCGAGCCTCTGGGGCAGCCCAGGATCCCGCTGCCCAGGGGGCAGGAACACTCTGTAGATCACCCCACAAGCTCCTCAGACTCCACCCTCCCCCTCCTCATTCTGTGTTTCAGAACAATTCCTGCTTTTAGAGGCATTTCCCTGTTCACCCTTCAAGCCCAGGCTTTATTTACTCTATCGAACCTTCTTCTGAAGTATAGAGAAATGAGGTGTGGTGGAACCACATATTTAAACAGCTAATTAGCAAACTGAAACCTGTATGTTATTCAAAGCTTCCCAGCAAGGTTCAAAGGCTCCCAGTAAGTAATCTTATTGCTCTGGTAGGTTAGAGTATTACTTACTTACTTGTTCACAGGCCAGAAAGACAACGATGTCACCCTTCTCACCCGAGTGGTGAATTTCAAAGATAAGGCGTAAAATAGACTCAAAAGACTCCTTCTGAGCCCCACTAAGGTACACAACCTCCACGGGGTGCTTGTTTTTCACTTGGATGAGAGGCACGTTTCCATAGTAAGAACTGAGTTTGTTGATCAGGTGAGGTGAGGAGTTAATTATGAGCTTCAGTTCTGGTCTTGCTAGTAACACATCTTTAAGAAGTCCAAGTAACACGTCAGTTGCAATGCTTCTTTCATGAATATCATCTAAGATGATGACCCCATAGCTACCCAAAAAAGGATTGGACATCATTTCTCTTTGCAACATATCATCAGTACAGTACCTACAAAGAGGAAACATTAACGTTAGAATATGCTCCTGAAAAAGATCATACAAGAAACTCCTGACGTAAGCCACAAAAATGCCTGTCTAGCATCCTTTTGTCTAAATTGGGAGCTTAAAATCTTGATTGGGGCCAAGATTCCTTTAAGCTGATAAAATCTGCAGACCTTCAAAACCGAAAAATACGTATAAACAAAAATTGTAAGCTCAGTTTGCGTATGTTCACCGACCCTCTAAAGACCATCACTGGACCTTAGGTTAGAGACCTCTGCCTTAAATGTTTATTATAGATATTAACAAGAGCTACACTGAACATCTGCCCTGAGCTTTTTAAACAAAAGAGTAACCTAGCAAAACACTCCTGTCGGGTAAGAGTTTTCCCCTCTTCCATCAGCGGAAGAACGCCGAGCGGGAGCACACACTGTTCAGTGGAGCACGCACGTTCACACACAACCGTCCTGGCTCAGGTCCTCGCCCCGGTGGGTCCAGGAGGGGGACTCTGTTGGTGGCACTTTTTGGGAGATGACATCACCAAGGTGTGAGCATCAACATGTTTGAAACGTCACCCAAATAACACCCACACAGAAGCACCTAAAAAGTAATCAGCTATTTGAGGGCAGCATGCAAACTGGGGAGTACTCCTGGAGGAGGAAGGGGTCAGTAGTGATTTTAACGGAATTTTCCAGTAGTTCTTGGGAGGTTTTTTAAAAATAATCACAAATACGTATTCATCATCCAGAACCATACAAACATCATCTCTCTGACCCTGTTCATATATCTACCTATATTATTCCTTGAGGAAGCCAATCAATAAGCTTTATGCCAATTTAAGGAATTTATTTGTCCCTGTCTATGGCAGGTCTGAAACGGCTATTCTTAGAAAGGCCTGCTTGCAAGGGTGTCCCTTGGTTGGCTTTTGGGAACTTAGACTTGGGGAGCGTTCTCACATTCCAGAACTGAGGCTTACTGTCTGTAATATGGTCCAACCTGCTTTCCTTCTGGCAGTCTGGAATTTTAGAATACAGCAGGAGGCAGAGGGTGCCTATGTGACCTGCCCCCAGCACAGACCCCTGGCACAGAGTCCCTGATGAGTTCCTCCGAAAGGACAGCATTTCACACTCGTCATCACAGCTCACAGCTGGAGGGACGAAGCGTGTGCTAGGTGAGTCCATGGGGAGAGGCTCCTGGACGCCTAGCCTGGTTCCTGTGGGCTGCACCCCTGGCACCACTTCCCTCTGCTGACTCTGTATCCTTCAGTTCAGTTTAGTTCAGTTCAGTTCAGCCGCTCAGTCATGTCTGACTCTTTGCGACCCCATGAACTGCAGCACGCCAGGCCTCCCTGTCCATCACCAACTCCTGGAGTTTACTCAAACTCATGTCCATTGAGTCGGTGATGCCATCTAGCCATCCCATCCTCTGTCGTCCCCTTCTTCTCCCGGCTTCAATCTTTCCCAGCATCAGGGTCTTTTACAAGGAGTCAGTTCTCTGTATCAGGTGGCCAAAGTATTGGAGTTTCAGCTTCAACATCAGTCCTTCCAATGAATATTCAGGACTGATTTCCTTTAGGATGGACTGGTTGGATCGATCTCCTTGCAGTCCAAGGGACTCTCAAGGGTCTTCTCCAACGCAAAAGCATCAATTATTTGGCACTCAGCTTTCTTTATAGTCCAACTCTCACATCGTTACATGACTACTGGAAAAACCATAGTTTTGATTAGATGGCCCTTTGTTGGCAAAGTAATGTCTCTGCTTTTTAATATGCTGTCTAGGTTGTATCCTTACACTGCAGTAAATCTGAGCTGTGGATCAACTACATAAGGAATCCCATGAGTCTTCCTAGCAAACCATCAGATGTAAGGGTGGTCTTGGAGACTCTGACACAGTTCCCAATTAACCCACTTCAAGGAAGAAAGAAAAAGGAGAAAACATTAAGTTCCTAGTATGCGCCAGGCATTGTGCTGGTACGACAGTTCTCATTTAACATTTAGAGTAAACCTTCAAGGTAGACACTACTATCCGATTATTTGTAAAAGAGGAACCTGAGGTTCAGACTGGTTAAGTATCCTGCATATGGTCATAAAGTAAGGGAGAAAGTCAACTTAAGCCTGAATATCTATTATATCTCATGCCATCATCAAATTATAAAGCTCGCTTCCATGGCCACCATGGATTTGTATAAAGCCCACGTTCCCGCTTTCTGCACCTTTATGGAATCGGACGTGTGCTTTCTGCCCTCCTCCTATACCTGTTCTCATTCTGTGTCTGTCTTACCAAACAAGCAGTGATAAGTTGCTGTTTATTCCTTTTCTCAAACTTAAGAAAGAAAATATATTGAATACTACAGTGCTATACTTGATGCAAAATAAAAACCAACAGATGCATCCAGAACCTAGCTGTCAGGTGTGGTGCTGAGGTTAATCAGTTTGATACAGTGATGTAAGTGCTACTGGTTCTTGTTTAACACGAGTTATTTTAGTCTATGCTACTTCCTTAATGTCAGAAATGAAATCTCTATTCCTTTCTCAGCAAAACTCATCTAAGCACTGATCTGACAGGAAGAAATGCTCCTTCTCTGCCAGACGGAGGTATGTATGCGAAGGGAAAACGTCCAGGCTTACTCAAAAAGGGAGAAGTTGTGAGTCACCTAAACTACGAGACTCAGCAAGCTAGACCTGGCCTTTCAGATGACTGTGAGGAGATCCAACCAGTCCTGGGTGTTCACTGGAAGGACTGATGTTGAAGCTGAAACTCCAATATTTTGGCCACATGATGTGAAGAGCTGACTCATTTGAAAAGACCCTGATGGTGGGAAAGATTGAGGGCAGGAGGAGAAGGGGACAACAGAGGATGAGATGGTTGGATGGCATCACCAAGTCAATGGACATGAGTTTGGGTAAACTCCGGGAGTTGGTGATGGACAGGGAGGCCTGGCGTGCTGCAGTTCTTGGGGTTGTAAAGAGTCAGACACGAGTGAGCGATGGAACTGAACTGAACTGAAGGGAATACTAAGGATCAATCCTAAAACTTACCACACAAACCTCCAGCTTTCTACGTAAGACAGAGACCTATTTCTTACCTTATATTAATAAGATTATGTGTACAGTGCTTAAGAAAATGCTGTCCCTGATGACCATGTAAAAAGATGGATACATCTTGGAAATGTCATTTATACCTTAAATTCTTAAGACTAAATTTCTGAAAGCTAAGAACATAATATAGGAAAGTTTAATTAATTTTTAAAATTATATTTATTTAATTTGACCTTAAAATGTGATAATTAAAAAAAAATCTGCATTATAAAGGGTTCTTATTTGAAATTTATGTATCACTTCCACAAGATATTGTGATATCTGTTAATAGTTCAAAGACTATTTTAGGCATATGATATTCAAGTATCCAATGGTTTGAAAAGAAGCAAGGAAAAAAGCTTAAAGAAGAACTACATTGTTCTATATAGAATCCAGAAAAATGGCAGTGGCATAAAGATTGTATTTACTAAACTGCCTATAATGTGCCCAACAGATTAGATGCTAAGGAGGTACAAAGAAAATGGAAAAGACAATATCAAATACAGAATACTGCCATCCATAGTCAACAGTCACCCTCAGAGCCTCTTATTTAAAGAGCTTTTCAATGTGAACTTATCAATAACTATGGTGAGCACGCGTCTTCCACGCAATGAACGTGGCTGGAGTTCACCTCTTTGGTCACCCAGACCGCTAGCATGGGCACTGCGCTCCCAGCCAGACCGCTAGCGCAGGCACTGTGCTCCCACGCACCAGGCACGCACAGCAGCTCCCTGCGTTCTCACAACAACCCCTGAGCACGTGTGGCAACCACCACGGCTCGGGGATGAGGAAGCGGAAGCAGAGAGGTGGGGCAAGGCAAGGCAACAGGTGAGCGTCTCTGAAATGAGCAGAGACGCTCATTTCACAGCCACGCCACCTGCTCTTTGGAGCACAGAGCAACAGCAAGAAAACAAAGGCTGACTTTCTTTTATCAACACAGGGCTTTTCACGAGGTCTGGCCCCTTTGCTTGCAACTCAAACTCTGTGAGCAACAAATCAGAGTATCTGCTGACTCTGCACTGGCTGGGCAATGTCAGGGTGGAAAGCGCAGCGTCCCAGCAACAAGCGTGCCCGGGAAGTGGAGAGAAAAGACGAGACGGCCGGGCAGCCCAGCAGATGGGGAAGCCACCAGAACCTGCCGCGGCCGCTAGTTCCCCTCTGCCTTCTAGGGTGTGCTACGGGTCAGCTCCTCCACACCTTCTGAAGGCATTTTCTACGTTAAGAAAGGAAAGCTACATGTAGAGAGCTAAAAAAAAATTGTCAACACAAACTGTAGTCCTGCCTTTGGCTGTAAGATTGAATGCCTACAGTCCTACAGGGTTTTCCCCGTAAAGCATGAAAGCCAAGTCCCTACCCATAACGGATGTTTAAAAGGTGAGGTGTGTCTCTGACCTGCCCTGATGACATTACTGGGTTACTCCATTAGTGTTTATCTCTATGACTTCCTAAATATATATATATATGTACACTTGATCTATATTAATAAGTTAAAAACACCAAAAGATTTCATGTTAAAAGGGACTACATCCAAGAGTCCTTTTCATAAGGTTTCCAAAGTTGCTGCTGCTGCTAAGTCGCTTCAGTCGTGTCTGACTCTGTGCGACCCCAGAGACGGCAGCCCACCAGGCTCCCCCGTCCCTGGGATTTGCCAGGCAAGAGTACTGGAGTGGGTTGCCATTGCCTTCTCCTCCAAAGTTGAGATGGCATTAAAGATAAAAACACATCTATTAAATGTAAACTAGTCAGAGCTGTCCTTTAATTAAAAGTATGACCACTTGAAAGGCCACTTTAAAATACAAAGGATGAAAAATGAATCTGCTGAGTCTGGGATCCTTCATCCTTTCAAGGGTGCATGTCCTGCCCAACTCCTCAACTTGTCTGTGAGTTCCCCAAAGCAGGGAGGTTTGTATGTTCACCATTTGCATAATGAACAGTTTACACACACACTAACACAATGACTCAGAGACATCATGGTGCTAGTAAGAGAAGGTTACATATCTTCGAGAAGTGCAAGTCCCAGGGCTCTTGCTGGAAAGGTCCCCTATGGTTAACGCTGGCCTGAGGACTGATGTCTTCTACTTTTGAAGGTAAACTTCAGGAAAGCAGCTTACTGCAAACCGAGTGGTGAGTTCTACAGGCATTCTGGGAGTGAGAAGCACTCTACAGGGTCTGCAGCAGCCGTGGGGACCAGCGCTATCTTCCCTTCCATCATCATGTGTGCTGCATGCCCTCCATGGGACCAGCACGGCAGACGCTGGGGGTACGAGTGAGCAGAGCCCAGCCCTGCCCACGGTCCTCTGCTGGGCTGTGCAATGCCAGGGGATGCTGTAGCATCCTTGCCAGGCCAGCAGGGGGCGTTCCCAGGGGTGTGCCCTGGCGCGCTGCTGTGCCCACAACAGGGTGAGAAACGGGCAGACACACTGCCACCAAGACCCTGGTCTCAGCCCCCGGGGTGGGCAGGCAGTGCCTGGGCCAGCTGAGGCCCTTGGGACGCCTCATCTTTCCATGAGGGCTGCAATGGAAACCTGCCTGAGAAACTGGCCCAGAGCAGGGTTTTTTTTTTCCACTTTTCTTTTTCCTTCTGCTAAACTCTTGGAACCCGCTGTGTAAAGGAAATCTCACAGTGAAGCTAAAAACAGATAAAAGGATTTTTTTCATCCCCTCACAACTTGTGGGAGCTATGACAAGGGTCCCTGAAATCCGGAAGCACCTGAAAAGTAGAGTTTCAGAAACACTGACCCACAACGCCACCATGAGGGGCTGATGGGACATTTTACAGAGTCCAGCAGAGAGCTTTCTAATTTACACTAAGGGAAGGTTGAGGAGGTCTTCATAGAGCCGGTGACCTCGGCACAGGGCCGCTCACGACGAGGAGGAAATTAGCTCAGCCTGGAAGAGGCACAGACATTCCAAGTGGATGGAAGAACGTTATTGAGGCCCATGGACTTGGAGAACCACGTGTCACCGTGGCTGGCACATGGACAGCTCTTACGGACCCACCAGAGCTGGAGTTCCAGAAGGTCTCTGGGGCCAGCCAAAACAAGTCAGAACTTTTTGCTGAGGACTGTGGGGAGATATGGAAAAAGTTTACAGACAGGGGATCTCTGAAGGTGTCAGGCTGGTGACAGAGAGATGAGTAACTGTTATACGAGTTACAGGTGCTTAAGGCAGAGAATGCAAAGAACACGCTCTTCTGGGACTGCAGAAGACGAGCCAGGAGCCATATCGGGCACGGCACGAGGAAGCCCCCCAGACCAACCTCAGGATGGTTTCACTGGTACAGCAGTTCTCAAAAGGAATCACGTAGCCGACTTCGTGACCGATGTTAACATCCATCTCGTCTGCCACGCGGAGGGCGAGCTGGACCGCCGTGGGCTTGTGGACCTGCGTGCACACCACGCCCCCGTGCTGGTAGTGGATGGAGAGGCAGTACTCAGCACACCACTGCGGAACCTGCAGCGGGACAAACGAGAGAGGGTCAGCTCCACGAGCACCTCGACAGAACCCACGGGTTCGCTCAGACGTGGTTTTTCCTCCCACCAGCGGGCTGCGTGACATTGCGTGAGGCTGAACAACCTGTATTTACGCCTTGAGTCATTATTACTAGAAAATAGTTAGGAATAAACAGCAGTTAGCACGGACTGTGAAAGTTAGACCCTCAGACGAAAAAAGGAAGACTAAAAAAAATAAAAGGCAAAGTAAAAAAAAAAATTTTAACCTCAGCTGTTATGAAAAGACTAATATATTTAAGATTATTATTTTCTTTCTGGTTAAAAGAAAGCACCATCAAAGATACAGCTTTTGGTACCAACTTTTATGTTTTAAGCAATGTAAATATTAAATATCATTTAGATGAAAAATAGTGGCTCAAAATTACAACATTTACATTTAAATCTAAATGATCATAACAAAATAACCAGGTAAGCCTACTTTAACTTTCCTTGGCAATAAAAGCTAAAATACACAGGCATTTATCAACTAAATATGATGAAAAATGAGCTCAGTGAGATAACCAAGCAATCTTTTCAGATTTATAAAGAGTCAGTTACAAGATGGCAAGTTATTTCTTTTCAAATCCTTGTACTGAAATGTATAATAGTTCAATTAATTCTATCAAGTTTATCTGTGTAAGAATTATTATAGTAGAAAGTACTAATTCATTTGTATGTTCAATCTTTTTAAAAATTTTCTTCTACGTATTACAAATTTAGAACAGTATACATATATGTGAATCTGTCTCTCACACACACACACGTGTGCACAGCCATCTTAGAGCACTGTCAGTAAGTTACACTTTGTTACATGTATTTTTAAAATAAACCATTCTGAGTGCTTTTTAATAGATTCAAAGTATTTAAGAGTTTTGACATTTTTAATTATCTTCAGATTTGCTATTTACTGGGGCTTCCCTGGTGGCTCAGAGGGTAAAACATCTGCCTCCAATGTGGACACCTGGGTTTGATCCCTGGGTCGGGAAGATCCCCTGGAGAAGGAAAAAGCAACCCAGTCTGGTATTCTTGCCTGGAAAATCCCATGGATGGAGAAGCCTGGTAGGCTACAGTCCACAGGGTCGCAAAGAGTCAGACACGACTGAGCGACTTCACTTGGTATTTACTAGACCCACTGTGAGATTCCGAGATTTTACTACTCACTATAACTTGAAAAATAAATATGACTTACCAGAAATCAAGTAACTGCAAAATGAACACCTGCTGTAACCTGCAGATTCCTGATGACTGAAGTGTAAATGCAGTTCCTCTATTTTAAGACAGGGGTCAGCCTTGTCAACAGGCTGAAAACTAATCAGCAATCATTTCCTCAATAGCGGCTTTGTCTGACTGTGACTGTATAGTCCATGGGATTCTCCAGGCCAGAATACCGAAGTGGGTAGCCTTTCCCTTCTCCAGGGGATCTTTCCAACCCAGGGATCAAACCCAGGTCTCCCACATTGCAGGTGAATTCTTTACCAGCTGGGCCACCAGGGAAGCCCAAGAATACTGGAGTGGGTAGCCTATCCCTTGTCCAGCGGATCTTCCCAACCCAGGAATTGGACCGGGGTCTCCTGCATTGCAGGTGGATTCTTAACCAACTGAGCTACGTGGGAAGCCCTTATTCCACGAGATGAGACCTTTAGTACACTACCCTCAGCAGAGCTGGAATCAAGGCAACCACAGGAATGGACAAGGCACTCAAGTGGACTGAAGTCAGGAGTCCTAGACTTGACCTGCCACCCACCTTTGATTGGTAAATATCGATTTTACAAGCTTCCACCCCCTTTCCTGTAAAATGGGGTAAATGGTTGAGAGTCACCCCTCAAAGTCTGAGCTCCTGTGCCGTTTTCTCCACAGGGCTGCAGTGATTTCCATTGACTCCTACGCACCAATTCTGCAACATTAGACCATGACAGGATGCCTGCAATGCCATAAACATCATACAGGCCTGGCAGTGCAATAAATGTAAACCATCCGACGGTCCTCACTGTCCTTTATGCCCACCCCCCCCTCACAGTAGAGCAAATTATTTCACCTATGAGGCAAAGAATGTCATTCAGAAATGGGACAGCTCTTCTAAGTACCGGTTAAAATAACCAGCAGAAAGACTGGACACACACGTGTTGGGGTTAACTGTAGGGACTACTCTGCAGACACAGCTGAGCTGAGTCTGAGCACAAGTTACAACTAACTGCAGAGCTCCTCTCTGGGCAGCTCTGGCCGCAGACCATGTACTGCCCGCCCCTTTAGGCAATGGTCACACATGGATGGCAGCAGAGATGCAAACACAAACTGAACGGGTCGTCTCTCAACAAAGAGGGGAGACGTGAGATCGCCTCTCCTGGTTAGTACAGCTTCCGGGCTTCGGCAGACCTTCCGCATCACTCTAAGCAAGCAAAGGTGCCTTGTGAAGTCTGGGGCCGTGGCGGACTCCTGAGTCTCGGCCGAAAGAAATGACGGTCTGGCAAGTGCTGGAAGTGTGAACATTCCATAACCTCGGGGACTTCAGGCACTGGGATTTCAGCTTCACTGGCACTCTTGCATTCTTGGCGCTCATAACAGCACACCATGCCGTGCCCCGATTCTGAATCTCCTCCAGGAGTGGCGGCTTCTTTGCCCCAGCAGTCCCTCCCCTCCTCACCGGTAACATGTGTGCCTGTCAGAGATTTCACGTTGCTCTCCAGTTTCTTTTTGGAAGATATCCCTCCCCTCCCCTCTGGCATCTAGAACATACTTTAGTTCTTAGCAAAAGTTGCACAACTTTACAACCATCTTGGTAAACAAGGTAGGAAACTGCTCTTTCATAACTGAAAAAAAATAAACAAAACCCAAACCAACCTATTTACAAATTTACCTGGGAGCTCTGGCAATAAACACCGCTCACATTTATGTATGTGGTCTAGAATTTTTCCCTCCTAGAAACCAGGACTTCAAATATTTCCATTCTGAACTCACCTAACGATTTTTTCACCTTCTCTCGATCCAGTTAATTTCTTTTAATCTTTGGTGTGGCATGCGGGATCTTCCTCTCCTGACCAGGGATTAAACCTGTGCCCCTTCAGTGGAGGCATGGAGCCTTAACCACTAGACGGCCAGGGAAGCCCCCTCGACCCAGCTTTAAGGGCATTTCTGGACTGTGTGATGGGCCCACGTGTTGAAGCCCACCTCGGCCCGCTCTGGCTGCACAATCAAGGTTGCAGTGGGACGGGCTCTTGGCTCGCATCGCTGCCCTGCAAGCAAGTCAGCGGGCCCCCGGCCAGTCTGCCGCCACAGGAGCAGGTAAGAGCAGTCCTCCGAGGACCCAGAGTCTAATCTAGATCAAGGCTTCACCGTCTTGGCTTTGTAACTGGAGTTCTACAAGTTGCACCAATTCGGAAAATGAAGAAGCCAAGACTCTCCATCCCCCACCCCAGGCGACAGGCCCGAGGCTGGGCTGCTGCTGGGCTCCGGGAAGCCGCGGCCGGTGTTCTAGCTGGACTGATCCGAATCCGCACCGGGAGGGCAGCCGCCTGAGTCCTGCTGGTGTGGTGCCTCCTGCCCCTCCAGCCATGACGAGAGACTGTGCCCCTCCTCTGGCGGACATACGAGTAAAGAACATGAGACAAAAAGGATCCGGGAGACCCAGCACTACTACAATTAAACCCATCCTAGTCCCAAGGCCCCAAGCCCCCCTTTAGTACCTCTGGTCTGCCCTGGGTGGCCAGTTCCTCTTCTGGGCCACCCAGGGTACAGCTGTGCTGAGGTCCTAGTCACTCACTTTCATTTAAGCACCAGAGTCACAGAACCCAAAGTCGAAAGGAACCGTGTTAGCGTTGTTCAGTTGCTTAATCGTCTCCCTACTCTTTGTGACCCTGTGGACTGTAGCCCGCCAGATGCCTCTGTCCATGGACTTCTCCAGGCAAGAATACTGCAGTGGGTTGCCACGTCCTCCTCCAGGGGGATCTTCCTGACCCAGGGATCAAACCCGTGTCTCCTGCATTGCAGGTACCACTTAGGCACCTGGGAAGCCTGAAAGGAATTTTAAGGACCAGCAATTCACCCCAAGGCATGAATCACTACAACAACATTCCTGCAAGCTGCCTAACCTGCCCACATGAACCAGGAGGTCAGAACACACTCCTGAGAGAGGGTCCCTTTCTGGAATAAATGTCACACATCCCTGGATACCATAATCTGTACACATCTTGAGTGAACACAGGTAGACTCTGCCAGCAGAAAACGGGGGTAAGTTACAGGTGTTAAAAGGTGAAGTTGTTAAGAGTGAACATGTTCTGTAGCATCCAGCTTCTTAATTTAGGCTAAATCTCAGGTATGTCCTGCTTATTCAGCTCACTAACCCATCCATGTCATGGGAAATTTCAGGACAAGTAAAATAAGACAGCTCCAAAAATACTTCATTCTTTTTCAGGCTTTTTCATAAACTTGCTCCAAAAAAAGGTAATAAGAAAAGCTCTCTAAACGCATGAAACGTCCTATTTTCCAGAGGGCAGTCACCAAATAGCCTTCCATCCCACCTGCACCGCGGAGAGATGGAATTTTTAAGATCCCGCAGAACACCCATGGTCCTCTTTGAAAGACTTGAGGCTAAAGTCAGACTTTTCTTTGAAAGGTTTAAAATGCTGAGGAAAAAGAAAATAGTCTTGGAAGCTCTTTAAAAAAAAATAGCCAATTTGTTTCCATAATTAAGAAGACAACTGATGCTGTCATTATTTAAATTGGTTTAGAAGAGGCCCACAGTCTCATTTGAGTACTACTTTTGATTTCTGAAGATCGCTATCACTCTGAAGATACATACTGCCTTCACACGTAACAGAAACAAGCATGATTTTTTAAAATGATCGAGAAGTTAAAGATAAGAGAAGCCACGGCTAGGTACTAACATATTACAGGATAACAATTCTTGCCCTTTAAAAACACACATTCTAAAAGAAAACTCAGGTATATATTAAATTTTCTTTTAAATGATCGTGTAGGTTAGCAGTTCTGAAACTAAATTTTGAGTATTCTAAGACTGAACAAGCAACTGTGAATAACAAGAGCTCGTTTTCTCACAGTCAGAGAAGCAAGTTACAAATATGGAAACGGGAAAGCCTCGGGCGAGCGATGGACAGCTGAACTGGAGTCAGAAGCATCAGTAGGAACCCATGGTTTTTAAGAAGAGAGAGACAGAAATACAGATAAAATGGAAGTATGGAAAGGGAAAGAAATATAGAGAAGTAACGAGAAACAGAAAGAGAGAAATCGAAAGAGCTAGAGAGAGAGGAGAAACAGCTTCGGAGCTAGAAAGACATAGAGAGGTGTGACCACACACACCTCACATGTTAATTTCCTCACTCTGCTCATGGAGCGGGCCTGAGAGCAATGATAAGCCAGCAGCATCCCACTTTGGACACATCTTGGGCTTCCCTTCTGGCTCAGCTGGTAAGGACTCCACCTGCAATGCGGGAGACCTGGGTTCAAAAGATCCCCTGGAGAAGGGAAAGGCTACCCACTCCAGTATCCTGGCTGGAGAATTCCACGGACTGCACAGTCCAGGGGATCGCAGAGAGACACGACTGAGTGACCTTCACTTCACTTGGTTTTTAAATATCATTCTCCACTAAAAGGAACCATCAGAGCTCTTTGAGGAAAATGGCTTTTTCTAAGACTGGAACAAGGAACATGCTAGATGAGCCTGTGACACCTTTTTGGGCTGGAAAGCAGAGACATGCTCAGAGAATGATGTCAAAAGGACACAGAAGCCATCCCAAAGGAACACGGGCCACATTAGGAACAGTTTGAGCAACAACATAAATGGGCTTCGTAATGAACCATCACCCACAGAATAAGGACTCAGGAGTCCACCCTGACATACATAAATGAGTACACAATGAAGGCGGAAAAGCTCAGTTTTACAGAAGAATTCCAAACGTTAAATGTAGGAGGAATCTTGGAATTAGAAAAATCACCGTTTGGTTACTACCACTAAGAATCATGCCAGGATGCTGAAATTGGTAGGTGGATGCATGATGAGAAGCAGACTGTACACGGTCTCCAAGTGTCTCCCCATATATTTTAAATGATAGGGGGAAAATCATAACTTTACAAAAGATTATCAGGACAGTCACCACCTTGTCAAGTTACCAGATTTAACATCACTAGTCATGGGAAAACTCTTCTGTCCGCTGATCACTAGTCATGGGAAAACTCTTCTGCCCCTGCTATGCTGTCCTGAGGAAGACACACGGCACTCCTGTGCTCTTTCCGCCACAAATGCAGAACTGGAGTCTCACCCGAAGGAAACACCAGACAGATCCAAACTGAGGGATGCTGTGCGAAACGCCTACCACCTTGTACTTCACAGAAACGTCGTGGTTGCGAAGGACAAGGAGGGACTGAGAAGCTGCTTCAGATCAAAGGTGATGAAGGAGAAAGGACAAGGAGGTGCAGTGTAACTGAGGGCTGGATTCTGAACTAGAATTTTTTTTTTTTTAGATTACAAAGGTCCTTAGTGGAAAAACTGATGAAATTTTAATATTATAAGTTAGATTTGGCAATTATATTGTGGCTAGCCCTGTTTTTAGTAGGTACTGCTGAAGTATTTGGAAGTAAAGGGTATGATATTGTCAACCTACTCTTAAAAGGCTCAGAATAAAAATGTGTGTGTGTATGGACAGAGAGAACGATAAAGCAAATCTGGTAAAATGTTAACTTTGGTGGAATCTGAGGGAACTGTATGTGGAAAAATCTTTGTACTATTTTGCAACTTTGCATAAGCCTAAAATTATTGCAAAATTAAAACTCTAAATCATTTTTTAACTTGCCACTTGTCCACAGAAACCAGGAAAATAACACTCCTTCAGTGTTAATCATTAGCTTCTGGGACAAGCTGAAATCGTTCATTGCAGCAACAACTCATCATAACAAAGGGAAAATCATAATACACGTTTGATACTGGCAGTTTCAAACTAAAGGGGGAAAAAAACCCACGTGTGATTCATTTCACCTCTCTTCAAGCTCCATTTAGAACAAGGAAGGCTCAGAGGTAGTAAAACCTTGAAACAGGAAAGTGTAAAGAGTTCTTAGAATGCCAGGACAGTCATGTGACACTCACTGGACAAAGGATCACATCCCTCTGGGCCAGAGTTTCATCATCTGGAAAATGAAGGGGCTCTATCAGATTACCTCTGCGGTCTACTCTAATTTGAACATCATGAAAATCTGTAAATTCATTTCATAATAAAAATACTTATCGCTTGCTTTACAAAATATAGATCTCATGTAAACCTCAAGTTCAAATATAACAACAACGAACTGGCCAGTAAGTCATCACTAGGTTTCTATGCTAATTGTTTCCTCCTCTTCCCTTCATCCCAGGCGAGAATACTGGAGCGGGTTGCCTTTCCCTCCTCTGGAGGATCTTCCCGGCCCAGGGACTGAACCTGTGTCTCCTGCACCGGCAGGCGGGTTCTCCACCACTGAGCCACCAGGGAAGCCCTCTGTTCTCTCTCAGAGTTTGGAAAACAAAGATTTCCTTGTGTTTTTAACTTTCTGTAGCTTGACCAACGTCACCAACAAGCATATCCGTGCGTTCTGAGTATCAGACTGCCAGACCTGTAAACATGGCAGTTAATTCCAAAACTTACCATGGGCCAGTAACATCTTTTAAAATACAATATGCACAGCAGAATACTTTTTTTGACAACAGAATAAGAATAGATTCTCCTACTAAACAAAGTTCAGTGGTACAATAAACACGATTAATATCCACTTAAGTATTAACTTTTATTCAGCCGGCTTTCATAAAGGAAATCAGGTTAAGTAACTTATCTGTTGAACCTGAATCGCTAAGGTTCCTTTCTGTTCTGTTTTTCAGTTTAGACAATATCATTCTTACAACAAGACACTATGCTGTGATGCTGTAATGATTTCAGTACTAAAAAAGTACAACATACAACGCCAACTGTGTTTTTGCAGGGACTACCCACCTGAGAGCTCTTGCCACACTTAGCATCTCCTGAAACGATCACAATTTGACTCTGAAGCAGCTTCTCCATAAAGGAGTATTTTTCCTTCCATATTGGAAGGTCTTCTCTTTCTTTCAGAAGTTTATAGTAACGTGAAGAATACGGCAAGCCATCGAAAGGGTTAAGTTCCAAGTCCTCACATGCCAGAATTCCCTCCTCATCCCCGTCACTGGAATCCAGGGACTCAGGGAAATAGCGTTTTTCAGAGGAAGAGTTAGGACATTCCAGGGCTGCTGCTTCCATCTTGTCCAAGGGAGCTTAAGCCGCCGGCATTCTCCTGCAACAACCCACTGCAAACAGAGCCGTCTCCGTACACAAACTCAGACGTCCCAGCCCGCGGAGTCCCTGCAGGTCAAGGCCCGAGCCAGCTGAATTCCCCTGGTCTGCATCTGTTCTCCGCTGTGTTGGCTGCTGTGCTCCAGCACTCCCCTGTGCATTCAGTGATGGTCGATAAAGCTAGATGCAAACTGAACAATAAGGAAAGTCAGGTACATAGACACACGAGATGCTCAAAAGAAAGAGCAAGCATTCCAAAACAAAAGCCCAGTTTTTCTGTTAACGGGTTACTGTCTGGCATTTCTGCTGTCTGTTTAAAAGGCCAGGAATAATGCAGGCTCGCTCTTCGGGTCTGGTTGGTTGCCGTTTCTCCCTGGCCAGTTTGAGCATGAGCCCACCTGGGACCTGGTTCTCTCTGCTGACCCCTGTCCCAGGTCCCCGCATCTTGATTGACAGCGGAATCGGGAGCAACAGGCGGACATTGTGAGCATGAGGCTCCATCACGTGGTCACTAATCCCACCACAAAGGAGACGGCAGACCCTTTAACAGGGAAAACTGTTCAGGGCCTGGTGAGTCCTTCCCCACACTGGCTTCAGAAAGCCTACTATTTATTTATTCAGCTTAAAAGAGTATTAAATTTTCTTTTTCATCTTACATTTGCCTGTGCTAATTTACAAAGCCAAGTGAGTGAATTTATTGTTTTTTCCCATCTGAGGCTATGCTAGCTTTGGTTAATGAGGTCTTTTATTTGTTTAACTACACCAGAAATCTCAAGCATATTTCTTGAGATTCCTGGGTCTTAAGCCCAACATGTTAGATTTAAGAGGCAACAAATTACAACACTTAATTTAAATGAAGAAGAGAAAAACTGCCTAAGAATGGGTAAAATTTACACTAGGAATATGTATGTGTCAGGGAAGGGATCCTTCCTTTTCCAATCACTGGTGGTTTTTAAAAAATTAAATCAGTATTGCTGGAAATAAGCACCTTTTCACATTAACCAAGGAAAAACTAAAAGCAAAGAAAAACTCAAGTAAAAAAGAATGCAGAATAAAATACATCTCATGATATCTTGTCACTCAGATCACTCTTTTTATGGCACCTCATTTATTCAGAATTATTGCTCGAGATTGTCAGAGTTCGTAGTCTCAAACGGCTAGCTTCTAACCATAAGTAATCAAAACAAAACACTTCTCCACTGGTCAAGTCAGGCTCCAAGGAAACAGCCAATCACTTGAGAAACATTCTTGAGTGCCTTTCCAGGGCTTAAACTAATACACGAGGCGCTGGTCACACACATAAGGATACTCTGGGGGTAGGACGAAGAGATGTACAGAACTTATAAAAAGTCACAGATCACAAGAGGGAGACACTGATCTCCAGGCTGGGGAAAGAACGTTCTGGCTCTACGAGGGCAGAGTTCTTCAAAATTCATTCTGAAAGCCACTGATTCAAAATTACAATGGGACTGTCAAGGTGAGATAATACAAATGTAACACGCATTAACTCCACAATTCTGCACTGAGACCAGATCCACAGAAGAGTTCCAACAGCATGAGAGCCTGAGATCACGGGACACGGCGACCCTGCGACGGCACCCAAGAACCAGAAACCTCGACTGCTTAAGAGAAGTTAACGCTTAGTTTTATGTTCAGCTTTTCTTTTGTTCGGATTAGAATCCCTTCCAAGGGATCTCATCTTAACGTAAATTAAATTACTGTTACTATGACTGATGATTGCCTTAGGTACTATTTCTGAATTGTTTTCAGCTCAGTCGCTCGGTCATGTCTGACTCTTTGCCACCCCATGGTCGCAAATTGTTTTATCTTAAAAAAAAAAAAAAAAAAAGCAGCACTATTACTATTACCAAACATGTGTCCTTTAAATGTTTCTCTTACAGTACTCCCTAAAAGTGTAATCATCTCGTAATCAAAGTCTTACTTAGAAAGTACTGACCACGTTGAATCCTTGGGAACAGTCATGTTTTCTGAATAGGCATCTTTCTAGAAGAAAGCTAAGGCTGACCTTGCTTCTTTTTACACAAACCAATGTCTACAGATACACATCACTTACTTATCTGTTCTGGTGATTCAGAGATGACCCATGGAGCGGTGGACTCTACTTCCTCTCCCTGTGAACCTGAGCTGGCCCCGTGACTCGCTGTGACCACAAGAATGCAGTGAAGTGGTGCTGGATACTTCTGAGGCATTCAATTGCTTGAAAACATTCTCCCTTGGAGCCAGCTGTCATTCTGTGAGGTGGAGAAGCCACTAGGCAGAGACCGAAGCTTGGCGTCTGCTGACAGAAGGCACAGCCCGCCAACCACGTGGGTGAGTGGTGGAAGGTGCCCCACCCCGGCACAGCCTCCAGATGACCACAGGCCCGGCTGGCAGGACGTCTGCACAAGGAGCAGCCACAGGAGCCCAGTCACTCGGAGAACCATGGGACGGGCCACCAAGTTCCAGCAGCAGAAAACCAGACTTCTGCCAGCTAAATAGAGCACACTCAGGATTTAACTTCTTCTTCATGACTCAAGGTCCGTTGGAGAAGACTCGAGAGTCCCTTGGACTGCAAGGAAATCCAACCAGTCCATCCTAAAGGAAATCAGTCCTGGGTGTTCAATGGAAGGGCTGATGTTGAAGCTGAAACTCCAATACTTTGGCCACCTGATGCAAAGAACTGACTCACTGGAAAAAACCCTGATGCTGGGAAAGATTGAAGGCAGGAGGAGAAGGGGACAACAGAGGATGAGATGGTTGGATGGCATCACCGACTTAATGGACATGAGTTTGAGTAAACTCTGGGAGCCGGTGATGGACAGGGAGGCCTGGCATGCTGTGGTCCATGGGGTTGCGAAGAGTCAGACACGACTGAGCAACTGAACTGAACTGAACAAGGGAACCAATGCACTGGTTCCTGTAACAGAATGAGGTTTCCAGATTTCCCTGAAGTGACGGGGGTCAGAGGCCAGACTGTGGCCACAGAGCCCGCCTTGCCCGGGGAAGTGGCCCCCACGTCACACAGTCGCTCTTCCCTGGTGAGGCTCCCATTTGATTCTCTAACCCGCTCTCCTACACAGTGCTTAGAACCAGTCAGCCTTGTTGCACAGAAAAGCCTGTGAAGGCTGTGTCCACAAAGGGCTCTACGCTGACCCCAGCAATTCTGAAGGGTAAAATGATGAAGCCCACGACACCTATTTGCAGCTCTCTTGGGACCTGTTTTTCTTTCTTTTGGTCTACCTTTATTTATTTGGGCTTCCCTGTTGGCTCAGTTGGTATAAAGAATCCACCTGCAATGCAGGAGACCCCGGTTTGATTCCTGGGTCAGGAAGATCCCCTGGAGAGGGGAAAGGTTACCCACTCCGGTATTCTTGGGCTTCCCTGTGGCTCAGCTGGTAAAGAATCTGCCTGCAATGCAGGAAACCTGGGTTCAATCCCTGGGTTGGGAAGATCCCCTGGAGAAGGGAAAGGCTACCCACTCCAGTGTTCTGGCCTGGAGAATTCCATGGACTGTATAGTCCACGGGGTTGCAACGAGTTGAACACGACTGACTGATTTTCACTTTATCTATTTAATTGGAGGATAACGGGCTTTACAGTGTTGTGCTTCTGCCATACAACACGAGTCAGCTGTGAGCATACGTATGTCCCTGCTCTCTTGAGAGCCCCCAACCCCTCACCGCCCCCTCAGTCGTCACAGAGCGTCAGGCTGGGCTCGCTGCACTGCATAGCAGCTTCCCACGGGCTGCTCTATGCAGGTGGTGGATGCGTGTCGAGGCTGCTCTTTAGATCTGTCCACTCTCTCCTCCCCTGCTGTGTCCACAAGACCCTTTTACCATCCTACAGACTGAGTTCCCGATGTGGAGGGGTGCGTGGCTGAGTTTTGAGCCCACCAACTCGCAAGACAGACACACACACCTCTCCTCACAGATTCAGAACCGGCGGGATCCGTGTCCATCACCTTCTCCTTGTCATTGCTCTTCAGTCACTCAGTTCTGTCAGACTCTTCACGACCCCATGGACTGTAGCCCGCCCGCTCCTATGTCCATGGGATTTCCCAAGCAAGAGTACTGGAGTGGGCGGCTGTTTCCTTCTCTGGGGTATCTTCCTGACCCAGGGACTGAACCTGAGTCTCCAGCACTGGCAGGTGGATTCTTTACTACTGAGCCACCAAGGAAGCCCCACTTTCCCCCAGATGTAATTAAATACACACAAGAGATTCGTGTCCTGGCCTTTGGCCAATTTAATAGTAGCAACCTAAATAAGGGAAAACAAGTAATACAGGCTACACATCACTCAAAATGAAAATAAAATCTGTCCTGTTATCAATATAAACTACATTCTATGACAAGAATTTTAAATCTGAAAGCAAACTGGCATTTCTTCATTTTTCAAAGCTATCTTACATGAGACTGTAGATCACATAATTTGTCAAAGACTGCTCTCTGAAGTGAATCTATAACAACTCTTAAATGAGCATTTATGAAAATAATACATTATCCAGCATAACATGAAACCGCCTCACCAAGAAAAGAGTCAGAAGTTAACATGTGGCTAATGAGCTACATGTTGGCCATTTATATTTTGGCTCTGGGCCAGTCATTCTAGAGATGTAAATGAAGTCCATAGACAAGGATAAAGCTTTTGAGGGACCAAGTGAAATAACGCGGTGCAATTTTTCCTGAATAACTGTTTCACTGCTTGATGTTCCTCTTCTGCATTCTACCCCCATGTTCAACAGAATATCAATGGGTTCTTCACACCTACCAAACCCTCACCCGTACAATTTCAGCAACTGCACAGGTCTGGCGATCCCCCAACACTTAGTCTCTGGACCTCTTCTCTCTGTAAAAGGGCTGGTGAGGTCTCATCCTGTTTTGCGGCTCTGATGTCACCGTTTGTGGAGGTCTCCCTGTTTATATGTCCCGTCAAGCCTCTCTCCCTGAACTCCAGTCTCGTGTATTCAACTACCTACTAGTCATCTCCAATGTGGATATTTAGCAGACATTTAAAACTGTACGTACCCAAAGCTGAGCGCTGACATGTGCCCCAAAGCCATACACCTGGTCCGCTCATCTTCCTTTTAACTGCTCAGAGCCCCAAATCTGAACGTATTCTTCATTTTTCTTTATCTCAAATCCAATCTCTGATCCATCAATGGACTTGCTAGACAGAACAGCAGCATCCAAAGATGTGCGTGTCCGAAGGCCTGGGATCTTCAATATGTACTCTGCTTGACAAGAGGGCTGCAGATGTTATCAAGTTGAGGACCTCGGCCAAGGGAGATGGTGCTGGTGGGTCTGAGCTAATCTCGGGGTCTGAAGATCAGAGACCCCTTCTCAGGTTTAGTCAGAAGGGGACGCAGCCGTGGAAGAAGGGTTGGGGAGATGCGAGGCTGTTGGCTCTGAGGATGGAGGGCAGGCCTGTGAGCCACAGTGTGGTGATCTCTGGAAGCTGGGAAACAAGGAAAGGAATTCTCTCCTAGAGTGTCTAGAAAGCCCTGCCTGATTTTAAACCAGTGATGAACATTTAAAAACATGTACTTTTAATTTTTATTTCTTTATTTGGCTGTGCTAGGTCTTAGTCGCAGCACGTGGGATCTCTAGTTGAGACTTGCAGCACCAACTCTCAGTTGGGGCCTGTGGGACCCAGTTCCCTGGCCCGGACCCCAACCCGAGCCCCCTGCATTGAGAGTACAGAGTCTTAGCCATTGGACCACCAGGGAAGTCTCAAACCATGACTAACTAACTTCTAACTGAAGCAATTATGATAATAAATAAATTACCACTAAATTTGCAGTAATTTGTTACAGAAGCAATAGTTAACTAATACATCTGGTCATGCCCGTACTACCTTCAAAATATATCAAAAACCCCCATAACTTCCACCATGAACAGCCAGTCTGAGCCACTAACCTCTCATCTGGATTACTGCGACAGCCTTGTGACTGGTCTTGGTTCCACCCTTAGTCTCCTGAAGTCAAAGAGATCCTGGTAAAGTCTACTTAGGTCTCCTCTGCTCAAAAAATTTCTCATGATTTAGAAACTTCACCTTACTCCAAGGAAAAACCACAGTCCTTAACAGGACCTGCAAGGCCTGTGGGATCCAGAGGCATCACCTCCCTGCCCCAGTTTCCCTGGCTCCCTTTCTCACTCACACCGCTCTGCTCACACGGCCCCCTCACTGTTCCTCAAACACATGGCATACGCCTGCCTCAGGACTTCATACCCGCTCTGCTCTCCGCCCAAAACGCTCCTTTCCTCCGATACCCAAATGGCCAGCTCCCTGATTTTCCTAAAGACCTTCATCGAATGTCAACTCTGCCACGGGGGGCTTTCCTGCCACGGGTCTGCCCTGTCTGAACTTTCACCCATGCCCCTGTGCCCCACACCCACTCCCCCAGCTCCTTAGCCTGCTCTGTTTCCTCTTTACATCTGTTTATTGTTGGAGCCCTCCACCGGAAGGCAGGCACCTCGAGTTGGGGAGGTGTCGTTTTTCTCCCTGCCTTTACGGCAGAGTTGGCACATGGAAAGCATTCAACAGATACTTGCTGAATGAATCAATGATGTTGCTAGCACATCAGGGTACTGCTGGTGCTGCTGCTGCTAAGTCGCTTCAGTCGTGTCCGACTCTGTGTGACCGCACAGACGGCAGCCCATTAGGCTCCTCTGTCCCTGGGATTCTTCAGGCAAGAACACTGGAGTGGGTTGCCATTTCCTTCTCCAATGCATCAAAGTGAAAAGTGAAAGTGAAGTTGCTCAGTCGTGTCCGACTTAGCGACCCCATGGACTGCAGCCTACCAGGCTCCTCCGTCCATGGGATTTTCCAGGCAAGAGTACTGGACATCAGGGTACTGCGGTTCAACTACCCGGGTTGCCCTCTGTTCGGTCAGTGACCAAGTCCTTCAAACATCATCGCATTCTGTCCCTTCCATCTTGCCTTTCTCCCCAGGTGCTCCACTGCAATGCTCGTGCATAGATCTGCACTTTCATTATATTACTCTACTCAAAGTTCCGGTTAGCTGGCTACCAGTGCATCAATAGAGCTGAAACACTTCTGCAGGAACTCACTATGTTTCTGGATTTCAGTGACTTTTTTGCCCCCGAATATGACACAGAATAGTCCCTTGCTGTTTTTAAAGGTTATGGCCTCAGAGTCTGGTGAATTAGCACATCCATCAACCGATATATCTGCGAGCTTAAGTTCTCGCATGAACCATACACTGAAATCACAAATTAGCTCCTTTTTCAACATTTCTTAGCGCTGCTTTTTTCTTGATGACTTGAGAAGAGTGGTTGTGTAGAAAATCAGTTACACTGAGATTCACACAACAGCGTGCCTCAAGCACGCTCCAGCAGACCCCCCGATCTTTTGGGTCACTTGTAAATAACCAATATGAAGAGGCAAATCCCTAAGGATTAGGGAACTCCTGAACCATCTGTACGACACACTATCTTTCCTTTCGGTCTCTCTACTTGAACCATTATCGAGCTATATCCTCTTTGGCAATTCCCACAGTCTGAACTCAGATACAGTGGACACTCGATTAGCAATCAGAGGTTGAATCACCTTCTGTCCTTAGGGGATTTTATGCCTTTAAGGCTAACATCAGATTTTGTCCCTGGTGTTATTCTCAATCTAACAGGTTTTCTCTATTCTCAAGTCTTCTCATCTTCAATGCCTGCATTTTCATGTCTTTCATTTTTTTATTCAACCAATATTTGAGTGTCTACTAAGTATCTGGCCTGTGAACATACGAGTGACTCACGTGCACGGGTGAACACATGAGTGGCATGTGAACAGGCAGGGCTGGGTCCTGTCCTCATGGGGCTTACAGTCTAGCTGAAAATGAAGGTGGGGGGTCAAACAAAGACTCTTAATCTTGTAGTCAAATAAGGAAGACTTCCTGGTGGCTCAGACGGTAAAGAGTTTGCCTGCAGTGCGGGAGACCCGGGTTCAATCTCCGGGTCAGGAAGATCCTCTGGAGAAGAGAATGGGTACCCCCTCCAGTGTTCTTGCCTGGAGAATCCCATGGACAGAGAAGTCTGGTGGGCCACAGCCCATGGGGTTGCAAAAAGTCAGACACGACTAAGTGACTAACACTTTCACTTTCTTTCAAGTAAGTAAAAGAAGGAAGAATGACAGGTATGCAATAGAAAAAAGAAAAGATCCAGGGACAAGTAAATCCATAGATGAGACAAGGGCCAAATCAGACAAGACTGGATAAGCTATTAATAAAACTATTGAGTTTTATTTTAAATGCCATGGGTCTAACTCAGTCATTTCTTGATTAAAATTTTTATCTTTTAAACATTTTGCTTTTCTTTACAATTTTGTTAAATCTAATGTGTTACTCAATTTTCCAAATATTACCTATGATTTTTCTAATATCTACCTTCAGTTTTCTTAATTACTACTGCATGACAAGTTCTAGGAGAGCTGGTGCCAACTGAATGTAAATGGCAGAATGGAATGGATAGTGGAATTATGAGCAAGCTTAACAGGGCAGTAAGAGAAACCAGCAAATCACATTCAAGTGAAAAATTATCAGAAATACTAAAAACTAAACACCACTTCTTGACTATTTAAAATTATTTTCACAAAGGTCTTTTAAAATTATTTTCACAAAAGTCTGTGAAAATAGGTCTTTTCTACGATCTAATTCACAGCCTATCCTTTTTCATCTCCACTGCTTAGGAAAAGTGTTCTGAGGAAAACACACTTATACAAACACCTTGCCTTTTAAAAAATTATTCTTTTAATGTGACTGCCAAATTTGTTTCGACACTATTTATGTGACCAACGCATTTTTCTTGAAGAATTTGTGCTAATTTTTATTGAAAGTTTTAAAAATAATTTAACTATTAAAGTCTCTTAATATTCTGCAAAAGAGGAAATTATTTATTATTCAAATGTTTGCAAACAGGGCTAAATGGAGACTCAGTAATTTCTTAAAAATCCTAGAGGATGTCCCTGGTGCTTTGGTGGTTAAGAGTACACCTGGCAGTGTGGGGACACGGGTTCGACCCCTGGCTCTGGGAGATCCCACAGGTCGCAGAGCACTCAGTCCAAGTACCACCGTCACTGAGCCCCGGCCCTGGGCCCTGGAGCCGCTAGTGAAGCCCGAGGGCCTAGAGCCTGAGCTCTGCAACAAGAGAAGCCGCCCAGAGGAGAAGCCTGTGCCCCACAGCAAAGAGCAGACCCTGCAACTAGAGAAAAGCCCCCACACACAGCTACAAAGACCCAGCATAGCCAAACATAAATAAATAAGTCTTCCTAATGGATGTGAATCTGAGCTAACGCCAGGAGACAGTGAAGAACAGGGAGGCCTGGGGTCCTGCAGTCCATGGGGTCGCAAAAGTCGGACACAACTTAGCAGCTGAACACCGAACAAGGGGAGTGACTTAGTAAAAGGAAACATGTGTCTACGTGGAATCTCTGGAACAACGCTGGAACACTAATGCAGAGTCGGTGTTAGTGTACTCGACACATGTGCTCAACACATCCACTCAGGTTTTCATGTGGCGTCCTCTAGCTCTAGGTTTATGACAGACTTCCTAAGGTCAAGACCCACTTCTGAGTCATCTCTGCAGAGTCTACAACCTAACATAGGCCTTTGCAAAGATTTTGTGACCAATAATAAACAATATACTCGTGAACCATGATGACAAGGTTTAGAACAAAGGAAGGTTAATGAGGCATTACAAGTGAATAATGACTGTCCTCAGAATGGAGGGCTGTTATTTCTTTGGAGAACAGGATCATTAGTTTCATATTCCACACCAACTCCATTCAAAGTGCTTGTTTGTGACAAGATAAGGAGCTCGCACCGCAGTGTAAATTAACAGGCTGCTTCCTTCCCTGAAGAAGTCTTGCTATTACCCTGAACTAAACAGTATGATTAGGGCCACAGTCTGTTTACATTCTGGCACCAGCTCCTAATCTCACTGCAAACCAGTAAGAGTCTGTGGACTGACACTGGTCTGCACACCGCACTTTGAAAACAAAGGTCCTATCCAACCACCGAAGCTGGACTAGTACTAAGGACAGCGATAATGATAAAGAGGATGATTCCACCAATTAGCCTTTACGGAGTGCTTACTGGGCGCCAGATGCTACAAGTACTTAAGCACTTTATATGGATTATTTCATTTAAACTCTTAAGGACCCCATGAGGGTTTACTTTATTATTTCCGTTTTTTAATGAGGAAATTTAAGCCTTCAGAAGCTTAGTTAATTCACTCAGCGTTGAGCTGCTCAGCTGGGGTAGAGCAGGTGCTGAAGTCCTGCAGTCTGCTCTCAGCTTCGCCCCAGGTATGTGTCACAGGTAAGGGTGTAGTGTGTGCTCAACGGTGTTGCACCATGCTGCTCCCTGACTGCGTTAAAGAACTACAGCAGGCTCCCGCCACAACACTGCTGGGTAGAGAACCACTCGACGTACAGGAGGTACCAGGCAGGGCGGCCGGGAAAACATCCCATATGACGACAGGTCTTTCACGGAAAGGAAAACATAGCTGTAATCCCCCATATTGAGAGCTGCAGTCAAGTATCTAATATGAAAACTTTATTTTCCAGGTGTATTCTATTTTAATAAAAAATAATGGACTTAACTGGGCTTTTAAGAAGATTACTCCTTTGCTTTCTTTTGTTTTAATTGGCTCAGAGCTCCCCAAAGCACATCCTATTGTATACTGTCACCCTGCTTATTTAACTGACGCGCAGAGTACAGCATGTGAAAAGCCGGGCTGGATGAAGCACAAGCTGGAATCAGATTGCTGGGAGAAACATCAATAACCTCAGATATGCAGATGACACCAGGCTTAGGGCAGAAAGTGAAGAAGAACTCAAGAGCTTCTTGATGAAGCTGCAAGAGGAGAGTGAAAAAGCTATCTTAAAACTCAACACTGAAAAAACGAAGAACATGGCATCAGGTCCAATCATTTCATGGCAAATAGAAAGGGAAACAATGGAAACAGTGACAGACTTCTTTTCTTGGGCTCCAAAATCCCTGTGGACGGTGACTGCAGCCATGAAATTAAACGCTTGCTCCTTGGAAGAAAAGCTATGACAGACCTAGACAGCATATTAAAAAGCAGAGACATTACTTTGCTGACAAAGGTCTGTATAGTCAAAGCTATGGTTTTTCCAGTAGTCATGTAGAGATGTGAGAGCTGAACAATAAAAAAGGCTGAGCACCAAAGAACTGATGCTTTTGAACTGTGATGTTGAAGAAATTCCTGAGACTCCCTTGGACAGCAAGGAGATCAAGCCTGTCAGTCCTAAAGGAAATCAACCCTGAATATTCACTGGAAGGACTGATGCTGAAGTTGAAACTCCAATACTTGGGCCACCTGATTCGAAGAGCTGACTCATAAGAAAAGACCCTGACGCTGGGAAAGATTGAAGGCAGCAGGAGAAGGGGACGACAGAGGATGAGATTGTTGGATGGCGTCACTGACTCAATGGACATGAGTTTGAGCAAGCTCTGGGAGTTGGTGATGGACAGGGAGGCCTGGCGTGCTGCAGCCCATGGGGTTGCAAAGAGTCGGACACGACTGAGCGACTGAACAGCAACAACATTGGTTTCTAGTGGAAGAGCTTGGCAGGCTACAGTCCATGGGGCTGAAAAGAGTCAGACACAACCAAGCAATATCTCAATGATAATAATATACCAAACACAGCTTGAATAATCAATCCTGCACAATTTTTTTCAAGAATCCTACATTCTAGTGGCAATTTGCACATACATAAAGACTTCCCAAGCTCAATCAATGTTTGTGTATCATAACAACATATTACTCCCTACATGTAAGTCTATAAATCAAGGGTTTTGTTAGAATTTCAAATGGCTGGGCCACTCAGTGCTTTTTAACACTATTTTGATGATTCTTTTTACTGGATAATATTCTAAAAACTAACACTTGAGTAAACGCAAAGTTATAAAGTATGCTAAAATATTAATTTGACTTATTTATGCAGTCTAGTTAGATATGTGAAAAAATGCAGGAGCCAATCAAAGTTGAAAACTAAAAATAGGCTATTGTCAGCCTCCTTAAGGAATTCACCGTATTTATTTTACCTACAACATACACAAAATAAACTTTCATACAACTTCTTTATCAAAGACAGTATTGCTTGGGGCATTATCATACCTCCTGAAGTTATATTTTACTTGAATTGTTGCTCTCAACGAGATTGTGAAAAACGAAAAATACGAGGAACGTTTTTCACAAAGTATGTGTGTGTGTGTTCTGTCATGTCTGACTCTTTGTGACCCCATGGACTGTAGCCCGCCAGGCTCCTCTGTCAGTGGGATTCTCCAGGCAAGAATACTGGAGTGGGCTGCCATTTCCTCCTCCGTGCTAATAAAGTAATGGGTAGCCATTCTGCACCAACTTTATTAAAACAAGAATCAATCGATAAACTACACTGCCCACTCTAAAGCAGGTGGAGGAAAATAGGATCATTTCAGGGAGTGCCAACACACGAGCCTGGAAGAGCAGGGGTTCTGTTCTGTTCATCTCTCCAGATTTTCTAGTCCCTCCTCTCTAGTCTCTGTACCCCAGAGTTTTATCCCCAACCCTCTTCTCACTGCACATAACCTCCCCGGAGAATCTCACTCACATTTTAACTTCAATCACCGAGTGCGTCACCCGAGTTCTTATCTTCATCTCAGGCTTCTTTCTACAGTTCCAGACCCACACATCCAAGTACTACTTATGGGACCTTATGGGACGTCCCAACTTAGATAACAGGCAATTTCAGGGTTAACGTTCAAAACTGAACTTGTCATCTACTCCACTTCTCACACTTCTGAGAAAGAAAAGCTTCTTTCACATTCCTGATTCAGCAACTGACAGAACAATGCCCGTCAGCAGGAAGCCATCCCCGGCTTCTCCTCCACCTCCACCTCCAGCACCTCCAAGGTGCCTGTCAGCAGGAAGTCATCCCCGGCTTCTCCCCCACCAGCACTTCCAGCACCTCCAGCACCTCCAGGGCTGCTGATTTCACCTTGCTCAGCTGCCCCTCCTCCTGATTCCCGACACCATCATCACCAGAGCCTTCATTATCTTATCATTTCTTCACAGAATTGCTGCAAAATCTCCAGTTTTGCTTTTCTGCCTCTATCTGTGGCTATCCATCAACGTGACGTCATTCTCAGGCTGCCAGTGATCTCTGTCAAATGCAAAACTGGTCATGTCACTGACTCAAGTGCTTTTTATTACCTTCAAGACAAAAGCCTCACTCCCGGGTTCTTTCTGACTTAGTCTATATTTGCCTCTCCAGCCTTCCAGTATGTTCTCTCTGCTCCAGTCACAATCCTATCCCCTGTACCTCTGCCCAATCTGTTCCTCTGCCTGAGAGGTTCTCCTGCCCTTACAGACAATCAATCCATTGAGTCATTTCCTAGTCCTGTCCCTCCTGGAGAAGAAATCCAGGTCCCAGGAAGTACTTAACACATTATAGGTGCCCACCGAATATTTGCTGTGTGTACACTGGAGTTAATGACAACCCCTTACATTTAATACATTCTTTGCAATATACAAGGAATTTTCATTCACATCTATAATCACATTTGACAACCACTGCAGGTTTTATCATCTTGAGTTATCAATGAGGAAATAATGGCCCCTGACTTTCCCAAGATGGAAGAGCAGGAATTAATGCAATCATCCCTGACTAAAGGCTTGTCCTCTATTATGAAAGTGAAAATGAAAGTGAAGTCTCTCAGTCGTGTCCGACTATTTGCAACCCCATGGACTGTAGCCTATCAGGCTTTTCTGTCCATGGGATTTCCCAGGCAAGAATACTGGAGTGGGTTGCCATTTCCTTCTCCAGACTTATCAGGTACACACTGAAAACCCACTATGAGTTGAAAGGAATACAGAAGCAGCCTAGGTCATGGACTTAGCTCTAAAATGTTTAATCTCATCAGAGGCACAAGACCCATACACAAAAAAAAACAAGAGAAAATTCTACAAAAGATAGTATAGTATATATATAAAATAGATAACCAATAGGGTCCTACCGTATACACAGTGAACTATATTCAATATCTTATAATATTGAAACGAATCTTTAAGGTAAAAGTATCTGAGAAGGAATATATAGATATATATGGCTAAATCACTGTATTAAACACCTGAAACTAACACGATATCGTAAATTCAGATCAGATCAGATCAGTCGCTCAGTCGTGTCCGACTCTTTGCGACCTCATGAACTGCAGCACGCCAGGCCTCCCTATCCATCACCAGTTAACTATACCTAAATTAAAAAAAATTCTAAGAAAAAAAAAAAGAAAGTATAGTGTAGTATTGGGCTAAGTGCCAAAGTGTGTAATGACCCTAGGAGGAACAGAAGTACACTCAGTGGGCACTCACCTATCCTGGGGGCTTCCTGGGCTCAGAGGGTAAAACACCCCTCTGCCAATGCATGAGATGCAGAAGACGCAGGTTTGACTCCTGGGTTGAGAAGTTCCCCTGGAGAAAGGAATGGCAAGCCGCTCCAGTGTTCTTGCCTGGAAAATCCCATAGGCAGAGGACCCTGGCGGGCTGCAGTCCAAGGGGTTGCAGGGTCGGACATGACTGAGTGACCGCAGGAACACACGCGCACCCACCCTGGAGAGGCTCTCCAGACCGGAGATGGGGGAGTGGGCGGCGTGGCTCCGTAGCCCAGTTACACCATGAGGGATTAAAGGGCTAACACAGAGGCATTTCTTAAGTCCAACAATTTGAGTGCAGACCATGACAGGCCTGGAGGACAGAAAGGCAACAGCAAATATGGAAATATAATTGTTTTCTACTTTTGACCAAATTCCTTCTGAGTTTTAGAAAGTAACAGAGGGAAGAGTTCCCTCACTATGGAAAAACAGAAATCCAGAAACAAAAATGAAAACTTCCTCTGACTTATGAGAGTAAGTTTATGAAACAGAAGTACATTCATCTGCTTTATTTTCTTTCTTTCCTTTTGAAATCATCCTACTTGAATTAAACCACGTTAACTTCCTAAGGGAATTACTTTTACTTTGAATTCTGATGTGGAGAAGAGATTTAAACAAGAAGAAGAAAGGCCACCTCTGTCTCTTAATTGCTACCTTGTTATTTCCTGGACAGTGCTTTGGCGGGCAACATGTAGCTGAGCATCAGCAAAGTAAACAATAATGTAATTATTCCCTCCAGTGAAGAGCTGGGAAACTTTTCCAAACATGACAGTGAAAACAAATAGAAAAAGTAATACAAAATCCCCAAAGGGACAACCAATACCTTTACCATTCATTTCAACCCGCTGCCGCTAGCAACGGACCTCAGGCCATCCCCCCCAGTAATAAAGCAGGCCCTTTATCTGGAGCAATTGCTCTAAAGCTCTTCTCAATCATTCAGGAGGCATTTGACAAGTATGTTGTTACTTGAGAAAAAGAAACTGAGTACCGACCCCTGCCTTGGACATTTTTGTACCCACCCCTTCCTCATTTTCACCCTCTTCTTTAGTATTGGTTCCATAGGCACACAATCCCCTACAACAAATGCTGTTTTTCAGTTGCTCAAGTCACCTATTACCTAAAATATGTCAATGCAAGATTGCCTCAATGTCAAGCTCATAGCTATCGATAAAATCATTCATCTATACTACAAAATATTTACCAATATCTTATTTACCAATACCTTATTTAATACCAGTACCAGTATCTCCATTTTATAAAGCAATTATCCTCTGGTAAAAAAAAAAAAAAGAAAAAAATCTGCATATAACTATTAAATTCTCTAGTCCTTGTTACATGAAGATCTACAATTTTGGTTCTTTCTTCTTTTTAAATACAAGTGCCTAATCCTTTACTATATGGGAAAATTTAACCCTACCTCCTCTTTCCTTTCTGTTAATAAAAGCCAAGCTTTAATCGTCATCTTGTCACTTTGACTATGACATTTTCAACGAACATCATGATGTTTGTTTCTCCAGTGAAAAGACCAATTCATAACTTTGCTAATGATGTGAAAACTAGAATTTGAAAAGCCTGTACTACAGGAGGTGATCTTAGAACCTTTCTATCTAAAAATCCATTCCCTGTCTCCAAGTAACAAGAACAGGTAGTCAAGGTACCTACCATGAAGTGTTTACCTTCCAACTTGAATTTATTACTTTAATATCGTAGCTCTTGAATTACAGGTTCTGTATATATCACACTGCTTGTCAATATCCACATAAACAAACCTTGTGGCTTTGACAATGAATCTGAAAAAGTCCCCATACAGTCTGAGAGGGGAGAGCCCAATTTGGTGGGATGTAATAAATGTCCCTTTCCATCACAGAATATCTTGCTTCTCAGGTTCAATTAACCTCTGAATGATTCTCTTTCTGAGAGGAAAGTAATTCTCCTTGATGTCCTTGTCATCTACAGGGTGGGAAAGAATGAGTAGTCACTAACGTGACCCCAAAACGCTCTCTTCTTTTCATTCCCCTCAAGTCCTGTCTAGGGCAGCAGTAGGAATTGATGGAGGGGCCAAAATCTTCAGACCGGAGCACTGCATGGATCATGCCATTTCCTCCCCCCTGCTCGTGCCTTCCCCTTCTTTTCTTCTCTCCTCTCCTTAGGGTTGCTCTTCTTGACCTACACAGCACTCTCCCCGTGGTCTGAATTTTTACAGCCTACCAGACAAAATGCTCCGTGATCCTCAACGCTTCCTGAAAGCACTACCTGCATCGATGTTTTCAAAATCACTCTTGGGAGAAAAAAAGACTATGGTGTGGGCTCTTGCTACAAAAAAAGATTACGGTGTGTTTCACTTGCCCTCCCAAGTTTTGGTGCAGAACGTGTGGGCTTGGTGCCCACAACCTGGAGCGAAAACCAGGAGGAACTCTAAAACAAACACACCCACACACATAGACACACACACTTGGTGATACAACCTAGAGCGAAAACCAGGAGCCCTGAAACAAATACACACACACACACAGTGCTACAACTTGGAGAGAAAACCAGGAGCCCCGAAATACACACACACATTTGGTGCTACAACTTGGAGCGAAAACCAGGAGCCCTGAAACAAACACATACACAAAACTCCGGAAAGATCCGACTGGGGCCCGCGGCCTGAAAGGTGACTCTTGGGATGACAGTGCAATGTGCGCAGCGGAGGCGCCTTCTCCCCGCTTTTCGGGACCCGGGCGACACGCTCGGCCCACTGCCGACCACTTGCTCCCATCTGCTAAGAAGCGCTGCCCGCCAAAGTGACACGAGTGGCCGAAGTTCGGCCCCGGGCCGACCGGGCGCACCCCCCCGACCCGTGGCCGACCCCAGCCTCGCTGCCCCGGGGCCCGCAGGGAGGGCCCGCGCGCCGGGACGCGGCTCGGCGAGGCTGGGGGGCGGCCCGGGGTCGGGGGGCGTCTCCTCCCGGGCGTTTCCCTAGTCGGGGCGGGGTGGTCCGGGGCCGACCCGGCGGGCCCGCAACAGGTGCGCCCGGGCCGCCCCACCCCGGCCTCCCGCCGCCGCGGCCCGGCCTTTACCTGCGGTCTGCGGACGGAGGCCCGGGTGCGGGCGCCCTTCCCCGCCGAGCTCGCCGGACGCGCGGACCGACGAACGGACGCCTGCGATCGGCGACGGAGGGCCCACGGGGCCCCACCCGAAGGCCCCGCCGGGGACGCGAGGAGCACCGCGGGGAGGGCACGACCGCCCGACCAGGCCGCCCCGGGGCAGCGCGTCTTCCGTCCGCGGGCCCCCTCCGCGCGCCGCGCTCGCTGCACCCCCTGGAGACGCGCGGGCCCTCGCGCTCGTTCGCGTTTCCTGGCGTCTTTTGGTCCCTCCCTCTCGCCGTCCTTCCTGCTCCTCCTCCTCCCCCCACCCCGCCCTCCGGGTTGTCAGGGCAACCTAAGCGACGCCGGCCCCCGGGAGGAGAGGCGTTAGAAGGGGCTTGCGGCGCCGGGGGCTCGGCCGGTAGGGGCCCGGGAGCAGCTTCCTCTATGGAGCTCCAGAGTAAGGGGGCCGGGGCCGGGGCCGGGGCGGGCCTCCCTCAGAACGGGTGTGGGCGCCCTGCGCGACGCTCCGCAGGCTTTTTAAAAACGCTTTTGACCTGGATATTCGATCTCCCTCTCGCGCTTTCTTCTCCGGGAGAGTCGAGAAAGGGGCTAAATCCCGCAGAGTGTGACCGTCGGGAGCCGGAAGGCTGCGTGAACTCGGGAATGTGGGCTGGAGGAGGCAGCGCCCCCAGGGTGTTGCTTCCTAAAATGACCCCCCAAGCAAATCCATTTCTTGTTACTATTGCTGTCATTATTATTGGAGCTTCCCTGGTGGCTCAGATGGTAAAGAATCCTCCGGCAATGAGACACAGATTCGATCCCTGGGTTGGGAAGATCCCCTGGAGGAGGCCATGGCAACCCACTCCAGTATTCTTGCCTGGAGAATTCCTTGGACAGAGGAGCCTGGCGGGAATACAGTCCACAGGGTCACAGAGTCAGACACGACTGAAGGGACTTGGCATGGTACAGTCGTCACTGTTTTGTTTGGTACCTTGATTCACTGACCATAAGTAGCCATTCAGCTTCTAAAATGTCAGTAATTGAACCTGCAGGGAGGCGAGCTAGCTCTTGTACTTATTAGAAGATATGGCATCTTCTTAACAGTAGTCGGAGATTTGAAGGAGAGAAAAATTTTGAGCTTTGTGCAGGAGTGTTTAATTCGTTGCTAGAGGTGAGGGCGATGGCACCCCACTCCAGTACTCTTGCCTGGAAAATCCCATGGACGGAGGAGCCTGGTAGGCTGCAGTCCATGGGGTCGCTAAGAGTCGGACACGACTGAGCGACTTCGCTTTCACTTTTCTCTTTCATGCATTGGAGAAGGAAATAGCAACCCACTCCAGTGTTCTTGCCTGGAGAATCCCAGGGACAGGGGAGCGTGCTGGCTGCCGTCTATGGGGTCACACAGAATCGGACACGACTGAAGTGACTTAGCATAGCATAGCATAGAGGTTCTCCGACTCATTGGGAAAGACTCTGATGCTGGGAGGGATTGGGGGCAGGAGGAGAAGGGGACGACAGAGGATGAGATGGCTGGATGGCATCACTGACTCGATGGACCTGAGTCTGAGTGAATGCCAGGAGTTGGTGATGGACAGGGAGGCCTGGCGTGCTGCGGTTCATGGGGTCGCAAAGAGTCAGACACGACTGAGCAACTGAACTGAACTGAACTGAACTGAGAAGTTCTCCGAGGTAGGCTTGGACACGCAAAAAGGAAAAAGAAAGTTACGATTTCTTTTTCTGTTTCCCAAGTTGATTGACAAAAGGTGAGCTGTCTGGAGTTATCAGATCTAACACAAGCTTTAACTTACTGTGTTTTTGATTGTTGTTCAGTGTGCTGTGCTTAGTCCTTCAGTCATGTCCAACCCTTGCGACCCCGTGGACTGTAGCCTACCAGGCTTCTCTGTCTATGGGATTCTCTAGGCAAGAGTACTGGAGTGGGTTGCCCTGCCCTCCTCCAGGGTATCTTTCCAACCCAGGGATACAACCCAGGTCTCCCACATTGCAGGAAGATTCTTTACCATCTGAGCCACCAGAGAAGCCCATTGATTATTGGTATATTATTACTACTGCTACTGCTACTGCTACTGCTAAGTTGCTTCAGTCGTGTCCGACTCTGTGCGACCCCATAGACGGAAGCTCACCAGGCTCCCCTGCCCCTGAGATTCTCCAGGCAAGAACACTGGAGTGGGTTGCCATTTCCTTCTCCAATGCATGAAAGTGAAAAGTCAAAGTGAAGTCGCTCAGTCGTGTCCGACTCTTAGCGACCCCACGGACTGGAACCTACCAGGCTCCTCCGTCCATGGGATTTTCCAGGCAAAAGTACTGGGGTGGGGTGCCATGGCCTTCCCCGACTACTGCTACTGCTGCTGCTGCTGCTGCTGCTAAGTCGCTTCAGTCGTGTCCGACTCTGTGCGACCCCATAGACGGCAGCCCACCAGGCTCCCCCGTCCCTGGGATTCTCCAGGCAAGAACACTGGAGTGGGTTGCCATTGCCTTGTCCAATGCATAAAAGTGAAAAGTGAAAGTGAAGTCGCTCAGTCGTGTCCGACTCTTAGCGACCCCATGGACTGCGGCCCACCAGGGTCCTCCGTCCACAGGATTTTCCAGGCAAGAGTACTGGGGTGGGGCACTACTGCTACTACTACTATTCAAACCTCTCTAGGGACACAGAGCTCCATCCTTTTTTCCCAAGCTGTTTTATTGCTCCTTTTGTTCTTAAAATAAGAACAGTGTTTCATGTGGAGACTAGAAAGACCTGGAACTTTTATAGGAGGATGCAGTGTGACTCTGAAAACCAAGTTGTCTTTTCTTGCACAATTTCAGAAATGAAAGTACTCAGACCATGTCCATTCTCTGGGGTATATGCTGATGTTGTTAAAGGTCGTTAGTTTCCAAGGAGATTTCTAAAGAGTTTTTCCTTTCTTTTAACTCCTTTCTGCTGAGCAGAAAGCTTGTAAATTGAGAATTATAGTTTGAGTGGATTTTATACACTGTTATATCACTCATGCTTGTAACTCTCTGAATTCTGTGTGTTGTCTAAACTGTTGAAAGAAATTTAACTTATAACAATGTTAGAATTTTTGTATCATTTCAAACTAATGCCAGGGTGTGTATGTTCTCTCTTTAGAGAAGAAATAAAGTGAAATGAAATATCTCTCTTAAAAATACCAACTTTTATTTCTTCAAATTTATGTTACTGTTTAATTGTGTAAACTAAAAATTTCAAGTATGGTATTGAATTTGGTATTTCCAATTTCAATACCAATACCAATTTCAAATTCCAATACCAATTTCCGTGGTATTTCCATGGTATTCTCTATGTTCTAAATACTCTCCTGGGGTAGAGGATTGAGCAGTGAATAAAACCCTGTTAGCTTTGGATATCCCCGGGAAACTGGGAGCAGACCCTTGCCCAAGAACTTCTGAAAACCTCCCTGGGGTCTGAGATTAGGGGAAAGGAAATGGACAGAAGGCTTCCGGCAGAATAACCCAAAAAAGAATGAGGGAAAGGGGTTCCAGACAGGTCCCTGAGACTAGAGAGAGCAGTGTGGGTTTAAGGTTTAGAGTTCAAAGATCAGTAGAGCTATAATTGAGAAGACTGAGGGGTGAAGAAGAGGAGGAAGAAAAGAGACAAGGCTGGAAAAGTGAGTAGGAACCAGATCCTGGAGACTTTGTAAAACTGTGAGAAATTTATTACCTCTATGAATGACACATCTGATTTATATCTGATCACAGATACATCTGATCACATTGGGTCTTAACATGGAAAATATTTGTTAAATAATCTTTTATGCCTGGGACACAACTGTAAATTTCTTTTTTATATACTCTCAAATGCTGTCACCAGTTTAATTTTAGATAATTCAAACAATGACCACTTACCTTAGAGAATTCTTTAGCAGCCTAATAGACATCATCTTGGGTGAATATTAATTTATTTGCTGTTAGTAAATATTTTAAAGGACAAGATTAGATGGTCTTTAAGGTCCTTTTTAACTTCAAGAAATGTACCCTACCAGATTCCACCTGAGACTCAAGTTACTATTTTATTCTCTCAAAGATATTGGAAAATACTATGGCTGTGATATTAACAAATACTACAATTGTACTGTTATCGGTATTATATTAACAATATAGTATGTTGTTATGCCAATATTATCTGGCATATTTTAAGCCTGGTGTGTACATGATACCATTTGTTATTGGGGGGTTTCAAGTAGCATTTTACTGGTGTAGCTCAATATAGCACCAGTAAATTGATTTAAAAGGAGGCACCTTCTTCATTGCCTTTAAGGATTAAACATGTATCTAAGGACAACACCAAAGAACTACTAGAAATAACCCCCAAGTTAGTCTTACTCATTCTGTTTCCACACACTTAGTTTTCTATTACTTTTAGGAGTGACCTTTATTAACTGAGTCATTAAAATCCCATAAACATAAGCACTTCAAATCCCACAGCTGGATCACACTCTGGCAATAAGCAGAGGGTGACTGGGGCTACCACTGTTTTGCAGAATGATAGTAAGTCAATGATCCAAGAAATGACTCCTAGGGGAAAGGGGCAAATTAAATCAGCTTACAACCCTGGGCTGTTCGGAATGGTTTTGGCTCTTGGCTTACATATTTTCATCTTTAATTATTTTCTTCCTAAACCAACAATGCTGTTGGAAAGATAACCCATGTATGAAATAACATGAAAAATGCACATCAAATTCCTATTTTTAAAAAATGATTTATTTTTGGCTGTGCTGGGTCTTCACAGGCTTTTGCCAGTGGCAGCTAGTGTGGGCTACTCTCCAGCTGCAGTCCAAGTGCTTCTCTTCGTGGTGGTTTCTCTTGTGGAGCACAGGCTCTGGGTGCGCCGGCTCAGTAGTTGTGGTGCATGGGCTTAGTTACCCTGTGGCATGTGGAATCTGCGCCGACCAGGGCTTGAACCTGTGCCCCCTGCATTGGAAGGTGGATTCTTATCCACTGTGCCACCAGTGAAAGTGAAAGTTGCTCAGTCGTGTCCGACTCTTTGCAACCCCATGAACTATGCAGTCCCTGGAATTCTCCAGGCCATAATACTGGAGTGAGTAGCCTTTCCCTTCTCCAGGGCATCTTTTCAACCCAGGGATTGAACCCAGGTCTCATGCCTTGCAGACGGATTCTTTACCAGCTGAGCCACAAGGGAAGCCCAAGAATACTGGAGTGGGGAGCCTGTCCGTCTCCAGTGGATCTTCCCGACCCGGGAATCGAACTGGGGTCTCCTGCATTGCAGGCAGATTCTTTACCAACTGAGCTCACCAGCAGGGAAGTCCCAAATTCCTCTTTTTTTCTTTTTCTTTTTAAGAGAAGATTTATGTTCAACAGTACTGTTTCTTCCCTAATATTTTACTAAGTGGCAATGCCAAGGAGTAGCTTTGCAGATCTTTAAACTTTCCTCTCATGATCTTCCCTAGCCCAACAAATCACCCTAAACAAGCACATATTCTGAATTTTAAAATGTGTATATTTATCAAGTGCAGCATCACGATACACCCTTAGCTCCCACTTACAACCGAATTGCCACCTGCCCTCTGAACTCTCCCTAAATAAAAAATGCTGGGCCTAGTTCAGGCCAGGCAGCAGTTTCTTGAGAGACACCTCCCTTTTCAAAGGAATCCTAAATGGGATTCTAGGTTCCTCCAATGACTAAGAGACTGAGACATAGCCTTAAAGGGTGAAGACCTATTTCTCCAAACCTGTTTTCCCACTGGTCTGCCCCATATATGAGTAGGATTTCACCATCTCCCCAACTGCTCCAGCTGGAAATCTGAGTGTCATCTGAGCTCTCTTTTTTATTCAGTATCCCTCTCACTCACCCCACCCACCAGCATGCCTGTTTATTCCACCTTACACACACCCTAACTCTGTGTCTTTCTCTCTGCAGTCATCACCCATACTCCAAACCACCATCTTGCCTAACCTGTGATGGGAGTCTCTGCTGATTTCTGCATTTCCTCTCCCCACCTGTGCTCACCTGGGGACCAGAGTAAGCTTTTCAAAATGCACAGGTCATGTCACTCCCCTGCGAAAAGCGCTCCCCGCCGCCCCACCAAGAGTTCTTATCCAGCTGCCCCTGCAACCCACCACGTATAGGATCTTGGGTACACTATGCTTCAGCCCAAAGGTCTCTTTGTCACTTCAACGTACCAAGCTCCTTCGGGACTCCGGGTCTTTGCACAGGCTCTTCCCGGGGTGGGGGATGCTCTCCCTCCTGCTCTGGTCCCACTTAGTGTCTTCTGGTCTCAGTTAAATGTCACTCCTTTGTGCTTCGTGTTCAGTCACTCAGTTGTGTCCAACTCTTTGCGACCCCATGGACTGTAGCCCGCCAGGGTCCTCTGCCATAGGATTTCCCAGGCAAGAATACTGGAGTGGGTGGCCATTTCCCTCTCCAGGGGATCTTCCCGACTCCTGTGTCTCCTGCATTGTAGGCAAGTTCTTCACCACTGAGCGGTCAGGGATGCCCCACGTCAGTCTTTATTGAGTGCTTTTCTCTGATTCTCCAAAGAGGGTCAGGCCACCTCCCTGTTACTCCTGCCTCTGCAATGATCAGAATCTAATTCTCTTGTTAATTTTCGCCATCTGTGTGCTCACCGGGCTGTAGGGTGGCTGAAGAGGGCCCAGACTACTATTCTGCTTCCAACACTTAACATGGAATAGCCCCGAACAAGCATTTATTGAATGGATGGCACTGCTGTTAACACCTGGGTGCCTTATTTAATTTTATTTCCTTAAGAGTGTTGTGATGCGCTTCAAAAGAAAGCCATTTTACTCTGTAACAGAAAGGGCTGTGCACCAGTGAGATTTGAATTGCCTCTTGTGTTGTATGCTTTGGGTAAAGTTCATTTAAATCAGGAGCTTGTAAATGTCAGGTGAATTACAAGTATAGCATTTCTTTTTCTTCACTAGTTTAAAAGGGGATCTTTTAAGTATATCATTCTATCCAGTAAAATTAAGGAAATAAGAAGGCAATCTTATTTGGGGGGACTGAAAGACTGCTAGTTCATAGGTTCAACAAAATCTTTGCACTGCCACGGAGTACTTGTTCATTAATGATCTGAGAGACTGCTGAGTATTTAAGAGCAATAAATTAGTGAAACCCAGGAGTGTTTTTTAAAAGTCTGTGTAACAATTTTTTTGTCAAGTAGTCTTAGTCTCTTACAGAGTGAAGCAAGTCAGAAAGAAAAACACTAATACAGTATATTAATGCATATACATGGAATTTAGAAAGATGGTAACGATGACCCTATATGCGAGACAGCAAAAGAGACACAGATGTAAAGAACAGTCTTTTGGACTCTGGAAAAAGGCGAGGGTGGGATGAAATGAGAGAATAGCATTGAAACATATATATTACCATATGTGAAATAGATCACCAGTCCAGGTCCGATGCATGAGACAGGGCACTCAGGACCAGTGCACTGGGATGACCCTGAGGGATGGGATGGGGAGGAAGGTGGGAGAGGGGTTCAGGACGGAGGACACATTACACCCATGGCTGATTCATGTCAAAGTATGGCAAAAACCACTACAGTATTGCAATTAGCCTGCGATTAAATAAATTAATTTTTTTAAAAAAGAATATTAATTCTATCAATTAGATTGCAATTCAAAAGTTACCAATGAGAAATAAAGGCTTATTTAAATCAAGTTTAAAACTTAAAAAAATTCAAAGCAACAGGTTTTAAATAGCTATAAAATCCCCGTCAAAATGCTGACATTCATTGCCACCCTGACCTCAGGGTGTTCAGCCCGGGCAGGGAGGGGCAGACAGACTGGATGGGCGCAGCTGTGTCTCAGCAGAAGCTCAGCACTATCCTCCAACCAAGTCTGTATCCGATAACTTGGATTCCACCCCGTCTTGCTGGGGAAAGAAAGCACTGTTACCACCTGCTTGGTCTGGGGAATCTGCGCAAACACGCCCAGGAAACTGAACTAAACCGACCGGTTTACTGGAGGGGCTTGTGCCTGAGCATCACCCAAGAGTGACCGGGATGAGTCATTGAGTACAGAAGGTGGTGCAAACTTGTTCACAAATAAACAATTCACACCAGTGTTCTGTGCATTTCCCTGCTCACCGGGCTGGGGCAGAACTAGAGATGCTTATCCTGGGACCCTGCCCAAGTCTGGGGACATTTCTGTCCTGAGCAGCAGAAAGAAAGGAGGAGACATCCCTTGCTTTTAAATTCCTTTAGCTGAAGCTCCAATACTTTGGCCTCCTGATGCGAAGAACTGACTCACTTGAAGAGACCCATAATGCTGGGAAAGATTGAGGGCAGGAGGAGAAGGGGATGACAAAGGATGAGATGGTTGGATGGCATCACCAACACAATGGACATGAGTTTGGGTAAACTCCGGGAGTTGGTGATGGACAGGGAGGCCTGGCGCGCTGCAGTCCATGGGGTGGCAAAGAGTCGGACACGACTGAGCACCTGAACTGAACTGAGCTGAGCTGTAGCCCGCCCCTTCCAGGCTGTCAGGGACGCCTTCCTGGCCTCACCTTCCTGGGAGAGCTCTCTCAATCTCACACTCTCCTGCCTCCTTGTTTCTGCCCGGAACCCACTCACTGCCCATCTGTGTATCTGCCCTTAAAAGCATCTCGTCAATGTTACCGTCTCTTAAAACACTGCGTCTCTGTTTACTCTCCTCCAACCCAAATCAGAGTTAATTTCTCCCTCGTAGGTACTGTCTGCATTTTATTACTACTTTATTATTCTAACGTGTTGTGATTGATATATATTTGTATGTTCGGCTCTCCCATTAGAAGTTAGCTTGAAATGGGGACTTCCCTGGTTGCCCAGTGGTTAAGAATCTGCCTTCCAATGCAGGAGACGTGGTTCAATCCTTGGTCAGGAAACTAAAATCCCAAATGCCTTGAAGCAACTAAGCTCTCACACTGCAGCTAGAGAAGTGCCCCCAATGAAGACCTAGCGCAGACAAAAAAAAAAAAAAAAAAGAAAGTTCACTTGAAATGGATTAAGGGCTAAAATGTAAGACCTGAAATTGTAAAGCTCCTACCAGAAAACAGGGAAAGAGCTCTTCAGCATCCATCTTGGCAATGGTTTTTTGGATATAATATTAAAAGCACAAGCAACAAAAGTGAAAAATCGACACGTGGGACAACATCAAAGGAATAATCTTCTATACAGCAGAGGAAACAATCATCAAAACGGAAAGGCAGCCTATAGAATGGGAGAGAAGATTCACAGACCATCTCTCGGTAAGGGACAGATCATCTCGAACATATTAGGGACTCATACAACTCAATAGCAGAACAACAATACATTTTAAAAATGGACAGGAGACCCACATAGACATTTTTTCCAAAGAAGATATATGCAAATGGTCAACAGATACGTGAAAAAGTGTTCAACATCACTGATCATCAGGGAAATGTGAATCAAAACCACCGTGAGATGCCACCTTATACCTGTCAGAACGGCTGTTATCAGAAAGATAGAGATAAGTGCAGGCAAGGATGTGGAGAAAAGGAACCCCGGTCCACTGCGATTATGCTCTTAATAACAGGTCAGCCCTATTCATTATGAGAGGGGGCCACACAAGTGCCTTAATAGCAGAGGGTGAGAATCATTGGCTATCTTGGAAGCTGGATATCACAGAAATTGTATCAGTTGTATTACTCTATTTAAAGGCTTTTTATATTTTATATTCATTTTCATATTTTTATATTTGTATTTTCTCTGGCTTCCCTGATAGCTCAGTTGGTAAAGAATCCACCTGGAATGCAGGAGTCCCTGGTTCAATTCCTGGGTTGGAAAGATCCCCTGGAGAAGGGATAGGCTAACCAGTCCAGTATTCTTAGGCTTCCCTTGTGGCCCAGCAGGTAAAGAATCCGCCTGCAAGGTGGGAGACCTGGTTTCAATCCCTGGGTTGGAAAGATCTGGAGAAGGGAAAGGCTATCCACTCCAGTATTCTCCAGTATTCTGGCCTGGAGAATACCAGAGACTGTATAGGCCACGGGGTCACAAGAGTTGGACACGACTGAGTGACTTCCACATTTTCTCCATACGCATTCGTTTTCTCTTTCATCTTTCTGCTTGTACTTTACTTCCACTATTTCAATTTACTGTTCTTTTTAAAAAGTTTTTTTTTGTGTGATAGATTCTTACATCATTGCTTTCAGCCTTCTTTTTAAAATAAATGCATTTAAGCCTATGAATTTCCCTCTGAGCCCAATTTTTAAAAAAATTGTTTTGTAATATACATACATATAAGAAAGCAGACAATGTTAAATCTTCAGGTTGATGAATTATCACAAAGTAAACACTCTTGTTACTAGCACCCAAATCAGGAAAGGGACTGCTGCTGCCGCTGCTGCTAAGTCGCTTCAGTCATGTCCGACTCTGTGCGACCCTGTCTGAGTCTCATAGTATTGCCATCTATTTTGAAGATCATATCTGATCATTTCAACACCTGAATCACTGGTAGCTTTGTTTCTCTTTTCTCTTGTTGCTCTTGATATTCAGTCATTTGGTCATGTATCTTGGAATTCCTGGTAATTTTTGATTGAATCCTTGACATTCTTTGTGAAAAATCATAGAGGTTTGGGTAGGCATTATCTATAGAGAACTTTATTTGCTTTTGGTTGGCATTTAGGTTACAAATAGATTACCTTGCCTCAGTTGAGGATACTCTGTTTTCAGTTGGCCCTTGTTTCTAGAATGTAGCCAGCCATTTCAGGGACATTAGCTGCAAATCTAGAGTTTTCACGAGTGTCCTTCCTTTTCAGCAGGTCTTATACTTCATTTCTTGATCCCTAGCACCATGATATTGCCAAAATCTCTGCTTATTCGTGCTCAGCAACTTCCACAAGGAGGAGTTGCTGGGCTCATTTCCCCGTGTCCCCTTTTCACTGAAATCTCAGCCCATTAAGCCTTGGATGTTTTGGCAGGCTCCAACTCCAGTGTTTTTGTGTGACTGTTGCAAGTTTTACTTTCTATTTGTCTTGCCCCAGCTGTGAATCAGCCACACGGACTGTAGGGGAATGTAGGGCCAGTTTTTATTTCTTTCCAAGTGACCAGGATCTGATCCAGGATTGTACACTGTTTAATTGTCAAGAGTCTTTTAGTCTTCTTTAATCTACAGAAGTCTCTTATATTATTTTTTTCTTTCATGACACAGTTTTGAAGTGGCCAGCTGTCTTTATGGAATGTCCCAGGCTAGATTTGTCTGATTGCTGCCTGAAGATGTGTTCAGCGAGGTATTTTCACAGTGGATGTAACCTTACACTGAGGCTGCGGATTCCAGCTCTGTATCCTATTTTGATACAATGTCACGGCTGCAGCGGAAAAGGAAGAGATTAATTTTCTGGAACGCAAGGGAAATTCGAGTTGAAGAATCTCTGTTGAGAAGAGAAAAACTGGTTTCTCTGGGCTGTCAAGACTGTGCTACAAGAGCCGGTCAATTGGCAGTGCTAAGCCACCCCTTGGTGCTTCCTACCATTGTAGGTGTGGGGCGGCAGGGCGGCAGGCAGCTGGGAAGGAAAGGCGTGCCCTTCTTTTCTAAGGAATCTACTCCGAGCAGAGGCGAGCCTGACATGCGTGAAATAGTTTTCCAGTGGAATAAGACAGTGTGTCTCAGCTTAGGGCCAGGGCCCAGATTTGGGCATGGCCAAGAATGAGTGAATCAGTGGCTTGTAACTGGGCCAAACCCTGCTCTTGGTGTCTTTATTTGTACCGCTTCCCAGTATCCACTTATGACTCTAATTAGACCTGTGTCTTTGCAGCCTTCCATACGCACTGCCCCTGGAGAAGGGAAAGGCTACCCACTCTAGTATTCTGGCCTGGAAAATTCCTTGGACTGGATAGTCCTTGGGGTCGTAAAAAGTTGGACACAACTGGGCGACTTTCACAAACACGCACTGCAGTCATTCATGCTTTTATTCCTTCACCCAGTGCCCTGCCCTCCTCTGCTGTCTACTCTGCACTGGTGGGCGGCCCCCAAGATGCCCCCCAGGCCCCCTCCTGCCCCCAACATCCTCTCCCTGGTCCCCTGCCCTGTTGTGCCAGATTGCCTTGCGTGGCTGGTGGCACGGGGCACAGTCCCTCCCTCAATTAGGTTGTAGATGACCAGAAGGTCTGCCTTGGGCCGATCTTCAGCCTCTTTCACCCTCTCTTTCTTTCTCTCTTTTCCCAACGTTGCCAAGACATGAACCCACTCAAGTGTCCCTCTGACCGGGAACCAGCGAGGACTGACTCCTGCCAACAACTCAGGGTGCTCACTCATAGCCAGATTCTCCAGGCTCAACCGAGCCTTGAAATGCAGACAGTCTTGGCTGGCAAATTGACAGCCACTTCACGGGAGACTCCGAGCCCTGTCTGCCCAGCCAAGCCATCCCCACACTCCTGACCCTCCAAAACTGCAAGATAATAGATTCTTGTTGTTTTAAGCCACAAAGTTTGGGGGTAATTAGTTATGCAGCCTTGGAATATCAGACACCGTCTTGTGTCTGTTGCTGTATCCCTGGCCTTCCTGACTCCAGGCAGCACTGATCTCATCCAGCCAGAACTCCTTTTGCACTTTGCCTCCTTTTCACTCTTTCTAGAATTTCTTATTGTACTTTTGAGATAAGTACTACAGTCTGTTGCTATTGTTTAGTCACTAAGTTGAGTCTAGCTCTTTGCAACCCCAGGGACTGTAGCCCTCCAGGCTCTTCTGTCCATGGGATTTCCTAGACAAAAATACTTGAGTGGGTTGCCATTCCCTTCTCCAGGAGATCTTCCCGACCCAGGGATTAAACTCGTGTCTTCTGCACTGGCAGGCGGATTCTTTACCACTGAGCCACCAGGAAAGCCCATGTAACATAGTTACAAGTTTCAAAAATCCAAAGTTACCAAAGGGTACATAGTGAAAGTGACCTCTTCCTGTGACACTGTCCTCCAGTTCCCACCCTGCAGGCAACCACCTTGTTAATTTTTGATGTATCATTCCAGAGATAGTTTAAACATTGTGTATATATGTCTATACAGGTAATTTATATAAACTACATTCTTTTTCTCTATTCTATACTTTTTTTTTTGGTCACCTGTTTTGGAGAGCTTTCTGTTCAGTCCATCATGAGCTTTTTCACTTTTTTTTTTAAACAACTCTGCAGTATCTACAGAATGAATTTATCTAATTTATTTAACCAGTCTACTGCTGCTGATCATTCAGTTTGGTTGCAGTCTTTGCTACCATGATAGGCTGAACAAAAGATGTCTATTTCCTAACCCCCCAAACCTGTGACTGTGTTACCTCCCGTGGCAGAAGGGACTTGGCTGGTGTATTGAGTTAAGGATGGTGAAATGGGGAGAGTGGTTGTATTATTCAGGTGGGCCCAAAGTAATCAACCACAAGCGTCTTCATAAGAGGGAAGGAGGCGAGTCGAACACCGGAAGCAGGTGTGAGGGTGGAAGGGGCGGCTGGAGCGATGCGAGGTCAGGCATCGTGGAATGTGGGAAACTTCTAGAAGCTGGAGAAGTCTTGGGAACGGACTTTCCCCTAGAGCCTCGGAAAGAGCAGGCCTTCAGTTTCAGTTTTCGCTGGATAAGACATACTGGACTTCCGTCCTCCAGAGCTATAAAAGAGTTCATGTGTCTTGTTTTAAGCTACTTTGTTTGTGGCTTAAACCTCAAGGCTCAAAGTGGTTACAGCAGCAGGAGGAAACCTGTAGAGCTATTCTTACCACCACCGTAGACAAAGTTGCGCTAAATAACATCCTGACATTTTGCATTTGTGCTGGTATATTTGTAGAATAAATGTCTAGGTGTGGGACTGCTAGAGTCAAAGGCAGTGAGAGTTTGATCATTGCTAACATCCTCCATGGCACCCCACCCCAGTACTCTTGCCTGGAAAATCCCGTGGACGGAGGAGCCTGGTGGGCTGCAGTCCATGGGGTCGCTGAGGGTCGGACACGACTGAGCGACCTCACTTTCACTTTTCACTTTCATGCATTGGAGAAGGAAATGGCAACTCACTCCAGTGTTCTTGCCTGGAGAATCCCAGGGACGGTGGAGCCTGGTGGGCTGCCATCTATGGGGTCGCACAGAGTCGGACATGACTGAAGCGACTTAGCAGCAGCAGCAACATCCTCCACAGGGCTTACACTAACTTCCTTTCTAACAGCAATATACATCTCCCTCTCTCCATAACCTCCCCAGCATGTGCATTTTCAGACTTCTGGACTTTTACCATTCTGCGAGTGATAAATCCTAATTTCCTAGTGTGACTGAAAGTTGGGGCTGGCTGCTCACTGCTCAAAAGCCAATACAGAGGCCAAGTTTATTGGTGGAAAGTTTGCTTTATTTTGGAGGCCGGCAATGGGGGTTGAGGGGGTGGCAGACACCTGTCCAAGGGGTGACTGCCCCAAGTCCCCACCCCTGGCAGTCGGGGACAAGAGCTTTTTTAGACAGAGGGAGGGGCTACATGCAGACACAGCAGTCAGCTCTGTCATCTTGCAATTGGTCATCAGTGGGCTGAGCAGCGTCAACTTGTTTTCAGTTCACTTCAGTTCAGTCGCTTAGTCGTGTCCGACTCTTTGCAACCCCATGAACCGCAGCATGCCAGGCCTCCCTGTCCATCACCAACTCCCGGAGTCCACCCAAATCCATGTCCATTGTGTCAGTGATGCCATCCAACCATCTCAGCCTCTGTCGTCCCCTTCTCCTCCTGCCCTCAATCTTTCCCAGCATCAGGGTCTTTTCAAATGAGTCAGCTCTTCACATCAGGTGGCCAAAATACTGGAGTTTCAGCTTTAGCATCATTCCTTCCAAAGAAATCCCAGGGCTGATCTCCTTCAGAATGGACTGGTTGGATCTCCTTACAGTCCAAGGGACTCTCAAGAGTCTTCTCCAACACCACAGTTCAAAAGCATCAATTCTTTGGGGCTCAGCTTTCTTTATAGTCCAACTCTCACATCCATGAGTTGACTACTGTAAAAACCGTAGCCTTGACTAGATGGACCTTTTTTGGCAAAGTAATGTCTCTGCTTTTTAATATGCTGTCTAGGTTGATCATAACTTTCCTTTCAAGGAGTGAGCATCTTTTAATTTCATGGCTGCAGTCACCATCCGAAGTGATTTGGTTCGTTTTAGGTACAGTTAATCTTCAGTTCCAAAGTCGGTTTGTTTCCGTTTCTTGAGGCCCATTCTTGGAATCGTGGCGGCCTATGTCGTGGCTAGAGTCTGGTCATCGTGTAGTTAACCTCTCCACCTGGTGGGGGTTCCAGTGTCTACAAGAGAGCTCACAGGATATGGCTCAGAATATTATCTACAGCCTTTGAGGAAGAGCTAAAGGTCCTTGGCTTTGCTTCATGATACATTGTTAGCATTATTTGGTCTTTGACTGTTCTCCTTTGTTTCTGCATGTTCTCACTTCTCTGATTAAACTTGTTCTTCGGATAAAGTTTTGCCACAGAGCAAAGGCAGGCAGAGGACCTGGGGGAAGGGCCATAGGGTCCTGCTTTGTTTCCCCAGAACGACCTGATTATTAACTTGTCCTCATCTGCACCGCATGTTTAGAGCGTGACCTTCAGGGCTAGGATTCGGTGTTTATTTCTGCCTTATCTTCCACCGTTTGCCTTTGTGCCCCTCCCACTACCTGACATCAAATGGGTTCTCCCCGGAGAAATGAGACAAGGAAATACCCAGAGGCAGGGATAAGAAAGGTGACACAGAGTCCATCTTATCTATCTCTCTATCCCTCCAGTTCCGTTTGAACACGAAAATGTCTATTTTGGACTCACATATCCTAATCGCAGTCCTTGACGAGTGAAGAGTTAAGGAACAGTTGCCTGGCAACGAGGGATCATTCTTGCTGTTGGGTGGGCGTGGGCAGGGTCAGCAAACACAGCTAGTGTTTGGCCCCACCTCCGACCCCAGACTTTCCCCTGGAGGTCAACACAATCCAGGCTCCTCGCCAATCCTTGGATACTGTTTGCTCACGAAATAAAACCTGCTTGTTGTGCCCAGTTCAAGGACTAGCAGCTGCATCAGGAGCTGTAACTCAAGTTGCAGTTTTCCTGTGAAGGAAACAAATGGAAACGTCCACCACCTTCCTCCTGTCTCCTTATCTTGGGGTTGAGCTACACCCCCATTCCTCACATTTTCCCCTTCGTTTGTATGGTTGACATCTTTTAAAAAATATTCTTTTCCAAGTTTCCAGCATCCTTATTTCCTATTTTTGAGATCTTGAAACTTCAGGGACAGGAAAAGCTATCATTGTCTCAAAAACACTGGAGACTGAAGTTTGTTGCTTTTGTTTATAATGTAGACTGTTGGTCTGACATTTTAAAAATTTTTAAATTTTGAGAAATCTCCTGGTTAATAACTTGAACTCAGCTGATTTTTAAAAAAATCTGTTTAATGTGTAGTGTTTAGCTTCACTGTGAACCAGTGTTAGACTATGGGTTTAGGATTTTCAAAACTTCCAAGGAACAACAAAACTTAATGAAACAAATGTAATAAATCATGGATGTACAAAGGAGGCCAATGACCATTTTTTCCCCCTGCTGTTTCTTGAAGAGGAAAAAGGATGCAAAACAGTGAAGCCTTTTAAGAGAAACATGTACCTTCTGCCTCTTTGTATTCTGAAGCAGTAATGACAAAAGGAAAAAGGATGCAAAACAGTGAAGCCTTTTAAGAGAAACATGTACCTTCTGCCTCTTTGTATTCTGAAGCAGTAATGACAAAAATACCCAACAAATGATTTTAAAGGTAGAATGGTGATTCTGTTTTCTTTCTGATCTTTGTTGGCGCTCACTCTGCATGGTATCTAAACTCGAGTCCTTTAGCGTCTACCAGAAGGAAGGCATGCTAGTAAACCGACTCGGTCCAGAGGCCTGGCTTTCCAGGTGCTTCCAACTGTAACTTGATGACAGATAACTTAAGCGAGAGTCAGGCCAGTTTGCCACACCGCTGTCTACCAAGACTTCCTCATGAGTCATCGCCATCACTGCCCCCAAGCGGTCTTACTTCTGAGTTTACTTTGTCCTTGTGTAGTCACTCAGTCATGTCCAACTCTTTTGTGACTGCATGGACTGTAGCCTGCCAGGCTCCTTTGTCCATGAGTTAATTTTAGATGAAAACAGATTGTGGTCATGCCAGCAGCTCACTGAGGCAAGGTAGCATGGCTGGGCCCGGGAGTCAGTCAAGCCTGGGTCACTGTTCACTAGCTCCGGGATGTCTCCCGTTTCTCGTGGCTCCGGGAGATAGTGAGCCTGAGCGTGCAAGGTTCCTGGGAAGGTTAAGTGAGACAGTGCGTGAACCGTGTCCACCCCGTGGGCCTGGCTTGTTAATGACCATGCGGGTCACACACGAACACTCGACATAAACTGTGAAACGACCTCCAAGAAAACGAATGACGTCAGCCCAGACTGATCAGCCGCGTGGAAGGCTGTCTAAGAACCGCTGAGAGAGGGAGTTCATGTTCTGTCACTTACGTAACCATCAGAGTGATCACTTATGGACTCACTAATGTCCCATGACAGGATGGGACACTTCTGTTTTTCCCTGAGGAAAGCGACTTCCTATGGACAGTTCCCCACTCCCAAAAGACTATGTAACAGTCTTCATTTTTGAGATGTCACATTCTAAATTTGCATTACTTTTTCCTCTTTCTCTAAACCACCTTTAGGCATCACATTTGATATTTCGGAAAAGATCGGAGTAGTCCCTTTATGGGGTAGGTTCCACTAGACGTGCAGCTAGACCGCAGGCCCGGTGAGGTCAGGAGCCAGCCCCGCCTGTGCGCGCGTGTCGTCTGTGGGCTCACAGCGAGGACAGCCGGTGGGCACTCGAGTATTGACTGAATAAGAAAACGGAAGGCGTGGAAATGTAGGCAGCACTGAAACCCAAAGACAGAAACGTTATAGAGAAATGAGTGAGGAAAGGCTGACGGAAGGCATGTATCCCAACCATTTTCACCATATATTCTCCCCTAAGGAGAAAAACTAAATTCTCCCTAACAAGAGAAATTAAATACTAAGAAACAGGATATTTGTCCTGTATGGTTGAGTTTTGACAGACCACAAGCATGGTAATATCTAAGACCTTCCTTCTCCCTGATAACGTACTGTTGTGTGTTAAAGGGCTTCCCTGATAGCTCAGTTAGTAAAGAATCCATCTGCAATGCAGGAGACCCTGGTTCGATTCCTGGGTCAGGAAGAGCCCCTGGAGAAGGGAAAGGCTACTCACTCCAGTACTCTTGGGCTTCCCTGGTGGCTCAGCTGGTAAAGAATGTGCTTGAAATGCAGGAGACCTGGGTTCAATCCCTGTGTTGGGAAGATCCTCCGGAGAAGGGAGAGGCAACCTGCTCCAGAATTCTGGCCTGGAGAATGGGGGGTCGCAAAGAGTCGGACACGACTGAGTGACTTTCACTTTCCTTCTCCCTCCTCCTGGCCAAGAGCACATTTGGGAGGACAGGTGGAAAGTGCATGACTGAGGCCTGGGGCTCCAAGGCCACATCTACCTCCTGAGCAGTTGATTCACTGCAGAAAGGTGGGGAGGTGGCTGTGTGATAAGTGTGGTCTGTGAGCTCCTGGGTCAGGCTGGGCGTGGAGGTGTAGGTAGCAGGAGTGTACCTGGCAATGACTTTCCTCCACGCAGAAGGAAGTTTGCTGAGAGGGAGCCAGGAAGTCAGGGAGCAGGTGGAAAACCCCTGGAACTGAATGACCAAGCCTGGCAGAGCCAGTCACCCCAGGCCGGGAGATCAGAGAGTGATGAGTGTTAACCCACTGCGACTTTAACTTCAGTGTATCCTTGAAGGAGGTCCAGTTAAAATTCGGTGCTTCCGATAAGGGATCCAACTTTCTGCTTTTCTAACAAAACCATCCCAGGTGATGCCTTCTACAAGCCTCATTTGACTAGTATGAAATTAGCACATCTGTGGAGAAGGCGATGGCGACCCACTCCAGTACTCTTGCCTGGAAAATCCCACGGATGGAGGAGCCTGGTGGGCTGCAGTCCATGGGGTCGCTAAGAGTCAGACACGACTGAGCGACTTCACTTTCCCTTTTCACTTCACTTTCATGCGTTGGAGGAGGAAATGGAAACCCACTCCAATGTTCTTGCCTGGAGAATCCCAGGGATGAGGGAGCCTGGTGGGCTGCCGTCTAAGGGGTCTCACAGAGTCGGCCACAACTGAAGTGACTTAGCAGAAGCAGCAGCAGCAGCAGCACATCTGTGGATGCTACTCATATTTAAGAGTAATTTTGTAAACAAACATAAAATTATGACTCTCAGATATAGCAAATACATGTTAAACATTTACTGATGAAATAACCACTAAGACATTACCACCAGTTCCCAGGCGGATCCAAAGGACAGACACATGTGTAGATCACGAATACTGAAATAAACTTAAATGAGGCCAAAGTGGCTTTTCCCTGTGGAGGGAGGACTGTACTTCCATGGAAGAAGTCATCTGCATATCCGGGGACCAGAATCATTTGCACAGTCATCACTTCTTTTCAGCTTAGCCCATAAAATAGGTGAAGGGCAGTGCCAGCAAAGAGTCGGACACGACTGAGCAACTGAACTGAACGCAACACTAAGTTGGAAAACCTGAAAGGGTGGAGTGATCTGAACAATGTGTAGTTTTCCCACTGAAGCACAGATTCCACGCCCCCCATAATTTGTATTTGAGTGGCATTTTCAAAATTTGGACTGCTCTATGTATCAAGTTGACAACTTGTATTCAACTGTTTGTGATTAGCAATTTCTTTTCTTTTTTTCCCCCTCATAATATAATTATTTTGCTCCTCTGGGAATGTGAAGGAGTAGAGAGAGCCCTTAAATAGGATTTCCATCAAGAGGAAGTAGGAGCTATCAGCTTTCCCCAAAGATAGGCTCAGGAAGAAGATACTGTTAAAAGAGGACCTTTGTGAGCCCGGGACAAACTGTTCTGATGGCTCAATCTGGATTTTTGGTATACAAAAAGAAAATCTGTGGATAAAACACTTGCCATTTACATTACTTATAAGAGCTAAAAGATGGAAGCAACCTAAGTGTCTGTTGACAGATGAGCAGATAAAATGCTATTTAGCTTTTTAAAGGCAAGGAATACTGACATGTGCTACAACTTTTTGTATTTTTAAAAATGTTTTTATTGAATGGTTGATCTACAATGTCATGTTAATCTCTGCCATACAGTGAAGTAACTCAGTTGTACATATCAGATCAGATCAGATCAGATCAGTCGCTCAGTCGTGTTCGACTCTTTGCGACCCCATGAACTGCAACACGCTAGGCCTCCCTGTCCATCACCAGCTCCCGGAGGTCACTCAGACTCGCATCCATTGAGTCAGTGATGCCATCCAGCCATCTCATCCTCTGTCGTCCCCTTCTCCTCCTGCCCTCAATCCCTCCCAGCATCAGAGTCTTCTCCAATGAGTCAACTCTTCACATGAGGTGGCCAAAATACTGGAGTTTCAGCTTTAGCATCATTCCTTCCAAGAAATTCCAGGGCTGATCTCCTTCAGAATGGACTGGTTGGATCTTCTTGCAGTCCAAGGGACTCTGAAGAGTCTTCTCCAACACCACAGTTCAAAAGCATCAATTCTTCGGCGCTCAGCCTTCTTCACAGTCCAGCTCTCACATCCATATATGACCACAGGAAAGACCATAGCCTTGACTAGGCGAACCTTTGTTGGTTATGTTGTTTCCCATTATAGTTTATCACAGGGTGTTGGTATTCCCTATACTATGCAGTGGGACATTGGTGTTCATCCAGATGCATGTTACAACTTGGCAACAATGTAAGTGAAGTAAGCCAGTCCCAAAAGGACAAGTACTGTAGGATTCCAGTGCCTAAAGACAAAAGATAAGACTGCTGGGTAGTGGGTCTGACCTGTATTTAAGAGAAAGCAACCCATGCACTGTATGGAGAATCCCAGGGACTGGGGAGCCTGGTAGGCTGCCCTCTATGGGGTCGCACAGAGTTGGACACGACTGAAGCGATTTAGCAGCAGCAGCAGCAACCCATGCACTGGAGGGCACAGTGCAGGGGCAGGCCTCGACCCCAGGGTGTCTGGGCAAGAGTGAGGCTTGCAGGGTTGGAAAAGGTAACGGAGACACGCCATGGTTGGCTAGGGGTACATATCGGACCTTATTTAGAAACATCAGGGAGTGAAGAAATCAGGTGCAGATCCCAGAGCTGGATTGGCTGGCTGGATGCACCATTTCTGGGGAAGCGGAGCATTTATAGGAACAGGGAAGTTTGTTTTGCTGGTGTGGAACCCTGGCAGGAGTGGCTGCGTGTGGGGCCTAGAAATTGCTGTCCTCACCTCTCACCTGGAGTGGTCAAGAGACAAGATAGAGTATTGGGGCCCGCAGCTCGGGCAGGGGTAACGGGCAGTTTGACAGATGGGTGCAGGGTTTTAGTTTACGATGACCACGTTCTGGAGAGGGGGCAGTGCTCATGGCTGTACCATGGTGTGAATGTCCTTAGTGCGACTCAGCTGTCCACAGAAAAGTGGTTTAAGTGGTAAACTTTGTCACGTTTTTTTTTCTACCAGAATAAAATGATTTTGAAACACTTGCCATTTAAACACCTACTGTGTGACCTAACAGTCGCACTCCTGGGCATATACCCAGAGAAAACTATAATTCACAACGACACATGCAGCCCGATGTTCATTGCATTTATTATAGCCAGAACATGGGCACAACATAATTATCCATCAGCAGAGGAGTGGATAAAGATGTGGTACATATAGCCAGTGGAATATTAATCATAGAAAGGAACGAGATTGTATCATTTGTAGACATGGATGGACTTAGAGATTGTCATACAGAGTGAAGTAAGTCAAAAAGAGAAAGTCAGAAAGAGAAAAGCAAATGTCATATGTTAACACACATATGGAATCTAGAAAAATGGTACAGTTCAGTTCAGTCGCTCAGTCGTGTCCGACTCTCTGCAATCCCATGGACTGCAGCACGCCGGGCTTCCCTGTCCTTCACCAACTGCCACAGCTTGCTCAAACTCATGTCCATTGCGTTGGTGATGCCACCTAGCCATCCCACCCTCTGTCATCCCCTTCTCTTCCAGCCTTCGATCTTTCCCAGCATCATGGTCTTTTCCAATGAGTCAGCTCTTCAAGTCAGGTGACCAAAGTATTGGAGTTTCAGCTTTAGCATCAGTCCTTCCAATGAATATTCAGGGTTGATTTCCTTTAGGACTGACTGATTTGATCTCCTTGCAGTCCAAGCACCACAGTTCTAAAGCTAACTTCTTGACCTAGGGAATTATTTAGTATCAAATAGAAACAAATGCTTGAAAACCCTGGAGGTGAGACTGCTCCTTTGTTTCTCCTGGGACTGACCTGGGAGACCTTGGCGGAGTTGGGGAGGGGGGAATGGGGTCGGGGGTGGATCAGGCCTTGCCTTGTGATTCATATGAACCAGTTAAGATGAACTAGGCCCTCAAGCTGTGGACTTGTGAACCATGATATCTAGAGAGGTCAATTCTCTGTGAGATACAAGGGATTTGAAGCTGGTCAAAGGTATGCAAACTCAGCTGACTCTCGCTGACCTTAGCTGTTGGAGGTTCAGTTTTTTTGGCTGGGGTTCTGCTGGGCCCTTTTTTCTCCTGCTGTGACCCTGGGTCCACATTCTTCCCATTGCCTCTGAAGCCTCCTTAGTCTCCGTGGGCGATGAAATTCTCGGAGGTTGGCCATAAACCTCCAAGTGAGCTCTCTCACTGAATTTAATTATATTCCGATCTCTTCTTTCTGACCTGACTTTTTAACCAACCCCAAAGCTGTGTGATTTTGCTTTTGAAATTTTATGATTTCTCTTGGGGCCTCTCATTCTTGATTCTTCACTTCACCACCCAGTAAGTGTGTGACTTTGTTTTTTTCTGCCTATACTACTTTGGGGATTTTTGTTAAGTATTGTGACTTTTCACAACGAGAAGAACATAGACTTTGCTGATTCGAGCTTTCCTGATGGCTCCATGGGTAAAGAATCTGCCTGCAGTACAGGAGACACAGGAGATGCAAGTTGGATCCCTGGGTAGGGAAGATTCCCCTGGAGGAGGACAATGGCAACCCCCTCCAACACTCCTGCTAGAAAAACCCCATGGACAGAATAGCCTGGTGGGCTGCAATCCGAAGGGCGGCAAAGAGTCAGACACGCCTGAGCGACTAAGCACAGCACAATCAGTGTTCGTTCCTTTCAGTTCAGATGACACTGAGGCCATGCCAATGACACCAGGCAAGAATATGGACTTAGGAGGTACTACTGCCCCTTGCACTGTCTGTGACTGGGCTTTTAAACATTTTATCATATTTGACCTCATTTGTTTTTCTCAGTGCTTAAGAGCATTGCCAAACATAAAATGGAATTTCAGACTAAAGTGAAGAAACATGATACAGAATACATTTGGCTTATACATTTTGCTTTTTATTTTTCTGGATTTAAGATAAAGACCAAACCTTAATCTCTGGTTTGAGTCTTGCAGCACTATGATGGCTCGTTTAGCTCAGCTTTAGATGTGACACTATTTCCTTACAGCCATCTTTATAAGGTGTCCAAGCGAATCGATACTGTTGATCACAATTCATTGATTTATTAAGCAGAAAACTTAAGGAACTTTTTTTTTTTTCTGAAAACATTCTTTAAAAAATTTTTCTAATAAATAGATTTTCTGTCTCTCGGAGTAGCCCTAGTAATAAGTGCAAACACCGGAATGATCGTTGTTTTGGCAGAAGGCCATGGAAACGTTGCTGTTGCTCTATGTGGTTTATGGGAGGGGTTGACAAACATCGTTAGAGCAATGATCATAAATAGAGACTGTGTCAGAGTCTGGGCTCAGCCGCTGTGGTTGCTGTTGACCCAGAGCAAGCACCGGGAAACTTACACGCCAGCAGCGGGGCGCAGAATTTATAGCAATGGTTTTGCAGCTTGCTTGCCAGAACTCAAATCTGTCAGTAGACCAATACTTTGTGTTAGGTGAGGCTCCTTGGTTAGGGTCTCTTTTTTGAAAAAGAGGCTTAGTACGGGTTTATATATGTTTATAAAGCAAATTTGGGGGAATACTTACACCTACTATCCTTTTGTGGAGACACATGCTGACTTTGCTGGCCACCTAATTATTTCCTTCATTAATCTGAAAACATTTGTGTCTATCTTACTTCCTCTCCCTTGAACTTGGCTGCTCTTGCCTTTTGCACTTACATAGAAATTTTAATGAGACCTGGGATATCCATTGGGATTAAATCAATAGGTCATTCTGGTGAGAACTTTATAGTACTGAATCTTCCAATCCATGAATTTATCGCACCATTTATTATGTCTTTCCATTCTAAAATAATGTGATTCTTTTCTTTGAAGGGCAATACATCTTGTAGATTAATGGCTAAGTTCATTGCATTTTTGATGCTTTGTAAATAATTAAAATTTAATTCTGAATTGTTAGGTGTCTGACTAGCTAACTTGCTGTATTTACCTATAGATTTTTTTTTGGTGTATCAGTGTACATAATCACCTTATGTATAAATGGATTTTTTCCCTTGATCAGCAGTTCTTTTGCTTTTTATTTTCATTATCACACTGGCTAGGACCCACAGTAAAATGTTGACCAGCAGTGCTGACAGTGGTCATTTTTGTCTTCCCAATTTCAGAGAATGCTTTGTGTTTCATATCAAGAATGGTATCTATTGTTGTAATAGACCTCCTTTATCAGAATAAGGAACTTCCTTTCTATTTCTAACTTGCTTACTATTTTTAGAATCATGGAATGTGTTTTGAATTTTAACAAGTACTTTTTATGCATCCGAGATGATTGTATTCCTTTTTCTTTAATCGCCAGATGCGTTGATTATCTTAATTGTTTTTCCATGTTAAAATCAATCAAGCATTCTAGTATAAACAAATTTGGATTACACTTCTTACATTATCCTCTTTATATATTGTTGGCTTTAGTTTACAAAGACATCTTTAAACTTTGTTTTCAAATTTACATACGCTATGTGTTATCTTTTCTGATGTGTAGTTCTCTGAAGTTGCTCTGTGTGAACGGAAGTTTTCATTTCACGTGGCTAAGCACCCAGGAGGAGGGTTTCTGGATCACATTGTCAGTACACATTTGACTCTGTGAGGCACTCCCGAATCATTTCTGAAGTGGCCGTACCATTTCAGTTTTTTTAACGATACAGGCGTATTCATGTAACTTATTCTTGAGTTTGGTAGCACTTCATCTGACCCCTCTGCAGTTTTCAGCTGGGGCTCTTTAGCAGATAGGTTAGCAAAAGAAAAACAGTGTATTCACTTGCACAGTGTACCTCTCACAGGAGAAACTTCAGTGAGAAGTAACTCTTCAGTGGTGGCTTTGAGTTCTGGCTTCTATAGCATCTTCAACAGAGAGCAGCACCTTTGTAGAGAAAGAACAGGGGAAAAGGAGTGCAGTTTTCATCTTTTAAGGGTGGCAAACTATGGTAAGGTAAATACATGAAAACTTGAACGGAGTCAGGCTTGTCTTTGTGTTGTCTGTGGGCTGATGAGTCTCCAGTGAGAAAAGCAACAACAACAAAAAACCCGAGTAAGTTATTCTGTCTTTAGGCAGAAATGGAAGAGGATGGAGAGCTTTTCCTGTGTATGCTGCTGCTCAATTCCCTTCAGCTCAAAAATAGTTTTTATGTCAAAAAGTGACATCAAAAATTTAATAATTTTTAAATCAGACATTCTGATTTCCTTTGGTAGTTTGCCTATGTAATCTGATCTGTAAAATGTATATGCATAATGTTTTATGTGGTTTCTTGTTTTTTATTTTTTTTCAGTTCAGTTCAGTTCAGTCGCTCAGTCATGTCCGACTCTTTGCGACCCCATGAATCGCAGCACGCCAGGCCTCCCTGTCCATCACAAACTCCCGGAGGTCACTCAGACTCACGTCCATCGAGTCAGTGATGCCATCCAGCCATCTCATCCTCTGGCATCCCCTTCTCCTCCTGCCCCCAATCCCTCCCACCATCAGAGTCTTTTCCAATGAGTCAGCTCTTCGCGTGAGGTGGCCAAAGTACTGGAGTTTCAGCTTCAGCATCATTCCTTCCAAAGAAATCCCAGGGCTGATCTCCTTCAGAATGGACTGGTTGGATCTCCTTGCCATAACTTTCTAATATCTGTAGGGTCTGTAATGATGCTCTCTTTTTCATTCCTGGTGTTGATTTTTTGTCCATTTTTTTCTTGCAGTTTATAAACTACAAGTTTATCATTTAAAAAAAAACAAAACAAAAACCCCACCCCTCCAAAGAGCAAGCTCTGGCTTTCATTGATTTTTCTGTTTTAAATTGTCTCAGTTTAGTCTCTTTAACCTTCCTACTTCTTGATTTAGATTTATTCTGCCTTTCTTCATCTATTTTCTTAATGTAGATGCTTAGATAATTGACCTAGTATTTTTCTTTTCTGACGTAATGATTTAGTGCTATAAATTTTCCTCTAAGGAGGAATTTAGACAAGTTGTTTATTCAGTTAAATATTTCTTAATTTTCCTTGAGACTTCCTCTTTGACCCATGGATCATTTAAAGTATACTATTTAATTTCCACATATTTGGAGGTATTCTAGAAATGCAAACATACTTTATTTGATTTCTATTCTCTAACTTTATCGAAATTTGATTTATGACCCAGAATATAGCCTATTGTACCCTGCCACACTGACCATTCTTCAAGTTCTGAACTTCTTTTCTCAATCTGCCTATTATTTACCTTTCGGAATTCTCAGGTCATGGGTTATATTTTGTCCAGAGTTTTTCTTTGAATCAGTGGGAATGACAAGCTATCACACGCATCCTACATGGAGGGTAGACCACAAATTGTCAGTACATTAATTTTTTTTTTTTCATGCTGAACATTGGCCTGTAAAGCTCTTTTCTTGCACTTGTCTTAGGTTTTGATTTAAAGGTTATTTTTATTTTAATCTCATAAAACAAACTGCAGAGTGTTTCTTTTTCTATTCTTGAAAAGAGTTTGTGTTAGATTTTTTTTTTTTAACTTCTATGTTTTGTAGGAAATTTTGGTGAAGCCACCTAAGCCTGGAAATTTCTTTAAAGGAAGATTTTTTGACTACTGAATCAATATATTTAATATAAGGCTGCTCATTCTACTTTGAGTCCATTTTGATGTTGCTTTTTACTGGATATTTATTTTTCATATGTACTTGAAAATCTGGCTTAAATTTATTTATAGGGAAGGAGGTTTAAGAGTGAGGGGTCATATATACACCTATGGCTAATTCATGTTGATATATGACAGAAATCAAACCAATATTGTAAAGCGATTATCCTTCAATTAAAAATAAATAAATTTTTTAAAAAGTTATTCATAATTGTAACTTACCTTTCAAAGTCTTCAGATCTATAGTTCACGCCCTTTTAAAAGTTGTATATTGTTTATTTTTTTACTGCTTTTTTTCTTAATAACTCTTACTAAAGATTTGTCCATTTTGTTATGCTTTTTAAAGAGTCAAGTTTTAGCTTGGTTGATTCTACTGTGTGGGTGTGTGTGTGGGTGGGAAGTTGTATTTGCATTTTATTCATTTCTATTATGTCTTCCCTGTTTGAGTTTCTTGTTCTGTTTCTAATTTATTGACCAATGTGTACTTTATAGATTTTTTTTGCAAAGTTCATTTTCTAATGCTCTTGTTTAAATGTATACATTTCTGTTTAACAATGGATTCAACTGTATCCTATAGTTTTTGAAATTCATAAAAGACAATTTTTCTTGTAATTTTATCTTTGATCTATGGGTTATTTAGAAGTGTGTGTCTCAGTGTCTAACAGTTGGATTTTCTAGTTAGCCTTTTGTTTCCCATTGTTAACTTAATTATGTTATTGTCAAGAGGTTTTGATCTGTATTATTCCACTAATTTGAAGTTTATTTGATTTACCACACAAGTATATGGTTAATGTTTTGAAATTGTTTCACATTTACTCGAAAGGAAGTATATTTCCGGAATTGTTAGATCTGTGTTCTAATATCGGAGAAGGCAATGGCACCCCACTCCAGTACTCTTGCCTGGAAAATTCCATGGATGGAGGAGCCTGGTAGACTGCAGTCCATGGGGTTGCTAAGAGTCCGGCACGACTGAGCGACTTCATTTTCACTTTTCACTTTCATGCATTGGAGAAGGAAATGGCAAGCCACTCCAGTGTTCTTGCCTGGAGAATCTCAGGGATGGCGGAGCCTGGTGGGCTGCTGTCTATGGGGTTGCACAGAGTCGGACACGACTGAAGCGACTTAACAGCAGCAGCAGCAGTGTTCTAATATGTTCATTGAGTATATTTTTTTCATAATCTGTTAAAATCTTTGACATCCTAATTTTTATATTTTTTTCTGTTTGCTGAGAGATACATTAAATATCTCATGATTATGGCTTTGGCTTTCTTTATATTCTGTCAGCTTTTGCTAATATGTGAGGCTATATTTGGATATATATGATTTAAGTATATATTTGTGTGTGTGTGTGTGTGTGTGTGTGTGTTTTTTGTTGTTGTTTTTTCTACCACGTTGCCTGTGAGATCTTAGTTCCCTGAATGGGCTCGATCAAACTTGCACCTTTGGCAGAATAAAAACAACTGCTAGAGAATTCCCAAAATATATATATCTTGGTAATTTGAACATTTATCATTTATATCATTTATATACATATGTGCTAAGCCTTATGACTGATACAGCTGCAGTAACTTTGGTTAAACTCTGCTGTGTTCATGTGTATTGCATGTGTATTTATTTATTTTTCTTTACTTTCAACCATTTTGTATCTCTATTTTAGATATATTTTTGTAAATAGCATGAAATTGGATTTAGCAGTTTAACAATTTTTAACTAGGTCATTTAGTCAATTTGCATATATTATGTACCCTGATATGGATTATATACTTATGGTTAGCATCTGATATATATATGTATGTATGTATATGGAGAAGGCAATGGCACCCTACTCCAGTACTCTTGCCTGGAAAATCCCACGGACGGAGGAGCCTGGTAGGCTGCAGTCCATGGGGTTGCTAGGAGTCTGACATGACTGAGCTACTTCACTTTCTCTTTTCACTTTCATGCATTGGAGAAGGAAATGGCAACCCACTCCAGTGTTCTTGCCTGGAGAATCCCAGGGACGGGGAAGCCTGGTGGGCTGCCGTCTATGGGGTCGCACAGAGTCGGACACGACTGAAGTGACTTAGCATAGCATATGTATATTTATATGTTTGTATCATTTTATTTTATACCATCTGTTGGTCCTACTTCTCACCCTCACTCTTTTTTTGCCTTTTGTTGGATTACTGTGATACTTTTAGTCATTTTGAAGTTTTTGTATTTTTTTCAGTGGTTGTCATGTTTATCTAAACATGTATATGTAAGTTGTAAGTGTCTAAATTTGATTTATCCTTCTGAATGATACAAGAGCTTTAGAGTGCTTAACTCTTCTTGAGTTACACAATTACATTTACATTTATTTTCAGCTTAGTATTGAAATAATTGCAGAACTACTTTTGATTGTCAGAACTGGAGATCCTGTATACCCCTCGCTCAATGTTGGTTGGTTGTTCAGTTGCTAGGTTGTGTCTGACTCTCTGAGACCCCAGGGACTGCAGTATGCTAGGCTTCCCTGTCCTTCACTCTCTCCCGGAGCTTGTTCAAACTCATGTGCATTGAGCCAGTGATGCCATCCAACCATCTCATCCTCTGCTTTCCCATTCTCTTTCTTGCGTTCAGTCTTTCCCAGCATCAGGGTCTTTCCCAATACGTGGGCTTTTCACATCAGGTGGCCTTCAGTATCCATCCTTCCAATGACTATTCTGGATTGATTTCCTTTAGGTTTGACTGGTTTGATCTCCTTGCTGTCCAGGGGACTCTTAAGAGCCTTCTGCAGCACCACAGTTCAAAAGCATCTGTTCTTCAGCACCCAGCCTTCTTTATAGTCTTACTCTCACACCCGTACATGACTACTAGAAAAAAACGTAGTTTTGACTGTATCAACCTTTGTCAGCAAAGTAATGTATCACAGCTAGGAAATTGATGTTAATGCAGTCTTCTGATCTTCTGCAGATTTAAGCGGCTTCACATGTACTCATCTGTGTGCATTTAGTTCTATGTATGTTTATGATGTCAGTGACCACTACTGTTGTTCACACACAGAACAGTCCAGCAGAAGGGTCCCTTGGGTTGTTTTTTTTAGCCACAGACACTGCTCTGTCCCTCTCACCCCTGGAAACCTCTAGTCTCTTCGTCTCTGTAATTTTGTCAAGGAAACAATTTTATAGATGTATAAGGCATCTATGGATAAGTACACACAGGTATAAGAAATACACAAGTAAGATTATACATGTACAGCTCAATGGATTTTTACATAGTGTGTAAGACTTGGAATATTACCAGCACTCCCAGAAGCTTCTCTCTTGGATTTCCTTCCAGTATATTACCAGCACTCCCAGAAGCTTCTCTCTTGGATTTCCTTCCAGTGGCTACTCTTACCTTCTCCCCAAAGAGATCTCCATCTCTGACTTTTTACACTATAGTTTTGTCCACTCTTCATTTTGTAAATAGAAACTTATTTTTCCTGTGTCTGCCTTCTTTTCCTCAATGTGGGTCTTCTGAGATACATCATGGTGATGCCCTTGAGTAATGAGTTCACGTTCATTGTTGTATGCGTTTCATAGTCATGTACAGATGAGAGAGTTGAACTATAAAGAAGGCTGAGTGCCAAAGAATTGATGCTTTTAAACAGTGGTGCTGGAAAAGACTCTTGAGAGTCAGTTAGACAGCAAGGATATCAAACCAGTCAAATCTAATGGAAATTAACCCTGAATAATCATTCATTGGAAGGGTTGAAAGTGAAGCCTCAATTCTTTGGCCACCTGATGGGAAGAGCCATCTCACCGGAAAAGGCCCTGATGCTAGGAAAGATTGAGGACAGGAGGAGAAGGCGGTGACAGAGGATGAGATAACCAGATGGCATCACTGACTCAATGGACATGAGTTTGAGCAAACTCTGGGAGATAGTGAAGGAGAGGGAAGCCTGGCGTGCTGTGGTTCATGGGGTCACAAAGAGTTGGATGCAACTTAGCAACTGAACAACAACATTCCCAAGGTCTTCATCTCTCCTGCTGGCGGTTGTTTTCCGTTGGGTCTGTTATGGGGAAGTTGCATCTTCTGGTGCACGTGTGCACGCATCTGCTGGATATGCATCAAGAGTGGTAGTGGTGTTTTATAGAGTATATGTGTGTTCAGCTTTGATCTTCGTTTTCTGAATGTTGAGCTTTAAGCCAACCTTTTCACTCTCCACTTTCACTTTCATCAAGAGGCTTTTTAGCCCCTCTTCACTTTCTGCCATAAGAGTGGTGTCATCTGCATATCTGAGGTTATTGATATTTCTCCCAGCAATCTTGATTCCAACTTGTGTTTCTTCCAGTCCAGCATTTCTCATGATGTATTCTGCATATAAGTTAAATAAACATGGTGACAATATGCAGCCTTGACGTACTCCTTTTCCTATTTGGAACCAGTGTGTTGTTCCATGACCAGTTCTAACTGTTGCTTCCTGACCTGCATACAGATTTCTCAAGAGGCAGATCAGGTGGTCTGGTATTCCCATCTCTCTCAGAATTTTCCATAGTTTATTGTGATCTACACAGTCAAAGGCTTTGGCATAGTCAATAAAGCAGAAATAGATGTTTTTCTGGAACTCTCTTGCTTTTTCCATGATCCAGCGGATGTTGGCAATTTGATCTCTGGTTCCTCTGCCTTTTCTAAAACCAGCTTGAACATCAGGAAGTTCATGGTTCACATATTGCTGAAGCCTGGCTTGGAGAATTTTGAGCATTACTTTACTAGCGTGTGAGATGAGTGCAATTGTGCGGTAGTTTGAGCATTCTTTGGCATGGCCTTTCTTTGGGATTGGGATGAAAACTGACCTTTTCCAATCTTGTGGCCACTGCTGAGTTTTCCAAATTTGCTGGCATATTGAGTGCAGCACTTTCACAGCATCATCTTTCAGGACTTGGAATAGCTCCCCTGGAATTCCATCACCTCCACTAGCTTTGTTCGTAGTGATGCTTTCTAAGGCCCACTTGACTTCACATTCCAAGATGTCTGGCTCTAGGTCAGTGATCACACCATCCTGATTATCTGGGTCTTGAAGCTCTTTTTTGTACAGTTCTTCTGTGTATTCTTGCCACCTCTTCTTAATATCTTCTGCTTCTGTTAGGTCCATACCATTTCTGTCCCTTATCGTGCCTATCTTTGCATGAAATGTTCCTTTGGCATCTCTGATTTTCTTGAAGAGATCCCTAGTCTTTCCCATTCTGTTGTTTTCCTCTATTTCTTTGCATTGATCACTGAAGAAGGCTTTCTTATCTCTCCTTGCTATTCTTTGGAACTCTGCATTTAGATGTTTATATCTTTCCTTTTCTCCTTTGCTTTTCGCTTCTCTTCTTTTCGCAGCTATTTGTAAGGCCTCCCCAGACAGCCATTTTGCTTTTTTTGCATTTCTTTTCCATGGGGATGGTCTTGATCCCTGTCTCCTGTACAATGTCACGAACCTCATTCCATAGTTCATCAGGCACTCTATCTATCAGATCTAGGCCCTTAAATCTATTTCTCACTTCCACTGTATAATCATAAGGGATTTGATTTAGGTCATACCTGAATGGTCTAGTAGTTTTCCCTACTTTCTTCAATTTCAGTCTGAATTTGGCAATAAGGAGTTCATGGTCTGAGCCACAATCAGCTCCTGGTCTTGTTTTTGCTGATTGTATAGAGCTTCTCCATCTTTGGCTGCAAAGAATATAATCGATGAAGATCATGGCCTCTGGTCCCATCACTACATGGGAAATAGATGGAGAAACAGTGGAAACAGTGTCAGACTTTATTTTTCTGGGCTCCAAAATCACTGCAGATGGTGACTGCAGCCATGAAATTAAAAGACGCTTACTCCTTGGAAGGAAAGTTATGACCAACCTAGATAGCATATTCAAAATCAGAGACATCACTTTGCCAACAAAGGTTCGCCTAGTCAAGGCTATGGTCTTTCCTGTGGTCATGTATGGATGTGAGAGCTGGACCGTGAAGAAGGCTGAGCGCCGAAGAATTGATGCTTTTGAACTGTGGTGTTGGAGAAGACTCTTGAGAGTCCCTTGGACTGCAAGAAGATCCAACCAGTCCGTTCTGAAGGAGATCAATCCTGGAATTTCTTTGGAAGGAATGATGCTAAAGCTGAAACTCCAGTATTTTGGCCACCTGATGTGAAGAGTTGACTCATTGGAGAAGACTCTGATGCTGGGAGGGATTGAGGGCAGGAGGAGAAGGGGACGACAGAGGATGAGATGGCTGGATGGCATCACTGACTCGATGGATGCGGGTCTGAGTGACCTCCGGGAGCTGGTGATGGACAGGGAGGCCTGGCGCGCTGCGGTTCATGGGGTCGCAAAGAGTCGGACACGACTGAGTGACTGATCTGATCTGATCTGATGTGTGTTCAGCTTTAGGAGATAACTGCTAAAAATTCTCCACACTGGCCATGGCAATTTATACCCTCTCTGCCTGTGTTTGAATGTCCCAATTTTTTGTTTTTTCCCCATTCTTCCCAATACTTACTATTGTGTCAGCTTTAAAATTTTTTAGATTTTGCTTTAGTCATTCTGAGGGGTGTGTAGTACTCACTGTGTTTGTAATTTGATTTTCCTTGATGCCTAAATAGGTTGAGCATCTTTCCATGTGTGTTACTTTTGGCCGCTTGAATATTCTCTTTGGGGGAGAGGCTGCTTGAGTCTCTTGCCTAACTTTCTATTGAGTTGCTTGTCACTTTTATTCTTGATTTGTAGGAATGCTTAACTGTATTCTAGATCAAAGTACCATGGTTATATTTTCTGCCACTTAGGAGCTTGCTTTTTCATTCTCTTCATGGTTTCTTTTGATGAGTAGAAATAATTTTAGTATAATCAATCAATATTTTCCTTTATGGAGAATGCTTTTGATGGTTTTTATAGAATTTTTTTCTTGTCCAATCACAGTTCTTGACAGTATTCTGTTATCTTTTAGAAGCCTTTTCACATTTTTATTTGTCATCTGTCTGGAATTGATTTTTATTTATGGTGTATATTTTTAAAAAATATGGCTGTGCTGTTGATATAGCATCATTTATGAAAATGAGCATTTTTCTTCACCATTCTTCAGTGTACATTTTATTATGAATAAGCACTATCTATCTATCTATCTATATATGGACTCTTTTCAGGTCTCTAACCTCATTCATTGATTAATTTTGTTTTGTTCTGGGAATAAGAAGCCTAATAAAACTGTCTCTGCTCTTAAAGTGCTTACAACTGAATGTAGGAATTAGTTAAGTAAACTGCTAATTTCAATGTGATGGGTTGTAGAAAGAAAAAGTATTAAAATTGTGCTTTCATCTAAGTTTAGGATTAAACTGTTAAGATTCACGTTAGTGCAGAAACTATAGTGCAGTAGTAAGAAGATTCTCATAACTGAAAGAAATTTTGCATTTCATTTCTTAGACTTTCTTTATAGTTCACCATGTACACATACATCCCTAAACATACGTTGTTTAGTTTTTTTGCCTGTTTGGCTTTAATATCAAACGGCATGAAGCCACGTGTATTCTGCACTGTTGTGGTTTAGGTTCAGTAAGCTTTTAAAGACTAATTACATTTTAATGATGGAATTTTTTCAGGCAGTGGGGAAACCTTTGTGCCAACTGCTCCCATTAAATCAGTAGTTCCTAAAATATGGTGTGCAACGTGACTTTAGGCATTAACATTTTAGCACATGGTTCACTTTATATTTATTTTTATAGCTGCTTTCTGAAGTTAATTTAAAAAGATGCCAGGTTTTTCATTTGCTTACGGCATAAAATTTCAAGTTAACTTAAGAACACTGAAGTTGACAGTTTTGCAGATGGTAGACGCTTTGTGCATCTATGGACAGGGTAGAAATTTGAGGTAGCGTGAGGAGGACATACTTGGATTACACTGCCTCATTTAGCCAGGTAGGACCTTTTTCATGGACTTCCCTGGTAGCTCAGACGGTAAAGCGCCTGTCTACAATGCGGGAGACCCGGGTTCGATCCCTGGGTCAGGAAGATCCCCTGGAGAAGGAAATGGCAATACGAAGGAAATGGCAGCCCACTCCAGTACTATTGCCTGGAAAATCCCATGGACAGAGGAGCCTGGTAGGCCACAGTCCATGGGAACACAAAGAGTCGGGCACGACTGACTAACTTCACTTTCACTTCCAGTGTCTTTTTCTGGCTCAGGGAATGGGCAGGGAGGCGGGGGATCTGTCATTGCTTCCTTTTGACTGAAGCCACTGTCTGGCAAGGTGAAGGTGCTCCTTAGGAAAGTTGCCATAGGCAGAGACGGCAGCAGTGCACGAGGCAGGATTGTGAGAAAGGTCGAAGGGAGCTTAGGTCTGCCGTTCTGCCATGGCTGCCTGTAGGGATGCACATGACTGAGTGTCAACAAATCTGCAGTTTCTTTGGTTATAGGATTAAATACCCGCTTGTGGTCTGGTCTTCTTCCCTGGCAGCTGGGGAGGTAAAGGGCGATGTAAGTGTGCTTGCATTTTGAATTGAGGAATGGATGTGCAAAGCTGCGCTCTGCCTTGAGTGAGTGGAGCCTCAGTTTCAGAAAGAGGGATGCTTGGACGGTGGATGTCAGAGGGTGGCAGAAGCTAAAGCCAAGACACAGAGCCGGAGCAGGAGGGTGGGGACAGAAGTGGAGAGGGTGCGTGGGGAAAACCTCCATCCAAAGTGAAATGCATGAGGCCACAGCGCCTTTCAGTGCTAACCCAGAGCGGATTTTATAATGCGCTCAAGGTGCGTCGGCCATCTGCCTGCAGCAAGAAAGTGAGAATCAACAAGACCTGGGACTGTGGATGTGGGAGAGAAGTTCAGTTAGTTTAGGAGAGATCGTAAGAGTTCAGGTGTTGGACAGTGGAAGCATGATGACCTATTCATGACAGCAAAGAGCCAGCTGGAGGCAAGTGGAGGTGGACAGAAAGGTAGGTTCAGTTAGCCTAGGAAATCTGAGGTTACTGGGGGCAGTGCATGAGGCTAAAATGGTCACCACAAAGCTAAGCAAAGGTGCCAGGGATGGGGTCTTAGCCGGCTGGAGACAATAAGTTAGAGCTATGGGAGTGGCATGAGCAGGAGACAGACAGACAGACTCTGTGCAGAGCTCAGGGGAATAAGCAAAAGGCCACGGCTGGTGGTGCTGCCAGCCCAGGGCCTTCTCTGTGTATTGTTGCTGCGCAGTCACTATGTTGTGTCCGATTCTCTGCAACCCCGTGGACTGTAGCCTGCCAGGCTATCTGAAATGTTTGTTAAATACCTGTGTGTAGGTTTTGGATGTCAGAAATTTAAGAGATGAAGTAAGAATTCAACTTTTGGAGTAGACTTTGTGGCAAGCTTAACCTTGGAATGGGGTCTTATACGTGGTGGTGAAATAAAAAAAAAGAAAAAATGACCTGTGAGTTCTTGTAGCAGTCAGCTTGCCTAAAATAGAGCCTAGAGCTTGGCTTCTCAGCCTCCCACTCAGAACCCGGTATGGCTCTCATTTAACACATGCTTTTAAATCAGCGTGACTCTCTTTGGTCCTTTTCCACAGTAAGTTAGAACTCAGGCCCGAGGTGGCATTTGGCAACCTGGTCTGGAGGGAGGAGACAGGAAGCAGAATGAGATTGTGTTTGATGACCAGACACTCCTAAGGGTGCTGGGCTCTCCTAGAGCTGGGGCAGGTTACATGCTAAACAGGTGAACAGTGGGCCAGGTCAGGCACGCAGGTCAGCCAGGTGGGCTGGCACCATCTGACAGCGCTGGGGAAGGCCTGGGAGGAACCTGGTCCCACGGGAATCTAGCTTCAGCAGTAGGTGGCAATGTCGGCAAGCCAATGAAAGCTACATTAACACATGAGAAAATATCATCTGATCATTTTAATAAAAGCAGAAAAATCAGTTGAAAGTCAGCCCTCAAGTATGGCTGAAAATGCTTAGCAAATAAGGAATTGGGAGTAGGAATGTTCTTAGCCCGATAAATGGTTTGCACAGATTTTTTTTCTCTTTTATATTGTGTTCCCTTTAAAATCAGGATCAAACAAATATAATGTTTGAGCTTTGCTGGACAAGGAGAGCAAAGGCTAAAGACTGAGAAGGATGAAGCCACTAAATGGTTCTTTTATTTTTTGCTGATGTTGTGAGTATCTACCAAAATAGTAGAGTTTATATCATATACAATAAAAACGAAAGGCAAATGATTATCCCAGAGTCTCACAAGGTGACCAGCAGATCAACAGACGAACATCAACTAGTACATTTCTATGATACTGGTTAAAAATTGTTAGCACATTTTAAAATATCATTCAGATCAGATCAGATCAGATCAGTCGCTCAGTCGTGTCCGACTCTTTGCGACCCCATGAACTGCAGCACGCCAGGCCTCCCTGTCCATCACCAGCTCCCGGAGGTCACTCAGACTCGCATCCATCGAGTCAGTGATGCCATCCAGCCATCTCATCCTCTGTCGTCCCCTTCTCCTCCTGCCCTCTATCCCTCCCAGCATCAGAGTCTTCTCCAATGAGTCAACTCTTCGCATGAGGTGGCCAAAATACTGGAGTTTCAGCTTTAGCATCATTCCTTCCAAAGAAATTCCAGGATTGATCTCCATCATTATGCCACATTAAAGGAACGTAGGAATACCCATTTTGCTAGATGTGAGTCTTGTAATGAAGAAATTTATGCACATTCACTGAAAAATAGTACAAAAGACTCAATGATAAATTTCACAGGTAGGTAGACTGAGAATTGTAAAGTTATTTCTAATCAAAATTGTGCTGGGACAGCTATCAGTATGAGGGAAACCTATGAAATTGGATTGCTGTCTCCCTTTATATATAAAATCAGTACCAAATGAGTCAAGAGTTAAATATGAAAAGTAAAATTTAAAATGTTTGGGAGGATATAAGGAAAATGCATTCTAATTTTGGGATGGGCAATAACCTTTTTCATAGAAAGACCATAGAGCAAGGAAACAAATCAGTCCTGCAGAAATTCTGTATTTGCAGCCAAGCTGACAAAGTAGAAGGCGCGTGGCAGTTCTCTGTACCGCTCAATTTTAGTGAACCTAAAACAGCTCTTTAAAAAAGCATATTAAAATAATGTCCAGGAGATTCCGTTTAAAAGTGATCTGAAATTTGACAGCATGCTGTACTCCTGAGGGTATGGAAGTAGGTGTAGAATTGTGCTGGGGTGGGTGTGTGTGTGTGTGTGTGTGTGTGTGTGTGTGTGTGCTTCCCAGGTGGTGCTAGTGATAAAGAGCTCACCTGCAAGTAGGTGTAGAATTGTGCTGGGGGTGTGTGTGTGTGTGTGTGTGCTGGGGTGTGTGTGTGTGTGTGTGTATGCTTCCCAGGTGGCGCTAGTGGTAAAGAGCTCACCTGCCAGTGCAGGAGATGCTAGTTTGATGCCTGCGGTGGGGAAGATCCCCTGGAGGAAGGCATGGCAACCCACTCCAATATTCTTGCCTAGGAAATCCCAAGCACAGAGGAGCATGGTGGGCTACAGTTCACGGGGTCACAAAGAGTTGACACGACCGCAGTGACTTAGCACGCATACACAGAGAGGGAAGTCATATTAATCCAATTTAAACATGTATGTTCTGATTTTATCCTCTAGACACTTGGCTACATGAATGAAAAGGTAAGTATGCACATTGTTTATGGTAGGAAAAGGTTGGAAACATTCTCAAAGCCCTATAAAAGGAAATAGGCTAAATGTAGTGAATTCATATAATGGCATACTTCCTAGGTATCAAAAGAAAAAGGATAATTCAGTCTTTGGTGTTTTTTTTTTTTAATGTTTTAGAAGAGTTTCAGCTTTGCATCTTTTTACTGGTAACTCTATGTACCTTTTTAGGATTTTACTGACAAATTTGCTGAAGCTTCTATTAGGTTTTGCCTTTTTTTTTTTTTTCCTGTGTGACCATTTCACATTTCCTCAGACCAGAGTTATCACACATATTCAGTAAATTGAGAATACTTGTTCTTAAACAGTTTTTAAATTGTAAAGATTGAGGGCAGAAGGAGAAGGGGACAGCAGAGGATGAGATGGTCAGATAGCACCACTGACTCAATGGACATGAGTCTGAGCAAGCTCTGGGGGACAGTGAAGGACAGGGAAGCCTGGTGTGCTGCAGTCCATGGGGTCACACAGAGGTCAGACATGACCTATCTTCATTATAGTGGCAATTATGAGTTATATTTTACTTTAATTTGATTTTTAAAGGAAAATTCAGCAAAAATTTTCACTATTTTCCCCATTATTTTACTGATTCACTTATCTCTTAACTGGATTATCAAAACAAATGAAACAGAAGATTCCAGGGGCCTGTTCATTGTGCTTGAAATTTTATCCCTTCCCTTTAATTACTGCTTTTATGGAGAACTGAAAAATTTTCTCTGACAACTTACTTCTGGATGTCAGAATGATTTTTACCTTATTGTTCATTTTTAATCACCTTCATTTCACATTTCAACAATTTTCTGCATTTTCTTCTGTGCCAATAAATTGAAACCCTTCATATGTCCAAATTTGAAATTTAAGATATTTTTACTGCCCTCATCTAAAATAGTGTCTCAAAATTGCAGTTAAAATGGCAATTGACCTTTGTTAGTTTTTAAAATATTTTTTAAAATTTTGTGTATAAGATACACACCTTTTACAAGGGTACAGTCTAGTGGATTTTTTAGTAGCTATCACTATGATCTAAATTCATTTCATGACCCCCAGAGGAGATCCCATATCCATTAGCACTCACTCCCCATTCCCCCGTCCTCCCTGCTCCCTGCACCCATTCATTCACTTCTGTCTGTGGATCTACCTAGTCTGAACTCTTCGTATAAACAGGATTCCATGGTATGTGGCCCTTTGTGCCTCTATCATGAACTATTTTTTCCCTCTTTTATCACTGACTTTTTGAATAAACATTTTTGTGCCTAGTTTATGTTCAGAATTTCCTTCTCACTCATAGAAAAGGTTTCAGAGTCGTTAAAATGTCATTGTGCTTTACAGTGTTGTTGTGCTTCAAGATTTCATTAATTTAGAATGGGCGAGCGGTCTAACTACCCTTCTCAGCTCAGTTCAGTTCAGTTGCGTCCGACTCTTTGTGACCCCATGGACTGCAGCACGCCAGGCCTCCCTGTCCATCACCAATTCCTGGAGTTTACTCAAACTCATGTCCATTGAGTCGGTGATGCCAACCAACCATCTTATCTTCTGTCATCTCCTTCTCCTCCCACCTTTAATCTTTCCCAGCATCAGGGTCTTTCCCAATGAGTCAGTTCTTGGCATCAGGTGGCCAAAGTAGTGGAGTTTCAGCTCTAGTATCAGTCCTTCCATTGAACACCGAGGACTGATCTCCTATAGGATCGACTCGTTGGATCTCCTTGTACTCCAAGGGTCTCTCAAGAGTCTTCTCTAATACCACAGTTCAAAAGCATCAATTCTTCTGCGCTCAGCTTTCTTTATAGTCCAACTCTCACATCCATCCATGACTACTGGGAAAACCACAGCTTTGACTAGATGGACCTTTGTTGACAAAGTAGTGTATCTGCTTTCTAATATGCTGTCTAGGTTGCTCATAGCTTTCCTTCCAAGGAGTAAGTGTCTTAATTTCATGGCTGCAATCACCTTCTGCAGTGATTTTGGAGCCCCCAAAATAAAGTCTGTCACTTCTTCCACTGTTTCCCCATCTATTTGCCATGAAGTGATGGGACTGGAAGCCATGATCTTAGTTTTCTGAATGTTGAGCTTTAAGCCAATTTTTTCAAACACCCTTTAGACTCTTTAAAAGAAAAATCCAGTTTGGCATGAATGTTTTAAAATACTCCATCTAATATAAGAGAAAAACCCCAGAAAAGAGCATAGCTGTTGTAAGACCCTGAAGTAGTCATCGCTTCTGATATTGGGAGGCAGATTTCCTGATGTGATTTGGGGATGAGCAGCATCTGAAATATATTTTAAATACCTAGATTTTCAGAGTGCTTGACTCTAGAGTCACAGGTGTGGAACATGGGTTCCAGTATCTACGACTGCATTCATCCTGTTGAAAAGCCAAAGCTGCATTTGAATGACTCTTGTATGTGCCTTAATTTCAGATGAGTTTGACCAAACACTTAAGAACAGGTTTTCTGCACAGCAAATTGGTTTCCTGTCTTTGAGCTGTACACATAGTGACACATCCAAAGCAGTTCACTATTGTAGAATCTGAAGCAATCGAGTATTATTTGATGTCTGGTTTGTTTATTTGATTTCTCACTTCATTTAGTTCAAGTTTTCCTCTATTCTGATGAATTATTTATGAGCTGTTTTGGATAAATAAGTCACATCAGTCCTTTCATTTTGACAGTTTGCCAAACACGCATGTAAAACTTGATCAAACCCAGCAGTTAGTCTGATTCTCTGAAATTTCTCTTGTTTGAAAGCATTAGTTTTCACTGTGCTATCTGATGAGTAAACCTTCTTGATTTAACTATTTAATACCCTCAACTACTCTTTGTAGTAATTCACAATAATGCTGAATGTTCCTTCTTGTCTGTTCTTCAAAGTGATGGTAAAGCACACTTTAATTTGATTTATGTGTAATCCAAGTAAACACAGTTTCTTCATGATCTGTGACCTCTGATTTTTGAGAATTCTCATTACTTTTAATTCCATCTGAAAGCATATCTGTGTAAGTAGTGTGTCATATCAGATCAGATCAGATCAGTCGCTCAGTCATGTCCGACTCTTTGTGACCCCATGAATCGCAGCACACCAGGCCTCCCTGTCCATCACCAACTCCTGGAGTTCACTCAGACTCACATCCATCGAGTCAGTGATGCCATCCAGCCATCTCATCCTCTGTCATCCTCTTTTCCTCTTGTCCCTAATCCCTCCCAGCATCAGAGTCTTCTCCAATGAGTCAACTCTTTGCATGAGGTGGCCAAAGTACTGGAGTTTCAGCTTCAGCATTAGTCCTTCCAACATTCAGGACTGATTTCCTTTACGATGGACTGGTTGGATCTCCTTGCAGTCCAAGGGACTCTCAAGAGTCTTCTCCAACACGACACTTCAAAAGCATCAATTCTTCGGCGCTCAGCCTTCTTCACAGTCCAGCTCTCACATCCATACATGACCACAGGAAAAACCATAGCCTTGACTAGACAAACCTTTGTTGACAAAGTAATGTCTCTGCTTTTGAATATGCTATCTAGGTTGGTCATAACTTTCCTTCCAAGCAGCAAGTGTCTCTTAATTTCATGGCTACAGTCACCATCTGCAGTGATTTTGGAGCCCAGAAAAATAAAGTCTGACACTGTTTCCACTGTTTCCCCATCTATTTCCCATCAAGTGATGGGACCAGATGCCATGATCTTCATTTTCTGAATGTTGAGTTTTAAGCCAACTTTTTCACTCTCCACTTTCACTTTCATCAAGAGGCTTTTTAGTTCCTCTTCACTTTCTGCCATAAGGGTGGTGTCATCTGCATATCTGAGGTTATTGATATTTCTCCCAGCAATCTTGATTCCAACTTGGGTTTCTTCCAGTCCAGCATTTCTCATGATGTACTCTGTATATAAGTTAAATAAGCAGGGTGACAATATGCAGCCTTGACGTACTCCTTTTCCTATTTGGAACCAGTCTGTTGTTCCATGTCCAGTTCTAACTGTTGCTTCCTGACCTGCATACAAATTTCTCAAGAGGCAGGTCAGGTGGTCTGGTATTCCCATCTCTCAGAGTTTTCCACAGTTTATTGTGATCCACACAGTCAAAGGCTTTGGCATAGTCAATAAAGCAGAAATAGATGGTTTTCTGGAACTCTCTTCCTTTTTCCATGATCCAGCGGATGTTGGCAATTTGATCTCTGGTTCCTCTGCCTTTTCTAAAACCAGCTAGAACATCAGGAAGTTCACGGTTCACGTATTGCTGAAGCCTGGCTTGGAGAATTTTGAGCATTACTTTACTAGCGTGTGAGATAATGTCAACAAAACCACCTGCCATGTACATTCATCAGCAAACCCAATATATACATTCATCAGTTGAGGAGTAGACCAAAGAAAATCTGGTAACAATCTGTTCATCTTTGCATTTGTTTTACAGTATCTATTGAAGAAGCATTTTAATAAATTCTTTATATGTTCCATTTGATTCTCTGTAAATTGGGATCGCGACTTTGGAGGGAAAAAACTTGCATTCACACTGTGACAGTGCAGGATGAAAATTCAGGGTACTTGTGGAAGTCAACAAATTCATTACAATGAGGCTGTGCAGACAGCAGAAATAGTTTTCAGTTTGGAAATTCTGTTTCATGTTTAGGAATACTCTGCTTCTCATAATCTTATCACTTCCGTCATCATTTTTGTGACCAGTACTTTCTTGGCTGTGATGATTCTTTTTTATTAAACATTTATTTATTTATTTATTGGAGGCTAATTAATTTACAATATTGTATTGGTTTTGCCATACATTGACATGAATCCGCCACGGGTGTACATGTGTTCTCCATCCTGATCCCCCCTCCCACCTCCCTCCCCATCCCATCCTTCTGGGTCATCCAAGTGCACCAGCCCCGAGCACCCTGTATCATGCATTGAACCTGGACTGGCGATCTGTTTCATATATGATAATATACATGTTTCAATGCCATTTTCCCAAACCATCCCACCCTCGCTTTTTCCCACAGAGTCTGAAAGACTGTTCTATACATCTGTGTCTCTTTTGCTGTCTCACATACAGGGTTATCATTACCATCTTTCTAAATTCTGTATATATGCATTAGTATACTGTATTGGTGTTTTTCTTTCTGGCTTACTTCACTCTGTATAATAGGCTCCAGTTTCATCCACCTCATTAGAACTAATTCAAATGTGTTCTTTTTAATGGCTGAGTAATATTCTATTGTGTATATGTACCACAATTTTCTTATCCATTTGTCTGCTGTGGACATCTAGGTTGCTTCCATGTCATGGCTATTGTAAACAGTGCTGTGATGAACATTGGGGTACACGTGTCTCTTTCAATTCTGGTTTCCTTAGTGTGTATGCCCAGCAGTGGGATTGCTGGGTCATAAGGCAGTTCTATTTCCAGTTTTTTAAGGAATCTGCACACTGTTTTCCATAGTTGCTGTATTAGTTTGCATTCCCACCAACAGTGTAAGAGGGTTTCCTTTTCTCTACATCCTCTCTAGCATTTATTGCTTGTAGACTTTTGGATAGCAGCCATTCTGACTGGCGTGAAATGGTACCTCATTGTGGTTTTGATTTGCATTTCTCTAATAATGAGTGATGTTGAGCATCTTTTCATGTGTTTGTTAGGCATCTGTATGTCTTCTTTGGAGAAATGTCTGTTTAGTTCTTTGGCCCCTTTTTGATTGGGCCGTTTATTTTTCTGGAATTGAGCTGCAGATGTTGCTTGTATATTTTTGAGATTAATTCTTTGTCAGTTGCTTCATTTGCTATTATGTTCTTCCATTCTGAAGGCTGTCTTTTCACCTTGCTTATAGTTTGTTTTGTTGTGCAGAAGCTTTTTAATTTTAATTAGGTCCCATTTGTTTATTTTTGCTTTTATTTCCAATATTCTGGGAGGTGGGTCATAGAAGATCCTGCTGTAATTTATGTCAGAGAGTGTTTTGCCTATGTCTTCCTCTAGGAGTTTTATAGTTTCTAGCCTTACGTTTAGATCTTTACTCCATTTTGAGTTTATTTTTGTGTATGGTGTTAGAAAGTGTTCTAGTTTCATTCTTTTACAAGTGGTTGACCGGTTTTCCCAGCACCACTTGTTAAAGAGATTGTCTTTAATCCATTGTATATTCTTGCCTCCTTTGTCAAAGATAAGATGACCATAGGTGCATGGATTTATCTCTGGACTTTCTATTTTGTTCCCTTGATCTATATTTCTGTCTTTGTGCCAGTACCATACTGTCTTTTTGACTGTGGCTTTGTAGTAGAGCCTGAAGTCAGGCAGGTTGATTCATCCAGTTCCATTTTTCTTTCTCAAGATTGCTTTGGCTATTCAAGGTTTTTTGTATTTCCATACAAATTGTGAAATTATTTGATCTAGTTCTGTGCAAAATACTGTTTGTAGCTTGATAGGGATTGCATGGAATCTATAGATTGCTTTGGATAGTATCCTCATTTTCACTATATTGATTCTTCTGATCTATGAATACGGTATATTTCTCCATCTATTTGTGTCCTCTTTGACTTCTTTCACCATGTTTTATAGTTTTCTATTTATAGGTCTTTTGTTTCTTTAAGTAGATATATTCCTAAGTATTTTATTCTTTTCATTGCAATGATGAATAGAATTGTTTCCTTAATTTCTCTTTCTGTTTTCTCATTGTTAGTGTATAAGAATGCAAGGGATTTCTGTGTGTTGATTTTATATTCTGCAACTTTCCTATATTTATTAATTAGCTCTAGTAATTTTCTGGTGGAGTCTTTAACGTTTTTTTGTATAGAGGATCATGTCATCTGCAAACAGTGAGAGTTTTACTTCTTCTTTTCCAATCTGGATTCCTTTTATTTCTTTTTTTTGCTCTGATTGCTGTGGCCAAAACTTCCAAAACTATGTTGAATAGTAGTGGTGAGAGTGGGCACCCTTGTCTTGTTCCTGACTTTAGGGGAAATGCTTTCAATTTTTCACCATTGAGGATAATGTTTGCTGTGGGTTTGTCATATATAGCTTTTATTATGTTGAGATATGTTCCTTCTATTCCTGCTTTCTGGAGGGTTTTTTTTTTTTTTTTTTTTTTTAATCATAAATGGATGATGAATTTTGTCAAAGGCTTTCTCTGCATCTATTGAGATAATCATATGGTTTTTATTTTTCAATTTGTTAATGTGGTATATTGATTGATTTGTGGATATTGAAGAATCCTTGCATCCCTGGGATAAAGCCCACTTGGTCATGATATATGATCTTTTTAATATGTTATTGGATTCTGTTTGCTATAATTTTGTTAAGGATTTTTGCATCTATGTTCATCAGTGATATTGGCCTGTAGTTTTCTTTTTTTGTGGCATCTTTGTCAGGTTTTGGTATTAGAGTGATGGTGGTCAAATAGAATGAGTTTGGAAGTTTACCTTCCTCTGCAATTTTCTGGAAGAGTTTGAGTAGGATAGGTGTTAGCGCTTTTCTAAATTTTTGGTAGAATTCAGCTGTGAAGCCATCTGGTCCTGGACTTTTGTTTGCTGGAAGATTTCTGATTACAGTTTCATTTCGATGCTTGTGATGGGTCTGTTAAGACTTTCCATTTCTTCCTGGTTCAGTTTTGAAAAGTTGTACTTTTCTAAGAATTTGTCCATTTCTTCCATGTTGTCCATTTTATTGGCATATAGTTGCTGATAATAGTCTCTTATGATCCTTTGTATTTCTGTGTTGTCTGTTGTGATCTCTCCATTTTCATTTCTAATTTTGTTGATTTTTCTCCCTTTGTTTCTTGATGAGTCTGGCTAATGGTTTGTCAATTTTATTTAACTTCTCGAAGAACCAGCTTTTGGCTTTGTTGATTTTTGCTATGGTCTCTTTTGTTTCTTTTGCATTTATTTCTGCCCTAATTTTTAAGATTTCTTTCCTTCTACTAACCTTGGGGATCTTCATTTCTTCCTTTTCTAGTTGCTTTAGGTGTAGAGTTAGGTTATTTATTTGGCTTTTTTCTTGTTTCTTGAGGTGTGCCTGTATTGCTATGAACCTTCCCCTTAGCACTGCTTTTACAGTGTCCCACAGGTTTGGGGTTGTTGTGTTTTCATTTTTATTCATTTCCATGCATATAAGAGTTGGACACGACTGAGCGACTGATCTGATCTGATCTGATGCATGTTTTCATTTCTTTTTTGATTTCTTCTGTGATTTGTTGGTTATTCAGCAGCGTGTTGTTCAGCCTCCATATGTTGGAAATTTTAATAGTTTTTCACCTGTAATTGACATCTAATCTTACTGCATTGTGGTTCAGAAAAGATGCTTGGAATGATTTCAGTTTTTTTTTAATTTACCACGGCTAGATTTATGGCCCAGGATATGATCTATCCTGGAGAAGTTTCCATGTGCACTTGAGAAAAAGGTGAAATTCATTGTTTTGGGGTGAAATGTCGAATCCCAGGGACGGGGGAGCCTTGGTGAGCTGCCTTCTATGGGGTTGCATAGAGTAGACATGACTGAAGTGACTTAGCAGCAGCAGCAGCAGTCCTATAGACATCAATTAGGTCTAACTGGTCTATTGTATCATTTAAAGTTTGTGTTTCCTTGTTACTTTTCTGTTTAGTTGATCTATCCATAGGTGTGAGTGGGGTATTAAAGTCTCCCAATATTATTGTGTTATTATTAATTTCCCCTTTCATACTTGTTAGCATTTGTCTTATATATCGCGGTGCTCCTATGTTGGGTGCATATATATTTATAATTGCTATATCTTCTTCTTGGATTGATCCTTTGATCATTATGTAGTGTCCTTCTTTGCCTCTTTTCACAGCCTTTATTTTAAAGTCTATTTTATCTGATATGAGTATTGCTACTCCTGCTTTTTTTGGTCTCTATTTGCATGGAATATCTTTTTCCAGCCCCTCACTTTCAGTCTGTATGTGTCCCTTGTTTTGAGGTGGATCTCTTGTAGACAAGATACATAGGGGTCTTGTTTTTGTACCCTTTCAGCCAGTCTTTGTCTTTTGGTTGGGGCATTCAACCCATTTACATTTAAGGTAATTATTGATAATAATTACTTTGCTGATGCAAAGTAATGCTGATGTCATTTACTTTATTGTTTTGGGTTTGAGTTTATACACCCTTTCTGTGTTTCCTGTCTAGAGAAGATCCTTTAGCATTTGTTGGAGAGCTGGTTTGGTGGTGCTGAATTCTCTCTTAAATTCTCTGTAAAGCTTTTGATTTCTCCTTCATATTTGAATGCGATCCTTGCTGGGTACAGTAATCTGGGCTGTAGGTTATTTTCTTTCATCACTTTAAGTATGTCTTGCCATTCCCTTCTGGTCTGAAAAGTTTCTATTGAAAGATCAGCTGTTATCCTTATGGGAATCCCCTTGTGGGTTATTTGTTGTTTTTCCCTTGCTGCTTTTAATATTTGTTATTTGTGTTTGATCTTTGTTAATTTGATTAATATGTGTCTTGGGGTATTTAGCCTTGGGATTATCCTTTTGGGACTCTCTGGGTTTCTTGGACTTGCGTGACTATTTCCTTCCCCATTTTAGGGAAGTTTTCAAAGATTATCTCCTCAAGTATTTTCTCATGGCCTTTCTTTTTGTCTTCTTCTTCTGGGACTCCTATGATTCGAATGTTGGGGTGTTTAACATTGTTTCAGAGGTCTCTGAGGTTGTCCTCATTTCTTTTAATTCGTTTTTCTTTTTTCCTCTCTGATTCATTTATTTCTACCTTTATATCTTCTACCTCACTTATCCTATCTTCTGCCTCCTTTATTCTACTGTTGGTTCCCTCCAGAGTGTTTTTTATCTCATTTATTGCATTATTCATTATATATTGACTCTTTTTAATTTCTTCTAGGTCCTTGTTAAACATTTCTTGCATCTTCTCAGTCTTTGTCTCCAGGCTATTTATCTGTAACTCCATTTTGTTTTCAAGGTTTTTGGATCACTTTCACTATCATTATTCGAATTCTTTATCAGGTAGATTCCCTATCTCTTTCTCTTTTGTTTGGTTTGATGGGCATTTATCCTGTTCCTTTACCTGCTGGGTATTTCTCTGCCTTTTCGTCTTGTTTATATTGCTGTGTTTGGTGTGGCTTTTCTGTATTCTGGCAGTTTGTGGTTCCTCTTTATTGTAGAGTTTCCTTGCTGTGGGTGGGGATGGTCGGGTGGCTTGTCAAGGTTTCCTGGTTAGGGAAGCTTGTGTCGGTGTTCTGGTGGGTGGAGCTGGATTTCTTCTCTCTGGAGTGCAATGAAATGTCCAGTAATGAATTTTGAGATGTCAATGGTTTGGTGTGACTTTGGGCAGCCTGTATATTGAAGCTCAGGGCTATGCTCCTGTGTTGCTGGAGAATTTGCATGGTATGTCTTGCTCTGGAACTTGTTGGCCCTTGTGTGGTGCTTGGTTTCAGTGTAGGTATGGAGGCGTTTGATGAGCTCCTATCAATTAATGTTCCCTGGAGTCGGGAGTTCTCTGGTGATCTCAGGATTTGGACTTAAGCTTCCTGCCTCTGGTTTTCAGTTGTATTCTTACAGTATCCTCAAGACTTCTCCATCTATACAGCACTGATGATAAAACATCTAGGTTAATGATGTAAAGTTTCTCCCCAGTGAGGGACACCTGGAGAGTACACAGAGTTACACAGAGAAGAGAAGAGGGAGGAAGGAGACAGAGGTGGCGAGGAGGATAAAAGGGGGAATCAAAAAGGAGAGAGACAGATCCAGCCAGTAATCAGTTCCCTAAGTGTTTTCAACAGCCCAGAACACATAAAGAGATTCACAGAGTTGGGTAGAACAGAAAAGGGGGAGGAGGGAGATAGAGGCAACCTGGTGGAGAAAAAGGGAAGTCCAAAGCGGGGGAGAGCAATCCAGCTAATAATCTTGCTCCCAAGTAAAAGTGGGTACTGAAGATTGGGTTCTTAAAGGTATAAAATTGATAACAAATACCAAAAAGCAAAGATTAAAATTCTAGAGTAGAGGTTAGATTCTCAAAAACACAATATTAAAGAAAAGAACAAAGTCACAAACATAAAATATATATATGAAGTTTGCTTTAAAAATAGGGTCTTTTTTTTTTTTGCAAAGGAATAGTAGGTTATAAAAATGAAAATTGAAGGAGTAATAGAGGACTTAAAATTAAAAAAAAATTTAAAAACTAAAAAAATGATATAGTAAAAATATATCTAGGACTTTCTCTGGTGGTGTTGTGGACATTGTGGGGTAAGTTCATTTTCAGATAGTTCCTTGATCTGACTTACACTTCTCAAGATCTATAGGCCCTTTCCTATGTAGTCAGTGCTAACTACAGCATTTTAATCTATTGCAACTGTCACTTCCAAAGCGGTTCCCTCTGTTTATTTTAGCTTCTGTTTGCTGGCCTCTTGAGTGTCTAATTTCCACCCTGACATAAGGGGGCGGCGGTGGTCACTTGTTTTAGGCTCGCTTGTTCAGTCGTGCTGTGGGGAGGGGGGAACACTGCAAACAAATATCACTGGTGTCTGTGGGGAGTGCTCCCGGTGTCTCGGCCACACTGGGTTTGCCCCGCTCACGGCATGTGCGCTTTCCCAGTCTACACTGCTCAGGCTCTAGGTTGCTCTGCCGGGCACTGTCTGAGGCCGATTCTGGGTTGAGTGCACTTCCCAGGTCAAAGCCGCTCAGGTTCAGGTTCTCGGGTATTCCACAAAAGTGCAGACTTGATTAGACCTGCATTTTGTGCCCTTGCCCTGTCCGAGCAACTCAGGTGACCAGGTGCTTGGCGAGCTCTGAGTTTTCACCTCCCCTGTCCCAGCCCCTCGGTTTTCTGGGTATACAATGGGTGCACCTTCTCAGGTGTACTGTGTGTCTCTTCTGGGGAGCTGATCTCTGGCTGTGATCCTCCTGGTGGATGTCGACTGTCCAGAATCCCAAGGAGTCTTGGTTAGCAATGAAGCCTGCTTGCAGTTTGGTAGATGATGCCTCTCTGGGGCTGTGATTGCCCCTTCCGGCTCTGGCTGCTCTCGTCTGCCTGTCTCTGGCGGGGAATCGGCTGGTCCGCAGCTGGCTAGCTCTGCTCAGTCCTTTGTTCTGTGAGCAGGCCTGGCAGTGTTTTAGGTTAGGGCTTTTCGCTGGATAGCTATCCCACAGTCTGGTTTGCTATCTCAAGTTAGTTCCCTCAGATTGCCCTCGGGGCGTTCAGGCCTGGTCCTTACTCTAAGCAATGCAGCCCTCGCCTCCCTGCCCAGCCCCCGCTTGCTAGTGGTGGATGCAAGCGTCTGTGCTGCTTCTTCGCTGGGAGTTGCCTTAGGCACGTACTCTGTGGGGTTTAATTATTTATTTATTTTTCCTCCCGATTTTGTTTCCAAGGCTCGCCACAGATTTGCCGGTAAGAGTGTTTCCTGGTGTTTGGAAGCTTCTCTCTTTTTTAAGACTCCCTTCCCGGGATGGATCTCCGTCCTTCCCTCTTTTGTCTCTTTTTATCTTTTATATTTTTTCCCTACCTCCTTTCGAAGACAATGGGCTACCTTTTTGGGTGCCTGATGTCTCCTCTGCCAGCATTCAGAAGTTGTTTTGTGGAATTTGCTCAGTGTTCAAGTGTTCTTTCCATGAATATGTGGGGGAGACAGTGGTGTCCCCGTCCTGTTCCTCTGCCATCTTAGGACCGCCTCTGATGATTCTCTTTGAAATAATTCTGCATACCGTTTCAGCCTTTAGGTTTTAAACTTTTACTATTACATAGGTGAATTTTTAACTTTTCAGAGGTTCTGCCAATCTTCATTCTCTACCCCCACCAGTTTCCTCCTTTGAATTCTGCTAGAATCCTTACTTCCCATTGCATTTAAATTTGGGAATGATCCGTAATTGTAGAAAACAGTGGAAAATGTATCTGAAACTAAGGCAAACAAGAGAGTAATTCAAATGCACTTAAAATTTGCCACTGTGTTCAATTGAACCCCATAATTGTATAATCAAATTATTCTTATACTACAAATATTGAATTATTGATAGGGTATGTGTTGGAGTTTTTCACTGGAACATTTGTTTCTTTAGGCTACTCTGCTGTATTGCTGGTGATTTCCCATGCTGTTTTATCTGGAACTGTCAGACTTTGTGAGGGCAAGATACATCAGATAAGTTAAGGTGTACATAAAGAATGCATAAATCATGCTGCCCCGTCTTTAGTTATGCTTACTCTTTGCCATAATGCTTTGTGTCCTACAAACCAAGACTTATGACAAATTTTATTTCCTGTGATTTGCTGCTAAAAAGAAAGTGAGGTGTGTTTATGATGGCATACACTGCTCATTGTGTGTGTTTCTGACAGGTGAAAAATTGTGTTTTAACTGTATATTAATGAGATCCAAATCCTCTGCTTGAGACTTTAAATATTTGTTTGAAAGAATTTTCTAGAGACTAGCGCTAGTAGACTTCAGTCTCCTCTATTGTTCATAAGGCAGTAGGACCTTTCACCTCAAACCTGTGTGATGGGGTGTGAGCCCAGGGCATGGTGGGAGTATCCTTAGAAGTGATTGCCGCAGGGGATGGGGGGATAGGAACTCAGTTATAACAGGAGTGACTGCAAACTGCACAGCTGTACTTTGTCAAATCGAACCAAATGCATTTCCAGCTCTACTTCCCTTTAGTCCAGAAGAAAATTTTCCCACAGACTGGGGAGCAGGAGGTGGTTTCAGGATGATTGAAGTGTGTTGCATTTATTGTGTAGTTTTTTCCTATTATTATTACATTAGCTCTACCTCAGATCACCAGGCAGGAGGTACAGGAGGTTGAGGATCCCTGCTTTAGTGCTATCTCAAGAGTACCAGTTCATGCCATACACCAGACATGGGGAGGTGGCTGGAGGATGTTGGGGTGGGGAGGGGACACTCTGCTGACAACCTGGGAATTCAAACATTGCATGATTTACAAGGAAATGTTTTACCACGTGAACACACTGTTAGGATCCCTCATTGAGTCTCGCTAGGGGCTTGTGCAAATGAGAGCCCCCTCCCCCAACACACAAAGATTCAGACTTTATTAGCTTTATACTAAATCTCTCTCTGGGTCTGATTATTTCATGGCTTAGGACCCCCTTGGCCCACCAAAATCAGTAAATATGGGTTCAGCTGGGCAGCATTCCTCCCCTGGACCCACACCGTGTCCAGATGCCTTGTGTAGACCCACACCGTGTCCAGATGCCTGCGTGCTCCCCTCTGTGCCGGGAAGTGCTTTCTGTCATGTGGCCTCTACTTCCGGCAGGATTTAGCCCCCGTCTGCCCTGGTCTGCTTAAATGTCTGTGGACAGAGTGTGGTAGCCCAGTCGTGGGACCTGGGGAGCAGAGAAGCTCCTCTGTCTGTAACAGGAGGAGCCCCGCTAATGACTCATTCTGGTGAGGAGTCAGGAACCACGCTTGGAGAAGCCCTCGGCCTCTGGCAGCCAGGGCCCCCTGTTCCGGGAGGGCTGCTGGGCCAGGCCCCTCCTGCCTTACATCCGCCTCTCTGGCTGAGGCGGAGTCTCTGAGAGAGGCCGCAGCCCTGGGCTGGCCTGCGGGCTGCCTGGTGATCTTGAAGCTTCTCTCTACACCCCTGAGGTAGAGAGGAGCTGCCTCAGGGTGACCTCTGAGTGGGAAGGGGGGTGTCTTCAGACACCGCCCGCCCCCTCACCAACAGCCGCCTTCTCCACTCCATGAGTTCTGGTTCTGTGTCTCGTGTCTTGGAATCTTTAAAGGTGCATTTATCTGCAGGATGATTTCCATTGTAGGGGAAACAAATGACGGCAACAGCCTGGGTTCTGGGCCCTGGAGCACGGGAAGCCTGTGAAAGCTCTCTGAGATCCAGGTCCCAGGGAGCCAGCAGGGCCCGCGGTGCCTCTTGGTTGCTAACTTGTCATTTTTCCATTTCATGGGGAGCCACGGCCCCAGACCCAGCAGAGCTTGGCAGTGTCTGGAGTTGGACAGACTAGGGAAGGCTCTGAGTCCCAGCCTGAAATGTGGGTAAGGGACCAGCCTTGCTCCAGGTGCCTGAGCTAAGACAGTGGCTTCAAAGCACTCAGCATAGCATCTGGCCCGATGTGAACGCTTATATAAATGTTAGTGTTACCACAACAGTTTTGTTTCTGTGGTTAAAAGCATAAAATTATCCTAATAGAATCAAACACATTTTAAATGAAATTGATATAAATTTGATATTCCAGAAGAATTTTAATAATTAATGGATTCTTTTTTTCCCCCTGTTCTGGGCAAAATGGATTTTTACTTTAAAAAGACATGGAGAGGAACAATAATTAATAGCGCACTTAGATAACTCAGAATGAACTACAGTTTAAAAAGAACAATTGCCTAGAATGATAGCTTTGCCAAAGTGACTGGAATTTTTTTTTGTCAGTTGCTTTGCTTGTTGAAGAATTTCTGTGAAACACTTGTAATACTTGTATTTGAGGCACCTATCTTATTTTTAATGACATTTTAATAAAAACCCAGTTACATGCTTCATATCAAGTGATTTTCTTAGCTCCCAAACAAAATCAGGTTTGTTCTAAGTAAGAAAAAATAAACTTTCTACAGAAGTGGAATGTCAAGGATGCAAAGGTGGAGCAAAGGAAATATATCATAGTCAAGGAAAATTCAAAGAATTTTAGGTTTTGAAAGTTTCCTATTTGAATGAACTATGATCACTCATCCTAGATAGGGCAGAATGCTGTCTAAAGCCACGTTCTATTTATTCACATTTTAAATAATGGATTATTTAATAATTTTATTTGAAAGTAGCTATTGACTTTGTTACAGCACTGCTTCTGTTTTTTTTTTTTTTTGCCATTAGGCATGTGGGATCTTAGCTTCCCGACCAGGGATTAAACCCACAACCTATGCACTGGAAGGAAAAGTCTTAACCACTGGAGCACAGTAGGAAAGTCCCATTTATTCACATTTTAAACTTAGAATCAGGAGAAAAATGGAGATTGATATAAATATTGAATAACTTGGCTGTATAGCAGTTTGGCTACAAAGTATGTATTCTTACCAAGAATGTGAACATTTTACAGAGAATGCATGATAGCTCTTAAAGCTTAAACCAGTACTTTGTTTAAAATTGAAATATAGTTGATTTGCAGTTTTGTGTTAGATTCTGCTGTACAGCAAAGTGATTCAGTTATACAATATGTATGCTTTTTTTTATATAATTTTCATTATGGTTTATCGCAAGACATTGAATATCATTCCCTGTGCTATACAGTAGGGCCTGGTTATTTATCCGGCCTGTTTATCGTGGTTTGCATGTGCTAATCCCAAACTCCCAGTCCATCCCGCCCCACCCACACTCCACCTTGGCAACCACAAGTCTGTTCTGCAGTTAAGCTGGTACACCTCCCCTGAAAGGAACAACAGCCAAGATGGGGATTGAATACATCTGAAGGGGGATTCAAAGTGATATTTATTGAGGATTCCACTGTAAGAAAAGAAAAAAACAAAAGGCTTTCTTGAAGATTGAAGAGAAAATATGATTTATTGGAGATATCCCTTGCTTCCATGCTCTAATATCAAGCCTCCATATATAATGCAAGTTTTATACTAGCATAGAAAATGGAAAGGAGCAGTCAGATTTACTGTTATGTATGAGCATGAATAATTTTTATTTTTATTGCTTTCCCACTTCAGATCAAGTTGGAATTTTTCACTTTTGACCAAAGGCTCTTGTTGGGTTTGCAGAGAGTATAGCAGAGGTACATGAAATGTCATATATTTATTGTGTATGTTTGTGATGGGATGTAACATAATTGAAGTAGTAATTCAAAAGTTATGGTTAGGAATTTTAAATAAATTTAAAGTCAGATCAGATCAGATCAGTCACTCAGTCGTGTCCGACTCTGCGACCCCATGAACCGCAGCACGCCAGGCCTCCCTGTCCATCACCAACTCCCGGAGGTCACTCGGACTCACATCCATCGAGTCAGTGATGCCATCCAGCCATCTCATCCTCTGTCATCCCCTTCTCCTCCTGCCCCCAATCCCTCCCAGCATCAGAGTCTTCTCCAATGAGTCAACTCTTTGCGTGAGGTGGCCAAAATACTGGGGTTTCAGCTTTAGCATCATTCCTTCCAAAGAAATCCCAGAGCTGATCTCCTTCAGAATGGACTGGTTGGATCTCCTTGCAGTCCAAGGGACTCTCAAGAGTCTTCTCCAACATGACACTTCAAAAGCATCAATTCTTCGGCGCTTAGCCTTCTTCATAGTCCAGCTCTCACATCCATACATGACCACAGGAAAGACCATAGCCTTGACTAGGCAAACCTTTGTTGGCAAAGTAATGTCTCTGCTTTTTAATATGCTGTCTAGGTTGGTCATAACTTTCCTTCCAAGGAGTAAGCGTCTTTTAATCTCATGGCTGCAGTCACCATCTGCACTGATTTTGGAGCCCAGAAAAATAAAGTCTGACACTGTTTCCACTGTTTCTCCACCTATTTCCCATGTAGTGATGAGACCAGATGCCATGATCTTCGTTTTCTGAATGTTGAGCTTTAAGCCAACCTTTTCACTCTCCACTTTCACTTTCATCAAGAAGCTTTTTAGTTCCTCTTCACTTTCTGCCATAAGGGTGGTGTCATCTGCATATCTGAGGTTATTGATATTTCTCCCAGCAATCTTGATTCCAACAGTTTAGTAATTAACTTCTAAGAGTTAAGTAGTTGCGTGATAATCTGTGGGTATATTCATTTAGTGACTTCAGTGACCAAGAAGGGACTCACTCAGGCCCCTTAAGAAAGTCTCTGACAAACCAAAGGGAAAATAATTTTAGTAAACAATTCAGAAGGAGAAATGTGAACTCATTATGAACTTGTAAGGGTGAGTCCTGGGTAGTGTAGAACCTGTCACAATCTTTCTCTAAATAGAGCCATACGATTTTACGTTATGCATAAGAATCTTGGAATAGTCTATTTCTGTCCTCCATATCCTTCGTCTTATTGTAGTTTTCTTCTATATATCCCATTAACCTCCCAATGCATTTCTGTAATTTTTACTTCAGGAAGATGATGTGTTTTATACTTCCCCATACATTTGCTGTTTTTTGTGTCCATTATTCCTTTGTGTAAATGCAGATTTTCATCTTGTATGATTTCTCTTCTGCCTGAGAAACTGTCTTTAAATTTTTTCTAATTCAGCATTGCTGGTGATGAATTCTCTTGGCTTTTTTTCCCTTAAATCTAAAAAAAGCCTTTATTTTCATTTTATTGCTTAAAGACATTGTCCCTGGGTAAAGAAATCCAGCACTCAGAACTTGAAAGACGTCTCTGCACTGTGATAGATTCCCTGGTGGCTCAGATGGTAAACGTGTCTGCCTGCAACGTGGGAGACTGGAGTTTGATCCCTGGGTCGGGAAGATCCCCCGGAAGAAAATGGCAACCCACTCCAGTATTTTTGACTGGAAAATTCCATGGACAGAGGAGCCTGGCGGGCTACAGTCCAAGGGGTTACAAAGAGTTGGACACAACTGAGCGACTTCAATGCACTGTGATGGGCTTGCCTGTTTCTGAGGAGAGGACTGCTGTCAGTCTTGTCTTTGTTCTTCTGTGATTAATTTTTTTTTCAGCCTAAGGCACCTCATGCGAAGAGTTGACTCATTGGAGAAGACTCTGATGCTGGGAGGGATTGAGGGCAGGAGGAGAAGGGGACGCCAGAGGATGAGATGGCTGGATGGCATCACTGACTCGATGAATGTGAGTCTGAGTGACCTCCGAGAGCTGGTGATGGATAGGGAGGCCTGGCGAGCTGCAGTTCATGGGGTCGCAAAGAGTCGGACACGACTGAGTGACTGATCTGATCTGATCTGAAGGCGGCTTTTAAGATTATTTGCTGAATTTCAACAATTAAATTAAAACCAATGCTATCAATATTTGGCATGGTTTTCTTAAGTTTATTCTGCTTGAGGTTCTTGAAGTTCTAGGTCTGTGGGTTTATACTTCTCATCAAATTTGGGAAATTTTGGCTTTTTTTTTTTTTGGCTTAAAACAACATCGGTTTATTGTCTTACACTTCTTGAGGCTGGGCTCCCCCTGAAGCCTGTAGGAGAGGATTCTTCTTTGTCTCTTCCAATTACTGGTGTTCTCCTGGCAATCCTTGATGTTCCTTGACTTGGAGATACATCACTTGGATCTCTGCCTCTGTTGGACAGAGGACAGACATAGCATTGTCCTTGTGTCTGTCTAGGTCTCTTTTCTTCTTGTTAGGACATGAGTCATGTTGGACTTTCATCCCCCTCCACTCCAGTAAGACCTCGTCCTAACTAATTACGTATGCAGTTATGCTCTGTGCAAAGAAGATTGCATTTCCAGGTGCTGGGGACTGAGGACTTCTATATATGTTTTTTAAGTGTGAATTCAACTCATAACAGGGAAAGAATTGAAGATGTAAGTGAAAGAGTCCCGAGTTTAGTTTTCTGTAAGAAAAATGGAAAATGTAAAATCCATGAGCAAAATTAAGTGGCATATGATGGTCAGTTTTTAGCCCTTTACATTGCATTTCCAGCTTACGTTCTGAAATCTAGGAAATGTTTCCATATATTCTTTCTTTTCACCAGCTGCTATGGTAATGATATTCTTCCTCTGTATGCATATTTCTATTGCATTTCCCTGGATTTAATAATAATAAGCATTACCAATAGTGAGATAAGAGTGATAAGGGGTTTGTTTCCTACACAAAATTTTTATGATTATCTCACTTGGGAAAAGGAGAAATAAAATATTAGAGGAATATGTTTTGTTTTAGAACATTATGTTGAATGCTGCTGCTGCTGCTAAGTCGCTTCAGTCATGTCCGACTCTGTGCGACCCCATAGATGGCAGCCCACCAGGCTCCTCCTTCCCTGGGATTCTCCAGGCAAGAACACTGGAGTGGGTTGCCATTGCCCTCTCCATTGTGTGACAATGAAAAGTGAAAGTGAAGTTGCTCAGTCGTGTCCGACTTGTAGTGACCCCATGGACTGCAGCCTACCAGGCTCCTCCATCCATGGGATTTTCTAGGCAAGAGTACTGGAGTGGCTTGCCATTGAATTAGCACAATATAATTCCAGAACATTCTCATCATCCCCAAAGAAACTATATACCCATTAGTATTGCTGCTGCTAAGTTGCTTCAGTCGTGTCCGACTCTGTGCAATCCCATAGATGGCAGCCCACCAGGCTCCCCCATCCCTGGGATTCTCCAGGCAAGAACACTGGAGTGGGTTGCCATTTCCTTCTCCAATGCTGCTAAGTCGCTTCAGTTGTGTCCAACTCTGTGCGACCCCATAGACGGAAGCCCACCAGGCTCCCCCGTCCCTGGGATTCTCCAGGAAAGAACACTGGAGTGGGTTGCCATTTCCTTCTCCAATGCATGAAAGTGAAAAGTGAAAGGGAAGAAGCTCAGTCATGTCCGACCCTTAGGTACCCCATGGACTGCAGCCTTCCAGGCTCCTCCATCCATGGGATTTTCCAGGCAAGATTACTGGAGTGGGGTGCCATTGCCTTCTCCATGAATACGTCAGTTTAAATCAGTGTGCAGCTACTGCACAGCATGATATGGCCATGAAGATACACAAACAAGATGAAACATTTGAACCAATAATGACCCTCAGATCTCGGAGTAGTTCTCAGATGTATTGCTATTATTCTTCTAATTTTCTGTCTCTTTTTTCTCCTCCTTTGAACTACAGTTACATGTATGTTGAACTGCTTGATGTTCTTTTGAGTCAGTGACTGTGTTCTCATCTTTTCTCTCACTGTGGTTCATTTTACCAACTTTGTACTGCTGTGTCTTCTGGTTTATTGGTGTGTTTTTTGCCGTGTATAATCTGCTTTTGATTCCATTCCATTTTTCATTTCAGATTGTATCTTTCATTTCAAGAAGTTCCAATTTGGTATTTTTACGTCTTCTGGCCTTTTTGTTTATCTTCTTAAACACACAGAGCATAGTTACATTAGGTAATGTACTTGTTTATAAATTCTGTCACCTCTGTTACTTCTGAGCTCATTCCTATCGATTGTTTTCATTATGGGTCATATTTTCTGCCTTTTGCATATTGGTGATGTTGTTCTTAAAATAAAGTTTATTGTTTTTTTTTATCACAGTTTATAGTTATAAAACAATTATAAAAATGAAATAGTACAGGTTCTCACATAATCCACAGTCAGTTTCCCCTATTAGCCTCTTACATGAATATGGCACCTTTGTTATAAGTAATGAACCAGTGTTGATAAATCATTATTGACTGATTCAGATTTCTTTAGTTTTTACCGAATGCTCTTCTGTTCCACGATCCCATCCAGAATACCACATTACATTTCATCTTCATGTCTCCTTAAGTTCTGCTTGGCTGTGACAGTCTCAGACTCATTGTTTTTGGTGACCTTGGCAGTCTTGAGGAGTGGTGGTCAGGTGTTTTGTAGAACATCTTTCAGTTGGGATTTATCTGCAGTTTTTCTCATGATTAGACTGAGTTTATGGGTTTGGGGGGCAGAATACCAGAGGTGAAAAATGCCATTTTCATTACACTGAACTAAGGACACACCCTGTCAACACGACTTAACATTATTCATGCATACATTTTAATCTCCCGGCTGACATCCTGCTTGTCAGGTTTCTTGATAAAGTTACCCCCCTTTCCCCCTTCCTTTCCCTACTGAACGCTCTGTGCAGCCCACACTGTCGGAGAAACGAGTTATGTTCTATTTCCTTGAGGGCAGGGTGTCTCCATCAATTACTTGGAGTTCTCCTGCATAGGAGATTTGCCTCTTCTCCCACATTTGTGTTGTTCACTCCTTTATTTATATTAGTGTGAAGTAGAGGATATATGTTATATACTTGGAGTTATAGTCCAACGCTCGATTTATTTTGCTACTCAAATGTGCCAGTTTTCACCATTGGGAGTTTTTTTTTTCTGGCTGGCTTTTACTTTTTTTTGGCATACCCACTGAGGTGGACTTTTGTTTTCTTTTAGCATTAACTTACTTTCCGGCACACTAAGATGCTTCAGGCTCATTCATCTTCCATGTTTCCTGCCTCATTTCTAGAATCAGCCCTTTATCCAAGGAGTTCTTCTTTCTTTAATTGAAGCATTAGGAACCAAGATCTCAGTGCTAGATGAGCTTATTACATTGGCATATCTGCTTTTAGACCTTCTCCTCCGAAAGAACAAGGAAATATGAGCATATATGTGTGCATGCATGCTAAGTTGTCTCAGTCGTGTCCGACTCTCTGCGACCCTATGGACCGTAGCCTGCCTGGCTCCTCAGTCTGTGGGATTCTCCAGGCAAGATTAGTGGAGTGCCCTCATCCTGGGGATCTTCCTGACTCAGGGATTGAGCCCATGTCTCTTGCATCTCCTGCGTTGGCAGGTGGGTTCTTTACCACTAGCACCATCTGGGAAGCATACATACACGTACCTAATAAGTATTTGTGTGTGTAAGTGAAGCGAGATATGCAGCCATGCTGTCTCCACCTGCAGTTCACTAGCATGTGGATCATCCTAACCTCCTCTCCCTGCTCATCTGTAAACACCCACTCCAGCAGAGAAATCCGACTCCACTATCTGCCATCCATTTAGTTAATTGTCTAAACTTTGTATACATGCATCTTAATATCAGAATGCTTAACCTGTACCCTGGGGGAAATGAGGTGATCAGCTAGTGTATAGTGCTTGGGTACAGTTTCTTTAGCCCTTAGTTTTAGAGATTCTGGTTATTTCCAAAGTGACTTAAGGCAGAAAGAGCCCTTTCCCCTGCCTCAAAGAGGAACTCAACACATCCGTAATAGAGTTTGATTGTTTTGCCACACTCTGCATGCTACCTTGAGATTCCGCAACCACCTAAATGGTTTTTTTTTTTTTTTTTTTAATGTGCACATAGTAAGCTTCATTCTTTGTGTTATAAGGTTCTGTGTTCTTCACTCACTCGTGTCTGACTCTGCAGTCCCATGAGCTGCAGCATGCCAGGCTTCCCTGTGCTTCACCATCTCCCAGAGTTTTCTCAAACTCATGCCCATTAAGTTGGTGATGCATCCCACCATCTCATCCTCCATTGCCCCCTTCTCCTCCTGCCCTCGATCTTTCCAGGCATCACAGTCTTTTCCAATGAGTCGCCTCTTCGTAAGCTTCTATGGTTTTTGACAAATGCTTTGTCACGTGTCCATGTTTACAGTATCATGGTTGTTTCACTGCCCTGAAAAATGCCCTGACGTTTCATCTCTTCATCCCGCCTTCACTCTCTTGAGACCTCTGGCTGCTCTTTCTCCTATCTCCATAGTTTTGCCTTTTTGAGAACATGACAAGTAGAATCATACAGATGTATCTCTTTCATATTGGTTTCTTTCATTTAGCAATATGCATTTAAGAGTCTAACATTTTTTTCATAGCTTGATAGCTAATTTCTTTTCATTGCTGAATATCATTCTGTGGTAGGGAGGTACCACAGTTTCTATATCCATCAAAGGACTTATTGTTTCTGCTTTTTTTGGTGGTTATGAATAAAGCTGTTGTAAACATTATCAAGCTTTTTGGGTAAATGTAAGTTTCAAGTCAACTCGGTAACTGGGTGCATGATTGCTGAATCATATGTTTAGCTTTGTGGAACATAAGGCTATGTTTAAATTTGTGGAAAGAAAACCAAAAAAACCCTGCCAAACTGTCTTCCAAAGTGGCCACACCATTTTGCATTTTTACCAGCAGTGAATGAGTTCCTACTGCGCTGCATCTTTGCTAGCGTTTGGTATTGTCAGGCTTTTGGCTTTCAGCCATTCCAACATACCGTGTAAGTGGCGTCATGTCGTTGTTTTAATTCGCAATTTCCCTAATGATGTATGATCTTGGGCATCTTTTCACGTGTTATTTACCATCTGTGTGTCTTCTTTGGTGAGGTATCTGTTCAGCTCTTTTGCCAATTTCTTAATTGAGTTGTTTTCTTATTGTTGAGTTTGAAGAATTCTTTTTTATATTTTGGATACAAGTTCTTTATCTGGCATATGTTTTTATAAATATTTGCAAAATGCTTTCATTTTTTTGTTGGTAAATATGTTTGTTTCATTCTTGGTCCTGAAGGGCATTTTTTACTGAGTATGCAGCTCTAGACTGATGGCTCCCTTTCCTTTCCCCTCTGAAGACGCTTCTGTATTGTTTTATGGCTTCCCTTGCTGTTGTCGAGATTTCCACAGTGATGCTTATGTTCCTTTGTAAGGGGATGTGTATTTTTTCTCTGGTTACTTTTGGGGTCTCATCATAGCCTTTGTCCTCTTGTTCCATTTTTGTGTCTGGGTATGTTTTTCCTACTGATCCTATTTGGAAAGTGTTTTGCTTCCTAAAGTTGTGAATTCATATTTTTAATTAGTTATGTCGCACTTTCAATGATCATCCTTTAAATGTTGCTTCTCCTCTATTGTCTTCATTCTTCCCTTGAATAAATATGTTAGATTTTCTCATTTTGTTTTCTTAATCTCTGTTTTATATGTCCATTCTTTGCTTTATTCTGGGAAAGCTGGGTAAATTCTGCAGATACATAATTATCTTTTCATTTTTTGCTTACTTTTCAACCCACCTACTTAGTTTTATGTTTCAGCAATTATATTTTGACTTCTAGAATTTCAAGTTGCTTTTCTCCTCAGATATTTTTGGTCATTTGTTGTTGTTATATACTCAACTTTGGAAAGAATTGTTTTATTTCTTTAAAACTTTTGTACCTGGCTCTTGGATAGTCTGAATCTGACAATTTCAACCTATTCCGTTCTCAGAGGGTGTTTGAAGTGTGGGTTTTATTATGATTTAGGTGTAGTGAGGCTGACAGAGCAGGAGATGACTGCAGCAGTGGAGAAGGTGACTTGTTACAGTTCCCAAGGGGCAGGGAAATGCCATGTGGGGGCGGCCGAGGGAGGCGCCAGGAGGCAGCGAGAGCGAGGCGAGCTGCAGACAAGAAAGAGCCTTGCTGCTGTGGTTTCTGTGCAAAAAGCTTACAAGACAGAGTAAGCGGGCAGCAGGCTTCAGGCTGGCTAGCTTGAATCATTTCCACAGGCTCTGGGGTGGAGGGCCTGTCCCTGCTTGGTTGGTACCATCCTGGAGTGATGAGGGCTGGAGATGCTGGCCTGGAGTTTGTCATCAGAAGAGGTGGGGGTGTGTGTGGACTCTGGCCCGGTAATATTTGTTCACATGAAAGGTGCACTGGAGGGCAAATATATCATCTCCAGGAATCGGCTAGCCCTGGGAGGGACTGTCTCCCCAGGGTGAGTAAGGCCCCAGATGTCTAAACAGCAGAGGGAAAAGACGTGTTTTCTACCAAAAGACACGTCTCTGACTTTGTGAGTTTGCTTGTCTTCCTTTGTGTTTGGTGATCTTTGATCTTAAGTTATGGCTGAATTGGGGACTCTTTGCTTCAGAGAGCATTAGCTTCTGCCCTGGGGGTAGCTGAGGGGCTAATGGGAATGGTGACCACTTTGGAGTCCCTGGAGACACACTCAGAGCAGGGGCTCTGGTTCAGCTGCTGCCTCCAAGTTCAATATCCCGGCAGCATCATTGCTGTGTTGCCCTGGCCTCCTGATAACTTTATGCCCTGCTATTTACAGGACTACATGGGAAATAGATGGAGAAACAGTGGAAACAGTGTCAGACTTTATTTTTCTGGGCTCCAAAATCACTGCAGATGGTGACTGCAGTCATGAAATTAAAAGACGCTTACTCCTTGGAAGGAAAGTTATGACCAACCTAGATAGCATATTCAAAAGCAGAGACATCACTTTACCAACAAAGGTTCGCCTAGTCAAGGCTATGGTCTTTCCTGTGGTCATGTATGGATGTGAGAGCTGGACTGTGAAGAAGGCTGAGGGCCGAAGAATTGATGCTTTTGAACTGTGGTGTTGGAGAAGACTCTTGAGAGTCCCTTGGACTGCAAGGAGATCCAACCGGTCCATTCTGAAGGAGATCAGCCCTGGGATTTCTTTGGAAGGAATGATGCTAAAGCTGAAACTCCAATACTTTGGCCACCTCATGCGAAGAGTTGACTCATTGGAGAAGACTCTGATGCTGGGAGGGATTGAGGGCAGGAGGAGAAGAGGACGACAGAGGATGAGATGGCTGGATGGCATCACTGACTCGATGAATGTGAGTCTGAGTGACCTCCAAGAGCTGGTGATGGATAGGGAGGCCTGGTGTGCTGCAGTTCATGGGGTCGCAAAGAGTCGGACGCGACTGAGCAACTGATCTGATCTGATTTACAGGTCAGGCCTGCTCTGAATCTCTACCCCTCTGGCTCCCTGCTTCTCTGGTCCTGGTTCTCTGCCTCTGTAGGTTCTTTTGTTCTTGTTTTCTGGGTGTTGCTACACAAGCATACCTTGAAGGTATTGTGGGTTCAGTTCCAGATTGCCATGATAAGGCGAATCTCACACAAAAAGTGCATTACTCAAATGTTTTGGTTTCCTGTGCATATAAAAGTTATGTTTAGACTATACCATTGTCTTTTAAGTATGCAGTAGCCTTAGTCTGAAAAAACAATGTGCATCCCTTAAATAAAAAATACTTTATTGCTAAAAATGCTGTCATCCGAGACTTCAGTGAATGGTAACATCAAAGATCACAGATCACCGTAACAAATATAACAGTAACAATAAACATGTTTGGAATACAAGAAAATGACCAAAACATAACACAGAGACATGAAGGAACAAATGTCCCTGAAAGAGCAGCAGCGTTAGACTTGCACAATGTGGGCTTGGTGCAGACCTTCACAGTTTTTTTAAAAGCAAAACCTATGAAACATCATATGAACCGTAGACCACCAGGCTCCTCTGTCCATGGGATTCTCCAGGCAAGAGTACTGGAGTGGGCTGCCATGCCTTCCTCTAGGGGATCTTTCCAGACCAGGGATCAAACCCGCGTCTCTTGCATCTCCTGCATTGGTAGGCAGGTTCTTTACCACTGACGCCATCCGGGGAGCCCAGAATTTATAATAAAGCCAAGGGCAGTAGAAAGGTGAAGGGGGCGTGCCTGTCCTGCCTTCGGTACACTGAGGCACCGATTTCTCTTCCCTCTGGTTCCTGACTGATCTAAACCCTGCTCATATTTTAAAACTTTCCATGGAGTGGGGAGGCAGCAGAGAAGTGGGCTGTCTCTAGGTCATTTTTGAGACCAACAGTGTCTCAAAGGACATGTCCCATCCCAGGTCTAATTGTTGTGGCGTGGAGGACCCTTTAGAAGGCAGTCTTTGATGTCTGAATCTGATCCCATTCCATGACGGATCGCACTGCCTCCCTGGCCCTAACTGACCGCCCCGACCTTTCCACCTGAGTTACCGTGGTGGCCTCCTTGATGGCCTCCTTGCTCCCATCCCTACCCGCTTTGGTCTGTTTCCAGTATGGTAGCCTGAGGGATCCTGTTAAACCCTAAATCAGATCACTCTTGTCCCCACAACCTTTGAATTGCTTTCTATCTCATGTAGAAGAAAGTGAAGTTGCTCAGTCAGTCCAACTCTTTGCGACCCCATGGACTATAGCCTACCAGGATTCTCCGTCCATGGGATTTTCCAGGCAAGAGTACTGGAGTGGGTTGCCATTTCCTTCTCCAGGGGATCTTCCCAACCCAGGGATGGAACCCGGGTCTCCCTCATTGTAGGCAGACGCTTTATTGTCTGAGGCACCAGGGAAGTCAAACATTTTTACAGAGACCCCAAGGCCCCAGATGACACCCTCCCCTGCTCGTGGTCCTGTGCCTTCCTGGGCTCCAGGCAGTGCAGGGACCGTGCTGGGCTTGCTCGTGCCTCAGAGCCTTTGCACTGGCCATGCCGGCTGCATGTGGTGCCTTCCTCCAGACTTTGGCATGACTTGTGTGCTATCCTATCAGCTGTTTGCTCACGAGTGTCACATCCTCAGAGCGACCTTCCTCTGCCACCCCGGTGTAAAACTGCAACCGACCCCACGCTCCCTCGTCCCATTCTGCTTTATTATTTTTTTTCTTAGCACTCAGTGTCATCTTACATACTATATATTGTCTCTTGTAAAAAAATCAACTTTATCAGGATGTGATTTACGTATGATATTAATAAAATGTAACCCTGTGTAGGTATGCAGTTAGATGACTTTTGCCAAATGGATTCATCAGTGTAACCAATGCTGAGGTCAAGAGAGGGCATGTCTATCACCAGAAACTCCCCGTAGGTCCCTGTGCTACTTTCAATGAGGATCTGATGACTGTCAGTATCAATGCTCGCCTTCTCTAGAACGTCATGTAAATGGAATCAGTCTGTGTGAACTCGGTTCTCTGGCTTCTTTTATTCATCATCACGTTTTTGAGCTCCATCTAGGTTACAGTGGGGCTTCCCTGGTGGCTCAGATGGTAAAGCGTCTGCCTGCAACGTGGGAGACCCAGGTTCGATCCCTGGGTCGGGAAGACTCCCTGGAGAAGGAAATGGCAACCCACTCCAGTACTCTTGCCTGAAAAATTCCATGGACAGAGGAGCCTGGCAGGCTACAGTCCATGGGGTCGAAAAGAGTTGGACTGACTGAGCAACTTCACACACTAGGTTACCTTACATATCAATAGTAGTAACTAGTCACTGGTTCGGAGAGGGCAATGGCACCCCACTCCAGTACTCTTGCCTGGAAAATCCCATGGATGAAGGAGCCTGGAAGGCTGCAGTCCATGGGGTCGCTAAGGGTCGGACACAACTGAGCAAGTTCATTTTCATTTTTCACTTTCATGCATTGGAGAAGGAAATGGCAACCCACTCCAGTGTTCTTGCCTGGAGAATCCCAGGGATGGGGGAGCCTGGTGGGCTGCCGTCTATGGGGTTGCACAGAATCAGACACTACTGAAGCGACTTAGCAGCAGCAGCAGTCATTGGTTATTATTATATTAGCTAATCAGTCTTTTTTTGTCCCTGAGTGGTATCTCCTTGCATGGATATTCTTTTTTTTTTTAAATTTTATTATTTTTTTTTACTTTACAATATTGTATTGGTTTTGCCATACATCAACATGCATCCACCACAGTTGCATGGATGGATATTCCATAGTCTGTTCATTTACATGCTGATTGGCATTTGGGATTTTTAGGTTTTATTGATTATGAATAAAGCTTCTCTGAATGTTCATGTGTGGCCTTATGTTTCATTTGCTTTGGGTAAATACCTAGGGGTGGAATTGTGCAAGTCTATATTTAACTTCTTGAGAAGCTGCCCAACAGTTACTGAAAGGGATGGCTCCGTTTTGGGTTTCCACCAGGACTGTGCGGGTCACAGTTGTTCCGCATATTCTGACACTGGGTGTCGTTAGTCCCTCTCATTTCAGGTGTTCTAGGTATCGTCTTCTCATTTTAATTTCCATTTCCTGATGACCAGTAGTATGAATATCTTTTCATGTTCTTTCTAGCCGTTTGTAAATATTCTTTTGTGAACTATTATTTCATATTTTCTCCTTGTTTTTAAATTGTGTGTCTTCTTATTGAGTGGTAATATATTGACATATTAATAATTATCGTCTGGACACAAGTCTTTTTAGATATATGAATTGCTAATATTCTCTCCCACTGTATGTATTACCTTTTAATTTTACTAGCAGTAATTTTACAAAGAGCAGAACTTTTCATTTTATTGAAGCTAAGCTTATCAAATTGCTTTCTTTTATGGTTAATGTTTTTTGTGTCCTGTGTAAGAAATTTTTTGTGTAATCTATGGTGGTAAAGATTTTCTCCTAACACTCAATGCACTTTGTGTATCTTTTCCCTCCACCCATTCAAACACAAACTCCTAGAGGTGGAGATTTTTTTTTTTTTTTATTGTTCAATCCCCAGTATTGCATCAGTTCATCATTCATAGTAGGCTCTCAGTAAATATTTGTTGTTGTTGATCAGTCTCTAAGTTGCGTCTGACTCTTTGTGACCCCATGGACTGCAGCATGCCTGGCCTGCCTGTCCTTCACCATGTCCGGGAGCTTGTTCAAACTCATGTCCGTTGAGTCGCTGATGCCATCCAACCATCTCATCCTCTGTTGTTCCCTTGTCCTCCTGCCTTCAATCTTTCCCAGCATCAGGGTCTTTTCAAATGAGCCAGCTCTTCGCATCAGGTAGCCAAAGCATTGGAGCTTCAGCTTCAGCATCAGTCCTTCCAATGAATATTCAAGACTGATTTCCTTTAGGATGGACTGGTTTGATCTCCTTGCAGTCCAAGGGACTCTCAAGAGTCTTCTCCAACACCACAGTTCAAAAGCATCAATTCTTCAGTGTTCAGCTTTCTTTATGGTCCAACTCTCACATCCGTACATGCCCACTGGAGAAACCATAGCTTTGACAAGATGGACTTTTGTCAGCAAAGTAATGTCTCTGCTTTTTAGTATGCTGTCTAGGTTTGTCATAACTTTTCTTCCAAGGGGCAGGCATCCTTAAATTTCATGGCTGCAGTCACCATCTGCAGTGATTTTGGAGCCCAAGAAAATGAAGTCTGTCACTGCTTCCGTTGTTTCCCCATCTATTTGCCGTGAAGTGATAGGTCCAGATGCCATGATTTTCATTTTTTGAATGTTGAGTTTTAAGCTGGCTTTTTCACTTTCCTCTTTCACCACCATCAAGAGGCTCTTTAGTTCCTCTTTGCTTTCTGTCATAAGGCAGAAAGGTGTCATCTGCATATCTGAGGTTATTGGTATTTCTCCTGGCAATCATGATTCCAGCTTGTGCTTCATCCAGTCCAGCGTTTCTCATGATGTGCTCTGCATATAAGTTAAATAAGCAGGGTGACAATATACAGCCTTGACATATTCCTTTCCCAGTTTGGACTCAGTCTGTTGTTCCATGTCTGGTTCTAACTGTTGCTTCCTGACCTGCATACAGGTTTTGCAGGAGGCAGGTAAAGTTGTCTGGTATTCCCATCTCTTGAAGAATTTTCCTCAGTTTGTTGTGATCCACACAGTCAAAGGCTTTAGTATAGTCAATGAAGCAGAAGTAGATGTTTTTTTCCTGGAATTTTCTTGTTTTTTCTACAATCCAATGGATGTTGGCAATTTGATCTCTGGTTCCTCTGCCTTTTCTAAAACCAATTTTAACATCTGGAAGTCCTTGGTTCATATACTTTTGAAGCCTATCATAGAGAATTTTGAGCATTACTTTGCTAGCGTGTGAAATGAGTGCAATTGTGTGGTAGTTTGAATATTCTGTGGCATTGCCCTTCTTTGGGATTGGAATGAAAACTGACCTTTTCCAGCCACTGCTGAGTTTTCCTAATTTGCTGGCATATTGAGTGCAGCACTTTCACAGAATCATCTTTTAGGATTTAAAATAGCTCAACTGGAATTCCATCACCTCCACTAGCTTTGTTTGTAGTGATGCTTCCTAAGGCCCACCTGACTTCATACCCCAGGATATCTGGCTCTAGGTGAGTGATCACACCATCGGGGTTATCTGGGTCATGAAGATCTTTTCTGTATAGTTCTTCTGTGCATTCTTGCCACCTCTTCTTAATATCTTCTGCTAGGTCCATACCATTTCTGTCCTTTATTGTGCCCATCTTTGCATGAAATGTTCCCTTGATATCTCTGATTTTCTTGAAGAGATCGCTAGTCTTTCCCATTCTATTGTTTTCCTCTGTTTCTTTGCATTATCCACTTAGGAAGGCATTCTTACCTCTCCTTGCTTTTCTTTGGTATTCTGCATTCAAATGGGTGTGTCTTTTCTTTTCTCCTTTGCTTTTCACTTCTTTTCTTTTCTCAGCTATTTGTAAGGCCTCCTCTAGCGACCATTTTGCCTTTTTGCATTTCTTTTTCTTTGGGATGGTCTTGATCCCTGCCTCCTGTATAGTGCCACAAACCTCCATCCATAGTTCTTCAGGCACTCTGTCTATCAGATCTAATCCCTTAAATCTACTAGTCACTTCTACTGTATAGTCATAAGGGATTTGATTTAGGTCATACCTGAATGGTCTAGTGGTTTTCCCTACTTTCTTCAATTTAAGTCCAAATTTGGCAATAAGGAGCTCATGATCTGAGCACAGTCAACTCCTGGTCTTGTTTTTTCTGTCTGTATAGAGCTTCATCTTCGGCTGCAAAGAATATAATCAATCTGATTCTGGTACTGACCATCTGGTGATGTCCATGTGTAGAGTCATCTCTTGTGTTGTTGAAAGAGTGGGTTTGCTATGACCAGTGTGTTCTCTTGGCAAAGCTGTGTTAGCCTTTGCCCTGCTTCATTTTGTACTCCAGGGCCAAATTTGCCTGTTACTCCAGGTGTTTCTTGACTTCCTACTTTTGCATTCCAGTCCCCTATGATGAAAAGGACATCTCTCTTTTTTTTTTTTTTTTTTTGATGTTCTAGACGATCTTGTCTACTAGCACTTCATGAAGGCTGGATTGGTCCATCTTATTTAGGTCTTAATTCTCAAGACTCAGCACCTTGCACAATGAAAAAGTTGGAGGACAGAGGAGAGGACTTTTGAATGAAAAATATTCTCTAGAGAAGGTTATCTGTTTCCTTGGAAAAGGAAAACGTTTTTAACAAAGACTCAAAGTTCAGAGTGGAGAAGGCAATGGCACCCCACTTGAGTACTCCTGCCTGGAAAATCCCATGGATGGAGAAGCCTGGTAGGCTGCAGTCCATGGGGTCGCTGAGGGTTGGACACGACTTGAGCGACTTCACTTTCATGCATTGGAGAAGGAAATGGCAACCCACTCCAGTGTTCTTGCATGGAGAATCCCAGGGATGGGGGAGCCTGGTGGGCTGCCGTCTGTGGGGTCACACAGAGTTGGACACGACTGAAGTGACTGAGCAGCAGCAGACGATCTTGTAGGCCTTCATAGAACTGTTCAACTTCAGCTTCTTTGGCATTAGTGGTTTGGGCATAGATTTGGATTACTGTGATATTGGGTGGTTTGCCTTGGGAATGAACAGAGGCCATTCTGTCATTTTTGAGATTGCATTCAAGTACTGCCTTTTGAACTCTTTTGTTGACTATGATGGCTACTTCAATTATGTAAGGGATTCTTGCCCACAGTAGCACATATAATGGTCATCTGAATTAAATTCACCCATTCCAGTCCATTTTAATTCATTGATTCCTGAAATGTTGATGTTCACTCTTGCCATCTCCTATTTGACCACTTCCAATTTACCTTGATTCATGGACCTAACATTGCAGGTTCCTATGCAATACTGTTCTTTACAGCATCAAATTTTACTGGATGAATGAATGTTTTTAGAATTTTCCTGGATGAATGAATGTTTTTAGAATTTTCTTACACATGTGTATGTAAACAACACATTAGATTATTTTGTATATTTTATAAGTTAATATAGTGGACATGAGCTGAAATTAGAAGCACAGTGGTTCCAGGTATAAATAGAATATTTTTATATATAATATTCTGTCATATGAATGAAGCTCAGTCTATTTATTTGCTCTCTTGTTGAGATGGCTATTTCCAATTTTTCATTAATATGCTATTAATAATGTGAAAGTGGTTTTACCTGTGTATGAATATGTTTCATATGACACCTGCTTTGAGGGGTTGATCTTTTTTTGCCTGATGTGAGAAAATCAGTCTCCGACATAGTGTTAGTACATTGAAATAGGCTCCTCTTAAAGGAAATTTTGCAATATGTACCAAAATTAAACATATATACATTCAAAGACTCAACAGTTTTACTTCCAGCAATTTGTCTTGTAAAAATACTTGCATCACTATGTAAAGTTAAACATGCAATTTTTTTAATTGAAGTATCATCTGTAATAAATGATAGAATACAAAGAGAAGTTTGTCTTTAAAAATTGCATTAGTTACCTGTATTAATATGCAAGAATCTCAATCTGTTAAATGAAAAAGGTAAACTTCAAAACAGTACCTTGAATATAATTCCACTTTGTAAAATTTTGTATGTTTGTCAAAGAAATGGTTGACTTTTCGTCAAGTTATTGCTGGTGATCATCCCTGGGGAGGAGATTATGAGAGAATTTTATTTCCTGTTTCAGTATTTTTGTACTGCTTGACTTATTTTTTGAGGAAAAAGGATGACTAGGTATTTTATATTATTAATAGAAAAAAGAATGCTATCACTATTTTGGGGAAAATGTGCTTCATTGAGAGAATTGTTTTTCAAAGTTTCCAATGAATGGGCTTCCCTGGTGGCTCAGACAGTAAAGAATCTACCTGCAATGTGGGAGACCTGGGTTCGATCCCTGGGTTGGGAACATCCCCTGGAGGAGGGCATGGCAACCCGCTCCAATGTTCTCGCCTGGAAAAACCCCATGGACAGAGGACCCTGGTGGGCTACAGTCCATGGGGCTGCAAAGAGTTGGACACAACTGAGCTAACTAAGCTAACTAAGTTGCTCAATGCATGAATAACTTTGTTTCTTATTCGAGATAGTGGAGCATGCTTCTTAGAACTCATCCTATGGGATGGTGTTTATCACCTTTATTGTTGAAGTTAATACTTGAATGTCTTCTGTGGCCTGATTTTCATTTGTTGAGTTATCTTGTAATTTGGTTTTGAAACAGATACACCTTTATATATTGGGTTGGCCAAAAATTTCATTTAGGTTTTTCTATACGATGTTACTTATAAAAGTTTGTGGTTTAAAGATAATTTCAAGTAGAAATCTCCTAAACATTTTTAGGAAGTTTAGGAAACCTGACGAAGGGTAGGGGCCAGTAGGTAGGTGTGAGAAGAGGGGGAGGAGATTGAGGGAGGAAGTTGGAAAAGGTTGAAGAGCAAAGCAATACCTGATGGGAAGATTAAAAAGATTTATTTGTGTTCAAGCTGAGATCAAAGCTGTACATTTGTAACTAGTGCAGAGAGGGGAAGTAAATCTATTTTTGAACTGTTTCTTAGACATTGGAGGAGAGACTTTTTGGAAGGAGAACTATAACATACTAGCTGCCTTTGAATTTTATTCGCTGAACAGATTTACTTACTGTTTACAACGAAGGACCTGACAATGAATCTTCGCCGTTAAGACATGGTTAGAGGCAAGAAGCAAATGAATATGAAAGCGATCCTATAGCAGAAGCAGGGGATTTCTTATTCAGGACATTATTCTGATAAATGCAAAGAACAGTGACCATTATTTATAATTAGTACCTGAGTTATGACCCTGTTTCTTTCTATACTGGCTGCAAAAGTACAATTTATTTTTCTGTGTGCACCCTGGTAACCTATTTAGAATGAGTCAATCTGGAGACATTTCTGATAAAAAAAATTTTTGTTTTTATAAGTTAAGTTCATCCAACATTTCTGTTTATCCTTGTTATTGCAAACCATTGCTGTTGGAGAATGAGCGACATAGTTATAAGTTATAAAAGAGCCTCATTTGGAAGAGCACAGTATGTGGCAAATATTATGTATTGATGTATAATGAAAATTGCAGTGATTTCATTAATAAATTACAACTCTTAAAGATCCCTATTTATCAGCTATGTTGATAACGAGGGTTGAATTTTTCCCTGAAGGCCTTCATATCATCTGGGCCACTCTGTTGCTTTTAAAATTATCTCATTCATTTTTAGGCTTGCATCGGCATTCTGAGAAGGTTGTGCCCCGTGTTTCTGTCAACAGAGGTGGGGTGATAAGCGCCTTTTCTTGCATAATCTCCTTCATTGCCCTTTCTGGCTGCATCACTGAGGCATGAGCTCAAATGTCTCTTGGTGCCTTGGTCCTTTTCCTTTAGAGCGAGGATCACCGTCATATGAATTGCTTTGGGGTCTCTTGTCATACGTTTGAATCTGCTGCAGGACCAGACTCAGCAGAGATCCACCTGAGAACTGGATCCACCTGTCTTGTGCCCCCATACTCATAATACTGAGCAGGGTGACGACCTCACCATATATATTCAACTGAAGATACGACCAAAGAACAGAGAGTGGTTAGAAAAAGGGAGACACAGATGTAGAGAACAGTCTTTTGGACTCTGTGGGAAAGGGAGTGGGGTGGGGGATGATTTGGGAGAATGGCATTAAAACATGTATAATATCATATAAAAAATGAATTGCCAGTCCAGATTCGATGCAGGATACAGGAAGCTTGGGGCTGGTGCACTGGGATGACCCAGAGGAATGGTATGGGGAGGGAGATGGGAGGGGGGTTCAGGATGGGGAACATGTGGCAGATGCATGTTGATGTATGGCAAAACCAATACAATATTGTAAAGTGTAAAAAAAAAATATTCACCTAAAAATATTTTAAAAAAAGAGAAAGGGAGATTGGTGGGAGAGGAAACAGAGAAGGAAAGTTGTGGTTGAGGGGAATTTAAGACCATAGCCCCCGATATCATCACTCTTCAAACTGCACAATGTGCTACAAACCTGCAGAATTTCAAAGATTTTCATGTCAATATGCTTTATTCCATTTTATTTGTGTGAAGAAGGGGCTCATAATTATATCACTGATTTATGTTAGGAGCCGGACTGAGTTGATTTCTGTAGGGCTGCATGGAGAAGGCCATGGCACCCCACTCCAGCACTCTTGCCTGGAAAATCCCATGGACGGAGGAGCCTGGTGGGCTGCAGTCCATGGGGTTGCTGAAGGTCGGACATGACTGAGCGACTTCACTTTGACTTTTCACTTTCATGCACTGGAGAAGGAAATGGCAACCCACTCCAGTGTTCTTACCTGGAGAATCCCAGGGATGAGGGAGCCTGGTGGGCTGCCATCTATGGGGTCGCACAGAGTCGGACACGACTGAAGTGACTTAGCAGCAGCAGCAGCATGGCAGGCAGCTGACGGTCAGGAGCCAGTGTCCCATCTTGGGGACGACTCACATGGACGGGTACCGTGACGACTTGACCTCACTAAACAGAAGCACTGGAGGCTTCTCTTTCCTATTGGGAGTCTCTATTTTTCACACTTACTGGTAAATAATGTACAGTCCAAGTATGGATAAGCACTGACAGCTGTGGCATAAAATGTGGTAAGTTGTATATTGTGAGTTAAGGCATTATCTTTAATGGTTAAATTATTCTCAACATATTAAGGATCAATACAAAATCCCTTGAATATTTGAATAATGTCAGACTAGCTTGAACCAGACATTAATTGAGTAGTGTTGGGGGTGGAAAGTGAAGGGAACCTCAGTTTATCTCCTCAAGGAGCTTAGTCTGTAACTGGATTGAAGTTGTCATTGGAATGTAGAAAATATCAAAGACATATAACTCCTAAGGGTTTCTGAATTTGAAACTGGACCTTGGGAGTTATAGAACATTTTAATGTAGTTCTAAAGTGTAGGTTACCTGGATACCCCGTTACTTGGGAGATGAATAAGACAATAAGGATATAAATATTGAGACAAAGATATATACAGGCACAAAACAAACATTTTTGGCCAACCCAATGCAACCCATGCATGGTACATCCATGCATGCACCACCTTGTTCTGTTATTCTTTTATTAAATAATTCAGGCCTAATCACACGCCACCACTCAGCTTAAGAAACAGTGTTACCAATAAAATTATTTTTCTGCCATTCCATTACTTTTTATTCCTCCTCCTTTTGATACAGTTTTGTCTTCTTAAACTTTAGGTAAACTCTGTCATTCTGTACATACCATTTTACAGTTTGCTTTTGTGTTCAGCCCCTCCTCACTCTGATTTATTAATGTAGATATGCTTATTGTAGTGGTAAAGAATCTGCTGGCTGGTGCAGGAGATGTGGGTTGGATCCCTGGGTCAAGAAGATCCCCTGGAGAGAGAAATGGCAACCTACTCCAGTACTCTTGCCTGGAGAATCTCATGGACAGAGGAGCCTGGCAGGCTACAGTCCATGGGTCACAAAAAGTCAGGCATGACTGAGTGACTGAGCACACACGCACGCATTTAATTGTAACTTTAGTCTTGACCGCCGTACAGCACTCCACTCCGTGATTGTTCATAATTCGTCCAACCCTCTTCTGCCAGCCATTTAGGTGGTTTTCAATCTTTCCCAGCTTCAGAGTTGCTGTGGACATTGTCGCACATCAGGGGCTGTGGCTGGGAGTGAAGATCCCATTTCCTGGACTTGACTAAGCTTTGCCAGGTTCTTCTCTGAATAGATGTCTCAGCTTGAGCTTCCACTGGCAGTTTAGGAGTGTTGCCCTTGTTTCTCTTTTCTGCCACTGGCAGATTTCAGTTGTTGTGAGTTTGATTGAATTGCAAAGTTCTGATCATTGAGGTGGTGTGTCCTGCACTGGGATTCTGCTTGGGCTGAGTGGCTTGATCAGATCCGTTTGTGGTGGTGGTTTCTTAAGAGTGTATATAATCTGCAAAAATAAACAACCCAAATAAAAAAATGGATAGAGAACCTAAATAGAAGATGTACAGTTGGCCAAGAAATACATGAAAAGATGTTCCACACAGTTAATTGTTAGAAATGCAAGTCAAAATTACCATGAGGTGTCATCTCACACCAGTCGGAATGCCCATCATCAAAAAGTCTACAAGTAATAATTGCTAGACAGGGTGTGGAGAAAAGGGAACACTTCTACTCTACTGGTGGAAGTGTAAATTGGTGTAGCCACTGTGGAAAACAGTATGGACACTCCCTAAGCTAAAAATAGCTACCATATGATCCAGCAATCCCACTCCTATGCGTGTATCTGGAGAAAACGAATTTGAAAAGATACATGGCCACTTATGTTCAAAGCAGCATAATTTACAATAGCTAAGCCATAGAAGCAATCTATATACCCATTAACAGATGAATGGATAAAGAAGATGTGGTATATGTACACAATGGAATATTCCTCAGTCATCAAAAGAATGAAATAATGCCATTCGCAGCAACATGGATGGACCTAGAAATTGTCGTACTAAGTGAAGTAAGCCAGAATGAGAAAGACAAATATTGTATATTACTTATATGTTGAATCTAAAATATGATACAGATGAACTTATTTATGAAATAGAGACACATAAAGAAAACAAACTTTGGTTACCAAAGGGGATGGCAAGGGTTATGGCGGAGCTACATTAGTAATGTGAGTTTAGCAGATACAAGCTACTATATATAAAGTAGATAAACATTAAGGTCCTACTGTATAGCGCTTGTTCAGTTGCCAAGTTGTGCCCACCTCTTTTAGACCCCATGGATTGCAGCGTGCCAGACTCCTCTGTCCTCCGCTACCTCCTGGAGTTTGCTCAGGTTCATGTCCATGAAGATGGTGATGCTATCTAACCATCCCATCCTCTGCCGTCCCCTTCTCCTCTTGCCTTCAATCTTTCCCAGCGTCAACACAGGCAACGATTATTTGATAACTTTAATAAACTATAATAGAAAAGAATGTGAAAAAGAAAATTATATATTTATATATGAAACGGAATCGCTTTGTACACCAGAAACTAATATAGCGTTGTAAATCAACTGCATTTCATTTAACAATAAAAGCTAAGCAGATGCACTGTGAATGCTGTCCCTTCAGCACTGTCCCATCCCAACGTCCTGCTGGTCCCTTAAGCCACCCCCACCCCCCACCCTGATAGTACTTGTGTCCTTGGGACACAGGGTCGGTGTCCCACCAGTGTGCTGAGTGAACAGACGCAAACTTATTCCTTGGAAATAAATGTTATGTGGAATATCTGCTTGACACCAAAATGGTCAATAAATTGAACCAGACAGTAATTGGTCTGTCTCACACTATGAAGCACCCACACTGACTTATTCTTGGTTCATTTTTACAGACTTGTTTCTACTATAGACAAACAAGCTCAGGGAGGAAGAATTAAGACTGGTAGTTTTATCCTAGCTGAATTTTGTTTTCATAAAGATAAGTGAAAGTGTGCTATTCCATTTTTCTTATTCAGTGCTATTATGACATTAAATTCTACCCAAAAAATCAGCCATACTTCCACCACTCTAATTGCCTTTCATTTTTCTAAATTCTTTTTCAGTTCTTCTGTTCATGTGAATCTGTAGATTTTGTGATTATAATCAGAGTCTATGCAGATTTGTATTCCTCCCCCAGCATATCAAACACACTTATATTAGTATATATTTCTCCATGTGTCTTTTTAGTGGCTAGATATTCTTGCATTTAAATGATGTACTATGGTGTATGTAACAAATTCTATATTCTTGGACATTTGTATTCAGTTTTTGTTATCAGTCGGAGAAGGCAATGGCACCCCACTCCAGTACTCTTGCCTGGAAAGTCCCATGAATGGAGGAGCCTGGTAGGCTGCAGTCCATGGGGTCACTAAGAATCAGACATGACTGAGCGACTTCACTTTCACTTCTCACTTTTATACATTGGAGAAGGAAATGGCAGCCCACTCCAGTGTTCTTGCCTGGAGAATCCCAGGGACGGCGGAGCCTGGTGGGGCTGCCGTCCATGGGGTCGCTAAGAGTTGGACATGACTGAAGTGACTTAGCAGTTTGTTATCAGTGATGCTAAAGTGATTCTCTTGGTTTTTATGTAACTTATGCATCTCTGTATTTAAACATAGGAAGGTAGTAGTTTGCATACAGAGGGTTTGAGGGCCTGGTTCTGGAGTCATGTTTCCTGGGTTCAAATTCTTGTTCTGTTGCATATGGTGTGCCCTCCCTGGAAAGTTACATGACCATTGAGTGTCTATGGTGCATCTCTAAAATGGGGAAATTCAAGTAGCTCCAAAGGTTGCTATGAAGATTAAATGATAAAATATAGGTAAGTTGCTTAGAACAGTCTGATACAAAGTGAAGGCTCATTAAAATTTAGCAATTAAACAGCAATATTCACAATAGCCAAGGCATGAAAGCAACCTAAATGTCCATCAACAGAGGAATGGATAAGGAAGATGTGGTACATACGCACAGTGGAATGTTACTCAGCCAGGAAAAAGAATGAAATAATGCCGTTAGCAACATGGATGGACCTAGAGATTATCATACTAAGTCAGAAAGAGAATGACACATACTGTATGATATCATCACTTAAATGTGTAATCTAAAAAAATGATACAAATGAACTTATTTATAAAACAAACTTACAGCTACCCAGTGGAAAAGGAAGGAGGGATGAATGAGAATATTTTGTTGCTGTTGTTCAGTTGCTCAGTCCTGTACGACTCTTTGTGACCCCATGGACTGCAGCACCCCAGGCTTCCCTGTCTGTCACCATCTCCCAGAGTTTGCTCAAACTCATGTCCATGGAGTCAGTGGTGCCATCCAACCATCTGGTCCTCTGTTGTCCCCTTCTCCGCCTGCCTGCAATCCTTCCCAGCAACAGGGTCTTTTCTAATGAGTTGACTCTTTGCACCAGGTGGCCAAAGTACTGAAGCATGAGCTTCAGCATCAGTTCTTCCGGTGAATAGTCAGGGTTGGTTTCCTTTAGGATTGACTTATTTGTGTTCCTTGAGTCCCCAAGGGACTCTCAAGAGTATTTTCCAGCACCACAGTTGGAAAGCATCAGTTTTTTAGCACTCAGCCTTCTTTACATGACTCTCATATCTGTACATGACCACTGGAAAAACCATAGCTTTGACTATACAGAACTTTGTTGGTAGAGTAATGTCTCTGCTTTTTAAAATGCTGTTTACGTTTGTCATAACTTTTCTTTCAAGGAGCAAGCGTCTTTTAATTTCATGGCTGCAGTCACTGTGTGCAGTGACTTTGGAGCCCAAAAATAGTCTGTCACTGTTTCCATTGTTTCCCCATCTATTTGCCATGAAGTGATGGGACCAGATGCCATGATTAGTTTTCTGAATGTTGAGCTTTAAGCCAACTTTTTCACTCTCCTCTTTCACTTTCATCAAGAGGCCTTTTAGCTCCTCGTCACTTTCTGCCATAAGGGTGATGTCATCTGCATATCTGAGGTTATTGATATTTCTCCCAGCAATCTTGATTCCAGCTTGTGCTTCTTCCAGCCCAGCGTTTCTTATGATTACTTACTCTGTGTATAAGTTAAATAAGCAGGGTGACAATATACAGGCTTGACGTACTCCTTTCCCAATTTGGAATTAGTCCATTGTTCCATGTCTGGTTCTAAGTGTTGCTTCTTGATCTGCATACAGGTTTTGCAGGAGGCAGGCAGGTGGTCTGGCATTCCCATTTTTTAAAGAATTTTCCAGTTTGTTGTGAGCCACACAGTCAAAGGCTGTAGTCAATGAAGCAGAAGTAGATGTTTTTCTGGAATTCTCTTGCTTTTTCTATGATCCAATGGATGTTGACAGTTTGATCTCTGGTTCCTCTGCGTTTTCTAAATCCAGCTTGTACATCTGGAAGTTCTCGGTTCACATATTGTGGAATCCTAGCTTGAAGGATTTTGAGCATCACCTTGCTAGCATATGAGATAAGTGCAATCGTGTGGTAGTTCGAACATTCTTTGGCATTGCCTTTCTTTGGGACTGTAGTGAAAACTGACATTTATTTCTTATTTATTTAGTTTGGAAATAACTGATACACACTACTATATATAAAAATAGATAAACAGCAAGGTCCTACTGTATAGTTTGGGGAACTATACTCAGGATCTTGTAATCTATAATGGAAAAGAATCTGGAGAAGAATACGTAGATAAACATGTGTATATATGTATATGTGCTTGCATGCTCAGTTGCTTCAGTCATGTCTGATTCTTTTTGACCCTATGGACCCAAGTCTGCCAAGCTTCTCTGTTCATGGCAATCTCTAGGCAAGAATACTGAAGTGGGTTGTCGTGCCCTCCTCCAGGGGATAGTTCTGATCTAGGGATTGAATCCGCATCTCTTACGTCTCCTGCATCGGCAGGTGGATTCTTTACCACTAGTGCCACCTGGGATATATAATAACTGTATCACTTTGCTGTGTACATGAAACCAATGCAGCATTGTAAATTAAGTATGCGTCAATGAAAAGATTTAGCTATTAAATAATCCAGATCTTAGGGGGAGGGATGGAGGTATTAATAGGTGGAAACCTAGATGAAATAAGATTGACCATAATGATGCTGATAATTGATGAAGCTGGGTGTCAGGTACAAGGGGTTCACTACACTACACTTTCAATTCTTTTATGTGTTTGAAATGTTTTAATAATAGAAAGTACACATAATACAAACTTTTTTTTCCACTTAATTTTTTTTTTTTTGCTTTTAATTATTTTCTTCAGACATGTTTCTTAGAGTGAGTTCACCAGGTGGGATGTTTTTATGATCGTTGTTTTGAATATGGCCAAATTGCTTTAGTAAAAGATTGTATGGTGCTATCCCAAAGAAAGGCAATGCGAAAGAATGCTCAAACTACCGCACAATTGCACTCATCTTACACTCGAGTAATGTTCAAAATTCTCCAAGCCAGGCTTTAGCAATACGTGAACCGTGAACTTCCAGGTGTTCAAGCTGGTTTCAGAAAAGGCAGAGGAACTAGAGATCAAATTACAAACATCCACTGAATTATGGAAAAAGCAAGAGAGTTCCAGAAAAACATCTATCTCTGCTTTATTGACTATGCCAAAGCCTTTGACTGTGTGGATCACAATAAACTGTGGAAAATTCTGAAAGAGATGGGAATACCACACAACCTGACCTGCCTCTTGAGAAACCTATATGAAGGTCAGGAAGCAACAGTTAGAACTGGACATGAAACAACAGACTGGTTCCAAATAGGAAAAGGAGTACGTCAAGGCTGTATATAGTCACCCTGCTTATTTAACTTATATAGAGTACATCATGAGAAACGCTGGGCTGGAAGAAGCACAAGCTGGAATCAAGATTGCCAGGAGAAATATCAATAACCTCAGATATGCAGATGACACCACCCTTATGGCAGAAAGTGAAGAGGAACTAAAAAGCCTCTTAATGAAAGTGAAAGTGGAGAGTGGAAAAGTTGGCTTAAAGCTCAACACTCAGAAAACTAAGATCATGGCATCTGGTCCCATCACTTCATGGGAAATAGATGGGGAAACAGTGGAAACAGTGTCAGACTTTATTTTTCTGGGCTCCAAAATCACTGCAGATGGTGACTGCAGCCATGAAATTAAAAGACGCTTACTCATTGGAAGGAAAGTTATGACCAACCTAGATAGCATGTTAAAAAGCAGAGACATTACTTTGCCAACAAAGGTCTGTCTAGTCAAGGCTACGGTCTTTCCTGTGGTCATGTATGGATGTGAGAGTTGGACTGTGAAGAAAGCCGAGTGCCGAAGAATTGATGCTTTTGAACTGTGGTGTTGGAGAAGACTCTTGAGAGTCCCTTGGACTGCAAGGAGATCCAACCAGTCCATCCTAAAGGAGATCAGCCCTGGGTGTTCGTTGGAGGGACTGATGCTAAAGCTGAAACTCTGGTACTTTGGTCACCTCATGCAAAGAGTTGACTCATTGGAAAAGACCCTGATGCTGGGAGGGGAGGGATTGGGGGCAGGAGGAAAAGGGGATGACAAAGGATGAGATGGCTGGATGGCATCACCGACTCGATGGACATGAGTTTGAGTGAACTCCGGGAGTAGGTGATGGACAGGAAGGCCTGGCATGCTGTGGTTCATAGGGTCGCAGAGTCGGACACGACTGAGCGACTGAACTGAACTGATCCACAAGTAAGCCAATTTTATCACAATCTCAAACAGCATAAGGTATTATCATTATGTGTTTGTCACCCAATTTTATCAATAAAATTGCATCTCACAGTTATTTCTCCCCTTTTAAAGTTAAACAGAAACTGCAAGCATTTTGTTTTTAATTTTATTTTTGGCTGCACTGGGTCTTCACTGCTCTTTGCGGGCTTTCTCCAGCTGGCTAGTGGGGGCCACTGTGGTTGTGGGGCTCAGGCTTCTCGTTGCAGGGGCTTCTGTTCCTCTGGATCACAGGTTCCAGGGTGCACGGGCTTCAGTAATCCCGGCACATGGGTGCAGTATTTGTGGCGCATGCGCCTACTTGCCTCACAGCATGGGGGATCTTCCTGGACCAGGGATTGGACCTGTGTCTCCTGTATTGGAAGGCGGATTCTTTACCACTGAGCCCCCAGGGAAGCCCGAGCATTTTCTTAATTGTGGTTACTGCTGGTTATTATTTGCAAAAAAAATATCTGCCTCTGCCCTCGATCCTTTTATCTGTCAGGATTTGATAGGATTCATTGTATGAAAGCCATATATAATGGTTTGGCATTAAACTCACTGAAACTATCATATTTCACTTTAAAAAATTATTTATTTTTTTTAATTGGAGGCTAATTACAATATTGTGGTGGTTTTTGCCATACATTGCCATGAATCAGCCATGGGTGTACATGTGTCCCCCATCCTGAACCTCCTCCCACCTCTCTCCCCGCTGAACGGGGGAACTGTCATCACTATTTGGTATCGTGATATTTGACTGAAAAATCCCTTCTTTCATATGTATCCACAGCAAACATGCTTTTTGACACTTTCACAACCCGAGGTGTAAGAATGATTATGATCTCTGTGTCTTACTGATTTGGAATATGTTCCTGATTTATGCTTGCTATAAACGCATGGTCAAGCCATGAGGAATTGCTCCGAGGTGGCAGCTACCACTGTTCTTTAATGGCAACCCCTCCACCTGCTGTCACCTTCGTTGTGGGCCACGTGCCACCAGAGGCCAGGCTACAGTTGTCCCTTGTCAATGAAATTTGACCTCAGTAAATTTGCAGGTGTCTCTGGAAGGACAGAGAAGCTGCCACCCTATTTTTATGGCATTCCATATGTGTAATGAACATACTCAGATTTGCTTTCTCTCTTTTTCAGTCCCTGCTTTTCATGGTGCTGATGACAATTGGTAAAACCAATACAGATCATGATCACAAATTCTCTCCATAGTGTCTTAAAATATGGTCAGTTGCTTATCATTAAGATACTAATGTTTTTTTTTTTTCTGAGTTTTTATTCACTCATCTCTTGAGACGCCTCCTGTGGGGGCTGGCACATTTCTGTTATATTATTACAACCCATGTATTTAAACTTTTTAGAATGTCAAGGCCTAATATTATACAGTGGTTTATTTAAACTTTATATTTTTCTGTATTTAAATGTACGACTTGTAAATGAATGTTTTTTAAAATGGATTTCTGGCGTATACTGGAGAGCCACATTTTATTCCGTCTTTGTAACCGTAGGGACTGAACAGTGACAGTGGAAGAAGCCCTCTCTATGTCAATTTCATGTTATTTATCACTTGACAAGTGGCAAGAGGGGCATAAAATTGTTTTATTTGTTAGATTTGCATAAGAAGTTTCTTACAAAAAGCTTTCATAGTACACAACATAGATAAATTCTTACATAATCATCCTTTTGAGATTAGCCTTATAGTTTTTTGCTGTTTTTCCTTTCTCATTTTTTTGGGGAAAAATTTTGGGGTATATATCTGTATTTTTATATTGTTAAAGTATAATTAACATCTCATGTTATGTTTCAGGTGTATGACATAATGATCTGACATTTGTATACATAGCAAAAGGATCACCAGGTTGTCTAGTTAACATGAATCATTATATAGAGTTATAAGTATTCCCCCTCTTCTTTTCTTGTGATTTTTAAGATCTACTCTTGAAAGTGAAAGTGTTAGTTGCTCAGTCATGTCTGACTTTCTGTGGTCAGACCCTGTGGGCATAGCACGCCAGGCTCCTCTGTCCATGGGATTCTCTAGGCAAGAATATTGGAAAATGAAAGTGAAGTCGCTCAGTCGTGTCCGACTCTCTGTGACCCCATGGACTGTAGCCCACCAGGTTCGTCTGTCCATGGGCTTTCCCAGGCAAGAATACTGGAGTGGGTTGCCATTTCCTTCTCCAGGGGATTTTCCCGACCCAGGGATTGAACCCGGGTCTCCGGCATTGGGGGCAGACGCTTTACCGTCTGAGCCACCAGGGAATCCCAAGAATACTGGAGTGAGTTGCTATTTCCTCCTCCAGGGAATCTTCCCAACCCAGGGATCAAGCCCAGGTCTGCTGTGTCTCCTGCATCGCCAGGCGGGCTCTTGACCACTAGCGCCACCTCTACTCTGCAGTTCAGTTCAGTCGCTCAGTTGTGTCTGACTCTGCGACCCCATGGACTGCAGCACAACAGGCCTCCCTGTCCATCACCAACTCCTGGACCTGGCCCAAACTCATGTCCATCAAGTCGGTGATGCCATCCAACCATCTCATCCTCTGTCGTCCCCTTCTCCTCCTGCCCCCAATCCCTCCCAGCATCAGGGTCTTTTCAAATGAGTCAGCTCTTCGCATCAGGTGGCCAAAGTACTGGAGCTTCAGCTTCAGCATCAGTCCTTCCAATGAATATTCAGGACTGATTTCCTTTAGGATGGACTTGTTGGCTCTCCAGCTTTCAAATATGCAATATTAACTATAGTCACCATGCTATATGTTACATCCCCGTGACTTAATTATTTTGTAGATGGAAGTTTGTAACTTTTGACCCCTTTAATCCACTTTCATTCCCCCCACCCCACCTGGCCTCTTGCAAGCACCAGTCTGTTCTCTGTTGGAAAACTTTTAAGGTAAGAAAAATTTGCCATGATGGAAAGAGATTACCAGTTGTTTTAAAGGAAAGATGCAAAATTGAAAGGTTTTTTTTTTTTTTCCCTTTTGGTTAGTAATCTTTAGAAAAGCTAAACTTTAAGCCCGAGTTTATGACATAAGATTATGTGATTGGCTAAATTTGGATACTGGTTTTCTTAAATAAACAAAAGCACATTTTAAAAGATCTGATACTTATAATGAGGAAAAATAGAGTTTGAAAACTCCTGTATAAAAAGCATCTAAATTGTGTCTATGCCTATGTGTTTGTATGTGTGTTATATGTGTATTTTATAAAATTATGAAAACAATTCCCCAAATAGTGTTTCTATTTAGATAAATATAAATGCAAATGTGGACATAAACATCTTGGCTAAATAAATAAATACCTAAAAGGTGGGCTTTTGAGTTTTCCAAAATGTTGACTGTAGTCAGTTTGGGAAAGATATATTATTACTTATGACAGCTGGTAGGTTCATCTCAGGGTACAGCGAGTCAGAGCTGTTGACCTAGATGTACTTACCTCCCCTTGCAATTCCACCTTGACTATGAATCCTGAGAATGACAAAATTTAAGAATAAAGGAATTTGTTCATGTATTGGGAGTAAACTCAGTTTAGCATACTTTCCCGACAGGGTACCTATTCCTTGCTCTGGTACAAAAAACTGGATATTTATAAGTTGTCTCACTGATTATTTTACTCACATTTGAGAGTCTTTCCTCTGCGTTTCATGCTAAACATAAGGAGGCACCTGCCTAGTCTCCTACCCACTTCACAGGGTCAAGGTGAACATCACCAAACCTCTCTGCCTGTGGTCCTCCTAGATCATCTAATCCTCCTCTTTATGGACCAAGTTCCTGCCAATGAGCAGCCTTCCTGACTCAGGGCTGGCAGGGAGCCCCCGCCCTTCCTTCTCTGGTGTCAAACCCCCAGCCTTCACTCATTCCAATAATGACCTGGTTCATTATCTCCCTTTCTCTTGTTATTTCCTCTTGCTCATTTAGAAGTGTCCTTGGAGTTCAAATGAGTTCCCAATTTAACCCTGATTTAAAATGAGTGACTGGAGGAAAGCTGGAGATCTAACCAACAGTATATTTTTTTTTTACCCCAGGGTCTGCATATCACTTCTCTGTTCCTAAAGTTAAAAAGTAAAAGTCGCTCAGTCGTGTCCGACTCTTTGCGACCCCATAGACTATATAGTCCATGGAATTCTCCCGGCCAGAATTCTGGAGTGGGTAGACTTTCCCTTCTCCAGGGGATCTTCCCAATCCAGGGACTGAACCCAGGTCTCTCACATTGCAGGCAGATTCTTTACTGGCTGAACCACAAGGGAAGCCCAAGAGTACTGGGAGTGGATAGTGTATCCCTTCTCCAGTGGATCTTCACGACCCAGAAATCGAACCGGGGTCTCCTGCATTGCAGGCAGATTCTTTCCCAAGTGAGCTATCAGGGAACCCCTTCTGTTCCTAAGAGACAATTTAATACAAATTTGAAAAGCCAGGTGGGCTGTGTTTTCATCATGATTCTGCCAGTTAGCACTTCGTGACCTTGGGCAAATTAACCCTCTCTGCGTCTGAGATTTTTTTTATTGTCGTTTAGTCTCTCAGTCGTGTCCCTGACCAGGGATCAGACCTGAGTCCCCTGCATTGGCAGGCAGATTCTTTACCACTGAGCCACCTGGGAAGCCCATCTGGGTCCTGTCTGGCATTCATAGTTTTCTGCCAAAAGCAGCCCTTGCGTGGCTGGAGATTTGGATCTTGTTAAGTTGTGCTTCAAAGAAGATGGAGAGCATCATGCGGGTTAGCGCACTAACCTTTGAGGTTCTGGGCGAGTCAAGTCTTGTCTTGGGCTCGGTCAGGTGGGCTGCTATCACGGCTGTGCCTCCACGCAGTCTTCATTCATGAGTGCTGAACCCGGGAGAGGTTGTGGAGTTGAGAAACTTGAATCACTTCTTTAAAAAGTAACAATAAATCAACCTCTGCCACCACGCCTTTTCCAGGGTACCGGAGCTGGAGGGGGCGATGATGAACAGGGAGGGTTCTGACCCCGTCTTGTCCCTGCAGCTGGCAGTGGGCACATTGCTGGGTCAGGAGGCAGTGGAGCATCCGTGGCCATGCCAGGTTGATGGATAGAGGTCTCTGGTTATTTGCCTGTCAGTGGTAAAGAACAAGGGATGAGAACACATGCAAAACCGGGGATGTTGTCTTTTTGTTTCTCATATAACTTTGTGAACCATTTGATTTCTCCCTTTTGAAACTGGGCATTCATTTAGATTTTCTTACCTTTTTTTTTTTTTTTTTTTTTTAAATTTTGTCTGCACTCAGTCTTTGTTGCAGCCTGCAGGCTTCTCTAATTGTTCTGCGGGAACTGAGTTGCCCCAAGGTGTGTGGGATCTTAGTTCCCTGACCAGGGGTAGAACCTGCACCCCCTGCTTGGGAAGGCGGATTCTTAACCACCAGACCACCAGAGAAGTCCCAAGAATTTCTTACCTTTCTTGATTTCCAATGGGATCATTGATTTTCTTTTGTCTTTAAAAAAAAATTGAAATTAGTTGATTTACAATATTGTGTTCATTTCAGGTATAAAGCACCGTGATTGTCACACACACACACACACACACACACGCACACACATGCATATATATTCTACAGATTGTCTTCCCTTAACAGTTATTACAGAATATGGAGCTGAGTATCCTGTGGTATACAGTAGGTCCTTATTGGTTATCTGTTTTATATATAGTAGCATGTATATGTTAATCCCAATTTTTTAAGCTGGATGTCTCTGGAACTGAAATTGTACTCAGCTTCTACTTACCGTGAGGGTAATTCATAACAGTCTGCCCATCCTAGTCTCTGAAAGGTTTAAGGAGCCTCTGAATAGTTTTAGGAGGCTCTGACAAGAGAGTTGTTCAGTTAACAGTGTCACAGTGGAAGTCACCACGCTGCTCCGCAGTCAGAGTTGCAGAAATTGAATGAAATGACTCATGTTGAAAGACCTGCATCCCCGACATGTGGTATGTGTTTGAATTAGTATTTAAAACATTGAAATACGTTTCGCTAAGAAAACCAATAGCTCCACAAAAGTAATGTATATCATTTATTTGTATAGTTATTTCTTAAAAATAGATATTTCAAATACACCAAAATTATTGAAAATCATACTGCGCCCCAATGGGCCACCTAGGTTTCAAAGGTTAATGTTTTGTCATATATGCCTTAAATTCTTAATGACATGAAACCTTACAAACGCAGTGGTGAGTCACCCTCCTGCCCCAGCTTACCTCATCATTTCTCTGACTCTTTATAAGAGCACTCTCTCCTGGCAGTATACATTCTTCCGTGTTTTCCAACTTTCACTGTATCTCTATATTTATAAACTATATTTATAGTTGTATAGTTTATATATAGTGTTGCACGTTTTAAAAAGATACACACATACAATGCAGTGTATCCTTTGAACCTGTGTTTTTACACACTCATTTGAGATTTGAAACTACTTCCTTTTAGCTGCTGTGTGGGCTTCCCTTGTAGCCAAGTGGGTAGAGTCCGCCTGCAATGCAGGAGACCCGGGTTTGATCCCTGGGTCGGGAAGATTCCCCCAGAGAAGGAAATGGAACCCACTCCAGTATTCTTGCATGGAGAATCCCATGGACAGAGGAGCCTGGCAGGCTACAGTCAGTGGGGTCACAAGAGTTGGACATGACTTAGGATACCATTGGTCTGAAATATCCCATAGTTTATTTAGATACTTCATATATATTATTTGTCACCAAGCACTGTTTTAATCTCTGATTCAGAGCAGGTATTCAAACCCAGCTTTCTGTAATTCCATCAAGCAATGCATTCAGTAAATACTAGGAAGATAAAATTTTAAAGAATGAGCTTGCAGACTGCCTGCTATATCTCTGGGATCTAAATGTAAAGGAAATTGGCTGTCCATCCTCCTGGCAAAGCAGGATCAGGGCAGCCTTGTCTTGCTGGGAGAAGGGGGTTGGTATGGGGCTACGCTGCAGAGGGCCCGGGGTCCCAGGTGTGGTGGGTCAGCCACCTGAGATATTGGCTGAAGTGGGAAGCAAAAGATCCTTTCTTTATGGATAATAAATATTGGGGAATCAATGACATTAAAAAAAATTAGAGTGTAGTTAATTTGTAATGTTGCCTTAGTTGCAAATGTGCAGCAAAGTGACTCAGTTATACATTTGTTGCTCAGTCATGTCCAAGTCTTTGAGACCCCATGGACTGCAGCACGCCAGGCTTCCCTGTCCTTCACCATCTCCTAGAGTTTGCCCAAACTCATGTCCATTGAGTCTGTGATGCTATCACATCATCTCATCCTCTGTTGTCCCCTTCTCCTCCTGCCTTCAATCTTTCCCAGCATCAGGGTCTTTTCCAGTGAGTTGGCTCTTCATATCAGGTGGCCAAATTAGTGGAGCTTCAGCATCAGCATCAGTCCTTCCAATGAATATTCAGGGTTGATTTCCTTTAGGATTGACTGGTTTGATCTCTTTGCTGTCCAAGGGACTCTCAAGAGTCTTCTCCAACACCACAGTTTGAAAGCATCAATTCTTTGGCACTCAGCATTTTTTATTGTCTAACTCTCACATCCGTACGTGACTACTGGAAAAAATTCATAGCTTTGACTATACAGACCTTTGCTGGCAAATTCATGTCTCTGCTTTTTAATATGCTGTCTAGGTGTGTCATTGCTTTTCCTCCCAGAGGAAGTGTCTTTTAGTTTCATGGTGCAGTCACCATCCACAGTGATTTTGGAGCCCAAGAAAATAAAAGTCTGTCACTGTTTCCATTGTTCCCCCATCTATTTGCCATGAAGTGATGAAACCTGATGCCATGATCTTAGTTTTTTGAATGTTGAGTTTTAGGCTAGTTTTTTCACTCTCTTCTTTCACTTTCATCAAGACACTGTTTAATTCCTCTTTGCTTTCTGTCATAAGGCATGTGTCATCTGCATATCTGAGGTCATTGATATTTCTTCTGGCAATCTTGATTCATCCAGCCCAGCATTTCTCATGATGTACTCTGCATGTAAGTTATTTACATGCAGTAAGCAGGGTGACAATATATAGTATTCCTTTTCCAATTTGGAACCAGTCTGTTGTTCCATGTCCAGTTCTAACTGTTGTTTCTTGACCTGCATACAGGTTTCGTAGGAGACAGGTAAGGTTGTCTGGTCTTGCCATCTCTTGAAGGATTTTCCACAGTTTGTTGTGATCCACACAGTCAAAGGCTTTGGCATAGTCAGTGAAGCAGTTGTAGATGTTTTTCTGGAACTCTCTTGCTTTTTCTATGATCCAGTGGATATTGGCAATTTGATCTCTGGTTCCGCTGCCTTTTCTAAATCCAGCTTGTATATCTGGAAGTTCTCAGTTCACATGCTGTTGAAGCCTAGCTTGAAGGATTTTGAGCATTACTTTGTTAGCATGTGAGATAAGTGTAATTGTGCCATAGTTTTTACATTTTTTGCATTGCCCTTCTTTGGGACTGGAATGAAAGCTGAGCTTTTCCAGTCCTGTTTTTTCCAGCCACTGCTGAGTTTTCCAAATTTGCTGGCACATTGAGTGCAGTGCTTTAACAGAATCATCTTTTAGGATTTGAAATAGCTCAGCTGGAATTCAATCACCTGTACTAGCTTTGTTCATAGTGATGGCTTACTAAGGCCCACTTGACTTCACACTCCACGATATCTGGCTCTAGGTGAGTGATCACACCATTGTGGTTATCTGGGTCATGAAGATCTTTTTTTGTATAATTCTTCTGTGTATTCTTCTTAATGTCTTCTGTTTCTTTTAGATCCATACTGTTCCTGTCCTTTATTGAGCCCATCTTTGCATGAAATGTTCCCATGGTATCTCTAATTTTCTTGAAGAGATCTCTAGTCTTTTCCATTCTATTGTTATCCTCTGTTTCTTTGCATTCTTCACTGAAGAAAGGACTTCCCTATAGCATAGATGGTAAAGAATCTGCCTGCAGTGCAGGAGACCTGGGTTCAATCCCTCGGTTGGGAAGATCCCTTGGAGAAAGAAATGGCAATCCACTCCAGTATTCTTGCCTGGAGAATCCCATGGACAGAGGAGCCTGGTGGGCTACCGTCTATGGGGTCACAAAGAATCAGACACGACTAAGTGACTAACACATACACTTAAGAAGGCTTTCTTACCTCTCCCTGCTTTTCTTTGTAACTCTGCATTCAGATGGATATATCTTTCCTTTTCTCCTTTGCCTTTTGCTTCTCTTCTTTTCTCAGCTATTTGTAAGGCCACCTCAGACAACCATTTTACCTTTTTGCGCTTCTTTTTCTTGGGGATGGTTTTGATCACCGCCTCCTATACAGTGTTGTGAACCACCACCCACATTTCTGCAGGCACTCCGTCTATCAGATCCAATCCATTGAATCTATTTGTCACTTCCATTGTATAATCATAAGAGTGTGTAGGTGTTAATTCCCAAAGTCCCAATTCATCTCTTCTCTCCCTATCATCTTGGGTAACTATAGGTTTGTTTCCTATTTCTGTGGGCCTATTTCTGTATTGTAAACAAGTTTACTTGTATCATATATTAGATTCCACTTGGAAGTTATATCATATGATAGTTGTCTTTGTCTGATTTACTTTGCCTAATATGATCACGTCTAGGTCCCTCCACTTTGCTGTAAATGGCACGGTTTCATTCTTTTTTATGACTTGGTGATGTTCCATCGTGTCTATGTACCAAGTCTTCTTTATCCACTCCTCTGCTGATGAGCACTTAGGTTCCTTCCTTGTCTTGGCTGTTGTGAATAATGTGGCTGTGAGCATTGGGGTATCTTTTCGAGTTAGAGTTTTCTCTTGATAACAATGGTACTTTTTGAGGCCTGAAAGGCTCTGAGGGACAGGGAAAGGTTGTAAAGGCAGTGTGAGTCAAGGGCCCAGCCCTAAGGCCTAAAAATCCAGCAGGGGAGATGAAAGTAACAGGAAACAGAACAACTGGGTGTGGAACAGCTTGCCGTGTGCTGTGCCTCTTGTCATCTTTCACAGAAATGAAATATCCTCTTTTTCTTGACATCTTGGCTTCTGCCTCAACAATACCTTCTGGAACTACTTTCAAGGCATCTAGTGCAGAGCAGATTTATTTTTAAAGGCCATGTAATATTCCATGCTATGGACATATCATAATTTATTTGGCTATTCTGTTATTAATGGGTCTTCTCTTTTTCACTGTAATTGGCTAAAAGCTGTAGCAGTTAATGTCCTCATACTATATATATGTCCCTATGTGCTCAGATTTCTGCAGGAGAGTCTACCAAGACTGGCATGTTTGCAGACGAGGGTGTATGTATTTCCAATTTTAACAGATGCTGCCTTATTGCTTTCTAAAAAGGCTAGGATTCATACTCCACACCCTGCCCCCCACCAACCAATGTATAAGTGTCCTTTTCCCTCATGGTCACTTCTAATAGTTATGAAATTCTTTTTAAGTGTCCGACGTTGTTATCCATTTCTATGGCTACTAGGCAATATAAATGTCTTTTTGGAAATTGTTGTTGATTTGTACTGTTTTGTCTACTGCTCATCTTTTCCTGGTGTTATTACCCTTTCGGTTTTCCCCTTGGTTAGTCTGTAAGAGCTGTTTATATAGAATCGATAGCAACCCTTTGTCCTCTGGGTTACAAACATTTGGACCAGCGCTTTCATTTGTCTGCTGACTTTGCTCACCAGCCATTTCACTGAAGGATGGTAGTGGCAAACTGTGCTTCATCAGCTCAGAGAACATCCTCATTTGTTCCATAAGTGAACCAGCCTTTTGGAAAGGTCCATGGATGGAGTGTGAGGTCGACGCGTAAGGTGCAGTCGCCTCGCTGATGAATGTGGCAGCTCACTGTATCAGCTGAATTTTCTGTCACTTAACGGTTTTCCAAGGTTCTTCAAACCACAGGGGACATACCTACAGTATGCGTGATGGAGAGGAAAACACAGCTGATCTTTGAGCAGCTATAACGCACTCAGCCAGTCCGTCATGTCCTTATGGGAAAGGAGCCCTGAAATACTGTATCGTTTTTCTTTTCTAGAAATCGCATCATCCTCAAAGCCTCATCCGCCTGTTGTGGGCAAAGTGACTCATCACAGCATTGAACTATACTGGGATCTGGAGAAGAAAGCAAAGCGGCAGGGGCCCCAGGAACAATGGTTCAGGTTTTCTATTGAAGAAGAGGACCCCAAATTGCACACTTACGGTATCATTTATACGTAGGTGCAATGTTGAATTGCTTAATATTTTGCTTTGGTTTCTCGATTAGCTGGATTGGTTTCTGTTGTCTCCAAGAAGACTCGTTTTTTGACATTAAAAGGATGCGAGAGCATCATTTGCATCCATTCTTTCTGTGAAGGATGAATTTCAGAAAAGAAGGGTGAGCAGTTGCTTTGAAATGAAACCTCCCAGACCTCTGAGAGCTCTGTAGGCTTCTGAAATATTCTAATGGTGTATATTTCAAATCCAAAATGTGGAGACAGAATCAGAGTTGGATGAAATCGCATAAGGGTCCCATCAGGCTGCCGCGGGCACAGGTGTGACAACTCCCTGTCACTCACATTGCACCACTGGTCCCTCGCTGACTCTTCCAACCCACTTGCCACCTCCCTCTCGCCTCCATCAGGGCTTGGCTTTTCTCCTTCCCCTTGAATGTGTTTCCTTCTGTTTTTATTTGTTTATTTTATTTTTTGTGGCTGCACTGGATCTTCCTGGCTTTGCATGGGCTTTCACTCCTTGCGGCAAGTGGGGGGCTCCTCTTCTTTGCAGCACTCTGGAGGTGAGATGACTTTTTCTCATGGAGAGGACTTTTCTAGTGGCAGAGCACAGGCACTAGGCGTGCAGGCTCGGTAGTTGTGGCTCACGGGGTCCGTACTTGCGGCCCACAGGCTTGGTTGCTCAGCAGCACGTGGAATCTTCTGGGACCAGGGATCGAACCTGTGTCCCTTGCTTTGGCAGGCGAGCTCTTATCCACTCTGCCACCGGCAAAGTGCTCCTTCTGTTTGTAACACAGCTGGTTCCTCCACACCACGCACGCGTCATATCAAATACTGGCCCCTCCTCAAGAGGCTCCCCGAGGTAGCCGTCCTGCCAGCCCACTCTCCTCTCTGCTGTGACCGGGTTTCATTTTCTCGAGACGTCTGGCTCTGCTGGAGTCACTTTGCTGTTGGTCTCTGCATTTTCTGTCTCCCCCAACCCCAGCATCTAAACGCCATGAGAGGCAGGTAAGATTCCTGCTTTGCTTCAGGCTCTCTCCCCAGCTCCCAGACAGTGTCGGCACACAGGAGGCCCTCAAAATGCTTGTATCGAGAAGTCATTTGTTCCCCCCTGCCGCCCTTAGCTATTACTTCAATCCTTATTTCTTCCTTTGCCAGGTCTACTGCTTGTAAAATGACTCTGTGTTTCAGGAAGAAGACCAAAGATGAGGTACCAGTATGGTTTTATATGTAACTTTTCATTTTGACGTAATCACAGCTTCACATCTGGCTGTGAGAAGTCGTACAGAGTGATCCCGCGAACCTCTGACACTTTCCCCAGTGGGATCGTCAGGGAAAGCTGTAGGGCAGAGTCACCATCCTGGCGACGAGGAAGTCGTGATGCAGAACAGTCACAGCGCTGGGCTGGACTTCGCTCAAGGTGGCGTTGTGGTGAGGGTGCAAACCCAAACCATGGTATCCTTGCGATTTGATGAATGATTCTTTGTACCTAGAGAACAAAAAAATGCATGCACTTACCTGAAAAAAACAAATCCACCCCAAAGCATGAATGATGATATAATAAGTATCCCTATATATAGAGAAAAAGATCCAATTTCTTTCCTGCTGTCTCTCTTGGTACCATGAGCCGAGACGTCAGGTGGGGCTCTCCTAGGGGCTCCTTTACTTCCCGTCTCCATTTCTCCTGTGCTGGGTGAGCAGTCAGGTCCACTGGCCTCCAGCCTGGGTTTCTCAGAGATCTGAGTGCTGCCTGGCCTGGAAGCTCAGCTGGTTGGTGGCCTGGTGTTTCAGGACCTGTCCTGGAGGCCTTCAGACCCCCAACCCTGAGCCACCATTGTGAGATGCTCAAGCTATCTCAGAGGATTAGCACAAGCCTTGACACTAGGTGGCAGAGTGAGACCATGTTAATCTTGACCTCTTTTCTTGGTTCCGTCCCTTTCCCCCTAGGTGTATCGTTAAAACTAGGAAATGCCTTTCTTTAAAAAAAACAGCGATCTAGACTACCTGACCTTGGGCTTTTGGGTTTAAGAACTTCATTTTGACCCGTCACTTTCTGTTCTTCTGCCCCACCAGCCAGTCTAGGATCAGTGCCGTCATCTGACGCGGGCGCTCCTTCTCACGGCCTGTGGTCTAGCTTTTGTGAGTTCTCCCTCTGCACATCCTTTCTGTGCTGTCCCTCTGTGCCAGAGGGACTCCGGCACGTCCCTCGCGAGGTTGCAAGCAGGACCTGTATTCTGAGTTGTCAGTACTGAGTCCCCAGGTCCTCCAGCTGTCCACAGTGGCTGATGTAATTGTCCATATCCCTTTTAGTTGCTGTGTGATTGTCCAAATCCCAAATTTTCCGTTTTAACCTTCCTCTTGTCACGTTGTCTGCAACGCGTTTCCATTGTTTGCAGGATGAAGGTCAGGCTCCCGCAGACTAACATTTGATGCTCTTCACTTTGCCCACCACCTGCCTCTCTTCCTGTCTCTTATTTCTGAACACGAACCTTCCAGGGAAATCTGCTTCACATCCTTGGACGACGGCTTGAATTTTCTTGCACGTGTGTTCAGCTGTTTTCCCTGTTCAGACCAGTCTTCCCTCCCACCCTGCTCCATCCTTCCCTCCACCCGTCAGGTTCTGTCTTGACTGAGACGTTCCTTTTGCTCCCCTATTATCTACCCCTCTAAGTCCCTCCAATAGTCGTTTTCCCTATCATGCATTTCATTCATTCATTCAATCAGCACCTTCTATATGCCAGACATTGTTCTGGTTGCTGGGGATACCGCCCTGGACAAACAGATCCTAATTCCTCCCTCGTGATGAGGAAGATGAATGGTAAGGAAGGGGCAGAAGTGAAAACACAGAGTGTGTCGGATGGTGATGAGTACCGAGGAGGAGAAGCGGGGGGCTTGGCATGGAGGTGAAGAAGGCTTCACTGAGCGGGTGACATCCGTGTGAAGGAGCAAGGGAGGGGGTATCTGTGCGTGTCTGGAAGACTGTCCCGGGCAGAAGACACAGCTGGTGAAAATGCCTGGAGTTCCAGAAACGCTGAGCAGTGGAGTGAATGAGAGGGGTGACAGGGTGACAGGAGACCCCTGGTGTCCCGGGGCTGCCCCTCTGCCAGGAGAGAAGCCGCTGGGCCCCCATAAACTATGGTGGGCGTGGTGGTCTCGCCCTGGGAGGGTCAGTCTGGCTGCTGAGGGAGTAGCCGAGGCGGCCACAGCAGGGAGGACTAACTGTGGAGCGTCTGTAATAATTTAGGTGGGAGATGACAGAGTGGTGAATTCAGGGTTTTTCAAGTCTGTTTTGAAAACTTTTGCTGGTGGACCAGGCGCGGGATGTGAGAGAAGGAGGATAGCAGGGGGCATCCGTGGACAACTCGAGGTTGGGAGCACCGCTGGGATGACATACAAGTCCGTGGGCTTTTGGAGACCTGGCGTCCTAGGAAGCGTGGCAAGTCAGACACACAGGCCCCTGGCCCTGCCTCCCAGCACCTTCTCTGAGTCCTGAGCCGGCAGCACGGCCTGCCTGCCTTTCCCTGGGCTTGTTTTGCGGCTCCAAATGCTCTGATCCCCACCCCATCTGGAGGCCTGCAGGTTTCTGTCGCAGCCTCTGGCCAGCTTTCTGTCCTCCAAGCATTCAGCACCCACTCCTGCAAACGTTTCCCAGCTGAGACGGACCGTGGGGCGTGATGAGAGCACCCTTCCTGCACCGCCCGTCTCCCCAGTGGCTCCCTCCTCACGTCCCCTCCTTCCTCACACCCTCTTCTTCCTCACGTCCTCTCCCTGCAGGGGCATTTTGCCCACAGTGGGGCCACAGCCGCCACGGACACCCTCGTCCGCCTGCTCAAAACCCCCACCCAGGAAGCTCGAGTGTGCTCTCAGACTGCCGAGCTTAGCTTCCAGTTGTGAAGCTTGGCCGTTTGAGGACAGATATCACGGGTCAACGTGATCACTTGTCCACAGTACAGTAAGTCCCTTACACACAAGTGAAGTCCATTCCAAGAGCGAGTTGGTAAGTCCACTTTGTGAGTCCAGCACAGTTAGCCTCGGTGTTCCACCAGCACGACCGGCTCTATAGTACTGTAACAGGTTTGTCACGCTTTTCACATAAATGATACATAACTCAGCAAACAAGAGTACACAAAAGCATAGCCTCTTGTAGGGCGTGCACACACGCGACAATGTACGCCAGACATGTGAACTAACAACGGGCATGATGGGACCCACATCTTTGCGAGTGGGACTTACTTTGTAGGGGACTTACTCCACAGTCATGTGCCAGCTTTGTGTCTGCTTGCAGAAGGGAGACTGGGGTGGAGGGCACCCGGGGGGCAGGAGCAGACACCTGGTTTGTCCTTTGTGTCCAGGAGTTTAGCCCAAGGTGAGAGACGGCAGGCCATCCAGGTGAGCTCCGTACTGGGGATAGTCAGCGCTCAGAAACCCTTCCACCCGCCCTTCTGGACGCAGCCTCCATGACCGGCTGTCTTCACCGTGGGTCTCCCTCCCGTCTAGGGGCTACGCGACCAAGCACGTGGTGGAAGGCCTGGAACCACGGACCCTGTACCGATTTCGGCTGAAGGTCACCAGCCCCTCTGGAGAGTACGCATACAGCCCCGTGGTCTCGGTATCCACGACCCGTGAGTATTCAGAATACGGAGCCCATTTGTCTGACGGTGACCGGCCAGCGTGAACGGGAAGGCGCTCTGCTTTCTGCTCAGCCTGACCGGACACGCAGAAACCGCTCCGTTTTTGAACGCCGTGATAACATTGTTCGCTGGCTGGGCCTGGCCATCCCACGAGGGAAGTCGTGTTATGCTCAAACAAATGTGAGACCTGTTTTTGTGTTGGCTGAGGCTACCCTGGGAGCGCACATTCAGGAAATAAAAGGATGGAGTCACCTTTCTTAGGAAACGAGCCTGGGGGTGTGTGGGCTGTCCTAAGGGTTCCCAGGCCGAGAAGCAGGCTGCCCACCTGGGTGACCTCAGGGGAGAGGTCCGCTTGGCATTTTGTCCCTTTGAGACCATGTCAGTGCATCGTCATCACTTGACGCATAAACCTGGTTCCTGGGGACACACGTAGGTGAAGACATATGGGGGTGGGGACACAGTGGGGGAGGGGCGAGAGGCCGATTTAGAAGTGCAAACATTTTCTGTGATCATACTTTCTCCTTTAAAGGTTTATTTATTTTTGGCTGTGCTGGGTCCTCATTGATTTGCATGGGCTTTCTCTAGCTGCACCGAGTGGGGTGACTCTTCATTGCCGTAGCGGGCTTCTCATTGCCGAGGCTTCTCTTGCCGCAGACCACACACAGGTTCTAGAGCGCACAGGCTTCTGCAGTTGCGGCTTCCGGGTTCCAGGCACAGGCTCAGTAGTTGTGGTCCATGGGCCTCGTTGCCCCGAGGCCTATGGGATCTTCCCAGACCCAGGATCGAACCTGTGCCCCCTGGCTGGGCTTCCCTGGTGGCTCAGCTGGTAAAGAATCCGCCTGTAATGTGGGGGACCTGGGTTCGATCCCTGGATTGGGAAGATCCCCTGGAGAAGGGAAAGGCTACCCCCTCCAGTGTTCTGGCCTGCAGAATTTCAGACTTCAGAGACCATGGGGTCGCAAAGAGTCGGACACACTGGGTGCCTTTCACTTTCCCCTGCACTGGCAGGCTGATTCTTCACGACAGAGCCACCAGGGAAGCCCTGTGATCGGTATTTTAAAGCGTTTTGAAGGTGTGTGTGTGTAACGCAGTGACATCTTTGAACTAGAATGCTGTGAAGATTAAAGCGGTCAGGCGTGTTCCTCCCGGCCCACCCACTGAAAACACAGTTTTCAGTGTTGCATAAAGGGAATCCACCTCTTGTGAGTTAAATGTTATTTTCAAGTTTCATTCAGTGTAGCATTTGGCTTGAATATGGGTGTATATGTTTTCAGGGAGTATCAGTTGTGTCTGTAAGGACTTTACTCATGGAAGTTTTCGTGCGCAGGAAAGATCATTCAGATTTTGAGTTGGTTCATCACAGCTTCCATTGCATGGGGGCCATTAGGGGGTTGGATCTCAGTTTAGCAAGCTGAGAATTTAGTTAAAGCTAAGAGTGATGACATCATGTACACCCCCTAAACAGTGCTCAGCTGATCGTGAAGAAATATAGTTTCAGACAAGGCTTCTGACACAAAATGGTCAATTGCAAAGATTCTGGTCAGAAAAGACGGCTTGGCCCTGAAGCTGGAGAGGATGAACGCACTTGCTTTTCTGTGGAAGCTGTTGAGCTCCTGGAGTGTTTTAGGGGAAAGAAAAGGCAGACCTGTGTTAGCTCTTTGTGCGCTGGGGGAAGGCATAGAGAAGGGAGGAGAGCAGAGAGGAGGAACACGGGCGAAGGAGCCCATTGGGTGAAGAGAGGCTCCGGAGGCCAGCTTTGGGGCAGACGGCTCCCCCAGGCCAGCCTTCAGCTCCCTGCCGCCCTCCGGGGGCTCCACCCCTGCCTTCTGGGGTGCCCTCTCCTCCACTCCTGGGCCTGTCGAGTCCACTCCAGGGCCAGAGCTCTGCTCCGGGTGGGTCCTCGTGGGGCTGCCCCTGGCCTGCCGGGCACTCAGGTCTTCCCCCAGCTCAGAGCCGTGTCTCAGGGTCTCCCCGCCTCTAGCAACACTCTATTGCCTCTTATTTTACATAGTCATTCGTCTTTCCTGGCTTCCACCTACTGTGTGCTGAAGGACAAGGGTGATGGGTTAGTCATGTCTAATTATAGAAGATCCTTAAGACACGTGTGGGCAGATAGTGAACAAAATGCCCCAAGATAGACCTGGGAGGAGGAGGAGATGCTCTGAGTGGCTCAGCTTGGTTTCCTGTCTCAGGAGGTGGGTCTGGTTCCCACTGGCTGGGGAGATGCCCCTGAACCTGCCAGGTGAGTGGAACCAGGCGCAGAGAGGCCTCTAGTGGCCACTGGTATCCTTAGTATCCCACTGAAGCCAGGGCAAGGGCTCCTGGGCCTTGTGGCCAGAGGCTGCGGGGAGTCAGGGCACCACCTGGAATTCTAGGAAGACAGAGGACCCGCCACCCTCCATAGCTCTTGGTCTTTCAGCTGACAGTGGCGGTGCCTGCAAGCCCGGTGTGCCTTCTCTTTGCCGAGCGGACTTTGGAGAGGCAGCCGTGGATTACTGGTCCGGTGGTCCAAAGCCTTTGTCACTGCGGTCCACGGTTTCCATGGGTCAAGAGACAAGGCCTCCTGCAGGGATGAGGGTGGGCTGGAGACGAGGCTCCTGGTGACTCCCTGGGAGCCGAGCGTCCGGTCACAGTGGACGCGCCTGCACCAGACCTCGGGGCCCTCTCCTGGGTGGGAAGGATCGGGTACCTCTTCCTTCTGGCTGGCTGCTGCTTGCTTAGGCTGTTACTATAATATACAAAGCAGACTCTCCTAAGGAGGCAGATCATGCTAAACAAAGAATTAAAAATGTGCACATTATATAAAACAAGCGAAAATGCTTCTGTGGGTTGATAATTTGCATTCAGTTTGAAAGTGTTTTAATGAATCACAAAAGCATGTACTTTGTTTGAATAAAGGATGCTCAGCCTTTTTTTTTTTTTTTTTTCTCCTTCCCTAGGTAAAGTACACGAGACTCTTGCTTAAATGAGGCATGCAATTTTAATCAGCTGGGCCCTTAAAAAGAAAGAAAAACAGCTGCTGCTTCTTAATTGGCAAATAGTTTCCCCAATGAGCTCATCATTTATTCACTGTTTTTAATAGAGACTAAAATTCCACCAAGAAAGGTGTTATCACCCCACTTCAGTATCTGCCAGGGCATCTGCAGCTAAATGATCCTCCTAGAGAACGTGATGGAGAAGGCAATGGCACCCCACCCCAGTACTCTTGCCTGGAAAATCCCATGGACAGAGGAGCCTGGTGGGCTGCAGTCCATGGGGTCGCTAAGAGTCGAACACGACTGAGCAACTTCCCTTTCACTTTTCACCTTCATGCACTGGAGAAGGAAATGGAAACCCACTCCAGTGTTCTTGCCTGGAGAATCCCAAGGATGGGGGAGCCTGGTGGGCTGCCGTCTGTGGGGTCGCACAGAGTCGGACACGATTGAAACAACTTAGCAGCAGTAGCAGTAGCAGACAACGTGAGCTGAGGCTTCCCAAACGCTTCTCTGTCCCCTCCTCCTCCTGGCCAGGTGTCCCCTCCCGAGGTCCCACCTGACCAGTGCCACCTGTCTAACACACGTGAGTGCTCACGAGTGTCTTCACCACCGGCAGCATCAGTTCAGTATTTGGAATTGCGACACCTGGGGTCAATATCAGAGAAACAGACCCACAGATGCAAAGCCTGCCTTTGTCATATTCCGTTGCACGTGCTGACGGCAGTCCCTTGGACACACAGTGTCTTGAAGGGCTTGGGGATGGTGGACAGAAACATTCTGCTCACCCTGGAATTTCCTCTCTGTTCTTCATGACTCCTCCTGGAGTGGGAATGGGAGGAGCTGCTCTGCTCTGCAAACAAGAGTCTTTGTTTTTCTTTTCTGTTTCTCTGTCAATTCCTGTAACCAGTGAGACCTTTCAAGCCTTGGTGGTCCCTTGTCGGGACTGGTGGTCACACTCAGTTCCTCTTTGCCTTCCTAGCAGGGCTCTGAGAGGGTCAGTGAGTTAATGTTGAGACAGAACTTCCATCCCTGATGACAGTTACTGCTTCCTTTTGCTGGAGCTCAGCAAGCAGGGTGTGGTGAGCAATTATGTTGTTTTCCTTCTCTTCCATGAGGTGTCCCTTTGTTCTCAGAATGAGTTCAGAGGGCGCTGATGACCCGTTACAGAAGCCAGGACAGGCAATGTGTTGTTAGCTGCTGAGTTGTGTTTGACTCTTTGAGACCCTATGGACTGTAGCCCACCAGGCTCCTTTGCCCGTGGGATTCTCCAGGCAAGAATACTGGACTGGATTGCCATTTCCTTCTCCAGGGGATCTTCCCGACCCAGGGATCAAACCTGGGTCTCCTGCATTGCAGGTAGATTCTTTACCGTCTGAGCCTCCGGGGACATTTATTTAAATTACATCCTAATATCATGATACCCTGGTCTCTGCTATGCGTGGTCCTCAAGCTTCTAAGCGTGAAATGAACTTCCTTCACTTTCTGATACTGGCCTGCCACAGAGCTCCTTGGCTGGGAGGGGAGGGCCCATACAAGGAGAGGTGTGCTGGGGCAGAGAAGAGGGGTGGCATGGGCTGGAGGTGGTCAGGGGGCACTGTGCTGGGCGCTGTGTGTGCTTTTCGGACTTCCCTTCACATTCCAAGAAGTCAACATGTTTCTGAAGGCTGCTAAGCTTTAGGCCTCCCCCTTTCACTTCACACATGTCAGGAGTTGGGGTTCATAGGTGTGTATTTAAGATGTCTGCTTGTACCCAATGTTTAGTAAGAGTGGAAGCTTAGAGTGGACGGGTCAGCTACGTCAGCATCTAGTCCAGCCCCACATTCCTTCCTTGGATGGCTCCCTCAGCCTTTCTTGTCCTGGTCTATGGTCTGAAGGAGGATCTAAAAGCATCGTGTAAAGTCCTAGATTCAGTTAATAGGATCGAGTTAGGATGCTATGCTTTAAAATTCAGTGGAAATAGAATGAGCTTCCTATGTTCTTCTAGACAATTTTGGAGAAGACCATGGCAACCCACTCCAGCGCTCTTGCCTGGAGAATTCCATGGACAGAGGAGCCTGGCGGGCTACGATCCATGGGGTCGCAAAGAGTTGAGCACAACTGAGCGACTAACACAATTCCTATGTTCCTCTAAATGATTCCATTCAAATCATGTATTTTTGTGTTTTTAGTGGTGATTGAAGTTTGCGATTCACAGGGGTGGGGTCGTTTTAGGGCAGTAATGGAATTACCCACCACACCATCCTTCTCCTTTCCAGGAAGAGAGAGGGAAAGGGAACTTTGGGTTTCGTTTGCTCACTAATGGATAGATCATTTTAAGTCTGTCCAGCTCTAGTGTCCAACTCAGCCTCTGCACTGTTGGCGTCTGGGGCTGGATAATTCAGGCTGTGGGGCTACCCTGGTCTGCAGAGTGTTTAGAGGCATCCCTTCCTCCAGCCCCTAGATGCCAGTAGTACCAACCCTTTTTTTTTTTTTTTGCATTTTTATTATTATTATTATTATTTTTTTAATTTTTCTTAACTTTACAATATTGTATTACTTTTACTATACATCGAGATGGGTCCGCCACCAGAATACACGTGCTCCCCATCCTGAACCCTCCTCCCTCCCCCCCCCCACACCATCCCTCCAGGTCATCCCAGTGCTCCAGTCCCAGGCATCTGTTATCGGGCATCGTACCTGGACTGACTCGTTTCAGATATGATATTATACATATTTCAATGCTATTCTCCCCAATCGTCCCACCCTCTCCCAGTCCCAGAGTCCAAAAGTCTGTTCTATACATCAGTGTCTCTTTTGCTGTCTCATAAGCAGGGTGATTGTTACCATCTTTCTAAATTCCATATATATGCGTTAGTATACTGTATTTGTGTTTTTCTTTCTGGCTTACTTCACTCTGTATAATAGGCTCCAGTTCCATCCACCTCCTTAGAACTGATTCAAATGTATTCTTTTTAATGGCTGAGTAATACTCCATCGTGTATATGTACCACAGCTTGCTTATCCATTCATCTGTGGATGGACATCTAGGTTGCTTCCACGTCCTGGCTATTGTAAACAGTGCTGCTATGAACATTGGGGTACACGTGCCTCTTTCAATTCTGGTTTTCTCAGTGTGTATGCCCAGCAGTGGGATTGCTGGGTCATAAGGCAGTTCTATTCCCAGTTTTTTGAGGAATCTCCATACTGTTCTCCATAGTGGCTGTACTAGTTTGCATTCCCACCAACAGTGTAAGAGGGTACCCTTCTCTCCGCACCCTCTCCAGCATTTATTGCTTGTGGATTTTTGGATCGCAGCCATTCTGACTGCGTGTAATGGTATCTCATAGTGGTTTTGATTTGCATTTCTCTGATAATGAGCGATGTTGAGCATCTTTTCATGTGTTTGTTAGCCATCTGTATGTCTTCTTTGGAGAAATGTCTATTAAGTTCTTTGGCCCATTTTTTGATTGGGTCGTTTATTTTTCTGGAATTGAGCTGTAGAAGTTGCTTGTATATTTTTGAGATTAGTTGTTTGTCTGTTGCTTCATTTGCTATTATTTTCTCCCATCTGAAGGCTGTCCTTTCAGCTTGCCTATAGTTTCCTTTGTTGTGCAGAAGCTTTTAAGTTTGATTAGGTCCCATTTGTTCATTTTTGATTTTATTTCCGATATTCTGGGAGGTGGGTCATAGAGGATCCTGCTGTGATGTAAGTCAGAGAGTGTTTTGCCTATGTTATCCTCTAGGAGTTTTATGGTTTCTGGTCTTATATTTAGCTCTTTAATCCATTTTGAGTTTATTTTTGTGTATGGTGTTAGACAGTGTTCTAGTTTAATTCTTTTACAAGTGTTCAACCAGTTTTCCCAGCACCACTTGTTAAAAAGATTGTCTTTACTCCATTGTATATTCTTGCCGCCTTTGTCAAAGATTAGGTGCCCATATGTGCGTGGATTTATCTCTGGACTTTCTATTTTGTTCCATTGATCTATGTTTCTGTCTTTGTGCCAGTACCATGCTGTCTTGATGACTGTAGCTTTATAGTAGAGCCTGAAGTCAGGCAGGTTGATTCCTCCAGTTCCGTTCTTCTTTCTCAAGATAGCTTTGGCTATTCGAGGTTTTTTGTATTTCCATACAAATTGAGAAATTATTTGTTCTAGCTCTGTGAAGAATACTGTTGGTAGCTTGATGGGGATTGCATTGAATCTATAAATTGCTTTGGGTAGTATACTCATTTTCACTATATTGATTCTACCAATCCACGAACATGGTATATTCCTCCATCTATTAGTGTCCTCTTTAATTTCTTTCAGCAGTGTTTTATAGTTTTCTAAATATAGGTCTTTAGATTCTTTAGGAAGATATATTCCTAAGTATTTTATTGTTTTCATTGCAATGGTGAATGGAATTGTTTCCTTAATTTCTCTTTCTATTTTCTCGTTATTAGTGTACAGGAATGCAAGGGATTTCTGTGTGTTAATTTTATATCCTGCAACTTTACTGTATTCATTGATTAGTTCTAGTAATTTTCTGGTGGAATCTTTAGGGTTTTCTACGTAGAGGATCATGTCATCTGCAAACAGTGAGAGTTTTACTTCTTCTTTTCCAATTTGGATTCCTTTTATTTCTTTTTCTGCTCTGATTGCTGTGGCCAAAACTTCCAGAACAATGTTGAATAATAATGGTGAAAGTGGGCATCCTTGTCTTGTTCCTGACTTTAGAGGAAATGCTTTCAGTTTTTCACCATTGAGGATAATGTTTGCTGTGGGTTTGTCGTATATAGCTTTTATTATGTTGAGGTATGTTCCTTCTATTCCTGCTTTCTGGAGAGTTTTTATCATAAATGGATGTTGAACTTTGTCAAAGGCTTTCTCTGCATCTATTGAGATAATCATATGGTTTTTATTCTTCAGTTTGTTAATGTGGTGTATTACGTTGATTGATTTGCAGATATTGAAGAATCCTTGCATCCCTGGGATAAAGCCCACTTGGTCATGGTGTATGATCTTTTTAATGTGTTGTTGGATTCTGATTGCTAGAATTTTGTTAAGGATTTTTGCGTCTATGTTCATCAGTGATATTGGTCTGTAGTTTTCTTTTTTTGTGGGATCTTTGTCAGGTTTTGGAATTAGGGTGATGGTGGCCTCATAAAATGAGTTTGGAAGTTTGCCTTCCTCTGCAATTTTCTGGAACAGTTTGAGTAGGATAGGTGTTAGCTCTTCTCTAAATTTTTGGTAGAATTCAGCTGTGAAGCCGTCTGGGCCTGGGCTTTTGTTTGCTGGGAGATTTCTGATTACAGTTTCAGTTTCCATGCTTGTGATGGGTCTGTTAAGATTTTCTATTTCTTCCTGATCCAGTTTTGGAAAGTTGTACTTTTCTAAGAATTTGTCCATTTCTTCCACATTGTCCATTTTATTGCCATATAATTGCTGATAGTAGTCTCTTATGATCCTTTGTATTTCTGTGCTGTCTGTTGTGATCTCTCCATTTTCTTTTCTAATTTTATTGATTTGATTCTTCTCCCTTTGTTTCTTGATGAGTCTGGCTAGTGGTTTGTCAATTTTATTTACCCTTTCGAAGAACCAGCTTTTGGCTTTGTTAATTTTTGCTATGGTCTCTTTTGTTTCTTTTGCATTTATTTCTGCCCTAATTTTTAAGATTTCTTTCCTTCTACTAATCTTGGGGTGCTTCATTTCTTCCTTTTCCAGTTGCTTTAGGTGTAGAGTTAGGTTATTTATTTGGCTTTTTTCTTGTTTCTTAAGGTATGCCTGAATTGCTATGAACTTTCCCCTTAGGACTGCTTTTACAGTGTCCCACAGGTTTTGGGTTGTTGTGTTTTCATTTTCATTCGTTTCTATGCAGAATTTTATTTCTTTTTTGATTTCTTCTGTGATTTGTTGGTTATTCAGGAGTGTGTTGTTCAGCCTCCATATGTTGGAATTTTTAATAGTTTTTCTCCTGTTATTGAGATTTACTCTTACTGCATTGTGGTCAGAAAAAATGGTTGGAATGATTTCAATTTTTCTGAACTTACCAAGGCTAGATTTATGGCCCAGGATGTGGTCTATCCTGGAGAAGGTTCCGTGTGCACTTGAGAAAAAGGTGAAATTCATTGTTTTGGGATGAAATGTCCTATAGATATCAATTAGTTCTAATTTGTCTATTGTATCATTTAAAGCTTGTGTTTCCTTGTTAATTTTCTGTTTAGTTGATCTATCCATTGGTGTAAGTGGGGTATTAAAGTCTCCCACTATTATTGTGTTATTGTTTATTTCTCCTTTCATACTTGTTAGAATTTGTCTTACATATTGCGGTGTTCCTATGTTGGGTGCATATATATTTATAATTGTTATATCTTCTTCTTGGATTGATCCTTTGATCATTATGTAGTGACCTTCTTTGTCTCTTTTCACAGCTTTTGTTTTAAAGTCTATTTTATCTGATATGAGTATTGCTGCTCCTGCTTTCTTTTGGTCCCTATTTGCATGGAAAATCTTTTTCCAGCCCTTCACTTTCAGTCTGTATGTGTCCCCTGTTTTGAGGTGGGTCTCTTGTAGACAACATATGTATGGGTCTTGTTTTTGTATCCATTCAGCCAGTCTCTGCCTTTTGGTTGGGGCATTCAACCCATTTACATTTAAGGTAATTATGGATAAATATGATCCCATTGCCATTTACTTTGTTGTTTTGGGTTTGAATTTATATATCCTTTTTGTGTTTCCTGTCTAGAGAAGGTCCTTTAGTATTTGTTGGAGAGCTGGTTTGGTGGTGCTGAATTCTCTCAGCTTCTGCTTGTCTGTAAAGGTTTTGATTTCTCCTTCATATTTGAATGAGATCCTTGCTGGGTACAATAATCTGGGCTGTAGGTTCTTTTCTTTCATCACTTTAAGTATGTCTTGCCATTCCCTCCTGGCTTGAAGAGTTTCTATTGAAAGATCAGCTGTTATCCTTATGGGAATTCCCTTGTGTGTTATTTGTTGTTTTTCCCTTGCTGCTTTTAATATTTGTTCTTTGTGTTTGATCTTTGTTAATTTGATTAATATGTGTCTTGGGGTGTTTCGCCTTGGGTTTATCCTATATGGGACTCTCTGGGTTTCTTGGACTTGAGTGATTATTTCCTTCCCCATTTTAGGGAAGTTTTCAACTATTATCTCCTCTAGTATCTTCTCATGGTCTTTCTTTTTGTCTTCTTCTTCTGGAACTCCTATGATTCGAATATTGTAACGTTTAAGATTGTCCTGGAGGTCTCTGAGATTGTCCTCATTCCTTTTAATTCGTTTTTCTTTTTTCTCCTCTGATTCCTTTAATTCTGCCATTCTATCTTCTAATTCACTAATTCTATCTTCTGTCTCTGTAATTCTACTATTTGTTGCCTCCAGAGTGTTTTGGATCTCATTTATTGTATTATTCATTATATATTGACTCTTTTTTATTTCTTCTAGGTCCTTGTTAAATCTTTCTTGCATCTTCTCGATGCTTTTCTCCAGGCTATTTATCCATGATTCCATTTTGCTTTCCAGGCTTTGGATTAATTTCACTATCATTATTTGGAATTCTTTATCAGGTAGGTTCGCTATTTCTTCCTCTTTAGTTTGGTTTGGTGGGCATTTATCCTGTTCCTTTACCTGCTGGGAATTCTTCTGTCTCTTCATATTGTTTAAAATGCTGAGTTTGGGGAGTCCTTACTGTATTCTGGCAGTCTGTGGAGTTCTCTTTATTGTGGCTTTTCTGCCCTATATATGGGTTTGTACCGGTGGCAAGTCGAGGTTTCTTGTTTATGGAAGCTTGTATCGATGTTCTGGTGGGTGGGGCTGGATTTCTTTTCTCTGGGGTGCGGTGGAGTGTCTAGTGGTGTGTTATGAGATGTCTATGGTTTTGAGGTCGCTTTGTGTAGCCTGTGACTTGGAGCTCAGGGCTGTGTTCTTGTTTTTCTAAAGGTTTTTCTTGGTATGTCTTGCCATGGAACTTGCTGGTCTTTGTGTGATGCTTGGTTTCAGTGTAGGTATGGAGGCATTTGATGAGCTCCTGTCAATTAATGTTTCGTGGGGTCAGGGTTTGGACTTAAGCCTCCTGCTTCCTGTTATCTGTCTTATTTTTGCAGTAGTCTCATAAAGTTCGTCTTCTATATTGCATTCCACAACTAGACTGTTCAGAGATGTTCACGGAGTTATACGGAGAAGGAGAAAGGGAGGAGGGAGATATAGTTGGTCAGGAGGATAAAAGGAGGGAGTGTCAAGGAGAGAGACAGATCCCGTCAATAATCAGTAAAGAAAAGAACAAAGGAGAGAAAAAAAAGCCAAGGACAAAAAGAAAAAAGAGAAAAAAAAAAGAAAGAAAACACACACAAAAAAAACCAAAACAGGGTCGCAAAAGTTATATCTAACAGTGGAGATTAAAGAAGTACTAGAGGATAAAAACATAAAAATAAAAGAAACAAAAACAAGAAAAAAAAAAACACACACACACACAAAAAAACCAAAACAGGGTCGCAAAAGTTATATCTAACAGTGGAGATTAAAGAAGTACTAGAGGATAAAAACATAAAAATAAAAGAAACAAAAACAAGAAAAAAAAAAAAACACACACACACACAAAAACCAAAACAGGGTCGCAAAAGTTATATCTAACAGTGGAGATTAAAGAAGTACTAGAGGATAAAAACATAAAAATAAAAGAAACAAAAACAAGGAAAAAAAAAAAAAAAAAAAAAAACACACACACACAAAAACCAAAACAGGGTCGCAAAAGTTATATCTAACCGTGGAGATTAAAGAAGTACTAGAGGATAAAAACATAAGAATAAAAGAAACAAAAACAAGAAGAAAAAAAAGAAAAAAATTAAAAGGAAAGAGAAAAAAAAAAAAATTTTTTTTCTTCTCTTCCCCTCCCCCTCCCTCTTCCCTTCAATAAAAAAATAATAAAATTTTTTAAAAAACATATATTAAAAAAAGAAAAAAAAAAAGGAAATAATGTTGGTAAAAATAGTAACAATATGTATAAGAGTTTCTCTTTTATTGCTGTGGGTTCAGTTCATTTTCGGCTAGTTCCTTGTTCCGGCTTAAGTTTCTCAAGATCTATAGGCCCCTTTCTCTGTAGTTGGTCTGTATAGTCCTTTGTTCTGTGCGCGGGCCCCGCAGTGTCTTGGGCCTGGGCCGGCCTCTTCTGTGGACGGTGCCGCAGTCTGGTCTGCCAGCCTGACCCACTCCTGGCGGGAACGGCCCGCGCGGCCACGGCTGGCGGGGGAGCGGCGAGGGGATGGTTCGCATGGGAACGGGAACCGTCGGCGGTGGGGGTCGACCCGCGCGGGAGCCCCGGCGCAGGGGGCGGGCGCACGCTATATTCCCTTGCTCTGTGCGCGGGCCCCGCAGTGTCTTGGGCCTGGGCCCGCCTCTTCTGTGGACGGTGCCGCAGTCTGGTCTGCCAGCCCGACCCACTCCCGGCAGAAACGGCCCGCGCGGCAACGGCTGGCGGGGGGAGCGGCGGTGAGGGGATGGAGTGGTTCGCACGGGACGGTCAGCGGTGGGGGTCGACCCGCTCGGGAGCCCCTGGCGCAGGGGGCGGGTGCGCGCCCGCGCGGGAGCGGCTGGCGGCGGGGGGGAGGGGGAGCGTTCCTCGGGGTGTGCTTCCCACGGGGGAGCCGCCGGCGGCGTGGGAGCAGCCCGCAGCGTCTCCCCCCGCCCAGCCCCGGCTTGCTACTGGTGGAAGCGGGTGTTTGCGATGATGCCTTCCCGCCGCGGAAGCTACCGCAGGGCTCGTAGTCTGTGGGTCTTAATTGTTCATTTGTTTTCCTCTCTGTTATGATATTCTCCGTGCTTTCTCAGTTGGCACAGACTCTACAGGGAGAGTTTCCCGGTGTTTGGAAACTTCTCTTTCCCTTTCCAGGCTCCCTTCCCCGGACAGAGGTCCGTCCCTCCCTCTTTGTCCCTCTCTGGCTTCTGTATTCTTTCCTACCTCCTTTAGAGGGGAGTGAGTTGCTTTTCTCAGTGTCCGATGTTCTCTGCCGACATTCCGAAACTGTTTGAGGAATTTACTCGGCGTTTAGATGTCCCCTTGATGAATTTGTGGAGGAGAAAGTGTATTCCCCGTCCTAATCCTCCGCCATCTTAACCGGAACTCAGTACCAACCCTTAAGTTGTGACAACCAGTCACAATATCACCAGACCACCAAATGTCCCCTGGGGAGTGAACCTCTGTGTCCTCCCATCGCCCCTCCCGAAACCGAGGGGCTGGAGATGATCCCTCTCCAAAGGCCGGGGCTGGCCGTGGGCCTTGCCCTCTGATGGCTTATCGTGCTGCTTTTATTTAAGGCTCTGGGTCTAAAACTATGTGTGGGATGATGACAAGGAAGTATAACGTAGCTGAGACGTCTTGAGGAGGTTGGCAAGCTCAAGCAGACAACATGGTTGTTTCAAGAACGATTTTCACTTGGCTTAAATTTATTTTACTGGAACAGAAGAAAGGGTATCAGCTGAAGGTCACTCTGATAGGGATCCACTCATTCCTCTGCCCCTCTGTTTCCCGGCTTGAACTCTGTCCAGGGAGACTCGTCCAGGGAAACTGGTAGGAAATGGGCTCCAGTTCTAGGAGGTGCCCTGGACCTCCACCGGCACAGGTGACCAGGGACCTCTGCAGGCTGGACGTAAGAGGGAGGGTAAGGTGTGGGGTGAGGCCCAGGAGGCAGCCTGAGGTGCAATGCGAGAAGACGGTTGGGTTGCGGGGAATGTTTTCTTTCAGAGTTGAGAATATAATAGCTGAAAGTCAGCCCCACAGCATGAAGGACAGGAGAGGAGCCTGTGTCTCTTTCTCTCTGGTGCCCTCTAGAATGAAGACTGGGGATGGACGTTACTTAGTTCAGTTCAGTCGCTCAGTCGTCTCCTCTTTGCCACCCCATGGATTGCAGTACGCCAGGCCTCCCTGTCCATCACCAACTCCCCGAGCTTGCTCAAACTCATGTCCATAGAGTCAGTGATGCCATCCAACCATCTCATCCTTTGTCATCCCCTTCTTTTCCCGCCTTCAATCTTTCCCAGCATCAGGGTCTTTTCTAAGGAGTCAGTTCTTCATATCAGGTGGCCAAAGTATTGGAGTTTCAGCTTCAGCATCAGTCCTTCCAATGAATATTCAGGACTGATTTCCTTTAGGATTGATGTTTGATCTCCTTGCTGTCCAAGGGACTCTCAAAAGTCTTCTCCAACACCACAGCTCAAAAGCATCAATTCTTCAGCACTCAGCTTTCTTCATGGTCCAACTCTCCCATTCATACATGACTAAGTTCCTTAGACTTGTTAGATGAATGAGCCCTTTGAGATGATGGAAGCCAGGGATTATCAGCTCAATGCCTGTGGGGGCAGGTATGATGCTACTTGTGTGTGGGGGGTTGGACACCAGGCAGAGAAGAAAGGTACTCTGCTTGGGGCCAGGGCACCTGCCAATCCGTTACTGTTACCTGCATGCATGTATATGTGCTCGGTCGTGTCTGACTCTTTGCGACTCCAAGGATTGTAGCCCGCCAGCCTTCTCTGTCCATAGAATTCTCCCGGCAAGAATACTGGAGTGGGTTGCCATTCCCTTCTCCAGGGGATCTTCCCAACCAGGGACTGAACCCATGTCTCCTATATTGCATGTGGATTTTTTTTTTTCTTACTGCTAAAGACACTTAAATAATGTGCAGGTGCTGGTCTAGTGCTTTGTATTATCTCATTTAAACTTAATCATTGACAAAGGTAGAAAGTCATGGAAGCTGAAACACGTGAAGCTGTGAAATAAACATCCTGCTGGACGGCTTCTTTCACATGGTTCTGCACTCTCACACGGCTCCTCTTTGAACTTCGGTCCCATTCTCTTCCATGAGGAGTCCCTATACAAAGGGCCTCTCTTCTCCCGTTGCTCCACTGCTGTTTCTCAGGACCCTTCCCTGGCTCTCCCCGACTTGGCAGGCTTGCCCCCACCGTGAGGCTTTCTCACCATGTCCCACCTCTCTGGGTACGAGCCCTTCTGCCCCCACAAGGCTGAAGTGGATGTTATGTTCCCAGGGAGGGACTGACGGGGTGGGTTCCCAATGTTAAAACCATCTGTCTTTTCTTGTTTGTTGTTCACATGGCTTAACGACTCCCTGGCAAACAAAATCAGCCCATCGTGATGATGGTGGAGCTTTCCCTTGCTCGTAAGAGACGTTTATGAAGTCTTAAGAAATCTGAAAGGTTTATTTTTCGAATATCAAAATAACATCCACACAGCAGTGTTTTTATAACTTGAAAACGTCCCAAGCCTTTAGGACAGTCTAAATGTTCTTCTCTTAATATGTGAAAACAAGGTCTTTTTTCAGTAAAAGGAGTGGAGTATGTCATGTAAGAGACACTCAGCGAAGTTGCCAAGTGCCTTCTTAGAGGTGAACATGAACTTCCACTCGAGGCCGCAGGAGGTGTAGAGCTGGAATGAATTTCCTTTCATTATATTTTGGATGACCGCTTTCCATCTACTCTCTTCAGGAGAACCCATGAGTAGCGAACACTTGCACAGAGCTGTCAACGTGAACGATGAGGATCTGTTGGTGCGCATACTGCAAGGAGGGTGAGAGAACTCTGCCTTTTAAAAACTTAGGTCTTTTTAAATTCACAGCAATGCTTAGAAGCTGGCTCCAAAATTTATCTCAGATGACTGGTGTGAGTTCAGCCTCGTTCTTAAGGACGACCATAGAAAGCCCCACATAAATGGCATTATTTAATGAACATTGAAGACAGAAATGCCAAGTCTGGGTGTCGCATTTTCTTCCCAGAAATAACTTCTGATTCTTGCTTCTATGCCATAGCATTTGGGCACATTCCATCCCTAACTGCCCATGTCTAATTCCTGATGAAATTAAGGAATCACTCAATCAGCTGTTTCTAGTTCAAATGACTGATAAAACCCTAGAGGGGAAATGGTGTCCATGAATGCCACAGATGGGCTATCTGCAGCTGCTTCCCAAATGAAAAGGGGGTGATGTTACCCAGACCCTTTTTGAATTGATGGTTTTTAGCATCTTAGAAGATGGGGCTTCCCTATGGCTTAGCTGGTAAAGAATCTGCCTGCAATGTGGGAGACCTGGGTTTGATCCCTGTTGGGAAGATCCCCTGGAGAAGGGAGCCACTACCCACTCCAGTATTCTGGCCTGGAGAATTCCATGGACTGTACACTGTACAGTCCATGGGGTCACAAAGAGTTGGACACGACTGAGCAACTTTCACTTAGAAGACAGGTCATCTCTGAATTGAGGCTCTGTAAGCTGGAGAAGAGAAGGTTCCTGCAAAAAGCCACAGCTTCCAAGCTGCTATTTAAGAGCTTGACTTTTTTCTCTGAGCAGCAGAGCTTCAGAAGCTCAGTAGGTGAGACGGGATCAAGGGAGAAATGTGGCTCTCCCTCATTCCAGGCTCTGTGGTGGGTGGAGCTGAGAGCCTGCAGTGCAGACACTGTGTCCTCTCCATAGTTTAGGGGGGTCTGCTCTTGGTGGAGGATTTTATCGAATTGCATAATGGTTCTGCGTTGGATAAAATGCCTATTTCAAGTGAAATTACAGCAATTTCCTCCTCTTTCCTTGTGAATTTGAATCCTTTAACATATTAGGCAGGGCAATCTAAGACAACAACAACTTAATGGCCCAGGAGGAATTGGAATTTTGGGGAAAATGAACCATTCTAACCACCTGTGCTCTGCAAGAGGCGTCAGCTGTGAATCCACAGGAAGTGGTGCAGGCGCATTAATCTCTCTTTCTCCTCTGTGTTTTTCCCCAAGCAACGTGAAGGTTGATGTTCCCAACAAATTTGGCTTCACTGCCCTGATGGTCGCTGCCCAGAGAGGATACACCAGGTATGGCCCTTCCCTCCTCATCCCTTAGCGAAGGGTGGAGCCCCTTGTTTGGGAGGGGGAAGGCTGTGGGGGTTCTCTTTCCGAAACTGTGTCACATGCGGGCTGAACACCAACTCAGTGGCTCTTATCGTAACACCAGACAACACGCAGGGGAGGACCTAATGTATAATCTCATGGTAAAGAAGAGAGGGAGCCATTTCAATGATATTATGCAAGGTATTTTATATGTCCTGGGGAAACTGGTTATCAGAATGTTAATTTCCTTATAAAGAAAAGGGGAGGGCTATTCATTCTGGAAAACAAACTTCTCTGATGGGTTGCTCAGATAAAATTTCTGTTGACACACTCCATTTTCTCTACTCTTCGCAAAGATAAGCATAAATACTAATATTTTCCCATCATATTTATATTTTAACTACTAAAATGCCATTTTGAAAGAAATAGAACATGGATTTCCATTTATTCTACCATTTGAAAACATTTCAAATGGCCGTTAAAGTGACAATGAGTTAGTTTGATAGTCTGGTTTGTTTCATATGGTGAAGTTTTTTGTTTTCAATGAATAATTCACATAAAGGACAAAAACTTTTTTTTTTTTTTTTTTTGGTGTGGAGAGGTGGTTTCCCAGTTTAATAATGCTGCTGCTGCTGCTAAGTCGCTTCAGTCGTGTCCGACTCTGTGCGACCCCACAGACGGCCTGGTCGTTAAAGCCAGCTGCCTCTGAAGATGGAGGAGAGTGTGTTGCCATGATAGGTCTTAAATACTTGTTGCTTTTTCCTGAATTATCATGGGTTCTTACTCATCAAAACTGCTTATCCAGCAATACTGAAATTTGTTTTGTTTAGGCTTGTGAAAATCCTCATTTCTCACGGCACAGATGTGAATTTGCAGAATGGAAGTGGCAAGGACAGGTAGGTATGGGGCCTGCTCTAAGTGGCCGCCATGCTTGTGTTATTTGGCTTACTCCCAGAGGGCTTTTGACTTAACCCCAATATTTTCTTGTTTCTTTTGACAGTACTGAGATGTGATAGGTTCCCAAAGGAATGATGCTGACGCAAAAGTTCATTTGTTACTTATTGTTACATTCAACAGGGTAATTCTGAGGATATCTATTATAATGCATCTTCCCTCCTTAGCTCAGAGCCCAGCACACTCTCTGCGCTCAGTAAATGATGGATGTTGAAATGGTTATCTCCAGCTGTGTGCCTGTGTACAGCATTTGGCTGTAAGTGCCTGTGACACTTGGCACCTCCCTAAGGGCTCTCACTGCATTTCGCCTGACTCTGTTAACTGAGTCTTAGGTGCCTCTAGAGTGAGGAAGAATCATGACAGTTCAACTAGAGAACAACCTCCCTGAGGTGGAAGGACTGAGTGCATCACAGGAGAAGTTTATGAACACACAATACTCACAAACTTGTTCTTATAATGATGTTAGAATTTTTTAGAAAGACTTAAAATTAATCCTCAAGCTAGTGGTTGTTTAGTTAATTAATTCAAATCAAGCAACAGTTATTGAATGACCACCACATGCCAGGCTTCCCCATGCTTGGCACTTGGGTAGAACAGTGAACAAAACGCAAAGCCTTTGCTCAAGGAGCTTGTAGTCATGCGATAGATGCAGAGTAAAGGTGTCTGCACTGCAAACTGGTTTGTAAAGAGTAGCTAGAAGACCCTGATCATGCTTGGTTGGCCATGAAGAGAACACCAATTTCCAAAATCAGAAAGCCTGCCCACTGTGCCCTCTGGACATAGTGCAGCAACAGATTTTATAACATTGAAACAATCACACATTTAAACAGTAGTGTTTCAAGTAACTCTTAGGTAATTTTGGAACTAAACCAGAATGGTGTGTGGTCACTCACCTAGAATCAGACATCCTGGAGTATGAAGGAAAATAGTAGTGCCATAAGAGGAAAAAGAAAAGAAAAAGCTGAGAGGAACCAAAACAACAACAACAACAACAAAAAAGAATAAAAAAATATAAATTAATTAAAAAATAAAAATTGTTGAGAAATAAAATGGACCAATTTCTCATAAATCTCAGAAGAAAAAAATTAGAAATCTGAAATGACTCAGAACAGAGAAAATTTTAACATGAAAAGAAATTGGTACGTTTGTGTCTAAAATAGATTTGATCGAATCATTGAAATGGGTACTTATTTTCTTTAGAGAAAATTTAAACCATTAAAATCAACCCAATAAGCAGAACATCTGAAATAACCCATATCCATACAATAAACTGGAAAATTTATTAAAAAGATTACCTCCAAAATGGGTTCTGTGGTTTGTCTGTTCTACTAATGGGCTTGTTCAGATTTTCTAGGTACTTATAGTGACCTTGAACTTTTCCAGAGCAGAGAGAGGTTGGAAAGCTACAGAGGATAGCCTTATTGCTAAAATCTGGTAGAAAGAAAGCAATTTGCATGTCTTTATGTGAAGACATTTATGTGTCTTTTCCATCCCAAGTAAGGGGCTTCATGTAGGAGGGTAAAGGTGTCTTGATTAGGAAATTTCTGAATATAATACTTCTCATAATAGACTAAAGGTGAAACCTGTGTGTGCGTGTGAACTCATCCTCTGTTTTTGTACTTAAATTTTTTTTTTTTTAGCAATGACTTTTTGAGGAGATGGGATCAACTATCTTAGAGGATGCCCTATGTTTGTGATCTGCTCCACTGTCTCCTGGGTGTGAAAGAGGCATTTAACTTGTTTGTTATTCCTAATAAAGTCAGAATTAGGTTTAACAGGCTGATTTGATTCAGGTTAACGTCTTTAGCAAGAGCACCTCAGGGCCAGTGTTGTGACTTCAGTTTTCAGGGCTGTGATGCGGGTTGTCCCACAGCTGGATACGCTAGTTCCCATCCTTTGGTTAGGGTATAACAGCTAAATCCTTCTTTTGTAAAGATCATAGTTTCCCATCACAATTAGAAAGTAATCTGTGTTCTAAGAATTCAGTACCATGTGAATATCCTATTCTCCATTAACCTTTCATACAAAAATTTTAGCATCCACCGTGATCCTTGCCTAAATCAATGTTTAATTGGGACTTGCCGAAAAGTGATTTTCTAATTCCATGATTCCTCCCGTATTTATTTTGCTGGTAGTCTTCTTTTAACAAGAGCTTTCCCTCACCGAGGATGGGCTCATTTTATTCTATAAACACAACACAAATGTGTATTTTAAGCACAATAAAATGTTTATTTTCTTTTAAGTACCAATATTTAGAGTAAGGATTTCATGTAATGGTTATCTCTAATAGTGCCCAGTGAGATTTTTTTCTCTGCTTTTCCGCTTTTGAATATCATCATGGACTGGTAGGTATTTTTCACATCTGACATTTTACTCATTTACAGTGACTCTTCATTTTTTGGAGGTTTAATTCACATGCCATACAATTAATTTTGCTAAAAGTTACAATTCAGCCTTTAAAAATATATTAACAAAGTTGTGCAACCACCATTATTCTATAATTCTAGAGGATTTCCATCAGTCCAGAAGGAAGCTCTGAATTCATTAGCAGTCACACTCCATTTCTTCTCCCTCCAGCCCTGAAAACCACTGATCTGTCTCTATGGACTTGTCTATTCTGGACATTTAATATGAGTGAACTAACACACCGCGTGGCCTTTTGTGACTGGCTGCTTTTACTTCGCATAAATTTTTAAGGTGCACCTACACTGTAGCTTATTTCAGTCCTTCATTTCCTTTTTACGCCTGAATTCTATTGAATGGATGTACCACAGTCGACTTATTAGTTGATAGACACATACATGTTATGTGAATAATTTTCTTGACTTTTCCACCCAAATTAGGATTTCTCTCTTAGGTTTAAACCAGGGAGGATAAATATGGACCTGGGTGTGGTAACTGCATTTAATAGCCAAATGTTTCTTGTGCTGTGTGTTGCAGTCTGATGCTTGCATGCTATGCGGGACACCTGGATGTTGTGAAATATCTCCGAAGACACGGTGCTTCCTGGGACACCAGAGACCTGGGAGGCTGTACAGCTCTGCACTGGGCTGCAGACGGAGGCCACTGCAACGTGATTGAGTGGATGATAGGGGACGGCTGTGAGGTGTGGGACCCGCCTTATCAACTAACCTCACACGTGGAGGGAGGAACCTAGATGCTGTTCCACAGGGTTCAGGGGAAGCAGGGCCTTCTGGGGATGCCTTTGATTAGCTGGACCAAGCAACGCTGGAGGAAGTTCTCTGACTTATGAGCAAGAAGGTTCCTGAAGCCTTGGGACCAGAAAGATCACTATAGGATTTCAATGATAGGCAAAGCCTTGGGACCAAAAAGATCACTATAGGATTTCAATGATAGGCTTCAGGTTGTCATGGAGGTTCAATTTGTGTGGGGAGAAAAGGAAGCTGTGCTGAATGAACCCAAAGCTGGACCTGATGTTGCTTCTACTTTGTTTATTCTTTTGTTCCTTTCCTCATTTATCTCTTCTTTCCATCTGCCAACAAAGCTTGATTGTGTCTTGACCACACACCAGATACTGTCACAGGTGCTGGACACACCGAGACGTTCAGAACTCTTATGGTCACGGTGCAGCTTATTGCTTTTAGAATTAGATCATTTTTTATTCTTTGCTTTAAGGATGAATCATTACAAAAAATTTCCAAAGAGCAAACTATATCAAAAAGAGAGCATTCCAGCTCTCTTGTCTTTGCTTCGAAGCAGGTGTTGCTCCTGGTTTCAAGTCATCAGGAAGTACAAATCCTACTTGGCAAATAGAATTAGAGTTGTTTGGACATCTATAGATACTTTGAAGTTGGGCAAATGGAATTAGCTCAATTATGGTAACTGCTGATAACTTTCAATCTTCGGTTCGAGGCTTCAAAGAGGTTAAATAAAAATTGTAGGGCGTGGAAATGAGGAAAGATGGACAAAATGCTGTCCTGGTGAGTGCCAGATGGCGCAGGGTTTTGAGAAGTTAAACTGACGACCTGGAAGATAAACTTGGAAGTAGGAGAGTTAGGTCTCCTGGAAGATGTCTGTAGATTTGCTCAGTTTGTCTCTCAAGTGTGACTGAGGGCAAGTGAGGCTTGAGCTGTGGGATCTCCCTGGTTACAGAGCACTGAGCAGAGGGCCCCTTGAGGGAAAGTACCTCAGTCATCAAGATAAATCCCTTTTATTACACTTCTTGTTTTCTTTGTTTTAGAAACGTGCACAGAAGGTCAAACGGATCAGCCTGTGTGCCTTGGTGGTTAGGGCTGGCCCACACCTGCCTTGGCTGGTAGCGACAGGCACATTCCTCTTGTTTGGTTTATGACGAATTCTGCTCATGCTTTGGACCCAGTAAGAATCTGTAGTTGAAAACGATGGTTGACCTTTGCTGAAAAAAGGGGAGGTCTCTGCCACCGACATTTAAATACTGGAATTTTGGAAGTGTAGGCTCTCTGTGCTGTTATGGACACACTCATTTGGGGTGAATGCCATCTTTTTCTGTAGAACTGCAGCTCCATAAATGTGTCCATTGAAGATTTCTGTGTGGCTGGCAAGTGGCACGTAGATGGTCTCAGCACGATGGAGGGATGGGCCTGGGAACAAATCCATCATCACTCTCTTCTTGAATCGAATGATCTGTACTGAGTGTGACTTATTTCCATGGGGAACCATTTCTACATTTAATGAGCCATGTGACCTCAGGAAGGCCATTTGACTTTTCTGAGGTTTGGTTTAAACACGTGTAAAGCAGGAATAAAAATAGCTACCCTGTTTCACCTTCAGGACCCAAAGAGAAAATGTGCATGAGAGTGCACTGAAAATGTATACAGCACCCTGTAATTTCAGGCAATTATTTTATTATTATTTAACCATAACAGAGAGCTTGCTGCCCAGAAAGCTTATTTGTTATTTGCAGGGGGAAGAGCTGCAAATCTTAACAGTGTTGCAGAGGGTAATCTCAAACATACAGATCACCTGCAGGGTCTTAAAGCTCTTCTGGCAGGTCCTTGTTTGTTATTCTGGCCTGATGTTTTACTGAAGCTATAGATTTCTTTGAGTAATTCTTCTGTAACAGAATCAGGGGTGTGTGTGCGTGTGAGAGAGAGTGCGTGCATCCAGGTATCCATCTGTGTGCACATGTGTATGTTTCCTTCAGTATCATGCCTTATGGATTGATGAAGTCTTTATGGACTTGAAGGAGACAACATTTACATTTCCTTATTTTAAAATGTCTTTTAAAGCACCAAACTGTGAGGTGTGTGTGTAGGTTAGGTTATTGGGAAATGGCCCATCTTGTTAGCAGGCAAGCTCTTGTTTTGGACAAGGCATTAGGTTGGCTAATTTTTCAGGCTGGACTTCATGTCAGAGATCTGGTTGCTTTGTATTTACTTATAATTCTTCTGCTTAAAATTAATACCTATTGGTAAATATCAGGGTGGGTGTTTATATTCCTATCTTGTTCCAGAAGGGACTTAACGTTGCTTACAAAGATACTTAAAAAAAGAAGCAGAAACTATAAAAAACAGGAGAGGAAAGTTAGGCAGGAGACAATAAGGCAGCTCTCATGGGGCCAAGGAGAAGGGGATTATGTTCATTTTTCTATCTCATCTTCTTTCCCTTTGAACGCTGTGTAAGTGAAGATGCTCGTGGGTGGTGAGAGGCATCTTGGGGCCTGTCTGCACCCTTTAAAGTGGCCCAAACACAGATGCTCACTGCATAAATGTGAAGGAAGTCAGCACACTCCAGCTGATTATCAGTAGGTCTAGAAAGACTGCTATCTAAATCGGGGGAATTTGGGCAAGTAGACATTGCTTTATAAGCTTCCCACGAGTGATGTGCAGGGCAAGAAAGTGGGCTGAGAGCCACTCGCCCTGTGGCTCCGCAGGTGGACGCTGTGGATGCTGGTTCCAGGTGGACCCCACTCATGAGAGTCTCTGCAGTCTCGGGGAACCAGGAGGTTGCCTCTCTGCTGATTGACGCAGGTGCAGACGTGAATGTAAAGGACAAAGACGGGAAGACCCCTCTCATGGTACGACTTGCTCCACGTAGCAGCCTGGCTTGACATGTGGGATTAAGGTCACAGCTGCCCCATAAGAATCCTTCTTTTGAGCTCAGCTGCATAAAAACACCGGGTTTGGGTGGCGTATGTATTCCCCACTGGCCTGTGAATTAAGACATGGTGATGTCTTCCTGGCATTTTTTGGGGGGGAGCCCAGTCTAATATCTTTGTAGTCTTTTTACAACTATTTCTTGAAGCATTGCCAACTCCAGTCTCTGGGGCCAATTTTGGATCGAAACAAAAGAGTGCTGTTCTCTGTCCGGGTTTGGCCTCGGACGTGTTGTCTCACAGGGAGGAATGCGAATTTCCTTTCCGTTTCCCTTGCGTTTGCCGGTGCTGTGCGGTGGGGTCCACACGCCCATCCTGCAGAGCCCCGGTGGCCCCTGTCGGCCCTGCCTCTGGAGGGTGCTGCTGGTGGATGTCCTGGACCCGCCTGCACCGAGATCCCCTTCCTGCTCACACCCCACTGTTGACCTGTTTTCTAGGTGGCAGTACTGAATAACCACGAAGAATTAGTCCAGTTACTTCTTGACAGAGGGGCAGATGCAGGTGTGAAAAATGAGGTCTGTGACTCCGTCACCATGTCAGGATTTCCCTGGAGGGGAGGCGGGAACAGAGGCAGCAAAGAATTTGTTTTTTTTCTTGTTTTGTCTTTCAGTTCGGCAAAGGTGTCCTCGAAATGGCCAGAGTTTTCGACAGACAGGTTGGGATGTTGTTGCTGCCTGTTGAGGCTAATTTTGTAGCATTAAAAAAAAAAAAAAAAAATTAACCTCAACTCTTGGATTACATGCACCTGTTTTTGTTTATCCAGAATGTCCTCTCCTTATTAGAAGAAAGGAAAAGAAAGCAAATGCCGAAGAAGTCATCTGTTCGCTGACCAGGGCACCTCTTTCTTCCCTCTCAAAGCCCAGTGAAACAAACCAAAGCGGGACTTGAACTGGAGTAGAAGAAATTCTGCGTCTCTGAGGGCTATACCTTTGATTACTTATTTAGTTGAAGATTCAGTGACTTTTGTAACATACAACTGTTCCCACTTTGAAATACACCTTTTTACCTAAATGTGCGTGGTGGTGGTGTTGTCACTGGGCATCTGCAGGATGAGGATGTTTTCCTGAACTTGGAGTTACACATGAAACAAAATATTTAGGTCCCACAGATGAAGATGCATAGCAACACTCCAGTCTCCCTCTTTCCGCTCCCATCTTCCACGCTGTCTGCCCTCCCCAGGAGCTGGTGGAAATTCCCACCCCCCCGCATGTGTTTTCAGTTCTGTCCTTCCCTCCCAACCCAAGGCCTTGCAGCCGTGTTGCCAGGTGGTGCTCCCTCCTGGAGGGATGCTCCTCCAGAAAGCCCAGGAGGCCGAGAGCAGAGTTTTCTGCTCAGCTGTTGGCCTCACATCAAAGTGCGAGATACATATTTCAAGACTCCACTTCTGCTGTTAGAGGAGTCTTTTTAGAACAGCCCGTCTGAGGATGTGTTTGCAGACTCAGGCCCTTACGATGAAAGACCTGGGCTGCTGGCCTGTTGACAGCTTTGCCAAAGAGGAGTTTTATTTCACTGAGTCCTCAGAGCAGAAAGGGTCTTGATGGTGATCGCTCAGATCCGACACAAGCAGGAATGGACAGGTCTGCCGCTTGGGGGCTCAGACACAAACGTGTTGGTGCTTGAATTCAGCGGACACGCTTAAAATCGGCAAAGAAGGGAGCTAGCTGACCACATGCATTTTGTGTCTCCAGAGAGACGAGCTGGTTAACTCAGCCCTGAGAGAAGACAGGCTACAGAGATCTGCCCAGGACAGCAATCTTCTCTTCAGGGAAAGACCAACTTACAGGTAATAAAAGTGCTGAAACTTTGGGGGAAGGGCATGGGGCAAAAAACACACAATCAATTTTATTGATGTTGGCAATTTTCCACTTCATTTCATACTATTTGTAGAATGGGCTTCCCTGGTGGCTCAGTGGTACAGAATCTGCCCGCAGTGTAGGAGAAGTGGGTTTGATCCCTGGGTTGGGAAGATCCCCTGGAGGAGGGCATGGCAGCCCACTCCAGTATTCTTGCCTGAAGAATCCCATGAACCATGGGGCTCATGCGGTGCTCTTGTTAGCTGTTTCACTAGCGTTCTACCTTTCGTACAAATGCTTACTCCTCTAGATTCACTAGATTTAAAAAATCCCTCTAGAAATCAGAGCATTGTCACAGCTCTCCAAGGCTCCTTTCCCCCCGTCATAATCAATGTTGACATTCACCTCAACTTCATTTCTCCATCTGTTGTTGGTGATATTAATGAGCTCTGGAAAGAGGGCATGCCCCTTCTTGTGGGCCTCAAGCTTGGCCATGTAATGAGGCTGACTCTGGTCAATGAAATGTGTGTGGAAATAGCTCCTGCTCGTCCGAGCGGGAGCTTTAAGAATCCCCGTTCCCTCTTTCCTCTGTCACAAGACCAGCCATGACTCTGACAGAGGCTGCTCCACAGGCCAGGGTCCCGACACCAGAGCCTAAGCTCACCCAGAATGGACATGATGTAAGTGAGAAATAGTCCTTTCCTGTTGCGAGTCACTGAAATCGAAGAGTGGCTTGTCACTGAAGTGTAACCTAGCCCAAAATGACTGCCTGGAAGGTCCTAGCATAGATCTGTGGATCACATTTTCCACTGAAGCACCTCTCAGGTCCTGTGGTTTCAGTCTTACTTGACTCACTCACCCTTCCTTTCCTTCTCTCCTTGTCTTGCCTTTCCTTTAAATTCAGACTTTAAAATTCAGGAATGGGCATTGAATTTTATCAAATATTTTTTTAGCATCTCTGCCAATCCTATTTCCCAACATGCTATCAATTTGCTGACTTGGATTACTAGATTTTAAAATACGGAGCCATCCTTATATTCCTGAGATGATCTCCTCGGGCTCAGTGGGCTCTGGGTTCCCTGTGCCCATGTGCTGTGTGTGTTTGCTTTTTAATCTTTTTCCTGAGTGAGACTAGATGGAGGCTTATCTTGTGTTTTTAATTTTTCCCAAGGAAGCAACCCATGCTGTTATTAGTTTCATTTCCCCCAATTAATTTATACTTTAGGTTTCTGAACTGGAATTCCCTCTGGACTGAATACCCCAGGAAAGGCCATGAGCAGTGGATCATCAAAAGCGTCGCAGGCGGGTGCCTGTAACTCAGGGAGTCTGAGAAACGCGGCTGCAGACTGTGCTGTAACGGTTGGTCTCATTCGCTGTTTGCTACATAATCTGCTGTTCACCTTTGACTCAAGAATCCGTGCATTTCTAGGACAGTTTTTCTACCTTCGGTGCATTATAACCTTCAGAATTTGAACCTTTTAGATCTGAGTTTTACTTCATGCATTAATATACAAAATTATATAATTTTTCCAGAGGCATTTTGAAAGGTGCATGCGCATTCTGTGTGTTTGAAGTAGATATCTATATAGATAGATAGATATATATATACACACACACATATATCAATTGATGTACATTATTAGCTATGTCTGAGGCCTTCAATGTATGTACTTTGTTCCTTGCTTTGTCATGGGTGGAAGGTGGGAAAAATAAGGACCCTTGTTATCATCCTGTAAATGTGTTTTCTTAATGAAGTTCTTTTTGAAATCGGAGGCTATTAAAAAAAAATTGTAATAGATTTCCATTTGCACTTAGATTTTTACTCTTGTGTGTAAATATTTCTAGTCGGAAATATTGCTTGCTTTCTTTCTGAATGTATCTCTTCTATAAATAAGGTGAGTTTTAAACCTTTATTTTGATAAGTTATATATCACATTGTTTAGAAACGCTATTCGGTCTTCCCCCACCTCTGGCATGGGCCTCCCGGTAGTTCAGCTGGTGACTAAACTAGCCTGGAGAAGGGTAGGCCACCTACTTCAGTATCGCTGGGCTTCCCTGGTGGCTCAGACGGTGAAGAATCCGCCCGCAATGCGGGAGGCCTGGGTTCGATCCCTGGGTTGGGAAGATCCCCTGGAGATAGGGCATGGGAACCCACTCTAGTATTCTGGCCTGGAGAACCCCCATGGACAAAGGAGCCAGGTGGGCTACAGTCCATGGGGTCGCAAAGAGTCAGACATACCTTAGCGACTACACACAGCACAGCACACCCCTAGTGTGTGAAAAGGCATACAGACATCTTCCCTCCTCATCCCACCCCCTGATGGGCTCATGTGGATTGCAGCACTCATCTCCTGACCCTCCAGCTCACCACCCGTCTTAAGGTTCTTGCTGTCTAGTTGCTAAGTCGTGTCTGACTCGTTTTCAACCCCATGGACTGTAATCCACCAGGCTCCTCTGTCTGTGGGATTTCCCAAGCAAGAATACTATACCGGGTTGCCATAGCGTTCTCCAAGGGGTCTCCCCAACCCTGGGATTGAAGCCGGGGTCTCCTGGGCTGACAGGCAGAGTCTTTCCTGCTGAGCCACCAGGGTGCCCCGTTGGATTCTCATGCCTCTCGGGCACCCATATACATGGATGAGCAAAAAGATACATTCTCCAACTTGAGAGCTCCCCCACCCCTACTTTGGTAAAAATCTCAGTAATGAATGGGACACCTCTTTATATTGACCTGTATACCATTTATTGGATATAATATTCGTAACAATGACTTTTTTCCTATGGAAATAGCAAGTTGTGTTACCTGTAGACCCCCAGATATGAGAAACGTGTACAAAGGTAACAGACTGTAACATAAAAAGGTAAGTGAAAAAAAAAAAATACTAGCAAACCAAAGCGTGATACATGGATGAAGCACTATAAATATGAACGTACTTTAGTAGCTGTGACTTTGTACTGTGCTGAATGGCCTGTAGCCAGGTTTTAGAGAGTTCTTCTGTGCCACACACGTTCAAACAGTGCACTTTCCTTCGAACCTCCCCACTTGACCTGACAGAGGGTACATAAGAGCAGAGAACTCTGATGTTGCTCACTCTCCATGGACTCTCAAGGGATTTTCTCTTTCTAGTTTGATGTATTTCTTTTTTCTCTATCACTGTCCTTCCCACTTAAGTACTTGCTTATAGGCCATAAACAATAGGTATCATTCTACTTCTTTGAAAAACTAAAATGATCACATGAGATTTTTTTCCTTTTGTCTGGATTTAAAATGCGCTAAATTGAGGACTAAAAAAAATTATCTCATGGAAGGAGTATCACTGGTAATAACTTCTGAAGAGGATGTGGAAAAATCAGGGTTGGTTACAGAGCACTGAAAATTCCTTTGTGTATTAAATCTTCCGGCTATCACGATTGATTGTTGGCTATTATGACAGTTTTATACGCAGGGTTTCTCCTCCTGGTGTCTCATATGGATCAGGCTCTTACTGGCTGGGCTCTGCCACTGGTGTCCCCAAAGAAAAGAGGGTGTTTGCTTTATGAAACGCAGAGAGACGGTCCATACCTGTGCAGGTCAATGGCTTCTGGAAGCATTGCTGCACAGAAACGCTTCTCAGCCTTGCCTTTAGCTTGTTGTTGTTACTCATATGACCATCAGAGTTTTCAAACAGGTATAAAAGAAAGAGATGGAGACTGAGTCAAGAGACTTTCGGTCATCACAGGCAAACTGAGTTCCTATGGCCAACTCTCCCTTTTAATTAGAGTAAGTCTTTAGGCGGGAGGTGCCTGGCTGGGCGTGGATGCTTTTGGATTCCCTGCTGGCGTGGCAGGTAGGGGGAGCAGGGAGTGGGCAGGGTTGCTCCCAGTTGTGGCCCTGGAGAAGGCTGGGCTTTGGGTGGACTTGTGGGGCAGCCACCAAACTGCAGAGATGTGGCAGAGACTGGGTTAGGGCTGGGGAAGGAACTTGGGTCTGATGATAGGGAGAGGTGCTGGCCGAGGCCACCTGTGTCCAGATGTGTTCACGGCCCTGTCTCTCAAGTCCTGGGGAAATGAGGTGGCACACCTCAGGCTCCCACCAGCCAGCCATCGTGTGGGGCAGATCCACAGCCTGAATCCCCCTTGGGGGCCAGCACTGGCCCTGGAGAGACTTCTGGGTGTGACGTTTACCTGGGTGACTTGTGTTTGTTTGGGGTCCTAACAGTGAAGAAGGATCTCCAGGCTGAGTCTGCCTGCCCTGGGGCTTCCTGCTTCCCAAACACCCTGGGGAGCCCTCCAGGGCAAGAGTCTTAGAAGAAATAAGCCTCACCCGAGAGCCTGGCAGGGGGATCAGGCTGTCGCCCAGGTATGGTGCCCTCCCGGTCGTTGGGGTCTCAGAGGCTCAGAATGCTTGTAAACAGCAGTTGAGAGATGGCAGGAAGACGCTTGAGCGTTCGAGTTGGCCCAGTACCAGGCTCTGTTTAGCACCACGGGAGATCACAGTCTCGTAGGAAGAGTCTGCCGCAGAGCAGGGTCTGAGCTGTTTTTCTTTTGGAGGAGCTATGGATATGTTGTACTGATTTGCCCGGGAACAATGGCCTCTGGTTTCAGCCTGAGAATTCCTAATAAAGTTAAGAAGGCATAAAAAGAGTCCCCTTTGAGACTACTTGGGAGTACTTATCCTCATGTAGTTTAATTTGTCGCTCTTGTGGTCTCTGTGATGTCATCCCATATGTGGAAGCTGGAAAGTTCGCACGGGGAAGGGCAGTCTCTGGATGCACAGTTTGACAATGGAAAATGTCAGGCACCGTTTCTTTCAGTTGCTACACATCTGAGTCCATGTGTCAGGAAAAGCACACTGTTACACAGAATTTCAGGAAATCATCTTTTCAGTAGAATGCCTGGAAGGTTAGCCATGTACTTCCCAGTCAAGTGGGGTCATATAACCTGCAAGTCTAGTAAGACGGAAGGAGAGTGATGACCTTTAGGGGCCGACTCTGCGTCGAGGTGTGTGAACTCTCAGCCAAGGCCATCTAAACCCTCATCAACTCTAGTATTCATGCCGATACAATCTTAAAAAACTATGAAAAACAGACGGTCATTGAAATATAAGTATTCATTTTCATTTCTATCATCCAGGAGGATATAAAAAGGGGGAGAAATACCTCTTCCCCTCCCCCAAGCAAACTGGCTCTTGGTTCCTAAGTTATATTACAATGAAAGTTATTGCTGAATATGCTTCATTTGCTAAATACTGCATTTGGAAGTACTGTTCCTTGAATAACATTCCCTGTGTACTGTACGGGGGGTGTCAGGTTTAAATATGCTCTTTTCCAGAAATGAACTGCATGGCTCTATAAAAGCACTTAGTATGTAGAGAGAAAAATGTGTCATCAGCTGTGGCCGAGTGGCCAGTAATGAGGACATGTAGGATCACAGCATTAACCTCTTTTAATACCAAACTATTCCTGGTTCTCTGAAATAGAAGCACAGGAATTCTAGTTAAGGACAGAGGAAAAAAGTTCACACCCTCTTCCCTGTACTAGCAGAAAGGGCTACAGTGCCAGATCCAAGGATTTGGGTGTCTATAAAAATAATACCCACTTAATGCACCATAAAAATGCTGTAAACTTTCCCATAGAATATGTTTTTGGCCTTAATACAATTACCAGATATAATGCTAGTTACAGTAATTCTGTAAATACTCATCAGCAGTAATATTTTCTAACATGGCTTTATAGTTTTAAGAAACTAATAATTGCATAATGAACAAATTGCATGCTATAAGAGTTGGAATGTATTAGAGTCGTGTTCCCTTTGTATGTGTGTGACATGGATTTATTGAGTTTATCCATGATCCTGAATGCTATGTTGCCTAGATACGGTGGGAACTCAGAGTTAAATGCATTCTTGTTTTCCTGAAGGCAAACCAAGATTCTTGGTACGTTTTGTCTTTCTGCTTCAAGGCATAGGAAAACCATGGAAATGACCCCAGATGAAGCTCTATCATAAAACAGAGTGGATTATGGAACCGTTGTCACTTGCCTTCTAATGTGAAAACTAGCCGCATAGGACCCCACTAGAAGACAGGCATAATGGCACGTGACCTTGTCTGAGTAATTTTGTAATTTTCATGCCCTTAGGTACAGGCATCTTCGAATGTGATGTGAAAATGGCTCCCCAGTCTGACATCCGAAGAGTGAAAGGTTGATGAGTCTGCTGCTCAAGACTGCATTTCATGAATATTGAGCGTGAATGTGAGGACTTTGACGCTCAACAGGTAAGTTGTAAAACCTCAAGAAAAAGATCCAGATTTTACGCTAAAAACATCTCTGAAAGATTCCGGCAGCCAAGGTGGGAAAACAAGATGCCCCAAAGAGAACTTACTAATAACTTAGGGTTCTTTGTCCAACTTATCCTAACAAAGACGGCAGGCCTATCCCAGTGAACACAGCTTTCCATTTGGCTGCAGTTTTTGCGAGCACAGGGATTCTGCCTAATTTTTAATAAGCTGAACCTTGCAATAAAAGGAGATTTTTATCTCCAGAATTGATTCGCTAGATCTGGTTACGGGTTCACATCTGAAAATAGTTATGCTCCCGTGGAAAGCCTCATCTGTCTGTCGGAACACAGTATCATTGTGTTACAGTCAAGAACACAAGGTGGTAATTTGTTCAGCTCCAGACAGCACAGGGAGAGGGAGGTTTGCAGGGCTCGGGCAGTAGCTGTCTTGTAGAAACACCACCTTTCCCAATCTAAATAAGGCGCTGATGCCAGCACTCCGCAAAGGGCAGCCAGGAAAAGAAGTTCTTGGTGTTTCTATAAAGCAAACTTCTCGGCCTGCTCTCCAAACGTGCTCATGGCTGGTGAGCTCAAGGTCAAGTGTCTGCCTGGCCTTGTGTTCCAAGTCTTGTCTCCTACAGTGGCCACACCTTAAAATTCTTCTCCAGGATCCGGGCTCTCTCCCGAGCCCCCTGGCCAGAAGCCAGGTCCTTCCCTGCGATCCCTGGAGCCTCCAGGGATAACCCTGGTGGGCCAGCCAGTCAGCTGTGACAGTGTCCAGAATATCCCTGGAGGCCCAGCCCAGCCTGGACCTGAAGCCAGGCTCTGGCCTCAGAGCAGGCCTTCTACTTTGGGTCTCTCGTTTGGTTGGTACCAGAACCACTGCCATGGGTAAGCTGGGCATCTGCCCTCTTCATGAAGCCTCCATCAGAAATGACATCCTGTCCAGAATCCCAAAGAGCACGATATTTCAAGTTCACTAAACTATTAAAAGCACAATAAGCCTTCCTTCCATGGAAAACTCAGTGATGGTTTTTTTTTTTCTTTTTTAAAAAAAAGCCCACTACAGCGCACTGCACTGTAAAAGGCATTCTGCATAAATTAATAATTTACAAGTACCTGAGCAAGTAAGTATACAGAGCACCATAGCACAGCGCAGCACCGACGGCAGTAGCTCAAAGTTCTTTCAAATCATGGTGTTTGAAATATTAAAAAAATTCTAAAAGTTGGTACAAAAAAAAAAAAAAACTCCAACTGGAGTTGAGAGATAGTGCAAACTTGTGTCTTCACTGTTGAACAAAGGTGTCGGCTTGCTTCTCACTTAGCGTAGGCGATGGGGGCGGGTCTGGGCACGGGATGGGGCTGTTTCGGAGCAGGTCTGCAGGAAGAGAGACGAGAAAACAAGACTGTGGTCAGAGGCCCTGCCAGCAATTTCTGCCAACCCTAGATGCCCAGGTTGGAGATAACGTTTCCTGTGCTGTGATGGGCTTCCAGGGTCAGATCTCACCTCTGCCTCCCCTCCCCCCACCCCAGGTGCTGGAGACCAGTGGCTTTTGCCAACAGCAGGGGTGGCAGATTCAGAAAGGACCTTGCTGAGGGCCGCAGCACCTTCAGCCATTTATGACCCTTTTCAAAGCTGCCCCTCCTGTCCATCCACAAAGTGATTCGAGAAGAATGCCATGAAGCAGAACAGTGCAAGCCACAAGGGTGAATCTCACATGCAACTTTAAGTTTTCTAGTAGTTGGATGAAAAAAAGAAAAAGACTAATTTTAGTCATATTTCATTTAACCCACCATGTCCAGAGTAGCAGTATTTCAGTAAGTCAACATAGAGAATGATTGAGATAGCTGACATGTTGGGGGTACTGACTGCATAACCCAGGGTCTGTCTGCACTGCCCGTGTATCCTGTCTTCCACCAGCCACAGCGTGCCCAGCAACGACTGTACTGAGGCAGCTGCAGAGGATGGGGAGTGAAGCTGGGCACATGGGATCCCTCAGATGAACAGACAGGGTGTTCTCCTTCTAGGTGGAGATAGAAGCAGCTCACACTGGTACCATCAACTGGCAGAGGTAGACAGGCAGCTGCCTGAGACCACTGAAGAGAGGGCCTTCCCCAGAGGATCTAAATACGTATTTCTCCAAGGAAGTTGCTCAGTCGTGTCCGACTCTGCGACCCCATGGACTATAGCCCACCAGGCTCCTCCGTCCATGGGATTTTCCAGGCAAGAGTACTGGAGTGGGGTGCCAGTTCCTTCTCCAGCGGATCTTCCTGACCCAGGGGTTGAACCTGGGTCACCTGCACTGCAGGCAGATGCTTTACCTTCTGAGCCACCAGGGAAGCTCACAGACGACACACAGATGGCCAAAAAGCTCATGAAAGAGGCTCGACATCACTAATTATCAGAGAAATGCAAATCAAAAGGACCGTGAGGTACCCCACCTCACACCTGTCAGAATGGCTGTCATCAAAAAGTCTAAACCATCTAGAAGGGGGGAGGTGGGATGGGGTGGGAGGTGAGAGAGGTTTAAGAGGAATGGGGCATGTGCATACCCACCAGGGCTGATTTATGCTGAGGTATGGCAGAAACCAACACAGCACTGTAAAGCGATTATCCTCCAATTAAAAATCAGTAAGTCTGTAAACAATAAATGCTGGAGAAGGTGTGGAGAAGAGGGAACGCTCCTACACTGTGAGTGGGAATGTAAACTAGGGCAGCCCCTGTAGAACCCAGTATGACGGTCCCTCAGAAAACTGAAGGTAGGATTACCATGTGACCCAGGAATCCCATATCTGGAGATAACATTAATTCAGAAAGATAACACGCACCCCAGTGTTCATTGTGGTGCTACTTACAATAGCCAAGAAGCAACCTAAATGTCCATCGACATAGGAACGGATAAAGATGTGGTACATATATACAGTGCTCAAACATAAAGTAAGACAGAAAGAAAAATATCACTCATGTGTGGAATCTAATTTTAAAAATGATATAAATGAACTTATTTACAAAACAGAAGCAGATTCACAGATTTTGAAAACGAACTTAGGGTTTACTCAAGGGATGTGTGTGTGGGGGGATAAATTAGGAGCTTGGTATTAACATATCACTGTATATAAAACAGACAACCTGCTGTAGCAAGGACCTACTGTATATGCACAGGGAACCTGCCTGAATATTCTGTAATGACCTATATGGGAAAAGAATCCAAAAAAGAATGAATATATATGAATATATATATGTATAACTGAATCACCATGCTTTGTACCTGAAGCTAACACCACACTGTACATCAAGTTTAATCTAATAAGAGAAAACTGTACGCAGGCCAGGAAGCAACAGTTAGAACTGGACATGGAACAACAGACTGGTTCCAAATAGGAAAAGGAGTCCGTCAAGGCTGTATATTGTCACCGTGCTTATTTAACTTATATGCAGAGTACATCATGAGAAACACAGGGCTGGAAGAAGCACAAGCTGGAATCAAGATTGCCGGGAGAAATATCAATAACCTCAGATATGTAGAGGACACCACCCTTATGGCAGAAAATTAAAAAGAACTAAAGAGCCTCTTGATGAAAGTGAAAGAGGAGAGTGAAAAAGTTGGCTTACAGCTCAACACTCAGAAAACTAAGATCATGGCATCCGGTCCCATCACTTCATGGCAAATAGATGGGGAAACAGTGGAAACAGTGTCAGACTTTATTTTCCTGGGCTCCAAAATCACTGCAGATGGTGACTGCAGCCATGAAATTAAAAGACATTTACTCCTTGGAAGGAAAGTTATGACCAACCTAGATAGCATATTCAAAAGCAGAGACATTACTTTGCCAACAAAGGTCTATCTAGTCAAGGCGATGGTTTTTCCGGTGGTCATGTATAGTTGTGAGAGTTGGACTATAAAAAAGGCTGAGCACCAAAGAATTGATGCTTTTGAACTGTGGTGTTAGAAAAGACTCTTGAGAGTCTCTTGGACTGCAAGGAGATCCAACCAGTCCATCCTAAAGGAAACTAGTCCTGGGTGTTCATTGGAAGGACTGATGTTGAAGCTGAAACTCCAATACTTTGGCTACTTGATGTGAAGAACTGACTTACTTGAAAAGACCCTGATGCTGGGAAAGATTGAGGGCAGGAGAAGGGGACCACAGAGGATGGCATCACTGACTCAATGGACATGAGTTTGGGTAAACTCTGGGAGTTGGTGATGGACAGGGAGGCCTGGCGTGCTGCTATTCATGGGGTTGCAAGGAGTGAGACACGACTGAGCGACTGAACTGAACTGATACTCTAATAAAATTTTTTTTTTTAAAAATCGCTGCCTCAGGAGAAGAGCCAAAAAAAAAAAATAAAAGGCCTTTCTATGTGGTATGTATAATTTATATATAATGGGATATTTCTCAGCTATAAAAAAAGAATGAAATATTCTTACAGCCACATGGATGGACCCCGAGTAAAGGAAGGAAGTGAAGGAAGTCAGACAGAGAAAGGCAAATATCATGTGACATCTGTCCCTTCTGTGTGGCATCTAAGATAGGACACAGATGAACTCATCTGCAGAACAGAGACAGGGACAGAGACACCAGGCTCGTGGTTTCCAAAGGGGAGGGAGGTTGGGGGAGGACAGATGCGGAGTCTGGGGTCAGCAGGTGCCAACTACCATGTATAGACCGGGTAAATGCGGAGGTCCTCCCGTACAGCACAGGGGACTGTGTTCACCATCCTGTGATACGCGCTAATGGGAAAGGGTAAGAAAAAGAATGTACAGGTATAACTGAATCACGTTGCGGTACGGTAGAAACAAGCACAGCACTGAAAATCAACTAAACTTCAGTAAGATAAATGAGGGCCTTCCCCACCTTCCTGCCCATGTTTTTATTTTTCCTCTGAACACTAGAAAAGTAACTTCAAGATCAGTGTACAAACCACAGTGAAATAATTAGGATGCTCTGCCGTGTTTCTCTATTTGTACAGCCGGGAATCAAACCACTGTCCCAACTCCCTGACCAGCTTTATCTCTGAGATTTATTACACAGATCTTTCATAGGCCAAACATTTTTCCCCGAGAGCTGGAATGAACTCACGAACGCATGCCTTCCCCTCGGAGATGCTGAATTATTTAACCCAGGGCCCAGCCAGCACCCCTACCTTGCTTACAAAGCGAGCTGTCTGCCAAGGGGGCATGTGTTTTGGCTGAGGGTTTAACCCATCTGTGAGCTGGTAAATGTTTAACTACCCGCCATGGCGGGGGAAGTCAGAGGCCCTGGATCTGTGGTGCTTGTCGATTTCCACGGTATAAATAACTCACGCTCCCAATAGGACCTGGCTGAGCATGGAAGAGCTGTGTCGTGGCCAGGGCGTGGTGTTCCCATCACACAGAAGCGATGGATGTAGGTGACCTCAAGAGAGTGGGTAGCAGTAAAATGTAACAAAAAATGGAAGTTTGGGGCTCTGAGCATTTATTACTTTTGTTTTTAATATAACTGGCATCATTTCCAGTTTACGTAATTTTAAAGAAGGCCCAGGCTTAACACCTAGCTGGCTAAATTCCTGGAAATTTAATAGTTCTTGCAAACCAACGGGAGCTGGCTCCAGCACACCGCTGGGTTAAACCTCCTTGCCCAAGTCAGGATTGGGCCTAGTCCCCTGGGGGAGGGCAGAGTGGATGACCCCCAGCGGCCGTTCAGTCTGCAAAGGCGATTCCTTTTGCTGGTTGAGTGGGAAGCTCCTAGTTACCCTTGCCCAGCAGTGTCTTCAGCCTAACTTCTTCCACTCCCCTCCTTTCATCCCTGGCCCTCCAACCTCACCTCGTTCCTCGGGGACCGAGGAGAAGCCATCACAGTCCCAGTCATATTTTTGGAGGCAGGTGTCCTGCTGTTCCAATATCACAACCGCTTGGTGGCTGGCTGTGGCCTGGCTCAGAGCATCAGCCACTGCTCTGAAGGATCTGTTCTACTCGATCTAGAGCTGAGTTCATGGGTAGGCCGGGATCACTGCTAAGAGCGACCAATTCTATAGCTCCCAGCTGCTTCCTGTCAAGATCCACCCTTGCATCTGTCTTACGCTGCTCCCAGGGGTGGGGAGTATGGGACACATGGCTGACACCACACTCCTGTGTCCTCCAGTGGCTTGAGAAGTGTGGCCCGTGCAGCTGGCCCACATGGTTTTGGGGGAGGAAGAGAGGGAAGCGGGTGCATCACCAACCTGATGGGCGTCAGGCGGAGCGCGGACTCCTGCCGTCCCGGGGACCTGGCTGGGGCGCCGGCCAGGCGAGCCGTCTTGCTCAAAGGGTCTGCAGGCAGCGGCTTCTGAGGGGGGCTTGGCTTACGAGTTCCCTGCAATAAACCAGAAGGTGAGGCATAATCACCATCTCCGTGCACTCTGACGAGACACTGACTTCAGAAGCCGTCAGAGTCCCCTGGAGAGTGGGCTAGGGAGAGGAGGGCGGTTACGTTGCTACACAGCACGACTTTCACTTCTGTGAACTTTCTGACTACAGTCCCCTCACTGTACAGGTGTGGTGGTGGTGTGTGTGCGTGCATGTGTGAGCATGCTGTGTTAAAGATTTAACCACAGCATCATGGCTCAGCCGGTAAAGAATCTGCCTGCAATGCAGGAGACCTGGGTTCGATTCCTGAGTCGGGAAGATCCCCTGGAGAAGGAAATAGCAACCCACTCCAGTATTCTTGCCTGCAAAATCCCACGGACAGAGGAGCCTGCTAGGCTACAGTCCACGGGGTCACAAGAGTCGGACATGACTTAGCGACTAAACCACCAAACCACCATCATTTAGTTACAGACACTCAAAGAAGAGTCTTCAGATGCCACGTTGCTGACCGGCCTTGGATGTAGAGTTGCTGATGTCTCTGGTCCACTGTTACCCAGAGGATGTCAACTTCCCCTTGTGCTTTTTAGGCTTCTTTTCACTTTAGAAAGGCCCAACACAAGAAGCTGGTGAAAATCTTTTGAAGGAACACACTCGTTTCCTCAAATTTGCCGGAACCCTCTAACAGAACTGGTTCAGCTACAGGTAAATCAGACAGGGAAGGGGCCACCCTCTCCCACCAACATGGGGTCAGTCACGCTGCTCCCCATAAAATGCACTACCATTCTTCTACTGAAATACTTGCTAAAGATTTGTTCAGAGAGTCACCAACACGCCTGGAAAATGACACTCAGGAGGAAAATCCACGTCCACCAGAGGCCAGTGAGGGAGCCGGCAGTAGAGGGTGGGCAGAGCATGAACTTGGAGTTTTTGCTCTGGGTTTTATGCAAAGATCAACACTCTGGGACATGTGCAAGTCTTTGGACTTCTCTGAACCTCAGTTTCTCTGGGTGTAAAGTGGGAGAAAAGAAAGACCCTTCTCATAGCGTTGTTATGAGGACTACATCATGCATGGGAAACTCCCAGAACATGGATAACAATGATTAAAAAGCACCTGTGTTCCTGGGGTTCCTTCCTTGGTTACTATGGTGGGTAGGGGGGTTCACTGGAGCCATGGTGGGAAGTTGGTGAGCATTGATAACACTGTTTTGAGCCCAGGGTGAACCTAGGCAACAAGATACCACCTGCTCCGGGCCTTGGGCCCTAGAAATACTTGTGTGTGCACAGAAAATGTGCAGGAAAGGGTGCCAGGAACTCAAGGAAGACAGGACATCCTAATAAACAAATGGCCTCACACCCTGTGATAGCACTCAGTATTCCATACATCCAGGACCACCCAAGATGATTTAAGAACATTTGAGTTGACTTTCTCGTACTCACCCCACTGATTACATCTCCGTGGCAGTCAGAGTTCAGTTAAAAGAATGTGACAATATAGTCTCTCCCCCCACCCCCATTTTATCCCCTTGTGGCTCAGCTGGTAAAGAATCTGCCTGCAAGGTAGGAGACCTGAGCTCAATCCCTGGGTTGGGAAGATCCCCTGGAAAAGGGCATGGCAACCCACTCCAGTATCCTGGCCTGGAGAATTCCATGGACTGTATAGTCCATGGGGTCGCAAAGAGTCAGACACGACTGAGCAGCTCTCACTTTCACTTTGTAAAGCAAAGGAAGCTATAATATCACAGAAGTTTGTCAACCACAGCTGCATGGAAAATACGCCAAGTTGAGACAATGGGCAAACTGGGAGAGGAGAGAGCCACTGAACAGGGACAGACTGACAAGGGACATTTCCACATGATTGCTCATTTAAGGAAACACAGCCCGCAGAATGTAAAAGAGAATACACCCTTCACTGGGGATACAGACACACAACGAGCACAAGCACTGAGGTCAGACTGTCTGCATATCTGACCAGGCTCCGCACCGATGCACTCTGAGAGGATGCTTGAGTTACGCCACTTCACGTTGTAGAGAGAAGGTGATGCAAGGGTTAAGTGAGAGATGCTTTATTAACCTCTGAGCACAGAGCCTGGCACACAGCGACCAATAAGCTACTATTATTGAAGGAGTGAAAGGAACCACTTAAACGCGCCCTAATTGTACTGGGATTGCCATACACACATAGCTCTATATGAAATAAATAACTGATAAACTACGGTACAGCACAGGGAACCCACTGCTCTGTGGCGATCTACATGGAGAGGAAATTGAAAAAAGACTGGACATATGTATATGTACAGTTGATTCCCTTTGCTGCACAGCAGAAACTGACACAGCATTGTAAAGCAACTACAATAAAAAAAATTAATAAAAGCGTCATAATCCTCCCAACAGACTCACTCTGGGTGATAAACCATGGCACTAAATCAAGTTCCGTTTCCTGTAAGATGGCAGAAAACTATGAGCGAGATATTAGTGTGCACCATAAAAATGGAATGCATGCACCCATAAACTTGAAAGACTTTGAAGATTAAATAATTCATGACTAAATGATGACTAGTTTTGCCACTAAGTATGAATAAGTATCTAGTCTTGCTAGTAAAGATAATGTCAGGTTTTTACTGCAAGGCTGGAGAGAATGTGAGATGTATGTTACAATGTATCACAATATATTTGGATTTATCACAGAAGCTTAGGAGGTAATTAGGTGGGCCATTCATTCTGGTTTGCCTGGGACATGCCCAATTTATGGTACCATTGAATTTATTAATCACAGTCTCTCTAATGTGTCCTGGTTTCAGTTCAGTTCAGTCACTCAGTCGTATCTGACTGTTTGTGACCCCATGAATCGCAGCACGCCAGGCCTCCCTGTCCATCACCAACTCCAGGAGTTCACCCAAACTCATGTGCATTGAGTCGGTGATGCCATCCAGCCATCTCATCCTCTGTCGTCCCCTTCTCCTCCTGCCCTCAATCCCTCCCAGCATCTGAGTCTTTTCCAATAAATCAACTCTTCTCATGAGGTGGCCAAAGTATTGGAGTTTCAGCCTCAGCATCAGTCCTTCCAATGAACACCCAGGACTGGTCTCCTTTAGTATGGACTGGTTGGATCTCCTTGCAGTCCAAGGGACTCTCAAGAGTCTTCTCCAATACCATAGTTCAAAAGCATCAATTATTCAGCACTCAGCTTTCTTCACAGTCCAACTCTCACATCCACACACAACCACTGGAAAAACCATAGCCTTGACTAGACAGACCTTAGCTGGCAAAGTAATATCTCTGCTTTTTAATATGCTATCTAGGTTGGTCATAACTTTCCTTCCAAGGAGTAAGAGTCTTTTAATTTCATGGCTGCAGTCACCATCTGCAGTGATTTTGGAGCCCCCAAAATAAAGTCTGACACTGTTTCCACTGTTTCCTGGTTTAGAGGAGAAATTATACAGTCACCGTAGTGATAAAAGCCCAAAGAGTTGAGATGTTGGTTGAAAGTTCTGATTCAAACCTGGGCTCAGCAGAAATACCAATCTGCTTCCCTCCTGCCACACCCAGGACAGGTTTCTATGGAAACATGAAACAGGTAGCCGCCTAGGTAAGATGCCAGCTTCCCACCAGGCCCAACTGGGACAAACTGGCTTCATGGAACAGTAGAGTTAGTCAAAGATGAGGGGTTCTCCCTTCTCACGGATCAGACCTGGAGCCCAAAATCATCTGGGCAGAAGCCGCTGCAGCACATGCTCTGACCTTGGAGAGAGGGGCAGAGCTTCCGCACTCCCTTTGAAGCACCATTTTGCAAGCTGCCTTTGCAAAACCTGGGCCCTGGGTTTCCTGAAGAAGTCCAATCCAACCTGGCCACAAAGAGCCATCAGGATGGAGCAGAGGAATGACTCCAGGCCTCAGTGAACATAAACTCCACACTCAATAAACATTTCTTTAGACTGACTTTCATTTTTAAAAAGGAAACGAGTTCAGATGCCCCTTTCTCTTCAACTCCTAGGTACCGGAGAAAAATCATGATCTGTTATTAAATAGAGTGGTCTCGGGCTTCCCTGGTGGCTCAGTGGTAAAGAATCCACCTGCCAATGTGGGAGACTTGGGTTCGATCCCTGGTCTGGGAAGATCCTGCATGCCACTGAGCAGCTGGGTCCATGCACCAAAAACTACTGAGTCTGTGCTCTAGAGTCCGGGAGCTGCAACTACGGAGCCCTGGTACAAACTCCTGAAGCCCACTCACCCTAGAGCCTGTGCCTCACGAAGGGAGAGGTCACGACGATGAGAAGCCCACGGCCCACAACTAGAGAGGAGCCCCCCTCACTTGCTGCAACTAGAGAAAAGCCCACACAGCAACAAAGACCCAATGCAACCCAACATAAATAAATAAAGTTACAAAAAAAAGTGTTCTAATTTCTCCATTTTCTGCTCATGTTTTAGAAATAGTCACATATTTCAAATAATTTTTAGAGGGATGAGAATAAATTTTTAGATCCAAATATAGCCCTTTGCTTGACTGTCACAGAGAATTCTCAACTGTTATCTCCATCTGCATGATCAGCAAGAGGAAGTGCATCCTGCTTTTCCAGAGGGAATCCCCCCAGGAAGACCGGATGTTATCACAGGAAAATGCCAGAGATGCCAGAGAGGTCCCAGTGAGCTTGTGCAGGGCTGAGCTGGGGGCAGGGCAGCATGAATCCTGCTCACTGTCTGGCCCATCCCTGGCCCTGCAGGAATGGATGCCTCCTGATAACAGGGATAATTGGTTCCCGGGGAAATGCCTTGTTCAGAAGAGGTAGGCGTCCTTATAAGAACATGTTTGCACCTAGCTGGAAGAGGTCCTTACTTCTTTCCTTCTAAAACCACCTGAAGACAGTAGAGAAAATGCAGAAGGAGGAGCAAAACTCCACTTCTGGGAAAGCTGAATATATGAGAAAAGGATGCAAAGTGTGCAGCAGGCTGGGGTGAGAAGAGCCCATAAAAGGGAGAACCTGGAAGAGCACCCACCCTGCCTGCCAAGGATGAGACACGGGAGTGAGCAGTTGACACGTGGGTCAGGGCTGAAGGTGCAGCAGACGAGCTCAGCCATCTGTACACGCACGGAGCAGGGGAGGGTCCTGGCAGGGTCTCTGCTGAAAGCAGAGAAGCCCAGACCACCACCATCCTTCAAAGCCCGCTGTCCGTGCGGTGCACCAGGAGGTGGGCAATGTAAGAGCTGGTCCCGAACTCTAACCTGGCCCTTCCCCCAACTGACCTGCAACTGGTCCTTCCTCCCAGGAAGCCGTCCCTTCCTTTAAAGAGGAATTCAGACACACTAATCAAAACTACTGAAGGAAGGAAGGAAGGAAGGAGCCACAATAAACAAAGGGCCAACTACAAACCCGCTGGCAAAAATGTGTATGTGTGTAAGAAAGCAAAAAAAGGAGCTGGCAAAAGTTAAGAGAAACAGGGAAGGAAAAACTAAAGCAACAACACAAGCCAAGGACCTGGATGCGCTAAGCACAGTCAGGGCTCCTGCGGTCCAGCCGAGGGAAAGGAGGAGAAGTTCAAGGGTAAAGGACAAAGAACGGTGGCAAAGGCATCTGAGCACATAGTACAGAGAGAAAAGATACTCACCATTAACGCGCAAAAACTTTTCTGAAAGAGTCAAGTCCTGGAAAGTGTACACTGTTTCCCTGGGGAAGTGCGTGAGACTCGTCACAGTGACAGACTTTATTCAGCTGGGTCACCGACTCAGTGGACATGAGTTTGAACACACTCCAGGAGATAGTGAAGGACAAGGAAGCCTGGCATGCTGCAGTCCATGGGGTAACAGAGTCAGGCATGACCGAGTAACTGAACAACAACATCAGAAATAAGACACAACTCTTTAAAGCTACTGGACTTTCAAGGATACAGAATCATGTCACTTACAAGGAAAAAAAGATAAGCCAGCTTCTGACTTCTTCAGAGCAGATAAAGGAAGCATGCATAGAAGAGCTTCAAGGAAGGAAAGTGTGACCCATTAATTTTATGCCTAAAACATCATTGGAAAAGTAAAGCAACACCCAGATGTCTTTGAACATGCAAAAATTCAGAAAAAATGCATCCCAAGAGTTCTTCTAGAAGAAATTCTGAAAGTCCAACAGAATAGACTTCAGGCAGACAGGAAAAGGATGGCTCAGTGGCAAAAAGATTGAGCACTAAATCACCTCAATGTAGACCTCAGGTTAACAAAATTGTGGGAATTATGGCTACAGAACAGAAAGTAGATGTTACAAGCTGTAATACAGATAATTCTGTAAGATAAACATTACAGAACTAACCGAAGTTATGAGGCGGATTATTCATTTCTAGATGCACGATGGGCTGGATTATTTTGACCTATCTTCTCTCTGAAATTGTTCGATAGAATATATTTAAATTTTTTTTCTTAAAACTATCAAGAGCTACAAGATAGTAAAATGTTATCAGGCCAGCATCTAAGTGAGAGGAGAAGCCCAGAGCGGTAAGTAGTACACTGAAGCTATAGGTATTTGCCCAATTAGGGAAACCTGGGGTTTGGTACTGATCCCCTTTTAAGGTGAGGGATGCAGGGGTTAAAGGTCAGCACCTGTCCCAGTTCTCTTTCTGACCTCTCCTTGATCAAGCTGGGCTCTGCAGAAGACTATACCTCAGGGTAAGAATCTTCCAGAAATTCATCCCTAGCAGACTGCAGGGACAGTTCCCTTATCCCTAGTTAGACTGCAGGGAGAGCTCCCTTGGTGCTGGGCAGACTGACCTGTAACCACAAACTGCCCTTTTGGACCAGAAGCTGACGTCACATCAGGCATCACCTGGGTGGCTCAGTAAGCCCTGAGTCATTTCACTGGGCCTCAAGCTGGTGCTGCCCTGGCCACCTGGCAGACGCAAATACACCCTCTCTGGGGGGAACGGCCTTCATCCTAGACCTGCAAGAGCTCTCAGAGAACTTTCCAGTGAAGTGAGCTCACAGGAAATGACCAGGAAGCAGGGAATCATGAGAGAGAGAGAGAGGGGGGAAGGATAAAACCTCAGCAGTAACACACCCAAGGATTTTGTTGGAGCAAACATTCTTATTATAAAAAATAAAAGACAAGCCTCATAGCTGAGTAAGAACCAAAGAGAACATCCAGAAACAAAAAGCAAAACACAGATAAGTACATATTTTGTTACACTTAGTTTGATACCATTTATATAAACTGAAAAAATACTAGTCATATATATTATTCATAGAAACGCTCTGCTTTTAGACAGTAGGGAAATCTATTTAAAATATTAACCACAACAGAATAAATTTCAGTATTGGGGCCAAAGGAGAAAACAAAAGAGAAAACATAGACTCTTAAAAAATTATAAACATGGTAAACACAAAATGAGAACAGGCACAGATAAAGCAGTGTTTGGGAAACTTCTAGATTTACATGCTATATAATCAAATATGAATATAAGTGAAATAATGATCTAAGAAGTTAGGGAAAAACTAAGCTAAGTACAGAAGAAAAATGGAAGCGATAAAGATAAGCGCAGAATAAAAAGTAAAATAAAAGTTACTATCATTTAGCAAAGACATTACAGACATCCTAATAAAGTTATATGTTTTCATTTAATTATCACAAAGTCCAATGAGAGAGATATTATCTCAAATTTGTGGAGGGGAGATGAAAGTAATGTTTCTGTGGTCTAATGGCAGTAAAAGGAATATTATATATAAAATCTGGGGGTGGTGGAGTGGAGGAGAATGTGAGAGTTGGACCATAAAGAAGATTGAGCGCCAAAGAATTGATGCTTTCAACTTGTTGCGCTGGAGAAGACTCTTGAGAGTCCCCCGGACAGCAGGGAGATCAAAGCAGTTAATCCTAAAGGAAATCAACCCTGAACATTCCTTGGAAGAACTGATGCTGAAGCTCTAATACTTTGGCTACCTGATGTGAAGAACTGACTCATTGGAAAAGATGCTGATGCTGGGAAAGATTGAAGGAAGGAGGAGAAGGGGACGACATGGGATGAGATGGTTGGATGGCATCACCAACTCAATGGATATGAGTTTGAGCAAACTCTGGGAGATAATAAAGGACAGGAAAGCCTGGTTTGCTGCAGTCCATGGGGTTGCAAAGAGTCGGACAAGATTGAGAGACTGAACAGCAATGAAGAATGGAGGAGGAACCAGATAAATCTAGTATAGAAAAGATCAGCCTATAAAGGACAAATAAATACACAAACACGATGAACAATGCTAAGGATCAGTCAGGAGGTTGTCTAGAAAAATAAAGTTGGATTCCTACTTCATTTTATACACTAAATAGCAGATGGATCAAATACTTAAATGAAAAAAAGATCATGAAGCTATTTGAAATAGAAAAACACGTTTGTAATCTTTGGGTAGATAAACCTTTTTAACAACAAAAAGTGACAAGAGGTGACAAAGCAGTTTACAAAAAAGGGAAAAAACAAACCGATTTTAAACCTGTGAAAAGATCCCCATCTCATATATAGGAAGAAAAACATGTAGATTTTTTTTCAACCTATTATATTGGCAAAGATAAGAAAAATCTCTGCATGCACTGCATTGATGAAGACTTGGGGAACAGAAATAGGGATGCATCTTTTAGAGGCATTTCTGCCTCATCTATCAAGTTTCTAAATGCATATGGCCTTTGATCAGCAATTATCTATCAAATTTATAAATGAATATGGCCCTTGATCTGCAATTGTGCTCCCAGCAATTTGTCCCACATCCATTGTCAAGCATGGGCTCAAGGTGCCTGGGCAAGAATATGCCTGTTCGAAGTATCAAATGATGAAACCACCCATGCGGCCATCAGTAAAGGACCGGTTAAAGAATTTACAGTGTGGTCCTACCATGAAATACTACACAGCCAGCGAGAAGGGTTCGGTCAATCTGGAATAACCAAAGTGGAAAGAAGCACCAGGTACGCTGCCGTTTGATTTCAAAACTAGGATCCAAGGTTTGAAATGAGAGTGATAGCAAGGTGATGGTTGCTGAAGACAGGGGATGGGTAGAGAGGTGTCAGTGTACCTTGTAATTTCGAGTGTTTGAAAATTTCCAACTTTTCCATAACCTCTCACTCTGCAGAGAGAGACAGAGTGGAAGAGACTTTTCACTGTATTCTAAATTACATTTTACAAAAACCTAGTGTTAATGATTGCTTTTGGGAAGTGAGCCTGGTGATAGAGGTGGGAGGGAGATTACTTTCCAAATAACTCTTTACACTGTTAGGATTTTTACTTATATAATGGTAAAGTGTCAGGCATCCATTTTTTTCATGTACAGTTTGGGTATTTACAGTAATAGGAGTGGAAAACAAACACTCCTTTGAATACTGTAATCACTTGAATGGCTTCCCTCTGAAGTTATTTCTCTCCAGGAAGATGAAGGTGCTTCCACATCAGATGAGTTTGTCTTGTGAGTATTAGTGCATGATGTGCGTGCTCAGTCGTGTCTGACTCTCTGCAGTCCCACGGACTGTAGCCCGCCAGGCTCCTCTGTCCATGGGATTCTCCAGGCAAGAATACTGGAGTGGGTTGCCATTTCCTCCTCCAGGGGACCTTTCCGCCCCTGGGCTCAAACCCATGTCTCTTGCATCTCCTGCCCCGATTGGCAATTCTTGTCCCCTAGTGCCACCTGGGTAAGCCTCGGTATACGATATGAAACCCCAAATATTTTATCTGAAATTCCTGGCAGTTACTGGGTAGGCAGAAGTAAGCAGGAGTCCCAAACCTTGGTAGCTACAATTTAAGAGTCTTATGCTCTAGCTGGCTAGTAGCTCTACTTCAGATTTACAGGATGATGTGACTAAGATCTTTACTCACCTATGGCTCACTGGTCGGGTGGGCCCCAAGGGAGTGACAAGGCTTACTGTTTATTACTGAGGACTCACCTCAGTTCAGTGTACTTCCTACATGTCTGCTGCGTTCACGGTGTGCACAAGAGCTCAGGTGTGCCTGGAAAGGAGTAAGTCTCCTGCTGCCAGCTATGGGGTTGCACAGTCGGACACGACTGAAGTGACTTAGCAGCAGCAGCAGCCTTCTGAAATAGAGCAGGCCAGGTGCCCAGGTAACTCCGGACTGAGGTGGCGGGTAAGTGAGGAGACCTCTGGGAGGACTGCAGGAAGGCTAGGGAGGAGGGGGTCTTGGGTGGATGTCTGGGTAAAAGGATGAAATCTGAGAAGCAGAGAGAAGACACCGAGGACCCTCCCCAGCTTTAGGTTTCCCTTCAGTAACACAGGTTTTTACAATGATCAGTTTTCCCATATTTCACCTCTCTGCCTCGGGAGTATATTCTGATGAATAGATTTCCTTTTCTCAGTATATACTGGCATTTCTGACAAGCAAGGGTCTAGATCATCAGGCTTGCAAACTCTGTGAGGGCTGGTCTAAGTATCGGAATGCCCACACAGATCAGGAGGGTGCAAGTCCTCATTGAAATAAATTCAGAAGCGAATTCGTTCTGTGGCAGACAACTCTGCAAGTTTGGGCTCAATCTCAGAGGGACTGCCAAGGACCTGGGCTCCAAAATCATGGTCTAAATTAGCTTTGCTCCTATTTGTATCCTTACAAAGCATTTATGAACGAATAGTTATTGCTTATAAGTAACAGCCCGTGTTAATTGTTCATCACTCTTTTTGTGGGTTGGGGGAGGGAAGGCTCTTTGAAATAGCTGTCCCCATTTCCCTCTGACACTACTTACACCGAGTATGATTGCTCTACCATCTTAGGAGAGATGTACAATATTGGGCAGTCTTGTCTTACAAAATATAGCGTGTTGTATGTTCTACAGACACAGATAAGGTGTGGAGGAGGAGAAATGTCATGTCAGAGACACTGAACTGAAAATCTCACCTCTACAAACAATGCATGGAGGATTTTTCACATGGAATATAGAAAGAGGGTACTGATAAACCTATCTGCAGGGCAGGAATGGAGGCAGACACAGAGAACAGACTTCCGGAAACGGGCGGTGAGGGAGGAAGGACAGGGTGACGCAAATGGAGAGGGTGGCGTGGAAGCATCTACACTGCCATGTCAAGTAGACGGCCAGTGGGAATCTGCTGTATGACTCAGAGAACTCAGCCCGGGGCTCTGTGATCACCTAGAGCGGTGGGAAAGAACGGGATGTGGGAGGGAGGGTCAAGAGGGAGGGGACGTCTGTACACCTCTGGCTGATTCACGCTGCTGTACGGCAGAAATGAAACCAATATTGTAAAGCAATTACCCTGCAATTAAAAATACGTTAAAAAAAAGATGCCATGAGTATCTAGAATGCAACACAACTACTGTTATGTTTCTGACCAAGGGCTGGTTCTAAGAAAGACCAGTCAAGACAAATGGCTGGAGCATGATACTATTATAAGCAAAAGCGGAGAGAAATGCAAGTCTCTCCTGCTACTGTATGAGGCTTTGCAGGATGCGGGAAGGTTCCCCCATCCCACCCCATCACCTTTATCTGTGGCAAAAATGGGGAAAATGGATTAAAGATCGCAGAGGCAGCCGGTGATCTAAGACTTGCTCGCCATCACGATCTTCCTGCAGTTTCTTCCTTCTGCCCCCTCTGTATCCACCTGTTTGTGCAGCCATTTTAAGTCTGCAGCCCTGATCTCCACCTCTGGGGGTCTCGCTATTTGGCCTCATGTTGCCGTGTTTGCTCCTCTGCGAAATGGGGCTATTGGTGGTGTCTGCCTCCTAGGCCCCTCCAGGTGGTTAGAAATGCCTGCAAAGCACTTAACCTGGGATCACTAGCCACATAACTGGCGTTCAACACATGCTTGCTGCTTTATAACAACTCAAAACACAACCGAGATGCTCCTTATCTTAAAACACTTAGGGTAATAACTCAAACAGGCATACACACACAGACAATTATAAACCATTCAGTTATAAGAATAAAAACAGGAATTAATCCTGCCTTTGTTGGAATTTCTGCAGCACAGAAACGCTCCAGAAACAGGGTTGGCAGATATTCTCATAAGCCCATCTGCTGCCTCAAGAAAGGACCTGAATTCAGCAAAAGTCAATCTAAGAGATAGGCTCAGTTGCTTTTCTTCTTTTTTTCCTATTGTTCTGGTAAAGAAGTTAATCTAACTGGAAAAACAACTTTAGCCAGTCAGGTCAGTCGCATTGCTCACTGATAAGATTCTACGGAGGAAAACCACTTCCTAACTTTTCCCAGGAAATGAAGGGCTTAACAAAATAAAACAAGTAGGGTCACATATCAGCATGTACAGTTCAAATGCTGTTTTATGGAGCAAACCTTAAAAAAATTACAGATAAGTGCTAAGTGATGCTTTCATGAGGTTTTTACTCGTTTGAAGGATGGCTCATCTATGGATTGAAGGTGCCACTTATACTCCCCTTAGAATCATGGCACACTGCAGTCTGACAGCAGAAAATTGCATTTTGATCTACTTCTTAGCACAGACTTCTCTAGATATAACTCTGTGAGTGGAGAAGTCTATTTCTTAGATGTGACATTGGACGTGCTCTTATTTAAACTCTAGATGAGTGAATTAAGCCTATTAGTCATAATAAAGTGCATAAAGGATTTCAGTTCGCTACATCCTAGCAATCTAATGAAACTCCAGAATTTGCCCCCCAGCCCGTTGTCTCAGCGGGGAACGCACTTAGGCGCACTGGGGGTTCGGCAGGTAAGACAATAACCAGAGTGTCATCACACCTCCTAGTCTCTTGAGCCACACCTATTTTTAAAATTCATCTTTAGTGACTTGCAACCCTCTCTTGGGTGATGGTACGACACTCCACCCATGCCCAGAGCTCTCTCAGGGTCCCTGGGTGCTGTCTGTGTCAGGGGGCTGTGCCCACTGCCTCCCACCCTGGGCTCCTCCAGGCTGGATCCTCTCCCGGCAGCTCAGGACTGAGCCTACAGGGAGCCGTCCTCTCCCCCATACACGTGCCCCTGGTGTAGCCTCTCCCTCATCTGCCGACCAACCTGAGACCCACACCAGGCTGCAGTGGTCTGCGCCCTGGGCTGAGGTTTCAGGATGGAAGGGAATCAGCAGGCAGAAAAGGAAAGCATAAAACTCCGTGTCAGATATTACTTCTCCTGGAGTCTCTGGCTCGCCCGGGGCCTCTCAGGGCCCCCTTCCCTCATGGAAGTCAAGTCAGTTGACTTTATGGATGACGTCTGGGGTCAGGGCAAGGAATCCTTTCATGCTACAAAGTCGTGAGCTCCCAGATGCAGTCTCTCCCCTTGCCTGGGTGTCAGAGCTCAAGCCTGCTGCCCGAAGACACACTTCCAGGAAACATGCTCGGACACGTGCCCCTCTTTAATATATATTACTTTAACACGATCGTACGGTAAAATGGATTTTTCTGGGGTGCGAGGTTGTATGTTTTTGAACACTTTTGTAATCCAGAGGAAAAAACCACCTAAAATATCTTAAGATTAACCATCAGTGAAGGAGGAAACAGAACAGGCTAAATTTGAAAGCAGGACTCCGTCTTGGGCCGGACTGTGGACTCTGAGCTATATGCCCAGTATCTATGGAAACGACGTACCAACTGGAAAACCAGGCCCCCAGATGGAAGAGCCCCAGGACTCGTACCTAGACTCTCCGTCCCTAAAAGAATACCCTATTATCTGTGTAACCGAATAGAATCATAAATTCTATTACGCTTACTGGGGTGTGACCACAGGACTACTGATAACTGTCCCCTGTCAACTACCTCGGCTTAAGGGTATGAATCACAGGTTAACTTTGATTGTATCTTTCTTTTCCTTTGTTCAGACTAGTTTCAGGGAATTCGGGGAGGTGTGTTTGGGCACGTACACTTAGGATATGTAAGGTTTTCACAAAAACTGGTCGGGGTCCTTGGCTAAGAGGAGACTCTGCCTTGGGCCCACCGGTGTAATAAACTGCACTCCACTATCTGCACTGTCCTTCTGAGTGAGTTTGTTTCCCGGAATGCGTGGCTACAACATCATCAAAAAGCCGCCCCAAAGCCTCTGGGGTCCTTTGGTCGCCACTCCTGGAACCTGCCCTGTCTTCCTTTCCTCCTTTTTCTCTTCCAGAGTCTGAGATGAACTCGCCATGCAGTGCTGTCCCTGGGGCCTCTGCGGTGGTCTGCGAGCCGGCTGTGGGCTGGTTTGTCTGGTCTCCTCACTGACGTGCCTGTTCCTGGTGACTGTGAGCATAACATGCCAGGCAGAGCAGGGCCAGGACTGTGCCAGGCAGGACAACGGTATTCTACCAGGCTCCCTTGTGTGTGTGCAGTTGTACGTGACCACACACCCCTGTGTGTGACTTCTTTTTTTTTTCCATCATTTTTCCAGCCTTTTCTCAAGCCCACACTTTGCCTTTCATGCTCAGGCTGTGTTTCAGGAGAAGTTGGCAGCAGTCAGCTAAAAGCCAGATGAATGTACTGAATGCTTTTCCTCTCAAAGGGCTGACAGGATGAAAGGGAAATGAAAGTTCGCTTCCTCGACCAAGGCCGAGGAGTTAGTTTGAGAAGCTTGAGTTGCAAGGCTCATTTCCCTGAGAAGGAAATGGTAGCCCAGAAAGGCCCATCTGTGGACAAGAGAAGAGAGTTGATTCAACTGTCCTTGATTTTTAAAGATCACACAGAACACTTGATGGCAAGATCAAGCATTTTCTGTAAAGAACTAACTCACCTTTCAGATATGAGGTTAACCACTATCGTGTTTATGAAAGCGTTTTCCTTACGGAAAGTGTAGATGGTAAGCCTGGATGGATGAGGCAGGGCTAGCCACCGAACGCGTGTCTGTCACGTCCTGGGGGACAGGGCACAGGTAATGCTCAAGCACCAAGGGTCAGCGGGTTCGATCTGTGCCGCCAAACAAGAACCACCTCCCAGAGGCACCGCACCTGCACGGGATTAATGCTGGTCCCCTCGGTGTGATGAGAAAGTGTGAGCCTAATCCAGATCATGTGTCTCGGAAAAGCTCCAGACAGACCCCAGCCTGGAGTGAGAAATGTGGATTTTTCAGTTACTAATGTTTAAAGGGTAACATTTCCTTAGTTTCATAAAACAGAATGAAGGCCTTTTTTGAGGCCTGCTTTAAAGGAAATCTTGAAGGCGTCATCACTTCTGTGGGCAGTCACTGCTGGTAGGAAAAAAAGACACCAGCAAGTAAAAATATCCCTTCTTATTAGTGAGAGTCCCAGTGTCACATGGTACACAGGGGAGCTACTTAAAGGGGGGCAGGAAAAGCCCCAGGACAAGAGAATTCTTGGAGAAGAGGCTGATGGGCTCTGCAAATTACTGAAATTTGAGTACAAAGTATTGCGTATGGGTGCATTCTCAAGGATTCTTAGCCTTCATCAGATTCTCGAAAAAATCCATATGCCCAGAGAAGTTTAGAAAGTACTCATCCCTTCCACTAATGTAAATCCAAGACAGGTTCACAAAATGAATGTAAAAGTACCATCAACCGGCAACAAAATAAACAAGAAGTCACAGGTGGATCTTGATTGAAATGGCAGAAAACTTGGTAAGCACAAAAGGAATAGGATTAATAAATACTCAAAACCGGAATTTTTATACAAAAAAAAAAAAACAACCCAGCATAAATAAAACTGAAAGGCAAACGAGGGAGATGTTTACAGTAAATTACTGGGAATGGGTAAGGATTCTTAACCTATTAAGAAAATGAACTCGAACGAATAAGGAAGAAAAACTCTCAAACAGAGGAAAACAGGCAAAGCATGGGAACAGACAACTCACAGAACAAAGACAGTTAATAGCAGCTGTGTGCTGGAGCCGGCTGCTACCAGCACATACCAGCTGATTCTCTGCTCTTGATTCAGAGACATCACCTCAATAACCTGAAATTGATCATGGTGGAGTTTTTACAGCAGAGAAATCACCTACAAATCAAGGCTTTTTTTTTTTTTTTGGACAGTCAGTTTACCAGCACACTTTGTTAATAGATATACAAAAAGCAGTTCAAGTATACCGGCAGTCAAAGAAATGCAGAGAGAAATGAGGTCTGGCTGAGATGAAATAAGCACATTTCACCCTATTCCTCCTGCAAACTACAACATAAAAGTCTGGAGAAAGTCCATAAGGCAACCGACAGACACTCTGAAAGATGGAGAGAAGTAAATGGACTGGCGAGGGATGTCAGAGGGCTTCCCAGACGGCTCAGTGGTAAAGAACCTGCCTGCCAACGCAGGAGACACGGGAGACGCAGGTTTGATCCCTGGGTCTGGAGGATCTCCTGGAGGACGGGCATGGAAACCCACTCCTGTGTTCTTGCCTGGAGAATCCCATGGACAGAGGAGTCTGGCAGGCTACAGTCAGACCCGACTTAGTGACTAAACAACAGGGACCTCAGAACTCGAGGAACTGCCCAGTAGTGAGTCCTTGTTTTTTTGTTTCCCCCTTCTTTATATCTTGGCCCGGGCCCTGGGGAGGTGCCCACCCCCCTCCCCCAATCTGAAAATGCCAATAGCATCAGACTGAAAAAAAGAAAAGAAAAAAAAAATGCCTGAGGAGAGCCTATTTTTAGCTAAAAGAACAGAAATATGAACCAGTAAGAGATACATTGTGGCCATACTTGACCTAATTCTGCCTCCACGTGAGACTAGAAAAAAGCCATGGCCTGCTGTCCCCATTGGGTACCACATCCTGGACATGGCCCAGCCCTGTTACCCATCCCTCCCTACAGTAACAGGCCTCATCTCTTCCCTGGAACAAAGCCTGTGGATAGAACTTCCCAGTGGAAGTTATCACTACAAAGACCAGCAGGAAGCAGGGAAACACTTTGGATGTCTTGAAAGAAGAAAACAGTCAACCCAGAGTTCTATATCCATGGAAAATATTTTTCAGTAATGAAAGCGAAACAGACATGTTCAGAGGAAGGAAAACTAAGAGAATTTTTCACCAGCAGACCTGCTTTAACGGAATAAAAGAAGTCTTTTCAGATAGGAAGGAAATAACAGAAGGAAAACTGGGGCATCAGAAGTGAAGAAAGAACAGGAGGAGGGACGGTATGAGTAGGTCCTGTAAACCATTCTCCTCAAGTTTAAAAAACGATGCTTGGTGGTTAAAAGCAAAAATGGCAACATCTAAAGAGGTCTCACTACATAAAGGTAACACTGAAGGCATCCATATCACAGAGGGAGAGGAATAAAGGGGCGGAAAAGATGGTGAAGCTCTACCTTCCACTTGAAGTGATAAAATATTGATACTAGTAGACTGCGATACATTATGTGCATACAGTGTAATCTTCAGAGCAGCAGTTTTCAATTAGGGGTGATTGTGTCTCCTAGGAGACATCTGGCCATGTTTAGAGGCATGATTACACACGCTATTGCCATCTACAGTTGGTAGAAACCAAGATGCTGCTCAACATTCTATGATACACGGGACAGTCCGATACAACACAGAGTCATTCAGCCCAAAATGGCAACAATGCTGAGGCTGAGAAACTCTGCCCTAAGGCAGCCAGACAAAAAAGTACAGACAGACATATGTCATAAGCACTATAGATGAATCGATAATGGAATAGTGAAAAATGTTTAACAGGCCCATAGGAAGTCAGGAAAGAGGAGCATGATAAAAACATTAAAAGGGTAGGCTTCAATTCTATCAATAATTTATATTAAAAGTAAATGATCTGTACACACCAGTGAAAAGCCAGTGACAGAAAGGATGAAAAATACATGCCTCAACTATATGCTGTTTCTCAGAAACTCATTTCAAGTGAAACGACATAAGTAAAAGTAAAAAGATGGAAAGACACATTCCTTGCAAACCCCAATCAAAAAAAACCAAAAACAAAAAACCAAAACTGAGCGAATGTATGAATGTAAGATAAAATAGATTTTAGGACAAAGTCACCAGAGCCAAAGAAGGACATCTGCTGTTGTTGTTTAGTTGCTCGGTCATGTCCAGCTCTTTCGTGACCCCATGGACTGTAACTGGCCAGGCTCCTCTGTCCATGGGATTCTCCAGGCAAGAATACTGGAGTGGGCTGCCATGCCCTTCTCCAGGGGATCTTCCTAATCCAGGGATTGAACCCAGGTCTCCTGCATCTCCTGCACTGGCAGGTGGCTTCTTTACCACCGAGCCACCAGGGAAGCCCAAAATGAAGGACGTTACATCATGATCAGATCAGATCAGATCAGTCGCTCAGTCGTGTCCGACTCTTTGCGACCCCATGAACCGCAGCACGCCAGGCCTCCCTGTCCATCACCAGCTCCCGGAGGTCACCCAGACTCACACCCATCAAGTCAGTGATGCCATCCAGCCATCTCATCCTCTGTCGTCCCCTTCTCCTCCTGCCCTCAATCCCTCCCAGCATCAGAGTCTTCTCCAATGAGTCAACTCTTCGCATGAGGTGGCCAAAATACTGGACTTTCAGCTTTAGCATCATTCCTTCCAAAGAAATTCCAGGATTGATCTCCTTCAGAATGGACTGGTTGGATCTTCTTGCAGTCCAAGGGACTCTCAAGAGTCTTCTCCAACACCACAGTTCAAAAGCATCAATTCTTCGGCGCTCAGCCTTCTTCACAGTCCAGCTCTCACATCCATACATGACCACAGGAAAGACCATAGCCTTGACTAGGCGAACCTTTGTTGGTAAAGTAATGTCTCTGCTTTTGAATATGCTGTCTAGGTTGGTCACAACTTTCCTTCCAAGGAGTAAGCGTCTTTTAATTTCATGGCTGCAGTCACCATCTGCAGTGATTTTGGAGCCCAGAAAAACAAAGTCTGACACCGTTTCCACTGTTTCCCCATCTATTTCCCATGAAGTGATGGGACCAGATGCCATGATCTTCGTTTTCTGAATGCTGAGCTTTAAGCCAACCTTTTCACTCTCCACTTTCACTTTCATCAAGAGGCTTTTTAGCCCCTCTTCACTTTCTGCCATAAGAGTGGTGTCATCTGCATATCTGAGGTTATTGATATTTCTCCCGGCAATCTTGATTCCAACTTGTGTTTCTTCCAGTCCAGCATTTCTCATGATGTACTCTGCATATAAGTTAAATAAACATGGTGACAATATGCAGCCTTGACGTACTCCTTTTCCTATTTGGAACCAGTCTGTTGTTCCATGACCAGTTCTAACTGTTGCTTCCTGACCTGCATACAGATTTTTCAAGAGGCAGATCAGGTGGTCTGGTATTCCCATCTCTTTCAGAATTTTCCATAGTTTATTGTGATCTACACAGTCAAAGGCTTTGGCATAGTCAATAAAGCAGAAATAGATGTTTTTCTGGGACTCTCTTGCTTTTTCCATGATCCAGCGGATGTTGGCAATTTGATCTCTGGTTCCTCTGCCTTTTCTAAAACCAGCTTGAACATCAGGAAGTTCACGGTTCACATACTGCTGATCATGATAAAAGGGTCAGTTCACCAAGAAGACACCACAGCCCTGACTGTTTTGTACCACAAACAACAGAGCTTCAAAACACATGAAGTAAAAATGGATGGATGAAAAGAGACACGTGTATAGTTGGGAACTTCAGCATCCCTTGCAGTAATTTATAGAACTACTAGATGGAAAAAGCTATTTTATGTATCAAATGGGCAAAGCTTTGACATATTAATACTTAATACCAGCAAAGTCACATTGAGACAGATGCTCTGTACTAGTATGGGAACATAAGTGCATGACAGTCTTGAAAAATACTCATATATATTCAGAGGCTTAAAATGGTTATACTATTTTCCTTACCAGTGATTATATCTTTGTACTTTGCATTTGGTTTTTACTTTTGTCCCCACCTCAAGTTTCCTGTCATACAAACAGAAACCGTTACTTCCACAGCATAAAAATGAGATTGTACACAAAGTGTGTTATATACTCTTGCAACTGATGTGCAGAAACTAAATCAGTGGTAAAGATTTTTGTAAATAATTATTGAAGGTGAAAAATGGTAAGGAAGTATGCCCGTTACCATTCCTATCTCCCAATGAGTTGGCTCTTTGCATCAGGTGGCCAAAGTATCAGTTATCTTATTGTATTTATTGTAAATATCTGTTTTATTTGCCAAGCCGAATTATTCACAGTGCCACCTGTCATTCTCAAAAATGTCATAGTACATAGATCAAGGGTCCCCCAATCTCTGGGATCTAATGCCTGATGGTCTGAGGTGAAGGTGATATGCAATGCTAAGTCACTTCAGTCGTGTCCAACTCTGCGAGACCCCATAGACAGCAGCACACCAGGCTCCCCCATCCCTGGGATTCTCCAGGCAAGAACACTGGAGTGGGTTGCCATTTCCTTCTCCAATGCATGAAAGTGAAAGTGAAGTCGCTCAGTCGTGTCTGACTCTTAGCGACCCCATGGATTGCAGCCTAACAGGCGCCTCCGTCCATGGGATTTTCCAAGCAGGAGTACTGGAGTGGGGTGCCATTGAAGCTGACATGATAATAATAGAAATAAAATGCACAATAAATGTAATGCGCTTGAATCATTCGGAAACCATCCTCCCCACCCCTCAGCCATGGAAAAGCTGTCTTCCATGAAACCAGACCCTGGTGCCAAAAAGGTTGGAGACCGTTGGTATAGATGACAAGCTGAATGGGCACCCTCACTATTCTGAGTAGAAGAGATAAAAATATTCCTAAGAGGACGTCCCCGTCAGGCCAGTGGTTAAGAATTTGCCTGCCGACGCAGGGCACAAAGGTGTGATCCCTGGTCCGAGAAGATCCCGCCTGCCTCAGAGCAACTAAGCCTGTGCGTTACAACTACTGAGCCCACGCCCTGGGGCCCGCGCTCTGCAGTAAGAGAAGCCATCACAGCCATCACAGTGAGAAGCCCGCACACTGCAACTAGGAAAAGCCACGTGTAGCAACGAAGACCTAGTACAACCAAAAATGAGCAAACTAAAACATATCCCTCAGAATAGCTCAACTATACCGCACCACAACTATGCACCCAACACCGTGGACGGTCTCATTTACCCATCTCAGGAGCTGAATTAACTCTGTTTTATATAGGCGCCGAGAATTTAAGCAGCGTGTCCAAGTTCAGACACTAGCAAGTAGCAGGGTCCGGATTCCAAGTACCTCCATCAGGTTAAGAGCTGAGGGTGTACCTGGGCCTGCCTGAGTGCAGGGTTGGCCGGCAGGGGTCTGGCAGGGACACAGGGCACACGAGGAGCCTGGTGCAGGGGTGGGAGCCCTCGCTGCGGGGAACTCGGACGAGGGGCGTCGGGGGCTTTGAGGGGTCTGCTGATGTCCACGTGCTGACACGGTGGCACTCTCCGGGTGTTGTCCTGTGGGGTCAGAGCAAAGAGCCACAGTGTGATTATTACTGGGTATCCCCTGGAGGACACACAGTGTTAACTCTTCTGCTAAAGCTGCGAGGAGGTGGCGGGGTGGGAGGGAAGGGGCTGGAGGAAGGGCGAGAAATCAAGGAGTTAAAGGAAAGGGAATCTATTATTATTTATGTAAACATCAGAATTCTAACAGAAGCACTCTTCTCTACCCCCAAATATGAACCCATGGGGATTGACTTTTTTCTGAAGTTTTAATTTCTTTCTTGAGTATAGTTGCTTTTCAATGTTGTGTTCATTTCTACTGTACAGCAAAGGTGAACCAGCTACACGTATACCTATATCCCCCCCCCAATCCTTTTCTTAAAATTTCCTTCCCATTTAGCTCTGGGATCAATTTCTATTTGAATTTTTAAAAATTGGATTAATTAATTAGCAGGTAGGTGCAAGGCACCTCAGGAAGTGCCAACATGTGTAAAGACACAGACCAGAAATTCAGGAAATTCCAAAGGACTTGTGAAAATGAGATGCAGTTCAGTGTACACAAGGCTCGATGAGAACCAAGGACAGAGGAGCATCTGGGATTCTGGAAGCCAAGGGCGGAGGTTGGGGCTGGGTCTGGAGGACACTGCCCACGTGGTGACCTTGTTTTCAGTGGCAGATGAGGATGGACGCAGCGTGAGCCTCACACACCCTGCCCCTCCCTGCCTCCCTCTTTTATTCCTTTCCCTCTGAAGACAGCTTTACTGAGGTTTAATTGACTGTTAGTTGCAGTCAATATTTAAAATGTACATTTGGTAAATTTTGATAGAGGTTCACACCCATGAAACCATCGCAAGCGGAACAATGAACACACCCATTGCCATCATCAGCTATGTCTCATTTTCACTAGAGCTATGACTCGTGAAGTCCTTCCCTCTCCTTTTCCCAGCAACTATTGATACAATTTTGGTCATTATAAATTGGTTTGCATTTTCTAGGATTTTATAAAAATGGAATCATTGGTTCTGGTCTGGCTTCTTTCACTCGGCATGACTATTTTGAGATGTATCTAAGATATCCTGTGTATCAATAGTTCATTTTGTCTTACTCTGAATAGCATCCCACTGTGTAAATATAACAAAATGTGCTTCCCCTTCTACCTGTTGATTGGTATTTGGGTCATTTCTGGTTTCTGGTCCTTCAAAATAAAGCTGCATCTTTGACTCTCACAAATAAAGCTGTTTTCCCCTCATGTCCATGGTTGGGGGTGGAAAGTGGCAATGCTTATTAGGAATGGCTTCTCTTTGGAACCCAACTCTCTACACTTTTTGGATTGAGGGAGATAAAATAGATTTTCTTTTCTTTGTTGCCCACTGAATACCTGATAATGGTTTGAAAAATCATTTGTCATTTATTGACACAAACACTTTCCTGCTACAATCTGGACTCTTGTTGAATGAGTTCAATATTCAGAAATTCTTGTAGATATATCAGAAACACTGGGTGGGGGAAACTAAATATCAGAGTGAACACTAGTCAACATTCACCAGGGCTGCTGTTGCTAAGTCGCTTCAGTCATGTCCGACTCTGTGCGACCCCAGAGACAGCAGCCCACCAGGCTCCCCGGTCCCTGGGATTCTCCAGGCAAGAACTGGAGTGGGTTGCCATTTCCTCCTCCAATGCATGAAAGTGAAAAGTGAAAGTGAAGTTGCTCAGTCGAGCCCGCCTCCTAGCGACCCCATGGACTGCAGCCCACCAGGCTCCTCTGTCCATGGGATTTTCCAGGCAAGGGTACTGGAGTGGGGTGCCATCGCCTTCTCCGTCACCAGGGCACTAGGAAAGTTAAGAGACAGCAGGGAGAGGGAGGCCCTTTAAGGATCCAGCTCTTTGAAGCTGTGGGTTGGACAGAGCTTCCACAGTTCATGGCTGGAGCAAAGTGGGCCCAACCAAGGGCTCAGCGTAATGCTTAAAAATACCTTGGGAGTAACTCTTAGAAATACCCTCACTGTGACTCTTAGAAATATCCTGGAAATAACTCTTAGAAATATCCTGGGAGTAACTCTTAGAAATACCCTCAGTGTGACTCTTAGAAATACCCTCAGGGTAACTCTTAGAAATACCTTGTAACTCTTTGAAATACCCTCAGTGTGACCCTTAGACATGCCGTCAGTGTGACCCTTAGAAATACCCTGGGAGTAGCAGGGAGCCACAGAAGCCCCCTACCCAGTCCGTGGCACCCTCGCACCATAGCAGGGGTCCAGCGTCAGGACCCGGCCTGAGGGCAGGCCCAGTCCCCTCCCCTCCCCCATGGAGTCCGGCCGCCTGGGTGAAGGCGGGGTGATGACCAAGACCACGTCCCTCCCGGAATGTGGGCTCAGTGGAATCCGGCACCCTGAGCCTCTGCCAGCCCCAACCGTCGCCTCGGGGAGCCTCTGTCATCCCGAGGGGGCTGACCCAGCGCTTTTCAGGAAGAGTCTTGGGGTCGAGTCCTGCTCAATCTCTTGTTGAAATAACCGCGTCCTCACACGCTCACTCACTCACCTCTCGTTGGTTGGAAACTCACCTTAGGTGTGCTGGAAGGTGGTGGCTTCCTCATCGGGCCTTTGCTGAGGTGGGTGAGGTGGGCCTGGCCGGGCTGGGAGCCCCTGGGGGGCCGGGGAGGGCGCACGCACCTGCAAGGCAGCCCCAGACATGCTCACTGGGGGGCATTGCAACCTCTGCCCGACTTAGCTTTTCCCGTGTTTTTCACAGTAACGCTCAAAACACAACTCACTTCTTTTAACTCAGTGTGGTAACCATGCAAGAGAAAAGATTTAATCTCTTACAGGACTAAAATATAAATACTGAGTTCTTTCCCTGAGAGCCATTATTCTGTTAAACTAAAGTTCTTGCAATGCATAGAAACACGACTTTGTGACGCCTGGGAGACTTTTTGCATAAAGCTGGCATTTTAGCAACATCTTGGAATATATTTGGATCAAAAGCTACCCCAGCTAATAAGAATGTTTTAATATCCCATGTCTTATGAAAATTACCGAGGTTAGGGTAGGGAAAAACACACCAGGGGAATTCATCAACACCCGGCTTATTTGTGTAATAATAAGCAGCGACGAGTCTGCGGGGACAGTGCAGGGGGCAGCTGGTCTGGCAGGAACGTTAAAACACCAAACCAACAGAAAATCTGACCCCTTTTTGCTAAGGAAACACAATGATAAGCAGTTGGTCGCCTTCTTTCAAATGCCATGTCTTGAAAAGATGACCCCGACCCAGGGTACCTTAGCTTTTCAATGGTGTTTTTTTTATCTGTAAACAGCAGTCGTATCAACGTCTTCCTTTTGAGGTAAACCACACATCCAGCAGCAAGAAGACAAAGGATGGTGACCAGAATTCCTATCGTTAAACCCTGGTTATCTGAAACAAAGCACATTCGACTCAGAGAACGAGGCAGTTATAGTGAAATACGAGGAGTATGAAATTGTGACATTTACGGCAAAACGAACTTGGAAGGAAAGACCAGAAATGCAGTGAGTAAATCCTTGAATGATGTACGGATAAATTAGCCTTCCTTCAAAGGTTGTGCTTGAGGTGCAGTCTGCCTCGCCATCACTCATTGCTGACAAGTCTGGAACTTGCTAAAGGGGAATACAATCTGGCAGGTGGGCCCACAGCTCTGCCCACATGGGCCCCCTGAGCACGCCAACGGCAAGGGAACGGTGGTCAGAGAAAGTAACAGGGAGCTGTCACTAGAACCCCATCAGAACCAAAGTGAAGTGAAGTCCAAGTGCCAGTCGCTCAGTCGTGACATGCGACCCCATGGGACTGTAGCCCGCCAGGCTCCTCTGTCCATGGAATTCTCCAGGCACGAATACTGGAGTGGGTAACCATTTCCTTCTCCAGGGGATGTTCCCAACCTAGGGATTGAATCTGGGTCTCCTGCACTGCAGGCGGATTTGTTTTTTTAACAATTAGAGCCACCAGTGGTCCCCAAACTGAAGTCTTCCCAGCCCCAGTGACACTCCTTCAGTCTCTTTCCTTCTCTCATTTTTGGGGGTTGGAATCTGTTTTACTTTTGTTTTTTGATTTTTTTTTAGACCAAGATCTTACTTCTGGCTATCATCAAATTGGAAGGTGAAAAAGAAAACTCTGTTTAAATGAAACACCCTTGGATTTTGTTTTGTTGTGTTAGGGACTTAAAACACAGCCTGTGGGGGCAAACCCCCGTCTCTGGGAGGATGCCGTTTACATTCTCGAAGGAAAGATCCCCTTTTCTGTGACTTGATTCCATTTTGCTTAGTACAGAGACTCTAAGATTCCTCAAGGATGCAGAAAGGAGGGGAAAACCAAGCCATGGAGTTGGTTTGACTGCAGCTGCGGCCAAGGGCTGTCTGTGGAGGCGCTGGGCGCCGGGAGTCGGGGCTTCACCAGGGCTGTGGGCTCCTTGGGAACGCAGATCTCAGTTCACCGGTCTGTTCTCCCACCGGCTGCCAGGGTCTGTGTCACTCAGTAGGTGCCCCGCAGTCCTTCTGGGCGCTGCTGATGCCCGTGGCGGCGGCTTCTGTACCCAGGCTCTCCTACCTCCGACCGGGATGTTTGGCTGGTTGGGAACCAGAGAAGCCGCTCCCACCCCAGGGGAGAAAGACTTGACACCCTGTTTCTGGACTTTGTCCTCAACTGACAAGTCCTACCAAGGATGTGTCTAAGGAAGGCAATCAACATAAGACTGTCTCGATTTACTTGTTCAGTGTTACTGGAAAAGCCTTGCTCTTGCTCTGGTTTCCCAGCTAACACGGGCCTCTTTTGAGACTGAGCCGGCAGTCTAGGGGCCTCTACTTAAGGTCCTATTGTGTCTTAACACAGGTCATTAAAAAGGCTTCCCTGTCCTTCACCATCTCCTGGAGCTTGCTCAAACTCATGTCCATCAAGTTGGTGATGCCCTCCAACCATCTCATCCTCTGTCTTCCTCTTCTTCTCCTGCCTTCAATCTTTCCCAGCATCAGGGTCTTTTCCAATGAGTCAGCTCTTTGCATCAGGTGGCCAAAGTATTGGAGTATAGTTTCTAGTTTCTTCAAATCAAATCCCTACGTCTTCAACTGATCAGTTATTAAATACTGACAGGAGCAGCTGGCGCCTGGCAGATGCTGGAGAGATACTAGCTTCATGAACTTCTGAGCCCCGGTCATGTGGGTGGCTGCATTGAAGAATATGATCCATGGTGTGGCCTTCCCTGTGTAACCCTTGGCCGGCTTCTCAAGGCCCCTCTTTTGTAGGTGTTTTGGGGGAAGAGATTAAACTTATTTTCTTTTATGAAATGATGGCAACAGTGGATGAGTTTGGCTCTTCAGTTATTGTCATTTAAAAAATATTCTTACCTGGTACAATGAAGAGTTAGCAACTCAGTGGGTTCGCCATGTTTTGGCAGCTCCCAACAGTGAGACCCACTGTGATCCACACCAAAAAGACACTCAGAGCATGTGGCCTGTCTCCCACCATCCTCTCCAATTCCTTGAACATCTGGCTCACTTGAATGTGGATGGAACATTCACATTCTGATGTGGCAGGGTTTCTGATGCATTAAAAACGAAAACCCTGGTGTTTTTGAACTCTTAATGGCCAATTCGAAAATTAAGTTGCAGCTGAGAGGCCAGCCATCAAGGCATGGATGGCAGTGAGAACAGGGAGGCTGGGCCAGACCCAGCTTATCCCCTAGGATGGATGTGCGCTAAGAGATGAGACCTGGACCAGGCCCTTTGACCACCTGCTGTGGGACCAGGCTGAGAGGGAGGGACCCTGGGCGCCCTTGGAAGCAGCGCTGAGACTCATCCACCTTTCAGTACAGGGGTGACCAGAAGTTCCCCTTCCCTTCCTCACGACACGACACTGCCTTCTCTAGATGTGCCTGCTCGGAGGGTCTCTCCTACCTGGCCCTGCAGAGTAGTGTTGTGTCTGTTGTCATGGAAACGCTGGCTAAGCCACAGATTCAACCCCCGCCATCACTGCAGGACATACAACTTCCTCGTCAGCCACTGACTGAGTGCCCTGGGGGCTCAGGTGGGCACCAAGGTGGCAACACAAGTGTGTTTGGGCAGTTCCTGCCCACCTCACCCCTGACTCCCCAGCAGGGCTCATGGTGGGCTCTCTGCACCACTGGACTCGCTGCTTCCTCTTCAAAGGGGCGTCCCCCTGACTTGCCCCTTCACTGACTGCCAATCTCTCGGAGAAGACAGCCCTGCACTAGGAGACCACTTATCATCTCTGGGGAGACAAGAACTGATGGTCCCAGCACAGTGGCCCTTGGGGGCCTCTACACGGGTAGACCTATGTCTCAATCTTAGCTGTGTGACTCTGTGAAAGTTACGTAACTACTCTGAGCCTCAGGTCCTTTGTATGTAAAGAAAGAAGAAGAAGAATGCCCACTTTCATAAGGATTCAATTAATGCCTGAAAAACATGAAGCCTGGTGCCCGCAGGGAACAACAACTCAGCAACGGTGACTGCTGGGCTGGGACCAGTCCCTTTATGAAGAGGATGGCATCTTTCTAGTAAGAGCTTTAAAAGGCACTTGACTTCACAACTCTTGGCCTCAGTAAACAAGGCTGGCCTTGACCAAGCAATTTGATCCTCCGACCACGAGGTGCACACCCACTTGGCAGTTTGTGGTAGGATGACCTTAACTGAGAAAATGTCACAGGCTGAGTGTGTGCTCAGTCATGTCCGAATCTTTGCGACCCCATGGACTGTAGCCCGCCAGGCTCCTCTGTCCATGGGATTCTCCAGGCGAGAATACTGGAGTGGGTTGCCATTTCCTTCTCCAGGGGATCTTCCTGACCCAGGGATGGAACCTGCATCTCCTGCATTGGCAGGCGGGTTCTTTATCACTAGCGCCAGCTGGGAAGCCTGGAAACCTCAGCCTCTGAGCAAAGCAGGACAAGGAGTCTCTGCAAAGATCAGGGAAGGATGAGAGAGGGTCTGGAAACAGGGGCCTCGGCCTGTGTCAGGTCACCTGGACCTGTGGGGTCCCCACTGGGTTTCCAGCTGTGCACCCATCCGAGGGCTGGCGGGTCCTCTGTCCTGCCTGCAATGGTCCCCCGAGGGCCTGGCTTCCCGTGCCCCTCGGGAGCTCAGCCCACTCCCCGGGTTAGGTCACCACTAACCTGCTTGCCGGACGGGGCCGCTGTCCGTGCTCCCTCCGAAGCCAAACCTGTCACAGAAGGGAGGCGCCCAGTGGGGCTCGCAGTGGCAGTTCTTCCTGTTGTTGCACACCTTTTGGGCAGCGGGGGACAAAGACACCAAGAGGGAGGCAGGGTTAGGGCGTGCCTCCACCTGGGGCAGCGCCAAGTCTCTGAGCCCTAACTGAGCCCCACAGCAAAGCAAAGGGCCTGTGGTCAGTGCCCCTACCACACAGAAGCAGCCAGACTCTGGACACACCACTGCGAGGATCCACCCTGCACCCAGCACCACACCAGCCAGTGGCTGCAAATGTAACAGAATGTGTGGTTGTTACATCAGCAGCCATTGAGAGAAAGATGGAGACCATCGGGGCTCACGGGCTCCCTCCCACCTCTTTTCTGTCTCAATTTCCAGGTGCCTCTTTTTAGATCCAGGAAACCCTCCCAATCTGGCTGAGATGAGAAGACCTCTCAGTAGTGAGGAAGGGACCCTGCTCCTGGGACATGAAATCCATGCCCTTGGGCATCAAGGGTCTGACAACCCCGGGGCAACTTCAGGCAGGGTGCTCCGGGGGAGGCTGGGTGACTTGGGGTCCCACAGCAGTCTGACGGCTAGGCCTCCTGCTCCCCCTCATGCACACAAGGTACCGCCTCCCCAAAGTCTGCTCTGATTCCTTCAGCAGACTCTCCAGAGGGCTGGTCCCAGCTCCTACCCCTGAGTGGTGTTCACAGCTGGCAGTGAACTGTGTCCTGGTGAAATAAGAGGATGATGGCTCTGGTCCCACGGGAAAGGGCTGCCCAAGAAGGCGGGAGGGGCGGCTTTGCTCTTGGTGGGCCCTGAGGCTCCACAGAGGGGCCAGTGCTTGCTCACCCTGTGATCCAGGGTGACTGATGGTGGCTGCTGCCACCTGTGATGACATTCTACTTGTTACTGGTATGTATTGTGGTACATGGATCTGACTGAACTACTACAGGAACCAATGGAAAATGATTACAAAAACAAGAGGGAATCCTTTCTAGAAAGACAATGAGATGGAATGCTTTAGGAATGCTGGATGATGGGTAAGGCCCTGAAAAGAACTTTGGACAAATTTGGAATGGGAAGGACACCTGAAAAACGATCGGGAAAAGCTGCAAAAGAAAGGATTCCTCATTCAGGTTGCTCGTGAGTGTCTAAGTTTCCCTTGCACTTAGAGAAGCAAACGGCACGTCATGGGTGGTGCGCTTTGGGTGGTTCTGTGTAAGGAAGTCGGGGCTGAGCGCCCATCCTGCAGGCTACAGCTCCACGTCAAAATACTGCTGGATGGGGCCAAACCCCCGCTTTTATGTTTTTAAGGCACATTAAATGTTTGGGGTGTGCATCTCATTTGTGATGTTTCCCAGGTTGCGATGAGTCAACCATAGTCAACATCAACAAACCCAGATGCTTCCAACAAGAAGGCCAACAGTCGGGAAAGCCTGTGGTAAGTGAGAAAGTACGTTTCTATGAAGCTCACATGAAGCAGAATTAACTGTCACTAGCACGGCCCAGGCTGCCTGGAGTCTGAGTGTCCTGCCGTTTCCCCAGAGACCCTGCGGCTGGGGTACCACCCCTGGGATTCAGGCACTATCTCCTGCTGTGAACCACAGTCAGGGGCCCTCTGGACAGCTTGTGGCAGAGAGATTATAGCCCCAACAACTGCCCCCCCACCCACCCCAGAGGGGCTGCTGGTGAGTATGGCATTGCTAAGGAAAGGGTGGGGGCTGGTGAGCCTGGCCTTGCTAAGGAAAGGGGTGGGGTCTAGCTGTTTCTTATTCCCAAGTCACGGCAGCTGCGCAGCCCCCAGGCAATGTGAACCTTTCCTCTGCAATGTGTGGATGGGATGCCAGGGATGTTGGAGGGTCAGGAGTCCAGGCTCCCTGATCCAGCATTGCTACTAACTGGCCACCGAACCTTGGACGTGTCACTACCCCCACGTGGGTCTGGACTCCATCATCAGTCAGATAATGAGGCTGCGCTAGATCATTCCTTCCAGCCATTAGGAAGACGTCTATGATCCAATGAAGACATGGAAAGACTGCGTTTTATACTGACAGTCAGCTACACTCACCACCAACAAACCCATCTGAGGTGACACTGCAATCCCTCATGATTACAGCACAAAAGTAATCTCATGCAAACCTCCATAATCCTGTGTTAGAATCATCGGCAAGTGTCTGCAAGTTTTAAAAATAGAATTTGGAGCACCATTTCTGCAGAAAAGGCTTCAGAAAAACAAATGAACCATTGGCATAGCTAATCAAGATTAATATGATTCCATTGGAAATAATTAAGCCCATCAGGAAAAATAAATTAGGTTTTGAACAATTAGAATCCTCCCCTCCCCCAAACCCTCTGAACTAAGACAACAGCCTTCTTTACTTGAAACCCACTGTATGTGATTTCAAGAACATGTGGTCAGTATGTACTGTCTTCTTTGTTTTAATTGCTTTTGGAAATATTTCAGTTCAGACACATATTCTGAATCTTGGTTGTGAGAGAGACAGCTCCGTTTGAAACACTAATGAAAAACTCTTTATGAAGGAAGGTTAGTGTTAAAATTATTTTGAAGACGACAAAGTCCTTTAAAAAAACCCAGAATGTCAATTTAAAAGATAATTACCGCTCAATCTGATTTTCTTTGTTAAATAAAATCCCATTTCTTACGCCATGTAAAGGTCAAAGAAAATGAATGTCTTCAGAAGAAAATACTGAGGAGACACTGCTATGTTTTTACAAAGTGATGGATGGTGAAGATCCCTTACAAAGGAGTGATTTAGTGCTGAGCTTAACTCCGGGCTGGCTACTTACCCCTCTGCCGTGGCACTTCACCGCACACTCGTGCACACCGAAGACGCTGACGTTCTGACACCGGCGATTCAGGCAGATCTGGAGAAAGAGGGAGGCACAGTAAGTATCCATGTCCATCTACAAACACACACACACGCATCTGTGCATTAAAGAACAGAGGAATGGATAAAGAAGACGTGGTACATAAACACAACGGAATACTACTCAGCCACGAAAAAGAAGGAAATAATGCCATTTGCAGCAGCAAGGATGCACGTAGAAATTGTCCTACTGAGTGAAGTCAGACAGGGAAAGACAAACATCATGCGATATCACTTATATGTGGAAACTAAGAAAAAAAAAGGAGCAGATGAATTTAGCTACCAAACAGAAATAAGAGTCACAGATATGTAGAAAACAAGCTTATGGTTACCAGCGGGTAAGGGTGGGGCAGTGATAACTGGGAGACTGGGTTTGACATTACACACTACTATATACACAATAAATAACAATAAGGACCTACTCTCTATATATAGCACTGGGAGCTCTACTCAATACTCTGTCATGACCTATATGGGAAAAGAATCTAAAAAAGGGAGAATATGTGTATATGTGTAACTGATTCACTTTGCTATACATCTGAAACTAACACAACATTGTAAATCAACTATACTCCAATAAAAATTAAAAAACAAAAAAGAGAAAGCAAAGAAAAACTACAGGAAGAGCATCTTTCAGTTAATGCACGTGGCATAGTGGTGCTCTCTGCCTTGGACATAGGTTCGGATGCCCAGCTCCAAATTCAGCCCGTTCCAAGACTCACATCAATGTGGACACTTTGGGAGTCTTCTATCTTCACGGCATGTTATATGGTTTTGGGCAACTCTGAAATAATGGTAACTGATTTCCTCATGATTTTTGTTTGGAGCTTGCAACAAAATCTACATATCGAAGCATTTTTGCCCCCATTTTTTTCTCTACTATTAAAAGATATAGGAGAGAACAGAACAGCCTAGTCCTTCACCTGGGTCAACAGAGACTCAAAGACTCCAGGAACCCAGGGTCCGAGAATCTTGCAAGGGAGATAGTAAAATATGGGAACTTTCCCCAAATGCTGACTGACAAGCATTATCATTGATGACATAAACCATCAACAGAAGTGCTGAACAGAGGAGAACAGACGCTTCCCTTGTATTTATCAAGCCTCTGCAGAAGCAGTAATTTGCTAAATGATACTGGGCTGGTTGAAAGAATTTAGTCTCATTTCAAAGGTGCATAATATAGTCCAGACTCATGGGATGAGGCTCTTTATCTCCCATAAAATGTTACAAATTGGTGGAGTCAAAGGAAGAAAAGTCGAATTTTTAGATTACAGTAGGACCTTCCGATGAGACACTGACCATCTGACCCCAGCAGCTTATCTAAGGCAAGATGAATGTCCTGAGAAAGAAGCAGCTCTCAGGGCTGGTGGGGTCTTGGCCAAGGGGCCTGGTACATTCCTGCTGATAAAAGAAACTGTTTGGTGTTGCAATGAGCACAGCAGGACCCCAGGCAGAATCACAGTGGATGGGTGCTGCCCTCTCACAACCTGTAGCCCAGGCTCAAAGATGGCTTTCAAAGAACCAGGGCTCTGCAGGAAGGAGATCAAAGCACATTTAATTTTGCACGTGAAGTGAAAAGCTCACTGATAAATTGAGTCCTTGGAATTTCGGTGTTCAGATGCACCTGGCCTTGGTTGTTCAAATCACCGTTTAAATGGTGTCATTCTAATGTCAAGACTTGAATATAAATGAATGTGTGTGATTAAGGAGATACCCAGAATGTATAATGTGTTTCGCATATCATCCTGTTTCCTTAAGAATAAAGCATTGATGGCCTGTGAGGGAAGGGGGCGGGGTGGGGAGGAGGGGACTCCTGCCCTGGGGACCCAGCTGCAGGAGCTGGCTCAGCACCTTTCCTTTCTGCTCTGTGACCTCCTGTTAGTAATGGTTTCATATTCATTTTGAAAATGGGGCCCTAATCAAAGCATCTTCCTTCCTAAAATGTTAATTATTAACTTGTGATCATTCAGTCTGATGAGAAACTTTAGTGGGGGAATAAAAATCAATGTGGCAGAATGTGAAAATCTCAATTGTTTTTGTTTTTTTTTTTTTTGATCATTGTGGACTTTATTCCTAACCTCCCTCCCCAAATATCTCAGTCTACCTTTCCCCCTTGTCTCCAAAAGAACCCCCTTTGGCTTTAAGCTTATCCCATCTCCTCCCCTCTCCTGTCCCTCTGTGGGGGTCTCTGAAACTACATCTGACTTCCCATTCTGTCCAGGTGAGAACAAGTCCCTACTGTGCCAAAAACCCAGACCACATTTCCAAGAACAATATAATACGCTGCTGTGTTTCCTTCCAGAGTAATTTCCTGGCTGGAAACTCGCATAATATCCAGAGTGTAGAAAAGACTTCTGAACACTGAAGGGCTGAGAAAACAAGCTCAGTTTCCCCAAATCTGCATCTCAATGGTCGGACGAGGAACTAGGATTTGCTTATTTATTCTTTTCCTTCTAGGTGCAAAGAACTGGATTTTAGAGGCAGCGTTCTGAGAAGTGGATTTTGAAAAACAAACCATCCCTGTAACTCAGGTCTCACAGGACGTTTCTCAGTCGGTCCTTCCAGACTCATGTTTGTGATGCAAGGGAGCACTTGGGGCTTACTTTTGCGTCTGCGCACTTGGTGCCGGCAAGCACGAGCCCTGGGTCCGGCAAGTCATCACCCAAGTACACGTGGGTCCCACGGCACAGAATCCGGCCTCCTTCCTGCAGGGGGATATTCGTTTCTATGGAAACGGCATTGGTACCAATGACTGGTCGGCTGGCACCTCCTTGACACTGGATTTTTCCACACTTGGCATCTCTGGAAAGGCAAGAACAGACAGTCCTCAAAGAGGGAAAGTGTGGAAGCAGCCGTAAGTGATCTGAGAGGTTCAAAGGCGTGGTGTGGTCAGGACACGGACCCCCGTACCTCATCGCGCACTTGGCAAAGGAGCTCTTGGAATCTTTGCCGCAGTTGCCATAAGGGTCACCTGCGGAGTTGACTCTCTCAAAGCAGATCCCAGGGGCAGGTTTAGCACCTGAAACAGAAGCAAAGCAGCACTCTCACCTCCTGCAAGCATTTGGGATAGTTTTCTTTGAACAGCCCTGGTGGCTCAGTCGGTAAAGAATCTGCCTGCAGAGCAGTGAGACTGGGGTTTGATCCCTGGGTTGGGAAGATCCCCTGAAGGAGGAAATGGCAACCCACTCCAGTATTCTTGTCTGGGAAATCCCATGGCCAGAGGAGCCTGGCAGGTTACAGTCCATGGTTTTGTTTACAGTCCTTGGTAAACGAAACGACCACCTGACTTTCTAAAGGGAGATGGGCTCCAGTGTCCCGAGAAGTCTCACCTGGCATCTTGGCTGATGCCTGAGCCCGCTCAGCTCACAGCAGAGCTTGCATTCCATCACTCCCTCTTCTGGAGGGCTGCTCTGAGGGCCCATGACATGTGCAATCTCTCAAGAGGTGAGGTTCGGCTCTGGGACCAGACCAGACCCCACACCAAGGCGCTGACTAGCTGGCTGCGGTCAAACAGGGAGGCTTGCTTTCTTGAACAACTCCCACACAATTCTGGTGAAAAAATGCAAGCTAAAGCAGGCTCCAAGGAATAACGATGACTAATGAGAAGAAGCAATGAGAGGGGCAGACAGAAAGAGAGAGAACGTGCAAGGCAGAGATCGCACGCCCCGTTTGCAGCCCCACAAAGCTCCCTGTTGGAGCAAGCACCAGCTTTGATGAATGCCTATGTTGGTCAGGCAGAGACTGCCCTCAGAGGGCATGAGATGTAAAACCTCCCAGTTCTTTCACACAGCAGGACAGTACCCAGCAGAGGGGGATGTGGGAGCCAGAGAGCTCAGGAAATGGTCCTTTTTAGCACATCTTCCGGCCAAGGAAAGCAAGAACACGGACCTGGGGTTTGCATTGCTGGAGCTCCGCAGGGCTCTAGAATGCTCTGCATAGTGGCATCTGCTGAGGACGACGTGAGAAATTCAGGCAAACATTCCCTGTCCTTCACAGTAAGCCCTGTGCTGTGTCCCAGGCCTGCCTTCCTTTCCACATGGGTGTCCTATCTGGGCACTTCCTCTCACATCTGCCAGGATGCCAACTTCCCAGAGCCCAGTTTTGCCTCCTGCCCTTCTCTGTACCCTGCTCTGGGGAGGCTCCATCACCTTCCAAGATGACCATGTCTTGAGGGGAACGCTCCCCTTCTCCCAGGGATCAGATGCTGTTCTTGTTACTAAAAAGTCCATCTTTCTTCAACCTGATACCTCATCAGACATATTCAGCATCCCATTAAAACAAATAGCAAACAAACAGACAGACAAATGAAACAAAGCCTGCCTAGCAGTTGTGACCTGTCACGGGTTCAGCAGTTGATCTCTGAACTAAGCACCCCATCCTGGACCTCTCATTTTCCCATTCTCTATTTTCTGGGGGAAAAAAAAACAAACATTTAACAGAGGCCTCCCAAAGTCCTTCGAAAAGGCATTTACCTAAACTGGACACATCTGACTCTTTGCAACCCCATGGACTGTAGCCCGCCAGACTCCTCTCTCCATGGAATTTTCCAGGCAAGAATACTGGATGGAGTGGTAGTCATTCCCTTCTCCAGGGGATCTTCCTCACCCAGGGATCGAACCTGTGTCTCCATGGCTCCTGCACTGCAGTCAGATTCTTTACTGCTGAGCCACTGGGGAAACCCCAAATATGTATCAGTTCAGTTCAGTTCAGTCGCTCAGTTGTGTCCGACTCTTTGCGACCCCATGAATCGCAGCACACCAGGCCTCCCTGTCCATCACCAGCTCCCGGAGTTCACCCAGACCCACGTCCATCGAGTCAGTGATGCCATCCAGCCATCTCATCGTCTGTCGTCCCCTTCTCCTCCTGCCCCCAATCCCTCCCAGCATCAGAGTCTTCTCCAATGAATCTTTTGCAATGAATCAACTCTTTGCATGAGGTGGCCAAAGTGTTGGAGTTTCAGCTTCAGTATCATTCCCTCCAAAGAAATCCCAGGGCTGATCTCCTTTAGAATGGACTGGTTGGATCTCCTTGCAGTCCATGGGACTCTCAAGAGTCTTCTCCAGCACCACAGTTCAAAAGCATCAGTTCTTTGGCGCTCAGCCTTCTTCACAGTCCAACTCTCACATCCATACGTGACCACAGGAAAAACCATAGCCTTGACTAGATGGACCTTTGTTGGCAAAGTAATGTCTCTGCTTTTGAATATGCTATGTAGGTTGGTCATAACTTTCCTTCCAAGGAGTAAGCGTCTTTTAATTTCATGGCTGCAGTCACCATCTGCAGTGATTTTGGAGCCCAGAAAAATAAAGTCTGACACTGTTTCCACTGTTTTCCCATCTCTTTCCCATGAAGTGATGGGACCGGATGCCATGATCTTTGTTTTATAGCTGAATACTATTCAGGCTTTAAAAAGAAGGAAACTCTGCCATTTGTGACAATATGGATGAACCTGGAGGACATTATGCTGAGGGAAACAAGTCAGATACAGAAAGACAAATGCTGCATGATCACAGAATCTAAAAAAGTTGAGCCCATAGACAGAGGGTAAAAAGGTCATGGCCAGGGGCTGCAGGGAGCAGGCAAGAGGGAGGTATTATTAGTCCAAGGGTACGAAGTTTCAGCTACACAAAATGAATTCATTCTAGAGGCTGACTGTACAGCATAGTGATTAGAGTTACTAATGCTGTATTGTACATTTAAAAATTTTCTAAGACGGTAAATCTTATCTGTTCAGTTTTCTCATCACATACACATATACACGTAAAAGTAAATTAAGAGGGTGGGAGGAATAGTTTAGAGGTGATGGATATGTTTATGGCATGGGTTGTGGGCGTGATTTCAAAAGTGCATGCTTCTCTCCAAACCCATCACGGTGTGCACACTAAATATGCACAGCTTTTTGTATGCCAATCACAGCTCCATAAAATGTTTTAAAAAGCCTTTCTGTTTCCCACAGCACATCCCTTTCATCTGCAGTTTATTTTGATGCTGGTCCCTTCTATTCTGTTGTGTTGCTGTCACGGGAAATCTTATTTTTAGGCACAAGTGACCACTCACCCAACAGTGAGTCTTCCAATTTCATTTTTTCTGTTTGCTCAGTGGGTGTGTGTTTAGGCTCTAAATACACAACCTAATTATCCATTCTGTTGCTTTTAAAAGTTCCTTTACCAGAATAAAAAAAGTAGAAGCAGGAAGTCATATCTTAGGAATAGTAATTAAACACGTGACAAATGTGGGCTTGTCCTTTCTTAAACCTGTGTTGTCAGTTGACCTCAATGACCCTCCTAAACCAGCAATGATTCACGAGACCCAACGTAGATGCCCAGCTGGACTGTGAGAGTCAAGATACGACTGAGAGAATAAGAGGTCAGGAGTACTCAGCCAGAACAAAGAAGGCAGTCATGCCACTCGCAGTGATGTGGGTGGGCCTAGAGATGATCACACTAAATGAAGTCAGAAAGAGAAAGGCAAATACCAGATGATGCCACTTATGTGCGACACCTAAAATATGCCACAAATGAACTTACTTATGAAAGAGGAACAGACTCACAGGTATAGAGAACAGACTTGTGATCATCCAGTCGGGAGGAGTGTGGCTGGGGGAGGGGTCGATCGGGAGTTTGGGATTAGCCGATGCCAACATATAGAATGGATAAAAAACAGGTCCTACTGTATAGCACAGCAAACCGTATTTGATATCTTGTCATAAATCACGATGCAAAAGAAGATGAAAAGAATGTCAGTATACGTATAATTGAATCACTTTGCTGTACAGCAGAAATTAACACGACACTGTGAATCAACTATACTTCAATACAATAAATATTTAAAAAAAAAGTTCAGTAAGTAAACCATTCTCTCTGATGACTGATCTTTGGGGAAAAGTGTGTTTTATATTCGTGCATTCACGAGATCTAAGAAAAACAAAAACAAATGTTGACCAAGTCTTGATTTCTTTTGGAAGGCCTCTTCATGTCTGATTTCTACAGTCAGTGGTTGTACTGTGGTGCTGGAAGGTCTAGGGCTTAACTGGTGTCAACCCCACAAACCAGGAGACCCCAGTCACATTATGGGGAACTCCTGAGACGCTGTTCCCTTTGTACAATGAGGACAAGGACATCACCTGTCCTAAAGGTTCAGTGAGATGCCCCAGGCTCTTAGTAAGCCTGTTTATACTGAGGACAGCCACCAGTTACCTCGAAGGATATGGCTTGACCCCCGATGTTAAGGATGGCAGAAGTCGTGAAGGGAGGAGAGCTCCTTGGAGCTGACCTCGTTTGCAACCCTTCCTACATTTGTAATGTTGCAAAAAAAATAGTTCAGGATGGTGTCGGTAGGGGCTTCACACCTGTTTCCTTCCCACAGGGTCATCCCCAGGGTCTAGCACATCACAGGAAGCCACTGAAGACTGTTGAATGATTGGGTAACTCCTGGCCCCACCTCGGGAAATGAGAGGGAAGAAAGAGAATCTCCTCGATGGAAATTTTGGGAGGTTTTGTACATACTTTGCATGTTAAATAAAAGTACAGTCATAGATCAGTGAGAAATGGAACATTTCTTACCACATCAGTAAACAAAGGATGTCCCAGTCATCAGTAATTGCAGCTGCCACTGATGGTGAGCTGGTGAGCCCTAAGGGCACCCAGGATGTGAAAACACAGGATGCTGGCCCCGGATAGTTCAGGTCAGTCCCTCAGTCCTGTCCGACTCTTTGCCACCCCATGGACTACAGCATGCCAGGCTTCCCTGTCTATCACCAACTCCCGGAGCTTACTCAAATTCATGTCCATTGAGACTCAGTGATGCCATCCAACCATCTCATCCTCCCCAGATAGCTGAGGTGCATATCCAAAGAACGATTTCAGCGAGCCCATCCTCTTACATATTCCCTTATATAGAAAAGCACGAAATCCCTCCACTTGAGATATTTGGCTTTCCTTTAATTAGCAATGACCTTTTGATGCTCAGACTACCTGCCCTTGGTTGAAAAACTTCTGTATAACCTGGATGCCCCTCCTCACCTCCTCAGAGCAGTTTTCTCAGGGTTACTTGAGATGTTGCCTCCCAGGGTTGAAAGTCCTAAAAATTCCCAGTGAATAAAGCATAATTCTCAACTTTTAGGTTGGGAGCATTTTTTTAAGTTGATATCAGGATGGCTCAGTGGTCAAGAATTGGCCTGCAAAGCAAGGGATGCAGGAGACGCAGACTGGATCCCTGGGTTAGGAAGATCTCCCTGGAGAAGGAAGTGGCAACTCACTCTAGTATTCTTGCCTGGAGAAATCCCATGGACAGAGGAGCCTGGTGGGCTACAGTCCATGAGGTTGCAAAGAGTCAGACCTGACTGAGCACAGCACAGGGACCTCAGCTTCCGTCTACCCAACTCCTCCTCTCTTGTTTCAGTGAGTGGGGCTCCCGCTGCCCCAAGTCCTGTGCTCTTTCTGGGCGCTGCCCCAGCCAGCCTGGTCTGCTCCTCCAGAAGCTCATATCAGCACACAGGTTGCTGCCTCATTTTGAAAGAGGCAGCAGGAGTCCTCAAGCAAAGACACTTGAGTTTGATTTCCTTTCATTCCATTGAACCCTGGGAACACAGAGTGTCTTCCCTTGGAATTCCTCTCCTCGCCCTTAAGCCAACAGACACAGTTTAATGAATGGGGACACTTTGGATCCCAACGTGCTGTTTGTTAGACACCCCATTGTCAGGTATTGTGCTGGACACGGCAGGCAGTAGAAGCCATTCCTGGTCCGGGAAGATCCCGCATGCCATGGAACAACTAAGCCCGTGCATCGTGACCGCTGAGCTTGTGCTCTAGGGCCCGGGGACCACAATTCCCAAGCACACTTGCTGGCATACTGAAGCCCGTGTGCCCTGGAGCCCACGCTCTGCAACAAGAGAAGCCCGAGCACAGCAACTAGAGAGCAGCTCTGCTCGCAGCAACTAGAGAAGAGCCTATACAACAAGGAAGACCCAGCACAGCCGAAAATAAAGACACAAAGCCGGGTGGGGTCTGACCTGTAAAATCCACTCCACTCTGGGATGAATTTGCCCCGTGGCTCCAACAATGCAGAGTTCTGAAGGTTAATTTTCTGGCTCTTGCAAGAATCCAGTCACTGTCCATTTCCAAGAGGTTTACTCATCTCTTCTCCAGAACTCAAGGGAGCAGGAGATGACACGACACACCTCGCTGATGATGTATCGGCAGGGCGTGTCATCAACGGGGCAGGGCACCGACACTGTTGGCCACGCCGTGCCAAAGGAAGCTCACGTCTGGATGCGTAGTGGGTCATGATTTCATTGGCTACAGACACCTGGGGATAGAGCGATCTCTCTGTGAAGTCAGAGACCAGAATGCGGCCCCGATCCTTTGTCATATACACCAGTTTTTCATCTGGAGGATTAAGGGCAAGGACACGCTGATGGGTAATTCGTGGTCAAACTCAAAGGACAAGATCTTTCGCATCTCCATCCTCAAGCACTTAGGGATTGAAAATATTCAACTTTTATCTCATCAATACTCTGAAACTGCTGCTGTTTCAATGGAGCAGGGCGTGGGGGGAGGTGAGTGACAGAGGTCAGAGGAGGGCGGGGCAGAACCCTATTTACCAAGCTGGTTCCACCCAGGTGACTAACACTTCTTACCTTGAAGTAGAATGAGACGCCTTGCCTGAGAAACATGGATGTTTAAAGACAAGGGGGTTTACAGAAGATAATATCATGTGACATCCCTTCTATGTGGAATCTAAAAAGAAATGATACAAATGAACTTACTGACAAACCAGAAAGAGACTCACAAACTTAGAATGGAATGACGGCTGCCAAGGGGAAGGAGAGCTAGGGAGTTTGGGATGGACATGTACACACCGCTGTACTTAAAATGGATAACCAACAAGGACCTACTGTATAGCACAGGAAGCTCTAACTCAATGTTACGAGGCAGCCCTGGAGGGGAGGGGGTCTGGGGGAACATGCATCCTTGTGTATGTGTGTCTGAAGCCCCTGCTGCTGCTGCTAAGTCGCTTCAGTCATGTCCGACTCTGTGCGACCCCATAGACGGCAGCCCACCAGGCTCCCCTGTCTCTGGGATTCTCCAGGCAAGAACACTGGAGTGGGTTGCCATTTCCTTCTCCAATGCATGAAAGTGAAAAGTGAAAGTGAAGTCGCTCAGTCGTGTCCGACTCTTAGCGACCCCGTGGACTGCAGCCCACCAGGCTCCTCTATCCATGGGATTTTCCAGGCAAGAGTACTGGGGTGGGGCGCCACTGCCTTCTCTGTAGCTGTTCACATGAAATGATCACAACATTGTTAGTTGGCTGCACCCCAACACAAAATAACAAGTTAAAAAAAAAAGACGAAAGAGTTCAATAAATAAAACTTAAATGAAAAAGTATCTAAGCAGTTGAAACTTGATCCAGATCACAGCATACTCTATTGCTGTTTCACCTCCGATCTCGGGCTGTGGGACAGTGTCACACAAGGTTTGGGGCCGCCTCCTGAGGCCAGCACGCCCCCAGCTAGAGGTGGGCACTGCTCAGTCCCACCTCTTGTGAGTGGGGTGGGGAGCGGTTTCCTCCACTGGTTTGGAGCAACTATAGAGATTTGTGAAAATGACTTGCAGAAAATGACACTTGTGAAATTGTTTGTTTGGTCTAATACCTCTCTCATATCCCTTTTTCTAGGAATGGAAACCCCTTTTCTTATGGAAAATCCACTTTTTATGGTTCAAGTGGGGCTGACTTTCCCAACCAATGCCAAAAGGATTGGCATGAGATTCAAGTCTGGCCCCTGAGACTGCTCCATGTCACCAGGAATAAGTTTAGGTCAGTGATGGATACAGGACCAAAGCCAGTGCATCAGCATCTTCCTTGGAGCCTGACTGCTAGAGCCGGGTGGACGAGGGGCCTGGGCTGCTTTGCTCCTGGGACCGCTGGCCGTGGCTGTGTCCTTCAGGGTCTCCCCCATTACCACTCTCCCTTGAGCCTGGGGACATCCTGCTCTCATTCACCCTGGAAGGCTGTCCCCACCTTCCATCCATCACATTTGCCTTTTGCAATGTTTGAAGGCTCTGGTCTCACCGTAAACCCCTCTGTGGACTGAAAAGGCGCCTTAGGCCTGCACAGAGCAGGTGTGTCCCAAGAATGAATGAATGAAAACCAGAGGGAACGCAATTCAGGGAAAGCACATCCTGTCTCTACCCCTCTCCCTGTAGGAAGTCAGTTGTGGTTCCCTCAAACAAAGCATCTTGGGTAAATAAACACAGTTTCCTGGTCTGCCTTGACTGGGTCTTCACTTATTCATTTACATCGAATGAAGTATTACCATGCTGGCTTCCCTCATAGCTCAGTTGGTAAAGAATCTGCCTGCAAAGCAGGAGACACTGGTTCAATCCCTGGGTTGGGAAGATCCGCTGGAGAAGGGATAGGCTACCCACTCAAGTATTCTTGGGTTCCCTGGTGGCTCAGCTGGTAAAGAATCCACCTGCAATGCAGGAAACCTGGTTTCAATTCCTGGGTTGGGAAGATCCCCTGGAGAAGGGAAAGACTTCCCAACCCCAGTATTCTGGCCTGGAGAAATCCATGGACTGTATAGTCCATGGGGTCGCAGTGTGATTTTCACTTTCATCCTTTTCACTTAAGAGGAAAGAAGATATAAAGTCACAAAAAGACATTTTACTTCCTGAAAAGGAAAACTGTCATTCCCTCAACATTTAGACACATTAAAAAAAATTCTATAAGCAAGGAAACCAGAAAGGGGGCTCCAGGCTGACCTCGGGAGCAGACACAGCTCCTACAGTTGAAAAAAGCATCATTACAGGAAACAGACTAGAAGATGCAAACCAAGAACAACTTCCTGAGCACCCTGACCACTGGGACCTACAGACACCAGGAAGGACCGTCAAGAGTGTGGAACCAGCCAGCCGGCGTTCATCTTAGAGACAGAGGGGTCAATAATTTATAATGTGTAAACGACTTCTATCTGCTAGTAAGATGTTATAAAGGTACAGATCTGACTTCAAAGTTGCTGCACGTAAAGACGTCTGTCTTCATGGAGACAGGAGACTTCATATCTGTCTCGTGAAAAGAAATGACAGGTTTTATTATCACTGTGATATTACATCAATTTACAGCCTTTGAATTCTTAATAATGGAACACTTAGATGTTCTGCTATTACCAAAAGATGAAATTTAGCCTTCCAGAGTGATTTTTGACATCATCCTGCATTTTATCATTCTATAAGAAGTGATGGAGTTTAATTACCAGCTTTATCTTCAGAGTGATATAACTTGTGATTTGGAAGTTTCCGATATCATTATGTCTTTTGAAAGAGAGATGATGACATCTCACATTAAGCCCATAATTTATGTGATCTAATCTTTCTTTAGGGTTTTCCCTTGTGGCTCAGGGGTGAAGAATCTGCCTCCAACGCGGGTTTGATCCCTGCATTGGGAAGATCCCCTGGAGAAGGAAATGGCAACCCACTCCGGTATTCTTGCCTGGGAAATCCCATGGACAGAGGAGCCTGGTGGTGGACCATAGTCCATAGGGTCTCGAAAGAGTCGGACACGACTTAGCGACTAAACAACAACATTTCCTTAAAATGACTCCGTTATGCAAATACAGGTCCCCAATTCAGTTGCATTGGCTCCTCCTCCCTGGGGTCACTGACACCCCTGCCCCTGTTGCTGGTGTCCACAAAGGCATCTTCACAAGTGACCGCAGCCTGCTTGTCCTTCTCCCCGTCCTCCCTCTGCTTCTCTTCTCTAAAGTGACCCTCACGTCCGTGGAAAAACGAGCCCCAGCAAATACATTCTCTCATTTCCTTCTTGCACAACGGAACAAAAAAGAGACTCTCCTGCCTCCTAAACACTATGACTCTTGGCAAAGATCACTCTTCTTCCCGTCTGCAGCCTGATGCTGTGGATGTTTGTAAACGTACCGTCCCCGGTGTGCTGCCATAAAGAAACTTATTTAAACCAGCCCTGCTGGGCTTCCCTGGTGGTGCAGTGGTAAAGAATTCACCTGCCAGTGCGAGAGACAAGGGTTCCATTCCTAGTCCGGGAAGATCCCGCAAGCCATGGAACAACTAAGCCCCTGCACCACCAATGCCGAGCTTGTGCTCTAGAGCCCAGGCACCACAATTCCTGGGCACATGTGCCACAGACCGAAGCCCGTGTGCCCTGAAGCCCACGCTGTGCTGTAAGAGAAGCCACCACAATGAGAAGCCCTAGCACAGCAACTACAGAGCAGCCCCACTCACAGCAGCTAGAGAAGAGCCTGCACAACAACGAAGATCCAGCACAGCCAAAAATAAAATAAATTTAAAAAGTAAAAATAAACCAGCCTTGCAGATAAACACTGCAAAGGCACTGGCCCATAAAAATCATCTGACCAGCTCACACCACATCAATCAGGTGACGCTATTTTCTGGTGAGTGATAAAATAGATAAAACTAAGATAATTTCAGGATTTCCTTGATGCAGATTGTCTGTGGCTCTAGACACACAGTTATCTGCAAGATTAATTTCCAAGTAACGTTTTCAGTTATAATGCTAGTGGTTCAGATAAACAACACTGGCAAAAGTAAATTTTCTGCTTGAAGAAACATATCCAGCTGTATTTCAGAAGGAAATGTTTAAGGTCATGTCGCATTGACAGAAAATCTTTGTGGCTATTAAGCCTGAAGCAGACAGAGGGCTAAATACAAGGTCCGGTTTGAGCTGCAGGTACCATTTACGTGTTTGACATTGATAAAGTCTTGAGATTCAAGATTTGTGGGAGAAACATCAGTGGGGGGAAAAGCGTCAATTCCAAGCTGACAAGGATAGCATCAACAATAATCGTCAGGAAAGCAAGCAGATGAACAACCCTCACAAAAAGTATTCTAAAACTATATTACTTTGCTAGTTAGGAGTTGCAGGCATATGTTTTGAATTTTCTATCATTTTGTTTGTAGAAAGATTTGGAAGCAGGATTATTTTATTGAAATATAAGGCTGGATTGAGAAACGTCCTTCTCAAAGGAATTAGTTAGTTGGGAGGAAGGGCTTCCGCTGGCCAGTGTTTGGGTAGCCAGATCTGGGAGTAATTGATGACTTCCTGAATGTAACAGATGATGCTGGCCAGGCTACCGGGATGCCAGCGGCAGGGGTCGCAGAGCAAGTACCCTAGATTTCTGAGTCACTGGGCTTTCTAGGGGTTGAAAGTGACCCCAAAGTACACATGGTCCCAATCCCAGAGCATTTGCTAAAGGCTGGGAAATGAAAGACTATATCCTGAACTCATCGCATCCTTGACAATAAGTTTTCTGAATCACGAAAAATTAATGCAAACCGACCGCAGTAACACAACAACTGCTGCTCTCTGCCTGCTGCATCCAGGGGGCTGGGACCTGGCTGAGGAAGTGACCTCTGCCCCCGGGAACTGTGACAGTCACATCCTGACTCTACTGCAGGTCCCAGGCGAGAGTGCACTGGGACTGTGGGAAGTGTGTCCCTCTGGCAGAACCAGGGCTCTTGGTCAGCAACTCACAAGAGCAGGACATGGTTGAACAGTTATCGAATGAGAGTGTGCGGTGGTAGACAGGGCTCTTTGTTCTCCAAGCCACAGCCCAAGCTCTGGACAAGCAGAAGAGCCTGCGGTTCCCCTGGGATGGGCCCCTGTTCCTGTGCACCTTGACCCCTGCTGTTCTGGACACAGGAAATCCCTTCCTCTCCTACCCTGGCAATGACTGCTCCAGGGCAACCTTGTTTAGGGTCCTTCCTGCTCTAATCACTACCCCCTCCAGCCCTGCCCAGGCTGAGCCCAAGGCCCTCCTCGTTTCCCACCAGATCACAGCCCTCCCCACAGCCCCAGGCACTGTGCAAGCTGCAAGCTACTGCACGCTACTATATACATGTAATATATTCATAGACATGAAATAGACAAGCTACAGTAGAGGACAACAAAATACCCACGCAGCAGGCGTATTATTCTCCTCGTTTTCACATGAGGCACAAGAAGGCTGAGCAACTTGCTGAAGGTCACCCTTTTAGAAAGTGGTCCATTCAATGCCTCTGGACCCCCAAGAGGGCCTTATGTCCTAATCCTTGAAGCCTGTGACTATGTGACCTAACTTGGCAGAAGGGACTTTGAGGATGTGATTAAGAAATCGAGATGGGAAATGATGCTGGGCAACCTGGATGGTCCAATATAATCCCAAGGGTCCTTGTAAGAGGGAGGCGGAAGATCAAAATCAGAGACAGAGATCTGACCACAGAAGTGGAAGTCACAGAGACAGAGATTTGAAGATTCTGTTCTGCTGGCTTTGAAGCGGGTGAAAGGGCCACGAGCCAAGAATCACGGACAGCCCCTCAAAGCTGGAAAAGGCCAGCAAACAGGTGGTCCCCCAGAGCCTCCAAAGGTAACACTGCCCTGCCAGCATTTTCATTTTACGACTTCTGACCCCAGGAACTAGAAGATGATAAACGCATGGTGTCATAAGCCACTGTGAGAGCAGACACAGGAATCTTACCCAGTGTCCGTGAACTGGAGAGCTAGGCTGTCACACTGATATAAGGAAAGGAACAGCCTTCATCAGCAAAGCGGGTGCTTGAAGGCCCTTTTAAGAACCCCCAGGTAAAGGGAGCCCCTGAAGCTTCTGGCACCAAGTTCTCAATGCTTCTGAGGATGTCAGTGTGATGACTCCAAGTACTAAGAAGGTTAAGAGAGATGGATCCCAAGAAGCCACGAGCCCGGGGGACTCCCCCAACCTAGTCCCTATGCCAGTTGTTTCCAGGAACTGGGCGCTTCTGACATCAGAGATGTGTAGTCTGTGTGCCATGCCCCTCAGAGGAAGCCCGCCGTTGCTGGGCAAGGGCCCCCTCCATCACCAGGGTGAGTGGGAGGGGAGAGAAGGGGCCAGCCTGGACCCTAGGGTGGCAGGCCCCACCCTCGCTTGCAAGGATGTGGCGGGTCCAAGCAGGTAACTCCCTACTGCTTCTGCTCTGGAGAAGCTCAGCCTGTGAGTCACGCCATCAAGTCTGTCCGCCTCTCTTTCCCTGGTCAGGCAGCTCAAGAAGGACTAATCAGATGAGATAATGAACACCAGCCTCGGTCACCATGAATCACAGGCCCGCAGCCAGCTGAATCACTCAGTGGCAGGGCTAAGGGAGCTGTGAGGCTCCATCTGAGCTCACCCTGGAGCCGGGGCCAGATGCTCTAAGTCAGCAGGGCACCAAAGGCCGCGCTTTCCTCCAACAGCTCCGAGTGCTGTGTGTGCTCTGGCCACGGAATGCTCCTTGGAAGGGAGCGTTGCAACCAAGTCCCCTGTAATTCAAGACGGGGAGATTACCGAGTCTGGGGAGAGGCTGGGCAGGGATGGCCACTAGGGATGCTTCGGGCCACAGAGGTTTGGCCTGGGGAAGTAGCACTGACCCAAAGTGACCCCACTCAGCTAAAAGGTGTCCGGTCACTCAGCCATTCAGAGCCTGTACAACCGTGTGACATGTAGATAGTGAGTGCCTCCTCTGCGCTTGTCGTGGGGAGGCGTTTGAAGCTGTGAGTCCTACTTTGCCTGGAGGCCCTCCTGTCCAGCTGGGAGGAGGTCTGGGGGCTGGTCAGGTTCCAAAGCCCAAGCACTAAGACTCCGGGTACCACCACTTTCTCTTTCTACCCACCCGAGTTCATCAGCAGACTCACTGGAAAAGACCCTGATGCTGGGAAAGACTGAAGGCAGGAGGAGAAGGGGGTGACAGAGGATGAGACGGTAGGACGGCATCACCGACTCGATGGACATGAGTTTGAGCAAACTCTGGGAGAGAGTGAAGGACAGGGAAGCCTGGCAGGCTGTAGTCCACGGGGTCGCAAAGAGTCAGACGTGACTTGGCGACTGAACAAGAAGTTCATCAGTGAAGCCTGAGGCCTTGGAAGAACTTTCCAGAGAACGAGATAAACGGAGGCACGGTGAACCCCTTGTTGCTGCATCCGGGCTGCGCTCTCTTCTCCCTCAGAAGGTCCCCCGTGCACAGGAGCACTGGCTTGGTTGAAGGGTGGTGGTAGTGGGCTCCATGAGAGCTCCCAGTCCTAAGCAATGTCTGCTTTGTCCTCCATACTCAGGCCATTGCTTCCACATCATGCTTCAAACCCAAGCTCTGAGGTTCAGTCACTTTGTTTGGCCTTATCACTCCTAAATCCCAAATCCCACCATCAAAGTCGGACAGTGGCCCGCATTGGCTTTCTCTCCTCTACCGAGCCCGAGCTGGCCTGGCCCCCTGCCTGGGCCTGGCTGACCACAGTGGCCTTGCCACAGCTGGGGCCTCCGGCCAGAACCAAGGCCGCCCTGCAGCCAATGGGAAGGGGCAGAAGGAAGATCACTGACATGGTCTTGGAAAATACTGGCTGTGGGATTCACTGTCAGAATCCTGGGTGCAGGAACAAGGGGCCAATCCTGGGATGACAAGCCCATGCTCTGGGCCACCCTGCCCTAGGCCCTGGGTCTCTGGCCCCGGAAGACGGGGCAACGGAGGACAGAGACACAGAGGGGACAGGGCCTCCCCCCTTTCACTTCTGAGCATCCATTTGATGTTAGAGCTTTGGTGGAACTTGGGTTCGAGGCCTGGCTCTTTGGGGTGATGGCCCAGTGCAGGAACTCCGGCCGGACTTGGTCACAATCCCAGCCTCATGACCTTGGGAAATGACTTCCGGCCTCTGTGTCTGAGCTTCTGCCTTCCGTAAAGCTGCAGTCATTGTCTCCACCTCAGGTGTCCTGTCCTGGGAGGTTTACGCAAACCAGGCTGAGCCTGGGTCCAGCGGCCCATGGGCAGGAAGTGACGAACCATCTCTCAGGGACCCGACCACACAGAGGCTGCTTCCTGGCCACTTTCCCACCTGGGTGCTTTTTTTCTGGGACACACGCCTCTGTCCCTCTGCTTTCAGAACAAAAAGGCATTCAAGGCCCTTGAACACCTGTCTCTGAGCTCTTCCTCTGGCGTCCAGGCCTCCCACGCTGGGCCCTCCCTCTGAACATCCTTCCCCATCACAGACGCATGCATCAGCTCGGCTCTGGCCTTCCCGAGGCAGCCCCCCCCTGCCCCGCCACTGCCCCTCACCCCCTGGCTGCACTGACGTCCTCTCCAGCACCCTCTGCCTGAGGCTGGGGCTGTCATTCAAGCGCCAAGAAGGACTTGGCACACAGTCAGGGTTGTGGGCGGGGATATTCTGCTGCCTGTCTGCCCGGCTCCCTGTTAAGCCGTCTGAGGGCAGCGATCCTGGCTGATTCAGCCCTGTCTCCCCACGGGCACATGGAAGGTACTCATACATCTCTGGCCAAACCGTTCTGTTGTGCCTTGGGGCGGGCTCCAGACAGCACCCACTTTTGCGTGCCCTGCACCCAGCAGGCCCCAGCCCCACCACAAAGCCCGTCGCTTCAGCCCAACAGAAGGAAGGTTCTCGACAGCACGCTCCAGGAGGGATGCTCACGGAAACAGAGGGCGGGCTTCACAGCCTCAGCCCCCAGGTTGGTTGGGGCCACGTACCTGGTCCCCAGAGGGTGACGCACTGCTGCTCGTGGGTCTGGCAGATGCCATTGTAGCAGTAGCCATCCACTCCCTGGCACGGGTGCCCATCGTGCAGGTACACGTTGGCTGGGCAGTGAGGACTGGCCCCTGTGCAGAACTCCGGGAGGTCACAGGCATTGCTGGGGTCTCTACACGCGGTTCCTGCTGGCTTCAGCTGCAAGGAGAGGGCAGTTTGTAAGCACGTAACTGCAGGAAACAGAGAAGAGTGGTCCCAGTAACACTCTAGGTAGATGGGAGCAGGGCTACCGTGTGTAGCCTCATGTAGACGGGTGCGGACTTCAAAGGAAGTTCCCTTTACTGAAGGGAGAGCTCATTAAGTAAACAGTCTAACTCTGGGATTCACCTTTCCACTGTGGGGTGGTGGGGGCAACTAAGATGCAGCTCTTTTTAATTTCCTGCAACATCAGGGTTTCCTGGTGAGCAGAAAGCTGGTTGCTGGCCCCTGGGCCTTGAAGGAGGGGGTGTGGGGTGCTGCCTGATGGACCCATTGATTCTTAAGAACAAGATCTCTGGTCACCAACACCATCACTTGTTTTAAGATGACATTTGGACTTAAAGCATTCACTTTTGTGGGCAAGATGCCAAAAATCATCCCAAGGGCATACTTGCAACAGTAATTTTACTTTGCAATCAAATCACAGAGCTGGAAACCTGTCTGTAGGACTTTACAGGGACAGGGAAGGAAGTAGTAAACCAAAGGAGCCACACAGGATGTTAAGGAACCATGCAAACGATGCCTCATCTTTTTGATGTTGAGAAGCGTATGGCTCAGGGTGGCTTGTCTGAGTTTATAAAGCCAGTGACCAGCCCCGCCTCAAAGTCCCCTCTCCAGGGACTTCCACCACCAGCAGCTGCAAGCCAGGGGTGCCACCTTCTTTAACATCCCCATAAGCTAATCACAGGAAAGGGGTGAAGGATACTTTAAGCTGAATATAAAATGTCACAATGCACTTTGGAAACACTGCGCTCTGCCTGGGTGGCTAAGAGGGAGTTTCCTGCAAGCAGAAGGTCAAGATCAATTGCTTAATTAAAAGGAAATAAAACTCTACCCTTGGAACATCTGAATCAAAAGCTCAGACTTCGACTCTGCCAGATCTCAGCTCTGAACAGTGAGACAAACGATGGAACTGCCAACACGAATGCAGTCAGGGTGGCAGAGTCTAAAACTGCCAACTTGGCTGGGCTGGGTCAGCCAGCACCTTCTGTCGGGGGTCATCAAGAGCAAGATGCTGAGGTCGTGGAGAACAAGCAGCCAGCGCCTTAGCCAGGAGGCAGACATTCTGGGGATGGAGCAGAGAGACCTGATGTGAATCCTCCCTGCTAGAGGGGGAACTGGTTCTCAAAGACTTTCTCCAACAGCACGACCAGAACAGTTAATAGGGAGCCTGAGTTTTTTGGTCCAATTCCTTTCCAGCTCATAAATTATTTAGTACAGATGACTTAGCATTAAAACGTGCATTTTACACAAAGATTAGAAGATAATAAAAATAGGAGGTAGAGAGTACCAGCTTGCATGATGAGGACCACAGTTTCCCCAGCAGTAAGCGCTGGGAAATCACCCTGCCCTGTAGCTTGCCCTGCGTCCGTGTTGAACCCGCAGAACCCACGGGTGACCTTGGGAGCAGGAGGACTCACCCGGCAGTTTTCACAGCACAGTCCGTGCGCGCAGACAGCGTCTGGCTTCAGGGCACAGGTGGTGGCATTGCAGCAGAGATTCTGACATTCCTGGAGACGGGAAGAGGTTTGATAGGGTCACTGGGGGGCCACTACTCACCAAAAGCAAAGGTTGCACCTTCAGTGACTGGAAAGGGAAGAAAGAACCCGAGGGCCTGGCTCTTGAGCTGAAAACCAGCCTGACCGAGGATTATCTTCCTCTGGAAGAAAGCAGAGCTTCTGGTAAGTGTTTATGAACTGCCTGGGAGTGCGTGTCCCTGGGAAAAGTCAGTAGCACTCAAGCATCCTTCACGATGGGGTGAGGGACTGGGACAGAAGGCCGGCTGGCTCCGGAGGCCATTCGCATTGGCAGCAGGTGGGGCCGTGCGTTTGTCTTTGAGGACCGCAGGCCTCAGTGCAGTGACCTGTATCAGGATCACTGGAGCCCTGTGAACATGTTTAAAAGTCTCCATAGATGCATACAAACTTAACTCTTCACAGACTGATCCAGAGTTTATCCGAGAGCACAGTGGCAGGAAATGAAGTCAAAATAGTTGTGTTTCAACCACAGCAGTCCAACCTGAAGCCGCAGCTGGACTCTCGGTCAGCACAGGGAGGGTGTCTCACCCACCAAGACACTCCTCAGGTCAGAAAAATGCCTCAGAACGAGCAAGAGACTGGAAGGAGGTCTGTGGGCTGTGCCCATAGATTTGCAAGGGATTTAAACAGGTCAAATAGTAGATGGATGGTCCTGTCTGAAATAAATGCGAGAGAGGAAGTGAACTCCTGTGTTATGCTGCATTTCACAGGTACTCAAGCTTTTGTCGCATAAAGAAACAAGAAGCTATAGTTTTGCTTAGCTCTCAACAGAAGGCCTGCACGTATCTATTCAATGTATTTATGACATCGTGGGCTTTAGGACATTCTGGTAACTTGGAGTTGACACATTTTAGAAGAAATTGAATTGCCATTAGAAAGGGCAGCTCAACAGTCTTCAGAATTGAGTTGATCAATGTCCTTTTATTTTCTCTTATATACGGTTTGTGCTGAAGAATTTATATATTATTGGCTACAGGCCCATCACATACTATTTTCATAGTGTAACAGTTTATTCCCCAAACCATCTCCCATGAATGAATTTATCATCAGTATCATAAATGCAATGAATAAAACATTGATAATCCAGAAGATTTATGGCTCAACCAGGATATCTCAACTGTATCCCGTGTAAAATTCTATGAATGATGTTCCCAGTGACTGCTCGCTCCTATTACACATACACCCCAGGTTATTCAATTTTAAATTTGCTCAAGGACTTCATAAACATCCAGAGTGTGTAATATATACAGTAGGAGAAAACTGCCAACCAGAAGCCAATACTGTAACTTTCAGGACAGTAAGGAATTCCAACTCACGCATTTACAAGCCTAAAACATTCAGGAACTTCCTGTGTTTTTATAAGCGGAGTCCATCAATGGTACTGCTGATCTGTGCCACCACAGGTATAACGATGCTGTCCTGTACGTATGGTCTAAATGGCTCTTCTAATGACACATGGGCCAATAACAGATTATAGACTCCCTTGCACTTCTAAGGTAAATCAGCCATCCTAAAACTGGTTTGTAAGACCCTTTAAGAACCAGGTCCCAATCCCCCCGATGAAACTGCTAAATAATATACACAGAAGTTCAAATGGAAACGAAGCCAAATAGCATGGTTTTGACTTCAAAAGGGATTGATAATGTGAGCAAGATAACTGAGTTTAAAAGATATTTGCAAGCTACTGGCATGCAATTGACTTTAAACAAGGAGATAAGGCTGCTTTTTCAACCCTATTAGCTTGGAAGAATGAGCGAGTTGTCAGGAAACCCTTATGGTGGATATAAATCTAATGTCCCGGACTCAAGGCTTCAGCACTCACTTGCCTTTTAACTACCCAGAATCTATTTCTTCTGCAGAATTCTGTTTATCAGAAGAGACAAATGCTTCATCCGTTGATGCAGCTATTATTTTAGTGTTCAATAGAGAAGTTCAGCAGAGTCGACGAACGCTCAGCCTCCAACGACTGAAGAGTAATGAAGCTGTGAGAGGATTTTCAGCAAATGCCCTGATTGTCATTCTTGGGTTGTAGGTAGTAGACAGAGATTCTCAGTCTCCATGAACTGGGCTGAGACTTGAAAAGAGTGGCCATTATTTCTGGGAGCAGAAGCTGGGTCCCGTTGTGAGCTGGGGCAGTGGTTCTGACCCATTTACTCACCGAGGTGGTGACACCAGAGTGCGTTACGGTCCAGGGGATGCATGGGCTGATAGGAAACAAAGGCATGATGGTTATTTACCATGCTTGAGCGCTGAGTAGGGGAATAAAGAACCCAGGTTCACTAAAGTATTGGTCAGTTTGGAAACTGGAAATGGGCTTTCGTACCATCAGAGCACAGGATGACCTTAAACCTTAAAAAGTCAACAAATAAAAAAAATTAAAAATTAGAAAACTAAAAATTGAGGCAAAAAGCTTGCCCGTGACTTTCAAAGATTTCTTGGGAGAAAGAACTCTGGATGAAGAGATTGAGAGTTCTTTTCAGATATCAAGGACTTATTAAATGAGGGCCCTCCACATAGAATAACATGCAGGGAGAGTATAGCTCTGCCTAAGCAAGGAGTTTGAGTTCATCAAAATCTGTCCTGCAAGGCAATAAGTTGCCTGGAGAGACAGCAACCCCCCTGTTAAAGCTGAATGACTCCTTGATGGGGGTAAAAGAGAAGGTCACAATAGCCATGGCAAATTTCAGGCACTCAAGGATTTGCTGCTGTGATGCTGGTGACGGCAGTGGAGATGCGGCGGTGATGGAAATGACAACAGTGATGTGGTGGAAACGGTAACCGTGGTGACGTTCACCCTGCTGGTGTGGAGGGAGGCAGGAATGCTGGTGGCCGTGCTGCTCTATGGAATAAATGACTCTGCTAATAGAGTCATCCCAAACCTGAGAGTTCATGGCTTCAGGGAGAGCTGTCAAATTTATTTAAATTAATAAACAATTACAAGGAGCTCAAACAAAAGATAAACCATTTCAAGTCAACCTGACCTCTCCTGAGAAACAGGAGTAATTTAAACTGTTTTGTATTTTTTTTTTCCTTTAAGCAATTAGAAAAAAAATCTCTGAACAATTTCCCCTTTGTATAGCCCATCCCATGATGGTTTCAAGTTTTCCTCCACTCATCAAAAAGAGTTTCTGTAACGCCATAACTAGGATTTTGTTCCTGCATAGTAACCAAGCTTTGCGTGCTGTGAGCAAAATTAAACAGCTTCATGGACAGTGCCGTGACGCTGGCTGAATCCTGAATTTAGTTAGCAAGGGCACAGAAACACTTATCAAGCTGCCTCTTCAACCCCCGTCCTCGAGCACTTATATTCACTCTCAATATTCTTACAGGAATGGTCAGATGGAGTCTAAGATTATTCCTGCTGCCATGGAAAAGCTCCGAGGATTGGAGAGGGTGGGATACAATGAGAAGTCCACAACCAGCTGTTTGTCTGATGAACACAGCGATGCAAGGGAAGTCTCAGAATCTCAGCACAAGTCTCCTTCCATCCTAGAATCCCCCTTTGAGAGCAGCCCTCCAAGATGTGCTCTTCCTAAGCCCTCACCAGGCCCATTTGTGAATTTAGCTAATACCCACCTTGAACTTGTCTACCACTGCAGCTTGCATAAGCTCCCAGGGAGGGACTCCCACGTGTAGACAGCCTGCTATGCAAACGGGTGACTTTGATTTATTCTAAACACAACCTCCTCCAAACTTTGAGGGGGGTCTTGTTTTACCAAGCAATCTCACTGTGCCCTTTCTCTCTCCTTCCCAAGATTATTCAGATATTAAAAAAAAAAAATGGCTGCTACAATTTTGATGTTGATTAACTTTACACTGGGCCCTATGAAAGCACGAAAATGTCTTGACAGTGGCTGGAAAGCAGGGTGAAATAAGCCATTTGCTGGATTAAAAATGTTCTCTGCTCTTGCTTATTGCTTCTGAAAGCTGACAAGCTGAGAGGCAGGAGACTGGGAGCCTCAGGTCACACATACAGAGGAGGCTGCAGAGACAAGGGCAGAATTTCAACTCGGGAGGCAGCTCTTGGTTAAACATGTATGCTGCTTATTCAAATTCCCCTCGGGCTGCACACCTTGCAGAGAGAAAGACTTGGGGCTTACTAGCCATGTGAAGCCAGCATTCCAAAGCTTTCTTCTCTGTCAAATTCAAAGCTAAATGCTTTTTCATTGTTCTTGTTCTCATCTTCCCGAGACTGCCGTGTCCTTCAACAGAGAAGATGCTTTATCTCTTGAAACCAGTGATACAACTTAATTCTACGTTATACTTAGCATTCAAGAAGGCCATCCCCGCTTATGAAGCTTGTTCAAGGTGGCCCTAGGACTTGCCCATCCTGATTCTCCAGCACTAGTTCTGCTGCACAATTCCTTCAGATTCTTGCTGGTTGGCCCAGCCATAAACGTGAGACAAACGTCCTGTAAACGTTTCTCTTACCTCTGGTTCCCCACAGTCACACTCCTCTCCTTCTTCAACGTAACCATTCCCGCACTTCTGGCCCCCGAAGGACTGCTTCACTTCCGGCAGGTTGAACAGACACATGCCCATGCCCTTCTGTAGGCTGGCCTCCAGGTCCTTCCTGCTGCAGCTGCTGAACATCATGGGGAACGGGAACCTGCAGGAAGGAGGCAGGATGTCAGACGTCAGGGAACAGAATGGGCTGTGCATCGCCCTTCTTGTGCCAGTGTGTGTGGTACCCACAGACATCATCTGGGCAGGTGGTCACTCTCTCAGTGAACAAAAGCTTGAATGCTCTAAAATGAGGCACCTTCAGCTAAACCCTGCGGTCCAATCCTGCACCGTTCCAGCACCACTGAATGAGGAAGTGTTACCAGCTCCGTCATATCTTGACTCTTTGTGATCACATGAACTGTAGCCTGCCAGGCTCCTCTCTGTCCACGGAATTCTCCAGGTGAGAATACTGGAGTGGTTTGCCATTCCCTTCTCCAGGGGATCTTCCTGACCCGGAGATGGAACCTGGGTCTCCTGCATTGCAGGCAGATTCTTTACCATCTCAGCCACAAGTGCTTTATCCCCAAAGAAATGATCCTTGGATGGTTTTCAAATAGACAACTCTAGACAGTATCTCATTGCAGACATCATTAATAGTTTTGTGTGAAATATGATGGAGAGTGAAGATTCAGGACCCGTAGCTTATAATAGAACTATGTGAGGAAGTTTTCTAACTTCGTTGCTCAGAATGGCCATCATCAGAAAGTCTACACATAATAAAGGCCGGAGAGGGTGTGGTGAAGAGGGAGCCTTCCTACACTGTAGGTGGGAATGTAAATTGCGCAGCTACTAGGGAGAACAGCATGGAGGGTCCTTAAAAACATTAAAAATAGAGTCACCATATGATTCTGCAATCCCACTCCTGGACATATATCCAGAAAAGATGAAGACTAATTATAAAAGGACACTTGTACCCTATGTTTATAGCAGCACTATTTACAATAGCCAACATGTGGAAATAATCTAAGTGTTCATCAACAGATGAATGGATGAAGAAGGCGTGGTACAGATATGTACAAGGGAATATTACTCAGCCATAAAAAAGATGAACAAGGCCATCTGCACCAACATGGATGGATGTAGAGATTACCACATAAGAGAAGTCAGAGAAAGACAAATCATCTGATATCACTTATATGTGGAATATAAAAAATGATACAAATAAGCTTCTTTACAAAAATAGACTCTCAGACATAGAAAGCAAATTTATGGTTACCAAAGCAGGAGGGAGAGAGGGATAAATTAGGGGGTTGGGATTAACAGATAACAAACTACTATATATAAAACAGATAACCAACAAGGAGAAGATTCTTGAGAGTCCCTTGGGCTACAAGGAGATCAAACTGTTAAACCTAAAGGAAATCAACCCTGAATATTCATTGGACGAACTGATGCTGAAGCTCCAATACTTTGGCCACTTGATGTAAAGATCTGATTCATCGGAAAAAGACCCTGATGTTGGGAAAGATGGAAGGCAGAAGAAGAAGGGGATGGCAGGGGATGAGATGGCTGGATGGCATCACCAACTCGATGGACGTGAGTTTGAGCCAGCTCTGCGAGCTGGTGATGGACAGGGAAGCCTGACGTGCTGTAGCCCATGGGGTCTCAAAGAGTTGGATGCGACTGAACAACAAAACCAAGACCTAATATATAGCCCAGGGAATGATATATTAGCATGTATCTTTCAATAATCTATAATGAAAAGAATCAAAAAGTATATATAACTGATTACTTAGCTGTGCACTAGAAACTAACACAACATCGTAAATCAACTAAACTTCAATTAAAAATAGTAAGAAAGGCAATTGCTGCCCTGAGGCAGGGGAAGGTACAGATGACTGAGCTTATCAGCTCCCTGGCTTCACGGACATCATCTCCACAGGGGCACGGTGGTCAGAGCATGGCTGATACTGGTTTGGACCCATGAAGGGCAAATTGCTGTCTCCCTCAGGCACAGCCTTAAAAGAACAGAGGAGGTCAGAAGTGCGGGTCCTGCTCTTGTCTCTAAAAACCAGATCTGCAAAGGGATGTGGTCAAGTTGGCCAATGTCCCCGCAAAGCTCAATCTCCCCCTTCCCTGGCCACGAGGGGTGTGCCAGCCCCCCGACACCTGGACGGGCTGCGTGACAATTCTTGGTGACAGAATTAGCAGGGGTGAAATGGTGTACAATTAGGTGGCTATTCCTTCCTCTTCCCTGTGGCCAGCTGCGCTCCCAGCATTCCAGCATCCTAGCAGAGGATGAGGCAGAACATCACCTGGTCCTGACTCACTGCACAGGGCAGAGCCCCACGGCGGCACATGGAAGGGAACCCCCGCCCAGGACGGTAAGCCACTGGGAACCGGGCGTTCTTCCTACACCTGCTCGTGTTCCCTAACATATACAGAACATCTGACTCTCTTACGAACGCACTTCCCCATGTCTTAGGCGGCAATTATAAGGGCTGAGCCCACCAGAAACCCAAGTTTTATCACTTAGTGAGGCAGCAGAGCCTGCCCACCAGCAAGCCCAGGCATCCTCTCCCATGCTGACGTTTAGAGGATGACATTATAATTGGATCCCAGTCAACTGGCCAAACCAACACGCGCTGCTCTGTCTCCCTGAGGAGGACAGACGAGCCACCATTCAATGACTGAATCTGGAAATATTTCAAGACCGTGATGAGTTCCAGGGCCAAACGGGTAACCCTGCTACCTCCCCAAGTGTTTTCTATCAATCTCAGTTATTAACTCTGAAGTATAATTCTAATCTGCAGGCAAATTAATACATGCAAAGTCTTGCTCTCGGATACACCAGCAATAAACCAAGATTTATCTGCAGTACTGTAACAAAGTTCCTTTTGAACTCTCTGTAATTTTCCTGGGCAGTCAGACTGATTATTCCTGGTATCAAAGTGATGCTGAATAGCTTCAGATGACGAACCATAAGAAATAGTGTAATTCTGTCCATTGAGAAGGGCTTTGTGTGGAAAATACAATGTATTGCACAGGGGATAGAAAACAGTCTTTTGCAGTAGAAGAGATTGAACCTTCTCCTGTGTGAACTTTTCCCAGAACGCCCCAACTCAGGCCTGATCCCGGAGGCTAAATCTCACTCTCATGCCAGCAATGCCCAACCAGGTGTTGTGACGAGAGCGCGCCAGTTCATTCTGGGAGGAAACTGATTCCTAGAAAATGGTAACGGGGAGTTAGGAGAGACACTTGATCGACTGTGAGCCTCGGGAAGGGTTTATACCAAGATTCACAGCAGCCGAGAGAAGCCCAGTGAAGGAGGGGTTATCAACCGTCCAGTTCCCAAGGCAGCAAGACGTGTGCAGGGCTGAGACCAGCTCCAGGCACAGCTTCGACAAGCCATCCCATCTCACTGTCTTTCAAAACAAATACATTTTGATTTTTTTTTTTTTTTTTAGCTGGGGTTGACATTAAAAAAGAAACAGAAACAAGATGAGTGAGATCAGTGTAAGTTCAGCATTTAAATTCAGAGCATCTGGGAGAGGAGAACAGATCACTAGTAGCAAAAAAATGACTCTGCGTGTCTGTGCTGGGTATGGTCAGATAAGAGTCGTGTTATCTGTGTAACAGGACGTTTCTTGTTCTTAGGTTTTTTTTTCTCTCTCCTATTCTGTTGAAGGACAAAGCCCAGAGGCTCTTAAAAGTTTTTTCTTGTTTAGTGTCACGGATAACATCCATCCAATTCACAGCTTCCCAACCTTGCTCTGAGGAAGAGCGTCCAGGCACTAATTCCTCGAGGTGCCTCCGTCTGCTTGTTTTTTAACTTTATTTTTAACTGGAGGATGATTGCTTTACAACCTTGCGTTGGTTTCTGCCATACATCAGCATGAATCAGCCGTAGGTACCCACACATCCGCTCGCTCTTGAACTCCCTCTGCCCACCCTATCCCAGCCCTCTAGGCTGTCACAGAGAGGTCCCTGTTTTAACAACAGAACAGCACGGCCAATTGAGGTGTGGAGGCGGTCACCAACACCGGTCCTTTATTCCTTCACTCCCAGCGCAGAGCCGAGTCTCACACCACGCAGCCCAGTTTCACCGGTGTGACACCTGACTTCAAAGTCGGTACAAGGAAAACCTCCACCAGCTGCTGGCTCACAGCTCCTGCCCCGAGCACAGTGAGTGGGGCATCTTTCCCTCTGATCTGGACCTTCCTGACTCACTCTGAGGGACCCCAGGGCTGCAAGACCCCTTAGAAAGGCTGCGGCCCTTCCCCATACTTTCCTGTCCTCTCCGTGGGGACTGGTCAACATTTCCCCTCTAAGGGAGAGTGGAAAAACGCCACTTGCATCCTCCAAGACCTCTCATTGGATGACAAATGGCAATGTGACCAGGGAGCGTTCTGCACCTGCCTTCATCCTTTCATGATTTCTCATCATGGGGAACAGGTGACTATTTCTCTCTGATAGAATATTCCTGAGCCTTATTGGGGGGCATTTAGAGAAAGTCAGGCTTTGGAGGAATAAGAGCAGAGAGTAACCTGTCACTCATTCAATTATTCTGCAAGTATTTATTCAACACCTGAGTGCCAAGCATTGTACCAGGTCCTGGAGAGACCGGAGTGAATAAAACACACACACAAATCTTGGCCATGGTGGAGCTTGCATCTGGTGGGGCAGGCAGATAATACAGAAGATAAGGGAGTAAATTATGTGTTAGAAAGGAATGAACATTCAGGAGAAAAGTAAGACAGGTCAGGGAGCAAGGACATAGGAGGTCTTGACCTCTTAGGGGAAGATGATCAGGGAAGACCGCACGGGAAAGCAGGCATTTGGGATGTGAGGGAAGAAGCTGGACGCACCCGGAGGAAGAATGTTCTGGGCAGAGGGAGGAGCTGGTGCAAAGGGGTATGGGCAGGTGTGACAGTCCTAGAAGACTTTGTTCAGCAGACAGCAGCAGGTTCTTCTTTCAGTAACACATACCCAGAGGAGCGACCCCCTCCCCGGAGAAGACTCCTAGGCCCTCTGAGGTCAGGTGGATGGCAAAAGACGACCATGGGACATCAATAAGGGGGAGAGGAGCATTGCCCTGCATGGACCAGGCATTGATAACTGCTTAAGGTGCTTTTCATAAGAATTTCAAACTAGTATTCCTCCCCCCGCCTTTTTTAAAGCTTTTGACTGACAAACAAGGGTCTGCCTGTCAACTGCCTTCTTATGCTGGAATCCTCTTGGTTGACTGGTGTGTGGCAAGGAAGAAGAGAGTACATAAAAATTATATCTAACCCAATGTGCCCCGGAAAGAGACAGAATTCAGTCATCTAAAATGGTTTCACGCAAATCAAAACTACAATGAAGTACCACCTCACATAGGTCAGAACAGCCACCACCACAAAATCTACAACTAACAAATACTGGACAAGGTGTGGAGAAAAGGGAGCCTTCCTACACTGTTGGTAGGAATATAAACTGGTGTAGCCCCTACGGAGAATAGTGTGGAGGCTTCTCAAAAACACTAGAGTTGCCGTATGATCAAGCAATCCCACTCCTGGGCATACATGCAAACAAAACTGTATTCAAAAAGATACACACACTCCTGTGTTCACAGCATCACTATTCACAATAGCCAAGGCGTGGAAGCAACCTAAATGTCCATCCACAGAGGCACGGATAAAGCAGACATGGCACATCACACCACGGTGTGTTCAGTTCAGATCAGTCACTCAGTCGTGTCCGACTCTTTGCGAGCCCATGAATCGCAGCACGCCAGGCCTCTCTGTCCATCACCAACTCCCGGAGTTCACTCAAACTCACGTCCATCGAGTTGGTGATGCCATCCAGCCATCTCATCCTCTGTCGTTCCCTTCTCTTCCTGCCCCCAATCTCTCCCAGCATCAGGGTCTTTTCCAATGAGTCAACTCTTCACATGAGGTGGCCAGAATATTGGAGTTTCAGCATCAGTCCTTCCAATGAACACCCAGGACTGATCTCCTTCAGAATGGACTGGTTGGATCTCCTTGCAGTCCAAGGGACTCTCAAGAGTCTTCTCCAACACCACAGTTCAAAAGCATCAATTCTTCGGTGCTCAGCCTTCTTCACAGTCCAACTCTCACATCCATACATGACCACTGGAAAAGCCATAGCCTTGACTAGACAGACCTTTGTTGGCAAAGTAGTCTCTGCTTTTTAATATGCTATCTAGGTTGGTCATAACTTTCCTTCCAAGGAGTAAACGTCTTTTAATTTCATGGCTGCAGTCACCATCTGCAGTGATTTTGGAGCCCATAAAAATAAAGTCAGCCACTGTTTCCCCATCTATTTACCATGAAGTGATGGGGCTAGATGCCATGATCATGGATGCAACTAGAGATTATCATACTAAGTGAAGTCGATCAGAAAGAAAGACAAATGCCATATGATATCACTTACATGTGAAATCTAAAATATGACACTAATGATCTTTTCTACAAAACAAACTCACAGACACAGAATGAACTTGTGGTTGCCAAGGTGGGGGGTGAGGGAGGCGTAAAGGGAGTTTGGGGTTAACAAATGTAAACTAGTATAGCGGGAGTGGATGAACACCAAGGCCCTACTGTATAGCATAGAGGACTATATTCAACACCTTGTGATAAACCAGTAACAGGAAAGGCTAAGAATGTATAACTGATTCCTTTTGCTGTACAGCAGAAATCGACACATTATAAATCAACTATGCTTCAGTAAAAAGTAAAATGATTTCAGGTCAAGAGATAAGGGAATTTGATGATACCAAATATTAGATCTCTCTAACTATAATAGAATCCTGATTTACACACATAGCCACAGGAAAGGATGACTCCAGGAAATGCTTGGCACGGCCAAGCTCATCACCCTGCTTCCCAGGTACCAACTCTGCTTCTGAACTTCTGATGACACCAAAATGAAGCCTTGTGCGTGGCGTGCTCACTCCTCTGTCATTCGTCTGCTCATTCACAGGAGAAGCAGCTGTTTCAAAGCTCTGAGGAGGATCCTGTGATGATTAAAATGTGGCTCCAGGCTTCCCCGTCTTTCCTTGCTGGACCTCTGTCAAGGGAACAACTGGACATGCCCACTCCCCACACTGCCTCTTCAGCCATATAACTAAAATGCTGGAAATGCATTCACATTATGCACATTTATCCAATGTACAAATTATATAAATATATAAGCATATTCATTACATTGAATTGATGTATATATATTTGGAATAACTATTGAGAACCTGCTTTAAGCTAGATGATATGGCGGGTACTTTCTCATAGTAATATTTTTTTTCTTTATGCTGTTTTAAATTTACACTTTAAAACAACCCCATGAAATAGGTTTGTTATCCCTATTCTGCAAATGAGGTGAACGCATTTAAGAGTTCTCACTCTAGTGTTCTTGCTGGGATAATCCCGCGGACAGAGAAGCCTGGTAGGCTACAGTCCATGCGGCTGCAAAGAGTTGTACTGACTGAACATACAAGCAAAATAAAAAGGCAAAGCAAAGTTGGGAGATGGCAGAGATGAGATCTGATCCCAAGTGTAGTTATTTAAAAAACTTATCTTCCTCACTGAGGATGTCAGTTCAGCCCTGGATTTTCCACAGTAAACTGCTGAGACACGGACAGTGATCAGTACGGCCTTGATGCTCGGTCTTACATACGGAGGAGGAACCATTCTCTCAACTCAACACCTGCCTGAATCAGAGCCCCTCAAGTGGTCCCAGCATCAGTATCACCCAGCAACGCAGCAGAAATGGAGATGCTCAGACCCCACCTCGACCTGCTGCCCTGGAAGAACTCAGGGGTGGGGGCCCTGCAACTGTGTTTCAACAAGCTCTCCGGGCAACTTCATTTTAAACCGAAGTAAAATCCACATGACAAAATCACCACTTAGAAATACAGAATCCCCAGCGTTTATGCATTTACGGTGTCACACAAACATCACCACTTATTCCAGAATGTTTTCCTGAGCGCCCACGCCCCACCCAAAAAAGCCAGCCCATGAAGCAGACACTCCTCACCCCAACTCCTCCAGTTCCCGTCAACCACAACTCTGCTTTTTCCTCTCTGGATTTGCCTGGTTGGGACATTTTCTGTAAATGGAACCTTCCAACGTGTGACCTTTCATGTCTGGCTTCTTCCAACATGTTTCCAAGGGTCACTCATGCTGTAGCACTCTCAGTACTTCGTTTATTTCAATGACTGAATAGTATCCCATGGGAAGTCAGATTACATCACAATTTGTGTATCTATTCATCAGTTGATGGTGCTGGTGATTTACCAAATGATCAAAATTAAAGATTGGGAGCAAGTGACCTAGGTTTAAAATTCAAATGCTATAAAGATAATACATGGACAAATCCACACTTATTGGTATAAATGATAAGAAATACAAACCAGGTGCCTTGCAGGTCACTTTTCTTGCACTTAAATTAGAAACAGTTCTGTTTTCCCCCATGGTTCCATTTTTCTAAGACAAGCTCGATGTACAGCATTTTGAAACCTTACGTGACCGCAGGCATGTGCTAGAAATTCCATGAGAATCTTAAAGTCAAATTTAAGTCACAAATGAATTTTCAAATATTGTTAAATATTAGAGCAGTTTAACTGATTAATCGTTGGACTTTAAGGTGCCAGAAGATCCTGACTGAACAGAAAGATGTTTCTGTTTTGAAGCAAATTCCTCCCACTCGCTTCGAACTCCAAAGTATGATAGTTCTGCCTTCTTTCAGCTCATTTTGTTCCCTTATTTTATAGCCTGACTCCTTAGATTATTAATGAAAAGAACATTGAATTAGGCCATGTAGTTCTTCATGACATTGAGGATCCCGTGCAGCCCATGGTGGGTAGTTTAAAAAAGACAAGCCTCAGTTTCTTCTAGAGCTTTTGGCAAACTCATCATAATGTGCTTTTTAATACTTTTCATAAATCATCCCAAATACGTCAGGACAGCAGCTAATTGAATTGACATATAGCAGTGACAGGCTGATGCAAAGCAATAAAACTGGAGAATTTATTCAGAAAAGAGGCCTTTTTGCACGATACTTTCCCTTGGCACAAGAATGCTTTAAAATGATTACACCTAAGGACCCAGAAAAAAGTGCTGCTTTCAGCTCACAGGCAGAGAATTTCTTGCAGACACCATGCCAGGGTGACGGGCTCCTGCTTAGATGTGACCTTCTTAGTTAAGACATGTCTGCCTTTTTCCTAATATTTAAATACCAAGGACACTTGAGGGTAAATTTACCATGCTGAATGCAAGATTAGAAAGAAAAAGCTGATGAAACAGACAGCTGCGTTGATTCTGGAGAAAACACATACACAGAACCTACTTTCCAAAAGAGGAATGCCACTTACGGCTTCCCACCATAAATGCAGTCACAGCTTAATATTTCAGCCGTCACCAAGCTGCCAAGTAAAACATTATTAGGGGTTACTTTTACTTTGACAAATGTGCAGTCAGAAAACTCTTTTCTTGTAGGAGCCTATTGTGTGTCTCACGCCTGTATTCCTGGGGGTGAATCATACTAAGACCATTTATCAAGCCTGACAGTGGAAGTAGGGCATTATCTGCTTTGCAAAAGCTCTCTGGGAATTATCTTCTCTTGTTGGCAATTAGGTAGCCCGGGCAAGCAGCAGCAATCAGGCCGGATTCACCGAGACTGCAGGTCACTGCTCTCTGTCTCCTTCGACTTCCTTGCCTTATTAATCAGTGTGTGCTGGGTCCCGAAGAACCTGGGGTTCCCCAGCTCCAAGCTCTGGGAGTGTCAACAGCCCACATGCTGACTGCAGGAAAGAAAGGCAGGTGACCGCAGCAAGAAGGTGGCAGAACGTGGGCAGCTGCTGAGAACACACAACCGTGTGACAGGAGAAGCCAGCATCGCAGGAACCCAGGGATGGGAAGTCATCCAGATTTCTGTTTAAATCGATTGGAAACGAAGAAAGAAAACCTCACATCTTTTACAGCCAATAAATGATTAGATGGTAAAGGGATACTGTTTGGGGAAATACGTTGCTGACTTTCTGCTTCCCATTGATTTCTTCCTGCAACTGAAATGGAGTTTTATTTTCTCTTGACGGTGAAAGTGACGGATGCAACAGGCCTGGAAGGCTCTTCTTTACAAGGCACAGAGGAGACGGAGGAGAATCGAAGTTGGAAGACTTAAGTCTGAGCACGCGTCTGTTAAAACTAAGGCTCAGTCTTACACCCAAGTCTCAGTCTTCACGTCTATACTGGGAATAACAACTTGACCTCGGGTGTTGAGGGAGAGGACAAGTGAGACTCACACAAAAATGGCAGAGTCTGTGGTTAATTTCAAAGATGCTAGTTGCCAGTATTTGCCTGAAAGAATGCATATCTCTCTTCCTTATTTAGAGGTGCCGCTTTGGCTATTTCAAGTTACAGGTCGCCAGTGTCTTGTGCTTAGAAACATTTTCCAACAGGGTTCAGACTTTATGACAACTGTAGCCCCCACGTAGCCCTCTTTAAACGGCAGAACCGCAAGTACAAGTCAACTCGAGAGAAAGATGATTCAGGAGGCAAAGGCATGATCAAGCAGTTAAATAGGATCCCTCAATTTAATACACATGTGGTGTCAAAGACGCTGCTCATTCTTGAAGGGCTGGGCTGTTGTGAGCTGAACCAGAACATGGACTTAGGAGCATAAACAACCAGCTGAGCCACCAACACTTACAAAGCCGCTGTTCAGATGACTGTTACCTGCTGTGTGGTTGTAGTGGTTCTCAGTTCCTGGAACTTTTTCCAAAACGTATTTCCCCAAATTCCTGCAAACTTTTCCTCCATAGCCAAGGCCTAGGAGGGAGCTGGGAGGGGAATGTGACCACAGACAGACCGACCTGACCCTCCCCACGACCCATTCTCTGACAACATGGACCTCCTGACTCTTTGTCACTAAATCCGAAACCAGCTTGGAGAGCTTTTCCAAAAACAAACAGTAACTCACAGTTCAGGGCCAGTTCAACTCATTCCTAGGTCCTCTAGGAGCACTAGCCTCACACTGATGCCATCTTCTCTTCCTGGGCGGGGATGCAGGGCCTACTTACAGCAGTGGGTGCAAGAGGTCTTGGTTGGGAAGGGTTTGCTCAGCCAAGTTTCAACCCCAAAGTTCTGAGGCCGTCTTGAGAAAAATCTTCAGATTTTTCACAATTATGCCCTGGAATAAAATCTTATAATCACCACGCGAAGAATTTAGGAGTGACCAAGAGGCATGTCCTGTTGGAGTGGGTGGTGGTGTTTGCACCCGGGGTGACTGGCCTTTGTCAGCAGCAGCCTGGCAGGGCTGGGGTGTCGCTCAAGGTCACCCAGTTTCAGGTGCTACTGACTTCATCTCACTCTGCATGTCTGTGTTAATAAGCATGAAAAGCAGTTACCACTCTTGAGCCGGGCCCTGCTGTGGGCCAGGAGCTTAGTGGGCATCCTTGCTCACGGACGGCCTGGTGAGTCAGACTATATCATTCCTATTTTACAGGTGAGCAAACCGAGGTGCAGAGAGGTTAGGCATCTTGCCATAGTCCTCTGGTTCTACCACCAAGACTGAAACCCCAACTTTCTGACCTGAAGGCCCTTGCTTCTTCTCTGCGAGCACACTGCCTCAAGGGCAGTCAGGAGGCCTCCGGGAACTGCTTCCAGGCATCACCCCCAGGGCAGTGGCCTCGGGGCAGCCTCGGATGTGACCTGGCATAAATGGTGGGGAGCCCTTAGGGCATCTAGGAGGAGGTGGCGGGACTCAGGCAACAGTGAAGGCCACCGCCCTGCCTGCAGCTCCAAGTGTGCCTTTGAACCTCTCCCTGAACCTCCTTGGGGCCGGATGTTGGGATTTACAGAGCACACCTGCACTCTCACACACACGTGAGGGCGGTTGTGAGCCTGTGGGTCCCAACAAGCTGCTAGCAGAGGACAGCGCTGTCCACTGGAACGTACGGGACTCTGCTGGGGGGTTTTCCGGGGGTTAGTGAGGGGTGTGTGGATCCAAGCCCCACTCTGCCGGGCCAGGGGTACCCAGTGTGACCCTGAACACACGGGCTCACATGGCAGAACAGAATCCTGGCGGCTTCAACCTCGTGCCAAGCCTGGGAATGGAAAGTGACCACACGAGGACCAAAGCTTAACCCCGCGGGCCGCCAGATGGGCCGCAGACGGCGAGGAAAACCACCGGGCCGGGAGTGAATGATCAAAAACGTCCTTAGTAGGACATGTCCATTGTTAATAGCAAACACCTGGGGCCCAGAATGGAGCCATCTGGGGCACGTTATAATTCATGGTTTTAACATGTGACCTTTGACCTCTGCACCTCCTCTCCCCCTCCTCCCCGGAAATTAATTAAAGTGTAAATATAATTGGCCAGAATTTTTAATAAAGAAAGAGACCAGCTGAGCTCTGGTCACTTGAGAGGTGCGTAGGCGGCCACTGGGCATTCCTAGAAAGTAGCCCTTTTACTTCTGTGCTCTGACGGCTCTTTGCTGAATCCAGTTCCGCAAGGCGGGGACTCAGGCTAGGGGACCAGTGTCACACGAAAGGGGCCCAGCCGCCCAGAGGTGGTGTCTCGGCTTCATTACAAAAAGAGGCCACTGTCCCTGCGTGGGGCTCATCAGGGCTTGGGCTTTGACAGACTAAACAGATCCAGGGCTTAACAGAGGGCAGTTTACTCGTGGAGGTAACTGCGTCCTTGCCTCCTGCCCCAGGAGACAGACCTGTGTAGACTCCGCTGGTGGTCACATCTGCTCACTCTGCAAGTTTCTAACAGGGAAGTCACTTTTAACCAAACATGATCGCAAAGGTGGTCATGGGAGATACTTCCAAGCTATCCAACAAAGGCTGAAGTCTACTCAGCCCTGTTCTAACATCACTGAGCTCCTGATACTAGGGTAGCCATCAGGGTAGCCTGCAATTCGAGAGCGGTGAGCATGACTCTCTAGGTGTCCCTCCCCTTCCATTGCCCGGGGGATTGGAAATGGTAGGTTCCTTTGCTCAAGGCCACCTGGTGAGGGGCCAGGGAATAGGTGAGAGGCAGGAGCCAGAGGCTGCGGGCTGATGTCTTGAGTCTGATCCTGCTCTACTGTGAGGCCTCTGGCCTTTCTGAACCTCAGTTTTCTCATCTGTATAATGGAGGTGACTGTTTCTGCCCTTTCTTTGTAGAACTGTGACTATTAACTGAGAAAGGTCTTTGTAAGCTGGGGAGTAATCTATGAGATCTCCAGGGCCTTATTCTTACAACTGCTTTTAGTTTTTCTATTTTCAGCCTCCTACTTTGTTAAAATTAAACACAGGCTTTTAGGAGAAGCCACTTCTGGAAGGACTCTGCCTTTTAAAAGCAAATTGCTCCCTGGTCTCCATAGAGTTTAAAACAGGAAACAATGGGCTCAACCTTCTGTTTACCTGGGGTTTCTCTGTCCTTATTCTTTTTTATTTTTGTTTTTATTGTATCATTTCTGTTCTTGTGAGTTGTCATAAGTCCATTGTAGCTGATGTGGAATATACAATAAAAGAAAATGATGCTGCTGCAGCCAATACCATAGTAGAAAAGATGATTGTCTCAGAATCTTCTCCCTGGAAGTTTAGCCATTACATGCAGGGCATTACATGCAAGGTTATTTACATTACATGCAAAAAAAAAAAAAAAAGTTTAGCTATTAACTCTGCACACATCTGATTGTGCTGGAATCACCATCCATCTATCCATCTACTATCAGCCCACTCCAACATCAGCCTATCTACCCATCTATCACCCATCCACTCAACCACTCACCCTCCCATCCATCCTTCCATCCATATATCCATCTTTCCATCCATCCAACCTTTCAGTCCAGAAGTATTTACTGAAATTTACTATATACCAGGCACCACTATATTCTAGGTGCTGGGGATTTAACAGTGAATAAAACAGACAAAATTCATGACCCACTAGAGCTTAAAGTGGGTCCCTCTGAACACCGTTGGTCACAGAGAGGCCCAGAATTTACCCTTGACGTTACACTGCAGCCTCTATGCCACATGTCCTGGGGAAAGGAAGAAGCTCTGTGTGTGTGTATATATGTGTGTGTGTGTGTGTGTGTTGTTTGTGTGTAAGGGGGCAAGTACTGGCAAAATTTCAGCAGCAATGTCCTGGGGAAAGGAGGAAGCTCTGTGTGTGTGTGTGTGTGTGTGTGTGTGTGTGTGTGTGTGTAAGTAAGGGGGGAGGTATTGGCTGAATTTCAGCAGCAATGTTTTCACACATGTTCTACCACAAATAAAATGCTGGATTAACGAGCAATGACAGGAAATAATTCTCTGCTGTTGTAACATAAGTTGAAGGAGATTTGCAGAACTAAATGCTTAAAAATGGGCCAGCCCTCCTGCTTTGAGAAGTCACACGGGGACAAGGCTCTGGACTGAGGAGGCTTCAGTCCCCACATGAAGCCTGAACGCAGCAAAACAACCAAGGAGGCAGGTGGTGGTGAGGACCCCAGGAGGCAGGGTGTCATGGCTGCCCTAGTCTCCATCTAGTCTGGATCACGGAGCTCCCTGGGAGCCTGAGGTGGGAAGCAAGAGCATCTTCCTCTGACCAGAACCCCCAAGTAGATGCCCTTCTCCTCTTCCTGAGGTTCACAGCTGCCGCACATGCTTACTGGAGATAAGACACAGCAAGGTGGAGAGTCGGGGGCTTGGCTTCTGAGGACTCAGCCTTACATCCTGGGACCTCCACTTGGGTAGTTTTGAAAACATAAGCAATTCATTTAACTTTCTGAGCTCCATCACCTCATCTTTAAAATGGCTATAACTACACCCACCTCACACCTTTGGCTGATGAAAGAGGGCACCCCAGGGCCATCTAGGGTCCAAGTCAACTTTGCCTCTGTTCATTTCCTCCAAATTGGACATTCAAGGAGGAGAGGCCACGTGGATGGTCTTCCCAGCTTGACCTCTGGTTTGCATCCAGCTTAAGAGGAGCAGACATTCTACATGCCCTTGGGCAGTGACGATTACTTCCCAAGTCTGCACTGATTGCAGACAAATCCTTTCATTTTTCAGGGAGCAAAATCTAATCCTGTGGAGAGGAAATAAGTACAGTCTGTACTGAGGGGCTTTCCTGCCAGTTCATTTCCCCTTTATGGTTACATTGGGAAGTAGCCAACTCAATTACTCTGGTTGGATAATTAAATTGATTCTAACCTATAGTGTTTTAACGTTACTAGAGTTCCTCATTTTGTTGCTGTTTGTTTTTCTTTTTAACTCCTTGGGTAAAGATTTCCATCCCTTCCGCTGTACTTGGAAGAAGTGAAGACTTTCTTAAACTTTTCATTGAGAAAAAAAAACTCACCTTCAAATGAAGAGCTGATATGGGGAAATGATTTTCTCCAGTCCCATGCTCATAAAATCGCCTTATAATAAGCATATTTCAAGATCTCAGATAGATCCTCAAATTTCAAAAGGGGGTGAGTTTTAATTATGTATATTTTGCACTGATTCTTCAAGAAAGCAAGTTCTTCGAAAGGCATAGACTTTCCAGGGACATTGGATTTTTGTTAATTCCTACCACATCTGAAACTTGGGAAGTTTTCACTGAAAAGTACAGTCAATTTTAGTTTCTTGAATCACATTTTCAGATAGAAAAGTGAAAGCGTTAATTGCTCAGTCGTGTCTAACTAACTCTTTGTGACCCCTTAGATTAGCCTGCCAGGCTCCTCTGTCCATGGACTTCTCCAGGCAAGAATACTGGAGTGGGTAGCCAGTCCCTTCTCCAGGGGATCTTCCTGACTCAGGGATTATACTCGAGTCTCCTGTGTTGCAAGCAGATTCTCTACCATCTGAGTCATCAGGGATAGAAGCTGCCTCAAATGTAAATTCAATTTTCCTGTAACACAAGCTAGGAATTCTCGAGAAGAGTCAGACTGCTGCTGCTGCTAAGTCACTTCAGTCGTGTCCGACTCTGTGCGACCCCAGAGACGGCAGCCCACGAGACCACCCCCTCTCCCCACGCCCCCCATCCCTGGGACTCTCCAGGCAAGAACACTGGAGTGGGTTGCCATTTCCTTCTCCCATGCATGAAAGTGAAAAGTGAAAGTGAAGTCGCTCAGTCGTGTCCGATTCTTCGTGACCCCATGGACTGCAGCCTACCAGGCTCCTCCGTCCATGGGATTTTCCAGGCAAGAGTACTGGAGTGGGGTGCCATCACCTTCTTCTAATCCTATGCAATTCTTCTGGGATTGGTTCAGACGGGACTTCACTCTGGAATATTCCCAGTGCACACCCCTTCTAACCTCACTCCTTGTTCGCAATAAATGATTGGTAATTTTTTTTTAAAGGTGTTAATTGCTATTATGGTAATATTTAAAATTTTCTTATCTTTTAGAGGCACAAATTATATATTTATAGATGAAGTTTTGATGCCCAGTATTGTATAAATAGATTAGGTGCCCTGACTGCAAGCCCCACGACACCCAAAACGTCCTGGAGGAGATCCCTGAGCTTTGGGTCTGCAATCACCAGTTTGCTTTTCTATCTTCCGTGTCACAATGCTGCTGCAAAGTCGCTTCAGTCATGTCCGACTCTGTGCGACCCTGTAGACGGAAGCTCATCAGGCTCCCCTGTCCCTGGGATTCTCCAGGCAAGAACACTGGAGTGGGTTGCCATTTCCTTCTCCAATGCATGAAAGTGAAAATGAAGTCACTCAGTCGTGTCCAACTCTCAGCGACCCCATGGACTGGAGCCCACCAGGCTCCTCCATCCATGGGATTCTCCAGGCAAAAGTACTGGGGTGGGGTGCCATTGCCTTCCCCGAGAAGGGCCTAGAATTCAAGGGTCCTGCCATTTGGGTCTACTGGCCCACTCTGCTCCTTGGGGTCAGACACATAGGTTCCCCAAAATACTAGTTGAGTCAATGAGAACTTTTGCTATAATTGGTCTCCCGGCCTTGTTTCCTGTAGCTGGCTTGTCTGGGGTTGAGGGCGGAGCCCCTGTCCTCTCAGTTTTCAAGAGAGAAGGGTGAACTTGGGTGGAGCCATCCAGCTGTGCTCCACGTCTGGACAGCTGTGCAGCAAGGAAGCATGCAGTGAATGTTTGCTAAATTGAATTATACGGAATCGAATGAGCCAATTATCCACACTTCTGTGGAAGTGGACTGGCGATGCTTCCACCTTAAACGCGGTTATTTGATCTAGTTGTAGATGGCATTCGTGAACGCCCAACCTCAGCGGAATGTAAACGATCAACACCCCTGGTGAGCAGGCGGTGACCCTCGCTCGTTTATTTTCTCAGCCCATGTTATACTGGGCGCTGGACGCAGTGCCCTCCACTGCCTGTTGGCAATCGGGCAGCACATTCTTTGCTTGAGAATTGTTTGTCAGCCTGGATTAAACAAAACCCAACAGCCCCAAACTCCAGATCTTAGGATCAGCATGAAAACTATGGTAGTAATTCTTTCCAGAGACACCCATGTACAATGTGGAAGTGCTCTTTTGTGGTTCTTGGATGTAGAGTCCTTAAAGAATCAAGAAGACATACAGATGGCTAACAAACACATGAAAAGATGCTCAACATCACTCATTATCAGAGAAATGCAAATCAAAACCACTATGAGATACCATTTCACGCCAATCAGAATGGCTGCTATCTAAAAGTCCACAAGCAATAAATGCTGGAGAGGGTGCGGAGAGAAGGGAACCCTCTTGCACTGTTGGTGGGAATGCAAACTGGTACAGCCACTATGGAGAACAGTCTGGAGATTCCTCAAAAAACTGGGAATAGAACTGCCTTATGATCCAGCAATCCCACTGCTGGGCATATACACTGAGAAAACCAGAATTGAAAGAGGCACGTGTACCCCAATGTTCATAGCAGCACTGTTTGCAATAGCCAGAACGTGGAAGCAACCTAGATGTCCATCCACAGATGAATGGACAAGCAAGCTGTGGTACATATACACAATGGAGTATTACTCAGCCATTAAAAAGAATACATTTGAATCAGTTCTAAGGAGGTGGATGGAACTGGAGCCTATTATACAGAGTGAAGTAAGCCAGAAACAAAAACACAAATACAGTATACTAACGCATATATATGGGATTTAGACAGATGGTAAAAATAACCCTATTTACGAGACAGCAAAAGAGACACTGATGTATCGACCAGACTTTTGGACTCTGGGACCTGGAGAGGGTGGGATGATTGGGGAGAATAACATTGAAATATGTATAATATTATATCTGAAATGTATTAATTGTTCAAACTAAATACTGTCATGTTACAATTTGTTCATATTAGATGTTTGTAATGTTTCTGATAATCAATAAAAGAGATTCTTGATAAAAAAAAAAAAAAAAAATCTTACTGGAGAAATAGCAAAGTGAAATTTCAAACAGAAAAGACTTAGTCCAGGTAAGAATACTGGGGTGGGTTGAATGCCCTCCTCCAGGGGATCTTCCCGACCCAGAGATCAAACCTGCATCTCTTGCGTCTCCTGCATTGGCAGGCAGATGCTTTACCGCTGAGCCACCTGGGACATCTTCTGGTCTTGGCTTAAACGTCATCTCCACAGAGTTCTTCCCCAAACCACTAATTAACGTCCGGTCCCCTAGCCAACATGTCTGCTTTCCACCCTCTTCCTTTGCTTTCGTCACAGATCTTCTTTCAACCTGCAGTTTTTAATTTACTGCTTTCCAAGGCTGTCTTCCTCACAAGAATTCAAGTTCCATGAGGATAAGAAAAGGATCTGTCCTGTTCATGGTTGAAATAATTCCACCATCTATCCAAGTGCATAACCCACTACAGGAACTGAGTCAGAGTGTTTCAGTCCAGCTGTATCCCATCATGAGATGGCTCTACGACTCCAACTCTCATCTTAACAGGAAATTTTCCACAAAAAGTAAGAGGAGGTTCTGACAGTAATTTCTGAATACTAACCCTGCCTTTTTTCCTACTCTCGGAAGTGACATTTACTATTATACTAAATATTCTTTCCCCAAAGTGCTCACATTATTCAAATTATTTTTCTTACTCCCATATATGTGGCATACTTAGCTCTCAACCCCTTAAGGCCAAATGCTCCAAGAAGCTCATTAATGGATGGACTCAACTGAGTTCAAACTCCCACTCCAATCCCCAGATTTTGCTTTTGCCAAAGAGTGGTTTCCAAGACAGGTCTTAGTGTTAACTATCCAAAGACATAAAACACACTCTCACATGCACTCAAAGACCTGTAGTAATTAATGATATGACCTTGTAAGGATACCCCTCCAACTATTTCTGTAACATGCAACTGAAGTCATGACACCCATGTTTAAAAGAGCTCTCCTCCACCCTCCGTTTCCAAGCCTTTGGGTCCCATTCGTCAATGATGGCAGTTGGTGAAATTTCAGAGTTAGAATTCTGGAATGTTTTGATAAGGAATAAACAAGGAGTATTAAGGAATGCATTTCTTTCCTTTAAACCATCTGCAACACTTGTTTCTTTTTGATTCTGGGAGAGTTTCATATCATGAAGGCAGTCCCTGATTCATCTCTTTGCAAGTCACCTTTGGGGCTGAGACTTAAATCACATTTTTAACATTTGCTACTCATGTCTGAATCAGCAGTGGGGAGGAAGTTGGGAGGAAGGTTTGGACATGGGCCAGCTGAAAATGAGCCATTCACACAGAAACCATGGGCGCTCACACGGCACTAGAAATGCTTTCCAGCAACTATGAGCAGGAATCCTGGGGAAAAAAAAAAGAGCCTTTAACTCTTCAATGGTTCCATGGTTCCTGTGAGCTAAACAATAATAATAATAACACTGTCTATTTGTGGAGTGATTTGTAATTTACAAAGACATATGATCTCATTTAATCCACTCTCTCACTCTCATAGGGACCCTATGAGGTAAGAGAATGACCATGTTGAGATAATGCTGGAGATTAAAAGCAGCCTGGAAATTCTACAATGGGTGATGGATGACTGAGGTGGCCGAAACGCTCGACCTCCCCCTTACTGTGGGCTTTTGTGATTAATTCACCCACTTGCTTAGGAAGTTTCCCACCATCTGAGAAAATTAAAAACACCACTCTCTGGACAGGAATGTGGGATCACAAATGAGAACCAAATAGAAAAGATTTACACAAAAGCACAAGCTCAGCAAAAGAGGAAACTTAGAAATCGCTAATAAGGTATAAATCAAGGAAAGGCTATTAGCAAACCCCTGGTAAGGGAAAAAAAAAAAAAGCTTTTAAAGTGATTTGCTGAGCTCTTAACAATACCATTTCTACCTATGATTTTCAAATATCTCCTGGGTAATTTGGCTCGAATCCTTAAACACTGTCATGAAGACGTTCCAAGCTGAAGGGATTTATACAAAATTACAGAGGGTACCAGAAAGCAGTGCCTTGCCATTATACCTCCAGAACTGTGTGAATTTCAGAGCTGGAGGGTCTTGCTCATCTGTGCATTCCCCACAACAACAAACGTGGGTCAGAGTATTTGTTTAATGTGTGAACAAGCAAGCAAAAGAACGGGGGGATGGATGGATGGAATGATGTACACAATGAACAGATGGATGGATGGGTGGATGGATGACCAGATGGATGTACAGGCAGATGGAACAAATGATGAATAGATTGATGGAGGAAGGAGTGGAAGAAGGATAAAGACTAACTCACTCATTTTACTGATTAAAAACGTAAGAGCCAGTGGGATTACTAATTTGTCTGTTTTGCCAAAAACAGCTGGTATCAGAATTGAGGCTCTCAGGTCTCTTAAAATCCCAGTCTAGTGTTCCCAGTTTAGACTCTCTTACCTTCTACTGGCCTTTTTAAATTAAGAGTTCTGAATCATTAACAATATTAACAACACAATCTTCTTTAGTTTTGAGAGCCGCTTTTGGAGGCAATATAGGCCGGTTTATTTGTGCCTACTTGATGATCAGGGATATTAAGCACAGAGTGAATTTCCTGTGGCCACTTTGAGCTCATCAAGAATGAGAAAGCATGAAAACCATTCAATTTCACATCAGCTTTCCCAATCTCATCCTCAGAGATTCACACAGTGCACTGCCCATGACGCTGGACCCTATCTGGGCTGGTGGAATACTGGAGACAGAAGACAGCCACAGCCCCTGGCCCAGCCTCACCCCCAAGAAGAGATTCTTTCCTCCAAATACCCAACAAACAGTTATTCTGCCCCTGCCCAGGGAGTTTAAATGACACGGGGCACATTATTTCTTGGAGCAAACTGCCCCTCTTTGAGGATGTTCCCTTGGTTGAAATCTATAGAGTTTTGCAGCATTTCACTTCCTGTTGGTATTGGGCCTAAGATATTGGGTTGGCCAAAAATTTCATTTGGGTTTTTCTGTAAGATATTATGGAAAAATCCAGATGAATCTTTTGGCCAACCCAGTACTTTCACTTCCGGCTCAGGTTCTTGGCTTCTGTCATCGCAGACTCAGAGAGTAAGTTCTTCTACGAGGTCTTGGTGAGTCCCTTGAATTGTGCTTAAGACAGAACCTCAAGCAAAAGCGATGCCTATCTGTGCTGATGGTGGTGATGGACGATGGACAGGAGACGCAGGGCCTTGCTGGGATGCAATGGCTCAGGGACCAGCTCCGGTGAAAGGACGACGCCCACCATGCAAGCCTGTAGTCCAGCCTCACGAGCCATTTGAGAGGAGGCCCACGAGGCTACCAGCTGCAAAAGCATTACCACATTCTGTAACAGTCCATCCCTCTGCTGGGACTTCTAATCCTCTTTAAGCAGGTGCCCCCTGCACATCACGACCTCACGAAGGCCAGCCCTTAGGATGCCCATCGGCACCTGCTTCTTGCCACCAGTGCTTCTTTTGGCAAACCCAGGGAGCAGACTTGGCCTAGGAAGTGCCATGAAGATAAGCACTGGGAAGGTCTCAGGGTACGAAAAAGAAGCTGGCATCATCACAAGGGCATGTTTTCCTTCACTGATGAAAATCTTCCTACTTTAGCACAACATCTAGTTTGGGAGGGACCCTTAGAGGTGTAGGAATGCATTGGAACCTGGAATCATTCCAAGCTGCATCTATTTCCACCTCCTCTGAATGCTCCAACAATTAAACTGTCTTCCTTTTTTTTTTTTCTGGGTGAATCAAATATAGAATTTCAGAAAACCATGAAGCAAGGAAGAATGACATAACTTACCGAGAAGGGAAAGTCACTTAAGATTTGAGAAGGGGATGTGGTATCAGCAGTAGGGACCCTACAAGTCCCCAAGGTACTGACACTTAGATCCTCACCCCAGGACCAACCCAGAGAGAAGACGCATCTCCCCACCTGGCACCCATCTGATAGCGCCCCCTTTGCCCAGTGACTTTACCAGGCCCAGAAGGAGCTGTAGGCACAAATCAAAACCATGTGTTGGGGATGCTAGGGTTATTTACAATCTCTAAACAAAGGCCATATCCGGGCCTACCACTTCTCAGCGAAGAGCTCAGGCCACATGCCCTGTGCTCTGCAATCCAGGTGCTTCTCTCTGAGGAGTCCGGTTCATGGACTTTCTTTCTGGAAGCTTCCACGAGTGCTCTGGCCAGAAAACCAGGGAGCTCTTTGCCCAGCTATTTCCTGATACGTGTCCCTGGCCACAGCCCGGCTCCAGGAGCAGCTGAAGCAAGGGTACTTGCCCAGTTGAAGGGTTCATGATGCAGCCTCCTTTGTCGGCGGCCGTCTTGCAGCTGCAGCCTCTCTCCAGGGTGTCATGGTTCATCCCAAAATTGTGGCCCAGCTCGTGTGCCAGGGTCACGGCTGCGCCCAGGGGGCTGTCTGAATGGTCCTCAAAGAAAACACAAGGGTACAATGTATAGGTCACAGCCTTTAGACCTCTTTCCCAGCACCCTCTTCCCTCCCAGCTCTGCCCCGCCAAGACATTTATCTTTTAGGAACACTTGATGGGATCCAATCTCCTATAAGGAATCAAGATGTGCTGTGCTGTGCTCAGACGTGTCCTGATTCTTTGCGACTCCGTGAACTGTAGCCCACTAGGCTCCTCTGTCCACGGGATTCTCCAGGCAAGAACACTGGAGTGGGGTACCAGGCCCTCCTCCAGGGGATCTTCCTGACCCAGGGATCGAACTCACATCTCTTGGGCCTCCTGCACTGGCAGGCGGGTTCTTTACCACTAGTGCCACCTGGGAAGCCCAAGGATAGAGCCCCATTATTTAGTTTAGACTTAAAGATTTGACCTATTTTATTAAACTAGTTTGGGGCCCCCTCTGCTGAAGAATGCATTCCTCATGAATACACGTAGGATTCCTCGTGTCTTTACACGAAATAATCAAGACAATCATTTCCCTCTGGCCTCCTGCAAGCTCTCACAAGATACAATTCTACTGAATGAGGCAAAAAGTTGTCCTGCCTCATAGGAAGAGGTGGTCCTTCCCAGGTGGCTCAAGTGGTAAAGAATCCGCCTGCCGATGCAGGAGACGCAGGAGATACAGGTTTGATCCCTGGTGGCAAGATCTCCAGGAGGAGAAAATGACAACCCACTCCAGTATTCTAGCCTGGGAAGTCCCATGGAAAGAGAATCTGGCGGGTTACAGTCCATTGGGTTGCAAATGTTGGACATGTCTTAGTGACTTTACAACAACAGGAAGAGGCAGCTCATTTCTTCATGGGTAATATAAGTACCATTTCATCCTCGATTGAGAAAATGCTGATAGAAAGTCAGGAGAGGAAGCATACTTAGTACAATCTAAATAAGATCTGAGCAACCCCCCCCTTTTTTTGACAGTTGAACCATGCTTGCTAATATTGTTTTATGCATTATACATAGCTTGCTCTCAGTACACATCTTTCTTGCTTAATGTCTCATCGACTTGTTTGCCCTCTCGTTTGAGTTGGCAGCCATGATACCCGAGGACTCTTCATCCTGTTAGCAGATGCGTTATCTGGTTGGCCATCAAAAGATTCGACCAGAGGAACAGTTGGGAACTGGCAGGGCTGCTAGTGTTGGAGGGTCTTCTGGGGGGCGTGGGTCGGCAGTGGCTCACTGTGGGGGGAGGGGCACTGGCAGGACTGTTAGTCCCGGAAGGCGTCCCTTGGCCCCAGTTCTCCAGGGTCTGAGCAATTCTCACTGGGTATGCCTCTTGCTGTCTACTTGGTAGAGAAGGATACTTGGAAATTTTATAATCAGATCAGATCAGTTGCTCAGTCGTGTCCGACTCTTTGTGACCCCATGAACCGCAGCACGCCAGGCCTCCCTGTCCATCACCAGTTCCCGGAGGTCACCCAGACTCACACCCATCAAGTCAGTGATGCCATCCAGCCATCTCATCCTCTGTCGTCCCCTTCTCCTCCTGCCCTCAATCCCTCCCAGCATCAGAGTCTTCTCCAATGAGTCAACTCTTCGCATGAGGTGGCCAAAATACTGGAGTTTCAGCTTTAGCATCATTCCTTCCAAAGAAATTCCAGGATTGATCTCCTTCAGAATGGACTGGTTGGATCTTCTTGCAGTCCAAGGGACTCTCAAGAGTCTTCTCCAACACCACAGTTCAAAAGCATCAATTCTTCGGCGCTCAGCCTTCTTCACAGTCTAGCTCTCACATCCATACATGACCACAGGAAAGACCATAGCCTTGACTAGGCGAACCTTTGTTGGTAAAGTAATGTCTCTGCTTTTGAATATGCTATCTAGGTTGGTCATAACTTTCCTTCCAAGGAGTAAGCGTCTTTTAATTTCATGGCTGCAGTCACCATCTGCAGTGATTTTGGAGCCCAGAAAAACAAATTTTATAATAGTTCACCATAAAAGCAAACTATATTGAATAAAGTGTCTGAAGACTCATTGAATTAAGATTGCAACTTGCCTGCTCTCGTTTTGTCAGGAGGCATCCTGATTCTTTGACTCTTGCTCCTGGGAGTTCACTCAACTTTTTGCTTAGTTTTGGAAGGTGGGTTTTCCATCCAGCAAGAGCTGCTTGGCCACCCCCAACTTGGTGGAATGCGTGCATGGCTTGGCTAAAGAGATATTAGAAATTAATTTTTAAAATATCACTACTCAACTTTTAATCGGTGACTATTATCTGCAGAAACGGTGCCCATGATTGGTGTTTCTGCAAACGCCTGCATGTCACTGAGTGTTGAAGGCAACTTTCTGAATCCTGCTTTGTGCTGCAAGAGGTAACGTGGGAGGTTTCCAGGAAACAGTGATACTCTGCTTTAGAGTGGCAGTTTCCAACCTTTTGGCCCCAGGAACCAGTTCTGTGGAAGACAATTTTTCCACAAATGGGAGTTAGGGTGGGGATGGTTCTGAGATGATTCAAGTGTACTGCATTTATTGTGTTCAGTTCAGTTCAGTCGCTCAGTCGTGTCTGACTCTTTGCGACCCCATGAATTGCAGCACGCCAGGCCTCCCTGTCCATCACCAACTCCCAAAGTTTACCCAAACTCATGTCCATTGAATTGGTGATGCCATCCAACCATCTCATCCTTGGTTGTCCCCTTCTCCTCCTATTCCCAATCCCTCCCAGAATCAGGGTCTTTTCCAATGAGTCAACTCTTCACATGAGATGGCCAAAGTATTGGAGTTTCAGCTTCAGCATCAGTCCTTCCAATGAACACCCACGACTGATCTCCTTTAGAATGGACTGGTTGGATCTCCTTGCAGTCCAAGGGACTCTCAGGAGTCTTCTCCAACACCACAGTTCAAAAGCATCAATTCTTCGGTGCTCAGCTTTCTTCACACTCCAACTCTCACATCCATACATGACCACTGGAAAAACCATAGCCTTGTTTATTTCTGTTAATATTATATCAGCTTCACCTCAGATCATCAGGCATTAGATCCCAGAGGTTGGAGACCCCCTGCTTTAGAGAACATGCTATTCCTGATACAGAAAATCTTTGTGGGGCCTCTTGATAGAGGTGTGCTCATATCAGATTTTATAGGTTTGTTGGCAGGTACAGCTGTGGCTGCTTTTCTCAGTAGCCCACAGTCTAAGAAAGGAGTGGCATGTCAAACCAAGTTATTCTTAGAATAGATGAAATTCCTAATAAATTACTTTGTTTAGGTTTTACAGTTTCCTGTTGCAGGAAGCTTCACAAATGTTTCAGGAAATCAATTTTATTCAATCTGAAAATGCTGAATTTAGCATGCTTTGGTACAAAATTCTAGGAATTCATCTTTAAAAACAAAAAGACTCCTCATCAAATTCTTTTGTATCACTGAATATTGTGGTTTTGTTTGGAACTGCCTAATTGTTTCGCATTCTTCCACATATACGTGATTATAAACAGAATGTCTCTTAAGAGACCCTGATAAATGGTTTAAATTTATAATAAGACAAAACCTATTTCTTTATTACTGGCATTATCTCCAAACCAAGACTATTTTAGTCCAGTTCGATACAAAGGCGTGGATTGAGGTAGCTGAAATGAAAGAATTGCTCAATCTCAGGAAAATGGAGACACAGTACAGAACTCAGATCTGCAATGCAATCAGGATTCCTGCTTCCTTGTGACAGGATTTCCTTCCTCTTAGACGTGGGTCCTTGAAAGAGGCACAGTTGCAAGTAACACTCATGAATTTAACTTCAGAGACACAGTAGGAGAAAGTCTGGAGGTTTTAGATCTGGTCAAAATATTGATTTTGTTGACCTCAAGAATTTTATAGAAACCAAAGGAGCTGTGGACTTCCAGCTGACATGGTGCTTCTTGTCACTTAAAGCAAATAAGGAATGTGCCAAGGATGGACTTCACTGCTGGCCGGCTTGTCAAACACACTTCTTGTTAATTAATTTTGGCCTTGACTTGATTTCTGATGCAGTGTATTTATCTGCTTCTATTTCCCACATTCATTTTCATCTGTTTTAAATAGTCTTCCCTGTCTGCTTTCAAAGAAGGAATCTTGATCAAATGCTTGCGTGTAAACGGAATAAAGGATGTGAACTTTAAAAAGCCTCTTTATGTGATCAGATCGGTCATAAGAACGTTTAAACACGCCACAGCTGCAGACCTGCCATGCTTATAAGGAATTCAGTATCAGTCCTAAAAACTATTTATGCCAAATTTTAAGTGGCAAAGTCAGTAGCGACTGACCATGGAACCATGAAAGAGAAAATGATTCCCTCTTAAAACTTTACAGGCTACTCTGTTAAAAATACAGTTGGGATCTGACTTGAAGTGAATCTGGCACCAACAAAAACCAAACTTTCCAGGGACCTCCAGGTTCAAAGAAAACCAGAGGGTGGATCGTTTAAGCCAGAAGTCCACTGGGGGGGCAACCCCTCCGTAGAGCCTTCCCAGCCTGCACGTTCAGTGCGTGTTTATGTTAATTACCCACACCACCCAGAGAAGAGGAAAATGTTCCACACAGATATTCACTAAGAAGATTAGGGTGGGCAGAACGTGAAGAGCAAATAGAAGTCAGCAGAATATTCCTCCTTCAGCCCTTTAATATAATCAAATATTCACAAATGTTCTGTTTGAAAAATGTGGAGGGATTCACGGTTTCTTGGAAGGGCAAGGCTCTGTTTGTTTAACAAGGGGGTGGGATGGTCTCGGAGGACACTCCCTGTCTGAGGGCTGGTGTGAAGGGGACACCACATTGTTCCATCAGGGACTGAAACCACATGGGATGAGTCTTCCCTTTAGTTACCCGACAAAGGGGAGCCCATCAAAGTTATCTCCCTGTTACGTTTGGAAGGAACAAGTCCCAAATAGTCTCCCCATTTTATTTCCTTTTACAAACATATATAGCTCTTATATGACAAAGTGATCCTTGTAAAGCAATAAACCTAGGTCTCTGCCTTCCAAGAATAAGGTTAGTATAAAGACAAATTAGACCCTGGCGAGGAGGTATGTCAAGCATTTGCAGCGGTAAACAGTTAAAAACCACAGACTGTTGGCTATTGGGTCTGGAGGCAGAACCATCAGAAAACCATTCTAACGGTAATGTCTGGTGAGACCACAGTCCATCTCAGAAGTTAAGTGATGAGGGCAACCCCAGTGCCCTGGCTCATCCCAGCGCTGGGAGGTTTTCTTGGTTGGAGGCAGTTGGACCAAAATCCCACTTGAAACTTTTCCTCCATAAAAGGTGTAGATTGGCTTCCACTGAACTATTTTTACACACTCACCTTTCCTATGTGCATCTTGGTGTGTTTTTTAAAACAGTCCCTAGAATACTGTTGGGTAGGGAAGATCATAAGCAGAAATAGGGTAGAAATATGTCTAAGCCAACTCCTTGGAAAAGACCCTGATGCTGTGCAAGAATGAAAGCAAAAGGAGAAGAGGGCAGCAGAGGATGAGATGGTTAGAAAGCATCATCGACTCAACGGACAGGAACTTGAGCAAACTCCAGGAGATGGTGAAGGACAGGAAAGCCTGGCATGCTGTAGTCCATGGGGTCATGAAGAATCAGACATAACTTAGCAATTGAATAGCAATGATATCCAAGGAGCATTAAAGAAAAAGGATCTAATTTTACAAAGTCTGATAAGTTTCCTGAAAAATCATCAAGAGAATTGGGTCTGGACGTTGCTGTCGACTTCTCCATGCCCCTGGCTTACCATGACGATTCCCCCGGACTGTTCTGCAGTGCACATACTCATGATGGGTGCCATGCCGATGGTGGTCCCTTGGAAATAAACTCCACTAGGAATAAAAGAAAGGACTCTCTTAAATCAATATAGAGAAGCTTTCTAACATTTGAAATTCTGTTGGACATTCTTGCATTCCAAAAGCAGAAAAATTGCAAAATTGTATGTAAAGATTCAAACTAATACAACGTTTGAGATCAACTATATTCCAATTTTAAAAAGATGGAAATAGTTGCATTAGAGTACGTTTGTAGGTGCTTTTTATTGTTGGTTTTTCTAAAAATGTGTGTTCCAATTGCATCATTATCCCATGATCCTTTAAGATTCCTGTTTTCAAGACTCAGGGCAACAACCAGTAATGACTCGTTTATTTATAATTTGTAATCTGTCTCTCTCCTAGTGAACTGGGGGCAAGGTGCTTCTTTTAAACAATATCTGCTGATGCTAGGGCTGAAAAGAGTCATGGAGAGAGAGAGAGTCACTATTAACAAATGAAATGCATTAGATGCTTTACCTGATTCTCTGCTGCTGTTGCTTTCCTGGGTAACGTGACTGGGTTACAATTAGGCCAAAAACCCAAACTTTTCCAAAATGTCCTGCTAATATGGCTTGCAAAAATAAAAACAGCAGAAAAATGATGGACCCTTGGGAGTGAGTGCAGAAGCACCTACAAAGCCTTAGCACCTAGGAGGAAGCTTCCGGAAGGAGACTTCATGGCTTTGGAGAAGGTTTTCCCCACATGGAATCTTAGTCAATAAGTAATGACATCAAGGCCTGTTTAATGCAATGCTATTAATTCTAACTTAGTGCATTAAAAATTAAAAATTGAATAGTTGAGGTTTGGAAGCAACCTAAACCTTATCCATTTGTCAGAGGAATGGATAGAGAAAATGTGGTACACGTGTACAGTGGAATATTACTCAGCCACTGAAAAGAATGAAATAATGCCATCTGCAGCAGCATGGTGGGCCTAGAGATTGTCATACTGAGTGAAGTAAGTCAGAGGAGAAACATGGTATGACATCCCTTATATGTGAAATCTAATAACAAATGATACAAATGAATTTGCTTACAAACCAGAAAGAGACCAACAGACTTAGAGAAAAAACTTATGGTCCTGGAGGGAAGGAAGGGGTCTCGGGATAGTTAGGGAGTTTGGGATGGATATGGACCCGCTGCTGTATTTAAAATGGGTCACCAACAAGGAATTACTGTACAGCACAGGGAACTCTGTTCAATGTTATCGTGCAGCCTGGATGGGAGCAGAGTTGGGGGAGAGTGGACACATGTATGTGTATGGCTGAGGCCTTTGCTGTTCACACCGTTGTTAACTGGCTATCCCCCAACACAGAATACAAAGTTAAAAAATAAAATTATTTCTGTTTACCTGAAATTCAAATTCAATAGGATATCCTGTATTTCATCTGGGAAGCCTAACGTAACAATGTTGCCTGTTTAATAAATATACGCCCCACCACACTCCTCCATGCCTTCTTTCTGTCTGCCACCCCATTTTCTGCTCCATTCTGCCCCATTCCAGAAAAAAAAAATCAAACATTGTATTTGCTGAATCTCCTTTAAGTGAAACAAATAAATAGCCATGTTTTCTGGGCCATGTACACATACAGACACTACACACATTACTTAAAAAGTTATACATTTTGGCAGTGCTCAACTGGACCAAAAGGATAAGTACAGGCAAAATAAAACTTCATCTATGTATGTATGTATCCAGCCAGCCAGCCAGCCAGCCAGCCTATTACACTCCTGTGTACAGCCGTAGGGACCACAGCTTTGTATTTACATCTGTATAGAGCATTTTAACAGATACAATTAAACATATATATAAATAGTAAAGTTATATAAGAGGCTAATTTATTTCCAGATGTTCCAATTGGACAGGCTCCATTTAGGGGAAGAAATCAAAACAAAACACTCTGACTCTACTTTTAGTAGTTCGGGATTAATCAATGCATAAAATATGAGGCAACCGCAAACATCCAAGGGTCGGGGGAAAAAAAAAAACAACAACCCTGAGAAATGGCCAAAGTCAATTATCGGGGAATGCCAACAACCTCAGTTCAGACGAAGGCCTTTTCTAAAGTGAGCATATGGTAGGGCTGCTTTTCAACTTCCTATAAATGTTCAGTAAACTAGATCCAATGTGTGTGACAGGAAAATGTCTCTGACCCCAGAGCTTTCAGTTCAGTGATATGAGCTACATGAGAGTCTTGGCATAAACTGGGACTCCCCTGGTGGTCCAGTGGCTAAGACTCTGTGGTCCCAAGGCAGGGGCCTCGGGTTTGGTCCTTGGGGTTGGGAAGATTCCCTGGAGAAGGAAATAGCAACCCACTCCGGTACTTCTTGCCTTGAAAATCCCATGGACAGAGGAGCTTGGTGCAGGCTACTATCCATGGGGTCGCAAAGAGTCAGGCACGACTGAGCGACTTCACTTTCACTTTTAGGGAACTAGATCCTGCGTGCCTAAGACCTGGCACCAGTAAACCAATAAGCACATACTTAAAAAAATAATGGTATCAGTTGTTTAAAAATTTTAATAAAAGTTCTTCAGTTTAGGAAAAAAATCTACTCCATACAATCTTGGATTATGATGTTTTTTGCTTGATATAAAGGAGTCTGTAACATGTTACCAATATACTATGTTATAGGCACGCTTTTCCTTATTTTATCCTCTTCATGGTACTTATCACGCTCTGAAATATCCTTGTTTATTATTATCTCCTCCCAGTATGGGTTTCCCTGGTGGCTCAGATGATAAGGAATCTGCCTGCAATGCAGAAGACCTGGGTTTGATCTCTGGGTCGGGAAGATCCCCTGGAGAAGGGAATGGAAACCCACTACAGGATTCTTGCCAGGAGAATCGCATGGACAGAGGAGCTTAGTGGGCTACAGTCTATGGGGTCACAAAGAGCTGGACACTACTGAGTGACTGACACTTTCACTTTTCCCTGTAGACCGGAGATTCCCAGGAACAGGAAGGTTTACTGTGTACATCACTGTTATGTTTGAAGCCCCGAAAAGACGTTTTGGTCCTAATTTGTGCTCAACACACATTGGTTAAACAATAGAACACAAGGTTTATCTTCGACACTGCTGGTATTCTCTGATCTAGAAAACCAAGAGAAACAGCAAAATAGGAGGAATAAAAGTGTTCTTTCCTCAGGCTGCTGACAGGATCACTCTAATGTACTGTCTTCAGATCTCGCATAAATTTTTTTCACTAATAATGGCAGAAAATGAGCTTTTTAAAAAATATACTACTCAGGACAACTTTATGTCAAGACTAAGCCTAGAGAGAGAGATAAATTGGGAGTTTGGGGTTGACATATAATAAATTCACCACTGGATTTATTATAAAATAGATAACCAACAGGACTCTGCTCTATACTCTGTAATAACCTAAACGGGAAAAGAATTTGAAATGGAATAGATACATGTGTATCTATCACTCTTGCCTGGAAAATCCCATGGATGGAGGAGCCTGGTAGGCTATAGTTGATAGGGTCGCAATGAGTCGGACACGACTGAGCGACTTCTCTTTTTCTTTCTCTTATCTATAACTGAATTACTTTGCTATACAGTTGAAACTAATACAATTGCTAATCAACTATACTCCAATATAAAATAAAAAATAAAAAAGCAAAGAAATGAAAAGATCAGTAATGAAGTAAATAAAAATACGAGAGAAAAACATTAAAAAAGAAAAGTATTTATGAATATCAAAGTGTTGGTGGTGGTTTAGTAGCTAAGTCGTGTCCCACTCTTTCGACCCCATAGACTGTAGCCTGCTAGGATCCTCTGTCCATGGGATTCTCCAGGCAAGAATACTGGAGTGGGTTGCCATTTCCTTCTCCAGGGGATCTTCCCAACCCAGGGATCATACCTGGGTCTTCTGTATTGGAGGCAGATTCTTTACTGACTGAGCTGTGAGGGAAGCCCCCAGTTATATATATATATAGTGACTTCCTTGGTGGTCCAGTGGTTAAGTCTCTGCATACTTCCATTGCAGAGGGAGCAGGTTCGATTCCTGGTCAGGGAAATAAGATGCCATATGCCCTATGGTGCACATTCCCCCACCCACCCACAAAAAAGACAAAGCCTAAAAAAAAGTTGCATAGAGTAAATGACCAGGTATTAGAAGGAAATAAGACATCTGCTTGAGGGATATGTTTCCCAGGGTATGCAAAGAAAGACTTTTTAAGCAGCCCCCAATTTCAACTGAGATGGCCTCCCTCCAGTCAGTGGGGGCTGAGAAGCCCCCTTTGGGCCTGGTCCAGCGAGTGTGTTCTGAAGAATAGGTGCAGCTTCACTGCCTGTCAGGGGAGGCTAAGAGGAGGGCAGGTGTGTTGGGGGTACTCTTTGATCTTAAGCAAAGGAGAGACACCTTACCTGATAAGCTGTGCGTTGTCATGGGATTTGCGAGGCAGAAGCTTCATCTTTCTCCAGTCCAGAAACTCATGCAGGCTCGTGAATGGGTCCTGACTTATGGAGCATTTGTCGATGTCATTCCACACCTCCACGCCCACCAACACGATTCGAATGTTCAGTGGTCGGTAAAACTGAGGATGACAGAAGACAGGTATCCCTGGGGATCACTTTAACGAGAACTTGCAGTGCCACGTAGAACAGACATGCAATTTCTGAACCTCATTGATGTGATATGAAAAATCTCTGTGCTCCCTTGTTCCCATGGCATTAGAGTTGAAGGAATATTTTCAGTGACTGATGCAAAGTGATGTGCTAACTGGGTTCTCAAATAGGGTGGACTAATTAGATGTTAGAGTTAACCAGCCTTTTTTATGTCTCCGAGGTGGCACAGTACTAAAGAACCTGCCTGCCACTGCAGGAAACAGAGACTTGATTTTGATCCCTGGGTCAGGAAAATCCCTTGGAGAAGGAAATGGCAACCCACTCCAGTATTCTTGCCTGGGAAATCCCATGGACAGAGGAGTCTGGTGGGCTGCAGTCCATGGGTCGCAAAGAGTTGGACACAACTGAGCATACACACCTTAATTGTAGGGAAGCATAGATTTCAACCGATTCATTGGTGATTAGAAATGGGCACATAGATGTGTGTTATTGCTAATGTAATGTAGTTACATTACAGCTAAAGATTGTTAGCTCATATCTACTGCAAGAAAAACAATAAGTGAGTTGGGATCGTTCAGACACTCTGCCAAGCGCAGTAATTTGTTCCTTTTAAGCAAAATGTTCTACCTATGAGTTATGGAAAATGAATATATATTGTTCTCAGCAAAGACTCAGACTTGGCTGACTCTATCATATTCTGTCACCTGTAAATGACTAGTAGGTTTTAATTAAATGAACAGATCAATATCTTTCAGGATGATAAAGGCAGACACAGAATTCTTCTTCAGGAACTTTGAGGACCATTTTTTTTTCCCACAGGTCAGACTATAGTTTACCAATGCCATCATGGGAAAGATCTGGTAAAGGAAATTCCTCATTCCTTCTGGCACACAAATCACATCTTCTTGCTTTGCCATCCCCCATCTTTCTGTGTCCTGACTTCAACCTACAGCCTGTTCTCCACAAACAGGTCATCTTGGGTCAGAAGCAGGCAGAGCAACTGTTCCGATGGCTAAGGGAGAGTTTTGAGCCAGATGAGAGGTCAGAGTGGGGCGTTCCCAGGCGGCACAGGGGTAAAGAACCCACCTGCCAATTCAGGAGACACAAGAGATGCGGGTTCAATCCCTGGGCCAGGAAAATCCCCTGGAGGAGGAAATGTCAACCCACTCCAGTACTCTTTTTTTTTTTTTTTTTTTTTAATGAAAACACTGAAACTTTAATTGGATCAGAATCATACCTGTCAAGAACCTGGGCAGATACTCTTCTTTATAGCTCCAGTTTCTTCTGAGGGGGTATTTTCCAAGCCATCTATCCCCGACTGGGTACAGAGATGTTCCAAGCACAGTCACACCAGCGTCACTATCCGCGCATGCTCAGATTTCTGGTTTCCTGCCACTTTTCCTCAGTTCAGTTCAGTCGCTCAGTCGTGTCTGACTCTTTGCGACCCCATGAATTGCAGCACGCCAGGCCTCCCTGTCCATCACCAACTCCCAGAGTTCACTCAAACTCAGGTCCATCAAGTCGGTGATGCCGTCTAGCCATCTCATCCTCAGTCGTCCCCTTCTTCTCCTGCCCCCAATCCCTCCCAGCATGAGTCTTTTCTAATGAGTCAACTCTTCGCATGAGGTGGCCAAAGTACTGGAGTTTCAGCTTTAGCATCAGTCCTTCCAATGAACACCCACGACTGATCTCCTTTAGAATGGACTGGTTGGATCGCCTTGCAGTCCAAGGGACTCTCAAGAGTCTTCTCCAACACCACAGTTCAAAAGCATCAATTCTTCGGTGCTCAGCCTTCTTCACAGTCCAACTCCCACATCCATACATGACCACTGGAAAAGCCATAGCCTTGACTAGACAGACCTTTGTTGGCAAAGTAGTCTCTGCTTTTTAATATGCTGACTAGGTTGGTCATAACTTTCCTTCCAAAGAGTAAGCGTCTTTTAATTTCATGGCTGCAATCACCCTCTGCAGTGATTTTGGAGCCTAAAAAAATAAAGTCTGACACTGTTTCCACTGTTTCCCCATCTATTTCCCATGAAGTGATGGGACCAGATGCCATGATCTTTGTTTTCTGAATGTTGAGGTTTAAGCCAACTTTTTCACTCTCCTCTTCCACTTTCATCAAGAAGCTTTTTAGTTCCTCTTCACTTTCTGCCATGAGGGTGGTGTCATCTGCATATCTGAGGTTATTGATATTTCTCCCAGCAATCTTGATTCCAGCTTGTGCTTCTTCCAGCCCAGAGTTTCTCATGCCACTTTTACTACCACTCCCTTATATCCCAGGAGGTTTCACAGCCAGAAGGTAACTTATCCCTCCCCACCCCACCATACCCTGGAAAGGCCCCTTCTTCTCCTGCCTTCTTCTGGAAGGCAGTCAAAATGTTGAAGCTCTTCTGGAGTTCTTCCTTCTTCCCATCGCTAGTCTTGTTCTTCTCAAACAGGTTGGTGATCCGCGTCATCTCTGATGCTGGGAAATCCTCTCCTTGGTCCACGATCTTTCCCATGATCTTAAGGTACTGCTCGGGCCACTTACTATTGGTCTCCTTCACACTGACCGGTTGTCCTGCCCCTGCTTCAAGAGGGACTGGCAGGCTCCGGTGAACTCCCCAGCAAAGGAGTCATATGCAGGCAGGCAACCAGGCATTCCTCGGTAGAGCCCATGTCCCTTCAGCCAGCGCTGGATGGCTCCAACCTTAACTGCCCCACTATCCAGGGCTGGGTTCTCAATGCTCCCATCCCGGAAGAGGTAAGAGGTAGAAGACTGGATAGTTCCCTTTGTCCAGCTTGTCAGATCAGATCAGATCAGTCGCTCAGTCGTGTCCGACTCTTTGCGACCCCATGAACCGCAGCACGCCAGGCCTCCCTGTCCATCACCAGCTCCCGGAGGTCACTCAGACTGTATTGCTCACTTAGCTCCATATTCAGCCCTTCTCACCATAATCTGAGATCCCCACCTCTGCCACCAGGAGATCATCACCAGAAGCTGAATGTTCAGCCAGACGCTTGAACTCATCCTGCCTCTCACCCTAGGGGGACTGGGTGTCAAACTTCACCAAGATGAACTTGCTTTTAGGAATGACCTTGTAGAAAGTGGGCTTCCCTAATAGCTCAGTTGGTAAAGAATCCACCTGCAATGCTGGAGATCCGGGTTCTACTCTTGGGTCGGGATGATCTGCTGGAGAAAGGTTAGGCTACCCACTTCAGTGTTCTTGGGCTTCCCTTGTGGCTCAGCTGGTAAAGAATCTGCCTGCAATGCGGGAGACCTGGGTTCGATCCCTGGGTTGGGAAGATCCCCTGGAGAAGGGAAAGGCAACCCACTCCAGTATTCTGGCCTGGAGAATTCCATGGACAGAGGAGCCTGGCGGGCTATAGTCCCTGGGGTCTCAAAGAGTCCGCCCACACAGCAGTCATGGAAAAGGTAAGAACTTCCCATGGTCCACAACTACCCTGCTACTCCTCTCGGCATCACACAGACACAGAGGTAGCTCTGTGCTTGGCAGTCCAGGGGGTCAGGACATGGGAATCACCTGGCTGGCTGTACTCCAGGTAGCCAAGGAAAAAGAGGTGGCTGGTGATGGCAGTCTAAGTTAAGCTCCAGATAGGAGCAGGTCCTATTCTCAGTTGCTGGAAGCCTCTGAGTCAATAAGGAATCACAGAAGCACCACATCTGATAGTTAAGCCCCATTCCAACGTGCTGAGCTCAAGGACCATAAGCTCCACGAGGCTGAGTGCTGACCCCAGGTTCTGACCCATGAGAGGCAGACTCATCTTTTCCCTTGCTGATCTTCATCCCTCCTCCCCACCAGTCATCTGGTGAGCATTAGGTTAGCAGAAGAATGTGGCTGAAGCACAAACTACATGACAGAGTATAAACGGATCGCAGCGGTCCAACTTGGTTTCAAGCAGATAACAATTATGGGCAATACATTAATAAGTTAATGAGACAATTATACGACCCAAATGCTGCCCAACAGCTTGTTTTTAATCAAGAGTTGCTTGGCTTGTGGTATCCACTTGCAAGCTCCCAGCTCAGGCTTCCCAGGAAAAATTAAGTTCCTGGCCTCCTTGGGAACTCTGCACGTGTGTGCCTGGCTGCTGCATTTTGCTGGAGAGCTTACACTTTCAGCTGCATTACAGACAAATGAAACAGAGATCGGAAGGCAGAAACACAGGCCATCCAGTCACCCATGTCCACACCAGCCTGCTATGAGACATCCTCAGAGTCACATGCCCGTGTGGGCAGTAGGGTTGTCATCCGTGCAGGGGACACTTTGCTTGCCTCTGGAGAGTGTCGTATGGAAGTGATCACTAAGATCTGTCAGGGTGCAGCTATCATTGTTTCTCAGAGTTGGCTTTGGGGCTGACTAATCGGGATCTTTTCATAGTAATGATGGGTTGCAGTTTTCATCTATTGTTGTTGCTGTTCAGGTACTTGTCTCACTCTTTGTGACCCCATGGACTGCAACATGCCAGGCCTCCCTATCCTCCACTGTTTCCCAGAGTTTGCTCAAATTCATGCTCACTGAGTCAGTGATGCTGTCTGACCACCTCATCCTCTGCCGCCCCCTTCTCCTCCTGCCCTCAATCTTTCCCAGCATCAGGGTCTTTTCCAGTAAGTCAGCTCTTCAAATCAGGTGGCCAAAGCATTGGAGCTTCAGCTTCAGCATCAGTCCTTCTAATGAATATTCAGGACTGATTTCCTTTAGGATGCACTGGTTTGATCTTGCTGTCCAAGGGACTCTCAAGAGTCTTCTCCAGCACCAACAATTCAAAAACATCAATTTAAATTCGAAAGAGATGATGCTGTTAAAGTGCTGCATTCAATATGTCAGCAAATTTGGAAAGCTCAGCAGTGGCCACAGGACTAGAAAAGATCAGTTTTCATCCCAATCCCAAAGAAGGGCAATGCCCAAAAATGTTCCAGCTATTAGTTCCCTCAAATTACATCCTTTGAACAAATTCCATATCTGCTGCTGCTGCTGCTAAGTCGCTTCAGTCGTGTCCGACTCTGTGCGATCCCATAGACGGCACTAGGAGCATATAATAGAGCCCCTCCTCTCTAAAACTGGTGCTACTGGTGAACTGTCACACATGCTGAACTTACATCGTGTCTTCACACGGAATCCCTTAGCTGCCTGTTGGGATGCACTTCCCAGACTGCGGGTGGCTTCCCATTGGTTCTTCCTAATAACAATGGTCAGAGCTAACACTTATGAACATTCCCTATGCCCTAGGCATAGTGCCAAAAACTTTCCGTGTGCTCTCTTAGACCTCACAGCACTCTGTGAGTTAAGAACCATTGTTGTTTCCATGTTATTTACTGTCAAGGATGCTGAGACATGGAGGAGGTGAACTACTCCAGCTGCGACTGGCATAGCTGGAGTTTAAACACAGGCAGGCCGGTGCCCAGGTTTTAAAACCGCTCAATAACCCAGCCAGGTAAAGGGGAGTGCTCAGATTCCCTTCCAAGATGATCCACTGTGACCCCAGGCCCAGCAAAAGGCACATGCAGAGCATAGCAGCTGCCTGTCTGGCCTGTGAATCCCAGGATGTACGTGGCCACGGTCCAAGACCAGCTTAATCGATTCACCCGTTAACCCAGCAGCAACAAGCACCTGCTTGGCTCTGGCTGCATGCTCAACTTGGCACTGGCACCAAGAACAAGGTTTAGGATACCCTTGACCTTGACTCTCAAATGCTCAGGGGTCAGCCAGACGCTAGAGGAAGGGGACTCCTAGCCATTATTACAGGAAAATCGAATCCACTGAACTGCCCAGAAGGGTGCAGACGGGAAGTTCAGGGGATGCTGGACTTGACGGCTCCAAGAAGGCTTTTGAGAAGTGGATCTGAGAACACACGGGTAGGATTACAGGGCGGTGCGCCGGGCTCCGCCACAGGGACGTGCATCCTGCGGGCAACCGGCCTGGGAGGGGCGGGGACGAGGACTCACACTAGGGGGAAAATACCTGAAGTTAAATGCATGCAAGACGAGCCAGTCCTTCAGAAGTGGGGCACAGAGGTGCAGCCGGCACGGACAGGCAGTTGGTGCTAATGTCATCATGAGAAAGAAGTAGGACAGACAGGGGGGAGAGGCGAAGGGGGCGATGACATCATCTGGCGGCCACACAGCCCACTGGTCCCGCCCTGCGGTGTGACTGGGGCCTGGGGAACGGCTTCCTTCCCAGGTAAGGGGTGTGTCTGCCAGTTCGAGCACCAGACACGTTTTCCGCGTTCCAACTCAGGGGAACTGCCTGAGTTGTTCTGAATGTCACCTCTGTCCCTAAATCACTTCTCAGACTCTCGATCTGGGACGTCCTTCCCCTCTTCCCTTTGAGCCAACACAGCCAGCCAAGTAGTTATTACTTAAGAATAGCTAAGAAGAGCCAAGATTTCTGCAAATGAGGAAGTTGCCACTGGAACAGTCATTGTTTTTTTAAGCCAAGATGCTCCCACTTGTAGTTGCAAAACTACATTTGGAACACTCGCTACAGCCCAGAGCCCATCAGTTAGCAGACGTGGGTGCACAGAGCATCCGATGGAGCCTGGGTTACCCCGTGGGTCTTCAGGGTCACCCCGTGGGGACGGACACATATGGCTGCTCAGTCATTCAGCTCTCTGCTTGCTAGAAACACAAGAACAGGCGTGCTGGTTAATGCCCCTGAGTCTGTCAGGACTTTTCTCAGATATGTGGTTTTCTAAATACCAGGGCAGGTTATTAACAACCCCCCAGTTGCTCATTCCTGCTTCTGCAAACTGAAGCAAGAAATAATACGGAATGATATGTAAAGAAATACAAATATGAAAGACCAAGCACATCACTTTAAAACAGGATTTCAGCAATTACCAGCTCAAGTTTAATATTGTTCATGGTTTCTGTTTACTTCCAAGGCTTAAGAAGTTCTTGAATTCTTTGTTTCTTGGTCCTGCCTCATTGGAGGCGTCTGGAATGGACTCACCCAAGGCCCCACCCAGGCCAATCAAACCAGAGTCCCTGGACTGAGACTTGGAATCAGCACTTTGAGAGCAAAGATACAGGCACACATTCACATAAACAAACAGACCTTGAGAGGGGACTCTAATGCCCAGGCTGGGCCAGAACCAGGTCTGACTCCTATTGTTGTTCAGCCTCTAAGTCATGGCCGGCTCTTTGCGACCCCATGGAGTGCAGAGCGTGCCAGGCTTCCCTGTCCTTCACTATCTCCTGGAGTTTGCTCAAACTCATGTCCACTGAGTCAGTGATGTCATCCAAACATCTCATCTTCTGCCATCCTCTTCTCCTCTTGCCCTCAATCGTTCCCAGCAGCAGGGTCTTTTCCACTGAGTTGGCTCTTCACATCAGGTGGCCAAAGTGTGAAGCTGTGAGTCATGCTGTGCAGGGCCACCCAAGATGGATGGGTCATGGTGGAGAGTTCTGACTCCTATGGTCTCTGGCATAACCTCTGGGATCCATCCTTCCCTCCCTGCCAGAAGGACTGGCCATCTATAAAAATTCTCCTACATCCACTTTACCTGGGGATCAAGTAAATTTTCAAAAACTAGTTATTCAAAATATATCCGCAAGCATGGGCTGCCTGGGAATGTGACCTGCCGAAAGGTTCTTGTGGATGCAGATGGTATTATCCTATGATCCCAGGATGCCATCTGTGTTCATCCTGATTTCAGAAAGTTCCTTCCAGCCACAGCCACTTTCTGAGCACCAAGCCCTTATCTCCAACTGCTCAGGGTACCCCAGGAGACCCCTTTCCTTGCTTCTTTGGGCACAAAGCCTCATCCACCTCTCATCACAAACTTGTGATCATTTAGACCCCAGCTGTTCTCAGCCTCTACTTCTGCTTGGTCAGAGCAGGCTGGGATCCACAGAAAGTGGGTAGAGACAAGGCCAAAAACTCCTGCAGAGGGGGCATCACAGAGACCAGGGCTCACCCCTGCTCCTGACTTTTAATGCTGCTCGAACATGTGCTGATGACTTAACCAGCCTCTGCAAACCTCAGCTTCCTCTGCTATAAAAATGGGAATACTAGTGTCTATCTGGAGGTGTATGCAAAGCACTGAGACCCTGGCATGTAGAAATTTCTCAGTACACTTATTAGGCACCCCTCCTTCAAGTGTCTCCGAATCCCCACTTCCCCAGACCCAGTTCAGATCTTCACAGTTTCTATGCGACAGAAGCCCACCAGCCCTCTTTGCCTCTGGTGACTCCATCCTCCACTCTAACTGCAGGCACCAGGGTGTGACCCTGTTCATCTGCTCTGCTTAAAAACATTCTCCTGGCTTTCCACTGACAGCAGAATAAAATCCCAGTAGAGTCGAGATGGCTTCGCAGAGCACCCAGGGCTCTGACCAGTGAATCCCCTGTAGCTTCATCTCCTCCTGCCCTAACTGTGCATGCACATACCTCCATCTGACACATGCACACACACACACACACACACACACACACACACACATCACGCATGTGCTTGTGTGCACACACACCCCCTACTGCTTACGTAGACGGAATTACTCGTATGTCCAGATGCATGGGGAGCAAGCCAACTGAGTGCTCTTGGTGAAACGGTACTCACTTTTCAAAATTGCCTTGCTGCGAAGCCTCCCTGACCTCCAGGAAGATGTAAGTGGTTCTCTTCTGCACCCCCACAGCACTTGATTGACAGAATCCACCCAGTTCCCATCACACTGGACCACACCAAGTGGCTTACGGGTCTGCTTCCCTACAAAGCTGTGACCTCCCTGAGCAGATGGATCCCATCTGATGCATTCTGGATTCCTGATGCATGGTGCTCGGTTCTGCCCATAAGGCCTCGTAGAACGGAGTTGGATTTCTAGAAGGGCTTTTGCTTTCATCTTTTCAGAAAATTTTGAAAAGTCAATTTGAATATAATAAGATTGCTTGGAAAAATAGCTACTGTGAAGCATCTTCAAACTGCTACGTGTAAGCTGAGCATTTCAGAGAATCCCCGCCAGGAGAGCCTCAGCGATGAGCCGGGTCCGCTTTCTGGTTCCCACTGTGCTCAGAGGCAGGAGACAGACTTACTGCTGAGAATAATGTTTGAGTTCAGACAGGGGCTGCCAGCCACGTAGCACATGAGAACCACCTGGGAGCCTATGAAGCCCTGTGTCCAGCCCCCACCCCTCCTTTGAAAGCAAGGCCTTTGAAAGTTTCTGGGCAACTCCAGCAGCTCTGGGCTGAAAGCGCTTAGTGCCAATGAGCCGACGCTCTCTCTCAGAGTGTGTTGCCGAAGGCGGCTGGCACACGTGGTTTCACCTTGTGGACAGCTCATGGAAGGAGTGCTGGTGAGCAAATACACCTGGGCCAGACCAGACTTTCAGGATCTCGTCCAACTCTGAAGTCACCTTTGCAAAGGTGAGCTCTCTCCTGAGTTCATGGTGAAGAATTTTCCAGCAGCAGATTGAGCCAAAAGCCAACTGCTGCATCCCAGGACTGTGAAGCCTGTAGGTCCCTTATTGATGAGAGCCGACCCTCAGGCGGCTGTGGGACCTGCCCAGGGAGACCTGGGGAGAGGCCCGCTGGGCGCTTTCAAGAGGGTCACATGTGCCATCTGGTTCAGGATCCAGCTGGGGAGACCAGGATGGGAGGAAATGGATCCCAAGGCCACCATGGTCCAGACAGCGTGGGGGCATCTCCTGCAGCTATAGGGTTTGGAGTAGCTTTCCCAGAGGAAGGGAAAGTCGGGTACCAGAGGCAGAAGCCGGCCTTCTGAAGTCAGATGGGTTGTTTCGTTCCCTCCACCTCATTCCCAAACGTTTACACGATGTGAGTGATTTAATTACCCCCAAAGAACTTACCTTGTCAACGTGATTAGCGATCTCTATTAATCGCTGCTTGACTTTTTCCAGATCTTTTCCTTGCCTCTGAAACTTAATAATTTTAAATGTCAGCATTAATAACGGTAAGACCATCGATCAAATCTCATCTTCTCGGCTCCTGGAAACGTGAAGTCTTGGGCTTCGCAACCCCCTAGGGCCCTCCCTGGTTTATGGTGAAGTGAGCTCCCATTCTGCCGAGTAATTTCCCTGTCCAGGGACTTTCAGAAACTCCCTGAAATTCACCCAAGCCAAGTGCTCATAAGACACTAACTTTTGTGATTTTTTCCAGCCTCATAAATGATGGAGGCAGTGACATGTTTTGGCAAAGAGAAAACAGACAACCAGAAAGCCGCCCAAAGCCATTCTTCATATCATCGACTTGATTTGAACTTCCTCCGAAATTTCTTTTATATTTGTTTTTAAAAATTAAAGAGTGAAAGTAATAGAAGCTCATGGCAGCAAGTCAAACAATACAGAGAATGGATAAAAGTTAATAAATTCCCCCTTCTCCTCTCTAATCTGACCTTCCAGACTGGGAACAGTTTCCTGAGAAATTGTCAAATCTGTTTCATTCATATGTGTTGAGCCAGCTTGGGAGAAAATGTCACCTAATTCTTAGTAGTGGCAAGAAATGAACACAGAGAAAATAATCTAAAAAAAAAAAACAAAAACAAGAGCTAATTAAAAATTAATGTAAAGAAAAAAACTAGCATGGGATAAAGCCTTAGTTCAGAAGGTAGGATTTTCCTGCTGTTTCTATAGCCTTCATTCATTCATTCACTTTGGTTTAGAACATATTGGAAATTTTTTAAACTAAACTTTTCCCCAAAGTGTTTTAGAATACATTCTAAAACCATCTGCTATTTCCCACAAATAATTCTCCCTGTTTGGAGAGCTTACTACTATGGCAGCTCTGTAGTCCTTGCTAATATTTTTTTCCTGCAGTCCTTGCTAATATTTTGTAATAGCAGATACATTTTTAATGTTTTATACTTTGTAAGATCAGGGAGCCACTTTTCCCCATGGGTTGTTCACAATGCTCTTAAGGCCTCATAGAAAATGAGGTTAACTAAAGCATGTAATGATCTGTTAAACGTTTTCTTTTCCCTCTGGTGGCTGGTTTTTTTTTTTTTTTTAAAGCAACCAAGAAATTTCAAAAAGTTCTTACCTCTCGGTTATCGGCGACGATAACGAGCTCTACGTACTTGGTCATCTTGAGGGTCTCTCTTTTTTGCTGCCAAAAGTAAACGTGGATTTAATTTCCCTGATGGTCTCTCTGGGGCTTTCAGAACACTGTCAATATCTCTCGACAGAAGCATCGGAACTAAAGGGACACCCCACCCCTACCAACAACACTGGCTCCCACATCTCTGTTCCACCTAGGAGTTCACCTCTGATCCCAACGACTTCTGTAAAACCATCTCAACATGAGCCCTCAGTTTCCATTCCCAACTGGGAAGTCCCTAAAAAGGAGTCTAACCTTTGTGCTGGATCACTGATTTTAGGATCAGAACGAGTTGAAATCACCATTAAACAAAAACACACACATAAACAAGTAACTCTGGGGCAGAAGCCCATGGCCGTGCATCTCAGGCTGGATGTAGCACATGTCAGGCCCACTGTAGAAATCGCTGGGATTCAGGGTTTCACGGGTGTTCCCTTTGCCTTTGTGGTCCGGTTTTGTGATGTGAGAAAAGCAGAAGAGAAAAGCTTTTGCTCACGTCACAAAATCAGAGGAGAATGTATTTTAAGCTGGAACTGCCTTTCTGGGGGAAAACTGAATACTCTAGGCCAGAAGGCTGATTTCTTGTGGCTGATCGTTGAAAAGTCTGGTTAGATGCAAAGGAAAAATGGGGAACAACTGAGCCAGGCGAGAAGGAGGTATTAGGAGGAAAACCAGAAAGGAACAAAAGAAACAGAACAGAAAGAAACATTTTCAAGAAAAAAAAAAAAAAAAAAAGCTGAAATATGCGACTAGAGAAAAGTGATTTGGTAGAAGGCAATGGCACCCCACCCCAGTACTCTTGCCTGGAAAATCCCATGGACGGAGGAGCCTGGTAGGCTGCAGTCCATGGGGTCGCTAAGAGTCGGACATGACTGAGCGACTTCACTTTCACTTTTTACTTTCATGCATTGAAGGAGGAAATGGCAACCCACTCCAGTATTCTTGCCTGGAGAATCCCAGGGACAGCGGGGCCTGGTGGGCTGCCGTCTATGGGGTCGCACAGTGTCGGACACGACTGAAGCGACTTAGCAGCAGCAGCAAGACTGCAGTAGTCGAGAAGAATAAAGACCTTGTTTATCAAGGGGTAGGGCTGAAGAAGAGGCAGACGGCCCAAGCATGAACTCCCTCCCCATTAAAGGCAGCCTCTGAAGTGGGTGACATTTTAATCACGTTTCCTCAAAAAACACTCACACTCTTCCATGAATTACTGGGAGAATCCCAAAGGCATTTTTCAGAGGGGAAAAAAAAAAGAGCAATTCATGGAGGGTGGTCTCAAAAAGCCAACTTTAAAGCAAAAAATAAAGCCTTCTGTTTTTGCAATAAAATGGAGTCAGAGGAAATGGGGGTTGAACAGGTCTGGCTCCCCATAACTGATATCGCTGCTTTATGAGTTAACTACATTCTGCTTAACCTTGAAAACTTGCATGTTACAACCGGGCTTTCAGAAAAAAGCAAAAATGACCCAGGCCTGCTCTGAATCAGCTTTCCAGTCACATAATCCTGAGGGAAACATCCTTTATAAAACAAATCCCCATCAGTGAAGGATCTTCCAAACAGATTTTTACAAAAAAATGTGTTTGTATCATAGCAGTGTTCCTCCTTGCTGCCCAGCTATGCTGATTCATGAATTTTGATATCTCTAAAGAAATCTCAGGGCTTCCCTGATGACTCAGATGGTAAAGCATCTGCCTGCCAACGCAGGAGACCCAGGTTTGATCCCTGGGTCGGGAAGATCCCCTGGAGGAGGGCATGGCAACCCACCTCAGTATTCTGGCCTGGAGAATCCCATGGACAGAGGAGTCTGGTGGGCTACAGTTCATGGGGTCACAAAGAGCTGGACACGACTGAGCGACTTTCACTTCAAAGAAATCTGGAAATCTTACGGAGGAAGAGTAAAGCACCATGAAAGGTATAATTTCTCATACTTTAACAACATTACAAGGAAAAGAGTTCAGTTTAGTAACTATATGTTGTGGGCATGTTTCATGGTGACCAACTTACTCACAAAGGGAAAGTGTCTAGCCCCAGTGGTGCCCACAGGTCTACACAAAATGAGACACCGTCTTAAAGTGGCTCCTCCTTCCTGAGGGCTGGAAAGCAGAAGCCTCTGCCCCCCATAATTTCCTGATTTACCATTCACAGACTCATCTTACAGAAGAAAACACAGCTCTATTAAAGGAAAAATAAATTAACCTCCCATCGAAAAACTCATGGAGAGAGCCCTGGTTGCTTAGATGTTTACACCTTTCAGACTGCGAAGGGCTGAAATGAACGGCCAGCGGACAGTTCCAAATGGCCTTGGATCATCATTTAGAAAATACACAATTCCAGATAATGAAAACAAACACATGAGCCCGATTTTCCTGTCTCTGCAGTTTTCAGAGAAGTCCACATTTTCTCATGAATGCAGAGAATTGCAAGCTCAGAGAGACGCCTAACCACATAATAATAAAAAGCCACGGGGGAGTGGCCGCTCATGGCCGCAGAGGTTCCTTTTCCACCAGCTGCACACACAGAGAGGCTTAAATTACCTCCACATGATTCCCACCTATCTGGGCTATCCAGTTAAAAAATCATATTCAAAATGTTTGATATGCAGAGCAACATTTGAAACTGGTTGCTTGATGCAATTTTCATTTGGGTCGGAGGGAGATTGAGGAAACAAACACTCTTCCCCAAACAGGTGAGAACATGAGCCTCTGAGAATGGCCCAACCATTTCTGTTCCAAGGTTGGAGGCATTCTTTGAGTCTTGCTCAACTGGGACGCTGTTCCCTGGCCTCTCAAAGTTGTCACAGTCAAGGTCTCGGGAAGAATGGCCCCCACACATTTTCACAATAAGAACTCTGGCTCTGAGAACTCGAGTCCGAAAAAACAAGCTGAGATTAGGGGGGCAATAAATTCTCAATGCAACTCTCTCTTCCTGCAGGCCAGGCCTCTGAAGTAACCTCTCTGGGAGGTGGGATGACAAGGGCACAAGTCCTGAGGCTGGGAGAGCCTGGGTTGTAGCAGCAGGCGGGATGGCTATTCCTAGCGAGCGAGGGCAGGGCGTGGGTGAGATGCGGCCAAGGATGGGGACAGAGGACAGGGCCCAGAGTGAGGAGGCTGACCGGTAACCTAACTGTCTGAGAGCAGTGGGGCTCCCTTGGAGGTGAGGTTCTTTAAAATCACCCTGGCTGATGGGAGGAGAATGGATTATAGGGGGACAACGGTGGAAGTGGGGGAGCAAATGACCACTTGTGACAGTCTGAGGCAGTAAAAAGACGGAGCCAGGCAAACAGATTCAAGTTGGGTGTTTTAACCAAACAACAACAACAATAAAATAACAATGGATCTAGGACCGTCCGCAAAGACGGCAAGTTTAGCAAATCCGGTGACTCAAAAGTTTGACTTATCTCCTTCTTAGTAAACAAAGATCATTGTTGACTCAAGCCAGACTCCATGCCTTGGCTCTAAGGCCACGTGATGAGTATTTATGAGCTGGGCCCTGGTCTTGGCTGTAAAAGATCATCTCTACCATCCTTAGGAATGATTTGCATGGGGATGAAGCACCCGGATCGTATCTGCGTGGAACACAGCCTTGGAGGACGGGCTGATATACAGGCTGCAGAACCAACAAGCAAATGAGACAAACGCTGGAAGGACGGACTGAGTCCGACATACTGAATGTTAATGGGCACAAACGCAAAGTATTGAAATTGAGTCCAAAACGCCCGTGCCAGAAGTGAGAGCTCATATTTATTTTTCTAGAGCGTTAATCGATTCAAGACTCAATAGGAATCCACATCTGGAGATTTTGGAACCTTGGTTCTCACTGAGAGATGCTCAGAGCTCAGGGCTAAGGAATCAATAGCAGGGCTGGCTGTGTTATCCACCAAAATTTCACAAAGACTAAGGCAGTAAGGGACCTTGGTACGGCCTCTTAGAGGAGGCATTGAGGTGGGAGTGGTTATAGGGAAAAGAAAGTGAAAGTGGCTCAGTCCTGTCCAACTCTCTGAGACCCCATGGACTGAATAGCCCATGGCATTTTCCAGGCGAGAATAGTTGAGTGGGCAGCCTTTCCCTTCTCCAGGGGATCTTCCCAACCCAAGGACTGAACCCAGGTCTCCCACATTGCAGGCAGATTCTTTACCAGCTGAGCCACAGGGAAGCCCAAGAATACTGGAGTGGGTAGCCTATCCCTTCTCCAGCGGATCTTCCCAAACCAGGAATTGAACCGGGGTCTCCTGCATTGCAGGTGGATTCTTTACCAACTGAGCTGTCAGGGACGTGGTTATAGTAGAGAGAAATTAAACATGCCTGCTCTAATTAACAAGTTTTCCAACAGTTCTGGTTAGTTCCTGATATTCAACTATTACTAGACTCTACAGATAGTCCATTTTACTGTTAATACCACCACCCCCATGACCACCACTACCGTGGCTACTCTTAAATCAGTATGGCAGCCTGTCTAGAAGACCCAGAGCAACAGCCCTGGTCCATTTCAGATTGGTGGCGTTTGAGGAAACCCCACAGGGTCTCCCTGACAGGCTGTGCACTCAATAGACCAAGTGCACATTGCTTTTTTAGAGAAGGCAATGACTTCTATATGTGACTCACAATTATCCATACTAGTGGAGGGGAACAATAGCACAGATAATCCCCAGGGAGGATAATTCAACAATAATTTACATCTGCCTTCGGGATGTATTCTGTGATTTGCTCCAGTAGCAGATTTACAGCCTTTACCTTCCTTAGAGACTGCTCAGGCTTGTGTTAAAGTTCGTTTGCATTTTTGAATGACCTGCTGGTGGAGGGGGAGGGCTAAGTCCCAGGAGGGCTGAGTGGCCAGGGCTCTGTGGGTTGGGCGTAAAAACCTGCAGAGGATGGAACTGGCAAGGAAGGCCCCTGACTGCAGGCACCCTTCCAGAAGCAACTTGGGTTCTCACTAAAATCTAACAGAGAGCCTTGTAAAAATGACAAACAATAGCTCAAGCTGATATTCTAGCCGGTGCATACCCCGAGTGCAGACTCATTCCCGCTGCTCCTTGAAGAAAAACACACACATCTGCAGAAAAATCTCAGCCTGCCAGCCAGTCTTTGCAATAGTTAACATTTAGTAGGGGCAGAACAGAGCTAGGAAAACGCAAATGCATTTGCTGCAGTGCATAAACCAGAGGAGTTAGCCGAAGTTACATTGATTTTTCAGTATAAGATAAAGGCAGTGTTAAGTCTGGCAGGCAAGCGGCACGGAACTCGAGTACTTTCCTTTCATGTTTACCAAATGGTCTTGTATACAATCCCAATTCTCACATATTCCACTTGTTTGAAAATTATTTTTGGTATTGTTTTCATGATACAGATGTGCTTTCTGTCAAAGACATGTTCCCTTCCGTAAAAACAATCACAACATTTTCTAGACAGAAACACTGAGAGTGGCGTCTAAGTGCGTATGATAGTCCCCCCTTTTGATTTAAAGGTTCATTTATGCTTCCATATGTGTTATTAACAAAACACCATTGTTATTCAGGTTTTCTCCATCTCTCTACAAGTCAAAATGACTGGAAATTACTGTGCCAATCACAGGTCTAGGGAGCTGTAAGCTTATAGAATTAGAATATGGTTGGCCAGGATCGACCAGGCGTGCACTTTTAAATGAAATGGCAAACATATCCGAGTGCTGCTTAAACTGTCAAGTTATAAATCTCACAAGGTGGATAACGTGTGTTCAATGAGGTACTCAAAGCAAGGCACCTCAAAAACAAAATGCAAATATTCTATTTGTTTATGACTGTGAAGGCTACGGTCCCATCCCATCTTATTTGATGTCTGGAATCAAAGGCGAGAGCCTTTGAAACGTAAAGCAAACATGCCCTGGGAGCATAGAGGCTGGTCTCTGTGACTCTTAACTCTGTCCCTCTAAAAGGGGTGGGGGGAGGAGAAGGAAGATTCTCTGGAGCTGCTACTGCTGGTGATGCGGATACTTGTCAAGCCCTATTCCTGGAGGTTGAGGTCTTCGCTCCCCTGCTGAGAGTCAATGTCAAGGTCAGCCATTGGGCCTTGGCTGACACAGGGTGCTGGAGAAGAACAAGGAAAAACGAGGCTGTAAGCACCGGCTGTAGAAACCCTCGGGAGTATATTAACAAAGAGAGGAAGTTAGGGTCACACGGGCAGAATCAGAACGGAAGGAATGAATGCAAAATTAAAATGAAAAGTCCTGAAGTGGTTCAGTTAAGAGCAGGTTAGGGGATTTTTAAATTTTTAAGGAGAAATCGTTTAGCATAACATTTACTGTTTGGAGAAAAATGATTAGGAATACAAAGAGGCACAATTTTCATAAAGCTTTGAGTGGTAAGCAGTATAACCCTCAAGGTCAGGTAAGACGAAGAGTGTTAAGTGGAACTCTGAAAACCTGTCAAAGTCAGGGGAGACAAAGAGTGTTAATTGTCAAGTGATAAGTTGTGCTTATCAAATGTAAGCACAAGTGACATCATATGAACAAATTCTGGATTTCTTGTCAACAGAGGAAGGGGAAAAACATAGATGAGAAATTAGTTAATCACTGATCACTTCCTATCGGGTTGTGCTCCTTTGAATTTGGGACCTCTAGCCAGATGCGGCTACCCTTACTCTTTTCTGTGAGTTCGGTTGTGGTCTGTGGAGCCCCTGTGTCACTGATGTAAAAGGGTCAGGCAGCCATTCAGGGTGGAGGGTCCCTGGTGCTACACCAGCAGTGACCTCTTAGCCTGGAGGCAGACTGCGCTCTTGACTCCACTGGGCAACCTCTGTCTCCAGCCCTGCCGCAGAAGGAAAGACCTGTGATGAGCACCCTCTCTGGCCTGGGTGGCCAGAGAGCAGACACCTAGGGGGAGAAGTGGAACACCCAGATGCCCCATGGCACCTGGACTAGGGGTAAACATGACACATTTTCAGCCACACTGCTGGACCAAGACCTAGTTCACCCAGGGCAGGTGAGTGGGCAATGGCAGGGACTTCTTCCCCAATTCTAAAGAAGACCCTAATATAAAACAGATTGGCTGTGGAGAAACCTCCATATTGTCTTTCTCCTCCTGTAGAAGGAGGGCTGCCCGAGGGTGCAGAGGGTCTGTCCAGTCCTGTGTGCCACGGAGGGGTGCAATGGTGGGGCAGACTTCTGGGCCAAGCCCAGAAGGTTATCACCGGAGACAATGAACGGTGATTTTGAGTCCTCTGAGTCCAACTCTATCCAGCACAGGTCAGTGAGTCTGACCCTGACATTTGCAATATGATGATGGAGTTTTCAGTATCTGATTATGTTCTGCCCACCTCATATCAACCACCTCTAGATAAAGTGGGTGACTCCATCCCTCAGACACAAATGGTAGAATTTCTCCAGATGGCCTAGCAGTGGGTGTCCCTAGTTGGAGCCCCTGCGCCCCCCACCATCTCCAGAGATGTAATGTGGGGGTTTCTCCTACCCTTCTTGTCTGGGTCTTGGAGGCCAGTGGGAGCCTGTCGTGCAGAGTGAGGGCCGACGTATTTGATCCACACGATCCCCAGGTGCCCGGTAAGTTTTCCACTGGGAAGAGTTTGTATCTGTTGGTTGCATTTTTCATTGGCTCCAAAATATAGGTGTTATTTTCAAATGTAATGAGTCCCCTGTTGAAAAAGAAAGAAGAAAAATTACATAACTTTTAAGGGCTGCTTCTTGTTTATGGCTAAAACCCAGTTCTTAATGACAGAGAGAATAAAAAAAGAAATACCAATTTATTTATATTCCTGGGTCTGAATTGGAAAGGGCATTTCTGTGCCATATGCTTGAACTGACTTATTTTTGCAAATATTTTGGAAGACAAGTCTGAGAAGTTTTTTGTTTCAAATGTTTTGTGGTAAAGAATAGACTGTTTAGTCTTCTTCGCTTTCATTTGTTTTTTACTTCTCGAGGATACATTGCTGGGAAGAAGAGTTGAGACAAAAGATGTTTCATCTGCTTAGAGAGTAATTAGATCTAAATTAGCAGACATGATTCAGAAGGGAAATCTTTATTTTTTTTTTAAGGAAAATTCCTACATCTGAATTACTCATTCAGATCAACAAAATTTCCTAAATAGTTGAAAGGATTCTGATATAAGGTTGAATATAAACTTATGCTTTTTTTTTTTTAAACTTATTGTTGGGCTTCCCTGGAAGCTCAGATAGTAAGGAATTTGTCTGCAATGTAGGAGACCTGGATTCAATTCCTTGGTTGGGAAGATCCCTTGGAGAAGGAAATGGCTGCCCACTCTAGTATTCTTGCTTGGAGAACTTCATAGACAGAGGAGACTGGTGGGCTGCAGTTCATGGGGTCATAGAGTTGGACATGATTGAGTAACCAACACCCATGGTTCCCAAAGGAGATTAGATTAGATTATAGTCACTCAGTCGTATCCGACTCTTTGTGACCCCAGGCACGGTAGCCTACCAGGCTCCGCCATCCATGGGATTTTCCAGGCAAGAATATTGGAGTGGGCAGCCATTTCCTTCTCCAGCAGACCTTCCCAACCCAGGGATCGAACCTGGGTCTCTTGCATTGCAGACAGACGCTTTACCGTCTGAGCCACTGGGGAAGACCAAAGGAGAGAGAGGGATAAATTAGGAGTTTGAGAGGAACAGATACAAACTACTATATATAGTATCGATGACAACTAGGTCCTCCTGTATAGCAGAGGGAACTATATGCATTATCTTGTAATAACCTCCAATGGGAAAGAGTCTGTTATACACATAAAATGGAATCAGTTTGCTGGACACAAGAAACGGATGCGACATTGTAAGCCAACTATACTTCAGTGAAAAAAAGAGTTTTAAAAAGGATGCTTTCTTGGGTATTGTGCTTATTTAATTTGTGGGCAACGTGTGAATAAAGGAACCAATGTAATGTAAGTTCACAAAGCAACATAACCGTTCCTCCAAGAGCCGAGGTCTGCATCTGGGTCTGTTTGGGCTAAAGGTATACAGCTCTTTAGAGGCCTGATGAATGCCTCAGCACCGAGACCAAGGAGGAGGCCTTTGAATCCAACGATCTGGTTTGAGTTCCAGCTCTGCCATTTCCCGGCTGTGTGGCAGGATTTGAATGGCAGTAGCTGTTTGTTATTGACAAGGGCAGACCCAGATGAGGCATCTGTTAACGTACCCATTCAAAGGCTGACCATTTCAGGAAGGTCCTGTGCTTTGTTCACATGTCTCTCCCCATCCTGGCCATCTGTGGCTCCGTGGTGCAAAACATAGCATTAATAAGATAACTATGCTTATGTGCTTCCCTGGTGGCTCAGAGGGTAAAGCGTCTGCCTGCAACGCATGCTTCTTTTGGAGTGATGATAATGAAGAAAGAACCCTTTGTGCTGACATGTACATTTGGGAATAAAAATATAAATTCTTTTTAAAAAACTATTTTGCTTTATTTATTTATTTGGGCTGTGCGGTACCTTAGTCCTCTGACCAGGGATTGAACCTGAGCCCCCTACAGTGACAGCACAGAGTCTTAACCACTGGACCACCAAGGAGGTCCTTAAAAGCATAAATTATTTAAAAAAATAGACACATATGCTAAATATTTTAACTTGCAGAGACAGAAGGTGGCATTAGCTCATGGACCCCAAGGCATGTCTGACCTTCTGGAGAAGCCAGAGCTGAGGCTGTGTCCCTGCTGTGGTTCAGTTACTAAGTCATGTCTTTGTGACCCCAAGGACTGCAGCATGCCAGGCCTCCCTGTCCCTCACTATCTCCTAGAGTTTGCTCAAGTTCATGTCCATTGAATTGGTGATGCCATCCAACCACCTCATCCTCTGCCGCCCTCCTCCTTTTGCTTTCAATCTTCAATCTTTACCAGCATTAGGGTCTTTTCCAATGAGTCAGCTGTTCACATCAGGTGGACAAATTACTGGAGCTTCAGCTTCAGTGTCAGTCCTTCTAATGAATATTTAGGGTTGCTTTCCTTTAGGATTGACTGGTTTGATTTCCTTGTTGTCCAAGGGGCTCTCAAGAGTCTTCACCAGCACCACAGTTTGAAAGGATCAGTTCTTCAGTGCTCAGCCTGCTTTATGGTCCAACTTTCACATCTGTACATGACTACTGGACTACGGGGACCTTTGCTGGCAAAGTGATGTCTCTGCTTTTTAATACATGGTCTAGGTTTGTCATAGCTTTTCTTCCAAGGAGAAAACAACTAATTTCATGGCTGCAGTTACCGTCTGCAGTGATCTTGGAGCCCAAGAAAAGCAAATCTGTCACTAAAGCTGTGTCCTACTTCCTGGAAATGAGCCATGTCAGCTTCCTTCACTGATGGGGGAACATCGGCCTACAGGTTGGTTTTTGTCTTTCTCTTTTCCAATGTGGAACAGGAAATTCTTTAAACAGGCACTTCCTGATGTTGAAATTAGTTTTTCTTTGGAGAAATGGAAATTTGGGTAACAGTAAGCTGGCAGCTCCGAGAGTTCCCACACATCCAGCAACTTCTGTTACCAATCAAGTTGACCACAATCATAAATGAACACAATTTTCATGCAAAATTCATCTGATTGTAAATAGACACTTAAAACACACTGACTCTTAACCTTTTTTAAGACATGAATCTCCTTACACTTTCCCCAGGAGAGTTCACACATACATAGATCCATAATATTTTGAACAAAATTTAAGGAGATTCAAAACCATGGATGAGGTCCATGGACTCCAGGTTTAGGGAGTCAGTTCTCACACATGATTTATATAGCCTCAACCCAAGGATTTGAGAAATAGCGTAGTCTTTAAGTAACAGCTGAAAAAGTCAGGTGCTCCATCAGTCTCTTTCAGATAATCTGAGCTTGTTCCCAAAGGAAAGAGATTGGAAAATGTCTTCCACGATTGCTTCTTTATTTGTTCAGCCATTCATTCATCCTGCACTTAGTGATAACCTACTGACAAGTGACCATTTAATCGTTCTTATATTTTATGGAATGACTGTATTCCAACACTCAAATGGCATAAAAGGAGAAGGTATGAATTGGGCAAATATTTATTTTGAACACAACTGGTAAACCCACACACACTAATCAGTTCATTATTATTTAACTGGCTTACTCCACGGGTTCTGTTTTGTGAAGTCTCAAAAGCAGTGGAAGGAACAGCAGTCATGTTTGGGATGATCACAGTCTAACTGAAACGATGGCACCGAGGCACACGCAGCACTTGGGAACACTGGGGAGTGAAGCTGCGTGTCACCAACATGGGTGGCGTAGTTGCTCAGAGGTGGGGAAACAGTGCTCTGGAGTAACTGAGGATGTTTCGGCTTGTTTCGAATTCCACAGATGGACAGAAAGTCCTTGCACAGAGCTGTTCTCTTATACTCTCCCATCCTTTCCAACTAGTGTCTTTAGGAATCTCAAAGCAGACCATACGGACACGGCTCTGGTCATCAACTCTGGGGAGGCTTGCGTTTTTTTCTTTCTTTGAAAAGTTCTTTATGAACTAAAACTTAGATTCCTAAGAATGGGTAGTAGGAGATTTCTGTTTATTAGAGTTGATTTTGTAAAAGCCTCAATTAAATTTAAAAAAGAGGCCAGGGCAAAGTGGAAAATGAATAATACATTTGGAGGGAAAAGAGAGATTGGCTAGAAAACTGACTTTTCAGCCCCCAAAAGAAAATGACACCAACATCTCATCTCGTATTGCAACATTTTCTATTTTGCATTGGATTTCAATAAGCTGAAAACTTACAGTAAAACATGTCACCAAGTTCTAATCATGAGAAGCATATGACTGAAGAAGTTTTTCTACTTAATGGAAAATTTCTAGAAATTGTTATTCAGTCATAAAATTGTTCTGGTATCTGCTTTTATCTTTTAAGTCATCCAAGGGCCAGATGTTGAGAAACTGGGGTGAAGTCTTTCCCTTTGCTGCAAACCATTGGCAGCCTAGAATACATCTTAATTAAATAATTGCTTTGGCCTGTCTTGTGTATAATTAATCACTTAGCTCTAGAGATTGCTGGAAACCACAGTGGACACAAAATTCAAGGATTCAGGGTTTCTGAGATTTAAAATTTGATGTTCTCACAGCCCTTTCTGGCCCCAAGCTAGATAAGCAGATGTGATTTAAGTTGTATGTCATAGGTAGTTCATTGTAAACTTGGAGTTGGAAGTATCTCAGAGTGAGGGATTTAAATCCAGCAGACTTCAAAAGTGGGGCTCTTTTCCCACTGGTAGAGGAGGGGGAAAGCTTTGAAGTCAATTTCCAGAGTCTGGGAGCGATGAAGAGTGTGAGCATCTTCTCCCTGGGGGGTTAGGAGGCAGAGGGGAACACTAGACCAGCCCTTATGGGGAGGGTAAGTCCCCTTCCAGGGCAGTCAGAGGTGGTGAATGGCGGGGAGGAGAGGAGAGGTGGTGGTTGAGGGTAAGGATGGCCACCCCTCATGGCACCCTGCCTAGGATACATCTGGTCATTTTCCCCACTGTCAAGGCCACACAGGTAGCTGCAGATACAGGTGAGACCCGATCTTGACCCATGTATCTGAAGCTTGAGGTGGTCAACTCCCACACTCTCCTGCCTGCCTCCTGCTGGCACTGTTTCAAGAGAGATGTGGAGACCAGAACAGGGCTGACTTTGATAGAGGGCAGAGATCAAAAGGAAAAGGGCCAGAGAAGTGGAGTTACTGCTCTGAAAACAGCCGGCCTTATTTTAAATGTTAGAACCCTACTGTTTTTCTTTCAGTGGAAACAAAGAGAAATCTATTAAAATTTTAAGTTGATTCTGTTAGCTTTCAAAGTGATAACCCTTATCTTCCTCAAGATAAGTTTTGTTCTTCTTAAAATTCAGTTTTTAATCTCCAAAGCAATGGTGCATCAGGCAGTAACACAGCTTAATGGTGCTGTTCTTATTATGCTTTTTTCATACCACTCCCAGGCAAACAGGGTGAGGCACGTGGATTTTGATGACCTGTAATAAGAAGATGATTCAAAAATATAAATTAACCTGGCTACTTCCATGTTCAGCTGCTAACTGAATTTTCTTGGAAAAAGACTTTTAGGCTCAACACTGCAGCCAGGACTTCCCAGCGGTCTCAGTGGTAAAGAATCCGCCTGCGGATGTAGGAGACACAAAGGACGCAGGTTCGATCCCTAGGTCGGGAAGTCCTCAGGAGTAGGAAATGGAAAGCCACTCCAGTATTCTTGCCTGGGAAACCCCCTGGGACAGGGGGGCCAGGTGGGCTACAGTCCGTGGGGTTGCAAAGAGTCAGACGTGACTTAAGCACACACGTGTGCGCACACATAATGTGCTGTCAATCATGAGTTGGCATGAAATTCAATTTCAGTTCTTTTATGGGAGGAGCTCATGGGTAAAAATAATATCCCACCCCATTCGTGTTTGAAACATAGGGATAGCAGCAGTGATCCTAGTGAACCCACTAGTATCATCAGGCTTTTAAAAAAATTTTTTTTTCGGCTGTGCCACATGGCACATGGGAATCTTTGTTTCCCCACCAGGGATTGAACTGTGCCGCCTGCATGGGAAGTACAGAGTCTTAACCAGTGGACTCCCAGGGAAGTCCCTGGGCTTAATTTCAATAAATAATTTCCATGTGAAGTACTCATGTGCAATCAAAACAAGTACTCATTATCCCCTACTATAAAATGCAAAATGCCGGGCCATCTCCCATGGCACCCATAAAGACATCTCACCTGTGGTTCCTGCTTCAAGTGTAATTTATAACCAGGTTTGGGAGACATGACCAAAGAGGTAAAACAAGCTGTCATAAAAGATTTTAAGAATACCTCTTGCTGGCACATCAATAATAGAAATAGCAGCTACGATAGATGGCTACCCCAAGCCAGGCTCCTTTTAAAAATAACAGCTATATTGAGAACTAATTCACCAACCATTAAGCTTCCTCCTGTAAACCATGCAATCCCATGGGTTTTAGTATATTCACTGAGTCGTACAAACAGCATCCACATCTACCCCTGAACACTCTCATAACCCTCGAAGCAAACCCTGTTCCGTTGGCAGTCATTGCTCAGCTCCCCCTGCTCTTGAATTTTGCAGATGTGATTAATTTCAGGATCTCAAGATGAGATTATTCTGGACTTAGGGTAGAACCTAAATTCAGTGATGTGTGGCCTCGTAAGAGATGGAAAAAGGAGAGGCACCGGGACCCAGGGGTGAAGGTCACGTGGACAGAGGCAGAGATGGCAGAGATGCGGCCACAAGCCCAGGAAAACTGAGGATGGCCGAGAGCCAGGCATGGACGGATTCTCCTACAAAGCCTGAAGAAGGAGCTAACCCTGCCAGTGCCTTGATTCAGACTTCTGGCTTCCGGACCCACGAGAGGAGACCCTGCTGGTGCTTTAAGCCCTCCAGTGTGTGGTCCTGTGTTAAAGCAGGCCTAGGAAACCAACACAGCCCGTGGCTGGACCTGGCTCCCCAGCCTGCTCCCCAGTCTTTGGCCACTCTGGATGGTCAGCCCCTCTCCTGTGTCACCAAGGGCTTGTGCCGGGGTGGGCACCACTGACTTCCAAGTGCAAAATGCCAGAGCAACTCAGAGCTGCCCACAGGCCGGCAGTCAGCCCAGCACGGTTGATAAACGGCCCATGGAAACGGGGGGCCTTGAAGGGAGCTCTGGGGGGACCTGGAGATGCGGGGCAGCTCGGGAACCAGGTGAGGGGTTGAAGGAGTAGGAGAGCAGGTGAAACAAAGGTCTGAGCGCGCTCAGAATGTGTTGACTGAAAAAGAGACATGTGTGGACGGACAGCAGGGCCCGCAGAAGGGGGGGCAGGCATGGGACCCGGACAGCGGTCAGCCGTGGGCAAGGCGCTGACCTTGGCTGTAGCCCGCAGGCTGCCCCTGTGGCCACATCACTCTTCCTGCGCTGCACACGCTTCGTGCAGATGACAATGCCGACTCTTCTAGGCACCTCCAACCCCCAGCCCCCAGGACCTGGCTCCTGCTGGCCTCTCTTCCTCTGCCTTCCCCCACCTCCATCCCGGTCTCGATCAAATCCACCGGCTCCTTTTATTGTAACTGCTGGTGACCCCTCTGGCCCGCAGGATGCCAGCTGCCTTAGGGCTACATCTCCTGGCAGAGGCTTCCACCGTCCCGGGCAGCCCTTGGGCAGAGGCTTCCAGGCTGACCCAAAACCTGTGAGGTCCACGCCCACCCCCTTCCTCCATGGTTCCCCCCTTCTTCCATGGGTCCCTCCTGCAGGGAACCATCCCTTCCTGCATGGTTCCCTGGGCCCCTCTGCTGAGTTGCTTGTGTGGTTCTGTGTGACCTACTTCGTGGCCCTGACTTTGTTACATTAAAATGATGTCTGGCTGGGCAGGGATGGCATGTGAGGAGGTGATGGATAAATGCCCGTGGAAACACTGTTGAACAAGCATTGGAGTGAAAAAGAGGCTCTGATGTGTACAGCTTACGGAGCTGTGTGGTTTGGAGTGCAGAGGGTGGCGGGACTTAGATGATCAAGCAGTGTTTTTGAAACACGACCTTCTGGAATGTGCAAGATGGTCGTGAAGGGAAGGGTGGAGGCAGGAAGTGTGGGTGGGAGGCAATTTAAAAACCTGGGTGGGAGGACTGCTGAGGGGTGGTGGTGGAGAAATGGGGAAGGGGGAATGCTGTAAGCGGGGGGGTGGGGGAGGCAGACAGGGGCTGGGGCCCTGCAGGAGGTATTCAGAGACCCTTAGGAGCCTGGGATGGGCTGGATCTGTAATGGAAAAGAGTTCAGGAGGGGAGCCTGTTTGGGGATGGAGGAGTTGGGATTTGGACCTTCCACACTTTGAATGAGAGTTGGGCCTGGAAGAATTGCGACTTGACCTTGGGGTCCTGCAGGGTGGGGACCAGAGCAGCCTTGGAGATGGTGTGGACAGGCTCCGAGCCCAGCTGTGACCCCCCCACAGATGTTTATACAGGATGACGGAATGAGTGTCTCCATGGGAAGAAGATGACGGGAGCAGAAGAGCCCTGGGCAGAGACGGTGTGGCCTGCAGGGTGAAGGGAGGCCAGTACGGCCCAGACAAATAGAAGCTACAGGAGCAGAAGGTCACAGAACAGAGGTCAAGGTCAAATTCACTTCACTTCCACTCTAATCTAATTTCTTTCTTAATATGATCTACTATGCTTTGAAGATTTTTTTTTTTTTTTTTTAATAAACTTTGGACTGGCTAGAATCAAATTTCACTCCCCATCTGATGGCCTGGGGACAGCACATTGATTCCACCAGCATTTATTGAGCATTTATAATGTGCCAGGTTTTAGGCAGTACCAGGCAGACAGGCTAGAAACCTGTCTGTTTCTAGCAGACAGGACAGCACAGGCAAGGCCATCGCCAGGTGCCTGACTTTTCAGCCCCTTAGACCTTTGTGGCCTGGGTCATTTAGGTTGAACTGTGAGACGTGGAGAACCCACATCCACCTGCATTGGCAAGCACTCAAGTCTGGCTGCGGGGTACCAGGGAGGCCAGCGACCCCGCAGCATCTTCACCCCACAACAACCCTTCACCCCTGGTCCTGCAGGAGGGCTGAGCCTCATTTCCCAGCTCTAGTCTTGCTCCCTCCTTCTTGCTTTCCTCCTAAGATCCTTTGTTCACTTTCTCAACTGAGATTTCTGGTCGACTTCTTCAAAGGGATCAATTCAATTTAGTTGTTGTTCAGTCAGTTGTGTCCGACTCTTTGCAACCCCATGGACTGCAGCACAACAGGCCTCCCTGTCCATCACCATCTCCTGGAGTTTATACAAACTCATGTCCATCAAGTTGGTGATGCCATCCAACCATCTCATTCTCTGTCGTCCCCTTCTCCTCCTGCCTTCACTCTTCCCCAGCATCAGGGTCTTTTTAATGAGTCGGCTCTTCACATTAGGTGGCCAAAGTATTGGAGCTTTAGCTTCAGCGTCAGTCCTTCCAATGAATATTTAAGACTGATTTCCTTTAGCACTGACTGGTTTGATCCTCTTGCTGTCCAAGGGACTCTCAAGAGTCTTCTCCAGCACCACAGTTCAAAAGCATCAATTTTTTGGCACTCAGCCTTCTTTATGGTCCAACTCTCACATCCATATATGACTCCTGGGAAAAGCATAGCTTTGACTATACAATAGGCTCTCAGAACATCTTAGATGTGGGAGGCAGCATGAGATAGTTTCAAAAATTCAATTAAACAAAAATACTCAGATGTGAGCTTATTTGCTAATTGAATAAGTACACACATTGCTGTGTTCCTTTAATGTTTTGTATGTATTTTAATTATGTAATATAAAGTTTACTGCACTAAATTTTATATAATGAAATCGACTATAACACAAAATGCAGGAATACTTCTTGCCTCCCAACACTATTGAAAAATAGTCAATCAACTTATTTTTCAAAGGTTCGTCTAGTCAAGGCTATGGTTTTTCCTGTGGTCATGTATGGATGTGAGAGTTGGACTGTGAAGAAGGCTGAGCACTGAAGAATGGATGCCTTTGAACTGTGGTGTTGGAGAAGACTCTTGAGAGTCCCTTGGACTGCAAGGAGATCCAACCAGTCCATTCTGAAGGATATCAGCCCTGGGATTTCTTTGGAAAGAATGATGCTAAAGCTGAAACTCCAGTACTTTGGCCACCTCATGCGAAGAGTTGACTCATTGGAAAAGACTCTGATGCTGGGAGGGATTGGGGGCAGGAGGAGAAGGGGACGACAGACGATGAGGTGGCTGGATGGCATCACTGACTCGATGGACGTGAGTCTGGGTGACCTCTGGGAGTTGGTGATGGACGGGGAGGCCTGGCATGCTACGATTCATGGGGTCGCAAAGAGTAGGACACGACTGAGTGACTGAACTGAACTGATGGTCCATGGAACCAGAAATAACCATTTTAATGAAAGTAATCATTTTGTGAGCGTGTGCATACCTGTGCCCACGTATTGTAAACCCCACTTAAAAATGCAACCGTCATTACAATGAATGCCTAGTTTACAGCTCTACCAGCTTCCTCATCTATCTTGTGAATGCCTTTCCTTACGTGTGTTCAAGCAAAAAGGTGGTTCCTTAAGAAATGAAACCTAATTTTAACCGTCATGCCTGCAGGGGATGGGAAGACTCTTCCCCGAGACTCCTTGTACCAGATTTCTGAGCAGGAACTGAGAGGCGGGGAGCGAGAGAACAAGGAGACGTGGCGAGAGACACTTGCTTCCCTCCAGGATCTCACGCTCTCTCTGGCCAGGGTGGTGTCTGTGAATCAAATCAGGACACGGGGACATGGCTGTGTGGATGCTCCAGGGGGGAGTGAGCCAGGGCTGGACATCTGTACCATCATAACACAGCCGCTGAGCTTCTCTCGGGGGGTGAGGGCAGCATTCTCTCCCCATCATTGGAACAGTCTGTTACTGGTACCCAACAGTGCTGTGGAACATCCGTTGGTCAGGGGGATACTCCTGGGCTAGGGACTCGGGAGCAGGGGATGAGGCACGCAGCAGTGAGTGCAAACAAGAGAGAGACCAGGAGAACCAGGAACGCTGCGCTGAAACCTGCTAAGGAGGGCAGGGCATCTTGGGGAGACATACGATACGGTACAAAACTAACTTACGGCCTGAACTTCCCGTTTGACTTGGAGTCCTTTCAAAGGAAGGATAAGCTCCATGGCTGAGCTCGTTGTTATGACCTATTTTCCACGTTGGACTTCATTCCCTCCATTAAAGAGCTGTTTCCTCTTTAATCCCCCTGTCTACTGGGATCTCCAGGCCTTTCTCTCTCCTTATCTGTCCCCCTTCGAGACTCAAGTGAAGAAGGATGACTTGTTTGCTTCCTCCCTCTCTTCTCTCTTCCAGGACGGAGCTCTCCCTGCCTGCCCACCTTTTGATCAGCCCTTTTTGAAGCAAAGCAGGATGTTCCTTCTCTGCTTTTTCTCTGCAGGACTGTAATCTGCTGGGCTCTAATTAATGTGTCCCCCAGGACGCTCCACTTTTCCTCCACATTCCTAGCTCTGAATGTATTCTGGGGTCACACCATATTTCACTTGATTTTTAATCCCTATTTTCTTTCTCAAACTCTCCCAGGCTGGTGCTACTCCAGCTGCGTTTGTATCCCCCCTCGCAATTGATTCTTCCGCCAGGGAGCAGTTGATCGAATACAGCTTTGTCTCCGGTCTGATTCTCCCCTCGCAAGATCACAGAGTTGACTGCATAACTCCGGAATTTCTCTGTTGACTCACGGTCTGCTGCTTTTGCAGCAACAGCACAAAGATCTGGGAAGCTGACATTCTCCGGAGCACCATCCCCACGCAGTGAGCTCCCTCAGGCTTCCCACCCAGCCTTGGTGGTCGACCCCAGATGCCGCGACACTTGTTCCCCTGACTTTTCCCCGAAACCCCGGCCACAAGTATGTCACGGGATCCATCTGCCAAACTGTGGTCTGTGCCAGGTACCTGGGAGGGAACGATCTCCAGGTGCCAGAGACAGGAGGTGGGCTGCCGAGACTCAGCTCCTCTGGGGAAGCTGGTCGGAGAGGTGGGCCCCTCTGTGTGGGGCCCTGACAGTTACCTGCACCTTTGCGGGGATGGGCCCGGGATGAAGGATGTGGAGTAGAGAGGCAGAAGCAAGGCCAAGAACAGGGGGTGGACCTGTCCTATTTAAATATTACTCAGGATGCTCTGTGCACCTAGTCCTTCATCTTCATGATGTAAAGCTAGTTAGTTAATGTCACTGGTTGGGCCTCACCTGTACTCGGCTCAACTGCATCTGTGCTCAGTCACTTGCTTTGTCTCCTAGTGAGAAGAGGCCCTTTTCATTTTTATGAAGCAAGCAGTTGAAATGCAGATACCTAATGTCCTTTTTTTTTTTTTTTTTTAAACACCAGAAATTGTTTAGCATGGAGCCACATGGACAAAAGATAGTCCCCAAATCCTTGGAGGCTGAAAAGCAGGCAATGTACAGGCCTGAGGATGACCTTGAAAGAGGGGCAGCCAAGGAAGGCACGCTGCCAGGGTGGGGGGCGGTGGGGACAGACAAGGGTGGTCCTGAGGAGGTGGGGGGCAAGGGGCTTTCAAGTTGTCACGAGAGGGCTCCTGGGTCCTGCGGAGGTGAGGCCCACCCACTGCATCACTCCTTTAGAGAGACTGGAGAAGTGGGGTGGTCTGTGGTAGCTGTGCTTAAGAGCAGAGTTGTCACCATCAAGGTCACTTACCTGAGACCAGAACAAGTGCTGAGACTGACCGTCGATCTGGAAGAGCCTTGCACGCGCCCATGGTAGTAACAGTGACCCTGAAAAGACGAGACAGCCATTCAGTCACGATGCCCTCCTGCCCACTCACAATAAAACCTCCGTCTCCAATCACCTTGCTTTCAGCAACGGAATTCCCTTTGGCATAAGATATTGAACCAGCGGTCTTAATGTTTCATGCCAGCCCCACGTGACCCAGCCAGGATCCATGGCAGGAATATCTGATTTGCTTAAGAGATTATCAGTAGGGTGTTTAATCGCATCCCAGTTTCATTTTTGTCTCTCTGAAACCCTTCAGGAAAGCCCTGATGCAGAAGGTAGGACACAGTCCAGCAGCTGAACAAATCACACGGCCATTGCCATTTCCCACTCATGTAAATTGTCTTTTGTAATGAGACGAGGAACCGTATGGGGTTTTTAAGCACACTGTGAAATGCAATAAAGTGAGGCCTAAATCTATGACTTAGGAAAACAGAAGAGATGGGAGGAAGGCGGGGTGAGGAGAGAGAGAGGGCTCCTGGACGAATTGCCCAACTGAGAGCAGAGAGGCTCTCCTAGCAGGAGAGAAAAATAAGAAGGTCTTCTGAGGCAAAAATCCCTGGGTGACGTGTCTGCAAGATTCCATTTCTTTAATCATGTCACTTGCCAAAAGAAATCACAGCATGGACACCTCCTCAGTGAAGACAGATACCTGTCCAGAATCAAGGTTAATTTTATCATTGAACAAAGGTTACGTTGCAGCCCCAGTTAAATGGCTGGCTGGCTAAGTGCACTCAGTGCTCCTCATTGAAGGCATCCAAAGGCCACCGGCGTGTGGTCCCCAGCAGTGGTCTGCGTCTTCCAAGGGGCAGGGGAAGTGGGTGCTGGAGTTTCAGCCTCAGCACACAGCTCCTTTGGTCAGAATCCACTTTTCCAGGGCAGGGCTGGGTGTCCCGTTGTCCTGCCTGATGGAGACAGCGTTCCAAAGACCACCTTGATTGTGCTAAGAAAGGGGACTGGAGGAGACTGGGTGGCCAGGGAAATCTGATGATACCGTGAGAAAGGGGCCACGATGATCTCTTTGTCAATGAACCGAGGACGAACTTTTGGGATCATCTGAAAGGCAGCTGGAGGAAGGAGATGGGAGTGCTGCAGGGCATTAGTTCTTTGGACTTGTGGATTCTGGAAGTCCTTTACATATTCAGGATACTAACACTTTGCCTGTTACTGTGTAATAAATGTCTTTTTACCTGACTTACGGTATCTTTTGTTGTACAGACTTTCCAGGTCTCCTGAAGCCAAATTGATACACCTTGGGTATTACTTTAGACGGCTTTCTCCAAGGTTATACAGATGTCCTCTCTTGTTTTCTTCTGTTTCTATAGTCTGAGGATTAGCTCTTTAAATTGGAATTTTTTCTTGTGTAGGTGTGAGGTTGCAATCTAACTTGCCCCATGAACCAAGAGCAGCTGTCCTCCACCACCATGTTCCTCTTCTTAGTCCCCTTGTCCTGTATTGAAGAACCACACACGTATCTGGCTCCGCCTCTGTTCTCTGGGCTAGTCCACTGAGGCAGACCTCTCTCAGTCCATTCCTGAGCCGTCACCACACGGTTTTAATTCCTATTTTTCTATAGGCACATTTTGATATCAGAGCAAGTTCTCTCTTTCGATTGTGATTCCTTTCACGTACCATAAAATCACCCTTTTAAAAGCATGCTATTACGGGCATTAGGACCTTCACAATGTTGTGCCAACATCATGTCTAATTCCAAAACGTTTTCATCATCCACAGAAACCTCAAACCCATTAGCAGTCACTTTCCATTACGCCCCACCCCCAGCAACCACTAAGCTACTTCCTGTCTCTAGGAATCTGCCTCTTCTGTTCATTTCACGTAAGTGGAAATAGTACATAATGTGGCCTTTTGTGTTTGACTTCCTTCACTTAGCATAATGTTATCAAGGTCCATTCACGCTGTAGCATTGAAGTGAGTATTGGGACTTCATTCCTTTTCATTGCTGAATAAAATGACACTGTGTACTTAGTTGTGTGTGACTGTTACCCCATGGACTGTAGCCTGCCAGGCTTCTCTGTCCATGGGATTCCCCAGGCAAGAATACTAGGGTGCGTTGACATTTCCTCCTCCAGGTAATCTTCCTGACCCAGGGATTGAACTCAAGTCTCTAGCATTGGTAGGCAGATTTTTTTTTTTTTTTTTTTCCCACTGAGCCACCAGGGAAGCCCAAAATGATATTGTAGGGATATACCAAATTTTGTTTTCCCATTCGACACTTGATGGGAATTTGGGCTGTTTCCACTTTCTGGCTATTTTGAATAGTGCTGCCATGAACATGTGCCTACAAGTTTTAGTGTGGACATGATTTTTGGTTCTCGTGGGTATATACTGTGGTAGGTATATGGTTACAAATGGGTAGGTGGGATTGCTAGATTTTATGGTGACTCTGTCAACATTGTGAAGCACTGCTGAACTTTTTTTCCAAGCAGCTGAATCATTTTACATTCTCAGAGTGTGGGAGGAATGTGCAAACTTCACATCCTTGCCCACACATGTTATTGTCTATGCTGTGGATTACACCCATCCTAGTGTATGTGAAGTGGTATCTCTCCACGGTTTTGATTTCCATAATGACTTAAGATGCTGAACATCCTTTTTTTGCTGTGCTGCATGGCATGCGGGATCCTGGTTTCCCAACCAGGGATAGAACCCATACCCCCTGTCATGGGAGCTCGGAGTCCTAACTCCTGGACCGCCAGGGAGGTCCCCGAACATCGTTTCATATGCTTATTGGTCATTGGTCTATCTTCTCTGGAGAAACGTCTACTCAAATCCTTTCCCTGCTTTTTCACTGGGTTTCTGTCGTTTCATTGTTGAGCTGAAAGAGTTCTTTATGTAACCTGGATACTAGACCTTCTGTGATTTGAAAATACTTTCTTCCACTTTGTGTCTTGCTTTCTCACTTTCTTGATGTAGCTTGAAGCACAAAAGCGGATCACTTTGATGAGGTCCAAACTCTCTATTTTTTAATTTATTTGCTTGTGCTTTCGGTCCCATATCTGAGAGACCCTTACCCAACCTAAGGTGATGAAGACTTATTTTTAAGAGTTCTACAGGTTTAGCTCTTACATTTAGATCTTTGATTCACTTTGAATTGATTTTCATAAATGCTTAAAGTAGGGGTCCATTTTCATTCTTCTGCATGTGGATATTCAGATGCCCTGAACCATTTGTTAGAAATCTATTACTTCCCTAATTTGTCTTGGCAACCTTGCTGAGAGTGAGTTTTCTTTTGATCCTATTTTTCTTCAAAAGTTTCTACACTATTACAGGCTATTTTCTCTCTCAGGTGAATTTTAGAATCAAATTTTAAGCTCTGCAATAATCCTTTGAGTTTCCAGCTTGACTACTTAGAATGTATAGGTCGGTTAGTCAGGATTTGTAGTTTTCAAATAATGAGCTTTTCTATTCACATACATGGTATTTCTCTTCATACAATAAAGCCATTTTTGCACCCTTTGGTCGAGTTTTAGATTTTTTTTGGATGGCTTTGGAAAGTTTTCATTAGGCTTATGTCTAGGTATTGTGTAGACTTGTTGGTATCTCGAATAGGATCTTTTTTTCTATTTCATCTTATGCATGGTTATTTTTAGTGTAAAGGAAAGCTTTTTTATTTTTTAAAGTTGATCTTGTAGCAGACATTGCTGTTGGGCCATCTTATCAGCTTAATAGTTTGTGGCGTATCTTGGATTTTTATATTATTGATTAAACCTACCACAAACAATGAAAGCTTTGGGGGGCTCCTTTTTGACCCCCATACAATGTAGAGGAGTGGGGTGCCTGGTGTCCAGGGACAGAGGTGGGAGGGGGAACCACCCAGAGAGGGGAGGCATATGTACAAAGATGGGTGATGGGGGGGAGGACAGTTGAGGGAGGCGGTGCTAGAGGACTGGGTTGGCTAGAGGATCCAGGCACAGACGTAGACGCACTGCCCTTCTCCCCCCTGGCAAGAACAGACGTAGACTCACTGCCCTTCTCCTCCCCCTGGCAAGAACAACGAGACTCACTCCCTCTCCCCTGGCAAGAACATCCTTTTCAAACAGCACGTGGCTCAGGAAGGGGTGCGCGAAGGGCAGTGATGGGGGACCCTGCATCCAGCCAGGCCACAGGCATCCAGGCAGCCCACGGGGGACCCTTGCTATCAGTCTGCCTCTTCAGTTTCCATGGCAAGTAACTTTTAAAAGGCTCCATGGACTGTCCCCGCCTCATCCAGGTAACTCTAGCTTTGGGTAGAGTTGGGAGTTATAACAATTCTAGAAACATGGGGAGATTGTGCACCTTGAATGCAATGCCCCAGGGCATCAGAGGGGTGTGGTCCCCTCTGCACAGGGTTGGGGTGGGGTTCAGTCCTGGGCACCCAGCAGACATGTAGGAGCTGAGACGACTCAGAAGGTGAAGCAACCCAGCTGGTGTTCCGTTTAGGCTGCCTAGGGAACCAGCATCATCCAGCTTTCACCTATGCTTTTTGAGGGTCCTGTGCCTGAAATTGTTTGCTCCCTTTTAGAGAACTGTGAAATATTGCTATCAGAAATCAAGTATTGGTTAGAAAATTAAAACCCAATTGGTGACAGTAGTCTATAATGACTGACCTTTGAAATTTCAAACTCATTTATTCTCAGTCTCAATTTACTTTTTAATAGATTACTTATCAAATGTACTTTCAAATTAAATACTCACAAACATAAGCTCATTAAAGCATGAGCTGAGAACAAATTAGTATAAAATTAATTTCCAGTTCAACAACGAGGATGAAGCATTGCTTATCAAAGAGGAGGGAGCACATCCCAGCTCTTGTACACTGGCACTTAAACAACTCCAACTCTTAGTCAGCGCCAGAGTTAACACCTCATTTCTAGCTCTGACACAGCTTTCTGTTCGCCTTCAGACAGTTGACTAGCTGTCTAGTTGACTAGTCCATCTCTCACTCTTGACTTTTACTAGAACTCCAAATTCCAGATCCTCCATGACAGTTACAATCTCATGAATTTCTTTTTTAAAAAACATGATTAACTAAATGTGATTACATATTTATAAGGTAGTAAGTCATCATACAGGGCTTCCCTGGTGGCACAGTGGTAAAGAAGCTGCCTGTCAATGCAGGAGACCTGGGTTCAACCTCTGGGTTGGGAAGATTCCCATGGAGAAGGAAACAGTCTCTTCAGTATTCTTGCCTGGGAAATCCCATGGACAGAGGAGCCTGGTGGGCTATGGTTCATGGGTTCACAAAGAGTCAGACATGGCTTAGCAACTAAACAATAAGTTATCATACAGACAAACTGACAAACCAGAGAGACAGACTCATCACACTAGGTGACACGAAATTGGTTGCGGAATTTGGCTCTGGGGAGTGGAGGTTTGGGGGGCTTTATGCTCTTTGGCATGGACAGGGAGGCCTGGCGTGCTGTGGTTCATGGGGTCGCAAAGAATTGGACACAACTGAGCGACTGAACTGAACTGAACTGATGGCCTTTGGCAGTGGCCCAGGTGGAGGTAAAAATGCAGGCAGCATCACATGGAGGCCGGCAGCGTCCACTCAGCAAGCTCTCCAGGTGAGCGTGTGTCCCCATATCTGAGACCAGGCTGCCTCCCTTGGACTGATGCCAAGAGGTAGGAACCAGCCAGGCTGCATAGATTTGCAAGCACATGGCCTGTTGGACCCGGATGTAGACACACATGTGAGGGACACAGGCATCCGTCATGTCTCGTAGGTGCCCCCAGGCCTGCTGGTTCAGTCGATCACAACAATTACCACTGAAAACCTGCCTCTAGAGAGTCAAGCTGCGTGTCTCTTTCTATCACACTCGTGTCTCTAAACAACAAGATATCATCCTGTTTGCATAGTTGTCTTGGCCCAGTTCTGCTGATCCAATACATTCTCTTTCTACCAACAAAACATAACACAGAAAATAGTCCCAAACATGCATAACCACAAAATTATATCTTTTCCTCTACAAAACCTCTAATCATGTATTTTGTATACTTATTACTTAACCTAATGCATTTCCCCCCTCCAGTAAAATAAATTCTCCTTCTGTTTAATACTATCAATCAAATATAATAGCAGGGAGGAGGAATATGGAATAAGAAACCCTGATCTTGAAAATAGTAGCCCTCAACTCTATGTAGTATGGGAAGTAAAATAAAAATTCTGTTACCCAACTCTCAGCAGACTAGAAAGAAAGGAATGTTATCTGCTAAATTGCTAACAAAAGTAGGCTGACGTTGTGATTAAAAAGGTCCTGTGAGCAAACAAATTCCATGAAGGAGTGAGCTGAGCAAAAATGATTTGCAATGTTCTTTTCCTTGGGAACTGGGTAGGGCCTCCCCTGCCACATGCAATGTGACAAACTGTCTCGATTTAGCGTTTGGATCACACTGTGTTCCACCTGGGAGGGAACTGGCTCTTAAAGGTCGACCTTCCTTGAACAGATGCAGAAACTGAGGCCTTGACCGCTTAAATAACTGTCTCATGTCACAGAGCTGGTTCATGGCAGAGGAGGGACGAAAAACCAAGCCTCTCAACCCCAGGCCAGACAGCTTCCCTCCGTGTCTTGCTGCTACGAACATGTGCCCTCATGAAGAAAACTGATCCCCTAAAATCCACATCTGGATGAAATGCTTTCTCAAGCACAGCAGGGCCTCATCCCCACGTCACTCAGGGAATCCAAGGAAAGTCAAGTCATTTCCAAACACAGAAAGATCTGCAGATGGGAGGGCCGTGACAGTGAGTGAGTGTGTACGCACACGGGTGTGTCTCTGTGTGCACAGGTTGGTCCACTGTGGTCCAGTCTTTCCTCCCTTGTACAGACCTTCAGGCCTCCACAAACCAAGTGTTTGCTTGAGACTAAAACAAGGTGAGAGTGCATTCAAGCAAAGAAAAAGTGACCTTGCAGCCCTGTGTGTTTCTGATGTGGCGATATTATGCTTTCCCCTGGAAGCTTCCCTTGGAGATTCCCAGGAGGCGCTAGTGGTAAAGAATCCGCCAGTCAATGCAGGAGACATAAGACATGCAGGTTTGATCCTTGGGTGGGGAAGTCCCTGGAGGAGGGCATGGTAACTTGCTCCAGTGTTCTTGCCTGGAGAATCCCTTGTGGGCTACAGTCCACGGTGTCCCAAAGAGTCAGACACGACTGAAGTGACTTAGCATGCATGCTTTCCCCTGAGAGTGTATTGGACAGATTGTTGAGAAGTCAGCACACCCCTGCTCTCTGGCCCATGTCTGCCCCATCTTTAACCATCTCTGCCCTCAGATATAATAATCGCTGCTCCCAGCTCTAAACCATCTCTGCCCCCAACTCTAGCAAGTACCATGTCCATTTAAAAGACTAGGAAGGACCAACCTCAGGGACCATCACTTCACTGTTTGGTGCTGGGATTCAGCACTAGAGGATGCAGCTTACAAAACTGTGTTCACAGTCTTTGAGACCACCCTGCAGACTCCGCCTGGGAACAGTGAGTCTGCAATACTGAGAACGCTGAATAGACCCAGAGTTGGAAGTCTTATGGTTTGAGACGCCGCCTCCATTTCTAATTTGTGAAATGGGATTGAGACTTGCTGCCCAGGGTCTTAGGGATCAAATCAATCTGTAAAATGTCTGTCACTGTCACTGATCTGGGATATGACAACATGTGCTTAAACCCATTATGCTTTAAGCGCTGGGTTCTGCCTGCCTAGTTCCCTCTGGGCTGGGCCCCAGGGGCTCAGCGTCATTTTGCTGAATAAATGAATGAACACATGCAGGGGAAGCTGACCCCTGAGAAAGCAGAGGGCGTGACTTTCTCACACTCCTGCACTAGCTCCGAACTCCCAGCTCCCAACCTTTTTGGCAGTCGTGCAGAACTTTGTGTGCATGGATGAACAGGAGTCGAAGGGCCGTGGCAGGAGCTGGTGCGGAGGAGCTGAGGCCAGAGACACACACTTGCAGAGCCCAGCTGCGGGCACAGCTCATGGACCCCTTTCTTGCCCACAGCTCCCTTTCTCCTTCCATCATCTTGATACCTGAAGGACGTAAGAATAGATGGTCCAGGGGGGTTAAGAGAGGTTGTGAATCCATCATGAAAGCGGAGCAGTGGCTACCACAGGCTTGCTCCTCTAGAAGCCTGACTGCGTGTCTGGTTCATACTCACGTTCCCAGCTGGCTCAAGGCTTGGGCTCAGATTTTGGCCTGGCAGCCTGCCTCCCTGCCTGCAATCCCTGCTTCCACGCTGAAGGCTGTCCTAGCCCCTCTCTCCTGAGAGAAGGTGAGTCAGCACACCTGGGGTGCTGGTGGGGACGCAGTGCACTTTCCACACGGATTTGGCTCTGCCATCGCCTAGCTCCTAAAGCATCTTTGTCACGGATTCATCATGTCTCCTGTGGTCAGATGGCATGTTCCTCGAGGATGGGGACCGTGTCCCCTCCATCCTGCACAGCACTGTGGGGCACCAGGGCTTCCTCAGTTCCCGTGGGCTTCAGAGCAGGGCACTCAGCAAATTCCCAGAGGGCTCCTGGCCTCTCCTTGTATCCCAGGACAGCAGGCGAGCCGAGCATCTTCTCCCCTCCTTCAGATGCGTGTGCCAGGTATCTCTCTTCACAGCAAATACCAGCCCATTCCTGAAGTTGCCTGGCTACAGTTTTATAGACCGAATTCCATGACAGAAGCACCACGGCCAGGGAGATAGAACAGACCCCTGTGTTTGCATCATAGTGGTTAGGAGCTCAGATCTTAGACTCATGCTGTGTGAATTTGAATCCTTACTAGCTAGGGGCTTGGTCTGCCCACTGAAGCCCTCTGTGTCTCAGATTATTCAGCTGGGTATAAAAATAACATATTGGGAGTGTCAAACAACCAAGGACACAAAAGGCCCTTGGCACAATGCCTGGCACAGTGTTGGTGCTTCCTCCATGTTACCGTGGGCACTCAAGAACACTTGCTGTTGAGTGAGTGTGTGTGTGTGTGAATGAATGAGCGAATTCATGTATGAAAAGGTAGGGCGTGTCACCGTCATGGAATTCCCATGGGAAGACTGGTCTCAGTACTTGAGGACCGGGGAGGGATTGAGGAAGCTACCGATGATCTGGGAGGATCAAAATACGAGTGAAACGGGATGGCATAAATAGAAGGATGTTCTAGAAGGATCACGTAGGCAGCAGCGGTGGCTGGAACACACGTAGGAGAGATGAAAGGCAGGGAGGAATTTCAGGTGGCCAGAACATCTTCCAGTTGAGAAGTGCGGAGCTGGGCTGTTGCTGCAGTACCAGTGGACTAGGGAGGAGGGATAAGACGGCTGTGAAGGCGGAAATCATCAGGGACATGGTGAGGACCTGACGGGAGGAGGGGTGCCTAGTGCCTCAGTCAGCGAGAGGACAGAGCAGCCTTGGAGACACAGGCAAGCCTGGAAGAGCTGATGAATTAGATGTGCGGAGAGTACACACATGGTAGGGAAACGAATTCCATTTTAAATCATTTTTTTTTTAAAGAATTTGATAACAAGCCTAGCTCATTTCCTTATGAGATGGAAATGGTCTCTGTCTTTCCTCCTACCCCCAGAACCATCTTTCACCCTCTTCAGATGCTCTTTAGCTGAGATGAATAGTGGTCGACTCCCTAATACCCACTTCCAAGCCAGTGGTGGAAAATTCTACTCCTTTTGATGGGAAACACATTTGCCATGGAAGTGAATGGATGTATGGTTCAGCCTCAGTTAACACTGATGGTCCCTTTTGGACGTCTTGTATAGCAAGTGGTTTCATAGATTTTTCCCATGAGAAATGTATATAACAAATGGAGCCCTTCTGGGTATTGCTCAGGTGCAGAAGCTCAGATATTTTTCCTTCTCCCCATCTCCATGTCCCTGGCCTCAACAGCCATCTCCTCCTACCCCGGCTCTGGACTTATTCATGAGAGCCAGCTGCCTGACCTTGCCGGATCTCTGCTCCTGCCCTTCTGATGACATTCACACTGCAGCCAGTGGTGTCGTCCAAAGCCTATCCCTGGTTATGACAACCCCTGGGTTGACACCTTTTAATAGCTTCCCATCTTCCTCTATGACAACCAGACTGTCCCCTTGGCCTTGAAGTCCTACCTATTGTGGCCTCTGTAAAATTACAGGCATTTCCCCACCTCCAGGTAAAACTTGGCATCAGCCAGGAATGTCCTTCCCTTCCCCATCCCCTGGGTTATGCTTCCTCAACCTTCGGATCTTGGTTGACATGGCCCTTCTTCCATGAAGCCTGCAATGATTCCTTAGACTAGATTAAGCCCCTTAGCCTGTCCTTTGGTGCACTCAGCACAGATTTTATTAATTCAGTCTGTGATTCTTAGAATTATGTCAGTCTGTACCCTCTAGCCCCGTGTGGGTTCTCTTGTCTGTTTTTATTCTCTGTGGCAGCCATGGGGCCTGGCACTGGGAAGGTGCTTTGTTAACACGCACAGAACAGAAGGATGTGTTTGGACCAAAGTGCTGACAACATGTAGGAGACTTTCTGGAGGCCCATTCTGGCCTTCCCCAGAGCTGACTTTTGGGGTGTAAACAGCATAAATGTCACGTGCATTGTCTCCCACGGGCTTTATTAAAAGAGATAGTGTAGGACACAATCTTTCCTTAGATGTGGCCAGCAAAGGTTTGAGCCACAGATATTTTGTCCTGTCTGAACAACAGAGAGAGAAAAGACAAGGGACCAATTCCAAAATTAAATCAGCCACTAGTCTGCCTGTCAACCAGCTTATACTGATTGTTGAGAGCTTAAATTTGAGAAAGAAAGATGCTAGCCAAAAAGTGGTTCTTATTTTATATATAATTTTAAATTTAGTGAAATTCACTGTGTGCTGACTTGGGGGGAAAGTGGGGTGAGTCAGCACATTTCTTCTTGTTTCCCAGCCTGATTCAATAGAAACAAAATCCCCAAAGCTGCACCCTTGTCTCTCCAGCCATCCCCTCACCCCTCCCCCTGTGAAAGACAATAGGAGGCTATTAGCTCCCCGAAAGGGTTTCTGCTGGAAGGACAGGCTGCCGAGGGCTGCAGGTTTTCTTTAAGCAAATGAAACAGTTCACTCATCAGAACTGTACTCCAAGAAGTGGGGGAAGGCGGGTGTTGGACAAAGGGAAAAGTCATTGTTTTTGTAATTATAAAAGCAACATATGCTTATTGTTTCTGGAGGTTTGGACATGCCATTTCACCCAGCCTCCAGCTGTTTTTCCTATTGTATACAGATTCAAAGAGTCCAATGCAGATCAAAATACACTATGAATTTGTGTGTGTGTGTCCATGTGTGTGTGTGTCCATGTGTGTGTGTGTGTGCGAGTGTGTGTATGTGTGTGAATGTGTGTGTATGCTCAGTTGTGTTCGACTCTTTGCGACCCCATGGACTGTAGCTCATCAGGCACCTCTGTCCATGGGGATTCTCTAGGCAAGAATACTGGAGTGGGTTGCCATTTCCTTCTCTAGAGGATCTTCCTGACCCACTGATTGAATCCGCATCTCTTGCATTGGAAGGCAGATTCTTTACCACTTGTGTGCCACGCTATGAGGTTACCTACCTCCGAAAGAGTGGTTTCTGGTGAATTCCATCAAAGGCCACAGCTTAGGTCAGGGCATAAGTGAGCCTGCCTTCTATCTCTAAGCCTCATCTCCCTACCTTGTTCTTGCTAGCCAAGCCTGGGGGGACCCATCTTGGGGAGGCTGGGGCCACAGAAGACCATTGCTTGGAATATTCCTCAGAGGGGTGGGCCAGACTTACCCACCCTTGGCTGAGGGAAGACAGTAAGGCTGGCCTCCTGGCTGTTCCAAGGCAGGGACCCCACCTCCACCCCAGTCAGCAGGGACCAGAGGTTGCCAGGGCCTGCCCACTCCTGCCCTCCTTGCCCTGAGAAGATGCTTCCATGGAGAGAAGTGAGGGATTAGATGCAGAGGGGAGGTGTTTGCCTGTCTGCATAGTTATCTTGTGAAAAGATGAGGAGGAGAGAAAGGAACTCCCTCTCCACACCCACTACACACACTTAACAACAAATAGAAAACTACAGAGTCTCCACCAGACGGAGACAACCACTCTCAACGTTCCCACACCTTCGGTCCAGGGTGCTTTCTGAGATGCCCGGATTTCTGAGATGCCTTGGCTTTACAGCAAGCCGAGTTTCCATACACACCGGCGGTGGATGAACCCTTGTTCATCAAGTCCCCTATTTCTTCTTCCCTCTTATCACTTTTTCCCCAAAAAGAGATAAAAAGACCAAAAATGCCTGAGAATAGGGAATGAGTCAGGGAGCTGGAGATACAAAACAAGAAACTATGAAAATTACCTTGGAAGCATATCTTACAGCCGGAGGATGGTCTGTATTCGACCAGCGCTTCCACCATCATCTACCAGCGAGATTTGGAGGACTCCAGCCTATTGTTAAGAATTTCTAGAATCTCTTTTTGTTCTGCTTCTAATTGGAACAACAATTTACTCTGTAAGGAAAGCCGTCACATTAACTCTAAAAGCATATTTTAAATGACATTGTCTTAGGAGACAAAAAGAGAGAGAGAGGGGGGAAAAAAAAAGAAAGTCAGGTGAATGCATGCCTGTGCATGCCCCATTGCTCAGCTCTTTGTGACCCCATGGACCGTAGCCACAATGGTCCTCTGTCCCTGGGATTTTCCAGGCAAGAATACCAGTGTGGGTTGCCATTTGCCCCTCCCAAGGGAAGTCAGTGCACCAACAATTACTTGTATTGGAGATGGGCCCTCCTCTTTGTGGTCCCCACCCTTGTCTTGGATTTCAGGCTCATACTCCTGTTTCCCCACTGAACATCTTCACTTGACTGTCCCCACTACAAACTCAACAGGGACAAACCTGTATTCACTGTGCCCTCTGCCTTCTAAAACCAACAGCTGCTCCTTCAGGATGCTACTGAGAAACCAATTACCCGTCTTAAGCAGGACAGAGGGCATGCTGGGGCATCTTTAGTTCCCGCCCCCTCACCTTGTGTTTTCACTCTGGAATTTTTATTGGACCTAGGTTCTGTTCTCTTTAAAATATTTCAGACTTTTCTCCAACTTTTCTATCATCTCACATTCATGAAGGTGCTAATTCTCTCCTTTCCCTTGTCACTTACTCTGGATTTTGCTAATTGTGTGTTCCATCATTTTGACTTTGGGTTATCTTTAATAATATTCTTCTTTCTTTTTGTTTTTGACATGGGAACCTTATGTAATCTGGCTGTGGAAATATCCCTTGGTTCAGTTCAGTCACTCAGTTGTGTCCAACTCTTTACGACCCCATGGACTGCAGCATTCCAGGCCTCCCTGTCCATCACCAGCTCCTGGACCTTGCTCAAACTCATGTCCATTGAGTCGGTGATGCCATCCAACTATCCTATCCTGTCATCCCCTTCTCCTTCCCTTCTCCTCCTGCCTTCAATCTTTCCGAGCATCAGGGTCTTCCAATGAATCAGTTCTTCACATCAGGTGGCCAAAATATTGGAATTTCAACTTTAGTATCAGTCTTTCCAATGAATATTCAGGACTGATTTCCTTGAGGATTGACTGGTTGGATCTTCTTGCAGTCCAAGGGACTCTCAAGAGTCTTCCCCAACACTACAGTTCAAAAGCATCAATTTTTTGGTGCTCAGCTTTCTTTATAGTTCAACTCTCACATCCATACATGACTACTGGAAAAACCCATAGCTTTGACTAGACAGACCTTTGTCAGCAAAGTAATGCCTCTTCTTTTTAATATGCTGTCTAGGTTGGTCACAGAGATATCCCTAGAGAACTATTTTCAGTTGGCTTCAGCTTGGCCCCAGGGGATCCAGCACAGCTGACTTGGGACCACTTTTGAGGTCAGTGCATTGAATGGGAGTCCCACCCCTATGCTGGTTTTAGAATTTGGGCACCAGTCCACCCTGTTTCAAACGTACACTTTATGAGACCAGCTGGGCTTTCACTTTCTCTATTTTTTATGAAATCGTTGTTCACTCCAGGACACCTGGAGACAATTCTCTCTGTTTCCCCTTCTCTGGACTGGGGTTTTCCTTGTGCTTTTTTTTTTTTTCACAGAGGAAGCACTTCTCCGGGGGCCTAACTTTTGTGGGATTCTCAGTGGCTAAAGAATCCACTAGCAATGCCGGAGACAGAGGAGATGCGGGTTCGATCCCTGGGCTGGGAAGGTTCCCTGGAGGAGGAAATGGCAACTCCCTCCAGTATTCTTGCCTGGAAAAGAGCCATGGACAGAGGAGCCCGGTGGGCTACAGTCCATGGGGTCACAAAGAGTTTGACATGTCTGAGAGATGGACACTTTCACTTTCAATTGCAGATGCCCACCTCTCTTGTCCCAACCCCCAAGCACTGAAGCACTGGGTCTCCTCTCTAAGTCCTGAATAGCCCATTGGGGTCCTATGACCTCAGTTCACCAGCCCAGTGCTCTGAGCTTACATCCCTGCTTTGTTTCTTTTTTATTCCTTTTATTTTATTTTTTAAACTTTTTATTTTTCACTCAAGTATAGCTGATTAACAATGTTGTGATAGTTTCAGATGGACAGCAAAGGGATTTCACCGTACATACACCTGCATCCAATTTCCCCCAGATTCCCCTCATTCCCAGAGATTTATCTGACTCTCTCAAGCTTGCTCAGGCATGAATAAAAATTCTTATATGCCTTTTTCTTAAAACCCAAGGTTTCAGGTGCTTTCTTTGGGCATCAGTTCACTTTGTATACTCCTGGAAATCTGAAGGTAACAGTTTGGAAGTGCCAAACATGTGCTAAAGAAAAGTGTTGGCATAATGTGGAGAAGGGAAAATTTTCCGCCTATGATGGAAAGCCTTTCAGTTTGTGAGTGTGAGTGTGTGTGTGTGTGTGTGTTAGTCACTTAGTCGTGTCTGACTCTGTGACCCTATGGACTGGAGCCCACCAGGTTCCTCTGTCCATGGAATTCTCCAGGCAAGAATACTGGAGCCAGTTGCCATGTCCTCCTCTAGGAGATTGTCTCGATCCAGGGATAGACCCAAGTCTCCTGCATTGCAGGCAGATTCTTTACCATCTGAGCCACCAGTTCAGTTCAGTTCAGTTCAGTCGCTCAGTCATGTCTGACTCTTTGTGACCCCATGAACTGCAGCACGCCAGGCCTCCCTGTCCATCACCAACTCCCGGAGTTTACCCAAACCCATGTCCATCGAGTTGATGATCCCATCCAACCATCTCATCCTCTCTCGTCCCCCTCTCCTCCTGCCCTCAATCTTTCCCAGCATCAGGGTCTTTTCGAATGAGTCAGCTCTTCACATCTTTGGAAGTGCCAAACACGTGATAAAGAAAAGTGTTGGCATAATACAGGTGGCCAAAGTATTGGAGTTTCAGCTTCAGCACCAGTCCTTCCAATGAACACCCAGGACTGAACCACCAAGGGAGCCCTAAAATTATTCTTTTAAAAACAAACACCCATAGCTCTTTAAAACATGTAACCGTCAGTCTTCAGAGGCAACAACTCTCTTTAATGCCCACATTCACACCTGGGGCTGAACACAATAGACGTTTGTTATAGGAATAAGCAAAATTAACACCCTAAGTTACACAGAAAACTTGAGATATCAGAAAAGCCAAGAACCGATAAATGTCGCATCCCAGTAACAAGCAAGATACAGTATCATAGCGACTACCGTTATGACAGGTTAAGCAGAGTCAGTTTTCTTTTGAATTTCTTTAAGGGTCTTACGAGTTTAATGCTGCCAAGTTCAGCCCAGGGACGACAGCTTTCTGAATCGACTCTCATTTGGGCTCGGTTTCCTGGAAGGATTTGCCTGGCTTAGCATCCCATTGTTTTTAGCAGGTGGATTCGATGTCAGCCTGCAATAAAGCTGTACCATCAAGGACTGCCCTGGCACATACTTGGGCAAAGTCAAGTTTTTCTGGAGTTACAATGGAATGGCCAAACGGTAAGCGATGCCCAAGCTCTTCCCGGGTCTAACGGCAGGATCTGGGCATGTGACTTCGCTGAGGGTAAAACAGCTACAGAGTTTAAGCACAGATCTGATTGCATAGTATCATGGCGGTCCAAGCAGGACTTACTGTGTAATTTCGGATGAGAGAGATGTCTGTGCCATCCTGTAGATAGTGGGTTTCCGTGAAACTGCTGGCGATGAGACCTCTGTGGAAAAATAAAAACCACATAAACACGAGTGTAGATTCGCATTGACATGTTGCTCGTATCTAGGCTGGATGGTGGCAAGGGTTCAACTCCCTCCTCACTGTACAGATGACCCGATGAAGCTCCTTCAACCTATTCAGGTTATCCAGAGGAGAGCCAGGAGACTCAGCATGTGCTCTGGCAGCCCCTATGGTACATGTGGTGCCCTCCTCACCCCTCCCATCTCAGTCCTCCAACACAGGCAGGTGTGTGTACACATGTGCACATGTGCACAAGTGCACACACACACGCAACACTCTTTCATGAGCAGCACATGCAGATTTTTTGTGTGATGAAAATTCTTAGGATTTACTCTCTCAATAACTTACACATATAACATACAGCAGTATTCATTATAGTTGGCAGAAACTCAGAAGAGGCCCACCCTCCTGAAGTCACATGGCTCCGCTGTCTAGAATCAGCAGCTAAGCTCCCCATGGGGAAACATAATTTTGGATCCACAATACTGGCCCGCTAATTCTCCCACAGGTGAGGGAGCCAGCTGTCAATATTAAAATGTCAAAGAAGTGTTTCAAACAATGATGAAATGTTAGAAAGAGTGCTGTAGGCAGGGGGGAAAATGACCTTGGTCATACTGAAATACTGAATTTCTAAGATGAATTGGTAGAGGAGCAAAAACTTCTAACTAAAATGCCTGTGATCTACTGGACCTTCACTGAAGGCAGCAAAGCCTGAGTTTGCTCAGGTTTTAAACCATTCTGTGCTTCCTTCTGTCATATGTGCCTTCTGTCCTTCTCAACATTGCCGCAACAAGTATTTCCTGGGCACCTACTATGTGCTGGGTACACAGCCCGGTGAGGTGACAGACAGCATAGTACAGGGCGGGGAGGGCTGTCACAAACCAGGAGCAGTCTTCCTGGCTGAACAGACACACAGCAGGTGGAGTGCGGGGAAAAGGGAAGGCTTTCCAGAGAGCAGAGGAGGAGTCTGCAGGCAAAACTGGGCTGGGAGGAGAAGGGGGTTCCAGGCAGAGGACGGCAAGGCCAGGAGACCCGAGGGTCTGGGATCTGGGTAGTCAGGTTGGTGGGAGGCAGCGAAAAGCTCTAAACACCTCTGCATGTTATCAGTCTGGGCAGTAATGAGTTGTTGTGAGGTTGTTATGTCATGTCCAACTCTAATTGCAGTTGGTGATGGACAGGGAAGCCTACAGTCCATGGGGTTGCAAAGAGTCGGACACGACTGAGCGACTGAACTGAACCGAGGCTTCCCTGTCCTTCACCGTCTCCCAGAGGTCTCTCAAACTCATGTCCATTGAGTCGGTGATGCCATCCAACCATCTCATCCTCTGTCGCCCCCTTCTCCTTTTGCCTTCTCATGAGTGGAGAGTGTTTTAAACACTGGACTCTGCAGGAGGTGACAACACAGTGACGATGCTGTCCAACCCTCCTGTCCAGGGAATGCATGTCACACTGCTCAGTTCTTCCGGAGTCACTCCACCCCCAGCCCCACTATGAACCCGGGACCCAAGCGAACCCATCTCTAGTCTTGCCTGCAGCCTGCCTGGAGCTAGGGAATCTGGAGAAGCAGACTTTCCTCTTTGCTCTCAGAGCTTCACACAAATGCACGCAAAGCTTCCTCTAGCCTGCTCCCTGGGTGCAGGAGGACACGGCCCCGGAAACACCCAGCTGTCACCAGCTGTGACACAGGACAAATAGGGTAGTCTTCCAAGTGCCTCGGGGGTCCTCTTGGCCTCTCCTTCTCCTCAATCAACCCCTGTCTTTTGCTTCAGCTGGTTCCGGTTGGGCTTTACAACCAAGATCAGATCAGATCAGATAAGAAGGCTTTCTTATCTCTTCTTGCTATTCTTTGGAACTCTGCATTCAGATGCTTATATCTTTCCTTTTCTCCTTTGCTTTTCGCTTCTCTTCTACTCACAGCTATTTCCTAATCAATATTGTTTAGCAGCTAACTTGTATCTGACTCTTCTGTGATCCCATGGACTGTAGCCCATGAGCCTCCTCTGTCCACAAGATTCTCCAGGCAAGAATATGGGGTGGGTTGCCATTTCCTTCTCCAGGCAATCTTCCTGACCCAGAGACTGAACCCGTGTCTCCTGCATTGGCAGGCGGATTCTTTACCGCTGAGCCACCAGGGAAGCCTGCCCTGATCAATATGGGAGAAATCAAAGCTGCGATGCTGCACATGTAACAGATGAGAGATACAGTCCCCTTACAAAGTCAGATCTCTTCAGACTCTCTCGAGCCAAGTCCAGAATTGAGAATCCTCTCCCACTTTTATGAGGGTTTCAATCTCTTTGGGACATGTCTGGTTTAAATCAGCCGGACCTTCACAGCAGGTCAGAGATGTGCTCTACTTAACAGTAAGCCTTTGAGAAGAATGTGCTAGGAATAGAAAACGCTGACCGTTTCTCACACTCACTGACAAAGCTTGTGCACGCCCCGCACCATTACTCGTCCCTCTGCTCAGGAGGAGATCAGCCTGGGTGGAGGAGCCTAACCTCCCTTCTGGCTTCTGGTCTCAAATCTGCATCTTCTCAGCATCGTCCTCTGAGCTGTCACAGGACCCCCGGGGTGGGCTCGCTGCCTGCAGCCCTGCCTGGACGGTCAGGGGCAGAGGAAGGAGAGGGGCGGGGGAGATGATGGGAGTCTGGAGAAGGAGCTGGTGGTCTTCCTTCATGAGGGCAGAGTTCCAGGGACGGGTGGGAGGTTGGTGACCTTGATGGGGCAGCTGGGGGTTGGGGGGTGCGTGGGCCTAGGGGACAGTGACAGGGGAGGTCACAGAAACTTTCCTGAGGGTAGTTCAAAAGGGAAGCAGAGAGAGGATGGATGATCTAAAGGGACAGGATGCAGAAACATGGGCAGAGAGGGGCAGGTGGTTGGTGTCTAGAGCACAGGTGTCAGCAAGGACAGAGCTTTCACCTGTGCAAGATGGGACCTGTAACAGCCTAGAGGTCTTGGTGATGGAGGGGGCTTGGTTAGCTTCAAGATGGCAGAGGAAGGTGAAAAAGAAAAATTTAATATACTGGAAACTATATTATTATGACTTATATGCTTTACTATTTAATAATCATTTTGCAGTATGTATCTCTCATTCATAATGGAGTAATTCTGTCTCTAACAATGCTGGATGGTCTCTTTTTGAACAAGGGCTTCCCAGGTGGCTCAGTGGTAAAGAATCCACCTGTGACGTAGGAGATGCAGGTTTGATCCCTGGGTCTGGAAGATCCCCTGGAGAAGGAAATGGCAACCCACTCCAGGATTCTTGCCTGGGAAATCCCATGGACAGAGGAGCCTGGAGTTGCAAAGAGTCGGACACCACTGAGCAGCTAAACCACCACCACCACCTTTTGGACAAATCAAGGTATATGAATACCTAATGCTAAGAACTCCTGGAGAAGGCGATGGCAACCCACTCCAGTATTCTTGCCTGGAATATCTCATGGATGGAGGAGCCTGGTAGGCTACAGTCCATGGGGTTGCAAAGTCAGACATGACTGAGCGACTTCACTTTCTAATGCTAAGAAGAGTAACACAGAGAGGAGGAATTTGTAGAGCAAAGAGAGAAGTTCAAGGCTTTCCAACTGAAAGATGGATGTCCATGGAGATGATTCCCTTCATGGGTGAGAAATACAGAAAATCTGTCTAGAAAGCAGGGGATTGGAGAAAATGAGTTTCAGGTTAACTACAGTCAGCAAACTGGTGGATAAGAAGAATATAGGGGTTTAACAACAGTAAAGTGAATGATGAGGTTTTAAAATGTGACTTAGTCCCGTAATACAAAGATGCATGAGTATTTCTGCCTAAAGACTCACTATTTTTCATTGTATCCAAATGCTACTTAAACAGAAACACAAGAACAGTCACATTTTGAGTCTAGTTGTTCCTAAGTCCTCTCCTGTGTCCCTTGTATTGACAGAGGGGCAAGTGGGGATGGTCTGAGCATGTCCCCCTATAGCTAAGACACTGAGGGACATATCCCTTTTTGAGTAGAGTCTGAAAGGGGAACATGGGCGTGCAGCTCAGACACACCGACACCACTGTGAATATCGCGTCTTCCCTGGTGCAGCCCAAGGAGAATAGAGGCTCGGACTCTCCTGCAGCAACCCGGGCGTGGAGAGCTCAGAAAACCCGGAGCTTTCTCCAGCCTCAGTTTCTCATAAGGGACAAGGGCATGAGATGGGAGAGAAGCCAGATGGCCTGGGCTCCGAGGCTGAGGCTCATCCTCTGGGCCCAGGAACTGGGGGTCCGTGGCCCATACACCGTGTATCAGAACCCACCCTTCTCTGCTCTGATATTGTCTCAGTGCCAGATGGTTCAGCCCCCAGTCCCCAGGCTGTGAGGTGCCCAGGGCAGTGACACGGTCCTGGTCCCACCTGGGGGGGGGGTCCCATCACTGCCCTGTGGGGAACCCTTGAGTGGCTTTCCACCCACCTGGGATGCAATCCCAAAGCTTTCCATGGCCTCCCAGCCACTCACAACCTCACCTTCCCAGTGCAATCATGCCTGTCTTCCCTGTGGCTCATTCTCCCCCAGCCAGCATGCCTTCTGCCTCTATCTAGAACATTCCATACCATCTCCCACTTAGGGCCCTTGCGTTTTCTCTGTCATGCACCTGGAACATTCTCCACCTGGCTCTTTATGGGGCCGGCTGCTTTCTGTCCTACACGTATGAGTTTAACCATCTTCGCAGATGGCCCTTTCCAGATCCTCTTGTCTAGAGTAGGCACCACCATCCATATTCCCCACATCACAGAACTCCTTCACTTTCCTATCTTGTTGATTCATCTGTTTATTTATTTGCCTATATTCCCTCAAGAATTTAAGCCACCAGAAGGCTCTTTGCTCTTGTGGCCCCACCCCGGCCCAGGCACTGTGCTAAGGCCTTTATGTGAACCAATGAAGTTGCTCAGTCGTGTCCGACTCTGTGACCCCATGGACTGTAGCCTACCAGCCTCCTCCATCCATGGAATTTTCCAGGCAAGAGTACTGGAGTGGGGTGCCATTGCCTTCTCCAGGGAATCTTCCCAACCCAGGGATCAAACCTAGGTCTTCTGCATTACAGGCAGACACTTTATCTGAACCCCAGGGAAGCCCCTAGGTACTATTTTTATCCCAATTTAAACAAGGATGACAAGAGACAGGGAGGTTAGCTGACCCGCCCAAGGTCACACTGCACAGGGCAGCATCCAGATGCTTTTGCTTCGGAACCTGCTCTCTAAACCTCTGTGTGGCACTGTCTTTCCCAGCTGGTCAGGAGATAATTGCCGAGCACCTGTTGTACACGCTGTGCCAAGTGTTGGCTGAATACACGCTGAGCAGAATAACAGATGGATGGAAGCCGGGACAGGTGTGTGGGTGACTGGATCTGAGGGGAATGCTGAAGGCACATCCTCTTTCTGTCTAAGGTCGTCCCTTCCCAGGTGGCCCTAGTGGTAAAGAATCTGCTTACTAATGCAGGAGACATAAGAGATGTGGGTTCAATTCCTGGGTTGCAAAGATGCCCTGGAGGAGGGCATGGCAACCCACTCCAGTATTCTTGCCTGGAAAATTCCCTGGAGAGGAGCCTGGTGGGCTATATAGTCCATGGGGCTGCCAAGAGCCAGACACCACGGAAGCGACTGAGAACACACACCCGCTCCCAACCCCAGTAACACCTGACTCTCATCCCTCTTAGGTACCACGACCCACAGAGGAGCCACGGAAGAAACTGGGAAGTCACTCAGGTGAAGCTTTCTGAGACGCATGTTTAATTTAAAAGGGGCTGGAAGTCCAACGTCCCTGGAGAAAGCCAAGAGGAGTGGATGGACAATGGCCATATTGGAAATGTGAGAGCAATGCACCCGTTTCCCTTAGATTTCCCCAAGGAGAAAATCCAATTAGATGGATTTTGGATGTCAGCAAATGGAGACAGAAGGTGAATGCATAATTTCATGAGAACATTCTTTTTCTCTGCTCATTAGATTAGCTGATCTAACGAGGCTCTTGGTTCCTCTTACACCAGAAAATAAAATGCCAGGGATTGATTTTGATGTTTTCCATTTGTTTTGTTGTTACGAGTGGCACCTCGATATTCTCTCATTTAACCAACATTCATTGTGCTGGACATTGGGCATATGACCCCAAGAGCTCACCATCGGGTGGAGGACAGACCCAAAGAGAGGTCAGAGCCCTGTGATAGAGATACACCCAAAGCACTGTGGGAATTCAAGGAAAGGCTTCCAACCCAGGGCGAGGTGGTACCCAAGTGAGTCGTGGGAGATGGGGAAGAAGGAGTCAGGTTGAGAGGGGTTGCCGAGGTGGGAAGGATGAAAAGAGAATATTCCTGATAAAGTTACTGCACCCTCAAAGGCAGTGAGGCCTGGAGGGTAGGGAACCAGCATGCCAGTGGGGGCTGGGCGCAGGGGGTGAGACTCCATGGAATCCCTAGTTGTTGAGGTGCAGAGTGTGAGGTAAGGAGATGTGCTGTTGTTCAGATCAGCAGGTTGGGAACAAGTGTCACTGATGTCATGCCATGCGATGCATGCATGCGTGCAAAGTCACTTCAGTCACGTCTGACTCTTTGCGTCCCCGTGGACTATAGCCCACCAGGCCCTTCTGTCCATGGGATTCTCCAGGCAAGAATACTGGAGTGAGTTGCTATGCCCTCCTCCAGGGGATCTTCCCGACCTAGGGATCGAACCTGCATTGGTAGATGGGTTCTTTACCACTAGCGCCGCCTGGGAAGCCCCCCACTCTGCACTAAGGAACCATTAAATGTGGCAGAGATCTGAGCAGATACAAGCTTTGGAGCTAAAGGCCATTCTGATAGTCATTTAAGTAAAACTCTGAGGGGAAAGAGACTCCCAGGCACAGGAAGGTTAATTAAGAGGCTGGCGGGAATCTCTGAACAAAGGAAGGCCAGACCAGGACAGGAGCCTTTGGGGTGGGAAATTCAGGAGACAGAATTAGGAACCTCAGTTGTCAGCTGAGATGGGTCCCAAGGGAGGAAAAGGAGAGGATGAATTCAGCCTTGAGCCTGTGTTGAATGCAAGGGGCCTGAGGTCAGTCTCCTGTATCTTCCAGTTAGCAGCTGACTCTGAGAAGCTCAGGTGCAGGAAGTGGCTTGGAGTGAAGACGGAGAGGCAGACCCTCAGGAAGCACACGCTTTCTTTATATGAGGACAAGTAAAATCTCGCCCTTTCCAGCTGAGTATGGTGTTTTCTGATGTCAGAGTCTTTGGTGGTGGATAGGGCTGAAAAACGATCATTCAGTATTTACAGAAAAACGTTATGATGTAGATACATACATTATGATTTTATACATACCTCCTTTTAAAATTTGTTGCATTTCTGAAATGATTTCTGTATTGAAATAAAAACCATTACTCCCAAATTGCTTTTTGGGGGGATCAATATTGAAATGGTCCTACTCTAAATTGACCATTATATAATTTAGTTACATCGTTTAAATGAGATGGATTTCACCAAAATGACATAGTTTATTCCCCAAAGCATAGGAAAGCAGGAAGAAACACCTGCTCGCTTTCCCTCTGTGACGGGGGCTCTTTCTGTAGCCTCCCCCGCTTTGGAGTGAGCTAATCCCTCCCTTGCGTTCTGCCAACATTCTGCTGCAGGATTTTCCCTCTTGTATTCTGTTTCCTGTTGACTTGTCTTCTCCCACATTGAGTTAAGGGACAAAAGCTACATTCCCAAGCCTGGCATAATGCCTTGTTGTTTTCGTTTAGTTGCTTTTTAGTTGTTGTTTAGCTGTTGTTGTTGTTTAGTTGTTTAAGTCGTGTCCAATTCTTTTGTGACCCCATGGACTGTAACCCACAGGCTCCTCTGTCCATGAGATTTCCCAGGCAAGAATACAGGAGTGGGTTGCCATTTCTTCCTCCAGGGGGATTTTCCCAACCCAGGGATTGAACCCATGTTTCTTGAATTGGCAGGTGGGTTCTTTACCACTGAACCACGAGGGAAGTCCAATATAATGCAAAAGCTTAATCAATAAATCTCTCTCTTTAGTCGCTAAGTCATGTCTGACTCTTGGGACCCCATGGACTGTAGCCTGCCAGGCTCCTCTGTCCATGGGATTCTCCAGAATCCCAGAATTTTTAAGAATACAGAAGTGGGTTTAGAGGCACAAACAGAATCACTATCACAGAAAATACACGAAGAGCTGATTCATTGGAAAAGACCCTGATGCTGGGAAAGACTGAAGGCAGGAGAAGGGGATGACGGAGGATGAGATGGCTGGACGGCATCACTGACTCAATGGACATGAGTTTGGGTGAACTCCGGGAGTTGGTGATGGACAGGGAGGCCTGGTGTGCTGCGGTTCACGGGGTTGCAAAGAGTCGGACACAACTGAGCGACTGAACTGAACTGATCAGAGAAAAGCAACCCAGTTCGGATAGAATGTAGTCAAACTAATTGGATCAGTAAAAGAATAAAAGAAATGTCTTTCTTTTTTTGGTTCGAAATTGTTTTCACCAATCATGCAGGGGGCATGTGGGGTGGGAACGATCACATTCCCTTCTTTGTTATTTCAAGAGTTCCAAACACTGTCAGGCTGTCGAGACCCACCCTGACAACTTGACATCAACATTAGAACTGCTTAAATGAGAGATACAGGGAAAGGAGAGCTTAGAGATTGGCATCAATTACTCTGAATACGAAAATCTCATTGATGACATGTCATCTTTTTCCTGTTATTTCTTTGAAGATGATGTGAATGGTTTGTGGGTTTAATTATTCTATGCTGCATATTCAAGCCAAAGCATCATAAGACAGTGCTTGTTTGTCAGTGAACACCAGAACGCACTTCAGTCACTTTTTGCAAGGAAATCACACTAACACTTGAGGCTTCAGTGAGCTTCCTAGTGAAACCCATTTGGTATTCAAAGGATCCAGTCCAGTTTTCTCCTGAAGATTTACTCCACCGCAAGTTATTATTCCACAAATTACAAAATCATTCATATATAAATTTGGGTAATGGTTTTCTTTTATGAGAATTTGGAAATACAGCTCCAAAGACTTTCACACGGCTTGGAGCGTTAACAAAACGCATCGTACAATAAAAATCATAATTAAAACTCATGATCAGGGTTTTCTGAGTTATTAAAAAGAATATCTTTTATTGAAAAATTACCTATTCCTCAACCAGAGCTAAAATAAATACAGAGAAAAGATTGAGGAAAAAAGCCAGTATGTATCCAGATAGGATTCTGGATTCTTCTACACCCTGGAAGAACTTGCTCTGGTTTTTAGTGAACAGCCTATCTAGATGGGCTGGAATTATGGGGCTCAAGGCTGATGTCATTAGATCTTATGGACGATTTTTAAAACAACTGTAAAAAAAATCCTTTGGCATGTGGGATCTTAGTTCCCTGAGTAGGGATTGAACCTGTGCCCCTGCTTTGGCAGCCTGAAGCCCTAGTCACTGGACCACCAGGGAAGTCTCCCCTGGATGATTTTATGGCAAGATCAGACCACTGAACAATGCTCTATAAAGACGGCGCATTGAGGTAGGAAATAATAGGAGGAAAGTGAAGCTAAGAGAAAGAATCAGAGACCTGGTATTTACCACACCTGAGCTTTGCCTGAATTTCTTTCGGAACGTAATCTTTGTACATATTTATGATTTTTGTTTTCCTTATGGGAAGAGTTACCATAAGCCATTAAATAACATATGCTCTGGCATCTTGATTTGGGGCTGAAGCAAGGTACCGCCACCAACATTATCCATGTCCTGTTACCTTCATCAGCTTGTACATCTCCCCCTAACCCTGCTGTTTGTTGGCTCACAGTGTATTGGGTGGCAGGCCACCTGCTTGTCAAGTGTACTTTGTTACTTCTCTTGGCAGAGACCTGGTGGTATAGGGACCACTACCAACTGCCTAACAAGGAAGAGGAAAACACTCACAGAGCATAAACGACTTGTCCAAAGCCACACAGCCATGCCTGTACAGGCTGAACTTTATTCTGTTTGGCTCCAAAGCCACCCTCATCCTAACCACTGGCCAACACTGCCTTGCCAGGAAGACATGATTCTGACAGCCTGAAAAACAAGCAGTAGCAAATTATATTCCCTCTTTTTCTGAAATCATGTTTTCCACAGTGCTAAATGGGGCTTATCCTGTTTCACTTAGCACTCAATTCAATATAGCTATAAACGTCAAATTATTTTTGGTTACAATTTTGGCACTTGGGATCTAATGATTTAGAACTGTACATCTGTATGAACAGTGAAGCATTTATATAAGGTTTTCTTTTGTTATTTTTCATTTGCTAAGAGACTCAAAATTATCAAAACAATTTTTTTCCCTGGAATTAAAAAAGAAAAGTTTTCTCTCTCCAGCTCTCTCTCATTTAGTTTCACAAATGATAATAAAACTGCTGATACAGCATTTTAGCAACTGTAGGGGACAATTAGACTTTCTGCAAAATAAGTTCATAATATACTGCTTCTCATTTTATATCACAAGTACACAGAATTTTGGATCCAGTCCTGTGGCACTGATGCTGAAGTATTCATGTTGCCGTCCGTGATAGTTACGACTGTTCAGAAGACCCTCTCCATTTATGAAGTGAACAAATCACATATGCCACTGTGGACAGTTGTAGACTCAGTAGAAATCTCTTTAAGAACAGCAGGACTGATTTGCCAACTGTGATTTCCAGCTGGAAACTGAAAGCAGGTGAAAAACGGTGGGTTCCTGTTGTTACAGCTCCACAGCTGGCATTTTACATGGGCCTAAAGCTTTTAGGGCTGCTTTTCCCCCCTTTTAAACGACCACCTGCAGTTCAGAAGTCTTTGGACTGTGGGCTTACAACTGTTCTTTCTTTTTTTTGGCTACACCTTCTAGCTTGTGAGATATTAGCTCCCTGACCAAGGACTGAACCAGGGGCCACGGCGGTGAAAGTGCTGAGCCCTAACTACTGGACCAGAAGGGAATTCCCTGTTTTAGGCTGTTCTTGATGTGATAAGCCTGTCTGCATAGCATGAGATTTGCCAAGCTTAATTAACATACTTTTTACAAATATAAGGCTGTAAAACAGGAAAAGTTGAAAATTAAGTAAACTATTATTTTCACAGGTAAATAAAGCCCCACATCCACTTCTCTCAGAAAGGACTGTGAGAACAGATTCTATAGCTTCCATTTCACTCTTCAGCATCACTGCCAACATAGGTAAAACAGCTGTTCTTTTTAAGGTTAAGAATTTGCATCTTCCTTTTGAAAAATACCAGTTGGCTGTAACAGCAGCATCAGGAGCTTGTATTTGATTGAAGACTTATGAAGCAAGTCCTTTATAGGCATTGTTGTATTTAATTTTGACAACAGCTATAGACAGGAGGTGCTTGTTTTTAGATGAGGAACCTAGGCTCAGAGAGGTTAAGTGACTTATCTATGGTGGCTCACTTACTACCATGAAGGCAGTCCAACTTCACCATCCCAGCTCTTCCCTACACTTAACACAATTTCTCCTTTTCCTTCACCTTACATTTGCCCTTTCTGCTCATCTCCTCTTAAATGGACACTATATTTAATGTGCCAATACTTGACTTTGAAGTAGAGAGAAAGAAACAAGTAGAGAGAAAGTATAGCTTGGATCGGGTGGGTCTTTCCATTTCCCATTTATTGCCATGGCTTTGGAATGGAAAGGAGCACTTAGGAATGATCTGAATCAGGGTTCTGTTCACCTCTAGTCTGA